>OY987229.1:17799727-20199727 GCA_963920705.1 Odiellus spinosus | reverse complement strand
AATCAAACCTCGTAGCTATAAGCCACAAAAACTTTCACAAATTTCTGGCCAAAGTAAAATCTGATTAGCTGGCATTTATAATTAATTCTTCATTGAACTCGCGAACTCAGGTGTACAAAATTTTTGAACTATTTGCACTATCAAAGCTGAACTGAGTGAACTCAGGTATACAGCGAATTCAAGAGTGTTATGACCCCTCGAAAACCGAAGACTTTAGAACTTAATTTTGGTGTAATTTAGCTCCGTATGTAATAATTGATTGCAAGAACTATTTTATCAACTAATTATGGGTTTTGATTTTTTATTCAGTCTCCCTTTTAAACAAGGTTACTAAAGTATTAGCGACATTATAACAATGTATGAAAGTTTAGAAAACTAATTACATTCTCTAAATGCTTCCTTATTTATAATATAATCACTTAAGTGATTAAATAACGTTACAGCCATTTTTTTTTTAAAGGTGCTCTATGGATAACATTTTTATCTGCCTTATTCATGGCTTTTTCAAGGTTGCCACAGTTTTTTCAGATTTCCATTCCTTGACTTTTCCAGGGTTTTCCCTGACCTTTTCAGCTAATACTACCCAATTTTTAACCATTTATGTTTTATATTACTTAAATACTTTCAATAACATTTGCACGCATATCTTTGTTCTAATCTATACAACTGACACGGTCAGCTTCAAATCTTGTCTGCAGATAATGATTGTAATTTCCTGGCTTCTTGAAAGATCTTTAAATTTCATGAGTTTTCCCTGACTTTTTAAAAAAATCTTAAAATTCCCTGACTTTTTTGGTTCATTTTCAAATTGTCGACTTTAAAGGGGCTGTAAAAATCGCAGATAATCCCGTTCAAGGCGCCTTATCTGCTCCAAAATTTGCCCCTTTAAAATGCTGTAGTACAGTTTAATATGGTCAAGGTCGTCTGTTAAGAAGGCGACTTTAAAAGGAATTTAAAAACGCAGATAGTCCCTTTAAACTCCAGAATATTATTAAACTAATGTAAAATTAAATTACAACAATTATTCAATTACAATACAAAAAATAATAGTTAGAAGAGATTGTTATTTACAAAATAACTTTCCCAAAACAATGTTTTAAAATTTCACTAATCTGTTATGTCAATCCATAAACGTTGAGAAAAGGAAAAATGACTTTATTCGAATCTTTTTCCTTTTCTTTTCCACAGAATAGACAAACTTTACACTTTAGTAACTATGAAAACGCTCAGTAGTATCGCATAGTGGGCTAATGTCTGAACTCCGGTGAAAATGTTTAATTCCACGCAAACACTGCTTTCATTCAAATGACTATTTTACGTAAAATGTTCATACCCAAAATAAATTCTGCCCAAACCAATTGAAATGGGTGTAGTATGACCTAAAAAACGCCCAAAAAAATATTCAACCGTTTTCTCGCGAATAGGATTTGAAATTTTTCCAAATTTTCCTGCCATTTGTCTCTTGTGCAAAAGTGAGCCAATTGCTGGTCGCACCATCTCGATTTCATTTATTTTTACAGCACCCCAAGATAAATATCGCGATATTTCCAATTATCACAGAATTGTCCCAAGCTTTAAATTCAAATATATTTGTTTTGAAATCCGATTTGAAAATCGGGGTTCTTATAGGATCCCCAATATACAGAATAGTATTTAAAAACTTAAGTTTCAATTATTGAATAAATATCACTCAGTTATGGCTTCTATTTATTAACTTCCATTCAATTGAAAAGTACAACAAAAATAAACAGAGCAATTTTCATGGAAGTAATCTATTATACTCCAAAAAGAGATTAGACTTTTTAACAGCTTCCCATATCCTCGCAGCGTAATGAAACCAATTTTTCTCAGACAATGTTGTTCGAGTTAAAGAATTAGGTGGCATGGCTAACACCTTTTGGCTAAAACTTAGCGACAATTCCTTATAGCCTGGATGTCCTTTAAATTCTGGCCAAACCAAGCTGGAACTCCCAATTTCCACGTCAGAATTTTTGTCAGGCAATAGAAACAAATTTACTTTATCCTTTGATTGATCATTTTTACGTTTGTATTCTTGCATACCAACAAAACCTTGAAACTTCAGTCGAGATTTGTTAAATATAACATTCAAGGTTTTGTCCATATCTTCGATGACGTCGGGTGAAAAATCAAACTGAGTGCATTTGTTCTGCACAAAAACTAGGTGTGGATAATATTCCAAAATATCATCAACGGAACTAGTCATTTCGTGTAAATTATTCGGAGTGGCTGGTTTTAACATTTCAGCAGCTTGTACGAAACGAAGCAAATTAGGATCCACAAACCAATCTTGAACTAAAATAATAGTATGACATACTGCCATCAAGAATGACGCAATTTGAAGGGACTGCATTTGTAGGGCATTTTCCGTCGATGTATACTCAGGCCCACTCAATGATTTCTTTTCATATTGTATGATACGATCCATAACAGAAGCGCTAAGCACGGGTTGAGTATCCAACAAGATTACTCTTTCATTCGTAATATATATATCGACTCCATTTGTGCAGTGAGCACCCAATTCGGTTAATTCTTCAGTTTGGGCTTTAAATATTTGTCGGCCTGGTAGATTACTGCCTGATAATAAAGACAATATCGTCGATTTACCACAGCCTTGCGAGCCTAAAACTCCAACTACGTAAAAATCATTCTGATCTTGAAGAAATTCCATCGCATTCTCGCACCACTGTAAAGCTTCGTCTATTAACTTAACTGGGGCTAGCATATCAGGAGGAGGAGACAGTTTTTGGTCCAATGTTATATTAGTTTCTGATTGGGTCGCTTGTTTCTGCTGTAGCTGATAAACTGGGGCCAAATTTTTTGGGTTTGAAGTCGCAATATCACCACTATTATGAGTAGAGCGGCTAGGTGTAGGAGTTGCTGACGAAGTTAATGACAAATGTTCATTTTTGCTGGTAAGTTTTGACGCTACATCACTACCAGGGTCGCTTAAAGCGGCGTTACTAGGTTGGGATTGCGTCTGCTGATCGTTTATGTGTTGTGGTTTTGCCAAAATAACCATGGTTCCCGATAGACCAAAGTCAGTATCATGGTGACCATCACGGTCTCTACCCGAACCTAACCCTTGATTGTAATTCGTACGTTTTTTACGGCGTTTGCCACGGTCGTAATCAGACATTTTATAGACTAACGCTAACAAACAATAATCAAAGGTTTAGTTGATTCTGTAATTTAGTTTAAGTTAACTGGCAGTTCAAGGGTCAATATCCAGGAAGGTACACCACATTTAAAAGCCCACCCACGTAGTTATTTAGATTTTAGTCTGATCACTTACTGATAACGATGTCGAGAGTTCTAATTACCGCAGTCGCGTGGATATTAATTTGTATGTAAATTATAACTTTCTTTCAGGTACAAATTCTTATGCAATGCCATCACTAACGCTAATTGCCATATTAAAATAAGCAGACGACGTTAATTTATGGAGCGGGTAGAGAAGAGAAATGATCAGCGCAAGCGCCGCTTGACAAACTGTCACTATGACGTACGACTATGACGTCACTATGACATAGGCTTTCCCATCAGGACGGTGCTTTTGAGAAAAGAAAGCTACGGTTTTATAATTTTACAATTAACTAAAAATGTCAGGGATCTCATTTAAATTTAACAAAACCGCAAACCAACAAAGCAAAGTCGATCAAAGTAAACTTGTAAAAGCGGAAGTTATCGATGAAAATCCTGATTTTGTTTTATCCTTGCATAATCGTCAAATTCAAAGGCAAGCCTTGGCTAATGTTTCTTAAAAATTTTCCCTTATGTTAATAATATTCTTAATGAAATTTAACCTTATTTAGTTCGAAACCAAAAGAAGAAGAAAAAGAGCTAATTATCCCTTTAATCGTTCAAAACAATTGGAGATTACCAGGAGCATTGAAAAATTGCCTAGAAACCAATACCACTACAAATGGCCAAGAAAACCCTCAAACTTTGGAAGAACAAGCTGCAAATGAAATTATTGCTCGTAAGGCTAATACCAATGTATATTCAACATTCAGAAACCAAATATTATACAATTTTAAGTGTTAGAGATGTTGAAAATGTGGAAAAATATTTGGTCAGGGGTGAAATTTTAAATGTTTTCTTTCATTTCAGAAAGTAAAGAATTTCAAGAGATCAGGGAGAAATCTTACAAGGATGAAAACTATGAAATACCTCTAATATTACGTAACAAAGTACCTGAAGGATACGAGACTGATGATAAATTAGATGTTTCATTAAGAGCGGAACCTTCAACTTTAGAAGATTATGAAAGAATACCAGTAGATAAATTTGGAGTAGCTATGCTTAGAGGAATGGGTTGGAAACCCGGAATGGCTATAGGTCTCAGGAACAAAGAGTACGTTCCATTTCAATAATTTGTTGATTACCGTAGTCGTATATAAAATTCTTACAATATTTTTTATAGTATTGCAAAACCAATTGAAGTGGTCTTACGACCAAAAGGATTAGGTCTAGGAGCCGATAGATCTAAAGCCTTACAAAATGCTATCCCTCAAAATGACGAAGATGGAAACCCTTTAAGACTAGCTACTGGTTGTTACATCCTTATCCGGGAAGGAAATCAAAAAGGACTTTATGGGCAGGTAAATAAACAACGTAACCCAACGAGTTTATCATCTTTTTTAAAGGAAAAATCTTACTTTTTTATAAGGTTGAAAGCCTAGATGATGATACGGGTAGAGTTTACATCAAACTCGCATTAACTTCCAAACAAATTCATTTGCCGGAACTATTCCTTCAAGTTGTCAGCCAAAAAGAGTATCTGCAAGAAGGAAAGGTCATGAGTAAGTATTTGCAAAAATTATAATATAAATCTTAAGTATTAAATTGCTAAACAAAAAGATACGAATCTAAATTAAAATCCTTAAATTTGGGAACTATAATTCCACTAATAAATTAATGATATGAAAGTTTGCCTCTGAGTAAATTTGATTTGAAATCATTTTTCTCTTTGAATACTAATAGACAAAAACCAATACGATGATGCGGTTAAGGAAAGAGAAAGCAAGACTCAGACGCACAAAAAGAAAAGATCGAAAGAAAAGAAAAAACATAGAAGTAGAAGTCGATCTCCTAAACGTAAGAACAAAGCGAAAGATTTTCACGACAAGATGGAAGTAGAAGAGATTGCGAAACCTTCCTGGCTAGTGCCTCAAATCAAAGTTAGATTTGTCAATGAAAATTATAAGAAAGGGAAATATTACAACGCAAAGGTCATTATCGAGGACGTATTAAGTCCAACTACTTGCATTTGCAGAACCACGGAAGGAAAAGTATTAGAAGGTAAGGGTTATTATTATTAAAAAATAAAAGATTATCATTTAAAGTGTCTAATTGTTTATTATCACAGATATCCACGCGGATATGTTGGAAACTGTTATTCCAAGAATAGAACCAAGTTACATTATGGTTGTTAAAGGAAATGACAAAGGAATGGTAGGAAAGATAATACACAGAGATAAAAGTCGATGCATCGCTACAGTTCAACTCTTCCCTGATAATGACGTCTCAGATTTCAGTTACGACGATATTAGTGAATTTGTAGGAGACGTATCGCAACATGATTAGCCCAATTTCATTATGTATATAAATTTTTTATTTATTTTTGAGATTAAAAAAAAAAAAAACTCCTCAGACTTAAACTAATAGTTGTAAGGAAATTTTCATGATATTTCATTGGTTATCATTAAAAAGTTCTGTCATCATTGGAGTTGATGCTTTATTACATTCCTTACTAAATGCCTCAGAGTTAAATGAAATGAACATATTACGAACTTAATTTCAGAGTATGAAAACACCCACGAAACTACGCTCAGCAATTCAGACTCGCCTTTAGTTCATCACTGGCATTCAGATTTCAGAATGAAATAAAAAAGATAAGATCCAACGCCTTAAATCAAAATATTCTAGCTAAGGGTAGCGAGGGAGGGTATAAATTTCAAATTAGGAATTTTAAACAAAGGAGAATTCGTTTTGAGGTTTGATAGTTTTCAGCTTGAAAACTTAAAATCATAAAGCTCATTTAAGAGTTATATCAGCTAAATGGTGTTTCTTCATTAAACTATTTACGAAAACCTACAAAAAGAAAACGTAGCCCTAACCCTAAATGCTAATTTGGAAATCGCGGTCAACGCGGTGTAATTTAGACCTAAGATCTTACCCGTTTCAATTCTATTTCAAGTGTAGCATGGCCCACGCTGCAGCAGCCCCGATTTTTGCATAATTTATGAAATGACATGCCTTAGGGGCTGGCCCGTTGGGAAAGGAGGAGGAGCTTCGATAAGATTATATCTACTTCAGTGCTGCCAGCCTGACATAATAAGGGTATGAGAGTCCCGGGAATCCCGGGATCTCAAGAAAAATAATCATATTCTTTATTATTTTTCTTATAGGGAGCCGATTGCAGGAACCAATTTATTGAATTCAATCATTGAATGATTGGACTTTTTTTTTAATGAAAATCTAGTTACTAGGACTAGTGACCTCAACTGGTTTTCGACAGACTTATAATTCTAAGCTTGTTAATTGGACAATTATCCAATAAATAAAGGTCCCCATGAGAACAATTATGCCCATTTTTTAGATTCATTGGTGATTTATAAAAAAATATTTCTGTCAATGGCTCCTAACAACGTTAGCGCGCATATATGAACCTTGACCCTAAACTTTCAAATGGCGGGAAATTTGAAAATAGTCCTCAAAGAACGAATAAAAAAACAAAGCAATAGTTTTTAAACCCCCTCGGCTCTCGGCCTTTTGTCAAGTTTGACATTACTACAGTAAACAGGGGCTACCAGTCACTTTACCAAAAAGACTGATTTGCGAAAAAACTCAATATTAAACCATGGATTAATCCATGATTAAACCATGCTCTTAGAAAATACAACATTCACAAGGATTCTTAAAAAGAATGACCATTTATAATTTAAATTGATAACAAAATAAATGAACATTTGTTTCAAATGTCTAAAACAAACGCTAATACCGGATATTTATGATTTTTATACCAAAATGAGTCCTTTGACAAATTCCCAAAAATGGTTAACCGCTTGCAAATGCGCTGCGGGTTGTCCACCAGTAACTTGCAAGTCACGGGGAAGTTTTAAAGTTAATGACGCTTTAATTTTCTCCCAAAATGTGTGAATTCTTTCTTTGCCCTTAAATTCAGACTTAAAGTTTGTCACGTCAGGGGCTCCTCTGTAGTAATCTGCCAACTGGCGCTGATAAAAATAGTTACAAAAGATAGTTTTCAAGTTTCAGAGAGATATTTTTAGTAGCCCTAAACACACCAATTTATTTTGAAAACGCAATAGTAACAGCAATAACCAATAATATTTGCAGTGCAAGCAAGAAGCAGAGCAACAAAGTTGATAAAATTATGTTTCTCCTTAAGAACAAAACCCTAAATTAGGTAAACTCGGGTAAACTACTGTACAAACCCAAAATTCAAAGCCCAAAAATATATAGTACTGGCCACACAAGCCACAACCATTTCAGAGTGTTAAAAAAATAAACCATGATACCTAAAAATAAGAAAAATTTAACTCACCATTTCCATAAGTAGATCTTGTGTAAGAAAAGAGTCGTTGGCAACATTGTACACCATTTGCATTGGTCTCCCATATTCATACGACCGATGCTAAAATGAAAGATAAAATAAAAATTATTAACATTCATTTTCTACATAAGAATTGTATCTGTCTGCCAGTCTGACTAATGCCAAACTTTAAAGGTAATGTTAGGATCAAATACTCACGAGTATTAGGAGCAAATACTCGCGAGTATTAGGAGAAAATACTCGCGAGTATTAGGAGAAAATACTCGCGAGTATTAGGAGAAAATACTCGCGAGTATTAGGAGAAAATACTCGCGAGTATTAGGAGAAAATACTCGCGAGTATTAGGAGAAAATACTCGCGAGTATTAGGAGAAAATACTCGCGAGTATTAGGAGAAAATACTCGCGAGTATTAGGAGAAAATACTCGCGAGTATTAGGAGAAAATACTCGCGAGTATTAGGAGAAAATACTCGCGAGTATTAGGAGAATATACTCGCGAGTATTAGGAGCAAACACTCGCCTACAATTATTAGAAACTTAATTTTAACTATAAATAGTTACTGTACTTACTTCGGGTGGTGGCATGACCCAATAGGCCAAGTAATCCGCTTCTAGGCCTTTTTCATTACTGAAAGGGGCTGAAAACAAATTTTAAAATAGTTAATTTAACATTCTGGAATATTTTGCCACCTTTATTTTATTCTTACAGCAAATAAGGCCAATGCACGGGGTGTAAGACGAATCGCAATCCCCCTTCATAATAATTTGATATTCTAATTGATTATCTATATCTCTGATAGTCGGTTGAGGTTTGCTATTAGGGTGACTATGATACCAACCGACCAAAGTCAAATTCCTTCTTTCTAACGATTGACGTATCTAAAAATTATGAATCGTTAGACTAAATCTCGTTAACCTCTTTAAATGGATACTAGACTCTTATAACAAGTTATTTTTAAACGATTTGGACTGTTACAATATGCGTATCAAAACTCTCCGAAGGTTTTAAAGTGATTTACAGTTAATTTATGAAAGTCGCGAAAGAGAATTGCTAAGCCTAAATCTGTTGAATTGAAAAATTTGGGAGAAAAGTTAGTTGCTGATGCCATTAAATTATCATATAAAAATGGTGCGTGAAGCAATTTAACTCTAAAGTATCGATTCAAAATAACTTGCTTCCAGAGTCTAGTATCCCTTTAATCCGAGTTTACCTCATCTTCAACAGCTGCGCTATTTTCCGTATCACCGAGTCTCGACTTGCAAGGAAATGCTTGTAATATCGCTAAATCTATTGCCAATTGATATACGTCATAACGTGATAACTCTTAATTTAAATCAAGCAACGCTTACTGTGCGAGGCAATGTCCCAAGTCCCGCCTAAATATCCAACAACTTCACTCTTTGTTAAATGGCAGTGAAAATCCTATTCATTATTAAAACTTTAATCAAATTTTTAAAGTGATTACCGTAAAATCAATTTAAGAATCTTTTTACCATCAATAGAAGACAATTAGTGGCAATTGTAACCGTAAATGGTTGGATGCGATCCAACGCGCTGAATGGGGTTGATAATACTTGTGTGTTTGTGTTGCTATTACGAATAAAATAAAATTTTACATAAAATATTGGTTAATACAAATTTGTAGAGCAGTTAGAGTTCATCTGAACGATTGAAATTCACGGTCCAAACAGTGTCATCCGCTTAAAGGAACTCTATCGATATTTAGCTTTACTTTATGACTTACTGCTCAGGATTACGACTTCCTAATAATGCGTGGTTCATAATTACACGATCACCTGTTCGACATCCTGTTTCTTGTTTACTCCGTTGATTGCTGAATTGGTTTAAAATTACAGATCAAACCTTGGTTTTTATAAAGAATTAAAGATTTTAAGCAACACCTTCAAATGTCTGACCCTACACTTTCGTGACCATTTTTCAAAATGCCTAGATATTTAATTTTTTTGTAGGTGTGCTTTAAATCTACATTTATTTTAATATTAAAGTTTCGTTACTTGGCTCTACTTGTAGGTTGTTCCGCAACAGTTGGGAAACTAATTTGTGGCACTAAGCTTCCCATGTTAGCCATTCCCACCTAAATTTTTTTAAGTTAGTTAATCAACTCTTTACGTAAACTATGTTAATTTCGATCTATACATACCAAAGGGGAGAGTCCAATAGCAGGATTGTTTTTATGTTTTCTGAACCAAGCCGCTTTGTAATGGTCTAATTTCTTTCCTCTATATTTAATCTAAACGAAGAAAGCCATTATTGTAACAGTATTTGGTTAAAATTTGAATGATTAACTTACAGAAGACCAGCCACAGCCGGGTTTGCGATCAGGATTCAATAGCTTCTTGCAATGAATTGCCCAAGCACTCGGAGAAGAAAAAACTTCCTTAGATTCTTGCCAACGTATTTTGCCTTCGGGTAGCAAGTCACCCACAAATTTTGCACCCTGATTGGATATATAATTCTAATATACATCAAACTCACTCGTAATTTAAACAGTATAAAGTTAAATGAAGTGTTACTCTTACCAAATAGTCAATGGTTAAATGTCCATTTCCCGGTTCAAGAATTTTGTCATTTATTAGCATATTTAAGGTCACACCTCGTCCACTGAGCATTCTTTTGTTTCTTCGAGAATTAGCATCTTCATCATCCCCTTCGAAAGATTCTTCCATATCAGAACCTTCCAATACCATGCTTTCGTCAAGCTCATCCTCCATCTTCAAATTTCTTTTTAATTTTAAAAAGTTGAATTAGTTACAAGATCTGCATTTTGCACAGTTGCAAATCGCTTTGTAAGGTAAGAAATTAGAATCTCAGTAGGGAATCGGCACACCATATTTTTTCCCTATTCAAATTAATACAGGAAATACAGAATGCTGCTGATTCCCCTATTTCAATAATCAAATCTAATGTTTAAGCCTCGGCGTTAAATTAAGATGTTTTAAAAACTAATCTACATTTACCTTTGTTATTCAAATAACTTTGGTTTCATAAATTATTTCCAAATCTACTTTTGTGTTGAGGTTGTGGGCATGTAGATTAAAAGTTACGAACTTAATTTTTCAGAGAAAAATCAGAAAATGGTCAAATTAACACCGGTTTGCAAATTTCCATAGAGCACAAATTGGCTTTCATGGTTCATTTCAGCTCTGTGGTTTGTGTTGAAACTTTTCGCCGATATGATGAAGGCAAAATTCTATGTTATGCTAAAGACACAACTCACCACGCATAAATTAACCACAATGATATACGCACCCTTGTACAGGCTAATTACCTTTCCTTTATCTTAATTATACCGAGATATATAATTGATCATTGGTAAATTCTTGGATGAGTGTAAATAATACATACTCATCCAAGATGAAATGATCCACTTCAGAAAAATATGAAGGTTGAGACTCTCAACCATTAAATTTTTCTTTAGTGGGACCCGAGTACTCGCTCTCACCAACTTGAAAGCGAGTATTCGGGTTTGAGAAATTGAGTATTAATCATTCACCACTTTGAGCGGTACTAAATATTTGGAAATCCTTTTTAATTAATTATTTGTTAATATTGCGCAAAGTTAATATAATTTGACTATTACTCAATAAGACTTATAACCTTGGAAATTTTGGGTAGTTATGAGTACTCATTAGCCCAGCTCCTCCCAACTGATGCTATAAAACAGGTCCCGCCCCTTTAAAGGGGCACAACTGACGCAAAGGACTCAGTTTTAAAAACATCACAGGGAGCTTATTTGAGTTTTCTTTTTTAGGCCACTAAAGAGGCTATTTAGGTGACTTATAATTTACACACAGAACAAGCTACTTTTTACATTGCGCTAAATTAATCCTTACCTAGAGAGAGAAGTATTGTTCAGTTTGTTAAATGGACAAGGTTTCAACTGGATTTCTCATCATCCAATTAAGTGATATCACACTCACGAGTCACGTGTGACGTTTTTCAAACTGAGTTTGCTGCCTCAGCTTGTGTCCATTTATTAGGTTACCTACACAAAGTTAATAAAACCCAATTCAACCAATTTGACTTTTAAATTACTTGTATTAAACACAATCTGAAACGATACAATTCAAATTATTTACAAGTTCCTATATAATAGTGCTTTTTTTTTGTTTTATAAACTCGGAAACAAACATACAAAATATTCTCTATACAATTACTTTAGATTGTCCGCGAATAAAATACTGATTTCTTTTCTTTATGAAAACTCTCGCCACATGCTTTTTAATTTCCCTTTAACTTTTAACGATTACTGGACTTAAAGAAACCTATAAACACATTTCACTTCGTTACACTCTTTTCCGTATCAAAATTTTCATTATAATTCTGGCCATTCACACTTACAGATACAATTTTTAATTTCTTCCGTGAGATCGTTTATTTTTTTGTCTGTCATTTTACTTCTAAAATAAAACTGAGCAAAATATAAAACTACTAGTTAAAACTCGAGAAACGTGGATTTTTATGTAATTATTAATTTTAATTAAAAATATGATAAAAAAAAGCCCAGTTTGAAAGATTTTAATCCTGACTAGATATAATTTCTAACTCTTTCGTTATTTTTTTAAACTGCATTATATTTTCTTTTATTTATCCGAAATGACTTTGTTTTTTTTTTTACCTAATCACAGTTTTTTAATTTAAATTTCCCGAGGCACTTTATTTCGAGAATTTTTTTCTCTTGACAATCTTTTTTGTTTACTATATAGTGTCAAATTTTACGTAGACATATTTTAAATATACGCTGATTAAAAACATCAAAATTCAAACAATATTTAGAGTGTGTGAAATAAATGGGACTTATTAGTAGTGTTGGTAAGAATATGATTGAAGAGAATATGCTCAAGGCAAAACAGATCCGTCTAATGAAGCTACTGGTCAAGGAGGGGACCATGCGCTAGGCTTCAAGGGCCTTTTCGACATGAGCAGTGAGTTACGAAACCACACCTACGACTGATAGCTTCTTTTGTGGGTATTCCGTGTATAATTTTCTAAAGTAAAACCGCGTTATAACAAAATGTTTTACAATGAAATATCCCTACAACATCGGCTCCAAAGCCAAGGCTTAGCAGCTAAAACCAAATTACGGATAAATCTAAATGTTTTTTGTTTTTTTTTCACATAGAATTTTGTTATAACGCGGGTTTTATCGTATCATATTCTTGGTGTTGGTCAATATCGTTATTTAATCAATACCGATATCAAGCTTCAACTGATACTGATGAACAGATTCCAATATTTGGATTTGAATATGATGTATATCTGTTCGAACCCATCAATATTTCTTACTCTGGGCCATATGGATCTTTGAAATTCCAGAATACTTAAGAATTATAGCGAATCAACGAGAGTTGAAAAACATTTAAAATGCCAATAAGTAATCTAATATATTTAAATATCATTTAGATTTAAAGTATAAGGTCTCGGTATCACAGGATCTGAAAAATATCGAATTTAAAGCCAAATCCAACACTCATAAATGGTTTTAAAGACAGAACTAAAGGATCAAATAGGGTTAAAAATATACATATATAAAACTTTTGCGAACCTTGTATCCTAATTTGTACAAATTTTTAACAAGAAATTAATCAAAATTAACGAAAGATTGGAAATGGGTAAATCGCACACTCTATAAACAATAAATAGTGTAAATCAGTAATTAAAAAAAAGGTGGCCAAAATATTTGTCTGGAGATAGCCAAACGAGTGGTTTTTAAGTCTAGCTCCATCCATGATCGATACAAGGATAATAATATGTTTTTGTTTTTGACAAATATATATCTACACTTATACTTTTCTGGTAATCTTTACAATAAGTATAAATCTAAAGCTTTACAATTGCGCACTTTTGGAGTCTATTTTTCCCACCGCATTAAAAAAAAATTGGAAGGTTTCTGATAAACCCAAGTCTTCTTCGAATGTCTCGGAATCTACGTTACCATTCCATTAAATGTCCGTTAAATTAATTTTTGCAAAACTGAGAGTAGTGAGGGGTTATGTTTGAGAATTTCTTGGATGGAAGCACCGGATGGCATTTTTTTCTTTTTAAACAACTCTTTCAGTTTATAAGGATCAAGTTTTGTATTTTTTTTTGGTTAAACTCCCCAATTGTAGACAAAATTTAAACCTCAATCGCGGGCACCAAGAAAATTGTTACTTTTTGAATGAAAAATAACTTCGAAATACGTTGCTTTTTAAAATCCCCCCCTCAATGTTTTGTTGAAAAATAATCTAAACTTAATTTTCATCGACTTTGTTAAAAGAGGTTCATTTGACGTGTTGCGCCTTCTTTTTCCTCGCAGCGAGCATGTCGTAAAACGGATTGTGACTAATACTTTGTCTGGATAATTAAAACGCTATATTTACTAAAAATTGTTTCAGCTCGCGAGTAGGAATGAAAAATGAAAAGAAACCTCCCCATTTACCAATTGGCAATTCTTACCGTATACATTTGATCCAGTCTTCCTTTTCTTCTTGCGTGGCTGCGGACATTCGATACACAGTGTGTTTTCCTTCAACCACTTTTCCTTCGGAGTCAGTTTTACACGCTTTTATGACGTCATTACCGGTAGAATAAAGCTCAAAACAGTTTGGTTTGTTGCGATCGGCTACTTCTCTAACTTGTACATTTTCGAGGGGGATAATACCTCGAGGTTCTTTGTCCTGTAAGAGATTTAAGTTTGACGTACAATAACAAAAGTTTTTATCCCTTAACAAGAGTTTAAAAGTTGAAAAAGCTTCCTCTTTCATAAGTTTAGCTTTCGTGTATAATACACCCCATTATTATTAAATAATACTACTGTAATTACCGTTGTATACTCAAAGTAATAAAGACAGTTGTCATTTAGTATAAACCATCGTCTTTTCCAGCTTTTGTACCTTCCACCTAAAAGAAAGATTAATTTTTTTAGCATCACACCCTTCTTATCTCGCAACAAGAAGTGAAATAATCAAAAAATCATAAGACTAAAAATTTATTTTCAAGGTACCATTATATTTATCGCATAATTACGCAGTAAAAACTTAAATTCTAAACTGTCATTATACGGAAGATATTTAAAATAAAACTAAATATGTAAAAGGAAACACATAGAACACATCTTTACCCTTAGAAGGTTGCAATTTTTTTATAAACTAGTATAACTATAATACCAATCACCATTTAAACCATTTACGAACAAACTGAATGTACACAATAACGGGGTATTTAGGAATTTGTATATTTTACACACAAGTGCGTATACTCGGACACGCACAGTGAAAAACATTTGAGGTTACTGTTTTGCAAATCATATTGAACAAAGATGTTTAATTTAAGAATCAAAACCATAGTAAAAACATGGCCAATTCCGAATCTCTGGATGCGTACGAGTTCTATGCCAAATTTGAAGCTCCAACTTATAGCGATATAATTTATCTATGGTTTTGAGATCTTTGTTAGAATTGCATTGAAACTTGAAAGAAGACGAGACAAAGAAATCATGGGACGTGCAGTAACGAGAATTCCAAGGATTATAAAATGAATATGCGTGATAGAAAGTGGTTTCATAGGGTGTCAAGGAAACGGGAAGATTTTGGGAGTCAGGTTCTACGAGAAAATACTAAAGAGAGATTGAGAGAGAGAGAGAGAGAGGAGAACCCACTTACTGATCTTGGAACTCCCTTTTATTTTATATTTAGGATTAGAGCAGAGTTCAAAAAAGAGCAGAAATAGGCAAGAGAAAAAAATTCAATGTGTTAGCAATAAGGGTTTAGTAATAAACCTTGTTAATTATTATGTTATCGAGAGTTAGAAAACTATGGAAAATGTGGAAATACCGCTAAGTGCAAATGATTGAAGGTAAAAGTAAGTCGAGAAAAAGAGAAAGTTATTTTTTTAAGCCTGCATTATAATGGCATTTCCCTCATATGAGAAACTTTATCAATCGTTATTGTAGTCCAATCTTAAGATAGCTAATACGCATTATTTTTTATATATTCGTAAATAAAAAAGGGATGCAAATTTGACTGAAATATTTGCTAAATCTCATGGAAATAAATTAACAACAGTCATGAGATGACAACCTAGGATTATCTAGAAGACAGTGGCCAACATTTTGAGATTGCAAAAGTTATAAAAACCCGGATGGAGGGGTTTATTATTTTATGATAACCTAGTAGACTTTGGGAATAAAATTTATATATACCTTGCTTCCAGAGCCATCCTTCCCTGTCTGGGTTAAAGAATGTATGCATCAAATCATTACCATCATCTTCGGGAATTTTAAACGGTTCTTGTTTTATACTGTCATACAAGCTCTGGAATACAGAATCATTTGTTTT
This sequence comes from Odiellus spinosus, assembly GCA_963920705.1. Classification (NCBI taxonomy): domain Eukaryota; kingdom Metazoa; phylum Arthropoda; class Arachnida; order Opiliones; family Phalangiidae; genus Odiellus; species Odiellus spinosus. The sequence goes on along the minus strand of OY987229.1, from coordinate 20,183,790 downwards.
AATGAGGGTTTAAAAGTCTTACTTTGAAGATAATCTTTAGGATTATAGAATATATTTAGCTTTAAATGATAAGACTTACGATTAAAAGCTCCCTCGGAAGATCACCTCCGTTGTTAATGCCCCTATTCATGTTGATGAAGTTTTCTACGGACGGTTTGTCTTTAACACTGGGGTTGTGAAGGGAGGTGTTCAGCATGATAATGGCGAAAGAGAGAACGTAACACGTATCGGTGTTGCTAAAAACCCCCGTGTTGATCTGGCAATACCTCTGAGCAAATTTTTCCATCATACGGTCAATTTTCTGAGCTTCACCGGGAAGCCTAAAACTCCATAAAAACTGCCTGAAGGTGACAAATACGAGCATGTGTAAGACATTTGTAAGTATATATTGAATTTAATCCAAAAAAGCGATGGTTAAACCCTAATATCGGTATCAGTTAAACTAGCTTGATATCAGTATCGGTTAAACCATGATATTGGTCAATACAATTACCTTAAAGCTTGAACAAGAATGAGATCAGTGAAATCGTGTAAGTCAACGAAGGAATCCAGCACCTTCATGTTGAAATCATTTCTGGAGAAATTAAGTGAGAAGAAAATTCACAAAAGCGAAACATTTTTACAATTTTTTTAAAGAATGGCACGGAGCAATATAAATCTCTTCCAAAACTTTTGAAAGACAAAATAAATATTACCTTTCACCAAGATAATCCCCGATGGCAGTTTTGTTAAGACCTTCGCCTTTGTATAGGAACTGAGCTGTGTCTTCAGGAGTGTTCTTTAATAGACCATGCTCTACTAGGTATTCAATTCCCTAGAAAGTTAACAGAAATTAAAAAATTTTTACACGGTTAAACTAATTTTTATAAGTATAATCATACCTTTTTAGGATCCATGTTAAATTTTTTCTTTCCAATTGATAATTGTTTGGCTTTGGTATTTGTTTTACTGTGAAAATTAAGATTAAACAAAGATTATAAACTCTATAATATATTTTTAGAAAGTTTCTGACTAAATATAAAATATTTATTATGCAACATAGCCTGCTAGGCAAGCAAAAAAATTCAACCTCAGCAGATCGGTAAAATTAAAGCGTATTCAATGTAAAACAAAAAGTAAAATCAAATTTTACCTGTCATCTTGAGCCTCAAGACGCTCCATCTCTGCCGTGACCTCCGCAATTTCATCTTTCAATTGCTACAATGATAAAAAGTAAAACAAAATATAAATACTGACCAAATAAACAACAACAGCAAAAAAAATTAATACATTTTTGTGCCGAGATGGACATAAAAACAACGTATTAAAAGGCATTATATTAAAGTACATTAGGGTATTAAACTTAGATCTAAAAATAACTCTGAAGCTTTATGCCGAGTCTACATGAAGACCTCAGTTTTTCATGTCCATTTGATAGAACAGCTAGTCCCAAACAAACGAAACTATCCATACGTTTACTTCCCAATAACAAGAATATAAAAAAAAAAAAAAAAACACAATACAATTTATCTATACTATATGCTACGTTAAAAAGCCCTATTTAACATATGGCCTTTCAAACAATTTTTTAGTACTGTCCTAAAATCATCCCGAGGAAACTTAGTAATTCTGATTGGGTGGAAACTAGCTGGTGTTGAAGGTGTTAAGAAGTTGTCAAAGGGAATACGGAATGAATTTATTCTTATTGTATTTTTAACTCTAAAATGGATTGACACAAAATTGGAACGTGAATTTTAACACTTTTATCTGCAACTGTCTTGGACCATTTTCCCTGACCAAATGAATACTATATTCCTCGACATAATCTTAAGCAATCTTTGCTGGAATTACAAATTTATTGATACAACCTGACTTTTGACCAAACTTGAGAACCATTCTAAAATTTACTATGAGAATTATACGCACCACTTATGTACGTTTTTAATTTCAACTCAGTACTTTTTTTAACCAGTATAAAAACCTACTTTATGGATTGTGTCTAAAAGACGGCACAGTCATTCGCAGACCATTTTAAATTGAAATAGTACTTCAATAAAATATTGTAGTTTCCGATATATGTTGTTAAAATATAGATTATAAATTTTTTAAGGGCTATTTGAACTTTATTTCGTAGATTAATTATTATTGACGGTCTTCCTTTAAACATCTGCCTGAAAACTGCGGTTAAATCTTTACAGCCTCTTCCAACTTGTTTCCAAGAGGTTACTTCAATAGATATGATCTTAGACCGCCTTCCAGAATTCAGGGTCTAATGTACAAGAACCATAACCCCTTGATGTCATTGGTACCTCCAAGATACAAATGGAAGCTAAGGTTCTCATTGGTCAAACTTATAGAAAGGTGTATATAACTAACCATGGTGTAAGTTACCATACTATTACTATTCCTAAAGACCTATGAATCATTTCAAGATCAATAGATCAAGGTGGACAGGTTATCGAACCTCCCATTCTGTGCCTAATTTTTTATTGATAGCCACTGTCCTGATATTGTACTATTTATTATGGCTACATTTAGAATTTTTTACTGTTAGTGGGTGGTCTCCTAGCATAGATACAGAATATTGGACGAAAACCAGGCTATCAGCTGCCAAAGGTAATAGGTCAGAGGTCAAAAGGAGGCAAGATCAAAAGGCAAAACCAGTTGGGTTCAGGATACGAATTCAACAAGGATAAACCACTTTAAAATTCTTGATGTTGAGTATTAAGGTTGGCTTAATAGAACATAGAGGCCGAGACAGTTTGTTGGTGGTCTCATCTCAATTCATATGATAAGTGCATGACCATGGGTATTTTAAAGTTGGATTGAAGGGAGAATTAAGCCTGCATTATAAACAATCAAATATTTGAGTATTTGTGTTAGGAATTAAAATGAATGATGTTAATACGGCATGTTTTTGGCCCCCATCTACGAGCTTTTTCAACTTATAGTTCTATATAGCCTCCAGAGGTGTGGACAATCAGAAAATTCAAATTTTAGGAGCTTGAAGTTAATTAGAACTAAGGACCAGTGAATATTTATAAAATAAATCTGTAAACAAATAATGGATATTGGTACAAATATCCATAGGCTTGAATTATCCGTACATGCCATCAAAATAACCCATTAAAATTACTACCAACTGAGTTTTAGCCTTGAAAATGGTTCATATGCATATTCAAAACTCAGTGGGTTTAAAATTAGAACCTTATGGAAGCCACACGCAATTTTTTCATCCCCTAATGGTTACTGCGAAAAGAAAAAAAAAAAAAAAAAAATCTTAACATAAGCGGCCCATCCATAATTAAAGACCATTATGGTCCTAAAATTTAGTTTTTACACTATAATAGGAACCACAGTGGCACGCAATTCCATAAATACTAAGCATCGTGACTATTTTAGCCAGCACACACTTTAATTTTAAGTCTTGGTTGGCTGAGCGCAGAATTTTCAAGCAGGCCCCCTTAAAACACGAGCTACCACAATATTAAAGGCCAGATAATGACATCTTCACTAGCTAATTACTTATAAGGTTTTTACGCAGGCTTTTTTAAGCTCAAATTTCCTCGTGGGTGCTTCATCAAGCGTGCATGTGAAAGAAAAATAGACGAAATTTTGTGGGAAAATTCAGGAGAATTTTAAAAATTGTTTCATTGTTTTTAGAACGAATTTTATTAAAACCTAGATTACTATTTTTATTATTCGGGTAGTTTAGATTCTAGATTTTTTTGTAGGAAAAGATTGAATAATTATGGTAATAAGCATATAATTTAATAAGTAATATAATTTTGAAAAATTTTAACTCAAAAATAAATTTAAAGGACAAAGTCACTATTTTGGTAGCACGTACCATTTGAATAATCATTTCTAATACACTTATGATTTTATGTGGTCCTTGCACTCATTATTTGAATTATTTCTATGAACATTTTTACTAGAATAAAATTCATTAGCCATATTAATGAAATGGTTATTCAAAAAATAATAAATTCTACTGGGACTATCTTGGAATGCTCCGAAACTCGAAAACTTATTAGATTTTGCTCTGTGTTTTGAAGGCCTAGCTACTCCACAATCAGAGCTAGCCTGATTTGCGTAACTAATCATTACAAAAAAGCTGTAATCGATGTACAGATTTTATGGACGTGGTCAACACCTCTGTATTGAGAAGTGAAGTAAGCGCTCTTTCAGTTGCTATCTTGGAGTAAAATAGTTGCTCCAACAGAGCTCGATTTTACCAGTGGAACAGAAAAAAGTTGTGGAGAATAAAACTTGTTCGCAGAGTGATTTCTATTTCTCAAGGATCAATCAGTGTAATTAGTTACAAGATAAAAAATTAAATACTCTGACCTAATTGACCCATTTTAAAATTTCCATGTAAGCAGCGAAGTCCTAGTTCTCTAAATATGGTACCATATTTAGAGAACAAGGACTTTGCTATAAGTAAAGTTAAGGGCACAGGCTGAACGCTTAAGTTGTTACCATATTTGAAAATAACAATGACAAACTGCTAGTCAAACCCTACATTATAATTTAATGGGTTACAAAACAATTCTTAAAAATGACTTCGTGCCGTTACTAAACCAATTTTCTCTATAGAACCCTAGATTTCTAAAATATCCAATATATTGAAGGTTGTAATAATCTGATAAGACAAACATTACAATAGTGTCCCCAAGCATTTTATATCAATTAAGAACTGAATAAACGCATTGTTCTTGACATAGAGCAAGGAAGAAGAGGGGGCTAGATAAAACTATATGGTCAATGGAGACAATAGCTCATTACCCCGTTAGGTAGAGTTAAGCCACACCACACCAATTTCGAGGCGGAACAATAGAAGACCGTGAATTAATGGGAAAAATAATTACTTCCTGTTATGACGAAATGAGTCCTAGGTCTTGGTCTAACTTTTAAGCGATCGCGAGCATGACCTCCTAATCAAAACTTTAGTATTTTAACCCGACCAAACTTCAAAAATGAGTTGGAAATAATATAATATTTATGGCTAATGTCAAACCCAGTTAGGAACTAAGAAAAGGTAGACTTCTCGGCAATAGTATAAGGGTCATTTACGTTTAATTAGTAACTTATGCCTTGATTATTTGATGAAAACTAACAACTACGGTTATAACACTGCCTTTTTATATCAATATTAGAGCCCATATCATAGAAGTTACTAAGTAAACGATATTACAAATAAGTGGCAACAACGTGAATACCACATAGTTAATTTTAAACTATAACTTGATCTATGTTGGAAAATAACATTACCACATGTTTATTAACTAACAAAAATGTTTTTTTGGCAGGTGAGCACCTTATTCAATCTTTTGAAAATAAAAACTACTCATTCAAACTCATTCAAACTTATTATCCTCCGACTCATTCCATCAGAGCTACATTTGATGTCAGATAATTTTAAATAGGCTCCACCCTTATTACGCTTAGAGGCTCCGGCTCTATAATGAATTAAATCTAACGAGGTTCCATCAAAAAGACTATTCTATGGTTCCTTGTTATAAACCGGAAAAAATTCTGATACTAAACCATTTAAAAATTATGTTTGTCTAACGCTTTTTATGAGCTAAAAGTGAAATGAACTTTTCTGTAAAAAATAAGTTGATGATTCGTTCCTCTAAACACCCTTTCTTCAAATTGAAAGGGTTAGTTTCTAGAACATTTTAAAATAACAAATCTCATTGACGGATATCAATATTATATAAAAATGTATAATAAGTTTTCATTGAAATACAGAATTAACTGCCATAGTGAAAATATTTATATAGAGTAAAAACCACTTTCAATCGATATAGGGCCTCTTAATTCGAAACAGGACGTTATTAAAAGAGGCGGACCATATCGGTGAAAGTTGAGAGGGGCGTAAACTGTTTTTAAATGCATAAAATATTGCCAAAATTTTCCCGGAAATGTGACGTCACTTTATTCTCCGCTTGATTTTGATACAATCAAAAGTTGTTCATTCGAGAGAAGTCAAGCATGCGTTCTACCTAGGTTAAGAGTGAAAAATTAATGGACGTAGCATAATGGTCCCCCTAGGTTTCCATATTGGGTAATTGTATTTGGTTAGATATGGTACTTTTTCAACAGATCTGACCCTTGTAAGATAATAAGGCAACGTACAACTTGAATTCTCATATAAGAAAGTATTCAACTCTTTGCCTTGAAGTAGAATAATTTTATGTTTATGAATCTGAACTCCAAATTTTGAACACTGCATAAAATTATCTCACAATCTATTAAAAATAACTTATCAGATGTTATTAATTAAAAGACGGATACTTCATGGCGGTTATTTTAACTTTTATTTGTTGGAAGCTTTCAGACCATGTTTCTTCTAGAGTCAAAGCTTTTTTCAAGCTGAGAAAGGATCACGATTGATCCAAAATCTTCCGACAAATAAAAAAAATTAAAAAAAACTCCCATGAAATTCCCCTCTTTTAATTAATAATTAATATTATCTTCACCATGTCAAATAAATTCTCAATTTATTACATATCTGAGTTTAAGAAGCATTTTTTTAAGTACCGTGATATGTATCTTAGTCAAAATGGGGGTAAATTAACTTTTAATGATCTGAGCAACATTAGCTAGCTAAATAAAAATGTTCCCATTTTTGGAGTAAAAATTTAAATTCTATTGAAATATTAATGAGTCACTCAACGAAAAATAATATATTTTAATTAAGATTGAGGATAGAGTTTGCGGTGGAAAAAAAAAAAAATTCCCTAATACTTCACCTACATATTAATATCATTAACAGTTAGGAATATTTTCTTGAGGTACCGGTCTTTAATTATAGCGGTTAAAAAAGCTATTATAATTTAATTGCCAAATGACCTTGCGTCTAAAAACCTGTAGAAAGGATTTAGCGAAAGCGTGGATATATTCACATCCGTGGAATTAAAAGAAGATGGATAGAAACAAACCTGAATTTCCCGCACTAATTCGACCTTCCTTCTTCTGATATCAGCCAGCAATTGTTGCTCTTCCGGTGTCAAATCTAAAAAAATATAAATTTAACATGAGAATTAAATACTCTATGAACTTGGGTACACAATATGTCTTTAGCGTGAAAGTATTTGAGGATGTAAATCAAAAATTTTACTTTTTTAAGAGCTTTTAAGAGCTATATATAATAATGAGCTTGAGAATTATGTGAAACACACGCGTGTATTGACACAGGGTGACGCTTAAAAAACCCAAAACTTTAAGGGTAATTGCTATTATAGGAGATTGTAGAACTTCTCTGATTTGAAGAGAAACTCAAGAACACTACTAAAGTCTTGGAGAAGTCTTTCCGACTTCTCGAAGGCTTCTTTACACAATGAAAGATTTCCCCAAGGCTTCTTAAGACTTAACTTTTTTCGGTAAGGGCTATAGGAAAGGAGACAAAATATTATTAATACTATTCGATAACACTATCTCAAATTAAGTTCAGGATTTGAAAAGAAGCTTTTTATCACTGACTAGTTTAATTGGTAAAATTTTGAAACTACGCTTAGTCGAAGATTACCAAATATCATACGAAACATTTGATTTAAAAAATGCCTGGTTTTACTGTCACAAGAACAGTTTCAATTGCATTAAACTACTTAACAACGGGAGCTGAAAAATAAAACTTACAGAAGTCAAACATTTCTTGAAAGAGCAAAACTCCAGTCACTGGTCGAACAACCATTGTCACAATTTTACTAAACGCGACCAACTTATTATCAATCACCAAGCGCACAAAATAATGTAATGAACTTCATTAAACTGATTTCTTTAAAACCAAACTACTTGTTAAAATGCTTTAGAACATAAAACATTACACCAGTAGAGAGAGAAATTGAAGCTTCGAATGAAATAGGTTTGTAATCAGTAATACGGCTGGATCTCTAGAGAAAACGCTAAGGTAATTCCAAGGTTTTTCTTTTTGATATATAAAGGAAATCATCGTACCGTAACGAGACATGACCACGCCTCTTCTTTAAGAAGAAGAAAAATCAGATTTAATACAGAAGGGTGGGGAGGAATATCTTTATACGTAGGTTCATTACTGGCGATGCGACTCCTAACTGCTCCCCGCTTGTAGCTACTATTCCCAACAATATCTCTTTCCGGTTCGTGGTCCTGAGCAAAGATTAGAGAGTAGCCGCAAGTTCGCGACAGAAGGCCCTCTTATCGTAACGGTCGAATGAAGGGTGCTTCATCTACTTAGTCACGCGCCTGATATTAGCTATGCGTACAAATAATTTATACAATATGCTTAAAATTTCAAACCATTTTTGTAAAATAAACTTTCCGTAATATTATTTTTTTCCTTTTTTTAAATTGCTCTTGAAGTTATGATAAAAACTACGCACTTGTTGACTAGTCATTTAATATAAAATTTATTTGAAGCATGTAAGTTTAGTTTCTAAAATGTACGTACAAACTAAAATGACATTATAATGATATTATAAAGATACAACAAAATTTTAAATGAAAATTTTGTTCTTAAAAGTTTCAATTGTCTGGCTCTTGTTTCACAACAACATTTTCAAAATCAAAACCTTTACCAGGGTTATCTTCTAATTTTATCAGACTAGATTTAGATTGAATGATATCATTTTCATCAAGCTTCTCTATTTTCACTGAATTTGCGTAAATCCTAATCTTTGCGCAAAATTTTTGTTTCGTGTTTAAAATTTCGCTATTTTCGGAAACCCGTTTCGATTGACTTTCTGAATCTTCAGACTTGATTCTAACCCTTACATTCCCATTGATGACACCCTTCATTTGGGGCTTGATATCAGGCTTCGATAAAGTCTTAGCAGAGGCCATGTGCGTTTTTTTATGCACCTTCAGGTTACTAGGATTACGGCAAGCGTAGTTGCAGAAGGGGCATTTGAAAGGTTTGATCCCGCTATGCACGTATCGATGCTTCTGCAAATTGAACTCGTAACTGGTCTGATAATCACATTGATCACATTTAAAGGGCTTTTCACCCGTATGAGACATTTTGTGAGATTTAATCCCAGAGTAAGTTTTAAATACGGATGAACATACGTCGCAGGTGTATGTTTTCCTAGGCTTATTCTCGTGTTTTTGTTCCCTATGGGTTACTAAACCAACTTTCGAGTTAAAGCTTTTATCACACAGATTGCAATTAAATGGCTTTTCTTCCAAATGAGTGTTCATATGCTGCTTGAGGGTGTAAAGCAAACGAAAGTCGCGGTTACAAACCTTACAAGAAAACGGTTTATCAGGAGAGTGAATTTTCATGTGTACCTTTAGCGTCTCCTTTTGATTAAAACGACGACCGCAGATTTTGCACGCCTGTGGGCGAGGAACTCCATGCTCTTTGAATTGGTGATTAAATAAGGCTACAATACGATTGGTTGTAAAAGCGCATTTTCCACACGGAAGAGGATCCACTCCATGTATGACACGATTATGGCGCTTAAGCATATTTCCGTGGCGACACGCATAGTCGCATAAATTACAATGATGAGGTTTTTCATCAGTGTGCACCATTTTATGTACTTTCAGAGTGTAACTTGTCCTGCAGGCAAAATCACAATCTGGGCATTTGAAAGGCTTTCCGGCTGTTTTATTTTGTATATGCTTAGTCAAGATGCGCTGAGTTTTGAAAAACTTTCCACAATCACATTTGAATGTGGTACGATTAGGAGCTTCCTCATCACACTGACTCATGATTTTGTCAGACTCGTGATGATCATCGATAGCAGGTTCGACTATTTTTGGTTCATCAGAGCTAGAGCGTTGCTTTGAACATGGTAGTTTATCATCAATATTTTTCTTAATTTTGACTTTGAAAGAACGATCAGTACTGGTTCTCTTTGGTGGAGGGTCATCAACTTCAGAATCAATGCGCATACCTAGATGTTCTTCTGATTGTTGCTGATTTTTACCATAAAAATCAGTGTGCACAGTTTTGTGTACTTTTAGAGTGTTACTTGTACCACAGAAAGTCTTTCCGGCTGTTTTTCTTTTGATATGTTGAGTCAAGTTCTTCTTGGTTTTATAAAACTTTCCACAATCACATTTGAAAGGGGTGCAATTAAACACGTCCTCATCAGTACAATGACCCGTAATTTCGTTAGACTTTCGATGATCAGCGATATCGGATTTAGCTATTTTTGGTTCATCACTGGAGCCTTGAGGTGCACTTGGTAGTTTATAATCAATACTTTTCGTAATTTTGGCTTTGAATGCAAGATCAGTACCGAGTTTCTTGGATGGAGGATCATCTACTTCAGAATCATCGTGCAGACCTCGATGATCTTCTAATTGTTGCTGATTCTTGCCATAAAAATCACAGTCTTTACATTTGAATAGAGTAGAGCGTTTCCTTTTGAAAGTGAGGCTTCCAGAGTCGTGATCCTTGTTGCTTTCTCCCATTTCTACTAAAGATCTTGCAGTTTTTCGGTTGATGTAATTATGGCCACAAAGACTATAAACGTGAAACTTTGATCTACTTAAGGCAAAGGGTTCTTTGAACATGGGTATCAGCATTCAAAACTTAAATAAGGATATGGACCCTAACATATTGAATTTTAAAATGAACCTACCAGTTAGTTACTGATAACTAATCTATCTAAAATATTTAAACTATATATAAAGGAGGGTCTATAGTGACCAAAAGTCAAAGATAACCCTTTGTTTATTTATCACCAAAGGGTTGTTATTGGTATTAAAGGGATACTATCACCAAAAATCAGAATTAGAAACTTTGTTGAAGAAAAATAATTTAGGTTAACTTGGGGAAAATTTAACATGCTCAATGTGAGGCAGGTTACGGATGCTTCTTTTATGCTAGGAAGATCTATTAAGGAAAAGGCCAAAAAGATAGCCGAACTACGTCGGCAAAAATTTGATCAGGGGGCAATCTACATTTTCTATTTTACGGCATTAGTAATCAACTGTGCATGATTGTAGAGGCTTTTGCCATTTATATCAGTCAGCTGTGTTCAAAAGCAGTTTTAGGATTTCATCTCTTTCAAAACTACACTTCGTGGTAATACCAAATACTTATAGATCTTCCTAGCATAAATTAACACCAAATTTCTGTCCTCCAATCTCCAAATTCTAACAATTATGCATTCATAATTGAAATATCTAAGAAAACAAGTTTGCCCCCTTAGGAATACCTGATTTCATTAAAAATACAATTAAAAATACGCAAGAATTTCTAGTTTTTCATTTTATTTCCACAAATCTTAAAAGAAATGGCTTTAGAAAAAAATATTTTTATATTGTAAATAAATTGTAAGTATTCTATAGATAAATCATTGAATTGGCTCTTGCTTTACAGCCACATTGGTAAAATCAAAACGAATACTAGGGGGATCATTTTCTAATTTTATTCCACTGGATTCATTAATTTCACTAGAAAGATTCTCTTCTTTTACAGAACTGTGATAGAGTCTAATCTTCCTACACGCACCCAATTCGAGCTTGATTTTAACAATTTTGTGGTCTTCTGAAACTCCTGATTTTGGTGGGCTTTCAAAAGCTTCAGACTTGATCCTAACCCTTATATTACCACTCATGTCAGGCTTGATATCAGAATCCGATAAAGTCTTATGAGAAGCAATGTGCGTTTTTTTATGCACCGACAAGTTACTAGGATTACGACAAGCGTAGTCACAGAAGGGGCATTTGAATGGTTTGAGTCCATTATGAACGTACTTGTGTTTCTGTAAATTAAACTCATTTCGGGTCCGGTAATCACATTGATCACATTTAAAGGGTTTTTCACCCGTATGAGACATTTTGTGAGTTTTTAGCCCGTTGTGAGTTGTAAATACTGATGAGCATACATCGCAGGTGTACATTTTTCTAGGTTTATTCTCGTGTTTTCGCTCCCGATGTTTTAATAAACCAACTTTGGAGTGGTAACTTTTATCACAATTTTCGCAATTAAATGCCTTTTCTTCCAAATGAGTGTTTATATGTACTTTCAGGGTGTCAAGTAACCGAAAGTTGCGGTTACAAACCTTACAAGAAAACGGTTTATCAGGAGAGTGAATTTTCATGTGTACCTTTAGCGTCTCCTTTTGATTAAAACGACGACCGCAGATTTTGCACGCCTGTGGCCGAGGAACTCCATGCTCATTGAATTGGTGATTAAATAAGACGTTAATACGATCGGCAGTAAAATCGCATTTCCCACACGGAAAAGGATCTACTCCGTGTTTGACGCGATTATGATGCTTAAGCATATTTCCGTGGCGACACGCGTAGTCGCATAAATTACAATGATAAGGTTTTTCATCAGTGTGCACCATTTTATGTACTTTTAGAGTGTTACTTCTATTGCAGGCAAAATCACAATCTGAGCATTTGAAAGGCTTTCCGGCTGTTTTATTTTGTATATGCTTAGTCAAGATGCGCTGAGTCTTGAAAAACTTTCCACAATCACATTTGAAAGGGGTGCAATTAGACACATCCTCATTGATACAATGACTCGTGATTTCGTCAGACTTGCAATGATCACTGGGTATTTTTGGTTCATCACTGGAGCCTTGAGGTGCATTTGGTAGTTTATAATCAATACTTTTCGTAATTTTGGCTTTGAATGCACGATCAGTACTGGATCTCTTGGGTGTTGGATCATCTACATCAGAATCATCATGCAAACCTTGATGTTCTTCTAATTGTTGCTGATTCTTGCCATAAAAATCACAGCCTTTACATTTTAGTAGAGGCGAGCGTTTCCTTTTGAGAATTCCAGAGTTGTGATCCTTGTTGTTTTCTTCGTCCATTTCTACTAAAGATCTTGCAGTTTTCCAGTTCATATAAAACCGGATGTTCTTCGCAAAGATTTCCAAACGCGAAAAGTTTACTTAGTTAATCACTCAAAAAAATCCTGGTTTCAGAACTTCAGAAGTGAATTAAATATATCCTAGCATAAGTAACAAATTCATAGAAAAGTACGGACAAAATATCTTGAGAAGGACCCTAACACTCAAAATTTTAAATATACCAGTTACGAAAAAAAAAAATTGTAAAATAGGAATGGAAGCATGAAAAGCAATACTAAGAAATAAATCAATTTTCCAAAAACTTTTTGCTTTTTAACTGAAGCAATTAAAGTTACAAATACCTTAATTAAAACTCACTTATCAGCTTAATATAATATAATTATCCAAATATTTGAAGCTTTGATCAAAATATATACGAATATACCAAATACGGTGGAATTAACCGAGATCGTGGTCATTTACATTATAAAATTAAAACCTTACACAAGAATATTTTGCCCATTATTTTCAAAAATTACGGTTCTATTAGAACCTACTTCAATGAATAAATAATGTTAAGATTTCTTACCACTTTGACTCAATGACTTCAAGCTTTGTAAGTACAAATGAACATTATTGCTATCATGGGGGTACTATACTATCAAACTGTACTCCAACGCTAGTTGGAACAAATTATTTCCTTCTCTATAAAACCGCCTGATATTTACCCATTACAACAACTCCCCTTGAAAAAAAGTGTATATAATGAATCAATGATCAAAGGTCAAAGATAACCTAGTTTGTTTATCTTTAAATAAAGAGTTGGTACTGGTATGATTAAAAATTATGAGTTATGTTTTTATGGGAACATGGTTCATGTTATTGAAAGAGGGGGGGAGGGCATAATTTTTAGTTTTTTCTTTTATAAAAAAACCCAGTGTTTTGATGTACATTCCATAGTTGATAATATTTTGGATAAAGAAATCGTTAGGCAATTGCTGACAACAGTGATCCTGATTGTAATACAGGTTTATTTAATTTTATTGCTAGGTATTGCAGATTTTGGCAAGGGAATAGGCATTAACCTGCATAAGTCTATTTTAATTGTGAAATAACACAGCGTGCTTTGTACGGATCAAAATAAACCTTTAGGGGCAAGTGTTGCTCTTCCAAAACTGCTTTATACCTCGCCAAGCACCCAAAGGAAGAGTAACTAGACTTCTCGAACCATCCTTCACTAAACAACTTCTAAGACAGTGCATGTACTTACGCATGTTCATGAAATTTAATGATGTCAGAGACTTGTCAAATATCACAAACTATTCAATGAAAAACCTTCAAATATTTTCTACCAACTTTATAATATTTAGGTTTCACAAATCTCAATTTCGCGTACATGAAAATGGTAACCGTAAAACTCCTTGAAACTTTGTATTCCCGAAATTTAGTTCTTATGGTAACAGTAAAACTCCTTGAAACTTTGTATTCCCGAAATTTAGTTCTTATATTCCATAAGAAAAAATCATTTGTGTCAACGAAGTAAATATTGCAAGTTCCTGAGACCTAGTAACAGTTATCTCAGGAGCTGACCCAGTTTCCCAGACACCAGAATGAAGACAGACAAAAATCTGACATTGCAAAAACAAAAAAAATTGTTTGAAAAAGCCTACCAGTGCAAGTTTGAATTCCCATGATGAAATCACAAGGCACCAAACTAATTTCTTCAATGTTCAATCCGAGAGGGCCAAGATACATGAGCTTAAGACTTTCAATAAAATTAAGTATAAATACGCAATCGCTGGCGGCAAATCGTCAAATGTTTCCTAACCCTAAGATTAAGAAGCCATAGCTACTAAGCCTCGGTCATTTTGTTTCACAAATTCACGTAAAGAAAGACACAGTTTACTATTTCTAATAGAAATCTTTGTGATATATATTTTAGATGTTAAATAAACATATCAGACTTCTTTGAAACTTTTTCTTAAAAAATAATCCTCACACCGAGTATTTACAGACGCAAAACATTACGTACACAGCTCATCCCATTTGAGATTTCGAAAGCAACTCAATGGGGAAAGAAGGAGGGACTGGTGGATACAAAATGGAATCGTCCAAAATCTATAGAGGAAACGAGAGAAGGGGGTCTTACATAAAGTACACAATATATAAACTAAAGTGGGTCACTGGATAAGAAACTTTGTAAAAATCCCTTTAAGTGGATGAAACGCGGAACAATGCCTATACTCAAAAGTCCGTTTGACGTTTCAGCAAGTACAAAGCTAGGCTACCTTGTATCCCTTTTATTTGATTTATTAAAAAATGAGCCAGCTCAACTTTGCATGAGCTTATAACTCGACCCGATTCTTCAAGTTATATAGGAAGTTAAATAGCATTTCTTTTTATTTGGCTAGGAGAAAGGAAATATTCCTGCTCTTACGATGCTCTATTGGAGCTATATTTTGTCTGGGTCTAGGCCAAATATAATCAATTGCCTCCCGCAAACAACCGAGATTTATTTATATACTTGGTGGGGTATAAAAATTTTGAGGAAAAAAGCTTATTTAACGTATTTCTTCGAAAAACCCTGGGGAGCGTCAAAATACCAAGAATTTGGCCTATTTAGGAAAGAATTCTTAATATTATAAGGTACTACTGATGAAGTTTAACTTTGTTTAATTAAAATCATAAAATTAAGATTACAAAAATTAAAGATGTGTGAGCTTAGATTGAGGGGTGAACCAATTAGTTTGGAGCACCCACACCCAAAGATCACCTTCATTCTCCTTCATTGCGACGACTAAACAAAGATGTGCTTTGAATAGTACTTTAACAGAAGTTAATGATTTTTACATTTTTACCGGGATTCGAACCTACAACCCCAATATTGAGAGTGGGATGCTATAGCGCTAACGCCACGGCGCATAGGAAACAAGAAGTTAGAAAAAGCGTTCCCTCTCCCTCTTCGACAGTGGCGCGTTCCGACAACAAAAATTAAATCTTTTTCCATGCATGGAGGAAAGTATGGAGAACCAACTCCGCCTTTGAGAGATTTAAAGGTCCTATCTGCTCTGAAATTTGCCCCTTTAAAATGCTTTTCCCTTCTGCACTCAACTTAGCTTTGACTGCACAATTTGTCTTGTACAACGTCGTCTGCTAAGCTAGGAAAAAAAGCGACTTTAAAGGGAGGATGGAACCTAACAACAAGTGATTTTTTATCGATTCATTATTGTTTAAATAGGCCTAAACGAATATGAAACTAGAAATAAATTTTAAACTTACCCGGAAAATAGGCTTAGCGGAATTCATTTAGATCCCGACTTCCTCGCGTGTAAGGTCTAGCGACCAATCGAACGCGATTGTAGGTCTCGCGCGACCGACGGGCCGTGGCTCATTGGTTGCTAGACCTTACACGGGGGGGGGGGGGGGCAATTCAGGATCTCCATGAATCCCACTAAGCCTATTTTGATTGTAAGTTACAAATTTTATTCTAGTTTAATATTTGTTTTGTAATCTTTTTACTGGTGGATTAGGAATATTTAAACGATAAGGAATCGATAAAAAATCACTTGTTATTAGGTTGCATTCTCCCTTTAAAGGAGATTTTAAAACCGTAGGTAGTCCAAGGCGCCGAATTATACTTAAGCCTGAGTTATGCTAGCAGACTACAGACAGAAAAAGGTGGTTCTGATTCATATAATCTAAAAACCTTGTACCCAAGAATGGAAGGTTTTTTGGTAATAAAATTATGGTAAAAAAATGCAATGTTTGGGGTAAAACAAAATAACAAGTAGCAGATAATTAGGGTCTGTCGTTTTCTAAGAATCTTAAAATTTCGCCTTGTTGAACTCCCCAAAAACGCTTCATAAAAGAAATGTCGTAAACTACGAAAAGAAAGCTACAGCCTTATCAGGATAACGGAGGCCTGAGATATGAAAATAATCTGCTGGATATTTTCACACGGGAGATTTCAGGCGATAGAAAAGGAGAAGGTCAGAAGAGGAAGATTGGGAGAGGAGGGGAAATTTGTTCACGGTTCTACGAGTCTTCGACCTTTTCAAGGGTGAGAGAGAGACGCCGCACACATTTTATAAACGCAAGATCTTTCCTATCAAACATTCTTAAAGGAATAGTACCAGATGGTACGACATGGACAAGCATTAACCGATTTTATTTCTATGTTCCCCTGTTAAATGAAAGTGTTTTCGTTCAAATAAAATTTTTGACCATCTGCTATCCCTTTAAAGTTTATAGAATGATTTACGATCCTAATTATTTGTAAATATCTTTTAGTTGTTGAATAAAAATACCCGAACCTCAACGCCGTAATCCTTAAATATTACTGAGAATTTATACTTTAGAAAATATGCAATATTTGGTCATTCAAATTCCACGTAATGTAAAACTGAAATGGCTGACACAGATTTTTCAGAAGCACCAAATGGAATTTGATTAGCATTTTCAGGATAGTTAAATTTTTCAATTACAGGTATAGAAATATCAAAACACTAACCAAATTAAAAAAACAGTAACTTTTAGTAACCTTTTTCAAAAATTGTAACTTTAAGTTACAGCCCTGAATTTCGCAAATTTGACAATTTAGACTAAAGCTTTTTTGTGACTTTCTATCATGTTTTTCAGAGTCTACTTTTCATTTAAGGTAACTGTACATATGGGAGGAAGGTGGCTTCGCACAAGGGGGCTCAGATATACTGCACACACGTTTGTACAACACCCACGCAAATTTTTAATGGTCCTTTTGACTTTAGGTTTGCTAGCCCCGCTAATATAAACTAGACGCCTTCTGTCATTACTATCCCTATGGCGTTCATTGTGTAACGAGGACCCCTGGTAGCAACAGCTTACAATAACAAAACAATAATAAATCAGTAGCGCCGCGAAGGAGACTTCCAGCTGCGAGACGACGAAAACCAACACACTCCTCGGAATAAGTTCTATTAGTCGCGACTCTTTAGACTTTTTAATTTCACTTAATACTGGGTAATGAACTTTAATATTTGTATAAGAGTGTTTTGGAGGTCTGGATGGGAACCGTACGTGATTAACGACAAGGATGTGAAAGAAAGACTGAATAATATAAATGTTAATATCAGATGTTTTGTAAAATTCAAATGCGAATGATTAATATTTATATTTTAATCTTCCATTCTTGTCCAAAATTTGACGCGTAAAATAGACAGATTCGAAATATCCCTACAGAGAAAATATCTCCAAGGGGTCCCCCACTTCACCACCATACTAGGTAATAACCGAGAGGAAATAAAACTATAGATGGCGCTGCTCCACGTATCTCTCTTCCTTGAGTTCTCTCCCACCCCTCCGCCACCTCCCTCTATATTACCAGTTTCGACTAAAATTCAACCTACAATGGGTGCGTCCCTGTAAAGGGTCTTTGCCTGTTTATTCGATACGAAATCATGGTCTGCATCATCCCTAAATGCAGCTATAAAATAAGGCGGTGCCTTAAATAGTTAAATAGTGTTAATTACAAAAAAATTTAATCTAATCAAGATATTTAAAGCAATTTTTAAGTAATTCTACTTGATACAACTTTGGGGACCAAAACTGGTTTTTATAAATCTTCCAAGTTCAAAACCAAACGCTACATCGAGCGTATGCCTAACTTTTTCTTTTCTAGCCCTATCATTGTAATGGAATTTCGTAATGGACATCCTGGAAGCCTTTATAGCGACAACGCCAATTTTAATTTAACAATAGAGCACTGCCACCGAAGCTTTTTCATTTAATCTAGTCACGAGCGGTAAAAAAATCTCATCTTTAAGAGTTTCAGATACACTAAAGTCATTTAGGTGAAAATGAAAGAACGGAAACTCATTTTCCGTTTCCGGTTGGGGAGCTTTATCCATCAGAGCCCCGAGGGGTCAAGCCGCAAGACCCGCGGGAATAAAAGAAACTACGAAGCAAAGAAGAGAGAGAGGATGAGAGTCCGCGGAATTCTAGCTAAAGAAGGGTCACTAATTACGTGTCAGACGATACGTTATAATGGGAATCATAATAGCCTCCGGGTTCGAGGAGTGTATGTCGTTAGAGATCTCATCCTAACATTTTCTCCGTTGTTTTCCGAGTCATTTACCGCGTTATTATAAAAGGAACTGGGAGAAAGATACAAATTTATTCAAGTAAATGCAAAGAAGTTTATTCGACACTTTACTGACCATAGAACAGTTTCATATCCCCTTTCCATTGAACTAAGAGGGAAAAGATAGAACTCCCGCTTTTTAAAAGGCTTCTTCGCGCCTGCGCTGTACGGTGTCATGCTCAAATGGTTCTTGACTTCTTGTATGATCACCATTTAGGAGTTTACATCCCACCTTTAAGCGTTTACACCCCCCTTTTAAAGGGGCTATCTGCGAGTTCTAAAGCCCTTTTAAAATCTCCTTTTAAGCAGACGATACAATCAAAGACTCAAAGCTAGGCTGTGTGTATTAGGGAAGATTATTTTACAGGGGCAAATTCTAGAGCAGATAGGGCCCTAAGTTATAACTAACCAGCCAACTCTAGAAAAGCAATATCTGGTCTGTGAAAAATGCCCCTATGCAGCGTGCGCGCAAATTACCAAAATAAAAATAGTCCATTTGCCTTGTCCTCGTGTCTAATTCGTTCATTACAAATAATATTGAGGTCTTGGATACTTTTCTT
The DNA here is from genome assembly GCA_963920705.1 of Odiellus spinosus. Lineage (NCBI taxonomy): Eukaryota > Metazoa > Arthropoda > Arachnida > Opiliones > Phalangiidae > Odiellus > Odiellus spinosus. Next base: position 20,164,378 of record OY987229.1, on the reverse strand, counting down.
ACAAAATACGTAAACGGAAACGCCAACGGAAACAAATTTGCGCGTGCCAGGAAGTTAGATAATTAGCGATGAGACAGAAGAAGCGGAATTGAAATAGGACGCAGATGGTTTGCCTAGATAAATTATTGTTCCTTGAATAAACGTTTATTTTATAGGCCGTAAAAATGTATCATCATGATTTCGTAGAATCGTGGCTACCCTTATTTTCCTGTATCCCAGTGTTTAAGGAAATTATTTTGGGAAATAATCATTGCATTAATTAGTTGAAATTAGTTTTCAGTCTCAGATAATATAGGAATTTTAACTAGAAATTAATTCCTGGTTCAATTCTTACTAACAGAGTATAATCTAACCAACACCCTCTAATCTAGAAAGCGCTTTTTGAAGATTTAACTGTTTCCTCCCTATAGGGAATCAGCAAGGGAGACATTGACACGTCAGAGTTTTCTATTTCTCACTTCGGTGTCATCCCCCTTGGTGAGGAAGTTAGAAGCGCTCCCCAAGTAAAGGGGTTCCATGACGTCAAGCTTTCTTTCCCTCTTGGTTCTTTGCTGTTTCCCTATAGGTTAGAAGAGTCAAATGACTAAAATGTAAAATTATCAGGTGGTCAAAATCTAAACCTTCAAAAATCCCTATCATTCAAGGGTAAATCAAACTCTGTTCAGCTCAGTCAACTTTTATCACACAATACAACTACATGTTGAGTCATAAAGTTGGATTATCCAAACGGGTCTTTAGATTAATCAACATTTTGATATAGATTAATGATGGGACCTTTCAAAAACTGGGGTTTTGGCTAACAACGGACTCCATAGCTAAATAAAAAACTTAAAGGGATAATGAAGTCACCAAGTATTTGTAAAAACATCACATTCTCGTTAGCCAATTAAAATAAAGCTGGGATTTAAGTTCGCTAAGCCTAATTAAATTTCAGATTAGTAAAACGCCAATAAAACTTTGATTATCTACAGGGTTTCTGAGATGAGGTCAACGTTAATCATCATTGTAAATTCGTGACGTTGTTGTTTATGAGTCAATTTTGAAGTTATTTAGTATGATTATGTTGCTCTCAGTGAGATAAATAACGTAATTATTACAATATTTGTATTTTAAAAACATGAAATAAAAGATGGTGTAAAATAAAAATGACCCTATAGGCTATAGAACAAGTGTCTTGTTGAAAAACGCCCACATTCATACTTTTATTCTAACATAGGGGTCATAATATGATGGTGCCATGGTGGGCGGTATAAGCTTGCACCCGAATTAAGAACATTCATTTTCAAAAACTCCATTAATAAAAGATACTGGTCTTAAATAAATTGATCGGGGGATTCGTTGCTAGGGGCAACGGACTAATGATCAAATATGAGAAGGGGGTAAAATTACTCGCACACTTCAAATATTTATTATCATATTAAATGTTTAGCGTGTACAATGGTAAGGCCAACGTCTTTCTCTTCGAAATAAAACTTAGGATGCAATTCGGCCCACACTTATAAAAAGAAATCTTAGTTCAAAATAAAGGGGTTTAGTAGAAATTAACGCCAAATAAGGGCTACGTGGTATACAAATTTGGCGGGAAAATGAGTGGGTTATACCAAGAAATAATATTGTATAGTTTATGACAAAATAGCGCCAAAAATAAGGAAATATTTTTCATATCTTTATATTATACTTTCGAAGAATAGAGATGTTCATTTTTTTTTAGTATTTGGTCCGAAAGATCGGCCGAAATCCAAAAATATCTGAACCATTCCCAAATCCCTTCCAAAAACAGCTTTGAAATCTCAAATTCTAGTACAAAATAATGGCAAGTGTCCGACCCCTCAATTTGGCCACGTTTGTTAAACGTGAATCTTATTTCAACTTATGACTTCTCACGTTGAACGCGATGAAATTATTAGGAAATTATTGGAATTTCTACATGGGAATCTACCTTTAAACACGCTTGAATCAAGGAACTAGTAGACACTTGCAAACTCAGTATCCAATATTTTAACTCTTTACACTATAAGAGTAAAAGGTGAACTCGGGAGTGTTTTGCAATGATTTGTTCATTAACTTCCCAACGATGAACAACATAACAAAAAGGTATTACTCATGAACCTTGATCAATATTTAATCATCTTCGCTAATAAAAATCAGCTTTAACGCAAGTATGACAGAACATAGCGGGGAAGAAGCATTGATATTGAATTAACCTAAAAACGTCTTCGTGAATACAGAAAAATGTAATCAGTAACTCGGGGTATCGGGCATCTGCCGACAGCCTTTAACTCCGATTAACAAGGTCAATATGTCATTTGGCAGCACTCCACACCTACTTTTTCTCTACGAAGTGTACCACTCTGTTTGTACTGTTGAATTACCCAAAAAAATCGAACTATCTATCTTTAGTGTTCATAGAAAAGGGCCAGTTTCTTTTGAAGAGGACTCTACAATCATGATACAACGCTTCCAAGAGGTTCAGAAAGGTTTCGCTTTAACCAGAACTTTATCTACGCCTAAGATTAAAACTTAACTTACATTTAACTTCGAGCGTAACCATGTTAGCGTCTGATAAATCTTGCCATTGAACTTGATGATCGCGCACAACGTCAACCGAACTGGAATTCACCATTCCCGCACAATATTTAACTTGGAATAACTCCTCTCATCCGGAGATAGTATTAGCGTTGATCCCTAGGCTTTTCTACTATAAATAAACCAGCAGCAAAGCCACCCCCGTCAGTCTCCGAGGAAATCTATGGCAATCCTTCTTCTCTATATAACAAACAAATATTGGAGCGAAAAGAAAAAACTTCACCTGCTCTCCGTTTTTGGATACATTCGTAGAGACAGCGCGAACGATTTGACACAGAAGTCTACTACCAAAATTTTGCAACAATTCCGGAAGCTACGAGAGAAAAAAAAGCCTCACACAATAGAGCGTGCGTAACCTTATCAAGATTCCAATTCGACTGAATCTCGTTTCGAATTATAAACGTCGTTGTTTAAATAAAAAAAAAGGTTCTGTCGGAAGGGGAAAGAAACGCTAACTTTAAATATCCTTTAAATTAAAGGACCTAGCAGCCTGTAACAGCTACGATCGACGTCATGAAAGAGCTTCTTTATTTAGTCGGATTAAAAAAAGTCAACGCTTGAGAACCGAACCAAAGCTCAATCCCCCCATTTTCGAGTTACGATTTGAATAGAGGGACAAACTCTCTTTTCCCTCTCTCTATCTCACCTAGAATTAGGCACTACCGCCAAAGAAAACTTCCGGTCAGGCAGATTGCAAAGCGCTTCCGACACCAGCTGCCGCGCGGTTCTTATCCCCTCTGGGAATTTTGATACCACCATCCCCCCTCCTACAATCCTTCTCCCCTCTGCCTACATTTTGCAATAATATGTATTCCATCGTAATTTAACGTTATTAATAAAATATTTGTGCACGACTCGTGTATTATAGGAAACTAGATAAAGGGGTTACTGAAAGTCACGTGATCCTGATGGGGTGCAGACAGAACCCATTCTGACTGTAGTTAGGAAATAGCTGGCAAAATTAAGGCTAACCTAATAAAATTGTGTCATAACTAACATTTCCATATGAAATTTCAAGCTCACAAGTTTATAAAAATTAACTTTGAGAAACGTTCCATTGGAAATATATAAAATTGCAGGCACCCCTTGAAGTGAGCTTTCCCGCGTGGTTCGTTTTAGAACGCACAATGGTTGGAATATATTATAGAGAATCCATGGGGTGCTCTAGAGCAAGATAAATCAATCTGCGAGCAAGTTTACAAAAAATTCCAGCCCCCCTCTCATCTTTCCCTTCATTGCATGGTTGCCAGGAACTACAAGATTTATCTTGCATATCTGCTCTGAAATTTGCCCCTTTAAAATGCTCTTCCCTTATGCACACAGACTAGATTTGACTGCACAATTTCCTATGGTCAACGTCGTCTGCTAAGCTAGAAAAGAAGTCGAGCTTCAAGGGGCTTTGAAAATTGCAGATGGTTCCTTTAACGACATTATTTTACCCCCTAGTATAAACGACATGTACTAAGAAAAATAAGTCTGAAATTTAAACTGGGCGGTGGACTTTAAACGGGATTTAAAAATTACTGATAGTACCCTTTAAAGAGCCTATCTGCTCTGAAATTTGTCCCTTTAAAGTCACCTTTATGTACAGAGTTTTGCTTTGACTGGACAATTGGTTTTGGTCAATGTCGTCTGCTAAGCAAGAAAAGAAGTTGACCATAAAAGGCTTTTAAAAAAATTGCAGATAGTTCCTTTAAACATATATTTTACACACAATTCAAGCTGCTCTCACTCATCTTGCCCTTCATTGCAGGGTTGCCATGAACTTGCAAGCGCATTTCAGAAAAGATCAGTTCCAAAACTGATCTTCTCTCTGATTCAGTAAGGAGGAAGTATTAGTGCCAACTCCACCCTTTTTTAGACTGGTAGCCCTACTGACTACCGATCCCGGATGTCATACAGAAAAAAAAATATGACATTGCCCTATTTTTGCTTTATTTTCACAGTAAAACTGAGCAAAAATAGAGTGCCACCATATTTGTTTTTGATATGACAGCCAGAGTCACTGTTCCAAGAACACCTTTCACCTCTCAAAGGCAGAGTTGGCTTTACATACTTCCTCCATGGCTTCAGTTTGCTCTCACAAGTGGTTGGCAACACTGGAAAAAGGCAATTTACTTATTAGTGTAATGAAAAATCTAGATTTAAGGTAATATTTCAACTTATCTAATGCCGAAACATCAATTGCTATGTTGTATTTCTTGTTTCATGTATAATGAGAGTATTATAATTTACTAGGGTTTATTTAAGTCCGAACTTTCACGATAAAATCATGTTTTGGACATACACTTGTCAAAATATTCGGAATCTTACCTGATCTGGCAAAAACGCTTGGGTCATGATTTTGCATAGCTGTAGTAACACTCATAATCCTGGTATTATTCACCTTGAGCTCCAAGACTCCAGAATTAAGTTTTTATTTCAATAGCGGATTTATCGTCCAATCGACCTCATAATGGTTCAAAATGCATTCCCGAACAATAGTACACACAGGTCCGTTACTCTTTACATAACTTATGGAGGACTGAATGAGTAATCTAGCTTATTCATTGACTCACTGACATTTTCAATACATACTCCGCTAAGCCTAGGTTATTAAACTTCCAATCAGTTAAATTTGAAATTCCACTATTAAGCGAGCTTCCAATCAGTTAAATTTGAAATTCAACTATTAAGCGAGCTTATATGAATAAATTATCTAAAACTTGACAGCCTAAATAATTTCCTATTATTTTAATTAAACCGAAGAAAGTTTAACAGATTAGGGCTGTGCCACTGACGAGAGTTGCAGACTACAGACTGTCCAAACATAATCTAAACACAGACAGTGAAATCGACTCAATCGACTTAGGACTGTCTACACAAGAAAGAAGATAAGAAATAGACATAACATGAAACTGAGTGACAGTGGGATTATTTTTGGATTCCCATGCTTGACATTTTCAATTCGTTTGAATTTATCTATAATTCCACTGAGCTATAAACACCTCAACTTGTACCAAAAACCTGTCTAGCTCCCTGCCTTCATACTCCTCTCCAAATCCCAAGGCTAGCCGCGTTCAGAGATGCATATTGAAGTTTTCGGTACGCTACCGCTTAATATATTTTCTACGGAAGCGGTATCACAAGGAAACATCACTGAACTTAGTAAATGTTGCAGACATGATCTATCATTTTGGCGCTGAAGTAGATGGGATATTTTCGAAGCTCCTCGTGTCTCAACCCGAATAAAGGTACTCTGAATTAACGCATAGCGAGTCCTTGCTCTCACTGAGAATAGCCTTGGAAAAGTTATGGTTATTCCTCCCGCGTTCTTCTAAAGCCAACATTGCGTAACGCTGCTAACGCCGGGAGTGGTGGCGCACTCCTGTAAACTGGCGTCTCAGTGGCAAGGTCTGGGTGTTGTCCTGCTCGAATCGCAGGTCCCTTGCCCATAGGGAGTGTTGCGAATGGTCCGCGACGGAATGGTCCTTCCTCTTCCCCATTCCCATCTCCTTCCGTCGCGTGGGCAATTCCCAGTCCTAATCCCTGCGTAGTTACTTACCATAACTGAGTTGCTCAAGGCCTTACGCCTTGGCGCCACACCTGGTTCGCAATCGCGACCGCTGTCCGGGCGTAAAGACGTTACGTTACACGCCGAAAAAAAAAAAAAAAAAAAAAAAAAAAAAAAACGCTGCTAACGAAGTTTAAGTAGGCCGTTCTTTTACGTTATCATTAATGTTTCTTGAAAAATTTGTCAATTTGACTCAGTTTCACGACTCCGCCTCATGATTTCATTGTTGAAGGGAGAGAGAAAAAACGCAGTAATTTAAAACCACTTTTTTGGATTTTTTGGACATGGTAGGCTTAGTACTAACTTGAGCCCTGAGGATTGTGAGGAAGAAGTGCCCTGCGTATCGTAATATGTTGATTTCTTATCAATATAGGGCCAACATTCGATCATTAATATAGATTTGAATAAAAGGTAAGCTTTCTTAGGCCTTGTAATTTATTGTGAATAGTTCGAAGTTCTAACTTCTAACAGTTCAATCCGTAAAATTTGTATTGTAGAGTGTAGATATAACTGATAAATCATAGGACTTTTCATTTGAAAACACTAAGCCTTGCTTCATGAAAAAAATATAAAAAAATTAAGCTCAATCTAATCCTAATGAGTGAAAACCATCATTATCTTAAGCTAAATGGTCACCAACTTAACCACGGTACCTTTTATAATAGGTAACCTGGGGTCAAATCAAAAGAGTTGTAGCTAGAGTTAACTTACCTAATTGGCTTTTTAACTGGAGCTGTAAAGTTGCCAACAACCATAGTTGGTCACCTGACCAGGAGTCATATGATATCCATGCCCTTATGGTTGTTAAACCTTTATTTAATAGTTTGCCTCGGTTTAAGTACATCTTTTCATTCAAGCGCGTGAATTGAGACATATTCAATTATCATATCTTCATAACATAAAAGAGCGAGTTGTTAGAAGGCAAAAAATCATGCAAAAGACCTCAATTATTTTCTCATGCCACAAAATTTTGTCTAGTGGGTGTATCACCTAAGCTATGTAGTTTTAGATGAGCAAGGATCAAATGACTAGAGGACTACTATAGCTAGACAAAGATTGACTAACTAAATCTTTCAGCTAATGGTGGAATTAAGGAAATGTTAATAATCATAAAATTAATGTGAAAGTTCATACATTACGATAATAATAACCATTATATTATCAATATTATTTTTCCAGTGTCCAGAAAATGTCCTAGTCAGAAAAACTAAAATTACCCAAAGAATTGAAGAATGGCCCTCAAAGTTTCGCGTGTCAAAATATTACTTTTGGAGATTCTTCTCTTAACACTGGTTTCATCCGCTCCTCATGGAACAAGTGAGATTCTTTAATTATTTTTGAACTGGCATGCTACTTCTATAATATTTCTATATGCTTGCGTCATTCTACAATTAAAGATACAACTCCTTCATTTGATTGTAATAAAAATTTAATTACTAAATTTGTGGTTATCTTGCATGGGTTAACTTGTCACGTATGTTACACATTTGTATCATTTGTATATGCTTGCAAACTTTATATTAAAAACATTAAAATTGCCTTGCATTGATTTGTTAGCTACTGAAATATACCTACAAGTCCTGCATCCATTCCTTTCCTTCTGATACCTAGTTAAATTTCATAGGAAAGGGGATTTTTCCAATAGAGAATATGTAAGCAGAATAAATATGTAGACTCTGTAATTAGTAGTTTTAGTTTTTGACCCATTTTTCTAGAAAAATAAATTAGCTTAAATATTTGGCCCGCATATTTCAATTTTATACGCTGCATGTTATTGCTTTTAAATAGCAAAGTCATTAGATAAACTAGTAAAATTGAGTGACAGAGCGCAGGAAGCCACTCTTAAAAGGAATACAACCCTTTTATGAGTACGCACAACAGCTCTTACCAGTTATGACTAAGAACTTTACCTAGAACCCCACAGCCATATAAGATCTATTTTTATGTGCATTCTCTATTCCATAGTCCTAATAATATCTTGATTTGGGTGCACACTTTACTCTGCTACCACGCATTTACTTCTATCATCTTTATTTCAGTCGCTTCATTTGTTTGCACATATAATACACTGTTACAAATAATCTCTACGATCCACTTTACCCCATAAAGATCTATTAACCCTGGATTTATGAGAAGTTCAAAAGCTCTACTACAAATTCCTTCCTATCATCTTTATCCCACAGTCTTATAATACCTCCATTTGTGAGCAACCAATTCCCGTGTAAAAGTGTCTTCTTTACCTAGCACCCATCTACCTTATAGTCCTGGTAATGGGACTATCTCCAATTTTTAAAACTGAACACTGAGCGGTGTATACAATTAAATTTTCTATTGGCTAAAATAAATTTAAGATAACAGGAGGAAGTAGCTCAAAAGCAAAACTTCGCACCCTGCTGGCCAAGATTTAAACTAGTGAATTGACATATGATTGGGGATTCTGGGTTATATATATCGTCATTATCAAATGGAATAGGAATCCAGCTTTAAACTGATTTACAAATTAAAGTTGGTCATACATGAGAATTGCGTTAGTAAATATTTTTTATTACGTCTTTTATTATGCCTAAATAGGGCCCCTAGTTTGAATGTTGCCATGTAACGAGCGGCAGCTGTGGTCAATAACTGTCACAATGTAAAATAGGCCAAGACAAGGGTATAGAATTTTGCATGATTAAATGTTTTTTTTATGGATGTTTCCTGATTCTGACTGTAGTAGGAGACCCTGTCAAAAAGCTTAGATTTTAAACTTAATTTTATAATTAAGGCAAAATAAATTTAAATACATATACTTGGTTTGTCGATTCATTTTCATCAAAAACCTTCACTCTATACCTTAACAATTTGATTTTTGAATACACAACACTCTGCTACTATGCGGTGACCTATATAATTTTTACCTTGAACCTATTTACACAATATAAATTAATACCAGCTTGATTTGTGAGCACGGACAATAAAATGCTACTGCTTTTCATTTATCATGAACACATACAATGCCTCTACCTATATATTTTTTTTCTTTGAGATACAGGGAGTCTTATCTTTACTAATGCTGAAAAATCAAAGTGCTATAGAATATATACATCTGTTCAAGAGATGTTGATCTAATGGGAAAAGTTGAGGCGTATTAATCCACAATGTTAAATCTTATAGAGAAAAAAGTAGTTTTTGACAGATCCTCCTGAAGTCAGATTTAGTAATTCTTCCTTATATGCTTATGAGACGGCTTGATCAATACAGGACTATGCTAAATAAACTGATCCTAATATAAAACTAATTTAGGCGCGTGATAGACTACCTTATTGTTTTGAGTGGACAATGCTATCTCTCAAGATAAGCGTAAAAAGTTACTGATTTTCAACGTGTCTCTTGCTAATCAAAATAAGCACTGATATTAAAGGTACTATAAGTGCAAGACTTCACACTTACTGATAAAGGAGACAGAGAATGGGCCTAGAATTGACATATTTTTAGAGTTTCCTTATTTATTCTAATAATTTATGCGCCATATATCTCACACGATGCAATGAGAGCTTGCAATGAATTAACACAATTTACACCACTTTGGAATCTACATAATAATGAGAATGGAAATTCTAGAACACTTAAAAAGCATGCAGGCGCATTTAATTAAAACTATTGCAATCTTTACAATCATTCTTCACTTCAAAATTTAATAATCTCAGTTAAATAATTTTAATGGGATATGCAATTTAACTTTAGATGACCAATCAAGCATCGCTACAACAACTACTACAGCTCTCAAAACAGCATTGACAACAGTATTTGCGTTGGGAACAATTGTTTCACTCGCAATTGTATTCTTTGGTTGTATATGCTGTCAACACCAAAGATTCAAAGTTAATGTAAGAGATATTAAGAGTTACTACCCTTTCATTAAATGAAGATAAAATATAAATTATACATAATGATACAGAGTTCCAGCAACCAATCTAATGGCATACCGTTACCGCAACATCACAGTAACAATCTGGAGACTGAAAATTCTTCAGAGTTCGCAATATTTCCACCTCCTCATGCCATTTTAAAACAACCCATTAGCCAACACGACGATTCAGTCACTTTTGAGCCTTTACCCGATATAAGATTGAGAAAATTCAGCAGTCCAGCTGCGTCTGGTTATTTTCCAAAGCCAGCTTATTTTAGTTCCGACGTTAATAAGGGTCTTTCGCTTCACGACTGGTTCGGTATGTTTTGGCTTTTAAATAAAATGTTAATGTTTGATAGTATACTTTCAACAAAGACTTCGTCGATGAATTAGTTTAAAGATATTTCCCAAAATTCCACCACGCGAAAACACTGGAATTTAATTTTTTTTCCATTCTAAAACTAGATGATCCTCAGTCAAATTTCCCTAGAAGTCAACTTCAATATTTTAGCGAAGTAGGAAGTGGTTGGTTTGGGCAAGTTGTTGAAGGTGAAGCTCAACAAATAACGGTAGAGGAGAAAAAGACTCGAGTTGTGGTAAAAATACTGAGAGAAGATGCTTCACCTTCAGAACACATTTATTTTCTTCACGAGGTAAAAAGTCATCCCTCAAATATTATCATACTATTTACGAAATTACCCACACTTTATTATATCCAGGTGCGACTATTTCGTGACTTACGACACCCTAATATCATGCGACTTCTTGGGCGATGTTTGGAAGTGGACCCATTCTTAGTTATCTTAGAACACGGTCATATGGATCTGAAAACATATTTAATTCAGAATCGTAGCAACCCAGAGTCAATACTGCAAGGAGGCCAACTACTAAGAGCAGCTTGTCACGTTGCCAAAGGTCTAAACCATATGCATGAAAACAATTTTATCCACACGTAAGCTTGGTATTTTTTGGCAATTTATATTCTAGTAAGTTTAAACTAAACTTAATGGGTTGATGATTTACTCATTCGCAGAGATCTGGCTGCTAGAAATTGCTTAGTGGGTCATGATCGAAGTGTAAAAATTGGTGATTATGGTATATCTGTAAATGCTTTCAAGGATGATTATTATTGCGTTAGCGGAATTGCTTTACCAATAAGATGGTGCTCTCCCGAATCTCTAGTCTATTCTGATAACGCTATTAGAACCAAAGAACTAACTCCAGAAGCCAATATATGGTGAGATCAGGACTATCATGGAAGCTGGCGTTTTATAATACTCTTTAAATCTACTTAGGTCATTTGGAGTTTTACTGTGGGAAATGATTGAGTTAGGAAAACTCCCGTACATGGAGTTTAGCGATGATGAGGTGCTTCAAAAGACAATAATGGAACAATCCCTTTCTTTGGAAAGACCAAAAACGCCATGCCTTCACAAAGATCAACTGTAAGTTTTTACTTATAAATGTTTCGAGGATAACTAAAAATTATTTGTCCTCCTAAAAATATAGTTACCAAGTAATGAGACTTTGCTGGAATCGTCCTCAAGATCGTCCTTCAATTCAAAAAATATCAGCTCTCTTAGAACATTTATTTGAAAATAAAGACGTGGCTTCAGATTCGATAGCTTTCGAAACTAGATGGAATGCGCTACAACCCGTTATCCGAGAGCATAACTTGAGTCCCAAATCCACGCATGATCCTCTTAGCGTTGCTCTGACATTCGAAACTGATTTTGTTCCAAATAATCAAATTCAGAAAATGACTAGAAATGAAAACTTTTTATCCTCGGATTTTGACGAATCTTCTTTGAGGGAAACTTCTTCCTCTCGCTGCTCTCTAACGCAAAGTTTCGAAGCTAATTTTGGAGCTACAATATCCCCTAGCTTGCAAAACCTAAGAGGCAGCCTCGAAGATTTAGCGTTGCGTAATAACAGCTTGGAAAGGGAGCGAAAATGGGATCCTCTTAACGTCACTAACAATCCCACTAGCTATAATAATAAAGTGAATGAAAGTAAGAGCGTAGCGCAAGAGCAGCTAGATGATAAAGTTATCAATGATCAAATTAGCGAAGCCATTAAAGATCTCGATGAATTCCTGGCTGGAGAAGTGACTTCTTCAGAGGTTTCTAAAGATACAACACCGGAAAGAAACGAAAGTGGCGACGAAGATGAGGCTGCTTTGAAAAATAATTTCTCTAAAGCAAAATTGGCGTCATCTGGAAGAAAAAATGGTAGCGCGACCACTTTAACAGATATTGGTACTGAAACTGGAGAAACATTGCCAAAAGATAGTAGCGATGATTCTTTACACGGACATTTGCTAAGCGATCTAGATAAACAAGACCTATCTACACCAACTAATAGCCGAGAACCTAGAGGAAATCAAATTGAAGCCACACCCCAACTAAAAATAGAGATGCCTAAATATAAATCAGATATACCAATAGAGAATAGAGTCACATCAGAGGCTATAATTCACGTTGTCCCCAATATACAGAAAGATTATGGAAATTTAACAGAATTTGATCAGGAGATTGTATCCAGCAGCGAAACAAACTCTGGATTTGTCGCAGAAGAGAATAATTTTACCACTAATTCTCAAACTTCACCAATTCAAAACTTGCTGGAAAAAGAATCGCAAAGGGATAGTGCCATAGTGCTAGAATCTGAGAGTTCCTCGTCAATTAGCTCAAAAACTGATGAAATTTGTTTATCAAACTCCCCAGTGAATGATATCCCTATAACAAAATTATCTAGTCAGATGAATTTGAACAACGCGAGTGTAGGGGAAAACGATTGTAAAAATGTGGAAGCAGGCGATAAAGAAGAGTACGTAAGTACAAACGCTTCTCCCCCAAGAGCCCTTCTTTCTTCTTTCGCAAGTGAATCGTCCGCTCTTCTGTCTATTCTTAACGAACCTCTAACCCGTGGTAATCCTGGTAGCACAACAAGCATGGCGAATCGGGGTAATGGTGGCGATCTGTCGTTGGCTAGCGCTAGTGAAACTAACTCTACAGACGTAGAATCTCTACCCTTACTAACACATCCTGTAAAAATTTCCCAATTGGACGATCTAAAATTGACGCAAACTGATTGCGGTTTCAGATCGGAATTGATATGTAATGACCAGAATGATCTGAACACCAATACCTCTAGTACAAACAATTACTTATCTTTAAGCCTCGATTCCCTCGAAGCTATCAGTAGTCCGTGTGAAAATGTGAAAGAAGAATCAAATATATTAACCAAGAATGAAACTATCGAGAAAAATATTGAAGAGGCTGAAGAAACTGAAAATTATTATAATGATGCTGATGACGTGATGGAAGGATGTACCGATGACATGGAACTAAATGTTTTAAGTGATTCCGATCTAGAAAGTTTGGGAGAAGGCTATGAATGTTCACCACGAGCGCGCAAAACAAGTACCCCGCACAAGGAAAGCTCCAAACCCTCAGTTTCTCTATCAGAGTCAAGTTTAGGACAAACTTATTACACAGCCTGTGACCAATCTAATTTGGACGAGTCTTTAAAACTGGAAGAAACTAGCGTTTTACCTTTCATTGAAATAACTCTTTGCGAAGACATTGAAACAGACACAATATTTGATACATGCCATTCAGAAACACCGACTCTAAATGATGATCCGAACAGCGATACGGATAACATGAATAGCGAATCATTCGAAGAGCAAGTTGGTTTTTTAGGTCAGGACAGTGAAGGAGCTGACAGAGCTTACGTTGAAGCCGTGAATTCGGAATTAATATATCGACTAACTCAGTCAACACCTTCTGACCAAAGTCCTTCCATGCTTTCTTTACCATCATCTGAAAATTTAAAGTTTGACAGAGATTGCTTCAACGAAACCCTTTTTATGCGAACTGACGAAGGAAACTGTCGCCCAAATTATAAAAATCAATTAGCAAGCTTTGCTTTTCAGAAAGAACTCAATGGAATTACATTTGCGGAAGATTTTGAATCGCTTAACTGCGAAAAACCAGAATTTGTTCCTCAATACAATACAAATCATCACAATTCTTTGATTTTAAATAACGTGTTTGAACAGAGTAATGCAGATGTGTCATCAAATTCCTTCAGCTTTAAAAGAGGACATAGAGGATCTTATGATTCTTCGTATCTGAACAGCGACTTTGAACAGAGTAACCCCGAAGTTACGAGCAATTCTTTCGTATTTGTTAACTCAAATCATTCAAATTCTTGGTTCCATCCTCCTCCGCAATATCGGGAGTGTGATAATTACGAAAGGTCCTCTTACTACGACGAAGAAGAAAGCATAGTTGAGGATATTTCGGAAGAATTTGGAGCCCAAGCCCCTAAATATCAAAAGCCTTTTGGAAATTTCAGAAATCAATCTCAAGAATATCAACTAGAAGATATTTTGGCGTGTTTGGATGATGGAAATGGTGGCACAGATAACCCCGCTTACAACGAAGATGACGTTGAAACTAATCCATCAATTTTCAGCCCAGTCGAAGACAGCGGGAAATACTCATCCATGGCTGATGAAGATGATAACAGCATTATATTGGATGACTTAAATCAAGGGGCTCATTGTTCTGACGACATGAAGGATTATTTAGACGATGAAGTGCTGATAGTTGATACCGAAACTAACGAAGCAGTTATGCTAGATTCAAAAGAAAGGCTATCACTGGCAATGGAAGAAGAAAACTTGGCATTCTACGAAAGACAGCTGTATGTTAATGAAGTTTATGATCCGGATAATTACTATGGGCCAACTAAACTAGAAAGTATAGTCGAAGAATTTGAAGAAAATTCCAACGCTACTTCACCAGCTTATAGTGGAAATTCAAACCTATCAGCTGATCCATCCCCTGAAAAGAGCTTCGACCACAGTGGCTTACAAATGAAAATTAATGATTACGGATTCAACAGTCAAGAAGAGTTGGATAAATCCATTTCCGAAGCCTGTTCTTGCGTGGCTTTGTCAGAAGATGAAGTGGATGATGATGACGAGTGTTCCACACATTTTGGCACGAGGAGCGTAGATTCCCTAGAAAGTTCTCCACAAATCAGGAACAACCCTCCCATTTTAATCATTGAAGGTGAAGAATATTTGGCTGGTGCCGAAACGGATGACGGGTTCAATGATTACGAAGTAGAAGAGCAAGATGATAATGAAAATGATGAAATTGAAAGGCCAGGAACTTCTATGCTTCTCGCCAAACAATTCCAAGATTTTCACTCTCAATCAGCTTCCGAGACTGACGAGGAAGATTTCATTTCTCCTAAAGAGAAACGAGATGAGGTTTACACTCCTGATTTTGATAGTGACACTGATGAAACAAGCAGTACAGGAACATCAGAATCCTCAACTTCGGGCAGCTTTGAATGTTCTAACGACGCATTAGATGAGGAGGACGATATTGTTAAATCCAGTACACCGTTACAAAGTCCAAAAAATAGTAGCTCAGATACAACTCCGACCAGCCCAGTTAAAATATTCTCAACCGCTTGGGATTGTACTATTACTCCAACTAAGAGCGCCATTAAATCACCAGAGAAAAGGGTGAGAAAAATTGTACCATTTAACAAGTACATAATTAGTAATGGTTGAATTTTCCAAAATAAATTCCAGAGTGGGGAAATGAAAAAGAGCGTTTCATTCCATGAAGAAGGTCCAGCTTACATTTTTAGCTATCCGCCAGAATCGGATAGCGATGAAGAAGAAGGGAATGAAGAAGCCCCTGAATTCACTTGGCACGTTGATTATTCCAGTTATGCGGGTGAGTTACTATATGGAACATTTTAAACATCTTTCGGTACTTAATCTCTCGTATTAATTTTCCTTTTGAAGACTGGGATTTTCAGCCTATTGATGATGAAGAAATACCCGAAGATATAGTTGAATTTGATGACATAGAAAGTCCCAAACCCACTCCTTTGGCACCCATTAATTTGAGCACCAGGATGTATAGCATTACTGACATAAGCGACGATGACTTATTGGATAGTCTGGACAGCCAAACACAAATGAAAATCTATAATGGTAACAAAGGCTTTTATTAGTTTGGGAAGCGGGCCATAGGCCATATAATTGCTATATCATCAAAACGATACTGTAAATGCCTATAGCAATAATTTTTTCAACTTGGGACTTGCGAGTTAAAATCACAAAACAGAACCCTTATTGAACATAGTGGTACATATAGTTGCGGGCATAAGATTTCAAGGGAAAAACAAAGGCAGACTTTTTAAAATCTAATTATCAGGTTATCATATTATTTTAGAAAAATTGCCCTAAAAATCTTAGAATTTCCATTTCAAACTTTTAGGGTCAAGTCTGGTCAATTACGGTTATCCCGAAATGAGTGAAGTCCACCGTAGCTTAGAAGATGAAAGAGATGCGAGGAGAATATGGTTGAACTATGCGGTGGAAGAAGAGACTGTGGTTAATTTCGAGGAAGGTGGTGAGAATTGGCCAATAGACGATTTTCCCGAGATTGTAACAAATCCGGATGACAACGAAGATGTTACCAACATCCTTGAAACTGTAAATCCATTCATAATGGATCTATCCGTGGAATTACCAAATATTGACCAATTGGGGAGTGAAAGTGATGAAATAACTGTATCGAAAGACGTTAGAGAACCAAAGTTCATGGAAATAGATAGTCCTTCAAAAGATTTTGAGCAACAAGGAATGAAAGAATATGCTGAGGATGAAGATTCTACGTTTAAGACACTAAGTATTGATGATATTAATTTTCAACTTGATTTGCAATCATCCCAAAATGGAACTTCCCTTTCTCTGCCAAACCTGGAAACTAACGTGATAGAAGAACTAAAACACCACTCCAAAAGCCCTGAAAGTCCAGCATCGGCCCCTACTATTTACCACACAGACTTCAATCAGCAAAGAGAAAATAATGAGAATTCAACTAGTCACGAATTATCTAACGAAGATCTAGATGATAAATCAACAGTAAGCGGGGATTCGTCAAAACACTATTCCCTAGAAGATAACCCATGTGTACCACAGCAAAATATAGATTTGCCCGATATCTGCAAGGACTTGAATTTTTCCATGGAAAAATCAAATATTAAAGAAGATGAGGAGTATCGTAACATATTATCGGATAATATTCAACCATTGGAGTTCGCAACCGCTAGCAAACTTAAAATTAACCAAAGTATTTTCAATGAAAGCAAAACGCTATTTAGTCCACTTCAAGAGTATTTGGATAATCAAGAAAATAAAGTGGCTGGTCACTTCTCCAAACCCACTGAAGATCTGACTCAAACTTCGTTAAACATTAAAGAGGATATTCCCAATAAAGGTATAAAGCTAATTGGTCCCGTTGAAGAGTCAAACACTGAACTAAATCATAAAACTGATGAAAAAATCGAATACAGTCCTAATAAGGATATGCCATTTGAAGCAGTCACTACTATAGTAAAAGATAAACCCCATCAGGAAATTTCCAAATTGTTAAACACGTCCAAAATAAATGATTCTACACCCGAATTCGTCACTACTTTAAATGAAGGCCAGAACTTTTCCGATTTCATTGATAATGATGATTCGGATACAGAATCACGCGAAGATACTGAAAACACACTCGATTTGGATCCAAACCACGAAATTGAATTAGCCGATCACTTATGCGGAATTACCAATGATTCAGAAGAACGGATGAAAATGTCATTAAACGACTTCAACGAAAGAGCTTTTAAACAAAACAAGCATTTCGGAATCAATGCAAACAAGAGAGTATACGGCGAAATGCAAATGAATTACAATCTGAATGATCGTAAAGACATAGTCCAAGATATACCTCTAGAGATTGACGAAATTCTATTTGAAATGGAACGGAGTTTCTCCATGTCAGATAGCGCCATAGCGTCCCCAGAACCCGTACCCTTATCGGACGAGTACAAACTACATCAAACCAGCACTGATGATAAGAAATGTTCCTTATTGAAATTCAGGGAAGAGAGTCTGAGTTTTGAAGGAGAATCTAGCGAATCTAAAAGTTCAGGTACCGGTAGCAGTCTACCAAAATTGAACGATAGTAGCCCTGCGTTGAGTTCTGACATTGACATATGCGAATCTGATATCGAGGATACGAGAGAAGAAATTAAAGAATCAAATCAAAGTGATAAGTATCTGATTGAAAATAACGGCGGTTTGAACGAAACTGATAACTTGTTAAATACAGTCGTAAATGGAAACTTTCTTAGCGATGATCGAGCGATGTTAAATTACGAAAATAATAATGAGGGTAGGGAAAGGTTTTTGCACGAGGTTGTGAATAAGGATTTAGTAAACAGATTTAAAATGGACAACAATTCCTCTAATCCAGAAACTATATCTAGTTAATATTGCGCTGCTTCAAACAAAATTTGTTACAAATTCTTCCCCATCTTTCGAATCTTAATTGTGATACATTTTATCTTGCCTCAGAAAAGTTTAATTTATTATCATTGATGAAATAATTTTGTCCGCACTAATAATCTATATTAAACATAAAATAGTTTATGCCAAGCATTCTAAGTGTTAAAGCGTGACCATAAGGCCCCTTTTTGAAGATACCGATACTTTTGCTTTTTACAAACATCAATATCAAGGAACATTATTATTTAACACACGACATCATTTTGGTTAACTAATGCTAAATACTGCGGAGATAATTATTGTACCTATTATATTTATTTGGCAATTGTCTAAATACCATTATTCAAGATGTTAAAAGAAAAAGTTAAAATTGGGCCTTAATACATGGTGCATAATCTTCTTTCAATTATCATCCAATAAGTTATATTTAGGAACTAAGATTTCATGTAAAACCTTCTCATATAAATTACGCTTAACGGCAGCTTTATTTCTCCCTATGATCAAGAATAGATCAATATCAGCGTAAGAATATTGAACAGCTATAACAGTGTACGTGTGCAAGTCAGAAGGGGTGGGCATTACAGGGACCTTAAACCAACCTCCTGTCACGAGCTCTTAATAAAAAGCCATGCCAGTCCAGTTCGGGCATCTAGGGTAGAACTCTCTAGAGTCCCAATATTATTTATCAAGAGATGTTTCTCCTCTGTGTTGATGCGTCATGTAAATAGCATGACGTAATTTATGTTGGAGCAAACAAACTCCTTTCTGACCAGCGTGATACTAAGGCTAAAGCGTACAGTTCAATATTATTGTGTGGATATTGATCTATTCTTGCTATAATACAACATCCCGCCCTAATCCCAGTACAATTGTACAGTCGAAGTTCTAAAAAGATGCAGAAATAGTTTATATAGTTTGTTATATCATTAAACGTAGGCGAATAACTTTATTAATACTAATATAACAAACTTCTTGTTAAATAGATGATCGCAAATTTTAAAAGCTCTCTTTCAAATAAATTCTGAATTGAGAAGATGGC
This sequence comes from Odiellus spinosus, assembly GCA_963920705.1. Taxonomy (NCBI): domain Eukaryota; kingdom Metazoa; phylum Arthropoda; class Arachnida; order Opiliones; family Phalangiidae; genus Odiellus; species Odiellus spinosus. The sequence continues at coordinate 20,144,931 of OY987229.1, read as the reverse complement.
TTTCAGGTTAACAATAAAAAAAAAAATGAATTTGATCGACATTGTAAAAATGATACCAAAAAAAAAAAAAAAAAAAAAAAAAAAGCTGCGCAAGGTTTCGGAGATGAATATTTTTAAACTATAGAAGAATATATTTCATACATTGTTATTATATAGCTAAAGAATTTTTCCTTTTTGTAAAAAAAAAAAAAAAAAAAACTAAGTTAAGTTTTATCAGTTTTTACACATGGTAAATTCAGTATTAATTTTTACCATTCCTAACCGTATTGTGAAATAAATAAAGTAAAACTAAAATTAAGGAATATTGAAAATTGTGTAAGTTGGAAGAGATTTTGCGTCGAACGTAGTTTAAAATTTTACAGATTTTAATCATTTTTAGAGTATAACAAAACCCAAAAGTCAATTTTCAACTAAAATGACACTTGGCAGTTCATAAACGAATATTCTAATGAGTGGCCAAAATATTATAGAAACAAATTTTAAAAATCTAAAACAAAAAATACAGACTCTAAAATTTAAAATCTGTAATATTTCAAGTTGTATAAAAAAGAAAAAAAAAACTAAAAATTAGGTTGAAATGTAAATTTTCCCCCATTTGTATAGTAGATAGTGTATAATAATATTCCAAGCATGAACCCCTTCAATTTCATTATGAAATTTTCGATAAAAACCGTGTTCCCCCTTCCAAAGGTTTTGTATAAATTAAGAACACTACCTATACTAATTAAATTGAAACAAAAAAATTAAAACTTCACTCTTAAATTTCTCGTGTTATTTAAAATTAAACCGTATCCTCGAGTGTCACTGTAAAATTTGCAATATATTACAAATAACAATGTTTCTTTAAGCAAAATATACTTTTGACTAAAAAAAATTTCAATCCAACGAAAAATACTGTAAAAGGTTCAGTCATAAGATTGGTTCCGGTGAATTTTATGGTTAAGAGTTTTGATGTACGCGATCAGTTGACTTTTAATTTTAAAAGACAGTTTCAATTTTTCTTTTGCCTGGCGCAAGTTAACAAATTTTATGGAAACCAGTGATTTAAGAATTTGTGTAACAGTATTCTACAAAAAGCTATTTTAGTCAAAAGCAACTTGTTAAAAATGTCTACGCAAAATATAGAGCTTGGAGGAAGAAGAGAGGATTTAGACACGGCGGTTAGTTCCAGAATCAGTCTAGATAGCTATTATGACACTTTTCTCGTATTAAACGTCTGTCAAATCGAGTAGAGGGAAAAATAAGGCAATTCAGTGTAGGGTTCTATTAAAATTGGGGTGAAATGATGATTGACAACTGGAACCACCCCCTGTTCACCCTTAAGGCACATTCACAAACTATTGTGAATGCGTTGCTCACATGTAGAGCTGAAGCTGGGGAAACATATCTCGCGAGCAAGAAAAACAAAACCAATTTTGATCTGCGCTTTCAGCTTAAGTTTCTTCAAGTTCACGCACGTTTGCGAACGAGCCTTTACTTGGGTACGCAGTTTGTCTATGCAACTACGCATTCTTCAGCGGAAAGCAGGCGCTTTGTACTGATAGGCAATTCTTGTTTACTTAATGGTGATACTCATTCGGATGAGTACAATTCCCGTTCTTCCTCCAAGCACGTAGAAAAGTATATTCTTCCTGCTTAAGAATATCTTTATGGCGCTTCCATTTGGCCAGCTTTTTCATATAGGCTATTCCTCTACTAATTACTAGAAGGGTTTTCCATATAGTATAGCGAATGAAGTAAAAAAATTGAGTAAACTTATTTTGTAGCAGCTATATAAACAAGGGTGTGCTGAATATTTTCTTAATTAGATAGGCGATAGCTTAGTTCTTAAATTATAGGCACTGTTTGGATTTTCTCGTTAAACTTAGCTTTCCTCTTCTCAGTACATTTACGTAAACATTCAATTTTACAATAAATTAGTCTAAAAGAATAATACAAAAAAAAAAAAGGGCAGGAAATTTTTGAATTTTTGCATGTGGTGTTTACCAACTGCTCCACTAGTGATTAATTCTAGTGCCTTAAGTTGGCAAATAATAGCTGCCTTAATCCCTCAATATCATAAACCCATATATACACCCTGAAATATATCCTAAATTGCTATTCTTTGGTTAAATTGTATAGATCTGCTACAGTTAAATTAACCCAAAACATAAATATGTAAGCCTATTAGTACATGTCTGAGTTTTTGGGGGGAAAGTAAGGTTTTGGCTTTTGAATTGGCATAAGGGCCATTAGCTTCTTCCAAACCTAGAAAGAGTAAAGGCGGTCTCTCAACCTCGCTATATGATAAGATCGGTAGTGCAAGAGACATTTAAGGTATGGGGTTTATATATTTATTATTGTAATAAATACGATTTTCAAAAAAATTTAACCAGAGGTTAAGATTAACCCTGCGCAGTAAGTACTGTCTTAGTCTTATAAACATAAAAGTTATATATCGACTATGGAGTCTGTCTAGAACTAACATTATTCTATTCTAGTACAAAATTATGCAAGGATTTATGAAGTATACTTATCAGAGATAATGATTTAAGGTTGTTTTATAATTTGCGTTATCCAATAAAATCTAGATGGTTTGGTTTCAATTCTATTAGACAATCAAGTGACTTTTACCGCTTCTAGGTTTTAAAAAGTTGAATGTCTATAAATTCCAAATACAATAAGCTCTACTTATAATGGGGTGTTCTTGATTTGATTGATTTTAATCCATTAATTGGTTGTCCGTCCTCATAGGGGGACCCGTCCACTAATAATCATAATTCTGGCTACCTGCTGTATTCGAAACTATTGTAAATTTTGCGTGACCCGCTGTTTTAAAAGAAATAATTTTAGAAAAATAAGAAGAGAAAACTATGGAAAAAATAAACGCACCATCTAATGAAATTCAAGCGTGTATATGTAAATATAAAATGGAATTTTGTTGAAAATAAATTATATTAAACTTGACCGTTCAGATAGTATTATTAAATTTTCTATAACCAGTTTTCGAGATCGTACTACACTGCCTTCTTGGATACTAAACCTATCAAATCTAACTCAAACAGTGTCAGCTATTCATAGATTTTAGAGGGCAGAATTTAAGTTGGTGTCATTGTCCGCATTCTGATTTATTTCAAATTTCAACAATCAAATTCCAGTACTTCCAGGTTTGTATGAGCCCTGCCTAAAAGCTCCCAGCTGGGGGTAAAGGGAGTCAAGAGGTTTTGATCGAGAGATAAAATAAATTTAGTAAAGTGAGAAAAATGAGTGCTGATGTCACTCAGATGAGATTTGTGACCTCTAATAACTCCATTCTTCACTCGCACAGTATCGCCGAGGTTTTTATGCTCTTAAAAAATAGTTTTCAGTAGATTGTAGAGTAAAGGTAAGGGTCTTATTTGATTTATGATTAATAAATATTGATTTAATAGTTAAATCTCTGATAACTGCGGTTACGTATACAAATAACGTAAGGTTAAAAATGAAATAACTTAATGAACATTGAACTAAAATACCAACAAAGCCAATACAGACATCTTAGTAGTCTAATTTTTGTACTATAGATTCTTCAATATATTTTCTACGTAACTTTTTAGGGTACTATAGGCTTTATCAACATCATCATTAATAATAACAAGGTCAAAATTGCCTTTTTCTTCTCCGTAACGTATTTCCTCCCTGGCACAGGCCAAACGAGCTTCAATAGCCTCTTCCGAATCTGTAAGCCTTGCTCGCAACCTTTTCTCTAAGATGTCCAAGTTAGGTGGTCTTATAAACACAAAATTGGGGTTCAAGTGAGTCTTTTTAACTTGCTTGACACCTTCAATCTCAATATCAAGAATGCACAATCGACCCTCTTTCTCAATGTCAAATACTGCTTTCTTGCTTGTACCATAGGTATTGCCAGAGTATTGAGCAGTTTCAATGAAGTCACCGTTCTTAATCTTACTAGTCATAACATTTTCATTGACGAAATAATAGTCTTTCCCATTCACCTCTCCAGTTCTTGGTTTTCGAGTTGTATGCGAAACGCAAAAACCAACCGAATCTCCAAATTCCTCCAAAATTCTTTTCAACAAAGTGCTCTTACCACTTCCCGAAGGACCACATATTACCAATGGTCGCAAATTATGAGATAAAGACGACATTTCGTAATTAAATTATATAAATATATTTTTATATTTAAAAAGGGCGCCTGTAATCAATGTGCCATGTGGAGGAGCAAGGCTGGTTAGCAGACGAATTTTACTACATGTTCTTCTTCTTGATCGTCGTCAATTTGGCAGAATCGGTCGTTCATTCGGCCAGAACAATCGGCCCAAAAAATTTCCCAGATTCTGCCAGACTCGCGACTCGAGATATGGCCTAAAACCATTTTAAGACCTACCTATCAAGGTTTAGTTTTCGACGAATTTTACGGTTAAAACGTTAAAATTAGGGGTAATTGAAATCATTTATCATAATATTCATTATTTTTAATATTTTAACTATAAATGCTTTTTTTTTTTTTTTTTTTTTTTTTTTTTTTTTTTCGGCGTGTAACGTAACGTCTTTACGCCCGGACAGCGGTCGCGATTGCGAACCAGGTGTGGCGCCAAGGCGTAAGGCCTTGAGCAACTCAGTTATGGTAAGTAACTACGCAGGGATTAGGACTGGGAATTGCCCACGCGACGGAAGGAGATGGGAATGGGGAAGAGGAAGGACCATTCCGTCGCGGACCATTCGCAACACTCCCTATGGGCAAGGGACCTGCGATTCGAGCAGGACAACACCCAGACCTTGCCACTGAGACGCCAGTTTACAGGAGTACGCCACCACTCCCGGCAACTATAAATGCTTTGTAAAAAAAGCATTTAAACTAAAATTAACAAAATTTTACGTAATCACTTCACAATAGATGGCGCATTGATGACACAAATAAAGCTTCAAAATTCAAACTAGCTTTTTCACATATACTGTATATTTATCAAGGGGGTGGATAAAAATCCATATATCTCGGCTCAAAAACGGTCAAAGTTTTTTAAATTATTCTCAATTATTCTAATTAAACTCCTCTTTCGAATGAGATAGGTCTAGTTAAAATCAACTCATTCCTTCATTAGGAAATAAAATTATGAAACTTAGGAAAAAAATAGTTTTTTGACATATTATATACTATATAAATATCAAGGGGGGTACATAAAAAGCCATATAACTCGGCTCAAAAACGGTCAAAGTTTTTTAAATAATTCTTAATTATTCTAATTAAACTCCTCTTCCGAATGAGATACGTCTCGTTAAAAACATCTCTTTCCTTCATTAGGAAATAAAATTATGAAACTTAGGAAAAAACAAGTTTTTTCACAAATTTTATACTATATAAATATCAGGGGGTTACATAAAAAGTCATATATCTCGGCTCAAAAACGGTCAAAGTTTTTTAAATTATTCTCAATTATTCTAATTAAACTCCTCTTTCGAATGAGATACGTCTCGTTAAAAACATCTCTTTACTTCATTAGGAAATAAAATTATGAAACTTAGGAAAAAACTAGTTTTTTTTTGACATATTATATACTATATAAATATCAAGGGGGGTACATAAAAAGCCATATAACTCGGCTCAAAAACGGTCAAAGTTTTTTAAATAATTCTTAATTATTCTAATTAAACTCCTCTTCCGAATGAGATACGTCTCGTTAAAAACATCTCTTTCCTTCATTAGGAAATAAAATTATGAAACTTAGGAAAAAACAAGTTTTTTCACAAATTTTATACTATATAAATATCAGGGGGTTACATAAAAAGTCATATATCTCGGCTCAAAAACGGTCAAAGTTTTTTAAATTATTCTCAATTATTCTAATTAAACTCCTCTTTCGAATGAGATACGTCTCGTTAAAAACATCTCTTTCCTTCATTAGGAAATAAAATTATGAAACTTAGGAAAAAACTAGTTTTTTCACAAATTTTATACTGTATAAATATCAGGGGGTTACATAAAAAGCCATATATCTCGGCTCAAAAACGGTCAAAGTTTTTTAAATTATTCTCAATTATTCTAATTAAACTCCTCTTTCGAATGAGATAGGTCTAGTTAAAATCAACTCATTCCTTCATTAGGAAATAAAATTATGAAAATTAAGAAAAAACTAGTTTTTTTTGACATATTATATACCATATAAATATCAGGGGGGTACATAAAAAGCCATATATCTCGGCTCAAAAACGGTCAAAGTTTTTTAAATTATTCTCAATTATTCTAATTAAACTCCTCTTTCGAATGAGATAGGTCTAGTTAAAATCAACTCATTCCTTCTTAATCAAATAAAATTACGAAAATTAAGAAAAACCGGCTTTTTTTACATATATATACGTGGGGGTAGAAAACCACTTTATATCTCAGCTCAAAAACGGTGAAAGTTTTTGAAATAATTATATTTAATAGTAATTAAACTCCTCTTTCGAATGAGATAGGTCTAGTTAAAATCAACTCATTCCTTCTTAATCAAATAAAATTATGAAAATTAAGAAAAACCGGCTTTTTTTACATATATATAAATATATATATATACGTGGGGGTAGAAAAACCCCTTTATATCTCAGCTCAAAAACGGTTTTTCTTAATTTTCACAATTTTATTTGATTAAGAAGGAATGAGTTGATTTTAACTTGACCTATCTCATTCGAAAGAGGAGTTTAATTACTATTAAATATAATTATTTCAAAAACTTTCACCGTTTTTGAGCTGAGATATAAAGGGGTTTTTATATATAAAAAAGCCGGTTTTTCTTAATTTTCATAATTTTATTTGATTAAGAAGGAATGAGTTGATTTTAACTAGACCAATCTCATTCGAAAGAGGAGTGTAATTACTATTAAATATAATTATTTCAAAAACTTTCACCGTTTTTGAGGTGAGATATAAAGTGGTTTTTCTACCCCCACGTATATATATATATATAAATATATATATGTAAAAAAAGCCGGTTTTTCTTAATTTTCGTAATTTTATTTGATTAAGAAGGAATGAGTTGATTTTAACTAGACCTATCTCATTCGAAAGAGGAGTTTGATTACTATTAAATATAATTATTTCAAAAACTTTCACCGTTTTTGAGCTGAGATATAAAGTGGTTTTTCTACCCCCACATATATATATATATATATATATATATAAAAAAGACGGTTTTTCTTAATTTTCGTAATTTTATTTGATTAAGAAGGAATGAGTTGATTTTAACTAGACATATCTCATTCGAAAGAGGAGTTTAATTAGAATAATTGAGAATAATTTAAAAAACTTTGACCGTTTTTGAGCCGAGATATATGGCTTTTTATCCACCCCCTGATATTTATACAGTATAAAATTTGTGAAAAAACTAGTTTTTTCCTAAGTTTCATAATTTTATTTCCTAATGAAGTAAAGAGATGTTTTTAACGAGACGTATCTCATTCGAAAGAGGAGTTTAATTAGAATAATTGAGAATAATTTAAAAAACTTTGACCGTTTTTGAGCCGAGATATATGACTTTTTATGTAACCCCCTGATATTTATATAGTATAAAATTTGTGAAAAAACTTGTTTTTTCCTAAGTTTCATAATTTTATTTCCTAATGAAGGAAAGAGATGTTTTTAACGAGACGTATCTCATTCGGAAGAGGAGTTTAATTAGAATAATTAAGAATTATTTAAAAAACTTTGACCGTTTTTGAGCCGAGTTATATGGCTTTTTATGTACCCCCCTTGATATTTATATAGTATATAATATGTCAAAAAAAAAACTAGTTTTTTCCTAAGTTTCATAATTTTATTTCCTAATGAAGTAAAGAGATGTTTTTAACGAGACGTATCTCATTCGAAAGAGGAGTTTAATTAGAATAATTGAGAATAATTTAAAAAACTTTGACCGTTTTTGAGCCGAGATATATGACTTTTTATGTAACCCCCTGATATTTATATAGTATAAAATTTGTGAAAAAACTTGTTTTTTCCTAAGTTTCATAATTTTATTTCCTAATGAAGGAAAGAGATGTTTTTAACGAGACGTATCTCATTCGGAAGAGGAGTTTAATTAGAATAATTAAGAATTATTTAAAAAACTTTGACCGTTTTTGAGCCGAGTTATATGGCTTTATATGTAACCCCCTGATATTTATACAGTATAAAATTTGTGAAAAAACTAGTTTTTTCCTAAGTTTCATAATTTTATTTCCTAATGAAGGAATGAGTTGATTTTAACTAGACCTATTTCATTCGAAAGAGGAGTTTAATTAGAATAATTGAGAATAATTTAAAAAACTTTGACCGTTTTTGAGCCGAGATATATGGCTTTATATGTAACCCCCTGATATTTATACAGTATAAAATTTGTGAAAAAACTATTTTTTTCCTAAGTTTCATAATTTTATTTCCTAATGAAGGAATGAGTTGATTTTAACTAGACCTATCTCATTCGAAAGAGGAGTTTAATTAGAATAATTGAGAATAATTTAAAAAACTTTGACCGTTTTTGAGCCGAGATATATGGATTTTTATCCACCCCCTTGATAAATATACAGTATATGTGAAAAAGCTAGTTTGAATTTTGAAGCTTTATTTGTGTCATCAATGCGCCATCTATTGTGAAGTGATTACGTAAAATTTTGTTAATTTTAGTTTAAATGCTTTTTTTACAAAGCATTTATAGTTAAAATATTAAAAATAATGAATATTATGATAAATGATTTCAATTACCCCTAATTTTAACGTTTTAACCGTAAAATTCGTCGAAAACTAAACCTTGATAGGTAGGTCTTAAAATGGTTTTAGGCCATATCTCGAGTCGCGAGTCTGGCAGAATCTGGGAAATTTTTTGGGCCGATTCCTCTGGCCAAATGGACGACCGATTCTGCCAAATTGACGACGATTTCTTCTTGTTCCATAATTCTTCCTTGATATTTAACTTTGGGGGGCATTTTGACAGTTTGTTTATCATTTTACTATCTTTAAGCTTAATTGCGAAGTTTCGTTACTTAGGTAAGAGATTAATTTAAGATTTTAACACGGATTTTAGACATAGCACAAGACTGAAAAGAATATTTCATAATTTCTAAATTATTTAGCCAAGGCTTACGAACTTCCAAATGAAACAATGCAAACTTACCACCTACGGTTATTAACGCTGAACACAAAAAGGTTTATCATCCCTTGGTGCTGTGGCTAGTCACAAACAAAATATTTTTTTTTCTAATAATTTGGTTTTATAATTTTTCATTATTTAAATAATTTAATTATAAGAATTAGACTTATTACAGTAATGATACCATGCCGCATCTCTTAATAACATTAACCTTGACCTTGACCCTGCCGTACTAGCCGTGTGGAAGAAGCTGTGTTTTGTAAAGTTAGATACGCGAAATTGTATGGCATATTTCAGAGCTATGTTCCATGATTAGAGGGAATGAGGGATGGAAAAGCTAAGCCGCCGGTAGCGACATCTTTCTCACTTATTTTGTATTATTTGTAGGAAACAAGGAGCTTATCACCAATTCATCACATAGAAAATAATCATCAATAAGCAAAGGTATCCTACAATTAGTGGATATTAGACTGATGGCGCCACCGTCGTGTTGGCTTTTCTCTTGGGCTATTTACTAAATAGCTGCATTCACTGGGGTAAATTAATTACAGCCAATTTTGCTGAAATTTGATTTATAAAAGTGTGCTGATCACGAATATCACATTTATTTTGAATGGAAAATAAAAAAACAAATAGGTTAGGCAAGATTAGGTCAAAAATTCAAAACTTTTTCATTTCCACTCAAAAACATTTCCATAATTTTGAATATGAGAAAAAAAATAATTAAAAAAATAATCTGTCATTTTAGCATATAATTTTGGATCCAAAGACATGGAGTCTTTTGTTTCAGAGACTGAACTGGCTTCCCAAGTTGAAATTAATGATGAAACTGAATTACAAACTTCAAGTACTAGGGAAGAATCTATTAAAGAATCTTACGCGGATGAAGATACAAATAACACCATAAACATTAGCCTACCCGCAAATGTAGGCCTACCAATAAAAAATGCAAACAAAAGAAGAGCAGATTCAAATCCAAGTAACCAGAAAACTTTGGATAAATTAGCAATGAAACGAAACCAAAAGATTATCAGAACAGCCAAGCAAAATCTTTGGAGGAGAATGCGCAGCTACCAGGCTTTAAAAAACAATCTAACTACGCTTAAAATGCAATTGAAATTAGAAAATCAGGGCTACCAAGTTTTCGAAACTGACTCATCAAAAAGAATCTTAAAAGTGATTAAGACTGACTTTACTAATGATGATCCTCCAGATTTAAAGCTGGATTAATAATTATTTATTTGTATATGATAAATTTCACCATTATTTTGTACGATTTTCTTTCACACCTACGCATTTTGGGTAGTGTGCCAAAATTTTGCATGATAAACCAATATGGAGACCTAAAAATACTTTAGATATTCATGATTTTTATGTTTCTCAAAACATTTAAGAGATTATACATATTTTAGCCTAAGATTTTCTGTCCCAGTGCTTCTAAAAATATTCCAACTCTTTTGCATATAAAAACTGAGATAGCTAGCCCTAGAAACTATTAGCAGAAGTACATAATGGTAAGCCCTACATTTAATAAGTGGAAGGTGTTATGTACCACTAAAATTGCTTCATCAGCTGAAAAATATCAGTTTTTCCCCCACTCTCCTCTTAGTTTGACAAGGAAAAGCAACAAAGTCTTTGCTGACTGATTACAATCAGTTTCTGATAACGCTCGAAATCAAATTTTGATATATTTTAGCTAATTGCTGGTTCTAAAACTTCAAGTTTTGCAATAATTTATTGATCAAATAAATCTTACTTATTTTACACCACTTTTTTTAACCTCTGTAAATCTGCTCATTTATGTACAATTCATAAAAACTTTTGCAAATTATTCATAAACCCTCAAAACAAAATTGTTTTCTACCAAATTGCGCAAAATAAACTTATCAGATTTAAAGAAAGGCTTAATTATTTATCAAAATTGGGTTAATACTGCGAAAATTGTCTAAACCAACCCTAAAACCAACTAAAACATGAATTCCAATTAGTATAGCTATTTTATAACCATTATGATTATTAAATTGATTTAAATTTCTAATATTTGATAAAATTTTGAAAGCTGGTGTACATAATATATATTTAAATAATCTTATAGCTGCCAGGTTAAAATTTTAACTGGCTGAAACGGTTTTATTATATAATACATTTGAATTAAAAAAAATGAACTACATTCATGATTAAATACTATCAACTTATAGGAGACAAAATTTTGCCCCAACTGTGAACGTGATAATTTTTATAATAATTCACGGTGGTTATTTTTGAGGTGGGTGATCAGAAGATTGAAAAAATAAATAAAATTTACGCAGTATTTACGGTACTGCTATATTTTTTGATTAATTTTACGGATTATTGTAAGGTTTAAAATTTATTTCGGCGCCTTTCAATCAAAATGAACAGCTTTAATTTGATTATTGTTTTATACGAATTAAACATAATTACGTCACTAGTGTTAAACTTTAACCGGTACTCGCTTCAAATGTTACAATATATACTTTCAATTATATCACAATGTATTTTTTTTTTTAAAAGAAAATTCTAAAAGTCATGTAAATTGCCTTTTTCGACAATTTATGAAAATTCTACACCATAAAAATTAATTACAGTAGTATAAAATATAAGGCAACAAAATACTAATATAGAACGCCATTGTTATCTTGCACTACAATATTTTCCACCCGCTTTCTATACCTTTTGAATTTTTCTCATAGTGAGTAATTTCTTGCGCATATCGTTCCCAAAGAACATCTATAAATAATTTTTACCAAGCATAGTTCAAAAACTCACTTATCCTGCTGTTGTAATGTTAATACCAATTAATATTGCCGTTGTAAATTTTGGTAAGTAGAATTTTCATAAATGCTCAGGTCCCAATAATATAAGTTAAAACAGTTTACCCACTAAATTTCTAACGAGTAAAGACTAAAAACTAATCTTCAAGAACTCAGAATAGATATAATATTTAGGAAAAATTTCTCTTCTCATTGCACGATTAAATAATTTGCACATCACACACGCTTTAGGAGAAGATACAGCTCTGAAATAATGATTAAGAGGCCTTTCTGAGATCTTTGAAGATACTGGCATGTGAAGAAAAAAAAATTTTGAAGTTACTCTTCTCTGGACATATAGGGGGTTGGTGCCATAGAAATGAAAAGGCTTTCTTTCAATTGCCGAAAAAAAACTACACTTGAAGAGGTCTTCAAGAATACATCAAGAATCCTTGCAACTTGCAACCCCTGTGGTTTGTGCGCATGAAAGGCATCTTCCTTTCAAATCCAGCCTAGACACTAACCACTTTGACCAGGGCACTTCGAGTCGTTGTCTTATCAGCAAGAAAGTAAGTCAACGTTAAGGGGCTTGCACTACAGAACCATAAGACCTGTGTACGACTTCTTATGCTCTTCAAAACGTTTTAGACAAGCCTTAAAGAGACTGTGATTTTTAAATCTCATTTAAAGTCGCCTTCTTTTCTAGCTTAGCAGACAACGTTGACCATAACGAATTGCACAGTCAAATCTAGGCTGTGTGCATAAGGGAAGAGCATTTTAAAGTGGCAAATTTCAGAGCAGATAGGGCCTTTAAAGGTAGTATATAGCCACTACGTCTAAAATATGTCCTTTAAAATCAAAGAGAAAGATCTAAGAACCTTATGGGGACCTCTCGTAGACCTCTTAGAAAGACTAATTATTTTTTCAGTAAGTGAATTACCAACCAACCAACCCCAAGTTTACATCCACAAGTGATTACATTAAAAAAAAAAAAAAAAAAATTTTAGACCATCGCTATGCGCTAGTCCTTTTGAAACACCTCAAGAATTCTTGAAGACATCTTTAGTAAGACCATAAAATAGCGTACACCATTTAACACCAGCTGGCCCGATGTAATATGACTTGCATGTGCAAGTTCAGGTGTTATGATTAACTTTGGCGAGTGTTTCCCCCACACAAGGTGGTGTCATCAATGGTTAAAATTAAGTTTTGAACACTGAACTATTATGTGGGCAGATTCTTGTCAACTTAGTTTGACAATGAATTACAATATCATCAACAATCTTTAAATTTTCCTTAAAAATTCTAGTGATCAAACTTAAAATATAAAATTTTTATCGTTGTAACCATAGCCTTCACCCTAAATCGTGCGTACGCACTGAACTTACTGGTCCATGATAAAAAAAAAAAAACATCAATAGCTTAAAAAATAAGTTTAGTAGACGGCAGAAATGCTAAAAATGTATGTTCTAAACTTACACCTAAACGATAACCAAATATTTAGTTTGCTTTTAACCAAGAGGCGGGTTCTCAAGGTGCCCCTCTGAAAGTCTCTTCTGGCTGCACACCAAAATACCCTTTGCCAAAGGCAGGCTCTTATAAGACACTCCCATCCTGCCTGTGGTAAGGTCAAGAAAAGATAGTAGATACACTTTGAATTCTTACGTATCCATACAGCCCTTTATAGGACGATTTTAGAAAAAGGGGCTGGTACTTTTAAATTACTAGCTAACATGATGAAACCGTTAACGGGTTCCCAGTGTAACTTCTATCCTTTCTGGGTAAGGTATTTATTATTATTATTATTATTATTATTAAGCGCGGTTGTAAGTGGCGCTAACAGACCAGCCACTTGATTTAAAAAAATTAAAAATTTTAGAAAATCTGTTATGGCAAACTACGCGCAACATTATCTTTAGTATGTTCAGTAAGTTTTGCAATAACATTTCTATATAAAAACGACATTTAATTTATATTCTTTTCCATTGCGATACGATAGGCTGTTTTATATAGTATTAATTTTAATTTATTATCCTGATTTTAGATCGAATTTTTGTTAAATAGTATGCCAACTTTTATTAAATGCAATCATTCTTTTTAAACAGCTATAAAACTTTTTCAGCTAGACATAAAAATGTTTAAGTACTTATATATATATATTAATCCCAAATATAAATAGTTTAGAAAGCAATATGCCCAGATAAACAAAACTTATTTCGTTATTTCTGAAAGGGCAATAACAATGTCACTAACTGAACTATTGAAGTTTGACTTTAAGGTTACGGCTCTTTATAATGTATAGTTGATATAATTCGTACCATTCTTCATAAAAAATAAATGCTAAAATAACCGAGAACTATAATCCAAGGTTAGAAAATAGGAAATTTGCAGTTTATGCATTAAAAGGAATCCTTTGATGACCTGAGAACGTACAAGTGAGGCGGATCCAGTAAATAAACAGACCCCATTTTAAGATGAAGTATGCGAGGACAATGACTAATCCTTCAAGGTGATTAGGAGCTTCAGTTCTTTCATGCTTATAGGGCTCTTTACTCCAAAATGGTAGCGCATCGTAATTCCCTCTATATTTTTAATGTCAAAAGATGGCCATATAAAATTTAATGGTTGTTCGAAACAGGGTTGGAAATAATATTTTCTTATTTTGTCCAATAAACCCCCTTCCTTCAGAAATTCAAAGAAATTTCCAGTGACCCCCTCTCAAATTTATCAGACAATGTAGTGTCCTGCACTTCATCCTTAGCCGGGAAACCTTACTAGTAATACTATAACCTACAATGATTGCGTGTATAGTAAATTTTATTCGTATAGTTGATGGCAGATTGCGTTCTAAACTATTTCTTTGGCCCAAAATTAAAACTGAATAATACGTCTTTAAAGCGATAAACTTTGAGAGAATTTCTAGACAGTTAATTAACGAGCACTCAATTATTTTAACCATTTTTCTTCTTTCGTTAAAAAGTTGTTCGGGTGAAGTTCGGACAGGGAGGGAATGTAGTAAAAAGGAATTATTCACCGAGTCCTTACATAGAGAAAAAAGATCACTCATCAAGATGAAAAGAAGAAATTCAAAGCCCGATTAACGTCGTAATCTGCGGCCAAGGAAACTTGCACAAGTTCCTCCCTAGGAACGGCTTCCCCTACTATATCCCGTAATTGGGCTACACAAGCTTCAAGCTGAGTAGAATCTTGAGTCAGAGGCAGATCTTCCAGGGAACTTGAGTCTGACACAACCTCACCCTTTATCATGAAGAGGCGCAGAATTATAATCCACGTCATAAATATAGGTCAAAAATTTAGTATAGCCATAAGAGGTGCCACTTATTATGTTTAAATTAATCTACATTATGTTAAATGTCAATAAACCTGATTATAAATTGGCAAAAACCAGAAATGCAAATACTTCTATAAAGGAAGCTTGAAATGTCGTGAGACAATTTTTTCCCCTACTATATCTAATAGATTATATTTAATACCGTAATAGTTTGAACACAAACATTTTGTTGTTCGAGTATTATGAATTGTATAATAATGAAAATACATGTACCTGAAAAAAATTAATAAAAAAAACAACCTAGAAAAATGTATCTAACCTCTTTTCCCGAAACATTCATGGCTGAGGTGAGTTCTTCTATATCTAAGAGACTAGATGACATGGAACTGGGACTATCAGGACCCAAAAACTGAGGAAGGGAGCAGAACTCGCTACGCGCTGAACTTCTGGGGGTGAAAGAAAATATAAAGGGGGTAGAATCTGTTTGAAGTTAGTCAACGTACTATCTATGGCATTACCTTAGCTCTGCCCAAGTTATCATGTCTTCAACTTCTGATTGCAAATCTTCCGGTAATTCGTAAAATACTTCGCTTCGTATTATTTCTTTATTCATGGCAATGAATTCTAAGGTTGCATTCTGAATCGGTGATAAATAGGAAAATTTAATAATTGGGAAGTTAGAAAAAGGAAAAGTAAGACGCAATTACCCTTAAATTCCTAGCATTAAATTGATCCGCGATGCTTAGAAGAAACAAGGCAGTATCATCATCAATATGATTTTTAAGAGCATCTTCCGATATAACTTTTAGGTTGTCAACTTCGTAGCGATCGCTAAGTTGCATTAAATCCGCTAACTGTTCGGTGCTTAGCTGACTAGAATCTAAATGCCCTCCGTAGAGGTATTCGAGAAAAATTCTAAATAATGTTGGTGTTGTATCGTGGACAACTATCCTCCTAGTATACATGCAGCGAGTGAAAAATGGGTTATTATTTTCCTGAAGCTTATTGATGACTAGAAGTGAAAGAACAAATCTCAATGATCTTAATTAAAGCTGCGCGCGTACACGGTTGAATAGATTACAAGTATTGAAACCAATAATTAATATGCCTTGTTCTTGATAATTTGTAATTAATCCTTCACCAAATTTAAAAGTACTTGATAGCTATTTGGAATCTATATTTAAATTATAATTGGTGTTTAATTGTCCAGATACAGTAGTTCATATATTGACTATTACTCGACTAAGTACGCACTAAAAATTGCAATCATAACGAGTACTCATCAGGTCTACTCTGCCAGTTTCTGATAGGCTTAAGACAAACAATAATAATACCGGTAACTGATATCGAAATTTAACAGTCCCCAGTAATTAAAAAGTGATACTCGCGCAGCCTAATATTTAACTTGAGAATTTTTCCTTGTAAAAAGATCAAACATCCCCTAACTTGTCTATTGATTCTTTCATGCCGCTTAATAGAGCTCTCCTGAACCAGTCGCATCTGGCTGCGATTACCACACAATGAGCTCGAACAACGTAAGATTCAATTTCTTCCTCCACAGAAGGAACACCTTGCGTATGGTCGATTACAGTGTCCGCTATTGGTAAAATAAACTGGTGTGATGCTCGAGAGTTTATTTTAGAGCTTTTAACGAAGTGTTAAACACGCACCATTGATGGTTCTAATTTCAAAGCTCACGTCCGTTCCCTGTCCACTCCTAAGAAGTTGCACTGAATTTTTGGCTAAAGTACTATCTCGAGACAAAGGTGGCCGACAAAGAGATTCAATCATGGCTAACTACATGATTAAAGAGAATACTAGAATAAGTATTATTAAGTAGTTTTCCGGTATTCACAAAATGATTGTTATTTTAATTTCTCTTATTTCTAATGCAGAGATCTCATTCATACGCTTCCAAATTCTTATTTCTGACTAATGTAACCCCCACACTTGATTCTTTGACCTTGCATTGTTAGGCCAAAGTAACTCGCACATGAAAAATGACTTCAATGCATCCCTAACAACAACAAAATGACTATTGAAAGATATTCTTCAAGAAGGACTTAATACCTTAAACTTTGACCTGTTTGAAAGTATTTTTAATTTGAGAATTTTTTCTGCCTCAAGCAGGAATCAAACCTCTATTCAAAGTATAAGCCTTTTTGATGATTTATTCGATAAAGATTTGAATCACCACTAATTGTTTTATTAATAACTATTAGTTATTGTACTCACCGGTGGAGTTATATCTGATTTAACTGGTGATTTCAGAATATCATCGAGGTCTGGCAGAGTGGCTTTTGCACATCCTTCTTGATCAACTCCATTTGCCGTAGAGGATTTAATCTTTTGTTGTGGAGATGGAGGAGATTTAAGAGTTGGCACTGAACCAGTAGCGTCAGAGCCAGGTGTTGAAAGAGGAGGCGGTGTTGGAGGTGGTGGGGGAGGATCCAAAAGACCTAGCTGAACTAGACTCTTGTTGAATTGCTCTCGGTTCACAAACTCGCAAATGTTATGCATGATATTCCTGAGAATTGAACGGTGATGTACCAGTTTACTCAACACCCATGCCTGAAAAAAAAAACGCAGATCGTACATAACGCGCGGGCTTAAGTCAACGGCGAGTGAGAAACTAAAACTTAATCAAACTTCTGAAGTTTTGATTCTAACAAGATAAGAAAAATACACGGCTCACCACTTTGGAAGTGCAGAGTTTGAAAAGATATTGCCATTCTTTCCAACTCAATTTTTCATCGACAGCAGCTTTAAACTCTTCTATCCTCAGTATTAATAAAGGAATCTGTAAAGTTCAGGGAAGGGCTTATTGCGAGTACTCAATAAAAATTTAAATAAGAGCACACAAATCAGTAATCATTAAAGGGAGAATGAAGCCTGTTATCAAGAGATTATCTAATGATTCCTTATCATTAATTCATTACAGTTTTTTATGTCATATTTGCCGGAGTTTTTTAATTTTAATTAAAAATAATTTTCCCTAATACTTCCAGATTTGATTCTCCCTTTAAAATTTTATGGTACATATTAATCGTACCTCTTCAATAACCTCCTCAAAGTTCCTGGCCATATATCGTATCTTTTCGTACGATGTTTGTCGTTCAAACCTATCCCTTTAAAAAAAGAAGAAAATAAAATTAACATATTTATTGTTGGAAATAAGTTTAAACATAAAGGCTTACTTTCTGTAGACTAATTGAGAGAATATATTAATAACATTTCCGTGAAAACTTCGTAACCTCAACATTTCTCTAAAATGTAGCGCCTATAATAGGATAAATATTTTAATTAAACTATTATTACATGGCTGCGAGCATTTTGAACTCACTTTTTTCAACAACCTGTTGAGCTGTTCCGCGACATTACCTCTCTGAGAATGATCTAACGAGGAGCAAGAACCAAAATTCTTCTCAGAACCAACATTAACATTTGAAAGATTGATAATTTGTTCCACCGCAACTTTTACTTCCATTGTAAACTGTGACATCGAACTAACCGTCACTTCAAACTTTTAAATCGCAGAAATTAGTTAACAAAACTATGCATTGTGGTTAGATTTTCGAATTGGGTCCCTCAGTCAAAATAGAAAAGCCCAAACTAGACTAAGAATTTGTTGACTTCTTTTGGACTTCCCTGGGAAGCGGAGGCACAATTCGGAAATCATACTCAAATTGATATTAGAGAATCGAAGCAGCCCCAAAAAATAGTACATCAAACGCTAATGGCTTTTTCTCCTACGCAAGCAAAAAATGTTTGTGTCTGACGTACCATTTTAAGAGATTGCTTATACACTCATTATTTAATAATAATTACTTCAGGCTCGAGGTAAGAGGCAATTTCTAGCCATTCCCGGTCAGATAAGTTACTGAATGACTGTTTTATCACTTCTAGCAATTTGTGCAACTGATTTAAAAAATGTGGCAATCTAAAGATTGAAGAAAAGCATTTTGTTTTGCTATGTTACTAGCAATATTTCATTAAAAGCGACACTATATTTTGGTATATCCCTATTTTGTTATAATTAGGTTATTTTTCAGTTAATTTTTGCAGGGATTTTGAAAAATTTAGGTGATATTATGTGTTATAATGAGATTCTAATGAGATTTTATTTCTAAAAAGTAAAAATTACCTGGATTTACAATACTTCATAATTTCGTGCCTTTCTTCCCTGGAAAGTTCATTCTTTTTGCGTGAAAAAATATCACACAACATGACTAGTTTGGTCCCAGCTAAATAAAACATTACCAACATTACCAACATTAATAAATTTTCAAAAGGAAATGATTTCAATATATCAGACTTTTTAAAAGTAACTATTTATCATGATATTTTCAAGCAATACTTACTAATGGCCGCCTCTCTTAGTGCTTGTTTAATAACGTAACACAACTTTGCGGGGTTAGTTGCTAAATTGTCACCAACTCCGTTAGTTAAAGGTCCATTACTTAAAGGATTCGTAACACCAATCTCTTTGGCCTCTGGAGTATCGTCTTCCTCGCAAGCTTTGCCACTGAAGTAATCGATAATACGATTTCCCCTATTGTGCATATCGGTAACCAGACCAATTATCACTGACAAAGAAGAAGAAATTGTCGTATTTCAAGACCAACATTTCAAAGATAAATTTAAAACAGTATAATTAATTAACTTACATTGTTTGAGGGCAGTGTTTTTAAGAAAGAACTCGCACAATTCCGTAAACTTTTCAAAACCGGGTATATCTTTAGAAGTAAGCAAGCATTTGCGCGCCGTTTCTTCTTCTAAAGATTCGGGTAAGCATTCGCTGTACATATAATGAAGAAGGGTTTGTATAACGTCGTCGGGAAGACCCTCTATCGGTGTTGGAGTTTTGTTCCAATCAACTTCGGGATTTCCGAAGTTTAAAATCACCTTGTGAGCTTTGAACTACAATTTCAAGTAAATTTTAAATTTCTATCGTTCTACTCTTTATTGCCAGTAACTAAAAACTTGCCTCTTTTCCATTTTCCCCAGTTATTGTAATATCTGAGAAATAACCTTCTTCTAAGGCACACAGGAAAGAAAATGGATGATCGTGTTTGGTTTCGTTGCTTGAAACCTACAAAACATTTTAAGCGTTATAAAACAGCTTTGCGTAAATAATATTTGGCTATCTCACCTTGTCACATTGTAAAACACACCATCCCTCGTACGTCAACTGAAGACATTCTTCTTTAGGCAAGTCTACTTTAAACTCAATGACGTGACCAGTTACTGTTCCGAAAAACCTTAGAAAATTTGGATTGCCAAGAAAAACCTATGGTATTGAAGTTTTTATTATTTTCTTTCATAAAGCAATTCTACTTAGTGAATAAAACTTGCCTCGTATGTCTCGCAGTTAAATATTGGTATAATTTGGGCATTCTCAGCCACTTTCCACGTAACATCTCCACTCTCATCAAGCGTAAATTCAGTTCTAAAAACACAAGTTACAATATTTGGTTTTTCCTCTTTCTAAAGAAATAAAAGCTTAACCAGAAAACGGCACCCTTCACGTGACAGTTTGATAATTGAATAGCTAACTGCAAGAATTATTTATGAATTATCACATCCCATCATGTGATTCTCTTCCCCACTATACCCTCTCTGTTGACGACAACTCCAATATTTGTTTTGCATCGTGTGGTGTCACGCATGACACGTTTTAAAAATTTAACAAGTCCCTTTAATGACTCACTCTCGGAAAACAACAACCGAATTTACAGCTCACCCTTCAATATCAGAAGCATCTGATCCAGGATCGGCCAAAGACATGCATTTTACAATCTGTTGATGGTAAAAAACTTTATTATCACTTTGCGATGTTTAGTTTTTGGCTAACTTAATGAAGTCATTCAACAAGTTAAGTTTATTATAGTTAGGGTATATTGAATTTAACCTCAAAATAGAATAGACGAACTTTAGACCGCTTAAAAATTGCTAGATATGAAGAAAAACCTACATTACTACTAAATTTGGGTGTTTATGGAGCAGATTTAAGCAGTAAAAATTCAGGAATATGAAAAAAATTATGGAAATTTTAGTGATATGGATTTGGCAGTGAAATTTATTTAGGGTTAAAGAGTCCTTGTTTCAATATAACCAAAGTAAAATTTTGAATGTTGTGATATTTCAAGTAGGGGGAGGAAGGCTCCATATTACAGAAATGAGAATACCACAGACATGTCTTTCGATATGGCTTTTTTGGTAACATAACATTCAAGCCTAAACTTAAATGTTAATTTCATACAAAATGGGTTGGATTGAGTTTGTTTTGGTATTAATGTAGTCGTTCAAGGAATAGAGTAATATCAGCTTCCTGCTTTTGACTATAGAATCTATGCGAAGATAAGACTGAAATCTATTTAACTGGAAAAGGGCTTCGTTCATGAAATTCAATGCCTGATGTGAAAAGCTCACTTTCGTTTTGTTGATCAACAGCAAAGCCTGCTTAACGCCTTAACCTGTCTCTTTACAAACTTTGTTCCAACCCTCTTATCTGACTCAGTTTCTTACTGAGATGCCTAGGAGAGTAAGTAAAACTAAAAGGGAGAGTTTGCTCAGGAGTCAGTAGAGAAAGAAAGATACATATATGAAACATCTTACATTTCGCATAATAATTTTTTAATCTCTCAATAGCATCAGTGATTAAAACTTATCTGTCCTAGGCCTCGAATAAGAATAACAAAATTAGTTCCAACTTCTAAAGTCAATGGTCAAATTTTAAGTGACAGTTCTCCGAGTCCTCTCTGGCCCCTGAGATTTAAGCCTTGTCTATAAATACATAACTTGAGCTTCGAATAATGTAAGGCGCAGATTCAATAAAAAATTATGTAAATGCGTAAAAACGGGTTAATATAACGAAATTAAAATGCTTTCAAATAAATTTAAGCAATAAAATATGAAATAATTCTTAACTTACTTTCCATGTTCCACTGTAAACACTGCTGTCGTCCGCCATTTCTACAATATCGCGAAGGTTTTAATTTTATAATTTCTGCGGGTAATATAGATGGTGCTAGAGTAGAAAACCGCTAAATTCAAAATAGGTAACTGTTGCGTGTGTTTTGAGCATGAAAATATAAACACGTCCATAGAAAAATCTTTATTTTCACAATCTTGCAATTAAATATTAATCGTGTTTAAACTTATTAACAACACGCTTTATGCAACTGTTGCCTATGTATAACCATAAGTATATAACTATAGGTGTTGATACCAAGCGTATTATGGGGGTTCTGGAAACATTCTACTACTATAATTAGGCGAGTGTGGGATTTCTCTTAAACGCCTTTAACTGGTCGATTTCTTGCTTGCTGGTAATTTCTTTTTGTTGTTTGAGCTCCTCGGAACCAACAGTGACTCCCCAGTTGTCTGGCGTAGAAAAGGCACCGCTAAGTGGACGCCCGGAAGCTGGTTGAAGTTTCTCCCAGTAAGTGCGATCAGCTCTGAAACATTATCATATTATTACTACCTCATCCCGTTAAAAGTAATAGCAAAGCAAACATACCTAGCTCGGACCCAGGGTTTCGTGTGCATTTTCAGCCCTTCACCCCAAGCGTCGTGTTTTTCGGAACCTTGAGGGTGCTTCTTTCGTTCGGGAGCCAACTCTTCGGATAAAGCGCGGATGTGGTATGGCTCGAAGCCGCAACATCCACCGATGTAACGGACTCCTAATTCGAAAGCTTCCCTGGCGTATCTGTGCATGTCCCATCTAGTACAGATTCTGGGTTCCAAACCTAGAATACGATAGAAAATTAATTCGTGTTTCGTTATTAATTACCAAAAATATAGTACTTACCAAAGGGGAACTCTGGTAGATCAATGAAGCCCTGCTTTCCAGCATCAGGGGTGTGAAAAGCCAATGGTTGCGTCATAAGATAGGTTTTGGTGAAACCAGCGTCGAGTAAGGCATCCTTCATCAGTTTGATAGTCTTCAAGGTGTGGAAAGGGTCAAAGTGGCAGTTGAGTCCGACAACGTCGGCACCAGCTTTTGCCATTCGAACGGCACATTCTCCAGCGGAAACGCCGTGCATGTCACCCTCTAGGCCAATACACATGGTGGACGCTACCGGTAAATGAGGAGCCACCTTCTTGCAGACTTCAGTGGCCCATTCAATTTCTTCAACATGCTCGAAATACTAATGTAAAATATAATTGGTTAATTTTCGTGGCTACATAGGATTATAGTGCCTTATACATCACTTGTAACTGCTTACTTCGCAAATGAGGAAATCAACTTTCTGGTCGACGAATACTTTGACTTGATTTTCGAATTCCTTTTGTACTTCGTCCTTGTCCTTTTGACTTAGGTAAGCCGGTGTTTGGCTTATACCTCCGGCGACCAGGGCATCTCCCTCGGAAGCTACTTGGCGAGCGAGTCGGCAAGCGGCTTCGTTAATATCGGCACCCTAAACCATACGGGTCATTAGAAGGAGATAATTAAATACGATTGCTTATATAACACTTACAGTAAATGATGATTTTGCGTTGTGACCTCTATTGATGAGTTTGTCATCGCTGGCGTAGAAAGTAAATGCTTGCATAACATCAGAGCCTGCGCGTAGGAACTCCCTGTGAAGTTGGAGTACAGCTTCAGGGTTTTCGACCGCCGCCTCAGGGGTCCATGGACCAGCTTTGACGTAGCCCCTTTTCTCCAAAGCAAAGACGAAGCCACCATCTCCAATGACGACTCCCTCGGCCAATCGTTGTAACAAACCCTAAAACCAGGATTATTAGTTTACGTTAAAGCTAATCCCGCAGTTATCAATTTCTCTAATTACTTTTTTAGCTGCCATAGTGAGTTTTTTCGGACTGTTATGTTTAGAAGCGCTTCGATTCGATTCTGACTCCAGAGCAGTGCGCAGAGTTCTTATATATACGCGATTAGCTTATACTTAGAGATTGTGTATTATCTATCCAGGGCTTTTGGTTTTGATTGGGTCCGAAAGCACGCCTTAGTTACTCGAATGTTCCATCCAACACGACAGGCTGACAACCCCAGAAAAATAACTAGCTGTAACTGGTCGAATCTGTTATTTTCCAGATGCAAGACTGGAATCTTACATTTTTATCTCTAATTTTTGCGTAATTTTTTTTTTTACTATCGAAAAGTTTTCGCGCCACTAGTACTCGACGCAATATTCAATCCATTTTAATGAAAGGACAAGATCTCCCGATTTGATTGACCTTCTGGGGTACAAGAACAATAGGAATAAAGAAATTGAATGAACTCCTATTTAGTTAAGATTTGTTTTATTAAAACGAGACATTTGTTCCTCGGATTTTATGACTTTTGATTATTAGAATAATTAAATAAATAGGCCTACATCCATGCTCCTGAATTTTCTTAATGTAATGTTCATTATTTTCATTTTAATTTTGAATAGTAACAGTCAAGGGGCCCTTGAACTTCGGTACTGATAAAAACAATCCATATCAGTCAGGATGTAAGGATATATGAAACCGCCATTCTAGGGTGAAAAATAGGAGTTTCACCTAAAGTAATCCTAGAAATTTACATCATCACTTTAAAAATTCTGCCATGAATCGCAAGGATGACGTTGCTTTGAAATTTTAAGAAGGGAAGATGAGAATCGCTGTTGGGTGAGGGTGGGCAATCTATGTAATTAAAAATTGTGAGTTTCTTATATAGAAACTACTTTAAATTAAAGGTATGTTTATGTATAGTTTTCAGCGATGCAAATAAAGAAAAGTTCAGGTATGAGTCGCTGAACTTAGCCTATAACTGTAGAATGGCTGTATGATAATTATACAAACTCTAAAAATGTGGAAAATTCTAAAAGCGCCACCGAAAGATTTTTAGTTTTGAGTTATCGAAGGTTCGAAATAATGGTAGTACGATTGTAATAAAAAAAGAATGATAAGGGGGTCGCCTCACTGTAAATCAATGCAGAGAGAGAATGGTTAGGGCCAAGGTCACTTGACTTGAGACTAATACGTCGGGAGAACAAAAATAAGATAACCTTGACACCCCAAGGGTATTTTTCCATTTGGTTTTATCCACTTATGGCTTTATTCTTGATGACGTATGTACCACGCGAGGTGCGATGGACTTCATAGATAAAATTTCAATGCGTCAAGAGAATCTTCAGATTTTAGCTTACAATCTAGACGATAAACAGACCTTCGGGTAATTGAATGCACAAATAATTATCAAGACGTTACTATACTCTCACGCCATTGGAAGCTATATAGTAGCATTATAATATCTATCCCCAGTTTCTTAATTAGTTTGTCTATTTAACGGTTAAGAAGGGGGTAGAACCTGGTAGAGTGTTAAGCCAAACTAATTTAATAATTTTATAGAACAATTTTAAAGGATAGAAATTTTTAAATGATGGAAGTTATCTACGAGGCCTTTTGGAGGGTAATATGAAACCAAGAGAACATAAGTTTGGGGGTTTTATCCTGGTATTGTTTATTGTCGAATATAGGATATGGATATATATATATATACATAAATTACGCAAAAAAGTTCTATTCTACTACTTGCGACTTTCATTTGTCTTCCCTGATTTGAAAGAAGACCGACAACCAATTCCAAAAAAAACTATGAGCCTGAAACGCGAGAAATTGTGTTTGTGTGCATCTGCCTTTAGACGGCTAGATTTTCGGCGGGATATACGAATTGCACAGTAATTTGACCACTGCCCTTACCTAAAAATTAATGTGTCTTGAAAACAATGGAGCCGAAACAGGGTTCGTACACATATTTTCTAGGTTTTCCCTGACAAATTTTAATCTATTTTCAGGTGTTTATTCTTGATAATTCCAACTTTTAATAGGCCTTATTATAAAATAATCTTGGAAACGAATAAAAGAGCCGTTAAAAAGCACCGGTTTGTATTGAAGATGGTCCCTTTTTTCAAGGCTAGTACAAAGAGTAGGATTTTCTATACTTTTTCCAACCTTGAAACTAACAAAAAGAGCCGTTAAATAGAACCCGTTTATACGGAAGATGGTACATTTTTTCAAGGTTGAGACGTAGTCAGAATTTATGTTATCGTCTATTTGGCATAGTTTTTCAGGGTTAGTATAGTTTACTTAGAATATGAGAAGAAATTTGAAGTCATGTATTTTCAATTTAAAATAAAAACATTACAATTAATTGGTTAATCAAACATATAGCTCCAAGAAACATATTTCTCTGACCATTTGGGCTCATTTTCAAATTCCGACTTTTCCCAGACATTTTGGGGCAATTTCCAAATTCCCTGATTTTTCCAGGTCATGTGGGAACCCTGCAAAACGCGAGGTTAAATAGCTACGTTCACACTGCAAAGTTTTTAATGTTTAAATCTTTTTAAACAATGATTGTAATTTCCTGGCCTCTTAAAAGATCCTTAAATTCCCTACTTTATTGGTTCATTTTCAGATTCCCTAACTTTTCCCTGACCTGTGGCAACCCTGTTTCAAATAGTGACTTTTTTCTAGGCAGAGTCTAAGACCTACAGAACTCCATTTTAAGAATCCATCCAGTAATTGAGGTTTTTCGCCAGACTCCGGAATTTAAATAAAGCAATAAAATGCTGTCTAAAAATTGTTAGATTTTGGGTACAAATTCTGAAATTTTAATTCCAAAGCTGTTCCTATTTTTAGCTCGTAGTTTTCAAGTCTAAATATTAAAATCATTGATCATACCATGAAAAAAAAATAAAAAACCAGCAAATTTCCTTATAGAATTTATTTTATTTAACCACTGGAAAACACCAAACAAAAGAGTCTTTTAGATCCCTAAAACTTGGCGACTGGTCGAACAGTGGTGAAACGAGGTTTGTGGAATCTACGACTGATCCTCGATGGCAGAGGAAATTTAATCTTGCTATCCTATATACACAAAAACAAAATGTAACATTTATATTAACTTGAAATAAAAAGCAAATATAAATTTACAAATGTAGAAACCTGAGTTCACTCAATTTAGTACGATTTAACTAAAAGAGGCGACAGGCTTTCATTAATTTACGCGTATTTAAGTTAAACCAAAAACTATAATACAAATCAGCATTGGTTAAGAAAACTTATACGCAAAAAGTAAAATACAATTCAATGAACTCTGTGCCCATCCCCCTCAGTAGGTTTGGAAATTCAAAACTCCTGCGCCAGTATATTTTAACAAGCTAATCTACCAGATGCCTCCAGTATTGCTACTATCTACTGCTAAGGGTGATAACGTTCGATTGGCGGTATAGTTTCAAGACCTGTCAAACTGTTCATTGAACATATGGCCAATTGGACACTTGTCTAAACAAACTTATTAAAATTTGTGATGGATCTCAACTAGTATGATAAACGTTTTATCGATACTGATATTCTAAGATAGAGTTCGCATACATTTTTGTTACCAAAAACTATAAAAAAGTTCAAATCCCCACAAAAATAAGTGGCCTCGTAGTTAATTTTGAAACTCATGGCCAACACGTCGTAAAACTAATAAAATTTAAATTTATTTCACACGAGTTTGTATTTCAAACTTTTTAACATAAAAAATGCTTTAAATGACCTTATTAATCCTCCTTGCCATAATACACCAAAGAGTGAGGGGTCAGACAATTTTTGGAACTCTTTCCACTACAAACACTAAACTCAAGAGTGTCACTCCCTCGCCAAATAGTAAATAACCCAAAACTATTCAACTTATTACTATCACAATCTTACGTGAAACTGTTTGACGTGTGGTCTTCTGCATTTGGATGAGGCAACAGACTCTACGCGGATAATCTGGATAGAATCAGCTCTGGCACGATGACGGGCACCCATATCACGATCTGCAATTTAATTTAAAGATAAATTTTAAATACTAAAGTTAAATTAACTAAGTTTCTCCACAATGACAAATATATTCAATAAAAATTTGTAGAAGCCTGAAGTTCACTCGCAAATGCAATAATTAACAAACGGAGGCGACAGGCATCTAGATTTAATCTATGCACTATGTTTCTAGTCACTTTCTCATATTTGAGAAAGAGTCTCAAGTGAAGTGCAATTTTTAAACCAGAAGAAGCTATTGGGATTTTCTAAACGCCACCACCACGTATATTTTGAATCGTTATTTTCGTATCTTTCCAAAAATGGTTATCAAATTATACTTTGTTTTCAAGAAAAATCTGTTTTTTAAATAGAAATAAGACGGGAAAACTTACAGCATTGCGTTACAGCAGCCGCAACAGTCATATCTCTATATTCCCTGTACATGTTGTGAGTACCGGTACGAGAGTTGTACCTCAACCAAATACCAAAGTTCTTCACTTTTTGGGGAGATTTATCAAATACCTAAAAGTTTAAAATTTTATTTCATTAGATTAAAAAAGAACAGAACAACTTTTCTTAAAGGGAGAATGAAGCTACACATTCTACTAATTTAATATAATTATAATTAAATGAATTAAAATTCATAATTCAAATGTATCATACCTTCCTATCTTTCAAATTGAACTGAATTAATCAAGGCACTTGTCCTAAAATCAAACTAGTTTTTTTAATTTGGGCTTTAATACAGTTACTAAAAGTATAATTACCTCGATAATACCGAAAATTTGGTTCAATTTGAATGAAAGGGATGATACATTGAATTGTATTTAATCTTTTTCCACCCTTTAACATGATAAATCGATGTGATTTGAAATCTAGCTATTTAATTCTAACTTAAAATTGATTTAGCTCTACTTAAACGAATAGATAAACTTTTGGAGCTTCATTCTTCCTTTAAATTAGGCATATTTCAATTCTATTACTTCAAATATAAATTCAAAAGATTATGCAAACTAAGGCCCGACATCAATAAATTATCTACCTCTATCTTTAAAAGTATTAAGCTAGGAATAATTTAGCTCTAAAATCAGCCTTAGTAAAGATCAAGAAGCGGATGTTTAATTACATGTTTTAAGGATATTGAAGCTGGATTCTCCTTTCAATACTTCCAAGGGTTTAAACGATTTTCAACTTTCAAAATTACATTAAAACTAATATCTAAACTATTTAAAAACCTTTCTTTAAAGGGCCATTTACTTTTTAAAACAATAGAACCTTCATTTTAATATCAGAGTCTCACAACGTCCAACAGAATCGTCAGAATTAAACCGATTAATAACTAATAATTATTACAAATAGTCATTAACGCTCGAAAACATTTTTTTATATAACTGCTGATAAAATAATTTTAATGAAATATAAAATGTCTCGCGCCATGTTTACGCAAGAAGTTCGGATAGCTCTATTAAAAAAACAATTCACCTTTTCTTAAATACCTACGATTAATAAAAGTCATTTTATTTTTGGTAAAAAAGATAACTCTATCATTATTTGCAAACTATATGTTATCAACTTCGTAAGATTACGGCTACCCATTATTAAAAAGGGCTTTGCTCTTTTGATATAACATAGGTAATGACCCCATGGCCACATTTTGTATACTCTTAAGAGTCAGACTAATGATGAGGGTGCTAACCCACTCGGGAAATTGCTCACCTGACTTTATAATAGGCAAGTATATGAAATGTGTATTTTGCTTGATTCAATGGAATCTTCGTGAAATTAATAGGTTAATTAACTCTCAATGGCAGATAGCTTTCCCATAACTAGTTAATTCAATTTCAGAGGTTTAACAACATTTCGATGATTTTCTGTCTTACATATTTCTTTAAATATATTTATACGCATCAATTTGTAGCTTGCCAAGCTATAATATCTCGGCAAGGAACCTAAATGCGCGTCACTTTTGCATATAGTTATAATCTTGGTGCTACTGGGTAAAACACCAAGACAAAGTTAAATATGCAACGATTCTAGATTAGAACTACACGAGGCAAGCTATCTACGCAATCACTAAAGCATTAAACTTACGAACCTGGGAAATTTCTACAATTTCTCCGTGCATTTTCTTGATTTTCTTTAACTTGCGGGTGAAATACCAGAAACGAGATTTGGCAGTAACCTTGTCGGGAGCAAAGATACGCATCCGGTACATTGGTGGGTTCTTCAGCTTGTCCGAAGGCAAACCGCGACCAATCACCTTCCATTCTTTTAACTGTAAAATAAACAATTAAATGAAATGTAAAAATAACAACCAATTAACTTCCCTAAAGTCTACACGCAAGACTTAGGTTGCGAATAAAAACATGTGGAAAGGCAACTACAGGCGATGACTAAGTACCGCAATTGTACCTACCTGCTTTTCCTTAATCTTAAGTAAGCATTATAAAAAAAAACAGTAACACATTAAATGTACATAGGCACTCTTAAATAAGCTTAGTAAACTCAATTAATTAAAGGGTAAAGCGTTAAAAAGCCACATTGTTGGACAAAGGCTTACTTATGTATCAAGATGAGATAAAGTATAATCTAAATACTATTTTAAACTGACTAATTATTATTATTATACAGGAAAGATTTGCTTACCAATCCGCTGGCTTTCATTTTAAATACGGTTTAATTTCGTTAATTAAACCTAAGTTGATGGGAAATTAATGCCACCAAAAACAACGTGGCCGTTGCTCTAGAGGAAGAGAAAATGGCGATCGACGTGTGCCAAGTGCGCGCAGGGCTGCCGGTAGCAAACTACAATGAGAGGCGGCCGATGGTGCTGATGGCTAGTGATTTTGAGAGCACTAGCTCCTGAACTTTCATACAGTGAACACTTTTCAATTATTTTTTATATCTATTGTTAGAACGTGGAGCAAAAGTTTTATAACAGCCAGGCTTCCGGCAGTCGTTCTTCCAAAAGCGCCTTACACCTCTCAAAGGCGGAGTTGGCTCTTTATCTCTCCTCTCCTCCATATATGTTGCACCATAATATTGTGGGTTATAATATTATAATGCAAACATGATGGCGACAATAGGCACGCTTATGGGCTCCCTAAACCCGTCTTCACCGGCGTAAATGTACCCTAAACTAAAACGTTGAACGTTTACACCACATATTAGGGCTTATTTTAAAATGGCTTGCTTAAATTAAAGTTTGATGGCATAAAAAATAGGTTTAAACTTAAATTGTCTAATGTTTCTGATCTTCACTACGAGAAAATGTGGTTAGCGTAGGCCCGTAGGGAAACAGTCACATCATCACCAAAATATCATCACCATAGTTACTAGCCCACATTTTATAAGCAGACTGCAGACGACAGTTCTCAATTTGAACGTGAGGACTGGAGTACATTTCGTATTAGTGAGACATTAGTTTGGAAAATAATTAAATTGTTACCGTGCAGCGAAGGCTTGGAACTTGAAATTTACGGTAAGTCGTTCCTGTTTCAACTGTATTGTTTTTAAAGGGGCTAGGGACTGAATTTACACGAACTTTTCTCGTTAGAATTTAGCTTCACAATAAATATATCTCTTAAAATGTATAACCTTGTCCAGATTTAACTACTAGCGGTTTTTATCCGTCTGCTGCAAACTACCTGTCGTCTGCTAGCACGGTTCCGGAATCCGAACAATGCCAAGGAGGATCAGAGAAGGAGAGGAAATGTGGGGCTGCGTTGAGTTAGAGAGAGAAGAGCCAACCTCCCACTCGGGTGGAAAGGGGGGATAGGAAATTCTCGAGGTAAACTGTTGTCACGTGGTCGCTAGCTAGCGCGTCTCATAAAGGATTCGTTTTACCCACGCGACAACATTTTACCACGAAACGTCTCTACCCCCGTTCTCCCAGAGTGGGAGTTTAGGCCGACGCAGTAGGAACCGCGCCGTCCCCACATTTCCTCTCCTTCTCTGATCCTCCTTGACAATGCTAAGCAAAAAGCTTTAAAGGGAGAATGAAAGGCCGAAACAACTTATTTTAAATGGATAAAGAATGTTAAAATAATGAGAAAAACCGAGCTAGGCAGCCAAGGCTTAGCATCTTCAAGTTTCGGAACTTTGGAAATTGATTATAAAATAACGAAATATTTTTGGAGAGTTATGTTATTCTTTTTCTCATTATTTTAGCATTCTTTATCGATTTAAAATAAGTTGTTTCGGCCTTTCATTCTCCCTTTAACTTTAATTTCGCTTTTAGCAGAAGTAAATAGAGGAAGTAGGTGCGCCCCCATTAACTAGCATAGAGGGATGAAAGCACGCTTCGTGATAGATTTATTCACGTGCTTTGCCGCGCGCCTTGAAATAAATTAAAAAATAAATTATGCTTAGGCCTATCGTTTAATTGGCAAATCTCTGGATCAAAAGACGGGATATAATAAAATTATATATTTTCTGATAAAAACCTTTAATTTCAGAAAACATCTTCTATTGAACGGCTTTCGGTGTACTATCCACTAACTGCAATGGCGCAAAATCAGTGTCTAGTGTTGGAAAACGTGATGATGCCTACGAGAGAAATTAGGTACATATGGACCATACCAAATGTCACGAATGTTTGCCTTCTCTGCGACACGGTAGTTAGCCCACTATTCCCACCGAACGCTAGTATGATGGAGCAATACTATATGAAATTTTCGGCGTGTAACTACGATTCGAGACGAAACAGATCGGTCAACGTATCGGTCTTTACAAAAACTGGGAGAGCCGTTGGCGGTTTCATTAGATGCAAGATCCTTACTAGCAATGGCGAGAACGAACGCGCTACTAAAGGAATGATCAATAAAGACGCCGGTGGAAGCGAGATGTTCTCCTGGGACATATGTAGCCTCTTCTTGGACTTACTCACCAAATATCCAACGATTTTGTCCAACGGATCATTGACGCTTAGCTGCACGATTACCGAGATGGATATCGAAGGAAATACGTTCGATGACGAACCTCAAATTTTGGAAGATATCATCAAAGTACACGGCATGAAACCCAACGTCATTGTTAAAACGAGATCGAAAGATATTCCGTGCCACAAAGCGGCGCTCTGCGCGTCGAAAGTTTTCGAAAAAATGTTCAACGTAGACATGAAAGAGAACAACGAAATGGTGGTAGATATGACGCACATTGAAGATCCGGGCGCCGTTGAAGACCTGATCTACTATCTTTACGCGAAACAAAAACCGACTAA
The DNA here is from genome assembly GCA_963920705.1 of Odiellus spinosus. Classification (NCBI taxonomy): domain Eukaryota; kingdom Metazoa; phylum Arthropoda; class Arachnida; order Opiliones; family Phalangiidae; genus Odiellus; species Odiellus spinosus. The sequence goes on along the minus strand of OY987229.1, from coordinate 20,111,781 downwards.
CATCGAGGAAAGCTGCGCTGCTTTGTTACCAATGGCCGACCTACACGAATTGAATGACTTGAAGGCCGAATGCGAGTTGGCGATGGTTAATATATTGGATATTGACAATGCCTTAGAATTGGTCCAAAAAGCGCAGACTTATAATGCCGATTGGTTAAAGAAACATTGCATTTTGTTTATTAAAGGCAATTTAAAGGACGTGAAAAAATCAGAAGCTTGTAAGACGTTACCGTCCAATTTTATCGCGGATCTATTGTTGGAAATATATTCGGAGTAATTGTTCTGAAAGAAAAAAACCCGAGCAAAAATGTACGCATTGAACCTTAAAATAAAATTGATTTTTTCCTTAAAATATTATCTTCGTAGATTATGTATTAGATTGTAAGAATTTAAGTGGAAACAAAGAGATTTTCTTGATTGGGGGAAACAACAAAGTGATCTGGTCAAGAAACATTCTGGCACGTATCAGATCAGTCAGAATATGGCTAAACAAATATGGCGTTTCATTTTTCTGCTAAGATAGATCACTTCTGTAAAATCTGTACACCGACATAGCCTTTGGCTATGTTAAATACGCAGTTAGTTACAAACTCATTGTAGTACAGGCTTGTACACAGACTTCTTGAAGTAACCAGCCCCTTGGATTTCATTCTACTATTTTTGATTTAAAACTTAAGACTACACCCTTCCTACAAAACAAACTTTACTGTAGCTTTAGAAATTTTAATAGTAAAAAACTACTTCATATTAATATAAGAAAGCGTACACTTGTCAGGGACGTCGGAAGCAAGAGGGCAAGGTGGGCTAAAGCCCCCTCAACCGTCTGACCTGGGGTAAAGAATATAATTTGGCTATAGCCAACTTGCCCAACTCATCCAGTTAAAAAAAAACTTCCGAAGCTCCTGCTAAAAGTTTTGCTACATAGTAATACTAAAATTGGCGAAAATTAAATTTAAATTAAAACATTTAACGTCCAGAAGTTCTTCTGCCGGACACTGCAGCCTTTCTTTGAGTACAAGTCTGATATTTTTAAAAATAAATTAAATAATTAAAGATGATATATTATTTACGTGTCTGCAAATATAACATCGAAACGTGTTATTACCCTTTCCATGTTGTCAAAGATACAATCTCTGATCTTGTAGGCTTCAAGTTCCTTCTGTAATAGGTTAAATCATGATTAACTTACTTGTTAGTAGATTAATTAATCCAGCAAGATAGTTTTCTTATCATGGAGATCCCCCAGGTCTTTATTTATTGGTTATTTTTTTGGGGTGGAAGAATATTAATAAAAATACGCATCACTTACATCTTTGTTTTTGTTTTTAGGATCATTGGTGCAAGTGGTACGAATGGTTTCAAAGTCATTTTTACCGGTACTGGTGGGCTAATTAAAAATGAATAATTACGGAAAATTTAATTTAAACGATGTTTTAAATTCCAAAAAGTGTTCGTTGATATTCTTTAACTTACACTGGATTTTAAAGCGCAAAAGAAAGCCTATAAAATTAATGATTAATCTGTTAATGAACTTAGAGTATAATTTAAATATAAATTTAAATAAATTACGGTTCTGAAGTGTCCCAATTTGAGGCATCCATTTGTCTGACCTTTGCAACATTCTTCAATTTTAGAGGTCAACTAAATGTTCAATATTTACGTTAGACTTTGCAAATAATAATAATTCGTGAATGTTTTTTTTTGGGGGGGAGTTTTCTTACGGCAGAAGGTATGGTAGTTTTCATACAAGCAATTTTCTGGGCAACAGCCGGAGCTTCGGTAGCTTGAGCGTCTGTAATTACAATTGGTACAAGTAATTAGTGCTTAGGAGAGGATGATCCTTCCACATAATAATTATACAAGCCTGTAGTTTTGACTGTACTAAAGTTATTATATAATTGAGTACATAGTATAACCAACGACTGTAATCAGTTACAATCGCGTAATCAGTGTTCATTTTTACAGAAGTGGTTAAAATATAGTTGAATTTGATCTTTTTCGACACAGAATGAAAAACTTTTTACCATGTTGTTTTCTATGTAGAAAAATTTAAATTTCAACAAGACTACTTTCTTCATTATGAGATTTAACATTGCGTATCAATCCACCATAGTTTTTCCCAAATTATATATTAATATACATACATTTATAAATTATAAATTAAGAAATGGCGTCGTTGAAAAAAAAACTTGAGTTTGAGAATATCATATTTTTAAATTTGGAAAACTCTTTTTCCAAGAGAGTTTTTCCAAGTTTTGTGAATAGTATAATATTTTTTTCTTAATTCAATAAAAGATAAAATAATTAAAACTCACCACTTAAAGTCAGTATGCCCGCAATTATAATAAAAATCACTTGTATTATCAGAAAATGATGATTGCAAATTTTTCCCATTTTAGACTATTGAAAATACGGCTGTTCTTTAACCAAACGTGTTGTTACGAAAAAGTGTTGTTTGAAATAAACGAACTCTAAAGTCGTTCCGAAGTTTATATAAACCCTGAGATTTTTATAATGGACCAATCACAAATTGTTTCTGGGATGTGTAGGGTCTATACTATTACACCTACGCCCTCAGGATATCACGTGTAAATAGAAGAGAAAAAAAAATAATTCGTTAATTTTGAAATTTTCTTTTTATGCTAACCAAAACTTGTTTGGTTCTAAACCACTCCTTCCCTTTCTCTCTCTCTCTCTCTCTCTCTCTCTCTCTCTCTCTCTCTCTCCTGTGCTCGTTCTATTATATCAGACACCCTTATTTCCAATGAAAACCTTTTGTAAAAATAAAAGAATCAAGTTGCCCAGTTAATTTTCGTTTCAATTGAAATGGAACCCGACCATGAGCCAATTTATTAACCCTTAAATAAATGCTGGTTGAAATGTATTATGACTTCATAATTAAAAGATTAAAGCCCGCTTAGTATCATCATAGATCGGCATTGACCAATGAAAAACTGTCATTGGATATTTTAACTTGTGTCTTAAGTTTATTGTCCCATGGGCCAAGAAACGATAAATCCAGGACATGACTCTTCCCTGTTTGAGGGAATAAAATTCTCGGTCGGCCAAACAAACAGCCTTCGTACAGCGTGTGACGTCATATGACGTCACTTTGCTCCCAAAACGCCATAGCTTTGACTGTACAAACTTGACCCCAAAAAACGCGTCATTACGGTACGGTGATGACCTAGCCTGTTTCTTTTAGTAGACGCTAGAGTCATGTCCTGGATTTATCGTTTGTTGGCCCATGATTGTACACATATCTAAGAATTCTAAAATATACTATGAAGGCGCTCTTTCAAGTTACAATCTAGATGTCGATGTCCATAAAAAGCCACGAACTCAAAGACAGACATGGATCAAAATCGAAATAAAGTCTTCGATATGTATTATAATCTCAATATATCAATAGAAGCAGCTGTGTCCATGATGTTTCTGGTCCCATTATATAATTTAAATAGGAATCGAAAATGTGTTTGTTTTTACTGTGAATTTTGACGTCTTTGTTGCTGATTCAATAAGCCTTTGATTGTTATTTGCAGATTATATCACGTGTTTCTCGATACTCCACATCGCAATTGAAGGCGATTAGTCCTTACCAAAGCATAAACTTAAGCGAGAATCGAGGCATAATAATGATTGGTTCTTAAAATAGTAAAACCTTGGATTTAAAATTACCAAAAGTTCATACCTTATTACGAATTAGGCTACTTAAAAATAAATACGATTATTATTACCATGAAAGTAGTACAGAGAAAAATAGAACACTTCTACTACGAGATTTAGGCTTAGCTAGTTAATTTTAATAGCAATTTTAATAGTTAGCAGCGAATTATCGCGAAACCTTTGGTCCAGGCAAGAAGGATCAGATAAGGAGAGGAAAAGTGGGAACGGCGCGGCTCCTACTGCGTCGGCCTAAACTCCCACTCTGGGAGAACGGGGACAGACGGGGGTAGAGATGCTTCGTGGTAAATTGTTGTCACGTGGATAAAACGAATCCTTTATGAGACGCGCTAGCTAGCGACCACGTGACAACAGTTTACCTCGAGAATTTCCTATCCCACTTTCCACCCGAGTGGGAGGTTGGCTCTTCTCTCTCTAACTCAACGCAGCCCCACTTTTCCTCTCCTTATCTGATCCTTCTTGGTCCAGGTTGATGGTGAACTTAAATCTCGGACTGTCACTAAAGTAGTACAAGGAATAATAGAACATTTCTACTAGGAGAAGTTAAGCCTAAATGTTTTTTTCGAACCAGATTTAGGCTTAGCTAGTCAACTTCGCAACTTCTATAGTTAACATCGAATTGCCGCGAAACCTTTACTGAATATTGATATGATTTTACGCTTATTTTAACAGTTGTTTTCGGAGTCAATAGTATTTCCTTTAAAAGTAAATATCAAAAGAGGAAACACTTCCTTTGAAATTTTGTAATATCTTAATCTTGTTTGTAATCTACTTTAAAGCGTCGGATTAATGCACCAAGTTAAACCTAAAAGGAGATACTTAGTTCCCATATCAGTCCTCTAACAAGAACCGGAAATTATATGTGTCGTTATAAAATCTTAGTTTCCGTTGTAAAATACCGGCAATTATTTTTAAGACACAAAAATGATTCTTGATAGTAATATTATATTACGCAATTCAAGGCGAAAATGGGCGGGAAATGAACAAGCTAGATCCCTACATAATATGATATCGTGACGTTAAAGGGATAGCATCACTTGATCTTGGACCTTTTTATTTTGATGACGTCATTGAATTGTTACTCTTTAAAAAATAGAACAGGGATATTTTCATTACGTATTCCTTACTTTTAATTTAATTTAATTATGTTTTCGAGATTAGAGATTTGAAGATAATATTTTTTATATGTTTAACAAAGAAATTTGAATAATAAATTTTTAATTCTCGTATAATTTAATTTGTGTAAGCATAAATATACTTGTCCTGGTAACCTATCAGAATAGGATATGCCTCTGTGCTTACCTACAATTATTATTATAATTATATGATAATTAATATTATAAAACCATGATTTCTTATATATTTCTAGGCCTATCATTATTTACCTACGTCTGGCTTCTTTGCAATATTCAGTTTTAAAATAATTTCGAAGATGGCGATTATAAAATATGTATTTTTATTGTAGAGGTATTTTTTTCAGTCACACGTATTATATTTTGAATCGATTTTTCCGTAAATTCTACTCAATTTGAAACTCCCGAAAAATCTGTGATAACCTAGCTCTTTAATAAATAAGTCGTAAATTAGATCAAGAAGTATTTGAAAAATTGAAAAAAGGTTCTCTTTAACTATAGATTATAGATATACAGTCGACATCTGGATTTGAACGAAAGAAATCATTAGTTTTAGAAATTTCATACAAGACGGCCATGATTAAAACAAGAAACGAAGCCCTTGACACCTTTACTTCTTTTCATGAGGATTTGGCTTTAATAAAAGCTTAATAATAAGTCATATGCTCGTTTTTTGGATCCCTACTTCCGGCTATTTACTTCTGATAATACCAGAGATTAAAAATATTTCTCAAGATTCTAAGGGGTTTCAATTTATTTTTAGTAAAATCAGAAGCCGATGAAACCCTCCTTTGAAGTCTATTACTCCCAGGTCTTGTCTACCCCTCTCTGTACGGGTTAGTTTCAAAAAGCGCGATTCGTACGCCTCCTAACGGTAGATATTTTCGGAGCGGGAGTTCGTCGAGTGAATATCTCTAGCAGCCTTGGAATTCGTCAAAAAAACTTCGTCGTTTGTGGAGAGAAAGAATTTCCAATTTTCCCTAGACAGGGGGGTATGAAGTAGGACCCTTCCGATCTCGTAAAATTGTGAATTTTACCCATACAGAGAGGAGCGCTATATGGAACATTAGAGTAGTAGACTTCAAAGGAGGGTTTCATAGGCTTCTGGTAAAATGAAAAACGGATCGATAAGTACTTTTACAAAAAAGACAGCGCGAAAGCGGCCTTATCATTGGTGAAAGAACGCGCGAGAATTAACTGTAGGCTCTACAATAGCCAAGGGACAATATTGATGACGTAGAATGGCGGGGAATTTTTATATTAAAAATTTCGACAAAATATATACAGTCGGATTAATTTTTTTAACGATCTTTACGAAAATGCTACTCAATTTCCATTTGGATTTAACTTTAACACATTTCAAGGTATTTTTGTTCCAAGAAAAATGTTTGTACGGGAAAACTAAACCAAGCAAAAATAAATGGTTTTCACTATTTAAGAGTATATCCAAAATTTTATTCGTTTTTCATAAACCAATATCATACGTTTATAACTTATCTTAGAAGATAAGTTATAAACTTATGAGGATATTTATAACTAAACATTGGTAAATAAGTAATAAGGGTTACCACTAAAGTAACGAAAGAAAATTATATCACCGATATCCGAGTAATTAAGATAATTAATCTTTTGAATTACGGCTGTAGATCCATTAGGTAGATAGATGGGTCACGTTTAGTTTTAGTGAATTTTTCCAATGGTTCCCTGAATCGAAGAGAAGGGTTCATCTTCTGAATACCGAAATATTCACCAACCCCTGAGGAAAACGTTAAAACACGCCTTAAGGATATGACATTGCTAAATTATAAAACTGTAGATGCTTTTTCCATGCTAATGCAAGTAATTACAAAGAACATGCAACGTCTCAAAAAGCTTACAATAAAAAAAAAAAAAGAACAGCTGAGTATTCCAAAGTTAAAGGCAGCATGAAGAAAAGTCTAGTGGGAGTCTAGTACAACCAGAAGCCGATGAAACCCTCCTTTGAAGTCTATTATTCCCGGGTCTTGTCTACCCCTCTCTGTATGGGTTAGTTTCAAAAAGCGCGATTCGTACGCCTCCTAACGGTAGATATTTTCGGAGCGGGAGTTCGTCGAGCGAATATCTCTAGCAGCCTTGGAGTTCGTCAAAAAAACGTCGTCGTTTGTGGAGAGAGAGAATTTCCAATTTTCCGTAGACAGGGGGTATGAAGTAGGACCCCTCCGATCTCGTAAAATCGTGAATTTTACCCATACAGAGAGGCGCGCTACATGGAACATTAGAGTTTTCATCGGCTTCTGGTACAACATTAATGATTTTTTTCAGTATTATGAGCTAAAAATGGTACAGATTTTGAATTTATGTTCACGCATTATCTTTATAAATCGATTTATTGTAGTTTCATCTATCGGTTGTTGAAACCGAATCGGTATGAAACTGGTTCCCGAAGCAGTTTCGAGAAATCGAATCAAATCGTTTTGATAAATGACGATTTTCCGTTCACACGACTCTAGCCATTCCAAGGCCTAGTATGAACGCAGCTTACATAAATCGATTTATTGTAGCTTCATCTATCGGTTGTTGAAACCGAAACGGTATGAAACTGGTTCACGAAGCAGTTTCGAGAAATCTGATCAAATCGATTCGAAAAAAGACTGTTTCTCGTTCACACGACTCCTGGCAAACGTTTTGAAAAGGTTTAAATCGATTCCAAGGCCTAGTATGAACGCGTCTAAATATTCCTCTTATCATAATGCTCTCAAGCAACTCGATTCTCTCTTTAATAATAAATTGGAAAGATAATTGACGTCATATTTGACAATTTCACAATGAAAACAAAAACTACGGAATCCAATAAACGCATGACTACACAAAAAAACACACGTTTTATTAGAACTATATTAAAAATTGATGAGTAAACATTGGACCACAATTAACATCGAACAAAAACTCCATACAAAAGTATTAAAATACATTAAGGTTCAGAAAATAAACAAAATATAGTTCTTGGTACGAATTTTAAAATCAGGATTATATTAAATATGAGCTTAATGATTTCCAGAAGGAAGGATTAACCTTGGACTACATCTTTGACCTTATCGAAAGCGTCCTTCGTTCCATCCTTAGCCTTTTCGTAACCTTTTTGGGCTTGAGTTGATACAGTTTTTCCAAAATCGGATAATTTATCACCGGCAGTTTTTAATCCAGATTTGACATCCTTGCCCATGTCTTCAAAACCATCTTTCGCCTTTTCTCCTAGTTTTTTCGCCTAAAATTGGAAAAACTTGTCATTTAAAGATGCTATTTCACTTTTTGAAATTTTATTTTAAAGGGAGAATGCAACCTAACAACAAGTGTTTTTTTATCGATTAATTATCGTTTAAATAGGCTTAATCAACTTGTAAAAAAATTAACAAATCAAATATAAAACCAGAAATAAATTTAAAACTTAGTAAGGAAAATAGGCTTAGCAGGATTCATTAAGATCCTGAATTTCTTTGCATTGAAAGGTCAGGGACCAATCGAATCTTATTGAAAATCTCATGAAGATCTCGCCTTATCGACAGGTCTTTGCTCATTGGTCGCTGACCCATTAATGCTAAGAAATTCAGGATGTCCAGCTAAGCCTATTTTCCGGGTAAGTTTTAAATTTATTTCTAGTTTAATATTTATTCGTTAATTTTTTTACTAGTGGATTATTAACGATAAAAAACACTTATTAGGATTCATTCTCTCTTTAAAATTCTTCAAAACTTAGTTATAAAAACAAGAATTTTCCTGAGACTTTAATTTCTAGACCACTTTTTGAACCGGTGTTATCTATATTAAATTTTTGCTGATTTTTTTTTAAAGACTAAATGGTGACTCAAGAATAGAACTTATTGGAGTGGGTCACAAATGAGTGTTTTTTTTTTATCAAACGCGCTATAGTTTATCAAACATAGACGAGTACATTGGGTCAAGTGCGTGTTCGCAATACTTAACAACAGGAATTTCGAAAACAAATCTGAACTGACGCGGATTGATACACTTTAACTTTATGAAGGGATAATCTACTTTTTTTTTTTCATCTTTTCTTTATGGAAAAAAGGACGCGATAGATCAAGGGATTATTTCCATAAATCCGATTAAGAATTATTATGTAAGGTTTCTTGAAATACCCAAAATTAAATTATATTTAAGCCTTCGTATTTTGAGGAATAGGTTGTGTAGTAAAAATCAATAGCCCCCAAACTTGAAAACTAGTATTGTTCAGTCTAAAAATAACCATAACACTAAAATCTGCGTAGGATACGAGATACATTAGTATTTTTTAAATTATTAACGAAACAAACTGTATTGCGCTGCAGGGGCTTAAACCACGTATTTAACTTCCTACTTAAATTTAAATTCATATACTATAAATAACCCGTTTTACTACAAATAGATAGAAACTTAGGAAGTAACGATCATTATCTTAAACCGGAATAGTCACAACATTAAATATATTAAAGAAAAAGTCTCAGGAAAAAAATTGTACCAATTTGAATTCAAATGAGAAAAATTACACCAAAATTCAATTTCAATTATTACATTAATTGATACATTTTAAATTAGGCTTAAGAGCCGACCACCTGGTTACCGGGAGGTCCATATATTCTGTTAGATTTTAAACATGGATCCGTGTTAAGCCTACTTTCCAAGTTTCCATGGATTCTTGTTAAGCCTACTTTCCATGGATCCGTGTTAAACCTACTTTTCATGGATACGTGTAAAGCCTACTTTCCATGGATCAGTGTTAAGCCTACTTTCCATGGACCCGTGTTAAGCCTACTTTCCATGGATCAATGTTAAGCCTACTTTCCATGGATCAGTGTTAAACCTACTTTTCATGGATCAGTGTTAAGCCTACTTTCCATGGATCAGTGTTAAGCCTACTTTCCATGGATCAGTGTTAAGCCTACTTTCCATGGATCAGTGTTAAGCCTACTTTCCATGGATCAGTGTTAAGCCTACTTTCCATGGATCAGTGTTAAGCCTACTTTCCATGGATCAGTGTTAAGCCTACTTTCCATGGATCAGTGTTAAGCCTACTTTCCATGGATCAGTGTTAAGCCTACTTTCCATGGATCAGTGTTAAGCCTACTTTCCATGGATCAGTGTTAAGCCTACTTTCAAAGTTATAAAATTGATATGCAAGTTCATTATCTCTTTATATTCACCTCATCACTTTCTAATTTAAAGGACGGAATTTGTATTTAAAGTTCTAAATGAGGTTTGGTAACAAAAAATGTTAATTTCACAAAATTTTTACGGTAGAGTCCCGTATCAATTAAAATTCGGGTGGTACTACGTTACAAAAAAGACGAATTTCCTAATTACTTCGTCGATTTTAACGTAATTAATCTCATTTTTTCGAGGGATTTAAAAATATTACTTAAAATTGCGTATTATCTTACCTGCGACTTAAACTTTGACCACCAACTTTCGGATTCATCAGCGGACGTTAGGACAGCGGTCAAGCACAAAACCAATAAACCAATCATAAATAATTTGCTCATTTTTCCAACTGCCATTTTTCAATTCGCTTATAAACTTTAACCGAGTCTCTATTGAAAAGCAAAAGTTTTTCTAATCTTTTTTTTATGTATTTCGCGGTATGTTGTCGAGTGGAGAAGACAAAGAAGTATGTGAAAGGAAACGGGACCAAGAGGAAAATAAATATTAACGTTTTATATCAGTCTCGGAATAAATGCCTTTTGAACTTGACTGAATTGAGAGATTCCGTTTCGTAAACTAGCCATCAGCCAATAAAAAAAGAGGCCCTCATTTACCCGGTGGGCGACGTCACGAAATTGTTTCGTCATTTCAAGAGAAACGCATACTATTTGAGTTTTGTTCACACTCTACGGTATCTTCAAGATATATGTGCGTGGTAAACGTTAAGGCGCATTAATACATTATGTTAAGCCTATTAGAGATAAAAGGGATAATGAAGACGAGTTGCATCATAGGTCTAGCCTTAAAATACGCGAAAACATATCATTTACAGTTAATTAACAACGTTGAATGTTGAGATTTAGGGAAACAGCTGAACGTAATTAAGTCATAGTGCGATCGAGACCAATTGTGAAGGAAATAATTTTAGAAGTTCAAATATAAACCCGCGTTTGCAATATTTTGTTTGTTTGAAAAATATAAATTGGGGTCTTTTATCGCTATTACTTATGTTCAAGGGGAGTTGGGGTCATGGGGAAATCAGAAGCGGATTGATACACTTTGTTAAATCTCATTGAAATAAAAGTAGTTATCGCCAATTCCTTTTAACACGACCCCTCTCGATAAAAACCACAACTGCGCAATATTTTACATGGAAATAAAAGATTAGTATAGAAATTCTCTTATATTAATCGTATCTATTCTTGATTTAAGATTAAAGTTAATATCGAATTTTTAAAGGGTTTGAAAAATATTTTTAAAGGGTTAGAAACTAATTTTTTAAAGGGTTAGAAACTAATTTTTTAAAGGGTTAGAAACCATTTTTTAAAGGGTTAGAAACACATTTTTTCAAGGGTTAGAAACACATTTTTTCAAGGGTTAGAAACACATTTTTTCAAGGGTTAGAAACACATTTTTTCAAGGGTTAGAAACACATTTTTAAAAGGGTTAGAAACACATTTTTAAAAGGGTTAGAAACACATTTTTAAAAGGGTTAGAAACACATTTTTAAAAGGGTTAGAAAAACATTTTTTAAAGGGCTAGAAACACATTTTTAAAAGGGTTAGAAATACATTTTTAAAAGGGTTAGAAACACATTTTTAAAAGGGTTAGAAACACATTTTTAAAAGGGTTAGAAACACATTTTTAAAAGGGTTAGAAACACATTTTTAAAAGGGTTAGAAACACATTTTTAAAAGGGTTAGAAACACATTTTTAAAAGGGTTAGAAACACATTTTTAAAAGGGTTAGAAACATATTTTTTAAAGGGTTAATACTCATTTTTTAAAGGATTAGAAACTAATTTTTTAAAGGGTTAGAAACACATTTTTTAAAGGGTTAGAAAAACATTTTTTAAAGGGTTAGAAAAACATTTTTTAAAGGGTTAGAAACACATTTTTTAAAGGGTTAGAAACACATTTTTTAAAGGGTTAGAAACATGTTTAGAGAGTTTAAAACGATAAAGCTGTCACTAATTTTTCATGAGTTAATTTTATTCGTTTTAATTATCTTTCCAAAAATAACTAAAATGAATATGGAGTTCATGAAGAATGCGTAACAGTCTAACTTTAAATTATTTCAATAAAGTTACGTTCACACTAGACACTTTGAATCCGTTTTCAAAACGTTTCGAATTTTCAAATCGACTTTTTGCCAAAAAATCTCTACAGCTGACCCCAAAATTTTCCTTTTTGACCTTTATAAAACGGATGAAAACGGTTTCAAAGTTTCCAGTGTGAAAGTTTGGTTTAATGTATTTAAATTAAATTTAGATTAAAATAAGTATAATAATAATACATTATTTCTAGTGGATCAAAATATATATCATAGTAATTAAGAACAGTTTCGTGGAAATCCAAATAATTTTTAAAAAACGTGTTTCGTAATATAAGGGTGGAGTCAGTGACCCAAATCGCTCCCAAAAATAAACCCTTTTTTATTTTAATTAACTTAAAAAATAGCATCCCGCCTAAAACAATTATGACAGCATTTCCGACTTAAAAATAAATTCATATTTTTGCCTGAATAACTTTAGAAATATTTTTGATAATATTCCAGCGAAATTTAAAACAAAATAAGCGTCCAATTAAAAATAATCTAATTGGCATGCGTAGAATATATTTTGTTGATGGTTTTATTCAAAAACAAAACGGCTCTATCCATTTCAGAGTTCTACATTCATTCGTGTTTCGTGAAAAAATACTAGATTTCGTCTTAGTTTACAGATACTTTTATGGAAAACAGATCCAAAGACAAATGAAAAATATAATTACGCAACTACAACGAGAGGGTCGAACGAATAATACAACAAAATTAATTATATTTTCGCCCATTTGCCGCCGAATTGCCATGAACCCTAATTTAATAGTTTAATTGCGAGAAACGAAAGACCAGGAATAAATTACACGGAAACTATACATTTTGGGAAAGAATGCGCCCTCCCCAATAATCTGTCTAACCTTGGCCAATGATTGTGGTAATTTTAAACGCAACAACTACATTTGACAAAAAATACTTGATAATAAATATATCCCTTGTTGCTAAATAAAATATTCTAATATTAATACAATATATGCATCAGTTGGCGCGTAATTTTAGAGAGAATTTTTAAATTTAAAGGGAGTATAAACTTAACCCTTTTTTGAGGGGCTTACATCGTGTTACCAGAAGCCGATGAAACCCTCCTTTGAAGTCTACTACTCTAATGTTTGATATAGCGCGCCTCTCTGTATGGGTAAAATTCACGATTTTACGAAATCGGAGGGGTCCTACTTCATACCCCCTGTCTGCGGAAAATTGGAAATTCTCTCTCTCCACAAACGACGACGTTTTTTTGACGAACTCCAAGGCTGCTAGAGATATTCGCTCGACGAACTCCCGAACCGAAAATATCTACCGTTAGGAGGCGTACGAATCGCGCTTTTTGAAACTAACCCATACAGAGAGGGGTAGACAAGACCCGGGAGTAATAGACTTCAAAGGAGGGTTTCATCGGCTTCTGGTGTTACAAAGATTGCCATCAGAGTAATTCATCTCTGTGAATTGTAGCGATGGTCATTGGCTAGTTATGAGGGTTATATACCTAAAACGAATTGGAATCTTACATTAAAAAGTCTTAAACAGTTTATACTCCCTTTAATCTTCGGAAAAAAGGGCAGTAGAAAGTTAATTGATTATCAAACATTTGCTTAATTGATCTTTCTTATATACCATTGGTTTCTTAATATCAAATAACAGATGAACTTTATTTCGTTGTCCATTTAGAACTCTTATATCTATAGTTTAAGGTATCAGAGTCGTCTGCTGGTTTGATATCTCCTATTTTTGGTTTCCTGATACCACAATACCAAAGAGAAAATACAGAAGAATTTTTGTTTGTCCATATCTAGTTTTTGACATATTTCTATCAAGAGGTCAATAGATTGATGAATAAACAGACAATATCACGCAACTAGAGCCTGGAAGAAACCTTTTTAAAGGGATTCTTTCTCGAGCAGATAGTCCCTTTAAAATCTTATTTTCTAGTTTCAAGGTCTATAGTATATTTGAAATTTAAAAGCGTGAAACCTGTATTTTAAATTTATTTACACTTTACGAGCGTTAATCAAAAACAGTTGTATCAATAAAAAGGCGTTATTATATTGATTTTGCGTGAGGAAATACCTACCACAAACTTGGTATAAATTTCGATAAAGCTAAGGACAAAGAACCTTATTTAATTTTAATTATTGGGTTTAAGTTTTCGGTTTTAGAAGACGGTAAGTGTATGTTTAAACAGCTTTTAAAATTTCAATGGAAGATATATTTTCAAATTATCTAGATTTAATTATATTTTATTTTATTTTTCTATAATTTGAGGTAGATTGTAGATTCTGAGAAACTATGAGAGTCTAAATACGGTGTTTAAACAGCTTTTAAAATTTAAATGGAAGATTTATTTTCAAATTATCGAGATTTAATTTAATTTTATTTTATTTCCTATAAATTGAGGTAAATTCGGAGAAAGTCTGATAATATAATACGTCCCTGTTTCACAGAATATAGAGCCCATGACGTAAAAAAAATAAAAAAGTCATCACCCCTCTCTCTGTCTGGCTCGAGTGGTTTGGACTCTTCCTGGTAAAGCGTTGTTTACTTTTATGGAATAGACTTTTGATATTACTTATATTATCAGACTTTTTGTTTATTTCAAAGATTTAAAAAATTTCAACTACCTGTTTTAATTGTATTCCCATAATAAATTATTATATTCCTATTACTACGTTTCGTTTCTTATAAATGTAACAGTTAAATACACTAACAGCTGTCAGCTAGTACTAGTAATTGGAAGTTTTTCCCAAGCTCATAGCTGTCGCCACTGCTTAGAATCGATACGAGAGGCAAAGGCGTCAAGGACACAAGGTCTTTAACGTTTTAGTTTTGTTATATTCAACTCCAGCTACGAATATACCGCGCCATTTACAGGGAGTGTTTTCATTTATTTGTATAATTTGTTCAAGGTTTTACGCTTAAATTAATTAACGTAACTCATTAGTCTTCATTACTAATTTTCGGCCATGTTTCTGGCTATCAAAATATATCCATAAATGGTAAGTTTAACTCGCAATACTCAGAAATTTGTCAACCAAATTTTCCTTCAAAGGCTTTACTAGCGCTAACGACTTTACTTGAAAACATTCTGGGTAATCCCCGCCAAGGTTTTAAATATCGCAATAGTTGGTTTCGCGCCAATTATTATTATTACTTTTTTTTGCTCCATGTTATTGACAGGCTAAGGCTCCATTGAGGAACAATATTAAATTGAATATATTGACAAATTAAGTTAAAAAGACAATTAGATTTATTTAATGGTACTATGTTAAAGGGATAATGAAACCTAACCAGTGATTTTTATCGAGTGTTTAAAACTTACCCGGAAAATAGGCTTAGCTGGATTCATGGAGATCCAAAATTTCTTCGCATTGAGGAGTCAGCGACCAATGAGCAAAGGCCCGTTTGTTAAGACGAGATCTCCATGAGACTTCCAGTAACATTCGATTGGTCGTTGACCCTTTAATGCAAAGAAATTTACGATCTCCATGAATCTTGCTAAGCCTATTTTGATGGTTTTAAATTTATTTCTAGTTTAATATTGGTTTCTAATTTTTTTTTTGTCTGGGTTGACTTAACCTTGTATACTTTTAGAAATCGTTGAATTTCCTGAAAATCAATGGAAAACAATGAAAAATCAACAAAATCCAGTAACTATACGATTTTATATAAAAGAATTTAAAATTCACATTAACACCCATAAAAACTCGATTTAAAACAACTACAGAAACAGGATGCATTTATTTGTCGGATGATTCAAGCGACAACGAGTCCGACGCTGAAGTAGCACCATACTCGCGCTTTTTACAATACGACGATGATTTGGAAATTAGCAACAGGAAATTTAAAAAGACCCTTACATCCGATTTGAAGAAACAAGTCTCAAGACCTAAATCAGAGTTCCTCCGACTGGAAAACTTGTCATTCCCTAGCGTGTACGAGCTAGCCCAATTAGCCTCGAAGACTAACATTACATTGGAACCTAACGAATCGCGCGAAGATTACGAAAGACGTTTAGAATTACGGGGAAACTGGAAATTACTGACATCGGCTATTTCTCCAAGAACGGGTTATTTCGGTTTGGTTTACTGGAATCCTAACAATCGACAAATTGTAATTGCTCATAAATGCGCCGCTTTAACAGAACAAAATCACGCAGATCATTTTGAATACGAGTTAGATCATTACCTTACTCAAATCGAATCAGCCAGCACATTGTCGTACAAAATATGCCAGGTACTGGAAGAATTGAAAAAGGAAGGTCATCTCGGACTGCAACTATTTTTCACTGGACATTCTTTGGGTGGAGGATTGGCGCAGATCACCACATTCACTGCCAAGTACTTGACAAACGAAACTGCAAACAGCGACGTATTTGTTAGACGTCGTGATGGTATACGCTTTCACTCGCGCACTATCGTTTTTGATAGTCCAGGTTGCGCGGGCATCCTAGAGAAATTAACGGACCAATTAGATGTCCGTTACGATGGCAAAACGATAGATTTGAAAGAGCTGGACGTAAGTAATTACATGTTACTTCCCAATATGGTCAACTGTTGCGAAAAACAAATTGGAAATTGTTTTATAATTATACCGTCAGACGCTAAAGGGTTGTCTTTGTCCGGACATTACCATCAACCTTACGATAGTTTAGATACGATTCTAGAATATTTGGAAAACGCGGCGACACGAATATATCGAGTTGTTGATTGGCCAATCAATGACGTTCGACCGATTGGAGACGAATGCGAAACGTTGTTTGAACCAAATTTGAAATGGATCGGTAATTACCAGCCTGACACCAAAGGGAAGGCTTTCATACGAGTACAAAAATTTTGTAACGGTTACTATCCCATACGTTACCAAATTAAAAAATACAACGACTTGAAATGCAACGTTAACGTTTTCACGGCGACAGAACAGCAATTTTTGAGACATTTTCAATGGCTAAGATCAGTCCCGGAGTACTTCAAACCACAGATATTGTTAGACAGCGACGATCAAGATGCCGCGAATAATTTAGATCGATTAAAACACTTTGAAATGAAGAATTCGATTTTTTCCATCACGAAATGCGCACCAGACTGCGATGTACGTTTAGAACAATTAATACCGTTCGTCAAGCGGCTACTTGAAATTTACCCCGACTTGCTAAAGAAAACCAGCGACGCTTTAACGACGGCTGAAGTTCGGAAATTCGCCTACAAAAATGAATCCATGGAATATATAAAGAAATTGGAGAAAATTACGAAGTTTTTCAAAAGAAAAACAACGTTCGGTAAAAAGGTTAGCAAATTCCTGGACGACAAAGAGAAGAGAGTTTGCCAAATTGCTATCACTAAAGATTCCGATATTGTCACTGCCCAAATCCATAATATCGCGACTTTGCGCGATGAAAATTTAAACCATTTTACGATGCGATGGCAAAATATATTAGCAATAAACCAATCGATCAGTTTGAAAAAAGTCTTAACGAGTGAAGCATTGCCAGATACTCTACTTATAATCGACTTCGATGCCAAAGAAATGAATGACGATTCTGAAGAACTGTTTTTAAAACTCGTGAAACTGATGAAGAAAGTTTCCAATATAAAATTAATCATAATCAGCCATGAGGGCTCAGCCTCCAACAAGTTTATACAATCCAAACTGGACTCGAAATTAAATGACCATCTAAAAAATATAAATTACAATGGGTTAAAATGGAAGGACTTGGTGAGGGAGGAGAGAAGTCTGCTACTACTCAAGAAATTGATTAGTTTCCAAGGTAGCGAAGAACACGTTCAACTAAATTCTATAATACCATACGGCGAAAAAGACATCGTCGACTCCGAGTATCTAAATAACTTACTAGACGATGAAACAATAATTAGTTTAATTAAAAACAGAGTTATAAACATTGGTAATGAAATCAGCGATCTTGGAGAAATTGCCAAGTATTACCTACCGCGAATGCTTCAACTTGATTTTAGAGTTCACCCTGGTATTTTGATGGATCAATCGAAAAAAGACATAATCGCGATCAGCGGCATGGATGTCTTTGATTTGGAACACAAATACGGACTTGGAGGTGAAAATATTGTAATATTTCAGAAGGACACCGAGTACGTCGAACGCGTTACAATTTTGAGCGAAGTCAACGCGCACGTTAGTTTCCAAAACTTAATTGAAAAACAATGTACCCATAACCGCAACGTTCATTGGATTGAAAATATATCCAACGAATTATATTGGAGACGCACGAAAGGTTATTTTACACTGATACAAAAATATATAGAGGCTGATGACGACACAAGTACGAAACTATTATCAACTTTGTGCCAAGTTTCTAATGGAAAGTCAAGTATCTTAGACGAATCCAATATCGCTGATAAAATTACCACGGTTAAAGAATTCATCATATCAGACAAGGCAGGAATGGGTAAATCGACCGTTCTTACTCGTTTGGCGAATGAAATAAAGTCTACGTATCCAAATTTATGGGTCGTTCGAATTAATATGAACGACTGCACCGAGGTCTTAAAAAAGGAATTGCTGAAGCGAAAAAACAAGGAAGAAGAAACTTTCGACGCTATTAATTTCCTATTGGATCAAATTTTGGAATCAAACCCTATGACAAAGTTCGAGACGTCGTTTCAAAGAAGGTTATTTAAAGAATGTTTGCTGAATTTAGGAGGAGTTGTCATTATGTTCGACGGTTTCGACGAAATCTGCCCAAACTACGACCAAATTGTTATTGAAGTAATAAAGAATTTAAAATCAACTGTGTTGCGAAATATTTTCGTCACAACTAGGCCGCAAACGAAGTACCAAATTGAAAAGGCGTTAGATACGACTTCGCTAAGAATGAGACCATTCATCCGACGTGACAAAGAAAGATTTTTAATCGGATTTTGGTCGAATAATAATTCGAGCGATCAAGGTCACGACACCGACGACTTAAAGACAAAAGCCAAATCGCTTATCAAAGCTTTTTCAATAAGCGTTAAAGACAAACTAAAAGGATTCAGCGGGATACCATTACAATGTCGCATGTTAGCGGAGGTCTATGATTCTTACACTGTCGAAACATTACCAGAAAAAATATCGTTGATGGAATTGTACGAAGCCTTCGTTGATAAAAAACTAAAAGTTTACGAAATCGAAAAATGCCCCGATATCAAAGGCAATCTTAACGCCGAAGACAGCGAAAACTTAGCGAAAAAATTAATACGAGAGTATCATCGACACTTGGCGTTGAAAGTACTGGGTATTGAAAAATGTAGCGTATTGGAAGACCAATCATTTTACGAGGACATAAAAGAAATACTAGATAAAAAGTCGTTGAAAGTTGGTCTAGTAATGAGAACGGGTGATAATCCATTGTTCGTCCATCAAACTTTCGCTGAATATTTCGCCGCGGATTACTTTACAACGGCTTTGATAAAAACACCCATTTCGGAAAAAGTCATTTGCACCCTTATGAAAGAAATTATGTTGCACGATTTCGACTTTTGGGTCGTTCGAAATTTCATTAACGATCGCTTAATTAATTGGTCCGAATACGACGTGGCTGTCCAAACGTTCGGAGACTATTTGGTGAAATCGTGGGTCAGTAACAGGCAAAATTGGACCAATAATTTTGGCAATACCGCCTTGCATACAGCGGTCACGATAGAACTGGACCAGTTATTGAAATTTTTTCTAGACTGTAGCTTGAAAGACGAAGAAACCGCCAAAAAACTTGTTTCTTTCGTTTCGGCTCGTAATTTTTCAAGTAGTACAGCATTGACCTCGGAGAGTGTTGTACCCAAATTCCACTCCGGTCATTTTCAGTATCTTTTAACCAAAATTAAAAAGATGTCCCCAGATACTCAACGCCAGTACTTACTCGCGAATATTTTTAGTTCAGATTGTAGTCAAACGATAGTGAACTTAATTGAGAAGGATCCTGAACTCGGTAACATGGGGGCCGAGATAAGAAGTAACTTACACCTAATTGAAAAATTTCAAAATGCCGCGGTTAAGGGAAATACGCAGGATTTGAAACTAACGCTAGAAGAGGTTGATACAGATGTCCGCCATTACTTAATAACATCACAAAACCAAGGAATGTCTGCCTTGTCCCTAGCTATTCGAAACGGACATTTAGAAGCCGCTACTTTCATCACCGAACAACTATCTCCTGATTCGCTGCAGTTAATGCTTAGCAAACCTTACAACAATTTATTGCTAGCGGCGGTAGAATCTGGCAAATTAGACATGGTGAGGTTCGTCGTTGACAATTTCAAAAATAACAATATGTTAAAGGATAGAAACTCGGCCGAAAAGGCTGTAAAATTTAAAAGACTCGATATGTTATCATACTTGTTAGATAACGGATTTGACATCAATGTTAAAGCATGGTCAACTGGACAAACCTTATTACACTACGCGGTTGCCATAGGAGCTGTTTCCATAGTAGAAACGTTATTACAGCATGAAATAACTGTCGATGTGACTGACAACGCAAAACGCACTCCATTACACATCGCAGCTAGTAACCGTTACCCAACTGTAGCGATGAAGTTACTACAGCACGGAGCAGACATTAACGCTAGAGATATTAACGGAAATACGCCGTTACACCACTTGGCCTTAAGTTCAACAGCAACGCCACGAACAACTTCGTTACTAATAGAACATGGAGCAAAAGTAGATTGCAAAAACGCGGACCAATTAACACCATTTGATCTTGCCATGGATCAAGGTAATACCGCCGGTTTAATCGCTCTTGCACCGTTGCAACCGCGCCTTACGACACTTAGTATAAAAACTAGAAAATGGTTGAGGAAGGATACCTTACCGACCATATTAAACAAAGTCGAAATGGATTACTTTAATGTGGAGCCTAATCCACCATTAACGGAGGTCTCGATTGAAGAAGAAGTTACGCGAAGTCAATTAATGTGCAGAGAAGAGGTTTTAGACTCACTGATATTCACGGATGAGGTTTACTGCTATTATTTCGTAGCCGACTACTTCATTGATGAATTGCGGAACATTTTAACCAACGAAAATTACTTGGAAAACTTTATTAAGGTATTTTTGAAAGAAACATTTAAGGAAACAAGAACTTTTCTTATTCGGATGCTGATGGACAAGCACGAATTAAAAACTCAAATCGGTCAAGATATAATCGTATTAGTTTGCGAGTATTGGTTTCACACGCCTCCAACCGTTTTTAAGAGAAACAAAGATATGTTTTGGAAAAAATTAGATTCTTTCGAACGAGAAGAAATTGTCGGATTAATATTGCAATGTCTTACGGATGAATCTATGAATGAATTTATTATGCCTTGCCTATCGGCGCTGGAGCTGGAAATAACTTTGACCATCAACACAGCGATTGAAAACGAGAACGAAACCCTTTTGGACAATTTCATGAATTTTTTAAATGCTTGCTCCGTAAATATTCGGCAAATAATTATGTCATCAATATTATCGGGTGACAAGAACAGAGAAACCGTCGAATACTTGTTAAACAAAGTAGAAAACTACCCTTCGCTAATGGATATCTTTAAAGACTTATTCCAAAGAAAAATACAGGTGTTAAAATTCTTCGAGGCGTCCGAAAGTGGGAGTCTAGACGTATTAAGACTAATGTTAAACGAAGCCAGAGATTCAGAGGCTCGTAATGTTTTATTTCTAGCTTTGAGAGAAACTACGGATTTCCAGAATGACCTTATAATGCATCGATGCTACTACAGGCCGTTAAACTTGGCGGTAAAAAACGGCCATTATCAGACGGTACAGTTTCTCATTGACAGAGAAGTCCCAATTAACCCCCCAGTTGCTCAGCAAAATCAAGACTTATTAGAAGTGTCCGATTGCGTCGTACCACCTTTATTCAACGCTATTAAACTTAGTAAGTAGGCTCTCGTGAAATTTTTTATCGTCTAATTATAAATTTGGTTGTTTTTTCCATAACTGAACTTAGACCAAAGCTCTCGAGGTTCCCTGAGGGATCTTGAAACAAACTTTACTAAAAATTTTAACCCTCCCAATTTTAACCCTTTAGGAAACTTGGAAATGGCTAAACTTTTGCTAGAAAACGGAGCGGATATCAACGCCAAGGTGGGCCGGTTGTCCGTGGTCAAATTAGCGGTGAAATGCCAATTCATCGAATTTTGCCAATTGTTGCTGAGCTGGAAATACAAAGAAAAAGGCGTTGACAAATCTGGAGCCATTCATATTGCTTTGATCGAGGGCTACAGCGACATTGCCCAGATTTTATTAGACGCCGGTGTTGACGTCAACGAAAGAAACGAACTGGGTAGAACTTCCCTATCTTCAGCGGTATCAAATAGTGAAATTCCTGAATCTCTGATAAAAACCATGCTCGAAAAAGGCGCGAATGTCAATGCAGCCGGTAAAGATGGTAAAACTCCTCTGCATTTCGCTACCCAAAATGAAATAACCGTTAAAATTGTCCTCACACTGCTGGAAAACGGCGCGGACATTAACGCGCCGGATCGCGAGGGTCAAACGCCACTATTCTGGGCCGCAAAGATGGGTACGCTTGAAATGGTTCGAACTATATTAGCTAATGGAGGTATAGTCAATACGAGTGATATTGCTGGCGATACCCCCTTACACTTTGCGGCTATGGAAGGAAGAGAGGAAGTGGTGATGGCATTATTAGAAGCTGGGGCTAGTCCAGACTATAGGAACAGTGGAAACGAGACGCCATTAGATACGGCAGAAACTTTTGGACGCGCCAAAGTGGTGGATATGTTGTTAAAGTACGAAAAAACAGATTAAACACGATTATTGCATTTTATCAATGATATATTCATTTTGTAAAACATTTCCTATATTTTAAATGTGTTCCTATATTTTCCTATGTTTCAAAATTTCTTTCGTAGTTACCAGTTTTCACCGCATGTTTTTAATACATACGTGTGACGCTTAAAATCTACAAAAATTGAGTAAAAAAAGCTTTCATCTTTGAATATAATGGGTTTTTGGAGTTCTTGGTCTCTTTTTGTAGCACTCTTAAAGTTAAGTTAACTTCTATAACACGATGACTGACTTGTGAGTAAAGGGAGAATGAAACCTAACAAAAATTACAATCAATATTAAACTAAAAAAAAAGTTTCTTTTTAGCCCAGAAAATTCTTCCTTGAAACCGCGCTTTTATGGTTTATACCTTGACGCCATCTTAGCAAGGATCTTGGCATATTTTTCCTACATTCAAACATAATCTACAATGTATCACCTCATCCAATTTCTTAATTTACATAAGATAAGTTAACAAACACCGTTTTATGTTAAGGCCTATGTCTAAACAATATATTTCTTGAAAAGGCAGAGAGAGATTGGGTTCCATTTTTCGATAATTGATAAATAAGGCTATAAAAATTACGACCTTGATTCCTGATGATTAGTTTGAGAGATATATTTGTAATAAAATTGGTAAAAATATATATTTCATCAATTAAATTAACTAAATCAGTATTAAAACCATATTTATATTTATATTAATTAAATTCACTAGGACACACTGCACTATTTTAAATAATTAAAAATTATTAATATAATTAAAACTGACATCGAAATCTTTTTCGGAAAGATCGTTATAAAACAGGGGTGTTTCAAAAATGGTGATAAGACCGAGTTACAGTGGGTTCTATGGCTCATTTTAAGACGAAAATGTTCTATGACCTTTTGTCGTACAGGGCGCCATTTAAGAGTTACGAAATGAATCATGCGCGGATGACCCCTTAACGTACATTAATAATATATTCAATAATAAAATACGTTTAATTATTTAGCTGGTTTTTTTTAAAAGCACGCCCTTGATAAAAAAATTGATTTTAGCATTGAATATACGTTTATTAATGTACGTTAAGGGGTCATCCGTACATGATTCATTTCGTAACTCTTAAACGGAGCCCCGTACAACAAAACGTCATAGAACATTTTCGTCTTGAAATGAGCCATAGAACCCTCTGTAGCTCGGTTCTACCACAATTTTCGAAACACCCTGTATATATTTGCCTTAGAAAATATTACAGCAATAGTATAAAAAAAATATATGCCTATGCAAATTCTAAAACATATTATGACAAAAAAATAAAAAATTGTGACAGCCTTACTTTAAATAAATTAGTTTAAGTAGTGCACTTCACAAACGTTGTCTAATATCTTAAATTCTTTACTGTTATTAATTAATATAAATACTTAAAAATCAATGAAATAAAATTTGCAGTATATTAGCACTGAATACTTATATCTGATCCCTCAACAGGATTAAGTTCAGCTGACATAAAACTCAGCTGACATTCAGCTGACTTATTGAAGAGTTATAAGATACTGCGTAAGTTAAACACGCGAAGCTTATCGAAATTAAAAACCGGATTTTTAATTGATATTAAACACAATCCGGTTTTTAGGCACATTTGTCTCAAATGGATTGAACAGGTTCATATTAGCTAGTTCTAGCCAGCCTACTTAGTTTAACGGCAAGTTGGCTGTTAGGTAATAATCTAATCGAAGCGCTGATTATCATAATAAATATTTTAAAGAGATAGTTACATATGATTTTAAATACATTTTATTTACTTATTTTATCTAGTATATGACCTTCTAGGATATCCTTGTTATTGGCCCTATAGGTTCCCTCATTAATTCGGCCCTATCTACAGGCTTCTACACCGTTTACCTAGAGTAATTAGCTCCTTGGCGCAATGTAAACGTATTCGGACCTTAAAAATTACCCCGATTCCCCAAAAAATTACAAATTTCCCTGTTTTATTTTGTCAACATTCTAAATCCTCGCTATTACTAGCTTTTTATGAGCCCTGGCTTCAGTTTTCACGCTTAAACTCATCGAATTTTTTTTCTTCTTGTAAGTCTTCCCTACAAAATTATCTTTTCGAATAAATCGTGATACTATCTCTTTAAATTAACGTAAACAATTCGTAATCGAATCTGATGACATTGAACGTCTCTAGGACCGTATAAAAGAGAGTCATTCACAGTGATTCTCGACATTCAAGTCGAAAAGAGCTGAAAAGAGGAAACCTCTCTCTCTAGGTCAAGGAATCAAAATGGTTTTCGAAAAAGCGATAGAAGATGTAAGTTTTTTTAGTTAAATAAAAAATAGTGAAGTCCCGCGTTTTCAATCAATATTTTTCAAGCTATTTCTTTTCCAATTATTAATTTAAATAATTTCCATCACTTGATCTCTGTTAACGTGGGGTTTAATTATAAATGGTCCAAATAATTTTGATTAAATACGAAGCTTAATTATGAAAACCCTCAAGGAAAGGAAAAATTGACAAAATAGGAGACCCGCGTAACGTTTAGGAATAGGGAAACTTAGTTGTCGAATAGTCCTGGTCGATTTCCAAAACCGGAAGTCTAGAGAACCTCGCGAAAATTTTGCCGGGGAAAACTTTTTGTCACGTGATCGTCCGCCATCTTTTTGTAGTGTGAAAATAGCTACAGACTAACCAACGCCTCCTATACTTTATCAAATAGCAAGCGTTGGACTAACAACTTGAATTTGGTTTGTGGGAAATAAAATTAGAAATAGTCTGGCAACCTCTTACTACAAAAAGATGGCGGCGCGGCTATGAGACAAGGGCCCATTTCCGGCAAATCGACCAGGACTATAGGGAAACTTAGTTGTCGAATTGATGATATGCCGTATAGTGCAGATGGGCAACTTTGTTCATTGTGCGGGTTAGATCTCAGCAGCACAATGTCGAAAAAACTATTTAAAAAAAGTTTTCAGACATCACAATTCTCGAAATTACTATTTTCGGCCAAAAAACAGGGAATGATGTTTTAGGAAAACGTTTAAACTAATTGTAATTAATCTAAACTTAAGATTTTTTTGAAAATTTCAGTTGGAAAAGAATGGATTTACTGTCATTGAAGACTTTTTGTCGGAGGAGGAAATGAAGATGATGAAAGATCAAATTCACAAGATTATTGACGACTTTGATCCAGATCAGAATAAACACGTATTTCTCGAATCTAAATTGGTAAGTTTAATGACTGCCATACTCTGGGTAGGAATCGTACTAGGACAAAGACCCCGTAAGTAAGGAATCCCCTGGATAACATCCAAAAACCGATGACCCAACCCTGCTCGGGGTGAAATATTTCAAAAACCTATAGCTCCTTTGTAAAATAAGTAAAGATGTAAAGTATTTGTTCAGAAGTTTTAACTCTTGCATTCTATGAAACACTTATTTGCAATGTCTGTAACGTGCGTACGTCAGTAACTTTTCCCAGAATGTTCTACAAGGTTCCAGAAAAGTCTGTAGAAGTCTAGAAAATTTTGCAAAGGGCTGAAAAGTTCTAGAATTAAGGTATGGAAAGTTTTGGAAAAATTAATTCTGGAAAGTTTTGGAAAAATTAATTCTGGAAAGTTTTGGAAAAATTAATTCTGGAAAGTTTTGGAAAAATTAATTCTGGAAAGATTTGGAAAAATTAATTCTGCAAAGTTTTGGAAAAATTAATTCTGCAAAGTTTTGGAAAAATTAATTCTGCAAAGTTTTGGAAAAATTAATTCTGGAAAGTTTTGGGAAAATTAATTCTGGAAAGTTTTGGAAAAATTAATTAAGGAAAGTTTTGGAAAAATTAATTCTGGAAAGTTTTGGAAAAATAAATTCTGGAAAGTTTTGGAAAAATTAATTCTGGAAAGTTTTGGAAAAATTAATTCTGGAAAGTTTTGGAAAAATTAATTCTGGAAAGTTTTGGAAAAATTAATTCTGGAAAGTTTTGGAAAAATTAATTCTGGAAAGTTTTGGAAAAATTAATTCTGGAAAGTTTTGGAAAAATTAATTCTGGAAAGTTTTGGAAAAATTAATTCTGGAAAGTTTTGGAAAATTAAATTCTGGAAAGTTTTGGAAAATTTGATTATGGAAAATTCTAAAAATTGTAAGTAATCTGAAATTAGTTTTAGGTTTTAGTTAATGTTTAAAAAATTATAATTCTTGATTATGACCGGTCTTTCGGTTTAATCAGAAGCCGATGAAACCCTCCTTTGAAGTCTATTACTCCCGGGTCTTGTCTACCCCTCTCTGTATGGGTTAGTTTCAAAAAGCGCGATTCGTACGCCTCCTAACGGTAGATATTTTCGGAGCGGGAGTTCGTCGAGCGACTCTAGCAGCCTTGGAGTTCGTCAAAAAAAAACGTCGTCGTTTGTGGAGAGAGGGAATTTTCAATTTTCCGTAGACAGGGGGGTATGAAGTAGGACCCCTCCGATCTCGTAAAATTGGGAATTTTACCCATACAGAGAGGAGCGCTATATGAATCATTAGAGTAGTAGACTTCAAAGGAGGGTTTCATCGGCTTCTGGTTTAATCTTACCCCGTACGATCCCTAACTCTGGACAAAACTTGCGTTTAATATCTAATACAAATAATCCACATAGACGGCAGATGACTACTTTTTTGAATCGGGCGAAGAAGTTAAAATCTTTCTGGAAGAAGGAGTTTTGGACAAAGATGGTATTATATTATTTAATTTTTTCAATGTAAAAAAAGTAACCAATATTGAAAAATGTTTGTTACGTGTGCAGGAAAACTCAACGTAGACAAACATAGTTCGGTCAACCAAATGGGCCAAGGTAAGAAACATTCGAATTTTTTAAACTCTGACTTAAGATCACGTTTTAATTAATATAATATTTCAAAAGCTCTTCACTGGAGGGACCCGGTATTCAAAAAAATTACATTCAGCGAAAAAGTCAAGGTATAAATTACTAATTTGTCGAACGTATCGAATAAATTACTGATTATTTTTGATTAATTACCAACGCTAGACATTGGTCAAAGAGCTTGGATACAAAGACCCCGCTGTAATTCAAGGAATGTACATTTTCAAGGTAATTAAGATACCCATTACAATATTTTTGGTATCGTTGGTTTATAATTTAATTGAGAGAACTATAATTTAAATTTCAGCAAGCAGGAAGAGGAGGCGAAGGTAAGATCGACTAACAAACGTATCTAGAACTAATTTATGAAGCCCGTATTTAGCATAGTTAAAGGCTGTAATTTTACGGAAGTGGTTAAACCCTCGAAATGAGCTTTTCCTTAATTTTCATTCTAGTATTTAACTTTCCTTTAACTGAGGCTGACACAAATTTTTGAGGAAATTAATTTTAGTATAATTTTTGGAAAAATCGTTAAAAAACGATTCAAAATATATTTACATATGCAGAAGCCGATGAAACCCTCCTTTGAAGTCTACTACTCCAATGTTCCATATAGCGCTCCTCTCTGTATGGGTAAAATTCCCAATTTTACGAGTTAGAAGGGGTCCTACTTCATACCCCCTGTCTACGGAAAATTGGAAATTCTCTCTCTCCACAAACGACGACGTTTTTTGGACGAACTCCAAGGCTGCTAGAGATATTCGCTCGACGAGCTCCCGCTCCGAAAACATCTACCGTTAGGAGGCGTACGAATCGCGCCTTTTGAGAATAAGCCATACAGAGAGGGGTAGACAAGACCCGGGAGTAATAGACTTCAAAGGAGGGTTTCATCGGCTTCTGACATATGCCATAGCATTTTTTTTTCGCGCGGCCTTTTTCGTGAAAATACTAAATCCTTAAAGACATAACCTTTAATTCAGAACTTATTGTTAAAATCATTAAGTAAAACAAGACCCCAGAATAACTAACCAGTGTCTAAAAGCTTCTGATGGCGATAGAAGTCTTTTATTTCATAAAATGGTTCTTGGGTTTATCGTGGGAGTTGCCATTGTGACTAATTCTAATTGCATCGCGAAATTAGTTGCCCCGCATCAAGATGCCACGTATTTGTACACTGAACCCGTGAAGGTCATTGGTTTTTGGTTTCCAATGGAAGACGCGACGCAAGAGAATGGCTGTCTTTATTTCCAAGCTGGTTCTCACAAAGGTAAGGAACTATTAGAGATCTTAATTAGGACTGACACTGTCAACTAATGTCTTGTTTTTCATTAATTAAAAGGAAAATTGTATTCTCGATGGGTTCGAACTTATGACAAAAATGGACCAGGTATGAAATTTGTTGATGCCGAAGACAAAGCTAAAGTTTACGGCGACGAAACTAAATACGTTCCAGGAAACGCTCCCAAAGGTATATAAATCTTTTTCAAATAAATTAACTTGCCAAACCCCAATTTAACTATAGGATGGTGACCAGGGAAAACATTTAAAGGGAGAATGCAACCTAATTACAAGTGATTTTTTATCGATTCCTTATCGTTTAAATAGGCCTAATCCACCGATAAAAAGTTTACAATACAAATATTAAACTAGAAATAAATTTAAAACTTACCCTGAAAATAGGCTTAGCGGGATTCATGGAGATCCTGAATCGCGTCCGTGTAAGGTCTAGCGACCAATGAGCAAAGGCCCGTCGTTCACGCGAGATCTCCACGAGACTTACGTCGCGCGCGATTGGTCGCTAGACCTTACACGCGAGGAAATCAGGATCTCCATGAATCCCACTAGGCCTATTTTCAGGGTAAGTTTTAATTTATTTCTAGTTTAATATTTGTATGTAAATTTTTTAAATAGTGGATTATGGCTATTTAAACAATATGGAATCGATAAAAAATCACTTGTTGTTAGGTTGCATCCTCCCTTTAAGGGAAAATAGTAAATTTAGAGAAGGATATAGGATAAATAATAGCTTTTTTATAGGAAAATATATTATATATATATAATCATATCAAAGTTTTGTAATTTATGGTTCAACAAACACGGGAATATGTAAATAATTTTCCAGTTTTCGAAAATGCATTTTTTGAGGAGATTTTAAGTGATCTGGAGGTGAATTTGAGATAGTCGATAAATACGCAGTAATGTCAACAGAACCAAGTGAAGAAAATATAGGAGAATAGATTAAATTATAGGAATTGATAGAAAAGCAATGAAAAAATAGGAAAATTTAGGAAATATAGTTAGTCTGGTCACCCTGCTATAGTCTAGAGCAAAAGGTCATAACTATCTAAGCTAACTGCAAAGCTAAACAAGCTGGAACCGTCGTGTACCCCCTGCTATCACCCCTGCATTTATTTTGGACACATCCACGATATTTTTAGTCGGGAAAGGAGGGAAATTTGCATATTTTAACGCGTCATGTATTAATCTAATGATTAAATCTTTAGGATCATGCGTTTTACTTGATGGTATGGTCATTCATAAGAGTTCAAGAAACACTTCTCCTAACCCAAGACCAGCTTACACTTTTCATCTTTATGACAGAGCGTTATGCGAATGGAACAAAGACAACTGGTAATTATAAAACTATATTTATAGCTTCAATTTTAATTTGAAAAAATATTAATTGGCAATTTTTTTTTTGTTCCTAGGAGTGTACCAACGCAGAAAAACCCATATCCTAATCTTTACGGAGTTGAAGTTTAGAAAGCAAAACTAAAACCCAACCTCTTTGTTACCATACTCCCATAATTATATCTGCAATTTATTAATATCAATAAAATAACGCGCTATTAAGTTATTTTCAGTAAATTTTAATTGGCTCTGAAAATTCCTAACAGTATCATTGTAATTTGCGCCAGAGCCTGCTTAACCCGTATCTTTACTAGCCTTTTTTTTTTAGAAATGAATGATAATTATGTATAGAATTACGAATAAATTTTTATTTAAACATATTAATTATAGTTGCCAATAATTGATTAGTCCACAATGGATAAACAAGATGAGGAAACCCATAAAGAAGGGGATAAATCTTATATTCGTTTAATCTACGTACTAAACTATTTTGCAGCTTTAAAACCACATAAACTAGCCTATTGACAGCCACTCAAATTGAGTATCCCGCGTCCTTAAAAATATAGTTCCATAGTCGCGTAGCCTGCGGGTGGCCGAGCTGGAGGCCTGACGCTTCAAATCTCTCGCGAAAGGGATGAGATATATTTGCGCTTGAGAGGCCCATTCTCGAGAAATACCAAATAATTACTATTTTAAGTGTTGAGGTAATTATGGCCAAAGATACTAAGACTAACGGGATTTTACGCGATTGATGGGAACCACCTTTTCGAGGGGAAACATCCTAAATCACCTTTCAATCATAGTAGGTGAGAGCAGGAGTATATAAATAACCACTTTTTCGAGAAAAACATCCTAAATTACCTTTTAATCATAGTAGGTGAGAGCAGGAGTATATAAGTAACCACCTTTTCAAGGGAAACATACTAAAACACCTTCCAAGAATAGTAGGTGAGAGCATGAGTATATAAGTAACCACCTATTCGAGGGAAACATACTAAATCACCTTTCAATCATAGTAGGTGAGAGCAGGAGTATATAAATAACCACCTTTTCGAGGGAAACATACTAAATCAGCTTTTAATCATAGTAGGTGAGAGCAGGAGTATATAAGTAACCACCTTTTCGAGAAAAACATCCTAAATTACCTTTTAATCATAGTAGGTGAGAGCAGGAGTATATAAGTAACCATCTTTTCAAGGGAAACATACTAAACCACCTTCCAAGAATAGTAGGTGAGAGCATGAGTATATAAGTAACCATCTATTCGAGGGAAGCATACTAAATCACCTTTCAATCATAGTAGGTGAGAGCAGGAGTATATAAGTAACCACCTTTTCGAGGAAAACATACTAAATCACATTTCAATCATAGTAGGTGAGAGCAGGAGTATATAAGTAACCACCTTTTCGAGGAAAACATACTAAATCACATTTCAATCATAGTAGGTGAGAGCAGGAGTATATAAGTAACCACCTTTTCGAGGGAGGGGCATGATAATCTGGTTGGCTTAAATTATGTAGCTAAAGAGATATTCCCAGTTAACCACGTAGGCTAAAAATTATTACAAGTTTTGTAGAAATTAATCAATTCTTCTGTCAAATCTTAGCGCCTCGTTATTGATAATTTCAAATCACTAGAAACTCTCCCTAAAAGTAGTCATCAGGGTCATATTGAAGACCAGCTTCAACAGATGCCCCAAATTGGGGAGAGTTGGTTATGGTTCAGGAGAAAATACTATAAACTGAAGGTTGCCCTTTTTAGCCCATAAACAGGATTATTTATTTAGCCCAGGGAAAAGGTCCCATCTGTCTGGCGCCCGGGATCCCCCCTCCCCCTTTATTCAGCCCTAGTAGTTCTACTAAATCGAAACCAATCAACATCGCTTTCATTTTATCAGTCCTGAGATAATAAATTTCGATATTGCGTAAAAGAATACGACCTTCACACATAAACATGATTCGGTGGTTTATATAATTTCAAGAGATATATTTTCCATGCACTATCCCGAGATTAAACAAATCTTTGGAACTAATAAACATACTATATACTAAATAAAATTGAAGGTTAAGAACTCTTATTAATAATTATATAAGTTATTTCTTTAAAACAAACGTTTCTTATGTTTCATTAAGCCACGTTTTAAATCAACGTTTTTCAAAGCTTTTGCTTGCCCAAGAGAAGCTTCAATAAAATCCACTTCTCTGCCACTGTTAAAGGGACTATCTGCGATTTTTAAAGCCCCTTTAAAGTCGCCTTCTTTTCTCGCTTAGCAGACGATGTTGACCATAAGAAATTGTACAGTCAAAGCTAGGCTGCGTGCTTAAAGGGAGAATGCAACCTAACAAGATGTGAATGTTTAAATAGGCCTAATTCACCAACAAATATTAAACTAGAAATAAATTTAAAACTAACCATCAAAATAGGCTTAGCTGGATTCATGTAGATATCCTTAATTCCCCGTACAATGACATTGATCATGGAGATCCTGCATTCCCCATATAAGAGCCATCGTTCAATGTCATTGGTCGCTTGTCCTTATACGGGGAGTTCAGATAATCTCCATGAATCCAGCTAAGCCTATTTTGATGGTAAGTTTTAAATTTATTTCTAGTTTAATATTTGTTTTGTAAACTTTTTATTGGTGGATTAGGCCTATTTAAACGATAAGGAATCGATAAAAAATCACTTGTTATTAGGATGCAGTCTCCCTTTAATTGAAGATGATTTTAAAGGGGCATATTATAGAGCAGATATGGCCTTTAACGTGGGTTAAATCTTGATTTTAAGATTCACTGTTGTTTTGACGCAAGAGTTTGATTCTTGGCCAAGAAAATCTTCGATTGAAAACGCGCCTTTACGAAACTACCAACTTTTTGCTTTTCAAGGGTAGATTTAAGATCAATTCTATCGTCTCTCTCTCTCTATGAATGATACCTTTTAATCAATTTCTGCTACGATGAAAACAACTGAAATCGTATCTTAAAGTTAATATAAACATTTTGTAATCTATTTTCAATGTGACATTGAACGTATCTTCAGGATAAATAAAACTGCTTAAATCTTGCAATAAACTTCGATTCTCGACTTTAACTTTGGAGGGAGCTGACAAGAAGTGTTCATCTGCAAACTGTGCCCGGGAATAAAAATGGTTTTCGAAAAAGCGATAAAAGATGTAAGCTTTTAGCTAAAAAAGTAGAAATACCCTATTTAACTATTTAAGGTTGAATTTTGTGGAATTATTTACTGATTCTATAAAATAAACCTCATTTCGAAGATCTACAATTATCAGCCAGAAGTCACGTATGGTAGAAGAGTATAAATACTGTAATTTTTGATCAATTTCAGTTGGAAGAAAATGGCCTCGCTGTCATTGAAAACTTTTTAACGGAGGAGGACATTGCCAATATGAAAGAAGAAATTCGCAAGCTAGTTGAAGAGTATGACCCGGAATCTAACAAATGTATATTTCTTAAGTCTAAGACGGTGAGTTAAATTGATACAACGGTGAAATTATTCGAGTAACGAATTGATTTGCATCAATCCGTAAAGGTGGCTGACCAATACTTCATGGATTCGGCTGAAGAAGTTAATTTTTTCCTAGAAGAAGGAGTTTTGGATAAGAATGGTACTGGATTTAATTCCAATCAATTAATATCCAGAAATTAAACCGATTTCTTTTACAGGAAAACTGAACTTGGACAAACAAATTGCTGTCAACCAAATGGGCCACGGTAATGATACGATAAAAATATTTACCTCACAGTGGACCAATTCATAAATTTCATACAGAGAATTTTTCTCGATGGGGCAGTTCATCTTGGGATAGAATGGTAATGTCAACAGGCAATTCTAGGTGGAGCTAGGTGACATGTGGTTTCGGAATAACTTGAGGTTTAGTTGCCTGTTGACATTTAAATTCATAAAAAAATAGTGTGCGTGTCTTTACATTCAAGTTTCTCTGAATTAATTTATGAATCTACCTATAAGCTGATCTATAAGCGTATCAATCAATATTTAAATTCAAAAGCTCTTCACTGGAGGGATCCGGTATTCAAAAAAATTACATTCAGTGAAAAAGTCAAAGTAATATGTCAAATTTTTTCTAAATCATAGATTTGAACTATCATTGATTATTTTAACTAACGTAACAGACATTAGTCAAAGAACTTGGTTACAAGGACCCTGCTGTAATTCAAGGAATGTATATTTTTAAGGTAACTAAGACACCCGTAACAATTAATTTCTGGTACCGTTGAATTATTTATAATGTATAGTAAAATTTCAGCAAGCAGGAAGAGGAGGTGAAGGTAAATTCATTAATTCTTTGTATAATATATTCTGGAAGTGTCTGGGATGTTGATAAAAGTTATTAACTGTATTGCAAAATTAGTTGCCCCGCATCAAGATGCCACATATTTGTACAGTGAACCTGTGAGGGTGGTTGGTCTTTGGTTTCCCATGCAAGACGCGACGCAAGAGAATGGCTGTCTTTATTTCCAACCTGGTTCTCACAAAGGTACGAAACCTTATTCGAGACTAAGTAGGGTCAAAGGATAATGTCTTCTAAAATTTAGTTTTTTTTCATTAATTAAAAGGAAAATTGTATTCTCGATGGGTTCGAACTAATGACGAGAATGGACCAGGTATGAAATTTGTTGATGCCGAAGACAAAGCTAAAGTTTACGGCGACGAATCCAAATACCTTCCTGGAAACGCTCCCAAAGGTATAGGATTTTTAATTTCAAAAACATGATTTTTAACGTGCTTGCTATCAGTAGCGGCGCCAGTGGGTAGGCTGAGTAGGCTCTAGCCTACTTGCAAACTTCGAAGAGTCCTCAAAATCCACTCAAAGAGCCCTCTAATTACTGTTGAGAATTATCGTAGTGAAAGGGTTGGGATATAAAATGATCATATTTGCAACACACTGTTGGTTATATTAGACTTGATAAGGTCAAGTAGTAAGTAAATAATTAATTTCTTAGGGTCTTGCGTTTTAATTGACGGTTTGGTTATTCACAAGAGTTCAAAAAACACTTCCCCTAACCCAAGACCAGCTTACACTTTTCATCTCTACGACAGAGCGGAAGCCGAATGGAGCAAAGAGAACTGGTATTTTGTAGAAATTCTTTTGAGAAATTTTAATTGCTTAATGCTATTTTTCCTAGGACTCAACCAACCCCGAATAACCCATATCCTAATATTTACGAAGTGGAAGCGGAAGCTTGAAGAATTAAAACAATCGCGATCACTTTCTTAACATGATTTGATCAGGAGTAATGTCAAACCTCCAATTACGAATTAATAAAACATTAAAATGATAACTTGTCTTATGATAATCTAAATTCCATGATTCCTGTATGTAAGCCCTTTACTTCATTACCATTAGTCATTACTGAAATGTACTCACCAAGTCTTTGTAATACTGGGCGGAGTTTAATAGTATTCAATTAGCCTTCAGGTGTGCTATCTCTCAACTATGATCCCAGATGAGGTCTTAGATCTGCCTTGGCATGTCCGAATCCGATACAGAAGGTTGCCTAACACTTTTTTCTACGTCGGAATGGCTTACTGAATTGAGAACGTCCAGCTAAAGTTAACCAGTTAATATAACCAATAATAATAAACGATATCGCGTTAATTTTTCTCGGATATAAGTCTTTCTTGATCCTACTAAGTGCTAATATCGTCACTAATATATGCAAATACAATGTTATCTAGCAGACGACGAAATGTTCCAAGCATCGGAGCTGTACATAAGAATTTACCGATCAAGTTAGTGAGTTTTCTAGGGCTTAGCGCACTATGCGCCCAAGTAGGCATTGGGCTTAGCGAATTATGCATGCGCTGCAGGATTGGGCTTAGCGAACTATGCGCGCGTGCTCTGAGCACGGATTAATTAATAGTGCTTTGTAATAATCGCATTACAATATTGAATTTATATTAGAAAAATCTTTTTTATACACACAATTTGAGCTCTAAATGTTGCCAGAAAAGAGTTTAACATTTTATCAAATGGCATTGCCCATTGCTATTTAAATTTAACGCTTAAATCATTGTCGTTTAACAATATGTTTTTGAAATACGAAAGCTGGTTATACTAATAATTGGAGATATTTTTAGCTAGCTTATTATTAATTATATCAGCAATTTCGGTGGCACTTGGTTCCTCCAAAAATGTGTTATGGTTTCCATTTACAGAATGTACCTCTATGTGACCATCAACAATCTTAAAAATAAAGTAATAATGTGTGATTTCAAAATTGACAAGTTCCAGAAAAACGACGATTGTTGGGCGGGATATCATCGAGGATCACTATCTTAATTTAATCTTGGAGGAAAGAAAACTGGCACTGGAGAGGAATTTATTGCCACGAAGAACCGCCAGGCTCGCCCTACGCCAAGTCCGACGATTGTGGCGGCTCTTTTGAACTGACCCAAAGGGCGGCCATACATCGTACCCCCGATTTTCTTTCCTCACAACCATGTTGTTTCCCTTAAGGTTAATTGGAGTATCAAAGCGTCATCTAAGCACATCTTTACTCCAGACAACAGTGCCTAATTTCTACAAGCAGGCAAATATCTAGGTATTATGTCGACCTTTAATTAGCTAGATATTTTTTTACCAGTCTGGACCATGATTAATTATGTTTTAATACACATATTTACACTCCTAAATTATTAAAAACAACGAGGCCGGGTGTTTACGGCTATACACACGTAACTGTGACTTGTTTTGCAATTTCGCGATATTCGCTATTGTTAAAACAACCTTTTTTTGACGGATTGATAATTTTTGTTCGTTTTGTTTTGGAAGGGTCAAATTAAAATAAAATAAAATTAAGGTCATCTGTAAAGATAGCTTTTCAAAATATGCCTATATAATTATTATCTTTAAAAGTTGAAGATTAAAAACGATTTGAAAACTGTATCAAAGTCTCTAGTATCATGACCGTAGCTGTAGTAATGAAGATGTGTCGTAATGAATATAATTTTTTTTAAAGGAACTATGACATGCTTCGGATTATTAACTAACGTTTCAATATCGTTTAATAATGAAAAAAAAAAAAAAATAATAATAATAATAATAATAAAAATACCTGGCTCAGTCCGTAGTCATCTGGTAGACTTAACGTAAAATCCCTGACTTCTTTGGCTTTGATCAAAGTAACGTCACCTTTGAACTTTTCAGATGATTCGTAATTTGAAACAGCTAACAATCTACGATGGGCGGCCGTGATGAGAATTTGCATTTTTTCCGGTTTTACTACAATACCCTTGGTTTTTTGTAGATAAGGGCAAGCGATTTCGCATTGCTCTTTCAATGAGCTTAGTTTATAAATACTTTCAATAAACTGAAACATAAAAAACAACAAAAGTAACGAACCAGGGAAATTCGAAGAGTGGTCACGCAAACCACTACAAACAAAGTGTTTTAGTTTTTTATCAACGCCACCTTACCGCATCACTGTTGTCATCGGCGTTATTTGAGAGGAGGGCAACTAGTACTTTGAACTCTCCATTATCATCAACCGCCTTGATATCCATCTCTTTCGTTAAAGCTTTATTCAAATCTGGCGTTCCGTCTAGTAACGTTAGCGATTCGACGCCTTTCTCGACACCCAATTCCTTTTGAATGGATATCGCCATTTCAAAAGCCACAACAGCTCCGAATGAATAGCCGCAAATGTGGTACGGACCTTTAGGTTGAACTTCTTTAATTTTCTATTGAAATAAAATGTTTTAGGTAACAGTTTAAATAATAATTTAGTCATTAATCTAGCAAACTCTAAAGCAAAATTATATACTCAAGCCTTAGAGGAAATATTAGGAGATACACCGACTGATTGTTTAGAATTACCAAGGTGACCACCACAAAAATTCCAAAAGTTATAGGAAAGTAGGAAATTATTGGAATATTTTTTAAAAAAAATAGGAGAATTACTACTGAATTTATTGGAAAATATAGGAGAATTGTTACTGAAAATATGTATCTAATATTTTTCACCTAATTCTTGTAGTTTTTTCGAAACAACTCTAATAAAAATTAAGCTAATACCCAGGGTTTGCTTAATCTGTCTAATCACTCTATATATAAGGATAAATATAACCGAACCCCCAAAAGTCATTGAGCTAGTGATTAAAAGATCTAAAAGCAAAACCACTGACTACTTCTTTGCAGAAACTCTAAGAGCAAAACGTTCAGGCTCAAATTGATAAAAAATCTTGAGCCCCATTTACGTAAGAATATTTTAAAAATTACATCGAAGAGACGTAGAATGATTTAAATTAAAGAATCTCAAGCTAAGCCGGTGGACTC
This sequence comes from Odiellus spinosus, assembly GCA_963920705.1. Classification (NCBI taxonomy): domain Eukaryota; kingdom Metazoa; phylum Arthropoda; class Arachnida; order Opiliones; family Phalangiidae; genus Odiellus; species Odiellus spinosus. Next base: position 20,073,116 of record OY987229.1, on the reverse strand, counting down.
AGTTTTAAAAACATCATTGTGACGTCGCTTAACAACCCGGATTTTATGACGTCACATTGACGTTTTTTCCAAAAATCCGCCACCTCAAGGCGGATGCACACAGACCCGTTTTCGCGCGTTTCTCGTTTCACGCTAGTGCTCTCGTAGAAATCTATGGGCGAGCGAGCGTGAAACGAGCGAAAACTCCTCCGTGTGCATCCACCTTTAGTCGGAGTCCCTCTAAAGTGAAGCTGTCACGGCTTTTTCAATCAAGATTCTAGCTTTGAAGCGGAACTTATTAAGACTCTAGTCTTATCAGACCGTACCTGAACGTAGAATTTGGCCATTTCTTGAATGGAGTTTAAAGGTTCCGTCAATATATCTTCAAGCCCGATGGCCGATATATTCAGGTGGGAGCTCATATCATCGAGCATGGCTGTGTACCCTTCGATGGGATGGACTACGAACAGTGCCTTGGGCGATTTTACCTTGTTGAGGTAAACTATAGTGTTCAAGGGTATCCGGAAATCTACTACTTTTGAGTTTAATAGAGGCGACGCGCCCGATACTGTTGCTCCAGTTATGGAGTGTTTGTTTGTTGATAAAATAGCGTCGCCTTCTTCCCCCGAAGAAATCTTCACTAGTGTCTTTATTTTGAGGTCGCGGATTTCTTGCATGGAGAGATTAAGTTCGTATTCTCTCTCGAGCATTTGTTTCACTTCCACGGCCATCAGAGAATCGAGACCCAGTTCACCGAGAGTGATATCCTCGTTAATATTGGACATGTCCTTTAAACCTTTTATTCAAAAGAAAAAATATATGAAATATTAACATCATGAAACTATACAATTACACGGAACAGCTCACCTAAAACACGAGATATGGATTCCAAGATATCCTTCTTAGTACCCGATCGGCCGGAGATGTTTCGTTCAGCAGGTACAATACTCGAGACTACAGCAACACCAGAGTGACTCGAAAGTTGTAGGAAGTAATCGAGGGTAGATAAACAGGAGGGAATTCTCTGCGGCAAAGATCCACCGATTACTATATCGTTACTACCCATGGTTTCCATGACGACGCCAACGTCACCAATGGCTCCCCACTGAATGGCCAATCCGTGCAAACCGTCCTTTTGTCTTCGTTCGCAAATTCTCTCCATTACCGAGTTGGCAAACCCGTAGTTGGTTTGTCCAATGTTACCCCTACCGCTAGTGACCGAAGAGAAGACGACGAACCAATCCAAATCCGGGCATAGGGCTCTAGTAACTTCGTCCAAATGAATCGTGCCCTTTACTTTGGGATCGGTTACCGCGATAAAGTTTTCTTCAGTCTGATTTTCTAGGAGAGCGTCTTTCAGAACCATAGCCAAGTTGAAAACTCCGCCAATAGAACCCAGTTTAGTGGATTCTTTAACAAGGGCTTCGGTTCCTTCCTTAGTCGAAGCGTCACTGGTGGAAACTTGAACTGCTATACCCTTACTTGCCCATCTTCTAAGGCACAGTTTTTGATACGACGTACGTACTCCAGTTCTGGAGGTGAGGACTAATTTCTTACAACCCTGGTCAATTAGCCAGTTCCCTAGTTCAAGACCGAAACCTCCTAAGCCGCCGGTAATGACGTAGGTTTTATCAGGATGGCAATACGATCTTGGCATGGCGGGAATTTGAATCGGGACTGGCTGGATTATCTTCGAACTTTCTTCCTCTCGAATTTTTATGACGACCTTGCCAATGTGTTTCCCACTGGCCATGAAACGGAAAGCGTTCTCGGCTTCGTCTCGGGCGAAGCTCGTAGTTTCTAGAGGTCGAACGACCCCGTTCCTGATACCCTCGGAAACTAAACGAAAAACTTCTTTCTTCACGATGGCAGTAGCGTCACTAGTCTCGAACACGGCGTCCAAGAGGATACCATGGAAAGTAATGCTTTTGAGGAAGGCCGACATGCCTAGAGGGTTGTTCTGCGAAAGGTCGAATTTTCCTATCTCTAAGAATCGCCCTAGCGGAGCCAAACAACGTATACTGGCTTGCAATTTCTCTTCGGACAACGAATTGAGCACCAAATCAACACCTGCCGAGAAAACGCGTTACTTAAACATTTTCAAAGAGTGCACTAAAATAAAACTAACCTCTTCCATTAGTTTCTTTCTGAATGTCAAACTCGAACAAGACATCGCGAGAATTGCTGATGTTATTGTCTTTCAGTTGAGGGAACCGTTTCTTTAGGTATTCTCGCTTTTCTACTGAGCCCACCGTGGTGTAGACTTGACAGCCCATGCTAAGACAAATGGCGATGGCTGCCTGCCCCACACCGCCAGATCCGGAATGAATTAGAATGCTCTCTCCTTTCTTCATTTTTCCTCTCATAATGAGAGCGTAGTACGCGGTGCTGTACGCGACTGGAACGGAACTAGCTTCCTCCAAAGTCCAGTGGTCGGGTACCTCCCAAAGAAAATCCGAGAGAGCCAAGACCGTAGAGGACATACCTTTGGCTTCGACTAAACCCATAACACGGGGGCCATCCGAAGAGTCCATTCGACCGGAAAATTCAAGTCCCAAAATACACTCCTGGGTGGCCAAATCGCCTTGAACGTAGATAATTTATATGAAAAAATGAATCTCTTAAAATTATGTTTTTAATTATACCTGGAAGGGCGTCTGGCGGAAGTTTTCCGGTTGCCAACATAACGTCGCGGAAATTAAGCGGCGCGAAGTACACGTGACACATGATTCGCCCAGCTTCGCAATTGTCGCGATTGTAAAATATCAGCGGAGATTCGATCCAACTCAAACTTGACAAGTCCCCCCGAGTTAAAACATTAATGAAGGCGTGGTTTGTCATCACCGACCCGCTCTCGGATGGATTGGGAAGTCCTTGATGACGGAACGTACCCCATTGGCCATCGCGATAAACGTTCATTAAGAGGTCTTTAGCTACGACGTCGGCGTAAAACGGATCCGCGAGATTGAATTCAAGCATAGACGGGTCGGAATTAAAAACGCATCTAAAATCAAATTTCATCTGTTTATTGTAGAAGGGTTTAAGTAAATAAGATAAAACATACCTAATGTTTTTTCCACCGGCAGTTTCTTGTCGAAGGCAGTTAATAAAACCAATAATTCCAACATCAGCTTTTTTAGCTACGAGCCAAATTTTTTCTCCATCCACCGCGCCTTCCAAGCCTTTGACGGCTTTCTTTAAAGGTTGAACCCAAGTGTCATAGTTATGATTATCGACTTTTATTACGGTATGTTTAGGTAGAGTGGCTGGTGAAAATTTCTTTTTTCTCATAACGAACAGAGTAGAAGTCAAATGGTCCGTTTTCTTGGCAATCAGAGTTAATCCCAGAGCTTTACAAGAACCCAAAATGTCTTCTTCGGATATTATCCGATCTTCGTTTAAAGCCAGAAGTTTTTCGCCAGGCGTTAAACTGGTCCTTTCAATAAGAAATACGAAACCATTATCTTTAGTAGCTTGTTCAATAGAGCGGATTGCCGTTTTTAAAGAGATACCACCATTGACCGCCACGTGAAGATCTTTAGCGACTACCAGGTCATAGCTATCAGAAGGTCCTTCTTTCGATTCCAAATCCCACTCGATAACCTTTGCCGCTTTGCCTAGACTGGAGGAATCGAAAGGGAATTTGGTGTTCATAATCTCGCCAACTGTGTAGTCGACTTGCATGATCAAGTGGTATTTGCTCGCGTAATTAAGGAGCCAAGGAGCTACGGAAGTTTCCATGGTCACTTCTAATATTTTCAATTTCAGCAAGTTGGGAGTATTTTCAACCACCAAGTCTAACGAAGCTCTAAGACCTTTTTCGTTTAACAAAGAATTCGAAAGTATATCCACAGTCAAGTCTTTTTTAAAGTTTGTCACGGTGTGATTTATTATGTCTTCGAGATTATGATGGTTGTCAGGACGCTCCGTAGCGCTAAGAATCTCTTTCAACACTTTTAGCAAGGTGTAATTGTCAGATTTATTTTCGTAATAATCTTTGACTAAGACGTCGGACGCTTCCTTGAATTCATTCAAAGCGCTAAAAATTTGTGCTTCCTCCCTGCCACTGACTCGCAAGATTTTCTTAGCTTGGGTGGAACACACTCTAGAATATTCCTCAATGCCGTTCTTCTCCTCTTTGGATAAAACGTTGTAGTCATCGTTAGGAATGAATAGGTACTCCTCGAGAATCGGCGGAATTTGACCTCCTTGTCGACGCGGTGCCATGCTTACTTTCAAACCCTCCATTTCCACGCCTCCGCAAGAGCAGCAATTGATGTACGGATCACAGTAGATGGGTAGTACGGAAACTTTCGCCGAATCGGGTTGCTTCCGGGGATCAATCTTAACCCTTTGGAATCTAGTTGGCAAATAAAGGCCTCGGTACTTCAAGCCGAGAATTGGAAACTGTAGCATAGCGTCCATGAAGGTCACCCAATTACCGTCCCAACGTAACTTCCCGTTTAGGTGGTTGGATTCAGCTTCAATGACTCCTTGGAAAGTTGGACCGTACTCGTATCCTCTTAATCGCAGTTCTTTATAAAATTCTTTCTTGTCTATTACGAAGTCCGTGACCATTTCCTTCCTGAGAGGGGATTTCATTATTTCGTCTTCCAATTTTAACGACGGGTCTTCCGGTACGTATATAATGCCGCTAATTACCAAAGACCCCCCTTCGCAGATTCGAAACTGCCCATTTTCGAAAATAGAGATTCGGAAATGAATGTAACCCGTTTTCGGGATGACAGTGGCGCGATGAAGAGCAACGTCTTGAAAAACGACGGGTAATTCGTCGAATTCGTACATTTTTTGTTTGGCTAGAGTTTTCCAAGCCAGCATGAGGTAAGCAGTAGCGGGGTACAACACGCGGCCATCAATGGTATGCCCGACGATATAATAATCTTCGCTAGAAGAATCGGAACATTCCGGGAAGGAAGAAGAAACCGTGGCTCGCTTTGTGGCCGCAAAGTCTTGCAAAGTAGGAACTCTATACGATTGAGAGTGGTCCCATTTTACTAAGCTAGAAAGTCTCGGAGTTCCGCGAGCAACGGGAAAATGAGTTGGATGATACAGATTCTTCACGCTGGGATTGACTCCCAAATTATAAAGCCTAAACAAAAAAAAAAAAAAAAATCTTTAAAGCGTAAAATATCGGCATTATATTATATATATCAACATTATGACGTCATCATTAAGACGCATCATCATTACGAAATCGAGTCGCTGAAATCTAACAACGTTAGGATATCAAAAAAAACCAAATTCCTTACTTTCCAACTGACGACAAGAAATGATCAATATTTCCGTCGCTATTCATCAAAGAAACGTATTCGCAGCTCGTGCCCAAATTTTCTTTCACCATTACTTCAAGAACACCGTTAATCGCTACATCGATGACGATGGCGTTCCTGGGAACGTGGGTCGTGGCTTCTCGGAAAAAGACTGCGGATGTTAAGTTATTCGCGAAGTACTCGGCTGAGCAGATTTTCGCCAATGACTCGTCCCAACGCGCTTCCTGGACTGAAGAACTAATCCAACGGCTCGTCCTAGGTTTTGGATGAACGATAACCTTTCCTAAGGTGTTCGATAAATTATCCAGCAAAGGATTCATACACGGCGTATGGAAAGCGTATTCGAAACTCTCAATTTCTTTCACGAAAATATTGCGGGAGCGCAAAAAGTTCGTAAACCGCTTGACCATTGTAGGGGGTCCTCCAATCGTAACAGATTCCGGGGAGTTATCGCAGGCCGGGTAAACGCTGTCCGGGCAGCAACGGTTAGCCTCATCCCACGATAAACCAACGGCTGCCATGACAGCTACGGGTAATTGGGCTCTCTCGCAGCATTTGGCGGTCCAGTAGGCCGACAGGAGCGTCTCTTTGCGGGTTAAACAACCGTCGGCGTACGCGCAACCAAATTCGCCGACAGAGTGACCAATTAGTCCAGCGGGAACGATATCTAGGTCGCTTAAAACGTCAACAAGGGCTATCTGAATGGCCGTTATCGCTACGAATGACGAAACTAAGCGGTTGAAATCATCATTGGAAGTTTCGCAAACTACCTTAATTAAATCAATATCTAAGTATTTTAATATTTTGGCCGATTTTTTAATGGAATTGGCGAAAGGTTCTAATTGCATCATGCTCTTAGCCATGCCCGGATACTGTGAACCCAAACCCGAGAAGGCGAACCATACGGGTTTATTCTGTAATGGCACGCTTTCGATACACGCCTCAGGTTTTTCATCGGCATTTTTAATTAAAACGTAGCCTCTGTAAGGCATTCCGCGAGTTGGGGATTTGGAAGTTTCTTCTAATAGCACCAAAGCGTCGTCGGGATATTGGTCCTTGTAAATTTTCTCAAAGACGTACTCGATACCTTGCACGGAACGGCCGCAACATACTGCCAGTCTTGGGATAGTTCTAGTTGGTATGCTTTGTGTTTTCTCTCCCGTGTGTCCTCTCAAGAGCACGTGGGCGTTTGCCCCTCCGAACCCGAAACAATTAATTCCAACCAGGGCGCCGGCTTCTATAGGGGTAGCCTCGTCAATCAACTTGAAACGACCGTCTAATAAGCCCTTGATATTGGGGTTTGGGTTAAAGAAATGCAGATTGGGTGGAATAAGACCGCTCTCCATGGCAATTAGAACTTTAGCTATAGAAGCAATACCTGTAAAAAAGACAAAGTTGGAATATAAATGACCAAAACAAGGTTAACGATGAAAAGGGTCCTCTTACCAGAGCCACCTTCAGAGTGTCCCATGTTGCTTTTGATAGAACCGATTTTCAAGGGCTCGGTTCTCATATTAAGAATTACCTCGGTCACTGCTCCAAGTTCGGTGGGATCGCCAACCCTGGTACCAGTGCCGTGCGTTTCTAGGTACGATAATTCCATCGGTGATATTTTGGCTTCGCTTAGTGCGGCACGAAATAAGCGCTTTTGCATTTCTCCAGAAGGAAACGTAATTCCTGCGTAATAAACGGTAGTCATAATAATAAAATTGTTATGGTAGCGACGGATGCCTTGCGTAACAACCTCTTCCTAAAACAGCTTTTTCGATATCAAACATATCATCATTAGGAACAAAGCTACGTTCACACATTAGTATCCCAATATATTTTTTACAATAAAATCTAAAGCATCCCAGAAGCTTTAAAGCTTGAAATCGTCGAAGTAAATTATTTTTAAATAGGGCGTTGAAGTTCATACGTCCGTTATCGTAAATTAAAAGCTAATAAGCGACTTCAATAATAAGGTTATGCCATGGATTAAATTCTAGCGTAGGTCTAGTGCACTGTCGTGTGCATATAGTCACCATAGCTTGCCTAATATACGCGGCTGATAATGGTACGTAAATTATCACCTTCATTTTTGATTCCGTCCGCGTTAACTTTGGAATGGACGACTGTAGCGTAGATTCTACGAGCGTCGCTCGATTTTTGAAGAAGCAACGCTGAGATGGTTTCGGAGCGGACATATCCGTCCCCAAGAGCGTCGAATGCCTTACATTTCCCGTCACGGGAGAGCAAACCGAGTAAGTTAAATTGGTTAGACGAGAACGGTGTATGTACGAGGGTCAAGCCCGCCACAATAGCAGCCTCGCATTGACTACTACGCATGGAGAGGAGGGCTTGATGAAAAGCGAACAAACTGGAAGAGCAAGCGGTGTCTAATGTTAAACTCGGCCCTCTGAAGTCGAAAGTATGCGAGATTCGGTGAGCCGTCATGGCCCTGCCACACGACAGCAACGTAATTCCGGAAATATCTTCGTAATTTTGCTCATCGAACGCGTCTTTAGCCTCCGAGACACATGCGCCAACGAAAACGCCAATATTCTTTCCTCTTAACGACTGGGCGCTATAACCTGGAAAAACAAGTCGGAATAATTAAAATATCACGAAATTTAACCATATAAGCGGAAAGTCACGTGGTCATAACCATATAACAAGTTGCTAAGATAGTGAGGTAATTATTATTGTTGAATAGACTCCATGGCAGTATATATATATATATATATATATATATATATATATATATATATATATATATATATGTATATATATATATATGTATATATATATATATATATATATATATATATATATATATATATGTATATATATATATATGTATATATGTATATATATATATATATATATATATATATATGTATATATATATATATGTATATATGTATATATATATATATATATATATATATATATATATATATATATATATATATATATATATATATATATATATATATATATATATATATATATATATATATATATATATATATATATATATATATATATATATATATATATATATATATATATATATATATATATATATATATATATATATATATATATACATATATATATATACATATATATATATACATATATATATATACATATATATATATACATATATATATATATACATATATATATATATACATATATATATATATACATATATATATATATATATATATATATATATATATATATATATATACATATATATATATATATATATATATATATATATATATATATATATATATTAAAATAAGATACGCATGCAGATTTTATTGAAAATAATTGTAACTGAGCGAAAAAACTTTCGACCTCTTAAAGGGACTATCTGCTATATCTCAAGTAAATCATCCCCAAGTCTACAAGACGACATACTACGGGTTACAATGATGAAGGTCCGATTTCCTCAGTCAATGATTTCACCCTAAGTATTCCAAATTTCTACAGAAGAGCGGTATGGCCCAGTATTGCTGGTAGAGTAAATCAAACTTGAACTCGCGACGCCCCGGCGAGGGCCTCTTTCGTTTCGTGAGAGAGAGGGGAAAGCCGAGTTTCTTAGTTACATTTCCTACCCCCCCTTAATGATTCTACAGACGACGCGCGAAGTCGCGAACGAACTTCAATGAAGGCAAAATAATTAGCACCGCCTACTTAGTTCCTATCTTAACCGCTAGAGAGGGCAATTTCGACTTCTGTTTCTCGGCCGTTTTACAATTTTGAGATTTTTCCTCTCTCCCCGCGCGAAAGTTGTGACGACACAACTCTCAGACCTTCAGTTCATTCGTTATATGCCCGGTTGTAGACTTGAAGCATGATTTACCTGTGGCTATATTTAAATCCATTTTAAAGTCGCCTTCTTTTCTAGCTTAGCAAGACGACGTTGTACAAAACGAATTGTACAGTCAAAGCTAGGCTGTGTACATATGGGAAGAGCTTATTAAAGGGTAAGATTTCAGAGCAGATAGGGCCTTTAAGTTCTTTGTCAGTCTGATAAAGACTACGCGCGTTATCTCAATCCGTTTCTACCGTTTATACATATTTTTTTCATTGTCAGTTAATACTAAAAGATTTAGTTTTTTTCTAGTATGATCTTGAAGACCCCAACAAAGTTTTAAGAGCACCAGTCATAATTTGTACACGAGCTCACAAATCGCGTAAATGTTTGGTTACTCTGTAGGCTGGAATCTTACCGGCATCGACAATGGTTTCGTAAACAACTTCTAATATCATTCGGTGCTGGGGATCCATATTTTCCACCAATTCGCGATCAAATTCGAAAAACTCGTTGTCGAATTTGTCAATGTCTTTCAGTGTTCCTAGTCTTTTTGGAAGTTTGAAAAGACCTTAAAAAGGGAAGGTTTCGTTACGTTTTATTACTCTTATTACAAAGTCGAATTAAAACTACGCCTTACCGGGTTTCCATCGCGGGGTAGATTCCGTAACGAGGTCAACCTTAGCAAAAAGGTTATTTTCAAATTCTTCCATGTTTCCAGATGACGGGAAACGACCGGATATTCCAGAGATGACAACGTCCTCTTCTAAATCCCACTTGGGCATTTTGGAACTGGTTTCGCTTTCATTCTCCTTGCTAAATTGTATTTCCACAAAGTCCTCGTTTTCTACTCTTTCGCGTTCCATGGTTTCGTCTAGAGTTCAACTTTTAGGAGAAAATTTAAATTTATTTTTTGTTTAAACGCGGTGTAAATTGAACTTTAAGACATATAAGATGCATCTAGAAAATGGTAAAATGTTTTTATAACGTAATTTTACTCAGTATAATATACTCTAATTGATCCAATACCGTGTAATTTTAAAAGCTCATATCAAACACCCCTTAATGGGTGGTGAAACTAATTGTCGTTTTTAAGAAATAAAAAATATTAATTGCCCTGTTGACCTGCTGCGCAAGTAGAGAACTATATAGGACATTTCCGTTTATATAGTTTAACATTCGCAATTGTTCTAGAAGTGAAATAAATTATAAATTATATTTACCAACGATTCACTCTGTCACTAAATATTAAAAAAAAATTGTAAAATTTCCAATAAATGGAAGCGAAAAAAACAATTTCAAATCTAGGAATTTTGTATTGTAAAATTTTCACTGGAATTCGCTATGAAACTTTTGATATAGAATGAATTCATTCGGGTTTATGCCAGAGTCACGAAAAATCGACTAGGTCTCTACTATATATATTTGCAAATAGACTAGTTAATATTAAAGCCGTTTATATTTGTTCGATGTTTTCCTTAAATTTAAGGGATATTTTTAGTTTATTTCCTCGAATTGCTTATTGGACAACTTCATTACTTAACTTTTCATCATATCACTTTTTTATTAATTTTAAATAAAAGCCACAAACCACATACAGAAAATAAATTAAAATTGTCTAAATTCATAATATCCTCTATTTTATTGTATTATAAAAACAATCGATATGAATTATTTTTGATCGAATTTAAAATGATCAACATGGAATCCATAATCGACACTGGAACTTCCATATGTTCAAAAACTATACTCACTGAATTTCAAAATGAAACCAATCAATTTTACCTAAAAATATTATCCTTGTTTAGATCAGTTAGCCAATATCACCAAGCAAGTGTATTCTTCATTGGACGCGAAAAATCGGTGCACGTACCTATAGTCTTGAGAAATATGTTTGGAAACGTTGATTTGGAAATTCAAAAGATAGAATTTAAACTTCATATTATAAGTCTATTTATAATTATATTATAATTAATTCTAATTACATTCATTTGATGTTCTCTACAAAACAAATAATAATTTCGAAATAGTACATGTTTTTCTTAAATTACTATTTATGTAATCTTAATTAAAACTAAATCAAATATCCATACCTGTATAGCTATTCCTCATAGTCACTAAGGAGTTCGAATAGGACCAAGATGGGTCTTTTTTAGAGATAGACGTTTGAACTAAATAATCCAAAAAAAGGATGGCTAATCTCTAAATTTATCCACAATTATTTTGATTACGTCGAATTTATCATAAAATGCATGCTGGGTTTTGATCTAATATATTCTCGTGCTGGGTAATGTATGATTTTGAACGAAAATTACCCCAAATTAACTATCTCAAAAGCTGACTGAGAGGTTACCAATTTCGTCACTTGGTAATTCGACGCTAATTTCTGAGCTAGTAAGTTAATAACTATTGTTTGCTCCGTAATTTTGTTATTCTTCATTATTTTCATCAACCTAATTTATCAAATCAGCGTAACCATTTTAAAGTGGTTCGTTTTCTACGGATTAATTTTTAGTTGGTCTTGTATACTGTTGGAATATAGGTATAGCTATTTAAAAATGTATAACTTAACTTTGGTTGGGTCTATTTAAAGATGGAAGGGTTTATTTTGTAGATTAAGAATGGGGCTATTCGCGGAACGCGACTTCGACACTTTTGGAAAAGATCCGGAGAAGATACGACCCTAATAGTTGGATCTATCAAGAAGGATCAGATAAGGAGAGGAAAAGTGGGGCTGCGTTGAGTTAGAGAGAGAAGAGCCAACCTCCCACTCGGGTGGAAAGGGGGGATAGGAAATTCTCGAGGTAAACTGTTGTCACGCGGTCGCTAGCTAGCGCGTCTCATAAAGGATTCGTTTTACCCACGTGACAACAATTTACCACGAAGCATCTCTACCCCCGTCTGTCCCCCGTTCTCCCAGAGTGGGAGTTTAGGCCGACGCAGTAGGAGCCCCGTCGTTCCCACTTTTCCTCTCCTTATCTGATCCTTCTTGGATCTATAAACGGGGAGGAAATTTTGGAGAAAGAGTTCTCGCGATGGCATACCTTGTCTAGTCTCTCGGCGCCCACTCAGCGTCAAGCTTTTTCTTGAGCTAAGAATTTATTTATTTCCGGTTTCTCTCTTCTCCTCCCCCCGGGCTCCTATCGGATAACGCGTTTATCGAGATTTCGCGAATGATTGATTTTTATTAAGTTACGATAGCGTTTATATTGCATCGTTAACGGTTTCATAATAAATTTCCTTTAGGTAGCTGTATCTATTTGTTCTGACTTGTTACTTTTCATTTTTTCATTCTAAAATAAACCAAATAAAATTTGGACAATTACAGCATAAACATAATAATATTTACTTAAAATAATTTCTTACTTAATTGTTTTTGTGATTTTTAACGTTTCACCACCGTGCATTGAAATTTCAGCTTACCACGGTAATTAACTAAGGCTTAGAAACTACCGTAAGCACGCGGCACGCTCTGCCCCTAGGATTTTAAAAAACCGGAAATGCTGCTCTGCACAGCTTAATAATCACGTGAACGCTGACGTGAACGTGACGTCGCCGGCAACAGTAGAACAAGAAGGGAAAGCACCGAAAAGGGGTACTTTAGTTTATAGACCGCGATAATTAGCCTAATTAATCAGACCGTTTTTAAGGGAATGTTTCACTTTACGGTCTGGGAAATAAGGTTTTACGAGCTTCGGAAAAATCCCAGGTTTACGCGCTCGATTTCTTTGTAAAGTTTGGGGTTCCCGCTACAAAATAAACTATCCAAACCCAGAATTCGGCCACAAACTCTTCGTGAAAACGTAATTTCAAAATATGTCTACGAATTTCTAATTCTTAACGGCGCGGTAAAATATACGAAAAACTCCCAAAAATTGCTAAAGGAACCACTTACGCGCCTCGAATCGAGAAACGAGTGTCACCAATGGATTCCTTGGCCGAATTTAACAATGGAGAGGTGGAATTAGCGAGATCGAGCCAGTATTTGGGAAGTTATCGACGATTTCCTTCAAAATGAGTATTCCTTTACGGGTTCTATGCCAAACCGATGCAAAATTTTTAAATCGTCATTAGGAGCTTTATTCTTTTAAACCTATTAAAAAGCATATATATTTCTATAGAAAATTTCTCTCGTGGAATTGAGTCGCTGCCGCTATTCTTTTATCGTACCATTAAAACGTCAGATTCAAAATTTTATACCTCTAGGTTAAGGCGTTCTTAAGAACCTTTAAAATAAATACGGCAAAAATATAAAAACTTCTTACATAGCTAAGCCTAACGTTTTTTAGACTAAAAAAAATCGCTAGGCCTACTCGGTACTATTTTCATTCATGTTCATTCATTCCTTACTACGTGTCGTACTCTACGGGGAGGGAGATCCACTTGTTGCGTCCTTCAACGCCCCACGAACTGTCTATCTCCTGGCCCGGCGGCCTTGACTTAATTCTTACGCCATAGTAAATTCCTTATACTCTCCTTTCATTGGCTGTGGAGTTTGTCATTGACGGAATGGGGGACGGGGTGCCATACGGAGTTGGGGGCTTCCTGGTTCGAGGCGGCGGCTTCTTTATTGTAGGATTTCCTCTCTGTTCCCCAGTAGGGCGCGACCTTGACCGATTCTCACCGCGCAGGTGCGTCCATTCTTCTCCTGTATTTCCGCATTCCATCGTCTACGCGTATAATCATAAGTCTATTATTATATCTAAGTAGGGCGTACTGTTTAAATTCATTTTCTTCAAAATAACGTTTGAATAACGAATGAATTAGTTTAATTCCAGAGGCCAAGCGCCAACACCACCTCAATGACATCTTTATACGTCTGTCGGTTGACGTGTGCAAATGACAATAATAAATACTGGCTCAATCGCGTTAATTCCGCTTCTGCCCTGTTAAATTCGGCCAAGGAATCCATTGGTGACTCTCGTTTCTTGATTGGAGGCGCGCAATTGGTGCCTTTTGCAAATTTGGGATTTTCTTTTTTTTTTTTTACATGTTATAAGATAGTTCAGATTTAGAAGAATTGGAATCAGGGCGCTCAGAATTAGAAGACGCGCTGCTGCCGTCTTTAAAACCGCGTCTACGTCAAATGTACGCGTCATGGAATAATGAAAACTAGCACAACTGGTCCCCGACTATTCTAACTTGATATTAGATAGCTAAAAATTCCATAGCAATCGAGATCTGGGCGTTCAGAATTAGGCAACTCTACCCAGGATGCGGTCATTTTACTCAGCAACAATAATAATTGCATTACAAAATAAAATTTATATTAGAAATAATTTTTATACACACAATTTGAGCTCTAAATGTAGCTGTAAAGTTTCGTATGTTATTTGGCTTACCATTTAATATTTTAACATTTTAAAAATGGCATTGTAGATTATTATTTAAATTTAACTCTTAAATCACTGGCTTTTAACAATATTTTTTTGAATTACGATCGTAAATAAGTAAGCTGGTTACACTGTTAATTGAAGATATATTTAGCTAGTTTATTATTAATTATATCAGCAATTTCGGCGGCACTTGGTTCCTCCAAAATTGTATTATGGTTTCCATTTACAGAATGTACCTCTACGTGACCGTCAACAATCTTAAAAATAAAGTAATTATGTGTGATTTTGAAATAGACACGGTTAGAAAACCGAGGATTGTTGGGATCACACCACATGCTGGATATCACCAAGGATCACTATCTTAGTTAAATAATATTGGAGGAAAGAACACTTGTATTATACAGAGGAATTTATTGCAGACCCCAAGATTACTATGTGTGGCAAGAATTGCCGCGAAGAACCGCCTGGTTCGATTCTTACGAATGTGGCCACTTCAATTTTATTGCTGTTTTATGAACAACTAAAAAAGCTCTTCTGGTTGTTAATATATGTCTAACTAGAGCTTGACTTGCTAACGAAAAAAATAATAAATAAAAATTACCTGGCTCAGTCCATAGTCATCGGGTAGATTTAACGTATCACTGACTTCATTGGCTTTGATCAAAGTAACGTCACCTTTGAACTTTTCAGATGATTCGTAATTTAACGAAGCTAAAACTCTACGATGGACCGCAGTGATGATAAGTTGCAATATTTCAGGTTTTACTTCTAGACTCTTTGTTTGTTTTACATAAGAGGAAGCTACTTCGCATTGCTCTTTAAATGAATTTAGTTTATGAATACTTTCAATAAGCTGAAACAGAAAAATCATTAAGAGCCTTTGAGCTTTGAGCAACGAAAAAATTCAGAGTTATCAAGCAAACCACTAAAAACGAAATGTTTTAGTTTTTCATAAACTTCAACCTTACCTTATCACTGATGCCATCAGCATATTTTGAGATTAAGTTAACTAGTAATTCAAACTCTCCATCATCAAAAACCGACTTGAAATCCATCTCTGTAATCAAAAATTTAAGCAAATCTGACGTTCCGTCCAGTAACGTTAGCGATTCGACGCCTTTCTCGACACCTAATTCCTTTTGAATGGTTATGGCCATTTCCAACGCTACCACAGCTCCGAATGAATAACCGCATATGTGGTACGGACCTTCCGGTTGTACTTCTTTTATTTTCTATTTTAATAAAATGTTTTAACTGTTTGACTTAGAGGAAATGAAAGGAGAGACGTTACCACGCAGGGTGACCACCAAAAAGATCCAAATAGAAATATAGGAAAAATCAGAAGCTCATGAAACCCTCCTTTGAAGTCTACTACTCTAATGTTCCATACAGCGCTCCTCTCTGTATGGGTAAAATTCACAATTTTACGAGATCGGAGGGGTCCTACTTCATACCCCCCTGTCTACGAAAAATTGGAAATTCTCTCTCTCCACAAACGACGACGTTTTTTTGACGAACTCTAAGGCTGCTAGAGATATTCGTTCGACGAACTCCCGCTCCGAAAATATCTACCGTTAGGAGGCGTACGAATCGCGCTTTTTGAAACTAACCCATACAGAGAGGGGTAGACAAGACCAGGGAGTAATAGACTTCAAAGGAGGGTTTCATCGGCTTCTGGAAAAATATAGGAGAGTTAAAAATGAAATTACTACTGAAGTTATAGGAAAATATAAGAGAATTCATTTCTTCTGAAATTATAGAAAACATAGAATTTCTACTGAAATTATAGGAAAGCATGGGTTAATTACTACTGAAATTATAGGAAAATATAGGAGAATTACTACTGAAATTATAGGTAAATATAGGAGAATTACCACTAAAATTATAGGTAAATACATGTTTAGGAGAATTACCACTGAAATTATAGGTAAATATAGGATAATATAATAAAACAATTCATTTGGATTCATAACTAAATCAGGGTGAATACCACATTATTACTTATTTTAAAATTTGATCCAATTTCCCATAGTCTTTTCAGTTAATTTTTGTAGTTTTAGAGCGATAACTTGCCAACTATTTCTATACTTGCTACAATATATAGTAAACTAAATTGATGAATTAATGGAAAACGTAGTAAGTTTCAAGTACTATCAGTCCGTACCTGAAAGTAGAATTTGGCCATTTCTTGAATGGTGTTTAAAGACTCGGTCGCTGTATCTTCAAGTCCGATGGACGATATATTCAAGTGGGAGCTCATATCATCGAGCATGGCTGTGTACCCTTCGATGGGATGGACTACGAACAGTGCCTTGGACGATTTTACCTTGTTGAGGTAAACTATAGTGTTCACGGGTATCCGGATATCTATTACTTTAGAGTTTAGTAGAGGTGACGCGCCAGATAATGGGGCTCCAGTTAAGGAGATTTCGTTTGTTGATACCATAGCGTCAACTTCTTCCCCCGAAGAAATCTTCACCAGTGTCTTTTTTTTCAGGTCACGGATTTCTTGCATGGAAAGATTAAGTTCGTATTCTCTCTCGAGCATTTGTTTCACTTCCACGGCCATAAGAGAATCGAGCCCGAGTTCACCGAGAGTGATATCCTGGTTTATATTAGTCATGTCTTTTAAACCTTTTATTCAAAAAAATATATATATATATATATTATAAAAGAGTATCATACATTATAAAATATTAATGGAACAATACAATTATACGGAACAGCTCACCTAAAACACGAGAGATGGATTCCAAGAGATCCTTCTTAGTACCCGATCCTGAGTTGTTTCGTTCAGCTGGTACAATACTGGAGACCACGGCCACACCAGAGTAATTGAGTCTTTCGCGAGACTGACTGGAAAGTTGCAAGAAGTAATCGAGGGTAGATAAACAGGAGGAAATTCTCTGCGGCAAAGATCCACCGATAACCATATCATTACCACCCATAGTTTCTATAACGACACCAACGTCACCGATGGCTCCCCACTGAATGGCCAATCCGTGCAAACCGTCCTTTTGTCTTCGTTCACAAATTCTTTCCATTACAGAGTTGGCAAACCCATAGTTGGTTTGTCCAATGTTACCCCTACCGCTAGTGACCGAAGAGAAGACGACGAACCAATCCAAATCCGGACACAGGGCTCTCGTAACTTCGTCCAAATGAATCGTACCCTTTACTTTGGGATCGATTACCGCGATAAAGTTTTCTACAGTCTGATTTTCTAGGAGAGCGTCTTTCAGAACCATAGCCAAGTTGAAAACTCCGCCGATAGAACCCAGTTTTGTGGATTCTTTAACAAGGGCTTCGGTTCCTTCCTTATTCGAAGCGTCATTGGTGGAAACTTGAACTCTGATACCCTTACTAGCCCATCTTCTAAGGCACAGTTTTTGATACGACGTACGTACTCCAGTTCTGGAGGTGAGGACTAATTTCTTACAACCCCGGTCGATTAGCCAGTTCCCTAGTTCAAGACCGAAACCTCCTAAGCCACCAGTAATGACGTAGGTTTTATGTGGGTGGCAATAGGATCTTGGCATGGCGGGAATTTGAATCGGGACTGGCTGGATTATCTTCGAACTTTCTTCCTCTCGAATTTTTATGACGACCTTGCCAATGTGTTTCCCACTGGCCATGAAACGGAAAGCGCTCTCGGCTTCGTCTCGGGCGAAGCTCGTAGTTTCTAGAGGTCGAACGACCCCGTTCCTGATACCCTCGGAAACTAAACGAAAAACTTCTTTCTTTACTATGGTAGTAGCACCGCTAGTCTCGAACACGGCGTCCAAAAGGATACCGTGGAAAGTGATGCTTTTTAGGAAGGCCGACATGCCCAGAGGGCTGTTCTGCGAAAGGTCGTATTTTCCTATCTCTAAGAATCGCCCTAGAGGAGACAAACAACGTATACTGGCTTGCATTTTCTCTTCGGACAACGAATTGAGCACCAAATCAACACCTGCCGGGATAACGCGTTACTTTAACATTTTCAAATAGCACCATAAAAAAAGACTAACCTCTTCCATTAGTTTCTTTCTGAATGTCAAACTCGAAAGAGACATCGCGAGAATTGCTGATGTTATTGTCTTTCAGTTGAGGGAACCGTTTCTTAAGGTATTCTCGCTTTTCTACTGAGCCCACCGTGGTGTAGACTTGACAGCCCATGCTAAGACAGATGGCGATGGCTGCCTGCCCCACACCGCCAGATCCGGAATGAATTAGAATGCTCTCTCCTTTCTTAATTTTTCCTCTCATAATGAGAGCGTAGTAGGCGGTGCTGTACGCAACTGGAACGGTACTAGCTTCCTCCAAAGTCCAGTGGTCGGGTACCTCCCAAAGGAAATTCGAGAGAGCCAAGACCGTAGTGGCCATACCTTTGGCTTCGACTAAACCCATAACGCGACGACCATCCGGGCAGTCCATTCGTCCGGAAAATTCAAGTCCCAATATGCACTCATGGGTGGCCAAATCACCTTGAATGTGGATAATATCTGTAAAAAACTGAATCCTTTAAAATGCTATTTTTTAATTATACCTGGAAGGGCGTCTGGCGAAAGTTTTCCGGTAGCCAACATAACGTCGCGGAAATTTAGCGGAGCGTAGTACACGTGACACATGATTCGCCCAGCTTCGCATATCTCGCGATTGTAAATTATCAACGGAGACTGGATCCATCTCAAACTTGACAAGTCACCCCGGGTTAAAACATTAACAAATGCGTGGTTCGTCATCACCGACCCACTCTGAGTTGGATTTGGTAGTCCTTGGTGACGGAACGTACCCCATTGGCCATCGCGATAAACGTTCATTAAGAGGTCTTTAGCTACGACGTCAACGTAGTACGGATCTTTGGGATCGAATCCGGGCAAAGACTTGTTGAAATTGGCGTTAAAGACGCATCTAAAATTATATTTCTCCTTGTATCTTCCGTGCACTTACGTAAATTTGATAAGAATTACCTAATTTTTTTTCCTCCTGCAGTTTCTTGTCGAAGACAGTTTACTAATCCAACTATTCCAACGTCTGCTTTTTCAGCTAAGAGCCAGATTTTTTCTTCTTCCACAGCGCCATCCAAGCCCTTGACGGCTTCCCTTAAAGAATGGACCCAAGTGTCGTAGTTGTCGTTATCAACTTTTATTATAGACTGTTTGGGTAGAGTGCCAGTTGAAGATTTCGTCTTCCTTATAATGTATAGTGCCGAAGTCAAATTGTCCGTTTTCTTGGCAATCAGAGATAATCCCAGAGCTCTACAAGATTCTAAAATGTCTTCTTCGGAAATAAGTCGATTTTCATGCAAGGCCAGAAGTTTTTCCCCCGGCGTTAAATTGGTCCTTTCAATAAGGAATACGAAACCATTATCTTTGGTGGCCTGTTTAATCGAGCGGATAGCCGTTTGTAAACAGATACCACCATTGACTGCCACGTGAAGATCTTTAGCGACTACTAGATCGTAGCTATCTGAAGGTCCTTCTTTCGATTCCAAATCCCACTCGATAACCTTTGCCGCTTTGCCTAGACTGGAGGAATCGAAAGGGAATTTGGTGTTTGCGATCTCGCCAACCGTGTAGTCTACTTGCATGATCAAGTGGTATTTGCTCGCGTAGTTAAGAAGACAAGGAGCGATGGACGTTTCCGTGGTCGCTTCTAATATTTTCAATTTCAACAAGTTGGGTGTATTTTCTACTACCAAGTCTAACGAAGCTCTAAGACATTTTTCGTTTAACAAAGAGTTCGAAAGTATATCCGCAGTCAAGTCCTTTTTACATATTGTCACAGTGTTTTTTAATACATTTTCGAGAATCTCCGTATTGCCGGGACGTGATACCGCTTCAAGGACCTCTTTCAACGCGTTTAGCAGCGTATAATTGTTACATTTCTTTTCGAAATAATCTTTGACCAAGTCGTCGGACGCTTCCTTGAAACCATTCAAAGCGCTAAATATTTGTGCTTCATTCCTGCCACTGACTCGCAAGATCTTCTTAGCTATGGTGGAACACACTCTAGCGTATTCCTCAATTCCGTTCTTCTCCTCTTTGGATAAAACGTTTTCGTCGTCGTTACGAACGAATAAATATTCCTCCAGAATCGGCGGGATTTGACCCCCATGTCGACGCGGTGCCATGCTTACTTTCAAACCCTCCATTTCCACGCCTCCGCAAGAGCAGCAATTGATGTACGGATCACAGTAGATGGGTAGTACGGAAACTTTCGCTGAATCGGGTTGCTTCCGGGGATCAATCTTAACCCTTTGGAATCTAGTTGGCAAATAAAGGCCTCGGTGCTTCAAGCCGAGAATTGGAAACTGTAGCATAGCGTCCATGAAGGTCACCCAATTACCGTCCCAACGTAACTTCCCGTTTAGGTGGTTGGATTCAGCTTCAATGACTCCTTGGAAAGTTGGACCGTACTCGTATCCTCTTAATCGCAGTTCTTTATAAAAATCTTTCTTGTCTAATAAGAAGTCCGTGACCATTTCCTTCCTTAGAGGGGACTTCTTGATTTCCCCTTCCAATTTTAACGACGGATCTTCCGGTATGTAAATAACGCCGCTCACTACCAAGGACCCTCCTTCGCAGATTCTAAAATGCCCATTTTCGAAAACGGAGACTCGGAAGTGAACGTGACCCGTTTTCGGGATGACAGTGGCGCGATGAAGAGATACGTCTTGAAAAACGATGGGAAATTCGTCAAATTTGCACAATTTTTGTTTTGCTAGAGTTTTCCAAGCCAACAAGAGATAACCAGTAGCGGGATACAACACGCGGCCATCTATGGTATGCCCGACGATATAATAATCTTCGCTCGAAGAATCAGAACATTCCGGGAAGAAAGAGGAAACCGTGGACCTCTTGGTGTCCACAAAGCCTTTTATAGTCGGGATTCTATGCGATTGAGAGTGGTCCCATTTCACTAAGCTAGAAAGTCTCGGAGTTCCGCGAGCAACTGGAAAATTAATTGGATTATAGAGGTTCTTTATACTCGGATTGACTCCTAAATTGTAGAGCCTAAACAAGAACAAAATATATTAAATAAAAAGTGAACAAAATGAACTGCGCTAATTTCGGCCAGGTTATTACTTACTTTCCAACTGAAGACAAGAAATGTTCTAAATTGTTTTCACTGTTCATCAAAGAAACGTATTCGCAGTCTGTACCCAGAGTTTCTTTAACCATCGCTTCTAGCAGACCATTAGGGGCTACATCAATGACGATGGCGTTTCTGGGAACGTGAGTCATGGCTTCGTGAAAAAGAACCGTGGATGTCAAATTATTCGAGAAATAATCGGCAGAGCAGAGTTTCGCCAATGACTCGCCCCAACGCGCTTCCTGAACGGAAGAACTAATCCAACGGCTCGTCCTAGATTTCGGACAAACAATAACCTTTCGTAAGGTGTTCGATAAATTATCCAGCAACGGACTCATACACGGCGTATGGAAAGCGTATTCGAAACTCTCAATTTCTTTCACGAAAATATTCCGGGAGCGCAATTCGTCCGCAAACCGTTTGACCAATGTTGGGAGTCCCCCGATCCTAACGGATTCCGGGGAGTTATCGCAGGCCGGGTAAACGCCTTCAGGGCAGCTACGGTTAGCTTCATCCCACGATAAACCGACGGCTGCCATAACTCCTACGGGTAATTGGGCTCTCTCGCAGCATTTGGCGGTCCAGTATGCAGACAGGAGAGTCTCTCTACGGGTTAAACAACCGTCCGCGTACGCGCAACCAAATTCGCCAACCGAATGACCAATTATTCCAGCGGGAACGATTTCTAGGTCGCTTAAAACGTCAACATGGGCAATCTGAATGGCCGTCAGAGCTACGAAAGACGAAACTAATTCTTCATTCGGACCCTCGCTAACTAACTTAATTAAATCAATATCTAAGGATTTTAATATTTTGGCCGATTTTTTAATGGAATTGGCGAAAGGTTCTAACTGCATCATGCTCTTAGCCATGCCCGGATACTGCGAACCCAAACCTGAGAAGGCGAACCATACGGGTTTATTCTGTAAAGGCACGCTTTCGATAAACGCCTCAGGTTTTTCATCGGCATTTTTAATTAAAACGTAGCCTCTGTAAGGCATTCCGCGAGTAGGGAATTTGCAGATTTCTTCTATTAGCACCAAAGCGTCGTCGGGATATTTGTCCTTGTAAATTTTTTCAAAGACGTACTCGATACCTTGCACTGATCTGCCGCAGCATATTGCCAATCTTGGGATAGTTCTAGTTGGTGGGCTTTGAGTTTTCTCTCCAGAGTGTCCTCTCAAGAGCACATGGGCGTTTGCGCCTCCGAACCCGAAACTATTAAGGCCAACCAGGGCCCCGGCTTCTAAAGGGGTAGCCTCGTCAATCAACTTGAAACGACCGTCTAATAAGCCCTTGATATTGGGGTTTGGGTTAAAGAAATGCAGATTGGGTGGAATAAGCCCACTCTCCATAGCGATTAGAACTTTAGCTATAGAAGGGATAGCTGTAGAAAAGACAAAGGCGGATTATAAATAACCAAAAAAGAGTTTAACGATTAAACTACGTCCACACGAATCACTTTGAAACTGTTTTAAAGCCATTGAAATGGATTTTACAGGCTACTGACTTCAAAATTTTTCATTTTGACCTTTCCAAAATGGTTAAAAACGATTTCAAAGTCTGTAGCGTAAACGCGTCTGACTTCGCACCAGACCCAGCTTCGGAGTGTCCCATGTTGCTTTTGACAGAACCAATTTTCAATGGCTCAGTTCTCAGATTAAAAATGGCCTCGGTCACTGCTCCTAGTTCTGTAGGATCGCCAACCCTGGTGCCAGTGCCGTGCGTTTCGAGATACGATAATTCCTCTGGGGAAATATTCGCTTCGTTTAGAACGGTTCGTAATAAGCGCTTTTGCATTTCTCCAGAAGGAAACGTAACCCCTGCGTAATAAATCACCTTACGTTATAATAAGTAACTTAAAAGTGTTGGATTTTATTTCCAGAGCGAATGGCTACTCTATGGGAAAACTTAGTGACCTAAAATTTTCGGGTTTAGGGACTATCGCCAGTTACCTTCAATTTTGGCTCCATCCGCGTTAACTTTGGTGTGTACGACGGTAGCGTAAAGTCTACGAGCATCGCTTGCTTTTTGAAGAAGCAACGCTGCGACGCTTTCGGAGCGAACATATCCGTCTCCAAGAGCGTCGAATGCCTTACATTTGCCGTCTTGGGCAAGCATACCCAGTAAATTAAACTGGAGAGACGCGACTGCTTTATGTATGATGCCGCTGCCCGCGACAATGGCCGCTTCGCACTGATTACAACGCATAGAGAGGACGGCTTGATGAAACGCGTACATTGTGGAAGAGCAAGCCGTGTCCAAGGTCAAACTCGGCCCTTTGAAGTCGTAAGTATGCGAGATTCGGTTAGCAGTCATGCTTCTGCCGCAAGACAGCGCCAGAATACCCGTAAGATCTTCGGCCTGATCGCTCGCGTACGCTTCATGGGCGTCTGAAATGCTCTGGCCAACGAAAACGCCAATATTCTTCCCCCTCAACGAATTGGCGCTATAACCTGAAAAAAAAAAAAAAAAAAAAAAAGAAGGGTATTACTCTAATATATAACATTTAGTTATTGATCGACTCGATAATTATACCCGCATCAATTATGGTTTCGTACACAACTTCTAATAGCATTCGGTGCTGAGGATCCATATTTTCCACCAATTCGCTATCAAATTCGAAAAACTGATTGTCGAATTTGTCGATATCTTTTACTTTTCCTTGTCGCTTGGGCATCCCGAAAAGACCTTCAAAGAAGCGGTTTCGTTTCATACTAGCCGCGTTCACACTGGAGACTTTGAAACCGTTTTAAGCCGTTTTGAAAGGTCAAAATGGAAATTTTTCGGGTCAACTGTAGAGATTCTTTATCAAAAAATTAAATTATTGTTTCGAAAACTCGATTTGAGCATTCGAAACAGTTTGAAAACGGTTTCAAAGTTGCTAGTGTGAACGTAGCTAAGAGGCTTAATTGAAAGTCGAATTAAAACTATTTGTTCCGCGCCATACCGGGTTTCCATCGCCTGCCATCTTCCGTAACGAGATCAACCTTAGCAAAAAGATTATTTTCAAATTCTTCCATGTTTTCCGATTCCGGGAAACGACCGGATATTCCAGTGATGACAATGTCCTCTTCTAAATCCCACTTGGGCATTTTGGAACTGTCTTCTCTTTCATTCTCCTGGCTAAACCGTAACTCCAGAAATTCTGAGTTTTCCATAGTTTCTTCTCGCGTTTTACTGGCTGAATAAATATAAAAATAAGACTATATTTAATTTCAAAAAATTAGTTATTATTATACGGTTTTTAAAACTATCATAAATTTATCGTGATTCTGCTCCAAGACCGTTGAAGAGATAGAGTTAACTTAGAGTGGCTATTCGTATCACGAAAGTTTCCCATTTCATTCGGGAATAAAATTAAATTAATAGATTAAACTAATAGTTTCGCCAGACTACTATAGTTGTCCGATAAAAACATATCGCGCATCAACACGAACTACTTCTATTTTGAAATATACATTTAATGTTCACAATTATTCTACAAATGTAATAAAATCAGTAAAATACCTATGATTCACCTTGCAGCTAAATAAAAAATACTGAAGATTTCAATTATTGAAGAACTGAAATTTTATTGAAGTACTCGATCGTTTCTAGAGGTAAATTTTTCGTAGGTATTCACTGTTTAAAAGCTTTTTAAACAAAATATCAGTTTATCCCAGATCACCAGACAATGTCTCTATATCTTTTCAAATAGGTGATATTTGCTTCACTGATCTAGTCTATATACAAGGTGTTTACAGTTAATAATTTCCTCGAAGTTTTTCTTAATTTTAAAAGATATTCCATAGTTCATTTCCTCGTATTTCTTATTGGACAACTTCATTATTAAACAAATTCTTATTGGTCCACAATCATTCTCTCCACCCCCCTTTAAACACGCCACGTTGTAAATGTTAGATCAATAGGGCCAAGAACTCACTAATGGAATCCGAGAACGGAACAATCGGAAGATAAAGATCGGAATAGCTTGGATCTGCATTTTTGATTTCTATGATTTTTTATAACACCAATTGTTTGAATTTACTAATGTACGACAAAAGATAGTTTTACTCATTCTTTTATCATACCTTTATAGGATAAAAAGGCTTAGAAAGGACCTGGATTAAAAATGCTTAGAAAGAACTTGGAGTAAAAAGGCTTAGAAAGAACTTACAATAAAAAGGCTTAGAAAGGACTTAAAATAAAAAGGCTTAGATATGACCATATATAAAATAGGCTTAGATAGGACCAACTATAAAATAGGCTCAGAAAGGGCTAACTAGTGAATATCCCACATGTAAATTTGACAGGAAAAAGAGAGTGTTTCTTGAAAAATCTGTAATTATTAACTGGAAAACTATCGAACGGGAAAAATGGCTTATTATTATCGTATTCAAATTTTTATAAAGGAGAAATTGGTTTATTTCGTATTCAAAAATTAAATGTCGTCGTCGTGAATAATGAGGAAATCTTAAAAACATAACCTATTATATTACAAATTTACAAATAATAAATTCTGCAACATTTTGCAAAACCATTTTAAATATTCATCAAATTTGAGCCTTGAGAATATTTTCTTTAAAATTATGGAGTTCGTTTCCGTATTAGTTCGCGTCAGTTATTCAAATTTATTGCCTAATTACTTCATGAAATCCCCATCCGGAATTAGTAATTAACATAAGATTAGTTCATTAAATTTAAAAGCAGGGCCGGTTTAGCTCCGAAAATGCATGAAGTGTTTTGATATAGCTCAGGAAAAGGCTTAAAACGAAGGAGCCTTTAGCTCAAAATGAAGGTTTTCGTTGAACTCCATATGGAAAGACTCAAAATTGGTGAGTTCTCATTTAACTCGAAATTAAGGTTTTTTGTTTTTGTTCAGGCCCAGGAGCAGGGAAAGGCTAAAACGTTTTTACATATCGCTCAGGCTCAGAAAAAGGTGGCCCCATTAATCTCTAAATGCACTTTTTGTTTATCGAAACTGAGGGGCCCCTATTTGTCTGAATTCTGTGGACCTGTGGTGTGAAAGCAATTGTCATCTTGCCTTTTTGTTTGTTAAAAGTGGAAACTTTGATTTTTTGAGTAAATTTGATTGTAAGTTGTCAAAAAGGAACGGACGGGAAAAAGTTTTAATTATCATTATTTAGTTTTTATTTTATTTCTCAGTATCTAATTAAGATAGCTCAAAGATTTTAAGTTTTAAAAGTTAAGGGATAAGGTATGGTTAATATTATTAATTATTTCAAGGTTGAACCTCTTGCGTATTTAAAAAATTTTGAAACTTTTTAGAGAATATATTCATTGTAATATAATAAATTAGGTTTTTCCTCGTTCGCGACGACAATTTTCTTTAATACGAAATAAACAATTATTCCGTTAAAAAAATTGAATTAATAATAAGCTTGCAATTTCCCAGTTATATTTCAGCTAAATTGGTTAACCGAACAGGAATAAGTTGATATAATATTATCAATGTAGGAATAAAAACTCATTTTATGTACCTAAGAACGTTTGTGGCAAATATATTCTACAGAAATCCTCACATACTCTGTGTGGAGTGGGATCAGCTGTTTCCTTGATGCTAACTAGTTTCAACCAGCTTGCTTCCTTGGATAAATTTTATCCCCTAAAAAAACGCGACCAAAAACCGAAACATACAAACCTTTTCGTAATGTAATCTCAACCGCTAGGGAGTGATATTTTAGTCGTGGACTAGTTCATAAATATTTTCTGTACACAGATTTTTCGAATCCGTCTATTTGCAAATACATATAAAGAGAGACGTCACTCATGATTTTCTGGTACACCTGAGTTGACGCAAGTCCGGCTTTGTTAATGCAAACAGTTCCAACGCTTGCTGAACTCAAGAGTCCAGCTTTGGTAGTTCAAAGAGTTCAAACATTTTGACAACCTGTGTTTGTGTTCTCAAGTGTCTGACCCCCGCGAGGGGTCTGACACTCTTGAATTCGCTGTACACCTGAGTTCACTTAGCTCAGCTTTGACCGTGCATTGAGTTCGAACTCTTATGAACTCTGAGTTCAGCTTTGATAGTGCAAAGAGTTCAAACATTGTGTACACCTGAGTTCGCGAGTGTCAGGCCCCTCGGACCCCCGATAGCTTGAGGCAGTGAGCTGAAATAAACCTAAATCAATCCAATCTTTTTGAATTTTTTGTTATGATATTTGTCATATATGGCTGTAAGGCACACAAAAATGTTTCACCATTTATTGTAGGGTAATTAGTTTTTGAGTTATAGTTTGGCTGTCCTACCCTATTGGAAGAGTTTCATTCCTTTATTGGGAACTATGAAAGTAAAAGTAAAAAGCACCCAGAAAATCTGACCCTTCGAAACGTTTTTTAGTGTATTTTCAAATTCTTCGAGATTTTCATCCACCTTAAACTTCTAGTAAAATTTATGTAAGTTTAATGCTTTATTTTGTGCCAAGATCCATTTTTTTAAACCAATTTATTTCTAAATAAGAGTTTACTATTTATATTAAGATCTTATTTCGGATGTCCTGTATTTATTTCCGTCATTGCATGTCATTGAGCCACGCCCACGAATATGTCATACATATGATTATATAATGTGAGCCAAAATATGGGCTACAAAATAATATATTCATAAATATTGGAACAAAATGTCTCTTCTAGTTCTTCGCGTACTACCAACCCACACCTACCTCTAACAGAAATAGATCTATCTGTCTGCCTCTAATGCTCCAAGTTATTTGAAAATTTCGTAAGAAAAGATAACAGAGTTCCAAAATTGAACTTAAAAAAAAAAAAAAAAAAAAAAAATCTTATACACACCTTTCAAAAGCCCTAAATGTAGCTATGAAGTTTCGTAGGTTATCATCAAGCGTTTTAACATTTTATCTAATGACGCATTATTATTTCAATTTAACATCCGCGATTTTCAATGTTTTTGAAAATAAGCTGGTTACAGAATTAATTGAAGATACCTAGTTTATTATTAATAATATCAGCAATTACGGCCGCACTTGGTTCCTCCAAAAATGTGTTATGGTTTCCATTCACAGAATGCACCTCTACATGACCATCAACCATCTTAAAAATAAAATAATGATGTGTGATTTCGAAATGGACAAGGAAAGAACCCTGAAGATCAATGTCATAGTTTAATCTTGGAGCAAAGAACACTAGTATTGCATAAGAATTTAGAAGAGATGTAACGCAGCCCCACAGTTACTACGCGTGGCACGAATATGCAGCGTCGACTTATGATAAAGGGAGAATGCAACCTGACCACAAGTTTATTTTGTATCCATTCCTTATCGTTAAAATAAGACTAATCCACTAGTAAAAAGAATTTCAAGCCAATATTAAGCTCAATTCGGGCCTCGTCAAACTGATTTCCCGCCAAAAACGTTAATTTTATTTTCAAGAATTGAAAAAATTCCCGAGTGCTGACACGCACGTGACGTCAGTTTTCCCGCCATTAAAAATAACGCTAAGAATTTGGTTTTGATGCGAGTTTCTTGGTAAAAGTTTAAATTCCTTTTCGTTAAAATAAGCCTAATCCACTTGTAAAAAGAATTTCAAGCCGATATTAAGCTAGAAATATTTTATAACTTACCCTGAAAGTAGGCTTAAAGTACACACGCAACCTGGCTCAATTCGGGCCTCGTCAAATTGATTTCCCGCCAAAAACGTGAATTTCATTGAAAAAATTCCCGAGTGCTGACACGCGCGTGACGTCAGTTTTCCCGCCATTAAAAATAACGCTAGAATTTGGTTTTGATGGGAGTTTCTTGGTAAAAGTTTAAATGAAAACGTTTCGCGGTATTTTTATTAATATTATCTAGATCATAACATATGAGATGTATAAACACCCCAATTTTTTTATCATGCGGTAATAGGGTTCTTTTCTCCAAGGCTTAATTTGAGTAGCAAATCTCCATCTAAACTCATCTTGACTCCAGACAATAGCGCCCAATTTCGCCAACTACAGACGCCATTTTTAATCAGCTACAGATTTTTAACTGTCTGGTTTAAAACGCCACTTTGTTAATTATTAAACGTTAATAATGTTTTAACGAGCATGTTTACGATCGTAAAATATTAAAAATAACATATATCCAAATAAAGGAGCTACGACGCGATTCATATTATTACATATACCTATATAACCCAAAATATTGCTCGATGAAAAAAATTAAAAAAAAATAAAAATACCTTGCTCAGTCCATAATCATCTGGTAGACTTAAGGCGGCATCCCCAACTTCATTGGCTTTGATCAAAGTCACGTCACCTTTGAACTTTTCAGATGATTCGTAATTTAAAGTAGCTATCAATCTACGATGGACCGCCGTAATGATAAGTTGTATTATTTCAGGTTTAACTTCGAGACCCTTGGTTTTTTGCAAATAAGAACAACCGACTTCGCATTGCTCTTTCAGTGAGCTTAGTTCATGAATATTTTCAATTAGCTGATAAAGAAAAGGCAATAAGAGGCAGATAAATTTTGAGAAAAGAACGCAAACCACTACAAACGGATTGTTTTAGTTTTTCGCAAAAGTCAACCTTACTTTATCTTTGATGCCATCGGCGAATTTTGAGAGTAAGTATATTAGTACTTTGAACTCTCCATCATCATCAACCGCTTTGAAATTCATCTCTTTAGCATAAAGCTTAGTCAAATCTGGCGTTCCGTCAAGTAACGTTAGCGATTCAACGCCTTTCTCGACACCCAATTCCTTTTGAATGGCTACGGCCATTTCCAACGCTACCACAGCTCCGAATGAATAACCGCAAATGTGGTAGGGACCTTCCGATTGCACTTCTTTTATTTTCTATTTGAGTATAATATTTATTTTCAGAAATATTTTTAGGTAAGAGATTTTGTCATTAAATTAGCAAAAAATGTTATATACTTTAACCTTAGAGGAAAAAAAAATAGAAACGTAGGCTGATTGCTTAACCAGTAATGACATATATGTATGCTCTATATATGCCTAGTATACTAAATATATAACGTAGTAAGTTTATTATCAGTCCGCCACCTTAGTTTCAGTTCCTTTAAAGTGAAGCTGTCACGGATTCTAGCTTTGAAGAGGAACTTCTTAAAATCCTAGTCTTATCGGAGCGTACCTGAACGTAAAATTTGGCCATTTCTTGAATGGTGTTTGTCGGCGACGTCGCTGTATCTTCCAGCCCGATAGACGAAAAATTTAAGTGGGAGCTCATATCATCGAGCATGGCTGTATACCCTTCGATGGGATGAACTACGAACAATGCCTTGGACGATTTTACCTTGTTGAGGTAAACTATAGAGTTCACAGGCATCCGGATATCTATTATTTTTGAGTTTAGTAGAGGCGACGCGCCCGATTCTGGTGCTCCAGTTATGGAATGTTCGTTTGTTGATACCATAGCGTCGCCTTCTTCCCCCGAAGAAATCTTCACTAGTGTCTTTATTTTCAAGTCGCGGATTTCTTGCATAGAGAAATTAAGTTCGTTTTCCCTCTCGAGCATTTGTTTCACTTCCACGGCCATAAGAGAATCGAGCCCAAGTTCACCGAGAGTGATATCCTGGTTTATATTAGTCATGTCCTTTAAACCTTTTATTCAAAAAATATATATATATATTATAAAAGAGTATCTACTTGAAAGGATACAATTATGCAGAACAGGTCACCTAAAACACGAGAGATGGATTCCAAGAGATCCTTCTTAGTACCCGATCGGCCGGACTTGTTTCGTTCAGCTGGTACAATACTCGAGACCACGGCCACACCAGAGTAATTGAGTCTTTCGCGAGACTGACTCGAAAGTTGCAAGAAGTAATCGAGGGTAGATAAGCAGGAGGGAATTCTCTGCGGCAAAGATCCACCGATAACCATATCGTTACCACCCATAGTTTCCATAACGACGCCAACGTCACCGATGGCTCCCCACTGAATGGCCAATCCGTGCAAACCGTCCTTTTGTCTTCGTTCACAAATTCTTTCCATTACAGAGTTGGCAAACCCATAGTTGGTTTGTCCAATGTTACCCCTACCGCTAGTGACCGAAGAAAAGACGACGAACCAATCTAAATCCGGGCAAAGTGCCCTAGTAACTTCGTCCAAATGAATAGTGCCCTTTACTTTGGGATTGGTTACCGCGATAAAGTCCGCTGTAGTTTGGTTTTCTAGAAAAGCGTCTTTCAAAACCATAGCCAAATTAAAAACTCCGCCGATAGGGCCAATCTTCGCGGATTCCTTTACGAGGTCTTCAGTTCCTTCCATAGTCGAAGCATCATTGGTGGAAACTTTAACCGCGATACCTTTGCTAAGCCACCTTTTAAGGCACAGTTTTTGATACGACGTACGCACTCCAGTTCTGGAGGTGAGGACCAATTTCTTACAGCCCTGGTCGATTAGCCAGTTCCCTAGTTCAAGACCGAAACCTCCTAAGCCACCAGTAATGACGTAGGTTTTATGTGGATGGCAATACGATCTTGGCATGGCGGGAATTTGAATCGGGACTGGCTGGATTATCTTCGAACTTTCTTCCTCTCGAATTTTTATGACGACCTTGCCAATGTGTTTCCCACTGGCCATGAAACGGAAAGCGCTCTCGACTTCGTCTCGGGCGAAGCTCATAGTTTCTAGAGGTCGAACGACCCCGTTCCTGATACCCTCGGAAACTAAACGAAAAACTTCTTTCTTCACGATGGCAGTAGCGTCACTAGTCTCGAACACGGCGTCCAAAAGGATACCGTGGAAAGTGATGCTTTTTAGGAAGGCCGTCATGCCTAAAGGGTTGTTCTGTGAAAGGTCGTATTTTCCTATCTCCAAGAATCGCCCAAGTGGAGCCAAACAACGTATACTGGCTTGCAATTGCTCTTCGGACAACGAATTGAGCACCAAATCAACACCTGCCGGGATAACGCGTTACTTTAACATTTTCAAACAGCACCATAAAAAAGACTAACCTCTTCCGTTAGTTTCTTTCTGAATGTCAAACTCGAAAGAGACATCGCGAGAATTGCTGATGTTATTGTCTTTCAGTTGAGGGAACCGTTTCTTAAGGTATTCTCGCTTTTCTACTGAGCCCACCGTGGTGTAGACTTGACAGCCCATGCTAAGACAGATGGCGATGGCTGCCTGCCCCACACCGCCAGATCCGGAATGAATTAGAATGCTCTCTCCTTTCTTAATTTTTCCTCTCATAATGAGAGCGTAGTAGGCGGTGCTGTACGCAACTGGAACGGTACTAGCTTCCTCCAAAGTCCAGTGGTCGGGTACATCCCAAAGAAAGTCAGGGAGAGCCAAAACCGTTGTGGCCATACTTTTGGCTTCGACTAAACCCATGACGCGGCGACCATCCGGCCAGCTCATTCGACCGGAAAATTCGAGTCCCAAAATGCACTCATGGGTGGCCAAATCACCTTGATTGTAGATAATTTATATGAAAAACTGAATCCCTTAAAATTAAGTTTTTAATTATACCTGGAAGGGCGTCTGGCGGAAGTTTTCCGGTTGCCAACATAACGTCGCGGAAATTAAGCGGTGCGTAGTACACGTGGCACATGGTTCGCCCAGTTTCGCAATTCTCGCTATTATAATAAACCAACGGAGATTCGATCCATCTCAAACTTGACAAGTCCCCCCGTGTTAAAACATTAATGAAGGCGTGGTTTGTCATCACAGACGTGGCAGCAGGATTCGGAAGTCCTTGATGACGGAACGTACCCCATTGGCCATCACGATAAACGTTCATCAAGAGGTCTTTAGCTACGACGTCGGCGTAAAACAGATCTGCGAGATTGAATTCGGGCAGAGACTGTTCAAAGTTGGCATTAAAGACACATCTAAAAACATATTTTTTTTTTTTTTTTTCAGTGTACTGCAAAAGGGTTTATGTAAACAATATAAGAACATACCTAATATTTTTTGCCCCGGCAGTTTCTTGTCGAAGGCAGTTAACAAAACCAATAATTCCAACGTCCGCTTTTTCAGCTACGAGCCAAATTTTTTCTCCATCTACGCCTTCCAAGCCTTTGACGGCTTCCTTTAAAGGTTGAACCCAAGTGTCATAGTTATGATTATGGACTTTTATTACGGTCTGTTTAGGTACAGTGACTGGTGAAAATTTCTTTTTTCTCATAACGAACAGAGTAGAAGTCAAATTGTCGGTTTTCCTGGCAATCAAAGTTAATCCCAGAGCTTTACAAGATTCCAAAATGTCTTCTTTGGATAGTATTCGATTTTCGTGTAAGGACAGAAGTTTTTCCCCCGGCGTTAAATTGGTCCTTTCAATAAGAAACACGAAACCATTATCTTTGGTGGCCTGTTTAATCGAGCGGATAGCCGTTTGTAAAGAGATACCACCATTGACCGCCACCTGAAGATCTTTAGCAACTACCAGGTCATAGCTATCTGAAGGTCCTTCTTTCGATTCCAAATCCCACTCTATAACCTTAGCCGATTCGCCTAGACTAGAGGGATCGAAAGGGAATTTGGTGTTCGCGATCTTGCCGAACGTATAGTCGGCTTGCATAAGCATGTGGTATTTGCTCGAGTAGTCAAGTAAACGAGGAGCGACAGACGTTTCCATGGTCACTTCTAATATTTTCAATTTCAGCAAGTTGGGTGTATTTTCAACTACCAAATCTAACGAAGCTCTAAGACATTTTTCGTTTAACAAAGAGTTCGAAAGTATATCCGTAGTCAAGTCTTTTTTATATTTGGTCACCGTGTTTTTTAATACGTTTTCGAGAATCTCCGTATTGTCGGGACGTGATACCGCTTCAAGGACCTCTCTCAGCGAGTTCAGCAGTGTATAATTGTTAGTTTTCTTTTCCAAATATTGTTTGAGCAAGTCGTCGGACGCTTCCGTGAAATCATTCAAAATCTGGGAATCATTTCTTCCACTGACTCGCAAGATCCTCTTAGCTAGGGTGGAACACACTCTAGAGTATTCCTCAATGCCTTTTTTGTCCTCCTTAGATAAAACATTGTCGTCTTCGTTCGGAACGAATAGATATTCCTCAAAAATCGGCGGGATTTGACCCCCATGTCGACGCGGTGCAATGCTTACTTTCAAACCCTCTATTTCCACGCCTCCGCAAGAGCAACAATTGATGTACGGGTCAGTGTAGAAGGATAGAACGGGAACATCCGCAGAATCGGGTTGCTTCCGTGGATCAATCTTAACCCTTTGGAATCTAGTAGGCAAATTGAGGCCTCGGTACTTCATGCCGAGGATTTTAAAATGTAGCATAGCGTCCATGAAGGTCACCCAATTACCGTCCCAACGTAACTTCCCGTTTAGGTGGTTGGATTCAGCTTCAATGACTCCTTGGAAAGTTGGCCCGTACTCGTATCCTCTTAATCGCAGTTCTTTATAAAAATCTTTCTTGTCTAATACGAAGTCCGTGACCATATTCTTCCTTAGAGTGGATTTCTTGATTTCGCCTTCCAATTTTAACGACGGATCTTCCGGTATGTAAATAACGCCGCTCACTACCAAGGACCCTCCTTCGGAGATTCTAAAATTCCCATTTTCGAAAACAGAGACTCGGAAGTGAACGTGATCCGTTTTCGGGATGACCGTGGCGCGATGAAGAGCCACGTCTTGAAAAACGACGGGTATTTCGTCGGTTTCGCACAATTTTTGTTTAGCTAGGGTTTTCCAAGCCAACAAGAGGTAACCAGTAGCGGGGTACAATACGCGGCCATCTATTGTATGCCCGACGATATAATAATCTTCGCTCGAAGAATCAGAACATTTCGGGAAGAAAGACGAAACCGTGGCCCGCTTGGTGTCCACAAAGTCTTGCACAGTAGGGATTCTATGCGATTGAGAGTGATCCCATTTTACTAAGCTAGAAAGTCTCGGAGTTCCGCGGGCAACTGGAAAATGGCTTGGATTATATAGGCTCTTCACGCTCGGATTGACTCCCATATTGAAGAGCCTAATTGAAAAAGTTCGTTTAAAATAAAACACGTCTAATAACGGTCATTTCTCTAACTTTCACCAGGCATAGTTATTCGACAAAAGGCATTACTTACTTTCCAACTGAGGACAAGAATTGCTCTAAATTGTTTTCGCTATGCACCAAAGAAATGTATTCGCAATTCACACCCAAATTTTCTTTCACCAACGCTTCTAGAAAACCGTTAGGGGCTACATCAATGACGATGGCGTTCTTGGGAACGTGTGCCATGGCTTCACGGAAAAAAACAGGGGACGTTAAGTTATTTGCGAAATAATTGGCCGAGCAGAGTTTCGCCAATGACTCGTTCCAACGCGCTTCCTGAACGGAAGAACTAATCCAAAGGCTCGTCCTAGGTTTCGGAGAAACAATAACCTTGCTTAAGGTGTTCGATAAATTAT
Organism: Odiellus spinosus; assembly: GCA_963920705.1. Taxonomy (NCBI): domain Eukaryota; kingdom Metazoa; phylum Arthropoda; class Arachnida; order Opiliones; family Phalangiidae; genus Odiellus; species Odiellus spinosus. Next base: position 20,037,287 of record OY987229.1, on the reverse strand, counting down.
CGAGCAACGGATTCATACACGGCGTATGGAAAGCGTATTCGAAACTCTCAATTTCTTTCACGAAAATATTCTGGGAGAGCAACTCGTTCGTAAACCGCTTGACCATTGTCGGGGGTCCCCCGATAGTAACTGATTCCTGTGAGTTATCGCAGGCCGGGAAAATGCCATCCGGGCAGCTACGGTTAGCTTTAACCCACGATAAACTAACAGCTGCCATGACTCCTAAGGGTAATTGGGATCTCTCGCAGCATTTGGCGGTCCAGTATGCCGACAGGAGAGTCTCTCTACGGGTTAAACAACCGTCCGCGTACGCGCAACCAAATTCGCCAACCGAATGACCAATTACTCCAGCGGGAACAATTTCTAGGTCGCTTAAAACGTCAACAAGGGCAATCTGAATGGCCGTCAGAGCTACGAAAGACGAAACTAATTCTTCATTCGGACCCTCGCTAACTAGCTTAATTAAATCAATATCTAAGGATTTTAATATTTTGGCCGATTTTTTAATGGAATTGGCGAAAGGTTCTAACTGCATCATGCTCTTAGCCATGCCCGGATACTGCGAACCCAAACCTGAGAAGGCGAACCATACGGGTTTTTTCTGTAACGGCACGCTTTCGATACACGCCTCAGGTTTTTCATCTGCATTTTTAATTAAAACGTAGCCTCTGTAAGGCATTCCGCGAGGACTGGATTTGGATGTTTCTTCTATTAGCACCAAAGCGTCGTCAGGATATTGGTCATTGTAAATTTTCTCAAAGATGTGCTCTATAGCATCCGCAGATCGGCCGCAACAAACTGCTAGTCTTGGAATGGTTCTAATTGGCGGACTTTGAATTTTAGCTCCAGTGTTTCCTCTTAAGAGCACATGGGCGTTTGCCCCTCCGAACCCGAAACTATTAATTCCAACCAGGGCCCCGGCTTCTAATGGGGTAGCCTCGTCAATCAACTTGAAACGACGGTCTAATAAGCTCTTGATTCGCGGGTTTGGGGTAAAAAAATGCAGATTTGGTGGAATAAGTCCTTTTTCCATGGCGATTAAAACTTTAGCTATAGAAGCGATACCTGTTGAAAAGAAAAAGCCAGCTTGTAAATGACCAAAAAGACGTTAACGATAAATAGGAACTTCTCACTAGACCCAGCTTCGGAGTGTCCCATGTTGCTTTTGACAGAGCCAATCTTTAGTGGATCGGTTCTCTGATTAAGAATGACCTCTGTCACGGCTCCAAGTTCTGTAGGATCGCCAACCCTGGTGCCAGTGCCGTGCGTTTCGAGATACGATAATTCCTTCGAGGATATATTTGCTTCGTTTAGAACGGCTCGAAATAAGCGCTTTTGCATTTCTCCAGACGGAAAGGTAATCCCTGCGTGATAAATCATCGTACGTTATAATACGTAACTAAAAAAGTTTGATTGTCAAAAAGTTGGCCTTGAATGATCAGTCTTCGTTTGTAAGGAATCTCGCCAATTACCTTCTTTTTTGGTTCCGTCCGCGTTAACTTTGGTGTGTACGACGGTAGCGTAAATTCTACGAGCGTCGCTCGTTTTTTGCAGGAGCAACGCTCCGACGCTTTCGGATCGAACATATCCGTCCCCAAGAGCGTCGAATGTCTTACATTTACCGTCATGGGAGAGCAAACCCAATATATTAAACTGGAGAGACGAGGCTGCTTTCTGTATGATGTTGGCGCCCGCGACAATAGCCGCTTCGCACTGATTGCAACGCATAGAGAGGACGGCTTGATGAAACGCGTACATACTGGAAGAGCAAGCCGTGTCCAAGGTTAAACTCGGCCCTTTGAAGTCGTAAGTATGCGAGATTCGGTTAGCAGTCATGCTTCTGCCGCAGGACAACGCCAGAATTCCGGTAACATCTTCGGCCTGTTGCATCGCGTAAGCTTCGCTGATTTCCGAAATACTTTGACCAACGAAAACCCCAATATTCTTCCCCTTCAAAGAATGGGCACTATAGCCTAAAAAAATGAGCGGACAATATTATCAACGCGAGTTAATTTAAATCTTTCTATTTTTTCAAATAAAATCTGAAATAGTTGAACCGAAATTATCAGCGAACGTTTTCTTTCCAAGAGCGGAAAGGCATTTTCTCTCGAGTGTTTTCGTCAGTTTTTGTTATACCTCTTTATTAATAGTCCTACGTTACGGTCTATTTCGCGAGGTATAAGTAGCCGGGTTTTTTTTGATAAACATTTTATTATTGCTACACAGGTTCACGAAGCGCGTAAATATTTGGGTCGATTCAGTAGACCTTTAACTTACCGGCATCGACAATTGTTTCGTAGACAACTTCCAATAGCATTCGGTGCTGAGGATCCATATTTTCCACCAATTCGTCATCAAATTCGAAAAACTTGTTGTCGAATTTATCAATATCTTTCACTTTTCCTTGTCGCTTAGGAAGTCCGAAAAGACCTAAAAAAAGAGAGCTTTCCTTAAGTTTTTACGCTTATTATATAGACAATCTACGACATACCGGGTTTCCATCGCCTGCCATCTTCCGTAACGAGATCAACCTTAGCAAAAAGGTTATTTTCAAATTCTTCCATGTTGTCCGATTCCGGAAAACGACCGGATATTCCGGAGATGACAATGTCCTCTTCTAAATCCCACTTGGGCATTTTGGAGCTATCTTCGCTTTCATTCTCCTGGCTAAATCGTACCTCCACAAATTCCACGTTTTCTGGAGATAATTCCTCTAACATGATTCTTTCTCGAGTTTAACTTGTAAAGAAACTTTACATAATTTTTATTTTAATAGGCCTTCAATACAAACTTTAAGACATAGAATACATTACGAAGTACTGGCTTTCTTTCCCCCAAGGAAACAATTTTTTTGTTTTTTGCAAAGCTACAGGAATCTATCTCTCTTCTCTCCGCGCCCGCAGACATGAGCTATTGTACGCTGCTCTGAATGTTACTACGTTTTTGATTCCGGGAAATAAACGGTAGCTGGCCTTTCCCTAAGTTTGAAAAAATGAGAAAATCTGAAGCGGTTTCATATAAAAAAGGTTTAAAATCAAATTAGGTTAGATAGGGCTGAACAATTTTGATCTTTTCCAATCTGTTGTCTATCATTAGGGTACTTATTAATTAATTCGTGATTCTAACCAAGTGTTCTTCGACACTCCGGGTTTATACGCTTCTACTGATACTAATATTAAGGGACAACCAATACGTATATTTAATGAGTTTATTAGACTCAGATAACGTCTTTTAATCGATTTGGAATGTAAAAATAAACCACATCAAAACTCACCAAATGTTTCGCGGTAATTATGAAAGTCCCGAACTGGACTCGCTAGCCAAAATCCGATTAAAAGAAAATTTAGGCTGAAATATAATAGAATTTCTGATTGTAATGTAATATAGAATAAAATAGGTTAATGAATTAACTTAGCTACTATCATATCTTCAGCAACGAATTTTCAACTGCGTGTATTTAAAAATATTTCTGAAAATACTAAAAGCTATTTACGGTTTGCGTTTATAAGATTTACATAGATTTCCTTAAGTTTAGGGGGATAGCTTCTATAGTTTATTTCCTACTATTGCTATTGGACAACTTTAATACTAAACTTATTTTGATTGGTCCTCCAATATTCTCCAATATCCCCCCTATTCAAAAGGCGATAAATTAAGTTCATAATATTTTCCATGCCTATGGTTTTGTATTACCAGCATAGATATAATGGGCTAGTTACACGGTCCTTTTATAAGTGGACACGCAACCTGACTCGAATCGGGCCTTGTCAAATTGACATCGCGCCAAGCTCGCGAAATTAATCTTTAGAAATTAAAAAAAAAAAAAAAAAAAAAACGAGGCCTTTTTTGTTTTTTCATACGTCATTTTTAGCTACAAGGGAGTGGGTTGTAGAAACAAGTAGTCGCGTATGATACCTAGAAAAAGGCGAATACCCCTTAATTTTGAAAACTGGAAAGTTCAAAAATGAAAAGTTCAAAAATTAAAAGTTCAAAAATTGAAAAGTTCAAAAATTGAAAAGCTCAAAAATTGAAAAGCTCAAAAATTGAAAAGCTCAAAAATTGAAAAGCTCAAAAATTGAAAAGCTCAAAAATTGAAAAGTTCAAAAATTGAAAAATTCAAAAATTGAAAAGTTCAAAAATTGAAAAGTTCAAAAATTGAAAAGTTCAAAAATTGAAAAGTTCAAAAATTGAAAAGTTCAAAAATTGAAAAGTTCAAAAATTGAAAAGTTCAAAAATTGAAAAGTTCAAAAATTGAAAAGTTCAAAAATTGAAAAGTTCAAAAATTGAAAAGTTCAAAAATTGAAAAGTTCAAAAATTGAAAAGCTCAAAAATTGAAAAGCTCAAAAATTGAAAAGCTCAAAAATTGAAAATCTCAAAAACTTAAAAGCTCAAAAATTTAAAAGCTCAAAATTTAAAAGTTAAAAAATTGAAAAGTTAAAATTTTGAAAATGAAAAGTCGAGCAATAGAACTAATAAAAAATGACTTCATTTTGCTCTTTGGTTGAAGACTAGTTAACTACGAAATATCAAACTCTCTATGGATCCTTGTTAAGCCTATTTTCTCAACTTAATATTTGCCAATTTACCTTAGTTTCGACGCAAAACATCTTGATTGAAATTGCGCCTTTGGGCACATATTTAAACGATAAGGAATCGATAGAGAAATCACTATTAGTCTTTCCGCATTCCCTCAACGTATTAAGTACTGGGCGGGGTTTTTAATTATTACAATTCGTTTATTTTAGATAATAAATCATTATAGTTTGAAATCGAATTTTGAAAGGAAGTTTTATTTTGACGCCAAATTTTTCCTTGTATTATAAAGTAAAAAATTTACATAATCCATCTTAAATTATAATAATTAAGACTCAAGGTTGAATTAAAATTCAATATGACTATAATTATAATACCATTTCCATTATATATTCTAATTAAATTCTCATAATAATGTATAATATACACTTAAGTATAAGTATGACATTCCTCCATTGTTTCAGTACTAATTTTTTAAGTTAAGGCCCGTATCATTAGCTTTAAATACGTAATTATTACCAAGGAAATTGGTAATTAACGTTTTTCTCTGGTAACATTAATTACCGAAATGGTAATTTATAATTTAAAACGTTGTCAAAGTTTTCGTGTTTGGAATCGTTAACGACGTGTTAACCTAATAAAATGTGATTTTTTTTACAGATTCATAATCGTTTAAATAGGCCTAGTCCACCAGTAAACAAAATTTACAAACTAGAAATAAATTTAAAACTTAGAAAATAGGCTTAGCTGGATTTAAAGGATTTATGGAGGTCCTGAATGTCTTCGCATTTAAGGGTCAGGAACCAATCGAATCTTATTGGAAGTCTCACGGAGATCTGGCCTTAACGATGGGCCTTTGCTCATTGGTCGATGACACTAATTATTATATTAATGCTGTTATTATTAACGTAACCTCGTAATAACGATGTCCTAACATTAAGATTAAAGGCCAGCGTTTGATGCGCAAGATCTTGGGCGTCATTCTTTTTAATAATAGGACATTACAAAACACCACTGGATCATGAAAGGCTATATGGTGGAATTTATCTTGTAAGGAATATCTCCAATTGGAAAAGTTGACTAGACACTGTTGGATGTAAATGGAACAGATGGTAAACTTAACGAGAGTCGGTTTACCATTTTCAATGCGGCAATAAAAGTGCTAATACGTTTGTTCCTATACGCGAACGCGGCAAACGTGAAGTTAAAATACATACACACATACAGACTCCATCATAGCAATATCTCCCCTCGAACGCAATTCACTCGGGGAGGAAAACAATTCTAGGCATAATTGCTCGAAAAACTATGCAAAAGGTTTATAGCATAAGTGGTTAATTAACATTTTATAAAGAATAAATTTTCTAATGGGAAAATTGGTCTATTTAGTAGTCAAAAATTCAAATGTTGTCGTCGTGAATAACCAGGAAATATTAAAAATCAAGCATATTCTATTACAATTAATACGCCATACCAGAGGTATATAATAACCCCCTTCGGGGGGAAGTATGAAAGGTAGGCAAAATCGACGAACAACAAGTGCCCGGCGTAAATCGCGGCGGATCGACACACCGCTTTACTCCCAAAAAATTGTTACACCATTTTGAACCTCACTAAATTTTTCCTACGCACACTTCCGGAACTCGCGAGCTGAAGTCAACCTTCGACTCCATTTTAAAAGACAGCCTGACTCTTGAGATAGGAAGTTCTAAACACAAATCAAGCCGTCTTGTTTATACAAAGACCATTTACTAGAGTAGCGACATTGAGAAGTCCAGCGCGAGCTAGTGGCCTAGATAGTCAGCAGCGGGCTCTTGTTGTTCGTGATTTTTAGCATTGGTAGTATAGGGGCTTTCATGCTTCCCCCCGAAAGGGGTTATTATATACCTCTGGCCATACATTCTGTAATATTTTGCAATATTCGGGAAATAATTTATCGAGAACGTTTTTAATGTCCTAAGCCCTCTCGGGCCACTTCGATAGTCTTGGATAGCTCGTTGTTTTGTTGTATAAAAAAGAATTAAAATTTCCTTTCATGAACTTAAATTTGGGCCTTGAGAAGATTTCCTATAGAAATTCGCCGCTCGTTTCCTTATTCTTTGGTGTCATAAGTATATAAAAAATATATAAAACCTTCGGGGAAAGTTCCTAACTGCCTATTCTCGTAGTGTTAAAGACTTGTCATTGAGTAAAGAATTCACGTTCGTGGATTAGAAACGTAGGAGTAAAACAAAATAAAAAAATAAAATAAAAACAAATATTAAACTACAAATAAATTTAAAACTTACCATCAAAATAGGCTTAGCTGGATTCATGGAGATTACCTGAACTGCCAATATAAGGGATAACGACCAATGACATTGATCGATAGCTCGAAAAGAGAAATTACGAAAAATACGGAGTTATAGTATAGACTGTTAGAAATAAAGGTTTAAAGGGGTTTGAATAATAATTTCCAAAAACTCAAAAATTAAAAAAAAAGGGTCTATGTCTAGTCACGACTTCGCGCCTTTTGTTTCTTTATAATTAGTTAGCGTTCGATTGCAGTGTACTATAAAGTACACAGGTAACAAGTACACGAGTCCATAGACACAAAGACTTTGCATTTAGAATCATATAATTTTAATGATGTCTTAAGTCCAATGGAACTTATTTTTATTTTTTCTAAACGTTGGAAGCAAATCAATTATGATAATGTGTATCATTAGCTTTATTATTAGGTTATCCACTTATCATTCTTTGTATAGATTCGTAACGAAGAGTGTTGTATAAAGTCACTTGAATAATAATATACTAAAGTTAATGCCCAATTCCCCTAGAAAAGAAATAAATTTTTTCAAAAAAATCTTTCGTCTTGACGTCATCATTTGTCCCCTAAATCACTCGAAGTTAGTGCTCGGAATAGGATATTTCATTTTTGGATTAATTGTTTACGAATAGTCAAATTTAATTTGTAAATTAAGATAATATTAACATGTTACTATTATTAAAACCAGAAGTAGATGAAACCCTCCTTTGAAGTCTACTACTCTAATGTTCCATATAGCGCATCTCTCTCTGTATGGGTAAAATTCACAATTTTACGAGATCGGAGGGGTCCTAATTAATACCCCTTGTCTACGGAAAATTGGAAATTCTCTCTCTCTCCACAAACGACGACGTTTTTTTGACGAACTCCGAGGCTGCTAGAGATATTCGCTCGAAGAACTCCCGCTCCGAAAATATCTACCGTTAGGGGGCGTACGAATCGCGCTTTTTGAAACTAACCCATACAGAGAGGGGTAGACAAGACCCGGGAGTAATAGACTTCAAAGGAGGGTTTCATCGGCTTCTGATACATTGGATAAGAAAATTTACATTTCTTAGAATTAGAGTTAAATAAAAGAAATATATTTAAAATTTACTTACGATTCAAAGAAAATAAAACAAAAAAACCAAGCTTTTGGATTTAAATTTTTATAATTTTTAAAGCAAATAGATTTTCAAATTTTCATAACCTAACTTATAACTCGGGTAATTTTGTAGGATAAGACTATTTTTGAATAAAAATGAACTTATTTTTTTATTTTATCTTCAGTGAATTATAACGTGTCTATTTTTAAGAAAGCGAATAATATCTGAATATAATTTCCAAGTAAGAAAAGTATTACCAATTCCGAGCACTATTCGAACTGAATTTGCCCGATTTCCCCCCATTCTACTTTCAGAAAATTATGGCGTCAAACAATAAACGCGTGTTTTTACATCTTTTCATTAGCCAAATTGATTTGATTGTTTATAATATCGGCAACAATTGTGGCACAAGGCTCTTTCAACAAAGAAAGATGGTTGGCTTCAACGGTGCGCACATCGACATTGCCCACGACAATCTACAAATAATTAAGGTCCTATTATTTAAAAAAAGACTGTCTTCGAATTCCAAAAAAATACCGCGACATTAAAAATAAATATTTTATACTCGGCAACTTTAAATTTTTTAAGACAAAATCCCCAGGCAATACTACGTCATCACTATAAATTTCAATGTTACCTTGCTTAAGCCATAGTCGTTGGATAAAGAAGTCGTCGCATCTACGCCTTGACTAGCTTTGATAAGAGTCACGTCGCCTCTAAATTTGCTAGTCACCTCGTATTTATAAGAGGCATGAAGCCTGAAACAATACGATTTGATCATTTCTTTAAGAAGATCGGGATTCACCTTTGACCTAGGATCTCCGATATTATTCATTATGAGATTGCTGGTCGAAGACAGTTGCGCCTCGAAAGAACAAACGTTCATATTGAGTTCATCAAAACTCTGCAAGATAAGCGATTATAAGAAATGATTTGACGGCTATTTATATTTAATAAAATTACCTTCAGAGTATCTTTGTCCGTATATTGCAGTACAAACGTTCTTAGAGCGCTGACGGGTCCTTCGAGCTCCACGTCTTCTAAACGAACAATTTTTTGTTCGACTGTCATCTTCATCCAATCTGGAGCTCCGTCAAGCAAAGTTAAGGTTTTAACTCCACCTTTTATTCCCAATTCTCGTTGGATGAGGAGAGCCAACTCGAACGCGACTATGGAACCGAAGGAGTATCCGCAAATACTATAAGGTCCATTGGGTTGAATAACTTTCATTCGCTGAACGAGATATTTAAGAAAAATGAAGAGATGAAAAACACAATTGGTAACTTCAACGTAACTTAGACTTGGCAGGGCTCTGACAAAGCTGCTTTTGCCAAAAACTCTGTTACAAGGATAAAAAAAATACCTCAAAATAGAACGAAGCCAGAGCTTGAACAGTCGTCAAAGGAGAATCAGCTGTGCATTGTAGTCCCAAAGCCGAGACGTTGAGATGGGAGCTGATAGTTTGAAACATGACCGAGATTCCTTCGATTGGATGCACAATGAAGATGGCTTTTTCGGACTTTATATTATTAAGTGGAATTATGACGTCTTCCGGTAGTTGAATACCGTAGAGATTCCTCATTGCTACTTCTTTGTAAGAAACATTGCCCACCAATGAATCGTTGGCGTCGACGAGGCTGGCGTTTCCCACCAATTCTTGGCTTTGACCGCCGCCAATATCGATAATTCTCTTTATGCTTAAATTACGAATTTCTTGCGGCGAAAGATTCAAGTCGTATTCTCTTTCAATGGTTTGCTTTATCTCAACTCCCATTAATGAGTCCAGTCCCAAATCGCCGAGAGTCATTTCGTCGTTTAACGAACTCGTGTCTTTCACTCCTAATTCGTTAAAATACCATGAAGAAAAATAACTAGATATTTCCCAATTCTCATTTTAAACATACCTAATATATGTCCGATGGTTCGTAGCAAATCTTTCTTCTCGTCAACCCCTGCGCTCACCGATGTTCGCTCCGCTGGCACAAAAGTGGACAGCACAGCCGAACATCCGGACTTCTCTCCAGAAATTTGCAAAAAGAAGTCTAGCGTAGAAAGACAATTGGTGATCCGTTGAGCCGAACATCCGCCGACGACGACATCCTTGCTACCAATTGTTTCCTGAACTATTCCAACGTCACCAATGAGTCCCCACTGAATAGCTAATCCGGGTAATCCATCCGTTCGCCTATTTTCGCAGATTCTTTCCATGACGGAATTGGCGAAGGCGTAGTTGGTTTGACCGGCGTTTCCTCGACCGCAACTAATAGAGGAAAAGGCAACAAACCAGTCCAACTCGGGACAGAGGACGCGAGTGATTCGATCGAGATTCAGGGTGCCTTTAACTTTAGGATCGGTAACTTGGATAAAGTTTTCCACAGTCTGGTTTTCCAGAAAGGCGTCCTTCAGAACCATTGCCAAGTTAAAAACCCCACCGATCGGTCCGAGTTTCATCGATTCCTTGATAAGTTCTTCCGATCCGGATGTAGTCGTCACGTCTCTGGTCGAAACGTTCACTTTGGTTCCCGCCTTTTCCCATCTTTTAAGACACAACTTTTGAAATCCGGTACGAATCCCCGTTCTGGACGTGACTACGAGTTGTTTGCAGCCTCGCCCGATAAGCCAATTACCCAATTCGAGACCGAACCCTCCGAGACCACCGACGATGACGTACGTCTTCTTTGGATGACATATAGTTCTCGGTATAGCCGGGACTTGAACAAGGACAGGTGTAAACAATTTGTCTGTCTCCTCTTCCCGAATTTTTAACACCACTTTGCCAATGTGTTTACCACTGGCCATGAAACGGAAAGCGGCTTCCGCTTCGTCCCATCCAAAAACAGTCGTTTCTAAAGGTCGTACCGTGCCATTCTTAATACCTTCGTTAACGAGATCGACCAATTCCTTTTTAATGGTGGACAATGCAGGGTCCGTAACAAATAGCGCGTCTAGTAGAACTCCGTGATATGTAATGCCTTTTAAAAATGGCGACATATTTAGTGGATTATTATTAGAAAGATCATATTTCCCGATTTCCAAGAAGCGACCATATTGAGACAAACATCGTACGCTTGCTTGAAGTTTTTCTTCGGATAGCGAGTTTAGAACCAAATCCACACCTGCGTTAACAAAATATCAAATCTCTCTAGTTACCAATGAGAAACCTTCGTTTTTCGGTTTTCTGGCTTGGGTTACGATGGGTTAGGTTTTGTTAAATCACTTGGCATATTTGAAGACATTTATTTTGGGGAATTTCAAGACATACGCAACTTTGGCAATTTCAAGACAATATCACTTTGGGAAATTCAAGACATACACCACTTAGACAATTTCAAGACATATCACTCAGGGAATTTCAGGATTTCTGGGCTCCTAGACAGATTTAAGGAAATAATCATGGTTGTCGATTTGGGGAACCCTGTTCTCTAGTACACCCTGCTACCATGGACGAATTATAGTATACACAGGGACGAGTGGCAGACACAGATTTCCCTTATAGCGCCGCGTCCGAGTCTTGTTAAATGTCGTGCCCTGTTTTTACCCCCCCGACCAAATCTAGCTGAGTCTAAACGAAAAAAAAAGGAAACAGAATTATGCGGCTAATGCCATCTTTCCGCCGTGAACTGAACTATTTTATTCAATGTAGTTTGAAATTTTCGTCTGCTTATCAGCTAGGATATATTTCTAAACGGTTATTTTAGTCTCTTTTGTTAAAATTTAACGAATTATTAGTTGGTTAGTCTTAGAAAATCATCTTCAAAAAATTTATGATAGAATTACTATATTACACTAAAATAATAACTTAATAATATACTTAAAATCAATGTTACTCGAGTAGAAAGGCAGTGATCAAGCCCTTAAATACTGCTTCAAGGTAAGGTCGATTTTAAGTTTGTTAAAAGTTATTTTTTTTTTTTTTTTTTTTTTTTTTAAAGCCAAAACTTACCATCATCTGAATCTCTTAATACACTTTTACTTTCTTTCTTCTCTGGAGAATGTGTAAAATCTCCAAACAATGTCTCAAACGTTTGAGCACTAAAATTCATCGCGAATTCGCGATAAATCTAAACACGTGCGTAAAGGCCTAACTTTATAAATCTTGTGCTAGTATTTTTCCCCGCGTTCCTACCCCCTTTTGACTCGGTTTGTCGTTAGTTCCCAGAAATGCCGCTGGAGCGCGCATTTAACAATCGTTAGCCAGAAAATTACTTCTGCCACTCGTCCCTGTGTATACTATAATTCGTCCATGCTGCTACTACAGTTGGACACATAATTCTTTACCTCTTCCGTTAGTCTCCTTCATAATTTCGTACTCGAACATAACGTCGCGAGAATTACTAAAATTGCGATCTTGAAGTTGGGGAAACCTTTTTTTCAAGTATTCCCTCTTCTGATTGGAGCCAACAGTGGTGAAAACTTGGCAGCCCATGCTAAGGGCGATTGAAATGGCGGCTTGTCCAACTCCGCCACTTCCAGAGTGGATAAGAATACTTTCTCCTCTTTTCATTTTTCCTCTGACCAATAGGGCGTAGTAAGCCGTGGTGTATACAACAGGGACGGTGCTGGCTTCCTCCAAAGTCCAGTGCTCGGGCACCGACCATACGAAGTCTGAGTCAATCAAGACTGTTGTGGCCAATCCACATGTGCCAACAAGGCCCATAACGCGACGACCATCCACGGTGTCCTCGCGACCGGCAAATTCCAAGCCAAGAATACATTCTTCGGTCGCAAAATCGCCTAAAAGGAGATTCCTTAGAATAATTGTGAATTCGACTTGAGGAAAAAGGGCCTAACTTTCAATTTCTACCATTATTTTTCTACGGATATATAAGCGTAAGAAACTTATTTACCAAGTTTCAGATTCCAGAAAAGATTATTTCTCAAGTTATAATTTTTAAGATTTTTTTGCATAAATTTGGATTTTAAATTTTCAAATTGGATTTTCTCTAATATCTTTAGAATTAATACCCTTAAATTAATAAAAATTCATAATATAGAGGAAAAAGAGATGCTGAATACGAATTTGATGACGAAAACACTGGGAAAAAATTACAGAACGGGATAATTTCAATTTTGGGGGTCTCATAGGGGCCAAATTTGAAACTTGAGCGTCACCTTCAAAAATTCTGAAAATTTTATATTTTTGACCCAACAGGCTATCTACTTCGAATTATAAACGTGATCAATGAGAAACAATTTTAAAGTGCAAAAAAAATTTATACAGAGTAATTCCGAGCTATTGAGAGTAGACAATATATTGAAGAGCGGCTGCCCGAACTAAAATCAAAATTCCGAGAGAATGAGGGGTGGAAACTAGTTTTTAGTTGCGATACGACGTAGATTATTACGCTAATGGCCGTTAATTGCTTTTCAGGAATAAGCTATAACTTTTGGGGTAAATTAGTTTGTGAAATATGTTATGAACTCTGAAAATTTTTTACCCGAAAGTGCATCAGGAGGCAGCTTTCCCGACGCTATCATAATGTCCTTGAAGTTGAGAGGGGCGTAGTACACGTGGCATAAAACTCTACCATTCAGAGTATCATTTTGGTTATAGAACGTGTTTGGCGATTGGAAAAATCTCAAGCTGGACAAGTCACCCCGAGTTAAGACGTTCAAGTAAGCGTGCTCTGTTGGAACGGAACTAACTTCGCTGACGGCCGGAAGTCCTACGTGACGAAAGGTACCCCATTGTCCATCGCGGTATACGTTCATTATCAAGTCTTTACTGATAACTTCGCCGTAAAAGGGATTATTTGGGTTGAATTCAGACAGAGACTCTTTAGAAAAGTTGGCGTCAAACAGGCAACTAGAGATGATAAGTATAATTAAAAAATTAAGGAACATAATTATTAAAGGCTTACCGAATTTTCTTGCCGCCTGTTTCGTGACGGAGACAATTGACTAATCCAACCACGCCGACGAAAGGTTCGTCAGCTACCAACCACAGATTTTCTCCGTCGCCAGCACTTTCCAAATTATGAACTGCTTTTTTTAACGGTTCTAGCCAAGCTTTATAATCGTCGAGAAGCACCTTCAACATAGTCTGCTTTGGAAAAGGAACCGGGGCGTCTCCTTTCTTCCGTAAAATATAAATTGTACCAGTCAAGTTGTCCGTCTTCTTTCCAACTAACGCGCACCCGATTTCCTGGCTAGTCTTTTCAACGTCCTCGTCGCGTATTTCCGACGATGCATCCTTGGTATATAATCTTAGAAATTTTTCAGCTGGTGAAAAATATGTTCTCTCCACCAAGATAATGAAACCTTTAACCTTCACGGCGTTTGTTAATGCTTGCAAGGAAGGCTTTAAACTGTCTGTTGTGCAAAATTCGCATAGACCTTTGGTCAAAACTAAATCGTTGTTTCGAGAAGGTACATCTTCAGACTTCAAATCCCACAGTTTAGTCTTGACCCTTTCGCCAAAATGAGCTAAATCGAATTGGGAATTCTTCTGTATTTTTCCGAGAGTGTAGTCGGCTTGAAGATCCAGGTGGTAACTGGTGATGTACTTGAGCACCCATGGAGCGACAGTCTGGTCCACCGCGGCCTCGAGAATTTGCAATTTTTTGGTGTTCGGCGTGTTCTCGATCACCAAGTCTATGGAACATCTAAGAGCCTTTTCATTCAACAGGGCATTGAAAAGAATGTCCTTTGAAATATGATTGGTCTGATTCGCGCTTCTGATTAGCTCCTCCAAATTTCGCGCTTTGTTCCGAAGCCCACCAAGAATGCTGGTTAAATTTCGAAGAAGAGCAAATTCATATTTTTCTCGGTTAACGTAACGATCGACAACCTCTTTGGAAGCTAATTGCTGCCTTTGTAAGAAATCATGGATTTGCAAATTGCTCCAACCACTAGCTTCCATTATCTTCCGGGCGACGGAAGAGCAGACTTGTACGTACTCCAAGATCGTATTCTTTTCCCGCATTGAGAGAATATCGGTGTCGAAATTTGGGACGAATCGGTATTGCTCCAAGACGGGAGTCTTTTGACCCGCGTGACGACGAGGAGCTAAAGTGCAAGTTAATCCTTCCATTTCGATAGCTTTCGTGGCGCAAACGTTAATGTAAGGATCAAAGTAGGCTGTAATGCTTGGGACCTTTTGCGGATTTGGCATTCGCTTAGGATTGATTCTAATATTTTGGAAAGCGGTTGGCAAGTTTAACAAACGGTTTTTGGCGCTTAAAACTGAGAACTGAAGCATGGTGTCCATGAAAGTAACCCAATTTCCATCCCAACGCAGTTTCGCCGTTAAACCACTCGAGTCGGCTTCTAGAACCCCTTGAAAAGTCGGACCATATTCGTAGCCACGGAGTCTCAGCTCTTTGTAGAACTCCTTGCTTTCTAAAACAAACTCTTCTGCGTTATGATTTCTGAGCGAACTCTTTTTAACTTGTTCTTCCAACGTTAAAGACGAGTCATGTGGAACGTATATACGGCCACTGACCACAATCGAACCGCTTTCAACAATTTCAAATTTCCCAGTACGTGGCATGACGTTGGTTTTAAAGCGAACGTTACCGCGTTTAGGTATAAGAGTGGCTCGGTGTAGAGTAACGTTTTCGAAAACTACTGGCATTTCGTCGAAAACGGTTTGCATCTTCTTAGCGAGGGCTTTCCAAGCCAACATCAGGTAGCCCGTGGCAGGATACAAGACGCGGCCGTCAATATCGTGTCCAATTATATAGTAGTCGGGTGAATTCGGTTCGGAACAGTCCACAACAACCGAATTATCCGATTGACTTCTGACAATTGGGAAATCATTCGCCGATAGCGTTTTCCAGGAACGCGAATGGTCCCATTTCACCAGGCTAGAAATGCTCGGGGTTCCATTGGGCACTGGGAAGGTCACGGGAGGGTACAAATTCTTGACTGACGGATGCAGACCCAAATTGTAGAGTCTTACAATTTGAAAAATAAAACAAGATTTTTAATTATATTATTTGGTTTTACTGAATTACAGCTGTTTACAAAAACGACAGTGTATTTTTTAAAGTCAGCGTTTTCCTAAAACAGATCTTGAAGTTGCTCAAGAAATGTCTTTTCTTGAACCAAAGGCTCCCAAGCTTAACATATATTAATAACCAATAATGGAACTATCTACCATAACCAGAAAAGACCCTGTTTTAGGAAATGACTGTTTCGTAGGACTTCCCGCGGTCTTACCTTCCAATGGCTGACAAGAAATGCTCAACATTATCTGGGTGGTTTTTCTTCATAAACGAGACGTAGCTACAGTTTTTACCCAAACGTCTTTTGACGATGGCTTGTAGAAGACCATGCGGAGCTATTTCAATTACGATGGCGTTTTCGGGAACGTGGGTCAAGGCATCGTGGAACAGGACTGGTGATATCATATTATTGACGAAATAAGCGGAAGACGTCATTTTGGCCAGCGGTTTGTTCCAACTGTCTTCGGGTACTGAGGAACTAATCCATCGCTTAGACCTGGGCTTAGCGTAAAGGATAACTTTATTGAGGGCTTTCTTCAAACTTTCTTCTATCGGTCTCAAATGGGGCGAGTGAAATGGCATATTACAGCTGTTGACGTCTCTCGCGAAAACGTTTTCGTTGCGAAGATTTTCGGTGAATTGGCGGACTTCTTCAATGGGACCCGATACGGTCACGGAATCCTCGGCATTATGACACGCCGGGACAACACCATCGGGACAACGAGCTAAGGCCTCGTCCCAAGTCAAACCAACTGCCGCCATACCTCCGGGTATTATATTATTTGTTAAGCAGCATTGACCTCTCCAATAGGCCGTCATCAACATCTGCTCGGGAGTAAAACCGCCATCGGCTAAGGCGCAGCCCAACTCTCCCACGGAATGTCCAACGATACCATCGGGAACTACACCCAGATCGTTCAAGATAGAAACCAGAGCAATCTGTACAGCCGCTATGGAGACGAAACACGCCGTGATATTAAGCAAATCGTTTTCGGTACCTTCGGTAACCAATTGGACTAAATTGATCCCTAATGGTTGGACAACTTCGGCCGATCGCTTTATAGATTTGGCGAAAGCTTCGACCTTCATCATAGCCTTGGCCATGCCGGCCCATTGCGAACCTACTCCCGAGAAAAGAAACCATATGGGTTTTTTCTCTAGCGGCGTTCGTTCTATAAGCTGAATGGGTTTATCGCCGTTATGTTCAATTAACGCGTAGCCCCGATAAGGCATTTTTCGAGTAGGGGCTTGGGATACTTCTTCTAGAAATAACAAGGCTTCGTCGGAGAAACTATCCTGTACAATTTTTTGGAACGCAAAGTCAACAGCTTCAGCAGTTCTGCCGCAACACAGAGTTAGTCTAGGAATTTTTCTGAATTTTGGTTTCGAGGTTTTTTTCTTAGGGTTTCCTTTTAAGATAATGTGAACGTTGGCTCCGCCAAATCCGAAGCTATTAAGCGCCACTACGGAACCGGAATCGAGAGGAAACGGCTCGGTGACCACTTTCAAGCGACCGTCTAATAATCCGGGAATATCGGGGTTAGGGTTTCGATAATGAAGATTAGGCGGAACCATTTCGTTTTCCAATGAGATTATTAGTTTGGCAATTGAGTTCAAACCTGCGAAGAACAACAAAATATTTAACCGCCACACTACCCATAATTGACTATGGCAATATATACCATACCCGATGCTGCTTCGGAATGCCCCATGTTTGATTTAACGGATCCGATAGGCAATGGCGAGGTCCTACCCTCACAAAAGAACTCAGTGACACTTAAAAGTTCTTCCGGATCCCCGGCTTTCGTACCAGTTCCGTGAGCTTCGAGATACGCTATATCTTTGGGTTCTATTTTAGCTTCCTGATATGTCGCTCGAATAAGGCTATTTTGTATTGCGCCAGAAGGAAAAGTAACGCCTATAGTAAACAAACTTACGTATTAGTAGCTTTTAAAGTTTAGCTCGAACGCGAAAAAACCAACCATTTTCCTTTGCTCCATCAACGTTAGCCTTAGAGTGTAAAACCGTGGCGTAGATTCTTCGAGCGTCACTCGCCTTTTGCAGAAGTAGGGCCGAGACGGATTCGGACCTGACGTATCCGTCTCCGGTCGCGTCGAATGCGTTGCATTTCCCAAGCTTGCCTAGCATACCCAGCAAGAGAAATCCGAGCGAAGTAACAGGATTTAGAATAATGTTGACCCCTGCGACTATAGCCGCGTCGCATTGATTGCTTCGTATCGACAACGTCGCTAGATTGAGAGCGTACATCGCGGATGAACAGGCCGTGTCCAGCGAGAGACTAGGACCATTCAAGTCATAATGGAACGACACTTGATTGGGTAGCATTGAAACTGAACATCCGGTTAAGGCGTAGCCGTCAATCTTTTCGGGGTCACCCGCGAGGACGATATGCGCTTCGTAAGTGCTTTGGCCAACAAAAACCCCGACACGTTTTCCCCTCATAGACTCGGCACTGTAACCTTTATTTAGAAAAATAACTACGATACAATATTTATAAAAATTTCGGCCAAGTTCCAAGATGAAACATTTACAAGAACATATGACAATATTAGCTTTAGAACTCGGATAATGGCTATTATAATTTTTAAAATATTTCTAACCAGCATCGGCAAATGTTTCGTAAACCACTTCCAAGAGTATCCTTAAACCGGGATCCATCTTTTCAACTTGTTTGTCCGGTAAATCAAAATATTTCGAATCGAACTTGTCAATTTCTTTCATTTTGCCTTGTCGAGGGGGAAGATCGAGTAAACCTAAACATAACCGGAGTTAAATAATAACAAATATTTTCCAGATAAATTTCAATAAAATCTTCGGATTGTGCCATGAAATGGTTCGAGGTTACGAGTTCAATCTTGAAAAGCTTACCAGGTTCCCATCTTCTCGCGTCTACAGTTACCATATCAACTTTGTCATACAAATTCTTCTTGAATTCGTCCAAGTTGTCCGATTCTGGAAATCGTCCAGCGATACCCGAAATAACAACGTCGTCTTTCACGTCCCATTTAGGCATCACGTGATTGTTCGTGGATGGCATGCCCGATGATTGCTTTTCATGGTTCACCGGAGGTTCTGTTTCAGAGTTGGCCGGCATGGCGACTTAAATTTACTTTTTCTAAACGTTGATGAAACGAATAAGGTCTTGTCACTCCTATTCTTCCAAGTGGAATGAAGATCTATATATGACAGTATCGTATATAAATCTATAAAGAATGGCTAAAATCCCAAATCATTTGTATTTCCTCGTTATAACATTGAAAATTGTACAAGGTTTTAATAAAAATTTTAATTTCATAAGTAATTTCGAAATATTTCTGTATTCCATTCACATTCACTTACATTGCGACAAGTTTAAGTATAATACTTCAGAAACATAAGGAAATTACATTTTTCATATACTTGAATTATAATGAAATAAAGTAGCTAAAATACCTTGATTGAGAAATCAAAAATTCGGTTACATTAGTTGAGAAATATTACCAAACCGTCTCTCGCTTAGAAAATTTTATTCAATGGTACCGAATAAATTAGTAAACTAAAATATCGAATTTAATTTTTTTTAAGGGAAGGAAAACATGGTTTGGAACAGCTATGGTAGCTATAAAGGTGAAAAATCACGGACCTTTCTAGGACTTTCAAGCATTTTCCAGAATTTCCAGACTTTTCTGGGAAAGAGGGGGGATGATTGATAGATGATTGATTATACTATTTTGTCTCATAACTAATAAAAATAAAAAAATAAAATTCATTTGTTATCTTTTACAGTCCGTCATCTTCGACGGGTAATAGATAGTAAATCTGAAATTTCATAGAGCGAATTACCACGAATCTATTGTTGCGAGTTTTAATATTTTTAAGCACATTCTAATAGTTCAAATCGATTAAAAATATCATTTTTCCAAAGTCTAGTATCGTTTAAACACTCCCTTTAAAAATAAAATGTTTCGTAACACATTTCAATAAACTAAGAGAAATTACATTTAAAAATTAACAGCTCCGTCGTAACAAGAACTTATTCCAGAGTGTTAAGTAATTTCAATTAATTAATAAATACGATTAATAAAAAATGGGGTAACGTAACAAACGAAATAACCCAAAACATATTCATAACACGAACGTAGTTTCCGTGGCTGTTGTCGCAATTCCTTTTTTACTTTAATAGTAAACAAGCTTGATTGTTCAAAAAGATTTGAAGAAATACAATTTAAACTACAACATCAGAGAACTGGAATTTGCTTTCTTTCATACACAAACTCTCATGAGATAAATGGTCAACTTTTGGGGTAACGAATGAAATAATACATGATGTGTGATTAAAAGTTTTATTATCAGAAAATTAGATTGACAAGAAATGTATACCAAAACTTAAACAACCAAGGATCTGGATCTATGGCAACAAAATTGTCATACCAGACGTGGTGGTAAACTATTAACCATTTTGAAGCTTTTGTATATGGGTTCACGGAACGTTTCGAAAACAATTTCCCTTTCAATCTGTTAAATTTCAACCATATTTCCAGGTTTATTCAAGTGTTGCTTAAAAATTACTTGATAGATACTTATAATTAAATAAGAAAATTAATGCCCATTATCCCAAAATATACACTCTTTCTTCTTGACGTCATCATTTGGCCCCTTATATCAGTCGAAGTTCATTTACTTGATTTTCCTCCAATACTTTCTGAAAATTATGGCGTCGCGAAAAGACACAACCAACAAATAAAGGGGGTGAAACTATATCATTCAATTCGCGGAATTGATTTGATTATTGATAATATCGGCTACAATTGTGGCACAAGGCTCTTTCAACAAAGAAAGATGGTTGGCTTCAACGGTGCGCACATCGACATTGCCCACGACAATCTACAAAGAATTAACGTCCTATTATTTAAAAAAAGACTGTCTTTGAATTCCAAAAAATACCGCGACATTAAAAATAAATATTTTATACTCGGCAACTTTAAACTTTTTAAGACAAAAATCCCCAGGCAATACTACGTCATCACTATAAATTTCAATGTTACCTTGCTTAAGCCATAGTCGTCGGATAATGAAGTCGTCGCATCTACGCCTTGACTAGCTTTGATAAGAGTCACGTCGCCTCTAAATTTGCTAGTCACCTCGTATTTATAAGAGGCATGAAGCCTGAAACAATACGATTTGATCATTTCTTTAAGAAGATCGGGATTCACCTTTGACCCAGATTCTCCGATTTTATTCATTATGAGATTGCTGGTCGAAGACAGTTGCGCCTCGAAAGAACAAACGTTCATATTGAGTTCATCAAAGCTCTGAAAAATAAGCGATTATAAGAAATGATTTGACGGCTATTTATATTTAATAAAATTACCTTCAGAGTATCTTTGTCCGTATATTGCAGTACAAACGTTCTTAGAGCGCTGACGGGTCCTTCGAGCTCCACGTCTTCTAAACGAACAATTTTTTGTTCGACTGTCATCTTCATCCAATCTGGAGCTCCGTCAAGCAAAGTTAAGGTTTTAACTCCACCTTTTATTCCCAATTCTCGTTGGATGAGGAGAGCCAACTCGAACGCGACTATGGAACCGAAGGAGTATCCGCAAATACTATAAGGTCCATTGGGTTGAATAACTTTCATTCGCTGAACGAGATATTTAAGAAAAATGAAGAGATGAAAAACACAATTGGTAACTTCAACGTAACTTAGACTTGGCAGGGCTCTGACAAAGCTGCTTTTGCCAAAAACTCTGTTACAAGGATAAAAAAAATACCTCAAAATAGAACGAAGCCAGAGCTTGAACAGTCGTCAAAGGAGAATCAGCTGTGCATTGTAGTCCCAAAGCCGAGACGTTGAGATGGGAGCTGATAGTTTGAAACATGACCGAGATTCCTTCGATTGGATGCACAATGAAGATGGCTTTTTCGGACTTTATATTATTAAGTGGAATTATGACGTCTTCCGGTAGTTGAATACCGTAGAGATTCCTCATTGCTACTTCTTTGTAAGAAACATTGCCCACCAATGAATCGTTGGCGTCGACGAGGCTGGCGTTTCCCACCAATTCTTGGCTTTGACCGCCGCCAATATCGATAATTCTCTTTATGCTTAAATTACGAATTTCTTGCGGCGAAAGATTCAAGTCGTATTCTCTTTCAATGGTTTGCTTTATCTCAACTCCCATTAATGAGTCCAGTCCCAAATCGCCGAGAGTCATTTCGTCGTTTAACGAACTCGTGTCTTTCACTCCTAATTCGTTAAAATACCATGAAGAAAAATAACTAGATATTTCCCAATTCTCATTTTAAACATACCTAATATATGTCCGATGGTTCGTAGCAAATCTTTCTTCTCGTCAACCCCTGCGCTCACCGATGTTCGCTCCGCTGGCACAAAAGTGGACAGCACAGCCGAACATCCGGACTTCTCTCCAGAAATTTGCAAAAAGAAGTCTAGCGTAGAAAGACAATTGGTGATCCGTTGAGCCGAACATCCGCCGACGACGACATCCTTGCTACCAATTGTTTCCTGAACTATTCCAACGTCACCAATGAGTCCCCACTGAATAGCTAATCCGGGTAATCCATCCGTTCGCCTATTTTCGCAGATTCTTTCCATGACGGAATTGGCGAAGGCGTAGTTGGTTTGACCGGCGTTTCCTCGACCGCAACTAATAGAGGAAAAGGCAACAAACCAGTCCAACTCGGGACAGAGGACGCGAGTGATTCGATCGAGATTCAGGGTGCCTTTAACTTTAGGATCGGTAACTTGGATAAAGTTTTCCACAGTCTGGTTTTCCAGAAAGGCGTCCTTCAGAACCATTGCCAAGTTAAAAACCCCACCGATCGGTCCGAGTTTCATCGATTCCTTGATAAGTTCTTCCGATCCGGATGTAGTCGTCACGTCTCTGGTCGAAACGTTCACTTTGGTTCCCGCCTTTTCCCATCTTTTAAGACACAACTTTTGAAATCCGGTACGAATCCCCGTTCTGGACGTGACTACGAGTTGTTTGCAGCCTCGCCCGATAAGCCAATTACCCAATTCGAGACCGAACCCTCCGAGACCACCGACGATGACGTACGTCTTCTTTGGATGACATATAGTTCTCGGTATAGCCGGGACTTGAACAAGGACAGGTGTAAACAATTTGTCTGTCTCCTCTTCCCGAATTTTTAACACCACTTTGCCAATGTGTTTACCACTGGCCATGAAACGGAAAGCGGCTTCCGCTTCGTCCCATCCAAAAACAGTCGTTTCTAAAGGTCGTACCGTGCCATTCTTAATACCTTCGTTAACGAGATCGACCAATTCCTTTTTAATGGCGGACAATGCAGGGTCCGTAACAAATAGCGCGTCTAGTAGAACTCCGTGATATGTAATGCCTTTTAAAAATGGCGACATATTTAGTGGATTATTATTAGAAAGATCATATTTCCCGATTTCCAAGAAGCGACCATATTGAGACAAACATCGTACGCTTGCTTGAAGTTTTTCTTCGGATAGCGAGTTTAGAACCAAATCCACACCTGCGTTAACAAAATATCAAATCTCTCTAGTTACCAATGAGAAACCTTCGTTTTTCGGTTTTCTGGCTTGGGTTACGATGGGTTAGGTTTTGTTAAATCACTTGGCATATTTGAAGACATTTATTTTGGGGAATTTCAAGACATACGCAACTTTGGCAATTTCAAGACAATATCACTTTGGGAAATTCAAGACATACACCACTTAGACAATTTCAAGACATATCACTCAGGGAATTTCAGGATTTCTGGGCTCCTAGACAGATTTAAGGAAATAATCATGGTTGTCGATTTGGGGAACCCTGTTCTCTAGTACACCCTGCTACCATGGACGAATTATAGTATACACAGGGACGAGTGGCAGACACAGATTTCCCTTATAGCGCCGCGTCCGAGTCTTGTTAAATGTCGTGCCCTGTTTTTACCCCCCCGACCAAATCTAGCTGAGTCTAAACGAAAAAAAAAGGAAACAGAATTATGCGGCTAATGCCATCTTTCCGCCGTGAACTGAACTATTTTATTCAATGTAGTTTGAAATTTTCGTCTGCTTATCAGCTAGGATATATTTCTAAACGGTTATTTTAGTCTCTTTTGTTAAAATTTAACGAATTATTAGTTGGTTAGTCTTAGAAAATCATCTTCAAAAAATTTATGATAGAATTACTATATTACACTAAAATAATAACTTAATAATATACTTAAAATCAATGTTACTCGAGTAGAAAGGCAGTGATCAAGCCCTTAAATACTGCTTCAAGGTAAGGTCGATTTTAAGTTTGTTAAAAGTTATTTTTTTTTTTTTTTTTTTTTTTTTAAAGCCAAAACTTACCATCATCTGAATCTCTTAATACACTTTTACTTTCTTTCTTCTCTGGAGAATGTGTAAAATCTCCAAACAATGTCTCAAACGTTTGAGCACTAAAATTCATCGCGAATTCGCGATAAATCTAAACACGTGCGTAAAGGCCTAACTTTATAAATCTTGTGCTAGTATTTTTCCCCGCGTTCCTACCCCCTTTTGACTCGGTTTGTCGTTAGTTCCCAGAAATGCCGCTGGAGCGCGCATTTAACAATCGTTAGCCAGAAAATTACTTCTGCCACTCGTCCCTGTGTATACTATAATTCGTCCATGCTGCTACTACAGTTGGACACATAATTCTTTACCTCTTCCGTTAGTCTCCTTCATAATTTCGTACTCGAACATAACGTCGCGAGAATTACTAAAATTGCGATCTTGAAGTTGGGGAAACCTTTTTTTCAAGTATTCCCTCTTCTGATTGGAGCCAACAGTGGTGAAAACTTGGCAGCCCATGCTAAGGGCGATTGAAATGGCGGCTTGTCCAACTCCGCCACTTCCAGAGTGGATAAGAATACTTTCTCCTCTTTTCATTTTTCCTCTGACCAATAGGGCGTAGTAAGCCGTGGTGTATACAACAGGGACGGTGCTGGCTTCCTCCAAAGTCCAGTGCTCGGGCACCGACCATACGAAGTCTGAGTCAATCAAGACTGTTGTGGCCAATCCACATGTGCCAACAAGGCCCATAACGCGACGACCATCCACGGTGTCCTCGCGACCGGCAAATTCCAAGCCAAGAATACATTCTTCGGTCGCAAAATCGCCTAAAAGGAGATTCCTTAGAATAATTGTGAATTCGACTTGAGGAAAAAGGGCCTAACTTTCAATTTCTACCATTATTTTTCTACGGATATATAAGCGTAAGAAACTTATTTACCAAGTTTCAGATTCCAGAAAAGATTATTTCTCAAGTTATAATTTTTAAGATTTTTTTGCATAAATTTGGATTTTAAATTTTCAAATTGGATTTTCTCTAATATCTTTAGAATTAATACCCTTAAATTAATAAAAATTCATAATATAGAGGAAAAAGAGATGCTGAATACGAATTTGATGACGAAAACACTGGGAAAAAATTACAGAACGGGATAATTTCAATTTTGGGGGTCTCATAGGGGCCAAATTTGAAACTTGAGCGTCACCTTCAAAAATTCTGAAAATTTTATATTTTTGACCCAACAGGCTATCTACTTCGAATTATAAACGTGATCAATGAGAAACAATTTTAAAGTGCAAAAAAAATTTATACAGAGTAATTCCGAGCTATTGAGAGTAGACAATATATTGAAGAGCGGCTGCCCGAACTAAAATCAAAATTCCGAGAGAATGAGGGGTGGAAACTAGTTTTTAGTTGCGATACGACGTAGATTATTACGCTAATGGCCGTTAATTGCTTTTCAGGAATAAGCTATAACTTTTGGGGTAAATTAGTTTGTGAAATATGTTATGAACTCTGAAAAATTTGTACCCGAAAGTGCATCAGGAGGCAGCTTTCCCGACGCTATCATAATGTCCTTGAAGTTGAGAGGGGCGTAGTACACGTGGCATAAAACTCTACCATTCAGAGTATCATTTTGGTTATAGAACGTGTTTGGCGATTGGAAAAATCTCAAGCTGGACAAGTCACCCCGAGTTAAGACGTTCAAGTAAGCGTGCTCTGTTGGAACGGAACTAACTTCGCTGACGGCCGGAAGTCCTACGTGACGAAAGGTACCCCATTGTCCATCGCGGTATACGTTCATTATCAAGTCTTTACTGATAACTTCGCCGTAAAAGGGATTATTTGGGTTGAATTCAGACAGAGACTCTTTAGAAAAGTTGGCGTCAAACAGGCAACTAGAGATGATAAGTATAATTAAAAAATTAAGGAACATAATTATTAAAGGCTTACCGAATTTTCTTGCCGCCTGTTTCGTGACGGAGACAATTGACTAATCCAACCACGCCGACGAAAGGTTCGTCAGCTACCAACCACAGATTTTCTCCGTCGCCAGCACTTTCCAAATTATGAACTGCTTTTTTTAACGGTTCTAGCCAAGCTTTATAATCGTCGAGAAGCACCTTCAACATAGTCTGCTTTGGAAAAGGAACCGGGGCGTCTCCTTTCTTCCGTAAAATATAAATTGTACCAGTCAAGTTGTCCGTCTTCTTTCCAACTAACGCGCACCCGATTTCCTGGCTAGTCTTTTCAACGTCCTCGTCGCGTATTTCCGACGATGCATCCTTGGTATATAATCTTAGAAATTTTTCAGCTGGTGAAAAATATGTTCTCTCCACCAAGATAATGAAACCTTTAACCTTCACGGCGTTTGTTAATGCTTGCAAGGAAGGCTTTAAACTGTCTGTTGTGCAAAATTCGCATAGACCTTTGGTCAAAACTAAATCGTTGTTTCGAGAAGGTACATCTTCAGACTTCAAATCCCACAGTTTAGTCTTGACCCTTTCGCCAAAATGAGCTAAATCGAATTGGGAATTCTTCTGTATTTTTCCGAGAGTGTAGTCGGCTTGAAGATCCAGGTGGTAACTGGTGATGTACTTGAGCACCCATGGAGCGACAGTCTGGTCCACCGCGGCCTCGAGAATTTGCAATTTTTTGGTGTTCGGCGTGTTCTCGATCACCAAGTCTATGGAACATCTAAGAGCCTTTTCATTCAACAGGGCATTGAAAAGAATGTCCTTTGAAATATGATTGGTCTGATTCGCGCTTCTGATTAGCTCCTCCAAATTTCGCGCTTTGTTCCGAAGCCCACCAAGAATGCTGGTTAAATTTCGAAGAAGAGCAAATTCATATTTTTCTCGGTTAACGTAACGATCGACAACCTCTTTGGAAGCTAATTGCTGCCTTTGTAAGAAATCATGGATTTGCAAATTGCTCCAACCACTAGCTTCCATTATCTTCCGGGCGACGGAAGAGCAGACTTGTACGTACTCCAAGATCGTATTCTTTTCTCGCGTTGAGAGAATATCGGTGTCGAAATTTGGGACGAAACGGTATTGCTCCAAGACGGGAGTCTTTTGACCCGCGTGACGACGAGGAGCTAAAGTGCAAGTTAATCCTTCCATTTCGATAGCTTTCGTGGCGCAAACATTAATGTAAGGATCAAAGTAGGCGGTAATGCTTGGGACCTTTTCCGGATTTGGCATTCGCTTAGGATTGATTCTAATATTTTGGAAAGCGGTTGGCAAGTTTAACAAACGGTTTTTGGCGCTTAAAACTGAGAACTGAAGCATGGTGTCCATGAAAGTAACCCAATTTCCATCCCAACGAAGTTTCGCCGTTAAACCACTCGAGTCGGCTTCTAGAACCCCTTGAAAAGTCGGACCATATTCGTAGCCACGGAGTCTCAGCTCTTTGTAGAACTCCTTGCTTTCTAAAACAAACTCTTCTGCGTTATGATTTCTGAGCGAACTCTTTTTAACTTGTTCTTCCAACGTTAAAGACGAGTCATGTGGAACGTATATACGGCCACTGACCACAATCGAACCGCTTTCAACAATTTCAAATTTCCCAGTACGTGGCATGACGTTGGTTTTAAAGCGAACGTTACCGCGTTTAGGTATAAGAGTGGCTCGGTGTAGAGTAACGTTTTCGAAAACTACTGGCATTTCGTCGAAAACGGTTTGCATCTTCTTAGCGAGGGCTTTCCAAGCCAACATCAGGTAGCCCGTGGCAGGATACAAGACGCGGCCGTCAATATCGTGTCCAATTATATAGTAGTCGGGTGAATTCGGTTCGGAACAGTCCACAACAACCGAATTATCCGATTGACTTCTGACAATTGGGAAATCATTCGCCGATAGCGTTTTCCAGGAACGCGAATGGTCCCATTTCACCAGGCTAGAAATGCTCGGGGTTCCATTGGGCACTGGGAAGGTCACGGGAGGGTACAAATTCTTGACTGACGGATGCAGACCCAAATTGTAGAGTCTTACAATTTGAAAAATAAAACAGGATTTTTAATTATAAATATTTGGTTTTAATGAATTACAGCTGTTTACAAAAACGACAGTGTATTTTTTAAAGTCAGCGTTTTCCTAAAACAGATCTTGAAGTTGCTCAAGAAATGTCTTTTCTTGAACCAAAGGCTCCCAAGCTTAACATATATTAATAACCAATAATGGAACTATCTACCATAACCAGAAAAGACCCTGTTTTAGGAAATGACTGTTTCGTAGGACTTCCCGCGGTCTTACCTTCCAATGGCTGACAAGAAATGCTCAACATTATCTGGGTGGTTTTTCTTCATCAGCGAGACGTAGCTACAGTTTTTACCCAAACGTCTTTTGACGATGGCTTGTAGAAGACCATGCGGAGCTATTTCAATTACGATGGCGTTTTCGGGAACGTGGGTCAAGGCATCGTGGAACAGGACTGGTGATATCATATTATTGACGAAATAAGCGGAAGACGTCATTTTGGCCAGCGGTTTGTTCCAACTGTCTTCGGGTACTGAGGAACTAATCCATCGCTTAGATCTGGGCTTAGCGTAAGGGATAACTTTATTGAGGGCTTTCTTCAAACTTTCTTCTATCGGTCTCAAATGGGGCGAGTGAAATGGCATATTACAGCTGTTGACTTCTCTCGCGAAGACGTTTTCGTTGCGAAGATTTTCGGTGAATTGGCGGACTTCTTCAATGGGACCCGATACGGTCACGGAATCCTCGGCATTATGACACGCCGGGACAACACCATTGGGACAACGAGCTAAGGCCTCGTCCCAAGTCAAACCAACTGCCGCCATACCTCCGGGTATTATATTATTTGTTAAGCAGCATTGACCTCTCCAATAGGCCGTCATCAACATCTGCTCGGGAGTAAAACCGCCATCGGCTAAGGCGCAGCCCAACTCTCCCGCGGAATGTCCGACGATACCATCGGGAACCACACCCAGATCGTTCAAGATAGAAACTAGAGCAATCTGTACAGCCGCTATGGAGACGAAACACGCCGTGATATTAAGCAAATCGTTTTCGGTACCTTCGGTAACCAATTGGACTAAATTGATCCCTAATGGTTGGACAACTTCGGCCGATCGCTTTATAGATTTGGCGAAAGCTTCGACCTTCATCATAGCCTTGGCCATGCCGGCCCATTGCGAACCTACTCCCGAGAAAAGAAACCATATGGGTTTTTTCTCTAGCGGCGTTCGTTCTATAAGCTGAATAGGTTTATCGACGTTATGCTCAATTAACGCATAGCCCCGATAAGGCATCTTTCGAGTAGGGGCTTGGGATACTTCTTCTAGAAATAACAAGGCTTCGTCGGAGAAACTATCCTGTACAATTTTTTGGAACGCAAAGTCAACAGCTTCAGCAGTTCTGCCGCAACACAGAGTTAGTCTAGGAATATTTCTGAATTTTGGTTTCGAGGTTTTATTCTTAGGATTTCCTTTTAAGATAATGTGAACGTTGGCTCCGCCAAATCCGAAGCTATTAAGCGCCACTACGGAACCGGAATCGAGAGGAAACGGCTCGGTGACCACTTTCAAGCGACCGTCTAATAATCCGGGAATAACGGGGTTAGGGTTTCGATAATGAAGATTAGGCGGAACCATTTCGTTTTCCAATGAGATAATTAGTTTGGCAATTGAGTTCAAACCTGCGAAGAACGACAAAATATTTAACCGCCACACTACCCATAATTGACTATGGCAATATATACCATACCCGATGCTGCTTCGGAATGCCCCATGTTTGATTTAACGGATCCGATAGGCAATGGCGAGGTCCTACCCTCACAAAAGAACTCAGTGACACTTAAAAGTTCTTCCGGATCCCCGGCTTTCGTACCAGTTCCGTGAGCTTCGAGATACGCTATATCTTTGGGTTCCATTTTAGCTTCCTGATATACCGCTCGAATAAGGCTATTTTGTATTGCACCAGAAGGAAAAGTAACGCCTAAAGTAAACAAACTTACGTATTAGCAGCTTTTAAAGTTCAGCTCGAACGCGAAAAACCAACCATTTTCCTTTGCTCCATCAACGTTGGCCTTAGAGTGTAAAACCGTGGCGTAGATTCTTCGAGCGTCACTCGCCTTTTGCAGTAGTAGGGCCGAGACGGATTCGGACCTGACGTATCCGTCTCCGGACGCGTCGAACGCGTTGCATTTCCCAAGCTTGCCTAGCATACCCAGCAAGAAAAATCCGAGCGAAGTAACAGGATTTAGCATAACGTTGACCCCTGCGACTATAGCCGCGTCGCATTGATTGCTTCGTATCGACAAGGTCGCTAGATTGAAAGCGTACATCGCGGATGAACAGGCCGTGTCCAGCGAGAGACTAGGACCATTCAAGTCATAATGGAACGACACTTGATTGGGTAGCATTGAAACTGAAGATCCGGTTAAGGCGTAGCCGTCAATCTTTTCAGGGTCACCCGCGAGGACGACATGCGCTTCGTAAGTGCTTTGGCCAACAAAAACCCCGACACGTTTTCCCCTCATAGACTCGGCACTGTAACCTTTATTTAGAAAAATAACCACGGTACAATATTTATCAAAAGTCCCAAAATGAAACATTTAGAAGAATATATGACAATGTTATCTTTAGAACTCGGATAATGGCTAATATAATTTTTATTATAATAAATATTTCTAACCAGCGTCGGCAAATGTTTCGTAAACCACTTCCAAGAGTATCCTTAAAGCGGGATCCATCTTTTCAACTTGTTTGTCCGGTAAACCAAAATATTTCGAATCGAACTTGTCAATTTCTTTCATTTTGCCTTGTCGAACGGGAAGATCGAATAAACCTAAAAGTAACTGGAGTTGTTGGTTCGATTTTCACTGAGTAACCAAATTTTTAATCGCTCAAATTTATCTTTTCTCGGATAAATAGCGCAACTTTCTTAAAAAAAAAAAATTCAATCTTGAAAAGCTTACCAGGTTCCCATCTTCTCGCGTCTACAGTTACCATATCAACTTTGTTGTACAAATTCTTCTTGAATTCGTCCAAGTTGTCTGATTCTGGAAATCGTCCAGCGATACCGGAAATAACAACGTCGTCTTTCACGTCCCATTTAGGCATCGCGCGATTATTCATGGATGGCGTATCCGATGATTGCTTTTCGTAAACCACCGGAGGTTCCGTGTCAGAAATAGCTGGCATGGTCATGTAAAAATTCTTCCGAATAAACGTTTCTACGCCTTGATATATAAAATCGAAGTGTTATTATTCTTCCAAGTGAAATGAAGTTTTATTCGTTACAGTTGTGGCGAGAAACTTGTAATAATAAATGATCATTGTAATTAGTTCCTCGTTTAAATCCTGAAAATTGTATAATATTTCAATAATAGTCTTGTATGGCTATTGAAACTTTTTAATTATAATTAATTTCGAAATATTTCCCTATTCAATTCAAATACACAATTCGGTTTAAGAATATTTTATTTACCACTTATGTCGCGATAGGTTTAATATTTTATAATATTTGAGCAAAATAAGGTAATATACTATATTATACTAGAATTATAATGAAAATTGCGTTATAAAAACCAGGATTGCAAAAATTTGAGGATTTTTTGAGAAATCGAAAACAATTTTTTTTATATATCAAAGGTCAGTTGAGAAACCTTCCCTCGCAATAAAGATTAAAGTTGTATTCAACTGTACTGACTAAATCTAAAGCCCACGTTGTCAATCACGATTTTCTTCACCGAGAATCCAGCTTTACGTCAATACAAAGTTTAAATCAAGCTTTTCGTTTAATCCACGTTTAAGTGATAGAGAAACGAATATTTAAAATGAATTTGATATACAAGCTTCGCCCACACTAGTTTTATAACGCTAAACTTTAAACGAGCAAAATGAGAAACGCTGCAAAGCGAATTGATACAAAATGTTAAACTTCATTGGAAAAAAGTAGTCCTTGCAAACTCCTCTCAACACGAAAATAGAGGCGTGAGATTTTATTGCAATTTAAAATATTTTTGGTCCACTTTCGTTTATTTCAACTTATTTCTTTGGTGAAATTCTGTTGGAATTTTCCAATTAGGACCCGTAAAAGGTGTCTGTTGTAAAACTCCCGACTTTTCCTATTATTTTCCGTTAGAGGAAGCTTATGAACACAACGTTTTGAAGATATCTATGAAGAATTTTCGATATATTTATTTAAAAAGTTCTACAAAATTGAATGGAAGTCTACGAATTTAAGAAGAGTTAATTTAAAGTTAATTGCTTGCTTAGTTTTTACAAAGTTAAATATTCATTTGGGTAAAGTTTCCGAGGGTTCGTGTGTGCAGTTAAAATAACCTTTTTTTATTTAATTTTAATATTCGAGAGGAATGAATAATTTGAAATGCATTAGGAGGGGTTAAACCATAATCCTATTGCGTTCAGTCGAGCGACATCACAATAGGACATTAAAGAATTAATACTTAAAACGCCCAGGGGGTGCGAACAATGATTTGTTAGGGTGTTACCAACGCGTGAAATCTTAAGTCAGCAGATCAAAACCAATCCTAACAGTATACTATAAAAATAATGGTTAAATTCTATAACACCGTAACCGAATTTAAATTATTTTTAAAGTGTCACTGTCACAGATTTCCTAGGGGGATGGGCTATACTATCTGTAGAATTTGAATACAGGTTAATATAAGTTTATTATTTAAATAATGGTATCATATGAAGGTAACCAAAGCAGTAGTCGAGTTTTAATTTGTAAACTTTTAACGCTTGGGCATGAGAAAAGTTTTTGTCTCTCAATTTTTTAAAATATAAAATCCATAGGCCTTTGAAAATAAATAATTTGGGACAGCGATACTTTAAGATTTACATGTACTGATATTTAGTCCAAGAAGAAATATATTTGAATAAATTGTACACGGATGAACACAGGGTCTATATCTATAAAAGGGTAATATTTGTCATCATTATATTATATTTTAAAGTCTCGGTTAAGAACGGATCGAAATATGGCCCAAGTTCCAATCAAGTACACGCAAGTATGACATAGTTATAAAGATATATTTGTTATGGTTAACGTCGTCTGCTAAGCCAGAAAGGAAGGCTACTTTAAAGGGGATTAATAAAATCGCAGATAGTCACTTTAAACATTTTACAAGTAATAGGCTTAGTCCACCAGTAAAAAATTACAAACAAATATAAAACTAGAAATAAATTTAAAACTTACCATCAAAATAGGCTTAGCTGGATTCATGGAGATCCTATATTTCTACGCACTGATGGGTCAGCGACCAATGAGTAAAGGCCCGTCGTTAAGGCGAGATCTCCACGAGACTTCCAATAACATTCGATTGGTAGCTGACCCATAAACGCGAATAAATTCAGGATCTCCATGAATCCAGCTAAGCCTAATTTCCGGTTTTAAATTTATTTCTAGTTTTATTATTTGTAATTTTTTAACTGGTAGTTTAGGCCTATTTAAAGGATCAGTAATTGATAAAAAAAATCACTTGTTGTGAGGTTGCAGTCTCAGTTTAAGCAGGAATTTCATATAATATTAAATAATTAATGGTTTTTAGTAAAATTCCAATCTTAAAACGTATATTAATTTATTGTTCCAGATTTTTATCAACAATCAGTTCGTCAATTCCAAGACGGGCAAAGTTTTTCCAGTTATAAATCCTTCTACAGGCGAAAAAATTTGCGATGTTCAAGAAGGCAACGAGTTCGAGATCCAAGTGGCTGTTAGAGCGGCCAAAGAGGCTTTTAAGTTAAATTCCAATTGGAGGACGATGGACGCCTCGGCCAGAGGAAAACTAATCTACAAACTGGCCGATCTTGTTGAGAGGGACGCTAAGTATTTAGCGGTAATCAATAAATAAAATAATAAACAGGGTTGCCACAGTTTTTTCAGATTCAAATTCCCTGACTTTTCCAGGTTTTTCCCTGACCGTTTCCGACGATTTTCCCTGACCTTTACAGCTAATACTACCCAATTTCTAACCTTTTATTTTTTATATAATTGCGTTCGCCAAACTTTATGCACGCGTATCTTTGTTCTAATCTTTACAACTGACACGGTCAGCTTCAAATATTTTCCGCAGATAATGATTGTAATTTCCTGGCTTCTTGAAAGATCTTTTAATTTCTCTGACTTTTTAAAATATCTTAAAATTCCTTGACTTTGCCCTGATTTTTTTGGTTCATTTTCAAATTCCTTGTTTTCCCTGACCTGTGGCAACCCTGATAAATATAAAATAATTAAGAATCTATTAATTTTAAAAACACTTTCTATATTAACACGCATGAATTATTGTTCCTATAGAGACTGGAAACCTTAAACAATGGAAAACCTTTATGGCAATCAAATGGTGATATTGACGTTGCAATACGTATTCTAAGATATTACGCGGGCTATGCCGACAAAATTCATGGAAAAACTGTACCAGTTGGTAAAATACTTAAATTAATATTGGAATTCTACATTGAATTGATTTTTTAATGATTTCGAAAATAATTTAAATTCGAAGATGGCGATTTGTTCTGTATGACACTTGTAGAGCCTGTGGGAGTTTGCGGGGCTATTTTACCAGTAAGTCTGGAATCTAGGGTTTTTTGAAATATGGTTATAGTTTTAGTCGTTATTGAACACCATCCAGAAAGCGTAAAAATAATTATTGTCACGAAAAAAGTTAGGTTTTACTCTAAACCCCAGCTATTCGTTCAAGACTTGCACAAATGTGGGAACCATTCATTTTCGGTATTCAGGGAAAGGTGCCTTTTAATAAATACTCGAGAAATGACGAAGAGACGAAGCTGAAAGACGATTTTTCAAGTCAAAACCTAAATATCACAAACGAGAGGGATTTTTCTGGAGGGTCTCTCAGAAACTACCAAAATTAAACTTTCTAAGATTCTATTTAACTACAATTACCTAAATTATTTACAGTGGAACTTCCCAATAAAAATGACTTGCAATAAAATAGCACCGGCACTAGCAGCTGGAAATGTAGTTCTGGTAAAACCAGCCGAACAAACTCCCCTAACAGCTTTACATCTCGCCGCTTTGACCAAAGAAGCCGGGTTTCCCCCTGGAGTTGTCAACGTAATTCCGGGTTACGGACCAACAGCCGGAAGCGCGATTTGTTCGCATCTTGATGTTGATCACGTCTCATTCACTGGATCAACTCAAGTACAAATTATATTTGATCATATTCTGGTACGTTTAAGTTCTTAACAAATTGAAATTTCTATCGGAAGGTTGGTAAAATTGTTCAAGAAACTGCTGGAAAGACTAACGCAAAAAGGGTAACACTTGAAATGGGTGGAAAGTGTCCCATGGTTGTCATGGATGACGCTGATTGTAAGTAGAGTTGAAATAATTCAGGATAATTTCTTACTAGTAAAAACTAATCTCCGTTTCAACGTTCTGAAAATCGTACTTCAAACTTTCTCGTATTTTTCTTAGTGGATCTTGCGGTTCGCGAATCTTATGACGCTGCATTTTTCAACCAAGGACAATGTTGCAGCGCGGGTTCCAGGAC
Source organism: Odiellus spinosus (assembly GCA_963920705.1). Taxonomy (NCBI): domain Eukaryota; kingdom Metazoa; phylum Arthropoda; class Arachnida; order Opiliones; family Phalangiidae; genus Odiellus; species Odiellus spinosus. The sequence continues at coordinate 20,001,586 of OY987229.1, read as the reverse complement.
GTTTGTCCAGGAGAGCATATATGACGCATTCGTCAAAAAGATTCGGGAGTTAACGATGAAAACGGTGGTCGGTGACCCATTCAAAGAAACAACTCAACAAGGACCTCAAGTGGGTCTTTATAAAAATATTATTAAAATTATAATACATTATGAGTTCAAGGATGAGAGAATCCCAGTTTTAATGTTTAAATTTGGTAAAACCATAGCAATACGCTTCCCTTACAAGCTAGAATTATCATTTGATACCTTTATCTGTGTAATCAGAAGCCGATGAAACCCTCCTTTGAAGTCTATTACTCCCGGGTCTTGTCTACCCCTCTCTGTATGGGTTATTCTCAAAAGGCGCGATCCGTACGCCTCCTAACGGTAGATGTTTTTGGAGCTGGAGCTCGTCGAGCGAATATCTCTAGCAGCCTTGGAGTTCGTCAAAAAAACGTCGTCGTTTGTGGAGAGAGAGAATTTCCAATTTTCCGTAGACAGGGGGGATGAAGTAGTACCCCTTCTAACTCGTAAAATTGGGAATTTTACCCATACAGAGAGGAGCGCTATATGGAACATTGGAGTAGTAGACTTCAAATGAGGGTTTCATCGGCTTCTGGTGTAATTAAGAGCATTTTAATCATTTAAAATTATGGAAAAATATTGTATTTAACCGACAACTAAGTACTTCAAAATGTCTTACAGATTGACAAAGAACAATTCTCCAAGATATTAAATCTAATCGAATCGGGCAAGAAAGAGGGAGCTAAAGTAGAATGCGGCGGGGATAGAGTTCCTGGGGTTAAAGGTTATTTCGTGCAGCCAACTGTGTTTTCAAACTGCCAGGACAACATGAGAATAACCAAAGAGGAAATCTTTGGACCAGTTTTACAAGTTTACAAGTTCAAAACGATGGAAGAAGCAATTGAGAGATCGAATAATACCGTGTACGGATTGGCTGCTGGTATTTGCACCAAAGACATCAATAAAGCCCTTACATATTTCAACGCAGTTAAAGCAGGGACTATTTGGTAAGATAAGATCTTATTAACGTAGGATTATATTCATGAGCTATTTAAAATTAAATTACAGGGTGAATACCTATTTAATTATGACACCAAATACACCATTTGGTGGTTACAAGATGTCAGGTCATGGAAGAGAACTGTAAGTAATGTTTTTCTAATTGACAAGATTAAAACCCAGAGGTTAATTTAACTTTTACAGGGGTGAAGAAGCTTTGAAAGAATATACCGAGATTAAAACGGTAAATTTTTACATATAATTTAAATTTAAAACTTTACTAATTACCGAAATTTCAGATCACAATTAAATTTCCAGAGAAGAAAAACTTAAAATAGAAATAATTACTGATCATATATAAGCTTTAAAAGACTGAACTAATTTTATTTCAATTAAACTGTTAATTATATATTTTGTAAAATTTAATTGCACCGTAATTATTTTTTAATTAATTAAAGCACACGTTTTAAAAATTTCTATTCGTATATTATTTAATTAATAAACAGTGAAGACTAATTAACATAAACGGTAATCCAGATTAGACAATTTATATCATAATTATAAATCAAAACCTAACCTTCAAAAATTTAATTCACCAATAACGCGTTCTTGGAAGATTTTGAAAAACATTTTCAATCGAATGTGATATGACGAGTTGCTAATATAGTCAAAGCTTACGCGGATTGATACACAATGTAAAAACCTTATAGGGTAAAAAAAACACTCGTTACCATTGAAGAGAAGTGTTCGACACTTTCCCCTAGTTAATATCCATTCACGTTTTTTGGTTTCGAATAAAATATAGAACCCCTTTGGCTTAGTCCGACATTGGCCTCATTTTAATTTTATCTCTACGTTATACCCGAGTGGTGCTTCGACTAGTGGTCTTTTCGCGAGAGTTTGAAGAAGAAATAGGAGCGTTATAACCTCAAAAACCAAAAAAATCTGGTACTTTATTCGAGTTTCGCGATGATTAGTCGTGGTTTTATTTGGATTCCAATTACCTTATTATTATTATTATTATGCTTAGTTGATCAGTCAAGAGCTATTTTTGGATATTACGAAAATACCAGAGTCGAAAATAGTACGCAAATATCTAGGGCAAAATGGGACCAAATAGGACCAAAGTTTCAGTCGCTATTAACACCGTTACTCGATGAAATTTGGCCAAAAATAAATTCTACGGAGGAATTTTCGAAACTAAGTCAGAAGTGCAAACATTCCGTTCGCGTTTTTGTCGAAGATTTGAAGGATTTGAAAATATGGGCTGTTCAAAGTTTGTATTCATTTTTATAATTATTAATTATTGTAATTAATTTATATCCCTGGAGATTAAGTTGTAGTACAAGTGCGTTAAAATATAACTTCGAGGATTGTAAAGAAGTGTTAAGTACTAATATTATACACTTCTGGTAAAAAGATTAAATATTTTTTAGTTTAAATTCCAAATAACTAAGATTCAATTAGTCAATTCTAGACATTTTAGTTTTCTGTGTGTTTAAAATTGAAGCCAGTCCCAAGGGATAGGTCACTCCCATGATTAAATTTAAACCGAAATTAAATTATTATACAGTTAAATCAAAACTATATATGCTTCTTTGAGCCTTCAGCCAATCACAAAGGTCCCATACATTAAAATATCCGTACCTTAATTATAATTCTTATGATTTAATTAGTTTTTAAATTGATACTAACTTCAATAAGTAATTGTAAATTAACGCGAATTCTTTAATGAGTTTATATTTTGACGGTCTTAATCGATTCTAATTAGCTTGTTTTCAGAGTCTTCCTTTAAATTGACTGCGATTTTCAGAGCCCCTTTAAAACCACTTTTTTTTACTATTTTAGCAGACTACGTTGACCATAACGAATTGAACAGTCATAGCTAGGTTGTGTGCATAAGAGCATTTTAAATAAAGTAAGGTAAGGGCCTTAAAAAAAAAAAAAATCACATTATGCTCAAGTTAAACAAGTAAATTTCAAACAACCAACGCCGGTATATATATACTTCTGTTTGGTGAAAGTTTATTTTAATTTTAGGAATACGTAAACAGAATGGGGGTCAAACACCGCTAGTCTAGAATGTAGGGCATCGCTCTTTTGGAAAGTAAAAATTCCCGTAAAACCTACGAATAGATTCGTCTACGTACCGGAATACCAGGAAAACATAGGCATTATAAAAATTATTGAGGCGGAGAATTGTGTCAATATCACGGTCGACGTTAAACCTAACGTATTTTAAAGGACAGGTCTGAATGAAAATTCACCTTTTTGGTTAGAAAGATATTGAAATAAGAGTTCAATGAGAGAAACAAAATAAGACAAATTTCGTCAAAAACGGGAAATAAATAACAAATAATTTAAAGCGTCGAGGATAGTATTGAAATGGTAGCCGATGCCTTGTTTAAGTCACATTTTAAAATTACATTCCCATGTGGTCAGATTTTAAAATTCCCTGACCTTCTGGTCTGATTTTAAACCGGTTCACGATAGCAGGGTTTCCACAGTTTTTTTCAGATTCAAATTCCCTGACTTTTCCGGGTTTTTCTCTGACCTTTTCAAACGATTCGGCTATTACTACCCACGCGTATCTTTGTTCTAATATCTATACAACCAGAGGTATATAATAACCCCTTCGGGGGGAAGTATGAAAGCCCCTATACTACCAATGCTAAAAATCACGAACAACAAGAGCCCGCTGCTGACTATCTAGGCCACTAGCTCGCGCTGGACTTCTCAATGTCGCTACTCTAGTAAATGGTCTTTGTATAAACAAGACGGCTCGATTTGTGTTTAGAACTTCCTATCTCAGGAGTCAGGCTGTCTGTTAAAATGGAGTCGAAGTTTGACTTCAGCTCGCGAGTTCCGGAAGTGCGCGTAGGGAAAATTTAGTGAGGTTCAAAATGGTGTAACTATTTTTTGGGAGTAAAGCGGTGTGTCGATCCGCCGCGATTTACGCCGGGCACTTCTTGTTTTTGTCGATTTTGCCTACCTTTCATACTTCCTCCCGAAGGGGGTTATTATATACCTCTGATACAACTGATACGGTCAGCTTCAAATCTTTTCTGCAGATAATGATTGTAATTTCCTGGCTTCTTGAAAGATCTTTATTAAAATTTCCTGACTTTTTTGGTTCATTTTCAAATTCCCTGACTTTTCCCTGACCTGTGGCAACCCTGTTAAATTTCCCTGCCCATTTGGCTCGATTTTAAATTTCCCTGACCTTCTGGTTCAATTTAAATTTCCTTGTCCATGTGGTCCGATTTTAAATTTCCTTGTCCATGTGGTCCGATTTTAAATTTCCCTGACTTTCTGGTTCGCTTTTAAAATTCACTGGGTCGCTTTAAATTTATGATCTCTCCCTTATATGTTAATTTAAAATTCCCTGACCATTCCTTGAAGTTCTGGTCATATTTTAAAATCCACTGACCTTCTGGTGTTTTCGTTTTATTCTACCTTCAAAAATTTGATTAATTTTGAAAAAACGTTTTTCAATGGCAATTTGAAAATTCTCGACCATGACTATAACTTAAAATCTATTTGATTATAAACGCCACTCGTTCTTGGGAATTTTTAGAAGGATAACGGAACTTTAATTTATTGATTTGAAATGTTAAAAATTATATGAGGTGATCATTTACGTGACAAAAATCGTTGATAAGGAGAAAAATATTATAATTACCGCGGCATAATTCACGTTTTATCAATGATTTCTATAATTTCTTAATTTTAATATATATATACATTGCTAGGGTATTGGTTGACAATGTAGGAAATGGTATGGCTGGTTGATACATAATGATAAGCTTCATAGAAATAAAGTAGTCCATATCAACTCCAAACGTAACGAATTTATTTCTAGATTTTAAAGTGATAATAAAGATTCCGTGTTAACTGGGTTGAAAACGAGCGCGTGTGCTCGAAAGCTCGTTACAATTAATTGGTCAACCAATCATTAACAGTTCCTTGACACGTACCAAAATATTTAATTTCTCTCACCGTTTGGGCTCATTTTCAAATTCTATGACTTTTCCCTGATATTTTGGCTCAATTTTCAAATTCCTGACCTTTGGGCATATTTCCAAATTCCCTGACTTTTCCCTAACCTTTTGGTCAGTTTTCAAATTTCCTGACTTTAACCTGACCATTTGGGTCAATTTCCAAATTCCCTGACCTTTTGGGTCAATTTCCTAATTCCCTGACTTTTCCCTGACCTTTTGGCTCAATATCGAAAATACCTGACTTTTCCCTGACCTTTTGGGCCAATTTCCAAATTCCCTGACTTTTCGCTGACCTTTTGGGTTCAATTTCCAAATTCCCTGACTTTTCGCTGACCTTTTGGGTTCAATTGCCAAATTCCCTGACTTTTCCAGGTTTTCCAGGTCGAGTTTCAGATAAACACATTATTTCACGCATAAAATAAATATTTCATAGTGTTGGACGCGACACCATTATGGGCAGGAGGAAGAACTTTCGGTTCGTGGTCAGCTTACGGGGCATACGATCAATGTTTGGACATTCGAAAAGGCCAGTCAAACTCCGAAAACGAAGTACCATTTTCCATAACCGGCCAATACTGCATCGTGGACTTTCGACCACCATTACCAGCGCACAATGAGCCTTATCTTAAACCGGAAACGCTGCCGGGAATGGAAGATTTTACCACAAAATTCGAGGTAAGAAAGATTTTGTGATCTTTTCACAGTTACGGAAAGACGTAGAATAAGGCTTAATATCACGTGGGATGAAATAAATTATGTTCTCTAACTACTTTCAAGAGCACTTTAGTTGGCAAGGGCAGATAGATAAAGTGTTAACTAAAAAAGTAGTCCTTGTCAACTAAATTTGAATAAGAATTTACGTCCTTCTGTACAATCTCAGATTAGATTATTAGATTACAAGTAATTTCAAGCATTCATATAGAAATATAGAGCCTATTTAACCAAGGGTAACCAAATAGGTTTTGTCAATTCAATAAGATATTTATTAAAGGGAGAATGCAACCTAATAATTGATTTTTTACCGATTCCTTATCGTTTAAATAGTCCTAGGGTTGTGATGGGTAATTCCGTTCAAAGCTAATTCCGTCCACTTTCGTTTAAAAATGTGAATCTTTAAATTGGGTTGCCCAAATTAACGTAAAAGGAGTTATTTTATCCACTGATAAACGCCCCGTCAGAAAAAAAAAATATTTCAAGGCCATAGGACAAGGTTCGGCTAATATACGACTATAATTAACCAAGTAACGATTTTTTCCCATTAAATTAATGCCAATTCTTTAGCTACAAAATACGCGTCTCCGGTCTCTTCTTGACGCGGTATTTAATTAATTATCGAAGATTAGATTTCCCACAGAGGTAAGAATCCGTCCACTCGAAACAACGTCGAGTTTAAAGTTAATTAACTTCAAAATACCTAATTAAAACGCGAATTTGCGAGCTCTAAAATCATTGACGATTGACAATTCAATAATTTCAAAGCAAGTTCAATTTATAACTTGGACACGGTTAATATTGATCGATAAAAAAAACACCTGTTGTTAGGTTGCATTCCCATTTTAAGATTTGTAAGCCGTTGAGGGGTGTAGCTCCTCATTTGGTTATGATTCGTAACAGAAGTAGATGAAACCCTCCTTTGAAGTCTACTACTCTAATGTTCGATATAGCGCTCCTCTCTGTATGGGTAAAATTCCCAATTTTACGAGATCGGAGGGGTCCTACTTCATACCCCCCTGTCTACGGAAAATTGGAAATTCTCTCTCTCCACAAACGACGACGTTTTTTGGACGAACTCCAAGGCTGCTAGAGATATTCGCTCGACGAACTCACGCTCCGAAAACATCTACCGTTAGGAGGCGTACGAATCGCGCTTTTTGAAACTAACACATACAGAGAGGGGTAGACAAGACCCGGGAGTAATAGACTTCAAAGGAGGGTTTCATCGGCTTCTGGTATTATTAATAACTGTGGTAAAATGTTATAAATTAATTTATTCATGATGTTAGTTCGTAGACGAACTTGCGAAACGTGGATGGCAATTCAATTTACGAGCCTTTCGTTACGGCGCATGCGTACCTTCTACTTGTTCACGGGAAGAAATTGAAGAAATGGCCAATAGTGGTAAACTTAATAATTAAAATCTCATTAAACGATTTTGGATATAAAAAAACCTTGATAGATATTAAAAAGGGATTAGTTGATTTATGGGCAATTTTTAAGTAATTTGATTTATTTTAAAAATATCACTGAGCTCTAAAAGAGGTTGTTGTTATCCCAAACCTCAATAATTATGAAACTATCCTTCAAAGGGAGTGTGAAGATGAAGATGAATATTTTTTTTAATAGATTCTACGATTAAAACATTCAGGAAATGTATCAGAATTGTGCACTAAATTAAATTGAGTACCTCCAACTAATCAAAATACTCACGCGCTGTCTTAATCGCGCGATTCAAAGAGTTTGCCGCAACACTTGTCGCGTGGATTTTATGAAGGCAATGGTGTGGCATCTTTTGATTAGTCGGAGGTACTCCTTTTAATTGAATAACAAAATCAGAACGTTTTTAATTTTAAGTACAATTCAAGAGATACTTCCTGAATGTTTTAACTACACAAAAAGGCTTAAAGAATCAATAAAAAATCAATTGATTTTCATCTTCACCCACCCTTTAAACTTCGAAAAAGATTAAATATAATTTATGGGGAAAAAATAATAATTTATTTTAAAACAGTGGCACAATTTGTAAATTTCAACGCCATGGTACCATGGTGCGAAACCAAGCAACCAAAAGTCTTGGGAATACACGTGATAATAACCATGTAAGTATATATTTTTTTTCTCCAAAATTAACAATTTAAGTTCGTACTAAATAACTTAATTAAATTTTTCTCTTAGAGGCATATTAGCAGCCTTCATTATTGTGGGTGTGACCTGTACGTTAGTCAATTATTTCATGAATAGAAAAACGGATTCGGTCCAATCACTACAGAAACCAAAAGGTATAGAAGATTATAAGTGCTCGGATTAAGCACTTGTATTTGGGTATTTGGAGCCAAAGTGAATTTAATTTCAGAAACTATGTGATTAATAATTTCGAAATTGTTTGGTCCTAGGATTTCTAATCAAGATTATACATGCATTTTCCATCGAACGCAACTTAGACATCGCTCTAACAGTTCCAAAAACGTACCCACCAACTGCCCACCTCAACGGGTTAAAGGTCATCTCGATAATTTGGGTTTATTGCAACCATACATCATTATTATTGTTTTTCGCATTCAGTTTCAGTAGGTTTCAAACTCTTAAAAGAGTGTACCCATTATAGACTGATATCCGAATAAGATTTAATTGAAATTTGTTTTTAGATGACCAGGAACGTTACATGAGCTACGCGACCGGATTAGCTGAACAGTTAATCGCCAACGGACTGGTAGCTGTTGACATATTCTTTTTCATGACGTAAGTGTTTAAAACAGATAATACACTTTGGAAATAAGTTATTTCTAATCGATTCTGACTTATAATAAGAATTAAAAGCCGAGTTTTTGTTGTAATTCGTCGTTAATTAAATTCGATGCAAGAATATTTTAGATTGAAAACAATTTCATATAAAAAGTTAAGATATTCCGATAGCAGGGTTGCCAGAGTTTTTTTTGAGATTCAAATTCCCTGACTTTTCCAGATTTTTCCCTAACCTTTTTCAACTAATACTACCCAATTTTTAACCTTTTATTTTTTATATAATCGCGTTCGCCAAACTTTTTGCACGCGTATCTTTGTTCTAATCTATACAACTGACACGGTCAGCTTCAAATCTTTTCTGCAGATGACTGCAATTTCCTGGCTTCTTGAAAGATCTTTAAATTCCCTGACTTTTTAAAATATCTTAAAATACCCCGACTAATTTTCAAATTCCCAGACTTTTCCTGTTTTCCCTGACCTGTGGCAACTCTGTATTCAAATGGCCCGTGAACCCCCAAAAAAGGGGTGTTTATTGAAACAGCCCACGCTAGACAGAATCACGTTAGCTCCGTTAAAATTAAGAAAGCCTAAAATTAGGTATTTGGTATTTAGAATTCGTTCTTTTTTTGTCGAAACGAAGGTTATGCACCCACTTTAACAGTCAAAATCGATTGATAAACTTAATTTCAGATTCTAGCACCATTTCAAGGGCTCAACTTATAAATTATGTTAATTAACCATTGTAAAACTGTTTAAATTTCATATATAAGAGCATTTATCACGACCTACGCCTATCTTCAACCCAAAAATATGAAGAGAAGACCCGGTTTCGTTCAAGAAGTCATGGCGCCATTCTTTAAAAGAGCCATGAAGTATAAATAATGTTGAATATGTATAATTTCACGATTGCAGGACATTTACGTAATTTTATGTTAATTTAGATTATTGGTTGTGACTCTACTAGCAACGGCTGTGATATTTATAATCATTACAGTGGGTAACGGGCCTTTTTTCCACTTCTTGGTTGGCAATCACGAACAAATATGTCTTAACAGCTGGTGGCATATCCTATTCTTTGGGACAAACTTTCAGGACCTCGATAAAACCGTAAGAAATGATATTTTAGACCAAGAAGTGATTTTTTTATCGATTTTACTACTATTCATATCAGACGGTGGCGGGAATTGGTCGGTGGGCACAATATACAGTGCACTACAGACCATTGGGGCCCATATAAGCAATAACGTGGCTTTTCAAGGGGAGCCTCCTAGGTCCCAAAAACCTTGGGCACATATAGGCAGTTGCCTACTTAATTTGCCTGATTATTAGTCCGCCTCTGAATAGAAGACTGGAGAAACTCGGAATGTTCGGTTTCCAGCGCTCACAGCGAGTCACTGAATAGTTAATATCTGACGTCATAGCAAACGCGTGACGTTTCAAATGACGTCGTTGCCTTTTCTGGGACATACTCAGTTTTAGGCGGGGCATGAATCAATACGCTAGAAAGGCAACCCCTTCAAATACTTCTATATATTATCACGAATTCCTTGTCTAACTCAGAATCTTTTCGGGTATTTTACACAATATACAGAAACTATTAACTACGCAAACAGAGCTTATGTTTAGTAGTAGAATCGATAAGATAAATCTCTTCATTTTCCTTTTAAATTCTTAATTCATATATGATGGGCGCGTTTAACACATTTATTTATTTAGTGTGTGGTGGCATCGTGGTACGTTAGCGCGGATGTGCAATTATATATCGTTTGTCTTCTTTACATTTTCCTCTACAAAAGGTTCGTTTCTAATTAAAGCCACGCCAAACGAAACAACTTTTTGACTCAACTATTGGAATAATAAAAATAACATGTTCATAATAGCAACTATGAAACCGATTTCAAGCGAATATAATTCCATTTTTTTTTAGAAAAGATTTCTAAATTTAACCACAAAATTTCCCTTTTGAAGTTCTAAAAATTGTTAAAAAATGGTTTCAAAGTGTGAACGTGGCTAATACGTAATATTTTTCCTTGTCAAAGATTTATTCACACCAGAAGCCGATGAAACCCTCCTTTGAAGTCTACTACTCTAATGTTCGATATAGCGCTCCTCTCTGTATGGGTAAAATTCACAATTTTACGAGATCGGAGGGGTCCTACTTCATACCCCCCTGTCTACGGAAAATTGGAAATTCTCTCTCTCCACAAACGACGACGTTTTTTTGACGAACTCCAAGGCTGCTAGAGATATTCGCTCGACGAACTCCCGCTCCGAAAATATCTACCGTTAGGAGGCGTACGAATCGCGCTTTTTGAAACTAACCCATACAGACAGGGGTAGACAAGACCCGGGAGTAATAGACTTCGAAGGAGGGTTTCATCGGCTTCTGTTCACACGACTAGAGTTGAATGAATAAGTTGGGACAAAAAGTTCTATCGTCTTAAAAGGCCTTAAGTTGAATACTAATTATATCTCATTAATTTCACATCGATATTAGGAGACGCACGTTATCTTTGACAATTCTTATATTCCTCATGGCCGTCTCCGTGGTTAGTGGTACTTTGATCCAACACTATCAAAAACATCCACCCACAATGTTTCTCAATGGAATAGATATTCCGTAAGTATCTCAATAAGGCTTTTTAGTCGCGTACCATGAATTTTGCAATATCAGTAAAAACTTCGTAAGAAGTTCAAGGTTTATTTTAAATTTATAATTGCGCGTGCGCTAAGCGTCGTCTAGTTGCAGGGTTGGCAAGAAATATCCAGCGGCTGTTTATGTTAGCTACTACATTTGCACGAACTGTTTGCCGTTAGAGGACGCTTATGAGCGCCATGTTTTGTTATTGTTCTTTATCTATTAAGATAGGTGTACATTGGATATAGCAGTGATTTCTGTTACGTATTTATTGTCGGTTTTTTTATATTTTCTTCTTCTAATAATTTTATTTCTTATTTTTTTTTCTTCAATCAAGTAACTGGATTTCATATTTCACCGATAATCATTACCCTCAAGATCACTTATTTCCTTACGGATGTGGTATTCTACTAGGAACTTTACTGTCACGGCGACTTCATTATAAAATAAGCAGTGTATGAATTAATATAATGAATTATACAGGCTTGTCACAGTTTTTTCAGATTCAAATTCCCTGACTTTTCGAGGTTTTTCGCTGACCTTTTCCAACGATTTTCCCTGACCGTTTCCAGCTAATACTACCCAATTTTTAACACGTTTCCAAACTTTTGCACGCGTATCTTTGTTCTAATCTATACAACTGACACGGTCAGCTTTAAATATTTTCTGCAGATAATGATTGTAATTTCTTGAAAGATCTTTAAATTCCCTGACTTTTTAAAATATCTTAAAATTCACTGACTTTTTAAAATATCTTAAAATTCCCTGACTTTTCCCTGACCTGTGGCAACCCTGTACCACTTAAACTAAAAACCTTAACGTTCACGTGATATCTAACTTTAATTTTAGTGGAAGATCACAGCAGGCTGGATCGTTTCCTTAATACTGAATGGATTCATGTTCTTCTACACCATAAAGTGGACACACGGTGACCATTATGATCAAACCGAAAGCCTGATCTACATAACGTTGCAAAAACCAATTTTGGCCATAGGTTTATTTTGGCTTTCATTTGTCTGCGCCACTGGACACGCCGGTAAATACCCCCCAAATAAAAATTCAAAAACTAATTTTGAATTGTCTAAGATTTTATCATTTTTCTTTTTACGCAGGAATATTAAATAAGTTTCTATCGGCCAACATCTTTTCCATGCTAGGAAAATTAGTTCTGATGATATTTTTAACAAATCTAACATTGATTGCATCGCTGCTCGGTCAGTTTGACAGTACAATTACTTCCAAGAAGTTCTTTTGCGTAAGTATAAACCATTCGCGAATTTTAAAAGTACTGTTTTAGGTTCAGACAAATGTATCTATCTCGGAGTCGTTTCCTACCCTTTTTTTTGGTCAAGTTCTGTCCCATTATATAGACCCTGGGCTTGATTACTTAATTAGGTCAGGTAGTGTATTAGCCATTGAAGACCATTGAGAAGTCTATTCCCTGCTCTAAATTTCGCGATTACTTAAAGGGAGAATGCAACCTAACAACAAGTGATTTTTTTATCGATTCCTTATTGTTTAAATAGGCCTAATCCACTATTTAAAAAATTTACAAACAAATATTAAACTAGAAATAAATTTAAAACTTACCCTGAAAATAGGCTTAGTGGGATTCATGGAGCTCCTGATTTCCTCGCGTGTCAGGTCTAGCAACCTGCAATCGCACGCGACGTAAGTCTCGTGGAGATCTCGCGTGAACGACGGGCCTTTGCTCATTGGTCGCTAGACCTTACACGGACGCGATTCAGGATCTCAATGAATCCCGCTAAGCCTATTTTCAGGGTAAGTTTTAAATTTATTTCTAGTTTAATATTTGTATTGTAAACTTTTTATCGATGGATTAGGCCTATTTAAACGATAAGGAATCGATAAAAAAATCACTTGTAATTAGGTTGCATTCTCCCTTTAAGGTTTTGTTAGTTCGTACTTTCACCACTGTTTGCCGTTAAAGGGCGCTTATGAACGCCAGGTTTTGTTTGTAATGATAAGTGTCTATATTTAATAGTATTAGTTTTAAGTGATGCGACACGATTTTTCAATAATGTTTCTAAACGTTAATTTCAGGTTGGATTACTAATTCAAATTATTTTGATCAATTGCGTTTTGGCAGCCGCACTACATTTGTTCTACGAAATACCAATTAACGAATTGTTAAATATTGTAACTGGTAACGAGGTTGAAAGTGAAACGAAACAACGTAAGCAAGGCTCGAAAGAAACGGGGCGAAATGAAGACGCTGAAGAGCAAGTCACTGCTAATTTAAGAATAAGCAATTGAAGGTTGAATTAAGTCGACTTCTAGGTAACACTGCGTAACGATGGTCTTATAACGGTGTTTATAATTTGTGTTAAAAAAATAAGAGCAAATAATTAATAAAACTGCACCGTATATAGAAATGCCAGTAAATGTTTCTGACTCGAGCAAAGTATTTAAACGCAGTCATTTTTCATAAATATATGATTTAAGGATATTGTTTACATGACCTTAAAATCAATAATATAATATTATTGAATTTCATTAAATAAAAATTTATATTTTCACTTAATTGTTACTTTTTTTCAGGAACAACTACTTATTTTAACAATATTTAATTTCAGACACATCCTCCATACTACCATTCTCCCATGGCTCGATATACCGTAAGCTTTCACAGAAACGGGTGTACTTATAAACAGCGGTTTCAAAAATAAATAAATAAATAAATAAATAAATAAATAAATAAATAAATAAATAAATAAATAAATAAATAAATAAATAAAAAAAAACGGGAAAATTTGGCTACGCGCTTTCTTAAAGTTAATTGACAACGCGATGTCTTAAAGTTGGTTTAAAGATAAGTCTTATTAAAGTGGCTTAAAGATACGTCTTATTAAAGTTGGCTTAAAGATACGTCTTATTAAAGTTGGCTTAAAGATACGTCTTATTAAAGTTGGCTTAAAGATAAGTCTTATTAAAGTTGGCTTAAAGATAAGTCTTATTAAAGTTGGCTTAAATATAAGTCTTATTAAAGTAGACTTAAAGATAGGTCTTAAAGTTGGCTTAAAGATACGTCTTAAAGTTGGCTTAAAGATACGTCTTAAAGTTGGCTTAAAGATACGTCTTAAAGTTGGCTTAAAGATACGTCTTAAAGTTGGCTTAAAGATACGTCTTAAAGTTGGCTTAAAGATACGTCTTAAAGTTGGCTTAAAGATACGTCTTAAAGTTGGCTTAAATATACGTCTTAAAGTTGGCTTAAATATACGTCTTAAAGTTGGCTTAAAGATACGTCTTAAAGTTGGCTTAAAGATACGTCTTAAAGTTGGCTTAAAGATACGTCTTAAAGTTGGCTTAAAGATACGTCAAAGTTGGCTTAAAGATACGTCAAAGTTGGCTTAAAGATACGTCAAAGTTGGCTTAAAGATACGTCAAAGTCGGCTTAAAGATACGTCAAAGTCGGCTTAAAGATACGTCAAAGTCGGCTTAAAGATACGTCAAAGTCAGCTAATTAACGGCAGCTTTTATAGTTCGCTAATTAACGATACGTTTTAAAGTTGTCTAATTAAAGATACATCTTAAAGTTTGCTGTTACCCACGAGATAGGTCTTAAAAGTTACCCACGAAAATGGTCTTAATCCATATAATAAATTATGATAAAAATATTGGTGTTATTAATAAATAATAATAATAATATTGATCTGATTAATAAATTATAATAATAATACTGATGTCATTAACAAATTATAATAATAATATTGGTGTCCATAATAATTTGTCATTGCATGGACCCACACAATCAAATGGCAGTTTAAATTTAAATTCATACTTACAGTCAACTCATCAAAAATCAGTAAAAAACACTTACGAGAATCCATAATGATTCAGTTATCCCTTGTCATCCCAGTTGAACTTGAAGTTGACATCACAAATCCATCTATATTCAAAATCAAAATTTAAAATACATTCAATGTTCTTTTCCGTTTTTTAATTGAAAAAAAAAGGAAATAAATTTCATTTTCAATACCTTGAAAAGCTTGGATACTGTCCGTGTTTATTCATAGCTTCCAAAAATTGCATCAGTGATATTATTCCAAGAATCTGTAGAAACAATTCAGATTTAAGATAATGTCCAGTTTGACTATTTGTGGGATATAAGGCATAATTTTAGTGAAAGTAATAAAATATCCCCTTAATTAAACTAATTTGGATAAAATATCCCCGTAATTAAACTAATTTGGATAAAATATCCCCTTAATTAAACTAATTTGGATAAAATATCCCCTTAATTAAACTAATTTGGATAAAATATCCCCTTAATTAAACTAATTTGGATAAAATATCCCCTTAATTAAACTAATTTGGATAAAATATCCCCTTAACTAAACTAATTTGGATAAAATATCCCCTTAATTAAACTAATTTGGATAAAATATCCCCTTAATTAAACTAATTTGGATAAAATATCCCCTTAATTAAACTAATTTGGATAAAATATCCCCTTAATTAAACTAATTTGGATAAAATATTCCCTTAATTAAACTAATTTGGATAAACTATCCCCTTAATTAAACTAATTTGGATAAACTATCCCCTTAATTAAACTAATTTGGATAAACTATCCCCTTAATTAAACTAATTTGGATAAAATATCCCCTTAGTTATAGTTTGGATAAAATATAGTGGTCATTTTTAAAATTTAAAACGCACTCTTGCTTACACCTATTTAACATAAATATTCCTTATTACTTGGTGTCATAAATAAATAGAAATAAACGATTAAACCAACAACCTTTTTGATCTTAAAGCAACTTACAAAAAACTTGCTAAAATTCCCTGTTAAAAAACCCCGCTCTTCCCGCAGTGGGCCGGATTCGTTAGGCCTAACGTTCTCAATGCCTCTTGTAATCGTAGCCCCGTTTGCGCTAAGCCTAACGTTCTCAGAGTCATACAGCACCCTTTATACCGTTGTCAGAAAGGGACAAAAATTATTATTATTAAACTCACCAGATTAGTGGAAACAAAATGATAGCGTATTCTTAATTTCTACAAGTTTAAGCATATATTGAACATAGATTTCGCAGATTAGCTCGATTTTAAAAATTAATTAAACCAATTTCATTTTTAACAAAATTCAAACGCGTGCCGCCGACAACGCTGCCATTGTCTGTTAGAGGAGTGGGGGGGGGGGCTCCGGCACTTCCGGGAGGAAGAAGGAATATTGGGATCTGCGCAAGCGCGCGGCAGGTTTAGTATGAATGCAATATTAATATAGACATATCGCTAAGCCTAACGTTCTGACCCAGCAGCCTTTATACCGTTTGTCAGAAAGGGCCAAAAATATTATTATTATTAAACTCACCAGATTAGTGGAAACCAAATGATAGCGTATACTTAATTTCTACAAGTTTAAGCATATATTGAACATAAATTTTGTAGATTAGCTCGATTTTAAACATTAAATAAACCAATTTAATTTTTAACAAAATTCAAAAACGCATGCCGCCGACAAAGTCTGCCATTGTCTGTACTACGGGAGGGGGGACGCCGGTACTTCTAAGATGAAGAAAGTAGGAATCTTGGGCTCTGCGCAAGCGCGCGGGAAGTGCAGTATGAATGGAATATTAATAGACATACATATTATATTCCTATATGAATATTGGCTAATTCGTTAAAAGGCGGGGAAATAAAATTTTAATTTGGAGAAAATTTTAGATTTGCTAAAAGAGAAATCATGTATATGTTTTTGAGGGTTTGATCGTTTGATATAACAAATTTTTAGGGTTTGGACCCAACGTATTGCGTGAAAATATGACTTAATAAAACAATTATTAAACTATAATTTGTCCATATTTCTCTCCTATACAAATATCACAAATGTTTTTTTTTTCTAGATTTTTTTTGATTTCTTCTTGCATACTGAAAAAATACTTTTAAACAAACCCAAATAAATCCATACAGCTAAACGCCCTTACACCAAAAAGGCCAATAGTCAAAAGACTTCATCGCAATGTCTTGCAACGCAAACTTTTACATCAAAATATCTAGAATATCATACCGGAGTACGCTTTTTGATCTAGACGAAAAATTAACATATTTTAGGCACTTATGACCTAACTTTAAATATGATATTTCCGGAGAATCCACAAAAAAAGATAAACAAAATGTACTAACCTTTCATTGTAATTTCAAGTGATTTATCAACAAAGGGCGTAAAGTATTCCGGCCTAAAACATACTTTTATCCCATACACTATATACACTGCACAATTTGTGTAAAGTTTTATGTTTGGAATCTCCAGCCAATCATGTGGGAGCAACAAAAATTGTAGAAAAATTCCAGGGTTTATATTCAATTACAAAAAACACGGTAAAATTAAAACAAAGTATTTCTTAGATTACGGAAAGAAAAATTACACAGTTAGGCAAGGAAAGCGTTACGTAAAATGAACTGCAAAAAACCAATGACTTAAACTATTTTTGATTTTATTGTCCAAAAGAATGGAAGACTATTTACAAGAAAGCTCCAAAATTAAAATAAGAGAATAAAACCCTCAAACCTGTACAACAAAATTAACCAAAATGGCCATTTGAAAAATTCTACTACATATTTCATCTGAAGGGTTGTAACTTGGCAAATAAGGAACGCATTGTAATTTCAATTACAATAAATAAATGCCAATGTCCCTTTGTTCAAAATTATGCGGTTATCTCACTAAAATGTATCCCACGTACCATCTACATTTTCTATAGTAAAACAACCGTACCATACAACAACAAAAAAAATTAAATTTCGACCGCCTTGGCACAAATATTTGAATATTTCATTTACAACCCGGTCCGCGAACCAAAATGGACCAAGCTATATTATAAATACGCAACATAGTAATTTTAAGTACATTTTAAATTGAAAATTGAAGGCCAACAGTGGAAAAAACAAATTAAACTTACAAAAATTAGAAAAATTTACATTATAGAGGAAGGTTTACTTTTTATAATTGTACATTTTGGATGGCGTATATTAAATGTAAAATAAAATATCAGGTCAGATTCGGATTTAGGGTTTAATAAGAGATTTTCAGAGTTACGATATGATTGATTCATTTAATTTCATTAAAGGATTCAAAGGAACCATCTGCTATATGGTTTTGTGACATTTCGTGACAGAAACATCGTTACTCCAATTAGGAAAGGGAATAAACACTGGTCGATAAACATTGTTAAAATATTTGATATCTTTTTCAGTTTCGTGCCGGGTTCACTGGACAATTGTTCAATGATGAAAAGTCCTTACTTGCGCAGGACGGGACGCAAGATTTGGACAATATCTTTTCTTCATACCCATGGGGATATTTTTTGAAGCCCATTTATTCCCATGGAAATAAATACATAAGGATGGTGGATAAACATAGCGGACGATGTTTCAGTCACGAAAACTTAGCAAGCTTTATATTTTAAACAATATATTTAACTTTTGGCAATTTTATTTGAACGTATTTTAGCTTTTAAGTATTGTATATCGAAAATTTGTCCGAATAAACCCTAAATTATATACAATTTTGAAGTAATCTCATGGTTTACGTTGCTTAAAGAGTGGTTTCCCACGTTTAGAACCTTTCTCCAAGACTTCGGCGTAAGTCATGGCACCAGGAAGTTGAAATACGGGATAACCCATCACGGATTGAGGCGAAACGCCGAATAAAGGTTTTCGGGGCGATCTCTCGTATTTGATAGGGGAAGACTTCTCGTGGCGTTGTCGTTTCTTGTCAGACTTTGATTTTTCCTCTTTGACCTCGAAGACTGGTTGAGGCGGGATTGGTATGACCGCCGGTCTTTTTAAGACGTCAAATATATCTTGGAAGAGTTTCTTATATTCCGGTGACCCTTTGAAATGGGTAGAGACTGGGTTTTCTTTTTGTTGCTCCGTAGATGGTGCTGGATCGTCTTTGGACTCGGTCTGTACCCCTTGGTCGATGAAACTCTTCTCGGAAGAATCGGAAAATCCCGAAGAAAGGTCGCTAGCTTCTGAAAACTCCTCGGAAAGCGAGCGTGCCGTACAAGATTGAGTAGATGTCGCGGAATTCATAGAATTTAATGACAAATCTTCGTAGTATTCTGGCGCTTGTTGGCGTCTGGTGTGCAACAGTTCTTCGTATTTTTCGATAACAGCCCGGTATTGGGCGTCCAATTCGCTCAAGAGGGAGATGCAATTTCTTTGACTCATTTTGGATTCCAAGAGATCCTTGTTGTTCTCCACGACCACGCCGACTGATGCCAGAGATTCTTGACTGCCGTAAGCGACAGCTCCGTTCTTTAATTGGACCAACGTACAAGGACCAACATTTGGCTCGTCTCCGGATTCAACTTCGGAGACGATGGGAGAATCCACCTCAGCGTGTGGATCTTTGCATTTATGGCACGCCCAGTATAATCTACTCGAAACAGAAAATACGTAATAATACTTTTTGAACTCGTTTATTCGTGGCTAATCAAAACTGTCAACAACCCGCTACTCCAGACTCGGTTTAAATATCTTGAACCCAACGACACTAAAAATAATAAATACCTTTCAGCTTGATGAAAAAACACCAGCCTTTCTTGTTGTTCTTGTAATAGCTGCACTTGTTCCCTTAGATTCGTGTTTTCCTCCACCATCAGAGACGTTTGAGTTTCTAACTCTTCGGATCTCCTTTGTTCCCTGGACAGTTGGCTGGTCAATTTCGATACGGAAGCGCGCATCTTGATAACTTCAATTTCGTTGGAACAATCCGAAAGAACAGATCCATTTTCGATACTGAATCGTCTCTTTAATTCCAAAGGTCTGACGTCTTCTATGACTGGGACGACAGTACGATTTCTTTCGCGTTTCCTAAGTCTTTCGTTTAACTTCAATTCGTCGACCAATTTCTGAAGTTCTTCACATTTAAGCTCGAGAGTGTCGACGCTGTCACACAGTCTGAAAAAAAAATTCGTAAATATGACTGAAATGTATGGAGGAATTTTCGATAAGTTGCAGTTCATAGACACGCCAAAACTTATGTTCAATAAGAGTTGGGCTACTGTAAACGTTGCCAACTCGTCTTGAACCTAAATATCGACTATCATCTGATGATATTGAATACCGTTTGATTCTTTTCTTGTCCGTATTGGATTCGGTCAAGAGTTTTTGGTTTGTTTTCTCCAAGTCAGTGACGCTGACTTCCAGCTGTTCGTAGATTCGAAGTCGGGAATCATTAACTTCTTTAAGAGCGGCTGATTGTCGAGACAGAAACTGAAATAAATAATTAAAAATTAATATCGGTTTGCGAACTAACAATATGGATTGAAAATGGACAAGTACTTAAAAACACTTTGCTAGCAAATAAGTACCAGAGGCTTACTCTGTGTTCCCATATTCTTAGCGTGCATAAGAGTTCTTGATCAAAAATAAATATTGACCAATAAAAATTCTAAATAGGTAATTTACCAAATTACCAGGGTAATGGTAATGTAAGGTTTGCTTTGATAAAATTACAAAAATGGTAATCGTCTTCAAGTCTATCTTGCAATAATTATTCTAGTTTGTCATCGTTAAGGACGTATTGAAGTCATTTTTCATGTCCGAATTACTGTGCACTAACAATGCAAAGTTAAATGACCAAAGTGTTATGAAAAACATTGCATTTTCACAAGTATGGGAGTTGTTTAGTCAGAAATAAGAATTTAAGCGTTTTCAAAGAGAAACCCATAAATTTAAAATAAATTACCGTGTAATTAACTAATTACCAAGAGCTCTAGATCTTAGCCCCTTCCCTCGCCATTTTAAAACACGAAATTATTGAGAGTTACCGCTTAGATAAATATTATTGCTTAGACACACTTCCTTATTGTAAATTTTTCTTTGATTGCGCAAATAATTTTGCTAATGGAAATGGCATAAAATTTCATAAGAGTATATAAATAGGATTATCGAAGAACTCTTATATGTCAACAAGAGATTAAATGAACTTTTCATAGAAGGAAATACTTGATGAAACTGAAATAAAATCATTTTTAAGTCTCATCGCATAAAAAAATAAATTTAAAGATTTGCCCAACGATAAAATTAAAGTAGGAATGTTAGCAACTTCATCATTAACGTTAAAAACAAAGAATTGTCTTATCAACCACGCGATTTTTCACTCGCGTACAAGGTTAAAGATTAATGAGTCACTCAATATTCTACCAGGAAAGCAATTTCGATCGGGCTAACATCTAAGATAATAATAAAATAGCACGAATCATTATCAAAAAGCTAAGATTTTCTGAATTTTTCTGTTTTTTTTTTCCTCAAAAACCGCAATAACCATCAATCGAAGAATCATTAAAATCAAAGCCCATGGCCAAGGACGTTCAAAACATAAGATTTACTTTACCTATATATAATTTAAAGTTATGCCGTCATAGATTTATCACGATAAACAGAAATTGGGTACGACTATAAAATTTGGGGAAAGATTGTTAAAAACGATTGAAAATAATAAATATGCGAAAAACTTTATCAAAACTCGCTTCAAGTTTCCTGGAAATTTACGGTTAATTATCAAACTTCGAAATTAGTCTCGAAGACATTTAAATTTTGATCGAGCCTTCATATTGTGAGTTTATTTTTGAACAAACGAACCAATCAAAACTGCGAAATCAATTTTGAACAAACGCGCAACTAGTACCAATCAATTTTGCACAAGCCTTAATCATTTCGTTCAAAATTAACTAGTACCAGAGGTATATAATAACCCCCTTCGGGGAGAAGTATGAAAGGTAGGCAAAATCGACGAACCTAAAGTGCCCGGCGTAAATCGCGGCGGATCGACACACCGCTTTACTCCCAAATAATAGTTACACCATTTTGAACCTCACTAAATTTTCCCTACGCACACTTCCGGAACTCGCGAGCTGAAGTCAACCTTCGACTCCATTTTAACAGACAGCCTGACTCCCGAGACAGGAAGTTCTAAACACAGATCGAGCCGTCTTGTTTATACAAAGACCATTTACTAGAGTAGCGACATTGAGAAGTCCAGCGCGAGCTAGTGGCCTAGATAGTCAGCAGCGGGCTCTCGTTGTTCGTGATTTTTAGCATTGGTAGTATAGGGGCTTTCATACTTCCCCCGAAGGGGGTTATTATATACCTCTGGTAGTACCAATCAATTTTGAGCAAGGTTATAACTAAGAGTTAATTAACACTTAAAATTAACGTTTACTTTCTATTTTAACGAGGAATCTTCATGGAGTAAAAAATTAGAACCGAAACATATTTTGAGATCTTGATATTGGCTTTCGGAATCAACAAAGATGTCATTCAACTTTGAACAAACTATTTCTTGCGGTGTTAAATATTACAGGAGATTGTGCAAATATCTGGTACCATTTTACAGAAAAATACTAATCCTTCTTTCTCATAAAAGTATTTCTTTGTTAAACATTGAGTGGGTCAACCATAATGACACAAAATTTACCGCGCAACCAGTTTTCCAAATTGATAAAATTTTTGATACCAGAAAAGTTTGTAAATACGCTATATTTTGTATACCCAGAAGCCTACATTACAATAACTCATACACGTTTAGATCTAGGAAAATACTTAAGAGACACAAGATTTCTTTGATTACTGAAAAGGGTTTTGTTGGCCTAAAACCACATAACAAAAATTTGTTGTATTATCACCATCTACAGCGTTTATCATGAATTATAAAAACCTATAAACTGAAATCTGGGACGAAAACCTCATCAAATAAATTTGATCAAAACTAGAAAAAAAATTAGGGTTTCAAACAGGGTGGGCAGTGTTTTCACCTTATCTAAGAAATTTTATCTGAATTCTAAACGTAACTGTTACGAAAAAGTTCTTCGTGATAAATTATACTTAGATCTTTTACACAAAACTTAGTGACCATTGTGATTAACTTATGATATTATTTAATTTAAGATAATGCTACTTTATGGTTAAAGGGAGAATGAAATCTAATCTATGTTAGGCCTAACACAATCAGTAAAAAATTACAAACAAATATTAAACTAGAAATAAATTTAAAACTTATCATCAAAATAGGCTTAGCTGGATTCCTGGATATCCCGAATTTATTCGCATTGAAGAGTCAGCGACCAATCAGCAAAGGCCCGTCGTTAAGGCGAGATCTCCATGAGACTTAAAATAACATTCGTTTGTTCGCTGAACCATAAATGCGAAGAAATTCAGGTGCTATCCATGAATCCAGCTAAGCCTATTTCAATTTTAATATTTATTTGTAGGTGGATTAGGCCTATTTAAACGATAATGAATCGATATAAACATCATTTGTTATTAGGTTGCATTCTCCCTTTAAGTGATCCCACTTTTAATCTCACAGGCATATTGAAATTGAAACCTCGATCGTGCTTGGCCTCTATTTCGGTGTTTTCCTTTCGAACCACGCCTTCTTCTAGAGAAGCGGGAGTGTGCTCACGCTCGCTACGTGAGTGGCAGACGTACCCCACCTTGAATCGCCATTTCCCTATAACCTCCGTATTTTGAATGGCTTCAATAAAAGGTATTCTAATTATAGCTCAGGGGCCTAATCTCTCTATCAAAGCGTTTGCGATCTCACTAGAGAGTCGATCCTTCTTCGTTTTATTTATTTTGATAACTTGAGCCAAAAGGGTTAATTTTTTTTTCTATATCGGCGTATATCAAAGAGCAAGGCGCGTCGTGGGCTTCGTGCATAATAAATCAGAAACCGACTTAAATAGTTTCATCACTTAAGTATCTAGGCTACAATAAGAACTAATTTACGTAACCCAGGAACGTAGGAAGATGAAACTTAACTGTTTAATAATAACTGGTTGTCAATTTTTTCTCCCACCACCACCAGAGGTATATAATAACCCCCTTCGGGGGGAAGTATGAAAGCCCCTATACTACCAATGCTAAAAATTACGAACAACAAGAGCCCGCTGCTGACTATCTAGGTCACTAGCTCGCGCTGGACTTCTCAATGTCGCTACTCTAGTAAATGGTCTTTGTATAAACAAGACGGCTCGATTTGTGTTTAGAACTTCCTGTCTCAGGAGTCAGGCTGTCTGTTAAAATGGAGTCGAAGGTTGACTGCAGCTCGCGGGGTTCCGGAAGTGTGCGTAGGGAAAATTTAGTGAGGTTCAAAATGGTGTAACAATTTTTTGGGAGTAAAGCGGTGTGTCGATCCGCCGCGATTTACGCCGGGCACTTGTTGAAACCGAATCGGTACGAAACTGGTTCCCGAAGCAGTTTCGAGAAATCGAATCAAATCGATTAGAGAAAATACGGTTTCCCGTTCACACGACTCCAGCGAAACGTTTTGAAAGTACTTTTACAAAAAATACCGCGCGAAAGTCATCTTATCGCGTGCAATCAATTGTAGTCTCTACAATAGCCAGGCGGCCATATTGATGACGTACTATTGCGCAAATTTGTATTGTTTCACTACTCCATGCTTTCTTTAATAATTGGTAATGACGACTCGACTTTCTAAAATAGTCAAGTCATGCATGAACTAGAAATTAAAAGGGTCGTAAAATATAAATAAGCTCTTTCAATAACGTATTAATAAAAAATAGGGTTCAATCGAGGCCAACTTCGCGCAATCAATAACTCACAAACACAAAAGATTCCCCTTGATAGTTAATAATACTGTCCTCGTCAAATAAAAAACTAATCAATTCACTCTCCCATACGTGACTGAATTAAATCCATAAATAAATTAAATTAGCTTCAGTAAAGAGGTGAAAGTTTTTGACCCAATAACGCCAGTCATGCAAATAATAAAATAATAATAACGTCTATTGATAGTAAAGAGATTATTTTACCATGATTTTGAGAACTTAATTTTTCATTTTAATTTTAAATTGAGGCATCACAATTTTTTTACCCTTTGCTATTCTTAAAGGGAGAATGAAAGGCCAAAACAACCTATTTTTAATCAATTAAGAATGCTAAAATAATGAGAAAAACTACAATATAACTCACCAAAAATATTTCGTTATTTTATAATCAATTTCCAAAGTTCCGAAACTTGCAGATGCTAAGCCTTGGCTGCCTAGCTCGGCGAACTAGGCGAGCACGAGCCGTATTTCTTTTAATATTCCCGTCTGATCTAGTCGCCAATCACGAGCGAGTACGCGTATTTTTAAAATACGAGTACTCGCTCGCGATTGGCGACAAGAACAGCCGCGAATATTAAAACAAATACAGCTTTTGCTAGCCTAGGCTTAGCATCGGAACTTTGGAAATTGATTATAAAATAACGAAATATTTTTGGTGAGTGATATTATTGTTTTTCTCATTATTTTAGCATTGTTAATCGATTTAAAATAAGTTGCTTCGGCATTTCATTCTCCCATTAATAAGATTAGATTTTTCAACCAAATATTTGGAAAAAACCCTATGACTTTAACTGATCTCATACCAACTTTGTATCATTGAAGATTATGATCAAATACTTGATGCTTGGCCATAAATTTCCCCCAATTTCCCAGCTTTATGCAAAACTTTCAAGTTTCCTTGATATGTCCCTGATACCTTGACAACAATAAATTTCCCTGATATTCCCAGGTTTATCTACACCTTTGAGTTTATGAGTTTTTAAAGAAAATTCAAAATATATAGATTTTTTTTCGTTTAAATTGGACAATGATTAAAAATGCGATACTATCACTTTAAGAATAACGCGCGCATCAAAAACCATTTCTCCAATCGTAATTCAGAGCGCCGTGGGTAAAAATTATTCACGTTGAAAGATAGGGAGATTTTTATAAGTCGTAAATCAAGTCTTTGGGTGTTTGTTAGAACGGGTCTCGAACATAATTAGATAGACACGATTTTGGAAATAATTTCTTTCAACGGTATAGACCGTTTGTTATAATAGCTTATAACCCCTTTCGATGTGAGTGGCCGACTGGTCGTTAACACAATGCGAAAGGCAAGTTTTATTAAGAAGCATTTATCTCTGGTAAAGTCTACAAGAATATTATTAATTCAAGGAGACGTATTAAAAGGGGGTGCGATTAAGAGACAAAATATATCGGTACGATGATGTAATAATTAAAGGAATATCTACTTTCTAATGGTGCAATCGGTTTAGGCCAAAGAGATTTTAGAGAAAAGTTATGGCCATTTAAGATATGGGTCATTTTTGAAAATTTTGCTCGATTTTTATCGAGTGGCGAAACACCTTTTTCGAGTGGCGAAGCGGAATTTTATGATCTTAAAATAATCTAGGGAAGGTCTTCTTTCTAATGGTGCAATCGGTTTATGCTTAGGAGGTCAAAAAGAATAGTTACGGACATTTCCATTTTAACATAGGGGTCATTTTTGGATTTTTGCTCGATTTCTAGCGAGTGGCGAAACACCTTTTTCGAGTGGCGAAGCAGAATTTTATGATCTTAAAATAATCTAGGGAATGTCTTCTTTCTAATGGTGCAATCGGTTTATGCCTAGGAGGTCGAAAAGAAAAGTTACGGCCATTTCCATTTTAACATAGGGCTAATTTTTGGACTTTTGCTCGATTTCTATCGAGTGGCGAAACACCTTTTTCGAGTGGCGAAACAGAATTTTATGATCTTAAAATAATCTAGGGAAGGTCTTCTTTCTAATGGTGCAATCGGTTTATGTCTAGGAGGTCAAAAAGAAAAGTTACGGCCATTTCCATTTTAACATAGGGCTCATTTTTGGACTTTTGCTCGATTTCTATCGAGTGGCGAAACACCTTTTTCGAGTGGCGAAACAGAATTTTATGATCTTAAAATAATCTAGGGAATGTCTTCTTTCTAATGGTGCAATCGGTTTATGCCTAGGAGGTCAAAAAGAAAAGTCACGGCCATTTACATTTTGACATAGGGCTAATTTTTGGACTTTTGCTCGATTTCTATCGAGTGGCGAAACACCTTTTTCGAGTGGCGAAGCGGAATTTTATGATCTTAAAATAATAAAGGGAATGTCTTCTTTGTAATGGTGCAATCGGTTTATGCCTAGGAGGTCGAAAAGAAAAGTTACGGCCATTTCCATTTTAACATAGGGCTAATTTTTGGACTTTTGCTCGATTTCTATCGAGTGGCGAAACACCTTTTTCGAGTGGCGAAGCAGAATTTTATGATCTTAAAATAATCTAGGGAATTTCTTCTTTCTAATGGTGCAATCGGTTTATGCCTAGAAGGTCAAAAAGAAAAGTTACGGCCATTTCCATTTTACCATAGGGCTCATTTTTGGACTTTTGCTCGATTTCGATCGAGTGGCGAAACACCTTTTTCGAGTGGCGAAACAGAATTTTATTATCTTCAAATAATCTAGGGAATGTCTTCTTTCTAATGGTGCAATCGGTTTATGCCTAGGAGGTCGCAGTGAAAAGTTAGACATTTTCGTTCCAATATTTTCTTCCACTGCATCCATTCTAATAGGTTAGGTTAATTTTACCTCTTGTCATCCTTTAGGAAAATTTGAACTAATTAGAAATTTACCACTCCAAGATAATTATCGAATTTGATTTTCCAAAAATTACTGCAGTATTTAAATGGCGACTTGCGCAGCTAGTACGCCCATTTTTATTTTTAGTTCTAAGAAAATTATACTTCAGATATACCCGACAACGTAATTAAAAATTAGAACGCTAATAAGGAGAAGAAAAATAATTTCGACAGCATTGTCACACAGCGAGAAATGATGTCAAACATTTCGTTTACACGTTAAATGTGTCAGTTTCATAGCTTTCGTTACGACAGTCATTAGGGTTTGACATAATTTATAATTAGACATTATGAAAGAAACAACGGGTTTCTGTTAAAAGTAAATTTAGGAAATCTTACGGTGATGCACGAATTTAAATATAATTACTCTTCAGTTTAGATTGATATATGGCCATGCATAATTACATACCAGGATAAAATGGAATCAAAATTATATTGTTTCGATTAATTAATTATAGTTTCATTCAAAATGAGTTGGAATAATGATACATAAAGCGAAAAGAGACGAAATTAATCAGTGCATTAGTCCGTTGATTAAAGGGAGAATGAAAGGCCGAAACAACCTATTTTTAATCGATTAAGAATGCTAAAACAATAATACGCGCACTCGCTCGTGATTGGTGACTAGATCAGACGCGAATATTTAAAAACAAATACGGCTCGTGCTCGCCTAGTTCGCCGAGCTAGGCAGCCAAGGCTTAGCATCTGCAAATTTCCGAGCTTTGAAAATTGATTATAAAATAAGGAAATATTTTTGGTGAGTTATATTATTGTTTTTCTCATTATTTTAGCATTCTTAATCGATTAAAAATTGGTTGTTTTGGCCTTTCATTCTCCCTTTAAAGGGTAAACGTGGAACTATTAAATGGAACAGCTTTTGAAATTATTTTCGGAATCACTAAGCCAAAAACACTAAGCAAACTGGGAAAACGGCTCAAGTATATTGGCATACTTTAGATTTTAAAGTTACTTCTGATAGAACAATATGGAAATTTTCCAAAATATCTCTTGGCAATATTTATTGAAGTTCACGCAATCTACGAACGCGATAAAAACCAGTTCTCTATCAGAAATGATACTCTTACTACAGTTTAGTTGGTAAATTTTTTTTAAAATTTCAGGGACACTCTGTATTGCAAACAACATGGGAAATTTATCTGTAGTGTCAAAAGTCTATAACTTTATTCTATAAAAGTAAACAACTCCCCGTAGTTTAACGATATCGGCAAAGGACCAGTTTTACGTCATATCCCAAGTCATCATCCCTGGTGGTTTGACCTCCGTTTACTAATTACACCGACTGCGGACGCTATAGTGTCTCGAATCAGAATCAGCTACATTTTTGCCGAAAATGATAAGCTTCGGGCCGTTGTTTACTTTTATGGTATGATTTAATAGACTTTTGGTAGTGTTAACTTGATTTAACTTGTTTGATATTACTCGAACTTCTACGAAAGACCGAAAGTAAAAATTACCAATCTTCTTATTATTCCGGTCACGGTATACTCAGGTATATGAAATGTATTTGAAAGCAAAGCCATAGCTAAATGAACTACCAGAAGAAAAAAATGATATCATAGCACTTTCCCCCTTGGCGATGTTCGAAATTTAAGTGGGAAAAAAAAAACTGTCTAGGGAACTTTTTTTTTAGAAAAATAACTAGCATATTTTAGTTTCCTTCGACGATAACTCAGTCTGATTCTTGAATAATTAAAATCAAACGTCTGACATTATGACACGTGATCCACATGATTGCTATCTAACACGCGTATCAATTTAAAATATATTTTAATTGGATATATTATAAATAGCATAAAAATCAAATAATATTAAAAAAACAATTCGAAATATAAAAATTGGCTAGAATTAAAAGTTGTAGAATTTTTAAATTGGTTGAAGCCAATATTTAATTTAAAACTTAGACGAAGATAATCTGGAGCAATTGGATGAAGATACTCCGGAATAAAATTAATGGAATTTGAATATACCTGGAGCAAAATTCATGGAATTGATAATTTTAAAATTGGATAAAGATAACCTGGAGCAAAATTCATGGAATTGATAATTTTCAAAATTGGATAAAGATAACCTTGAGCAAAATCCATGGAATTGATGATTTTAAAATGGGATAAAGATAACCTTGAGCCAAATTCATGGAATTGATCATTTTAAAATTGGATAAAGATAACCTGGAGCAAAATTCATGGAATTGATAATTTTCAAAATTGGATAAAGATAACCTTGAGCAAAATTCATGGAATTGATAATTTTAAAATTGGATAAAGATAACCTTGAGCAAAATTCATGGAATTGATAATTTTCAAAATTGGATAAAGATAACCTGGAGCAAAATTCATGGAATTGATAATTTTCAAAATTGGATAAAGATAACCTTGAGCAAAATTCATGGAAATGATAATTTTAAAATTGGATAAAGATAACCTTGAGCAAAATTCATGGAATTGATAATTTTAAAATTGGATAAAGATAACCTTGAGCAAAATCCATGGAATTGATAATTTTCAAAATTGGATAAAGATAACCTTGAGCAAAATTAATGGAATTGATAATTTTCAAATTGGATAAAGATAACCTTGAGCAAAATTCATGGAATTGATAATTTTCAAATTGGATGAAGATAACCTTGAGCAAATGTAATGGAATATGAAAATTGTACGAAGATAACCTTGAGCAAAAGTCATGGAATTTTTTCAATTGGTTGAAGGTAATCTAGATTAAGTCATAGAATTTTAAAATTGGATTAAGATAAACTGGATGAAAAGTCATGGAATTTAAAATTGGCCGAAGATAATCTTGAGAAAATATTATGTAATTTGAAGATGTATGAAGATAACCTTGAGCAAAAGTCATGGAAGTTATTAATTGGTTGAAAGTAATCAAGATTAAGTCATAAAATTGGATAAACTCGAAAACAATTCATGGAATTTCAAATTGTACTAAAATAACCTTGAGCAAAAATTATGAAATTTGAAGATAACCTAAAGCAGGAGTCATGGACTTTGAAAAACTACAGTGAACAACGTTTTTGAGCACTTTTTGCACTAACAAAGAGTTTGAATTTAATACACTTCAGGCTGAACTCATTTTAGTACAGCCAAAGCTAGATTCGCGGAGTAATAAAACTCGAGGCATTTTGAAAATTGGCTAAATGTCAGGGGAAACTTTAAGATCATGGAGAAGTCATGAATTTTAAACTGGTTTTGAGGAAATACTCATGGAATTTATAAAAAAAGGGGACCCTAATGGATATTTGAAATACAAGGCTGTAAGGCTGAACTAACAAGGATAAGCTAGGAAAAATCTGCAAATTAGCTTAGTGCCTAAAATACATAACCACAAAATTCGAATCTTTGAAAAATCGTTTTGTTACAGTATTACCAAGATGGTAACGACTACAGTCTAACATAGTATCAATAAAAGTATATAAGAAAACAAGTTACGGTAGAAAGCGCACGACGTATTCGGATCGTGGGTATATAAGCGATCATGCGAATTTAATTAGAATCTCTAAGAATAAAAAAAATAACAAAACTAAGAGCTAACGAACTTTTTAGTAAATGGATATAACATTTTTAGCAGAAACTAATAGAATACAAGAAATTATTCAAGAGAGTCTTCCCGCGCAACCAATGGGTTACCAACTTCAGTATAATCTGCACGCCTATTAGACAATTACGTAACTGTATGGAATTTTACAGACTATTTTAACTGGAACATGTACAGTTCAGCTAAAATAATCTTATACAGCCACAGCTGACATTATGATTTATAACTTTACCCTTAACTAGAGATTTTCAGTAGAAATATAGGAGATTATAGGAATTGCCATTAAATTATAGGAAGGAATTGAAAATATAGGAAAAAAATAGGAAATATAGGAAAAGTGGTCACCCTGAAAAATAATCCGTATAAAAGATTGCAGCTAAAAATATTACCCACTTCGCAACTGCTACAAATCATCAGCGTTTTCCCTGACTTTCACCCAAAAAATATATTTCCCTGACCTTTTTGGACCCATTTTCTATTTCCCTGACCTTTTGAACCCATTTTCTATTTCCCCGACCTTTTGGACCCATTTTCTATTTCCCTGACCTTTTTGGACCCATTTTCTATTTCCCTGACCTTTTTGGACCCATTTTCTATTTCCCTGACCTTTTTGGACCCATTTTCTATTTCCCTGACCTTTTTGGACCCATTTTCTATTTCCCCGACCTTTTGGACCCATTTTCTATTTCCCCGACCTTTTGGACCCATTTTCTATTTCCCCGACCTTTTGGACCCATTTTCTATTTCCCTGACCTTTTTGGACCCATTTTCTATTTCCCTGACCTTTTTGGACCCATTTTCTATTTCCCTGACCTTTTGGACCCATTTTCTATTTCCCTGACCTTTTGGACCCATTTTCTATTTCCCTGACCTTTTGGACCCATTTTCTATTTCCCTGACCTTTTGGACCCATTTTCTATTTCCTTGACCTTTTGGACCCATTTTCTATTTCCCTGTCCTTTTGGACCCATTTTCTATTTCCCTGTCCTTTTGGACCCATTTTCTATTTCCCTGTCCTTTTGGACCCATTTTCTATTTCCCTGACCTTTTGGACCCATTTTCCAGGTTGTGTACGAACCCTGTCTAAGTATTTTTTCAAAATGCCAAAGTTGATTAATTTCTTATTTACTATTAGTTTCTGACGTTAGAAAAAGTTCGAGTATTTAAATTAAAAGGCGTAAAATTCAATTTACAAGTTTTTATTATAAAAGACCTTTAAAGGCCGCGAGAAACTTTTTTTTTTTCAATCATAATTGTTTAAATTTTCCCCCCAAAATTTCCCTAGTAAATTTTATTTTTTATATCACGTAGAACTGGCTTTTTTCTTGGCAGGTTCCCACGTTGTTTCAAGAGATCAATTTCGGCAATCTTTCGAAATTATATGTAGGTCAAATTTTAAAAGAAGTTTCAGAGAGGGAGGGATCTTAAAATTTTGTCCTCAATCAAATGCGTGATTTTTATAAAACTTTTTTTTTAAATTTCGTTTTTAAAATCAATGAAGAAATCTTTTTGTTTAAACAAGAAGTAAAAGATTCTTCAATGGACAATAAAATCATAAAAAAAAAACGAAAGAATAAAAAGTGCACGTTTTTTTAACCTTTTTTGTGTTTTTAAAGGAGAAGTCTCATAAACAAAAATGTTTTGAATCAGGGCTCCCACTAAAATCTGAAAAAAAATATAGGGAAATAGGGGATTTTTCAAGGTACAAATAGGGTGAAATAGGAACCAAAAATTTTAAAATAGGGAGGAAATAGGAATCAATTTAAAGGGAGGATGTAACCTAACAACAAGTGATTTTTTATCGATTCTTTATTGTTCAAATAGGCCTAATCCACTAGTGAAAATATTTACAAACAAATTTTAAACTAGAAATAAATTTAAAACTTACCCTGAAAATAGGCTTAGTGGGATTCATGGAGGTCCTGTTTTCCTCGCGTGTAAGGTCTAGCGACCAATCGCGCGCGACGTAAGACTCGAGGAGATCTCGCGCGAACGACGGGCCTTTGCTCATTGGTAGCTAGACCTTACACGGACGCGATTCAGGATCTCCATGAATCCCGCTAAGCCTATTTTCAGGGTAAGTTTTAAATTTATTTCTAGTTTAATATTTGTATTGTAAACTTTTTATCGATGGATTAGGCCTATTTAAACGATAAGGAATCGATAAAAAAAATCACTTGTAATTAGGTTGCATTCTCCCTTTAAGAAGAAATTACATCTTTAATTTTCTCAAAATGACTTTTAAAGTAGGTTTTTTTAATTTCATAAAAATTTTTCGTGATAATTATATCACGCTGACTTAATCAGTTTTAAAAGAGGGAAATTTAAATGGGTGAATTCGACTTAGCATAAAATTTGGGTTTATTATTATAGGCCGACAGTACTTTAAGACCAAATTTACTAGAAATATGGTGATATAGGGACCAAAATCACGATTTTATGGTGTTTTAGGGATCTCCAAAAAAAATAGGGGGTTTTAGGTATTTTAGAGACCTGATGGGAGCCCTGTTTGATTAATATTAACAACCAATTCTAGTCTAGAAACCTTTAAAATAAGAAACTACGTCAAAATTGAGCAACCAATTAAAGTTCAGGAATGTTTGTAAATTGCACTGTGATTTGATTAAACTTTTACGTCATAATTTCCCTAATATTTCCTGGTATTTTTGACCTCTCAGGTGCGATTTTGGATTTAATTTTAATTTACGAACTCATTAGCGCAAAATTAATTGTACCTGAAATATTTCATTTCCCAAAATATTATGAATTTTCCAGATATTTATCGTGTTTTTTTGTTATAATTTTAATTCTTTGATATTCAAACGTTTCTTGTAGGTTTGTATTAACCGAGTAAAAAAGAATATCATAGCTTTGATTGACAATATTCTGACGTCATGACCAATCCGACATAAATATATTAGGTTTAAGCGAGGATCTTAAAAAAAATTCCAGAGATTTGGTCCCTATCCTTTGAGAAAAAAATTACTATAGGAAATATCTGGAAATATATAATACTGGCGAAATTAAAGGATTTTAAAGGACCATTTCCACGAAATTATAGGATTAAAAAGAACAGTTTAACACCATTATATTTAAGCAGTAGTTTTTTCTTAACTACTCTATTTTTTACCCAAAATTGTTAAATTTCTATTTTTAGATCGTGTAACCATTTTAGGTTCAAATGCTAAGACTCTTAAGGCAGCATGTGGGCCTAAATTTACTTAAGGTTAAGAAAAAATAAGGATTTGTATAATTCAGTGTGTAATTATAGGATTTTATAGGAATCATATGACCTCTGGACGACATCGCTAGCCAAGTTATCGAATACTACCCGTTATACTTATAGATTATATACTTATGGTTATATTTCAATATATATTAATAAGGTGATTTTCATGAGAATTGTCCTTTGACTTTTGAAATGGTTGAATGGCTACACATCCTCAAGGAGAGATCGTTATAATGATAGGAAAATTCAAATACTCGAGCTGAATAAATTTTAAATCTAATTTCATTTTTTTTTTTTTTTTTTTTTTTTTTTTTTTTTAATTCGAATAGAATTGCAATTAAAAGTTATTTTGAGGTTTGGAGACCAATTTTTACGCATGGCGGACTGTCTCTGTTATGTGTCAGAATATACAGAGTGTTTTCAAGATAGATTTCTAACAAAAACTTTAGAAATTTCCATTCGTAAAGCGATATGCAAAATAGGGTTCTCTATGAAAAGTTTACCCTAATTTTAAGGAAATGTTTTATCACATTTAATCATGATTAGTTTAATTCCGACATTACTATGATCAATTGTAAACTCTTAATGGAGATTAACTCCCATTATAAATACTACTAATTAAAGGGAGAATGAAAGGCCAAAACAACCTTTTTTTAATCGATTAAGAATGCTAAAATAATGAGAAAAACAAGAATATAACCAGAAGCCGATGAAACCCTCATTTGAAGTCTACTACTCCAATGTTCCATATAGCGCTCCTCTCTGTATGGGTAAAATTCCCAATTTTGCGAGTTAGAAGGGGTCCTACTTCATCCCCCCTGTCTACGGAAAATTGGAAATTCTCTCTCTCCACAAACGACGACGTTTTTTGGACGAACTCCAAGGCTGCTAGAGATATTCGCTCGACGAGCTCCCGCTCCGAAAACATCTACCGTTAGGAGGCGTACGAATCGCGCCTTTTGAGAATAACCCATACAGAGAGGGGTAGACAAGACCCGGGAGTAATAGACTTCAAAGGAGGGTTTCATCGGCTTCTGATATAACTCAAAAAAAAATAAAAATTAAGTAAAATGAAATAACTTTAGTGAAAATTTGACATATTTAAAATTAAAATAAGGTAATCAAAAAGCGCATAAACTCGTGTAATTATTCAACATCGCTTTGTTGTTAGTTTAATTTAAAATCAAAATATGTCACACGTTCACTGTAAAATTGTTAGATTTTACAATATAAGTAATTATGTTTAAATATTTGACATATATTACGCTAGAAGCCTACCGGTAAAGGAGAATTGAATTCAACAGAGGATATAATCGACTAGCGAATTGTATAAGACCATTATGCACGCTAGACAGAACTTGCGCAAGAGTGGTAATAATGGAAAAGAAAGAAGTAATAATATATATAATTTCTCACCTGAATTTCTTGGGCCTGCTCGTCGATGATGGCCTGTTGTTGTTTGAGATTGACCTCCAAGTCTTGGTTTCTATCTAACAATGTTTTACCAAGTTCCGCCGCCAGTTGAAGATCTAGAAGAAAAAGAAGACACGAAAATAAATATCGTTAAGAAACAGTTTACTTCAATTGAACAATATAAAGTTAAATAGAAATTCCATGTTAAAAATGGAAGACGTTTTCAAATTTGTTTTTCAGAATACAATATATTCTGACGAGATTTAAGTTAATTTCTAAAGTTTAATCATGTTTTTGAATTTGTTTTTATTTAAAAATAATTACTGTTACAACTAAATTGTCAGCAAATTAAACATTTCATTGAAATTTATCAATAGTTTTTTGCTAGACTTTTCCTCGATTTTCTGGGTTGATTTTAAGATTATCTGACCTTTTGGGCCCATTATAAAATTCCCTGATTTTTCCGTCCTTTTGGTACCATTATAAAATTCCTTGCCTTTTCCAAGACCTTTTGGTACTATTATATAAAAACAATTGACCTTTCCTCGACCTTTTAACGCTCATTATCAAATTCCCTGATTTTTCCGTCCTTTTGGTACCATTATAAAATTCCCTGACTTTCCCAGACCTTTAGGTACTATTATAAAAAATGCTGATCTTTCCCTGACCTTTTAACGCTTATTATCAAATTCCCTGATTTTTCCCCGTCCTTTTGGTACTATTATAAAATTCCCTGATTTTTCCAGACCTTGAGATAAAATATTTTGACGTTTACCTGACCTTTTAACGCTCATTATCAAATTCCCTGATTTTTCCCCGTCCTTTGGTACTATTATAAAATTCCCTGATTTTTCCAGACCTTGAGATAAAATATTTTGACCTTTCCCCGACCTTTTAACGCTCATTATCAAATTCCCTGATTTTCCCCCGTCCTTTGGTACTATTATAAAATTCCCTGATTTTTCCAGACCTTGAGATAAAATATTTTGACGTTTACCTGACCTTTTAACGCTCATTATCAAATTCCCTGATTTTTCCCCGTCCTTTGGTACTATTATAAAATTCCCTGATTTTTCCAGACCTTGAGATAAAATATTTTGACCTTTCCCCGACCTTTTAACGCTCATTATCAAATTCCCTGATTTTCCCCCGTCCTTTGGTACTATTATAAAATTCCCTGATTTTTCCAGACCTTGAGATAAAATATTTTGACGTTTACCTGACCTTTTAACGCTCATTATCAAATTCCCTGATTTTTCCCCGTCCTTTTGGTACCATTATAAAATTCCCAGACTTTCCCAGACCTTTAGGCACAATTATAAAAAATTTCCTGACCTTTACGGAGTATTATGAAATGCCATTTGTGTCCATTTTAAAATTCCCCGACTTTTCCAGGACCTTTTGGACCTTTTTCCAATCCCGTATCTTTTCCATGTTTCATCAAACCCATACTTTTTGGATCTCTCACATTTATATATGCAGAGATTATGAGAGTTTTAAGGCTATTTTTACGCATATTTTAAGGGTCTAAATTACTCATTCTTCATTATCACTTTGTTCAAAACAAACCTTAAACCATTCGACTGTAAATCATTTCCGACAATAAGAATCAAATTGGTGGAAGGTATTTAGTATTTCGCGTCAACAGGTCACCGATCTTGCTCGAACAAAACACAGATAAAGACCCTATTGTACACAGACACTAAAAAAACAATGGCGTTAGAAAAACATTCCCCGATTACTCCGTAGCCGAATTCCAGAAACATTCGAGTGAATCGGATACGGGTAATTTCATCAATATATAACTAAGCATGTAGAGCTGGCTATGACTAATTCTTTTGGAGGTCAAATAGTTTTCGCTTTCTTCGAAATAAAACCATTATTTACTCGATTATTTACGACAACATGACTTTAGTTAAAGGGAGAATGCAACTTAACAAGTGATTTTTTTCACCTATTTCTATGATTGGTCAATTTGATATTATGCTAAAGCAGAAGTAGATGAAACCCTCCTTTGAAGTCTACTACTCTAATGTTCGATATAGCGCTCCTCTCTGTATGGGTAAAGTTTCCAATTTTACGAGATCGGAGGGGTCCTACTTCATACCCCCCTGTCTACGGAAAATTGGAAATTCTCTCTCTCCACAAACGACGACGTTTTTTTGACGAACTACAAGGCTACTAGAGATATTCGCTCGACGAACTCCCGCTCCGAAAATATCTACCGTTAGGAGGCGTACGAATCGCGCTTTTTGAAACTAACCCATACAGAGAGGGGTAGGCAAGACCAGGGAGTAATAGACTTCAAAGGAGGGTTTCATCTACTTCTGGCTAAAGTTAAAGAGCGAATGATGATTTGAGAATTAACACCATGTAAAGTGTCATACTTTTCTCTATTATGTTATTTTTATTATAATAAATAAATTTTACAGGAAATCTAAAATTTTAGCTTTCGATATACATCTTTTTCGTTGGAATGGGGGCCGAAAGTAAACCTAAGACACACTCCACGGAACAATATCGTTCTAGGTGGTCCAGGAATGAAATAAAGGAGAATTGTATAATCATGCAAAAACAAAATTTAGAGATATGGTGCAATATGTTGTTATTTTTAATGATATTATTTTAACTTAGGTTCGGCCCCTATTCATTATTTCACTCATAGACGCAAGAAGGTTTATTTTTCTTCTTCCTTTCACTAATTAAATTTAATTTGTAATGGTTAATTATCATTCTATCGTATTTACCAATAATTAATGCAAATATTATAAACATTTTCGATGTAATATGAAAAATAGTGGTACCTCTATAATATTTCCAAACAACACACAAATAAACAGGTTACTTCAATAAACCCGGACCCAATACGTTAATCTCAAAGCCACGAAGATATTTTAACATTTTTTTCGAATCTCGAATAACCTCTTA
Source organism: Odiellus spinosus (assembly GCA_963920705.1). NCBI lineage: Eukaryota > Metazoa > Arthropoda > Arachnida > Opiliones > Phalangiidae > Odiellus > Odiellus spinosus. The sequence goes on along the minus strand of OY987229.1, from coordinate 19,962,886 downwards.
TTAATCTTATAGTACGCTTAAACTTATGAAAGGGTCCTCTTTAACTTTACGAGACTAGTTCACCCGTTATTTCTTCCCATTTCCAATTTTACCGGTTCTTAATGATTCAAAGAACAAGTCTCAAATGAATTATTCCCCCGATTAATCATAAAATGGTTAATTATTAACCATAACACTGGGAGTTTTTACGTACCCAAAGACCCCACTCTAGCAAGATTTTCCACACTAGGCGCGTTGAAATTAGAAATTACAACTACTTTGATTAAAGGGAGAATGCAATCTAACAAACAAGTGATTTTTTTATCGATTCCTTATCGTTTAAATAGGCCTAATCCAATAATAAAGTAATTTACAAACAAATATTAAACTAGAAATAAATTTAAAACTTACCCGGAAAAATAGGCTTAGCTGGATTCATGGAGATCCCAGAACTCCCCACATAACGGGGGCCATCGATCAATGTCATTGGTTGATAGCCATTTAAGGAGAATGTAGGATCTCCATGAATCCAGCTAAGCCTATTTTACGGCTAAGTTTTAAATGATTTGTTTGTAAGGAACCTAAATAACTTTTAGGTTGCATTATCCCTTTAAAATAAAATATTATTTTCAAAGTTTGAAATGTGGTTTTTCGATTTTAATATAGTGCAATATTTTGAAGTAATAAAGAAAGCCCAAAAATTGATGGCATATAAAAAACAACTCCCTAAAGTGGTTGCCAAGACGGCTTTCACTAGACTTTAAGAGATTAAGTTAGAAAGTTTATGAAGAAAAAAATTAACCTGAAGTAGCGACCAGTTTTGTTAAAAATATTTGCGCATGACTAGTTTCTAGGGAACAGACATCGTGGTGCAATTAAATATTGGAAGAAATATCACGAACTTCCATCGCAATTGAATATATTCGTTATAAAAGATGTTCCCAAATATATCCTCGATATTGTAAGCATTTATCATTAAATGTAGAATTAATTTTAAAGCTTTTTAAAGGATAAGCAACAACCAAAAGGTTTTTGGTATCATATTATTTAAAGGGAGAATGCAACCTAATAACAAGTGATTTTTATCGATTCCTTATCGTTTAAATAGGCATAATCCACCGATAAAAAGTTTACAATACAAAACTAGAAATAAATTTAAAACTTACCTGAAAATAGGCTTAGCGGGATTCATGGAGTGTAAGGTCTAGCGACCAATAAGCAAAGGCCCGTCGTTCACGCGAGATCTCCAGGAGACTTACGTCGCGCGCGATTGGTCGCTAGACCTTACACGCGAGGAAATCAGGAGCTCCATGAATCCCACTAAGCCTATTTTCAGGGTAAGTTTTAAATTTATTTCTAGTTTAATATTTGTTTGTAAATTTTTTAAATAGTGGATTAGGCCTATTTAAACAATAAGGAATCGATAAAAAATCACTTGTTTTTAGGTTGCATCCTCCCTTTAAATATAACTCACAGAGTTAATAATTAAAATTAAAAGTAAGCTGTCACAATTTTTTTTATTTTATTTTTAGTTTTTTAGGTGCTACTAAAAACAATTTAAATATTTTAATTTTAAATTTAAACTTTTGGGTTGACGTGTTTTTAAAGAAATTAATTTTAACGATCTTTAATTAAATTAATTAAATTTGGACCGTTCACGAGAATTAAAAATAAAAAGTCCACGCTTGCAAATATGCAAATTTAATTTTATTTTCATTAAATTCAAATGTTGACCCAAATTCCTTTAATGAACTTACGGACCCATTGTAACCAAAAATTCCATATTTTTGCGAGAGAATAGGTTACAAATATGGGTTAAATTAATGAAGAATGCTACATTATGTTTAAATTCATAGGAAATGATATAATTTCAATCTTGCTGACGAGTAACGAACAATAATTTGCGAAATTTGAAAATTATTATAATACATTACGTGGAATATTAATTATGCATATGTATACAATATTATTTAAAGGACAGCTTGAATTTGAAATTACGTATTTAATTTAAACATTATATCAATAAATCTACCTCATTGAGAGACTTTCTGACGGGAGTGGCAAAAATAACATTATGAAGCCCCGGTTTCGCCTAAGGACAATAAGAATCGCTTTCTCAATCTCATAGAAAAGGGTTGTGGACTACTAAAGCATGCCACACATTCCTATTTTCAGAAGCCGATGAAACCCTCCTTTGAAGTCTATTACTCCCGGGTCTTGTCTACCCCTCTCTGTATGGGTTATTCTCAAAAGGCGCGATTCGTACGCCTCCTAACGGTAGATGTTTTCGGAGCGGGAGCTCGTCGAGCGAATATCTCTAGCAACCTTGGAGTTCGTCCAAAAAACGTCGTCGTTTGTGGAGAGAGAGAATTTCCAATTTTCCGTAGACAGGGGGTATGAAGTAGGACCCCTTCTAACTCGTAAAATTGGGAATTTTACCCATACAGAGAGGAGCGCTATATCGAACATGGGAGTAGTAGACTTCAAAGGAGGGTTTCATCGGCTTCTGCTATTTTTGAATACGAATTCCTCGTTACCTATTGCCCGATTTTGTAGTGAATGGGCTCATTTTGTTTCTCTCGTATCGAGTTCTACTTAACTTAAATACTTTATATAGAGAGAAAAACAATTTTTAACGAGCCCAGGCCTTTAAAAATGCAAATAACAAGGATAATGTAAACGGTCTTTAATCGTGTCATCGCGGAAGTACGAAAAGTTCGCGGTCTAGCCAGCGAAAAATGAATATTTTATCAGTTAGCCAGGGATTCAAATGGTACCGAATCACGAATCAACCATAACAAGAAAAAAACAAGGCGATAACCTAGTGACTTTTATCACACAGACTTATTTTATCGATATTTTATTCTAGTATTAAATTACGCACGAAGGTGTATAAATAATCTCATTAACAAGGTTCAATAAAAAACAAGGTTAATCCCTCGATATTATGGTTTCAAATATCAATGTTTGTAGACTTTAAGTACCTTGGAACATAAAACTCAACAACCCTAGTCTTAAAGGACATATCTGCAATAAAAGGATCTTCCCTTACGCACATACCCTAGCCTTGACTGTACATTTGTTATACTCAACGTCGTCTGCTAAGCTAGAAAAGAAGGCGATTGTAAAGGGGGATTTAAAGATCGCGGGTAATCCGTTTTTCCAGAAGCCGATGAAACCCTCCTTTGAAGTCTACTACTCCAATGTTCCATATAGCGCTCCTCACTGTATGGGTAAAATTACCAATTTTACGAGTTAGAAGGGGTCCTACTTCATCCCCCCTGTCTACGGAAAATTGGAAATTCTCTCTCTCCACAAACGACGACGTTTTTTTGACGAACTCCAAGGCTGCTAGAGATATTCGCTCGACGAGCTCCCGCTCCGAAAACATCTACCGTTAGGAGGCGTACGAATCGCGCCTTTTGAGAATAACCCATACAGAGAGGGGTAGACAAGACCCGGGAATAATAGACTTCAAAGGAGGGTTTCATCGGCTTCTGGTTTTTCTAAAAATATACAAGCTTAGATGTACTTGCAAAGGCTTAGGACATAAGCAGAAGAACTTTCGGGTGAATTCCAGACAGATATGATTTTCATTCGAATCGAATTATTTATTTAATTACCAAAATAAGACACCAAAGAAATATTTACGATTAAGTTTGATGTAACCGAATTAAATTTAAATCTTGGATTATTTATTAGGGGTAAGTGGGTTTTTAAGGGAAAATAGAAAGGTTTCCTAGCATTAAGTATAAATCCAGATTGCAAGGTAAGTTTACAAAGACTACTTTCTTCCACATTAGGTTCAACATTGTGTATTAATACGCTGCAGCTTTTCTCAGTTTTATACGCTTTTATTAACGTAATGTTCTTTGCGTGCGAGGATTTAATCAATAATCCTATTTCGGGCCTTTTGAAGGTCAATTTGAGACGTAGACATGCTTTACTTTTTAAATACGGCTTCAATAATAGGATTATTGAAGAAAAAAACATCACCTGGTTTACTATTAGACATAATTCTTCAAGCCACTGTTAGCAAAATGGCAAAAGGTGAGGCGGTTTGATACAAGATGTTAAACATCATAGGTAAGAAAGTAGTTCATGCCAGCTTCCCTTGCGCCAACGTAACCTTGTGAGGCGGGTTAAATTAATGGCAGACGGAATGCAATATATTTATTTAATTTAATTAAATAAAAAGTGTTCTCTCCATAATTATAATAATTATTATAATATTTTTTGTTGGCTTTGATTACGTAACTGATCGTCATTTTTGGATTTTTGCTCGATTTCTATCAGTGGCAGAATAATCTTTAACGAGTGGCTCATGTCAATTTAATCATTTTAAATTAATCTAGGGAAGGTCTTCTTTCTAAAGGTGCTATCGGTTTACGCCTCGGTGATAGTAGAGAAAAGTTACGGCCATTTTAGGAAAGGGTCATTTTTGGGTTTTTGCACGATTTCTATCAGTGGCGGAATAATCTTTAACGAGTGGCTCATGTCAATTTAATTATTTTAAATTAATCTATGGAATGTCTTCTTTCTAAAGGTGCTATCGGTTTACGCCTCGGTGCTAGGAGAGAAAAGTTACGGCCATTTTAAGAAAGGGTCGTTTTTGGGTTTTTGCTCGATTTCTATCAGTGGCAGAATAATCTTTAACGAGTGGCTCATGTCAATTTAATCATTTTAAATTAATCTAGGGAAGGTCTTCTTTCTAAAGGTGCTATCGGTTTCCGCCTCGGTGCTAGGAGAGAAAAGTTACGGCCATTTTAAGAAAGGGTCATTTTTGGGTTTTTGCACGATTTCTATCAGTGGCGGAATAATCTTTAACGAGTGGCTCATGTCAATTTAATTATTTTAAATTAATCTATGGAATGTCTTCTTTCTAAAGGTGCTATCGGTTTACGCCTCGGTGCTAGGAGAGAAAAGTTACGGCCATTTTAAGAAAGGGTCATTTTTGGGTTTTTGCACGATTTCTATCAGTGGCGGAATAATATTTAACGAGTGGCTCATGTCAATTTTATTATTTTAAATTAATCTAGGGAATGTCTTCTTTCTAATGACGTGTGCCTCCCCGCATCTCAGTGCATTGTTTCTAACCAAGTGAAGGGTTTTATGATTGGGCAATATAACGAACTCACCAGAGTAGAACGTATAAGAGCTAGTCGCGTGGCGAGTTAATTGTTTTTCACTTTTTAATACAACTATGCAGTTATTTTTTTCATGAGAACAAAAAGTGGTAAAAACGTTTTAAAGACGAAAGTGTGTTTCAACTACAAGAGAACCGTAAGACAGAACGGAAGTTCTCTCTAAGAAAGAGAAATTATTTTAACAACTTCCTGAATTCGGTAGAAATAAATTTACTTCTTACGTTTCCTTTAAGCAATTTTAATCTCAACAAAAACAACTGAAGAAAAAAATTTAAAATTCCAAATGGAGTCACTCCCATGACATAAATATTCATTCAATCGAACGCCCCTATCTCTACTGAACTCGCGAAAAATGTTCTACGTAGAACCAGAAGCCGATGAAACCCTCCTTTGAAGTCTATTATCCCCGGGTCTTGTCTACCCCTCTCTGTATGGGTTATTCTCAAAAGGCGTGATTCGTACGCCTCCTAACGGTAGATGTTTTCGGAGCGGGAGATCGTCGAGCGAATATCTCTAGCAGCCTTGGAGTTCGTCCAAAAAACGTCGTCGTTTGTGGAGAGAGAGAATTTCCAATTTTCCGTAGACAGGGGGGATGAAGTAGGACCCCTTCTAACTCGTAAAATTGGGAATTTTACCCATACAGAGAGGAGCGCTATATCGAACATTGGAGTAGTAGACTTCAAAGGAGGGTTTCATCGGCTTCTGGTAGAACTTATAACGGAATTTATAGTTGTCATAAACCAGTGTCGTTAAAGCATGGATTAATCAACCTCACAGGGATAATTGACTCTGGTAAAATGATGGTTCGAATCGCACCCTGGTGACAAAAATTGTCTCCACCGGACGTTCCTAGCTACCGATACACGGGGTGAAATATTAAAGGGGAAGAAAAACTCTAAATCAGACGATGCTCTCATGGATTACTTCCGGATTTGTATCGGTAAGGGGGTAAAATTAAGGGGCCGGATAAAATGTCTGGCAGCCATGTTTGAAACAAACATCTTCAACTACTAGTATAGCAAATCGTACCAGAGTGAATTATCCCTGTGAGGTTGATTAATCCATGGTTAAAGTCAATACAAAGCACGATCATAGGCAGGAGTTACTGTTCTTTGTAATATATCTCTGATAAAATTTTACAGTTCATATATTAAAATTTAAGTCTAAAAAGACGAGGGGACATTTTACTTCACGCAATTGACGTACAAGCTTGTATCTTTGACTGAACTAAAGTGATTACGTACTTGAGTACGTAATTAGGATTATCAAAGGCTGTAATCAGTTATGTAATCACATAATGGGTGAACAATTTTGCATTTAAAAATACCCATGCATATTTTCCGCCCTTTCACGAGCTTGCGCGGTGATTGGCAGACTTCGACCAAGTTATTCGAGACGAAAACATTTTTCTTCTACACTTGCTCCTTATAACCGTCAAGGTTTCATTTCTGAACTGGTATTTTACCCCAAGCATGATTATATTTTCAAATAAAAACAAGAAATTGGAATTCTTGATTGCTCAAGACAGTTCGTAGTAGTGTTTTTTAAAGGGAGGATGTCTATATAATTCGTACACTTATTTTTAACAAATTTTTGCGTTTTAGCCACGTATCGACTATCTTATTTCATAAAATACAGGCTTCTATTGCCTCTGAGTTAGCCTGAAATTTGAATTGGAGAAAAATATTCATATTAAATTAAAATTTCGTCCAAATCGTTATATTGTCCCTTTAATTTTATGGAATTTCCCAACATTTCTCTTTTCTAACTGCCATGGAATAATAACCAGGCGTCGTTAAAGGGAGAATGCAACCTAATTACAAGTGATTTTTTATCGATTCCTTATCGTTTAAATAGGCCTAATCCACCGATAAAAAGTTTACAATACAAATATTAAACTAGAAAAAATTTAAAACTTACCCTGAAAATAGGCTTAGCGGGATTCATGGAGATCCTGAATCGCGTCCGTGTAAGGTCTAGCGACCAATGAGCAAAGGCCCGTCGTTCACGCGAGATCTCCACGAGACTTACGTCGCGCGCGATTGGTCGCTAGACCTTACACGCGAGGAAAACAGGACCTCCATGAATCCCACTAAGCCTATTTTCAGGGTAGGTTTTAAATTTAATTCTAGTTTAATATTTGTTTGTAAATATTTTCAGTAGTGGATTAGGCCTATTTAAACAATAAGGAATCGATAAAAAAATCACTTGTTGTTAGGTTGCATTCTCCCTTTAAATATTACGATTTCTCGATCTCCCACGGTTATTGCTCAATGGGAGCTTTTCCGGTGTAAGATTAGAGGTTCTTTGGACAATTAAAATAATTTTAATCCAGAATAATAATCTAACTTCAAAACGTGAAGACTTGAATTATATTTTACTGAAAATTTTGGTCTCGTTACGATCAAGGGGTTGTGGGTTAATTATTACTCCTAATAACCTCAAAAATATAGCCTTCTCAAAATGACTTCCGTGAGGAGTATAATGTTTATATATCTTGCAAAAACAACGATATTGCGAAATCATCATAGCTCCATTTATTTTAACACACACATATACAGCCTAATTTAAAATATCATTGCAAACGAACTGTAACTGATATCCCTGTTTGTATAACAAGAAACACGTAATCTCCGGGTTTGTATCATAATGCAGGTCGCGAGTAAACAAGGCTATAATTGTATACATAATAATAAAGAATAGGTCCAATTGTAAACATATTTCGAGTAAAAAAAAACACAGGTTCAATGTTGTGTTGTGGTTGAATCTAAAGTTGCGTTCATACTAGGCATTGGAATCGATTTAAACCTTTTTCAAAACGTTTCGTTAGAGTCGTGTGAACGAAAGAGATTTGATACGATTTCTCGAAACTGCTTCGGGAACCAGTTTCGTACCGATTCGGTTTCAATAAGCGATAGATGAAGCTACAATAAATCGATTTATAACACGTGACGGTTTGATTTTACAGTTTTAAATCGATTAAGAAATGATAGTGTGACTGTAGCTTAATTTTAGTTCCTTTTTGGGAAATGGTACAGTCACGAGATTGAGATTTGTGTTGTAGATTCCGTGATAACGCGAGAGATACTTTGTCAAGAATAGCGGAAACAACTGGATTATTATTTATGGTTATGCCCAACCTAACACTAGTACCAACACGACACCCACGTACAACCTCTCATTAAGGGTTTAAGAGTTAAATTTATGGTTTCTAGGGCCTTAAAGGGAGAATGAAAGTACCTAATACTAGGCCTAATCCACCAGCAAAGAAAAAATACAAACAAGTATTAAACTAGCAATTAATTTAAAACACACCAGGAAAATAGGCTTAGCTGGATTCATGGAGATCTAACCTGAATTCTTCACACATAAGAGTCAGGGGCTATTCGAATGTTATTTAAAGTCTCGCGGAGATCTCGCCTTATCTACGGGTCTTTGTTTATTGGTCCCTGACCCTTAAAGGCCTAGGATTTCTTCTGCCTGTTTCACTGGAAGTGGGCTCACCTTCTGAGTTTCCCCTTTGGTAGCAAGGCAAGAGAAAGCCTGGATGGTGAGTCTATTTCCAGGGTGACAGGCAGAAGTAATCCTAGGTCTTTAAACTCCAAGAATTCAGGATGTCCATGAATCCAGCTAAGCCTATTTTCCGGGTAAGTTTTAAATTTATTTCTAGTTTAATAAATCAATTTAAGTCTTTGATATTTTCTAGTTAACTTAATTTTTTGATTAAATGGTATAATTACTTCCAGGTCCAATTTGAGATTAACAACATAATGACAGCTGTGACATTTAAAAAAAATTAATCTGGGTTATTCATCCGTCGTTCAACTAAGTTAGAAAATCGTGCTTCACAACTATTGTTTAAACTAAATTTCAATCACCCTTTTCAAGAAAGTTGACGCCTTTAATTCCGGACGATTTCCGTAATAGTTTCGAAATCAGTAGCAAGAGTAAACAATTATAGATATTATCAATTTTAAATTACATTGTTTAAATTTCACATAAACTTAATTGATCAGCGTAAATTCATAAACAAAAACTTATTTTCCTACCCAATTGACAATTAAGAGAGTAATGGGAATGCAATAGTAGAGCTCGGAATCGGATATCCATTATCTTCTGTTATTCGTATATTTTTAGATATTTTATTTTCGGATAAATTGTAACTAAAAAAAATGGAATTTGTATATTCGTATAATTGTTTAATGTATAAGATTTACTCAAAGATAAGCGTTTGGCGCTTTATCTACTAACAAATTACTCGTTTTCAAACGTATAACGATGGATAAGAAAAATATTTGAAATTGACTTTTAATTTGAAGCATATAAATAAAAAAATGAAACTAAGATTTTAAAATCATCTTTTTATTCGTTATTTTTCACGAAAATAAATTTTGAATTTTTTTATCCGAACGTATAACGCGGATAATATTCCATTTTTGGATAAAAACGGATATGGATTACGTTTTTTAACTTCCTCTTCGAATAAGTTAACTCGAATGAAAGATAGTCTATTTTTAATCAAATTTACATCAGTACGAATTCCGAGCTCTATGCAATAGAGGGGAAAACACTGCTCTGTAAAAAATTTGTCTTCTCACGAACAAAAGCGTAAAACACCATTTAATAATCAAATCAGTTCAAGAAAGTCAATTTAACAGTTGAAAATTAACGTAACACACGTGTAATAGCAATAAAATAATTATTTCCCCGTATTCGCGTTCAAATGAAGACGCCGTGTTGAATTTTTGGTAATCATCCATGAAAGAATTGTAACTTTCAATTTTCAAAAAACCCACGCCACAATTTACACTCGATCGAGCAATTAAGTATAGTCAAAAGTCCATGGAATAACGTCAGAGACTTTAGCGAGAGAAATCACCACATGCCACGAAATCAAGAAGGATCAGACAAGGAGAGGAAAAGTAGGGCTGCGTTGAGTTAGAGAAGAGCCAACCTCCCACTCGGGTGGAAAGGGGATAGGAAATTCTTGAGGTAAACTGTTGTCACGTGGTCACTAGCGTCGTCGGCTACTACGAAGCTGATAAAGGATCCGTTTTACCCACGTGACAACCTTTTACCACGAAACATCTCTACCCCCGTTCTCCCAGAGTGGGAGTTTAGGCCGACGCAGTAGGAACTGCGCCGTCCCCACTTTTCCTCTCCTTGTCTGATCCTTCTTAACGAAATTAACAACTTCTATTAAACAATTTTACGCGCCTGTGTAGCTTTGGGAAAATTAGTATGATTTGTTTTGCAAATTGATTTAGACAAACTATAAAGAATGAAATTAATTCAGCATGGTTTGAAGCTTCGGATTAAGTATTTGGTCAAACTGTATTATTACCCTATTAAGGTGCATATATAGTTTCGCCAGAAGCCAATGAAACACTCCTTTGTCCTTGGAACGCTAGAGCTTGGAATCCTTCGAAATCATATACAATATTTGATGGGAATAAATCAAGTTCATGCCTATTTAAGCAACTCCCCAAGAAAGATATAATTTTAAATTTTTTTCGAGATTGGGGATTCGTGCTAGAAAAAAAAAATGGGAAAATTTACCACAGACAATATATTATGACTTCAAAAGAGGGAGTTTCATAGGCTTCTGGTTACGCTTAGATTATTAACTTCTGAATATAGTAATATCCACGCCTGGGTGCTTAAGGAAATGTAAAATTGGAAAAAAAATCACTAAAACCTCCCAAGACGATGCAGACATAATTTAAATAAGATCCCTCTTATATCAACGTTTCGCTATCTTAGAAATGGATGGTCCTTAGTGAAATCTCCACTGACTTTACGGAGATGTATCGGTGATCGAGAGAATGCTAAATATAGAAAAAGGCAAATTGCCAATGCTATAACGGTGGTTATTTAGACCACGATGTGTGTCTAGCAGATAACGCCTTAATAAGCAACACTCTCTAACAGAATTGGATACAGAAGAGGTATTTTGGGAATATTGTGTCAAAAAAAATTAAAAAAAAAAAAAAACTAAGATGAATGGTTAATTGCAAAAATGACATATGTTCAAGAGGAATTGGTATGGACACCATGCACATCTGGTATCCCCCCCACAATTTGAAATTTAACATCTCTGGGTTCTTAAAAAACTTCAATAGCCACGCGACCATAGTAAGATGACGTAGTATGGCGGGGAATTTTTAAAAACATCAAAAATATATTTTAAATGTCAGTCTAGTATCCCTTTAATATACTAACAATTTTTTTTTTAAATATAATGATAAGGAAATACCAACAAAATTCATTCTTTCATTATTAAATTTTGTTCAAGGGTGTTGGTGAATAGGAGGGAAACTGTGTCGGATTGATACACAATACTTTGTTTTAAAGGAAATAAAGTAGTGATTTCTAACTCCCTTTGAACACTAGAACATGCGTAGGATAATTCAACTTCGAATTTAATTTGATTTAATTGTACCGATTAAGCCCCACTTAAAATTTCACAGATAATGAGTTATTTCCACCAAAAGGATTGGGAAATTTCAACGACATTGTTTCGTAATAACGGATATTAAGTAAATAATAATAAATAACGTTTATATAGATATAGGATACCCGGTCTATTTACGACCGCTATAGTTTTATCATTCTAATGAGGTGTGTACAAATAATATGGATTGCTGTTTAACCAGTTTTAGCTGGTTTTAGTACACGACTAATTATATCAAAATTCCATTCAAATATTTAAAGTAAGACTAACGAAATGTTTTAATTAGAAACATCATTCAATATAGAAAAAAAAAAATTCCCCGCTATACTACGTCATAACTATATACTCTCGTGCGTTGTCACGTGATACGTTTTCTAACGCGCAGTATTTTTCGTGGAAGTACTTTAGTAGCATTTTTAAAGCGTTTACTTTAGCGAAAATTCCATTTGAATTAATTAATAATTCGTGTCAGTTTCACTTTAATATCGTAATTATACTTTAAATAGATTAATAATAATTAATAACTTTAATTAAATATTATTTTAAGAGAATTAACTTCATCAAATAATATTTCTCATCAATTTTCGAACGAATTCACCTTGCTCAATCTTAAACCATTATCTACATAACTTGATTAGACTCAAACCATTAATTAGAAAAAAATCTATGCACTAATCATTCCTAATTAAAATTGAGTGACCTAATTATCTGTTGGGCTAAGTAACTATGTAGACTGATAAGCAATGAAGCCTTGCTAAAGGCACGTTTTCAATCAACCAAGAACCAGCTTTTGCGTCAAAACTAAGGTAAATTGAAAATTCACATTGGTTTTGACACAAAAGCAAAATTTTTAATCAAAATAAACTGGGATTAATTAAGATCTTTAAATACGAATAATTTGTTTATAGATAAAGCTTCGGATTAACCCTATTCGTATAATTTGTAATCACAAACAATCTAAAATAAAAATATCGTTAAAACCTAATTTCATCATTTCCAATCTATTTTAAAATTAAAATTAAAAAATTAATTTTATCTTAATCTAAATTATATTGCGAAACGTTTAAATCGTGGTTTAAATATTAAACGAGTGGATTATTTTTAACCTTGCTTAGATGATTACAACCTCGAGTGCCTTTACTTTGATTATAAACTTTACACGGAAGCGACCTCCTCAATAAGTAGAAATGACCATGGAACAAGGATTCCTTGTTTTGCTAAAAAAAAAATTATCCCAGAGGCTACAAATAATTTTTTAACGCTTTAACCACAAAGAGTTTGTTAGAAATAAAATTTTATTTCCGAACAGATCTAATGCGTTAACGATTTTAACCGTTTTCGGCATATTTATAAATTAAATTAGGGCATTTCAAATATAAACGTATTCTATTATCATGTCCCTTTAAAGACTTCTATGATAAGTAACTACCGGATAAGTAACTTCCGGTAAATTGATTACTATTAACGGAAGAGTACCATAATATGTTCAGATTTAATTATAAAATAACGAAATATTTTTGGTGAGTTATATTATTGTTTTTCTAATTATTTTAGCATTCTTAATAGATTAAAAATAGGCATTTCATTCTCCCTTTAAGGCCAATTTCCATATTCCCTGACTTTCCCCTAACCTTGAATGTCAATTTTCAGATTTCTTGACTTTTCAGTGACCTTTTGGGCCAATTTCCATATTACCAGACTTTACCCTAACATTTAAGGTTAATTTTCAAATTCCCTGACTTTTCAGCGACCTTTTGGGCCAATTTCCATAATCCCAGATTTTCCCCTAACCTTTAAGGCCAACTTTAAATTTCCCTGACTTTCCCCTAACCATTAAGGCCAATTTTAAAATTCGTTGACTTTTCAGTGACCTTTTGGGCCAATTTCCATATTCCCAGACTTTCCCTTAACATTTAAGGTTAATTTTCAAATTCCCTGACTTTTCAGCGACCTTTTGGGCCAATTTCCATAATCCCAGATTTTCCCCTAACCTTTAAGGTCAATTTCCAAATTCCCTGACTTTTCAGCGACCTTTTGGGCCAATTTCCATAATCCCAGATTTTCCCCTAACCTTTAAGGTCAATTTCCATATTCCCTGACTTTTCCAGGTTGTGTAGGAAAAAGAAAGGAAAGCTGCAGCCTGAGAAGAATTTTATCTTGACCCTTTATCGAAAAACTACTTATTCTTTGTCGATTTTGAAAACTAGGGTCTTATCTCATGAAAATACCTAAAACTACACTTTTACGAGACCTGTACGTCGGTCCTTTAACAAGAAATAATTACAATTTGTGTTTTAAATTGGGCTATTCCGTGTTAAAGACCTTGGCACAAAAAATTAGTTTAAAAACAAAACAAAATTAGAATAATCAAGACCAAAACAGTCTCTAAAGACGTTCCCCTATCTATCAAAATGGTATGATCTTCAAGATTCAGTCACGACAAGTAACTGTATACAGAAAACCTAAAGATAAAACAGATAACATTTTTTTTTAAGTTATTATTTAAAACCTTTTGTTTTTTTTTTCACGAACACGAAGATGTAGTTGAAAGCGTGATACCGATTTATAAAAGGAGAAGATTGCAGACCGATAACAAAAAACTTAAACAACAAGGAAAATCATTTTCACTGGGTTTTCCTATACGCCAAGTTTAACGTGCCAATCGTATTCTCTCGTGGTGCATAATATCAGTTAGTAATAGTAGTAATATACTATAAAAAGGGAAGATAAAACGCGATTTTGGGCAATATAGGCCCCCATTCAAAACGCCTCAAATAAAAGCGTAATTGCCTAGGCTCCTTTACAAGTAATTTTAAGTTCGAGGGGTCATAACCTCTCGAATTCCTTGTACACCGAAGTCCAGCTTTGACAGTGCATCGAGGCTGAACTCTTATGAACTCTAAGTGCAGCTTTGATAGTGGAAAGAGTTCAAAAATTTTGTACAGTGTCTGCCCCCTCGATTAAGTTACAATGATGACCAGAATTTCTAAAATACGAAATATTTTGGTACAAATTCACCACAAATATGATTAATATCTCAAACTCGAATTAAATAACCCTATAGCTCAGTTTGAAATGATTCAAGGAGTGATGCTTTTAAAATAACTGCAAATTAAATTTTTTTTTTTTTTTCATCTTGGATAAAGTTAGACCAATTTTGGTTTAACCAAATCTGTTGGCAGCCTTTGGTAATGCTAATTACGTTCTCAATTGGGTAATCACTTTAGTACTGGCTTCTAAACTTCGATTACACGGAGTAATCAGCCCCAAAACATTCATCAAGCTTATTGTGATTAATTTCAAGGAAGCTAATATTTTAATCTTCCTATAAGTGGGAATTGTCCCTTTCACAATCGAATTAAGCGTTTATTTCTTAATTAAAATTTAAACAAATCGTGTTACAATCCCTTTAACGCCTAGTAGAGAAAGTATTCCAAATTGTTCGAGAGAAATTGGCAAACTATTTTATTCTCCACTGAGGTTTTATATTATGTACTAATTCGCCTCAGTTTTTCCTCGTTAACCCAACTAATCTAGAATAGATTATAATTTGCCAATTACGCGATCTCTGTTAAGATAAATAGGCTTCAACACGATGACACAGAACAACTTTCTTACATAGGGAGTAGATGTTTATCTTTGGTCTCAATAATTAATATTCTATTGTTAAATGGAAGTGAGTTTAGAAGTTAAATTATCTGATCTAATTTTAAAAGAGTTCGTTCAAGGTTAGTAAACCCTTAATAAACTTTAAACTTAAAATGAAGGAATATTTTAACCCAAAAAAAAATTATCTGTGGCCTCCAGTTTTTATTGCTCCATGGTTGCAAAATAATGTTGATGCCCGATAAGATTTATTTTTTCACTTGTAAGCGACATTATGACCCTTTTGTGAGTGCATGGCAAGAAGTAGTATAATACTAGGCGAGTTGGAGTGTATAGTAAAGCTATACAACTGACACGATTAGCTTCAAATCTTATCCGCAGATAATGATTGTAATTTCCTGGCTTCTTGAAAGATCTTTAAATTCCCTGACTTTTTAAAAATATCTTAAAATTCCTTGATTTTTTTGGTTCATTTTCAAATTCCCTGACTTTCCCCTGTTTTCCCTGACCTGTGGCAACCCTGATTTAGAGTATGGGATTTTGACAAGTGTTTAACTGTCAATATGCATCGAAGCAGGTCGTAAAGGGGCTGATAAAAAAAAAAAAAAAAAAAAAAAAAAAAAAAAAAAAAAAAAAGGAAAAAATGTGGGGGGAAAGAGCGATAAAAATGTAATTTCTCAGAAAGAAAGCAGCGAACCGCGTCGAGGTATTTCTCTAAGTAACATTTTCTAATTAACAAATTCCTTCGAAAAACTATTCATTATACGGCCCATAAATTTCTAGTTATTAGAAAACCATTGATATACGTATATAATTATCATATTGACACTTTAAATTACGTAAATATATGCCTAAACATTGAAAGTAAAATCAACGGTGAAAAACATTTTCGGAAGGAAATTAAGTTCATTATTATTCCTTCGAATTTTTCAAGGCAGAAGTAGAACTAAGCCTCTCAATTAACTGCATAATTTATGTTAATTCAAACCTTTAGGCTTAAGGTATTTTAGCATAATCTAGCAGACGATATTAACTTTCTCCTATAATGCCTAAATTTAATTTATCACACGGTGTTTGAATCATACAGTACATGTACAATAACAACTACACGTTTACCAATTTCATAAAAAGTAGAAGATAACATCAGATAAGGGAAATCAATTCAACGACTTCCACCCATACAAGCATGAACGAAATTAAAATAAAATAATAACTTACCGCTGACGTACCACTCTTCATCCTGGTTGTCACTTTGATTCGCGTCTTGATTAATTCCAGCTGTATCACTTTCGTAACAATCCGAGGTTTTCGAACTCGATTCACTCATCGCGGCGGTTGAAACGAAAAAGAAGCCGGTATAGTTTCCAAATATTTCGATCTGAAACGATATTAGGCCCGCATAAATTCAACCGTTACTAAATTACCATCACGCGTAACGCGAAAATAAAGTTGGAACAGTGCGGGTTAATCATTTCATTTAAACTAAATAAACGTCACGGAACCGGGACACGCTAAGCCTAATTTTCACATGAAATAAATAGCGTTGCTTCGGACTACCGTATGGTGCTCGTAACGCGTCTCCGACTCAAACGAATATGAAAGCTATTCCGGCTTTGCTCGCTCTCATTTCGTTTCCCAGTCAAGCCTCCCCCTAAATATCATAGATAGAATTTTCCCCTACGGCGTTTATTGACTAGGAGGAAAAACACGCGGAGTGCGTCAACATACTAAGAATTCTTTCCCGCGAACGGAAGAATTTATTATTTTCAGTTTTTGACGGTTACTTTGATGTTCATTAAAAAATCTTAGTTTAGGGCTTTAGATTAGACTTCCAGACTTCTGATCTCTAGTAATTTTAATTACAAAAATTTGAATATTTTCTTACAGGGGTTCACTAACTCCCCCCTTTCAAAATAGGCTTAGGAATAAGACAAGCCTATAGGTCAAAAACCTGTTTTTTAATTAAAAAATTGAGGGTCACTGGTCCAAGGGATTCGGGGACCAGTTTATCCATTCCAATATTTTAGAAAAATATTAAGGGCGACTACTAATCGTACAAGTTTAGTTGTTCAAGACACCACAAACGGAAATCAATCCCCGGACATTTTAATTAAAACTTTAATAATATGCTCTCTTTCCCCTGTCAAAATCGATATTGGCGAACGAAATGCAGTGTGGTAAGGTATAATCCCTGTCGATGTATTTTTTCCATAGAGATAAACAATTAGCAGAGGACGTTTCGGCCACGAATATGGTCATTATATTCAAGTAAAAGTAATGTAAAACAACCCTTACAAAGTGTCCAAGGTTCCTCTTTAACAAGAACGTTTCTACACCTGTAGCTTATACTCTCTCTTTTCTCTACGATAAGAAATGCCGGTACGATGGAATCAAGAAGGATCAGACAAGGAGAGGAAAAGTGAGGCTGCGTTGAGTTAGAAAGAGAAGAGCCAACCTCCCACTCGGGTGGAAAGGGGGGATAGGAAATTCTCGAGGTAAACTGTTGTCACGTGGTCGCTAGCGTCGTCGGCTACTACGCGTCTCATAAAGGATCCGTCTTACCCACGTGACAAATATTTACCACGAAGCGTCTCTACCCCCGACTGTCCCAGAGTGGGAGTTTAGGTCGACGCAGTAGGAAGCGCGCCGTTCCCACTTTTCTTCTCCTTGTCTGATCCTTCTTGATGGAATAGAGTCCGAAGAGACCCGATTTTGCCCTAAATTGCAATCAAGATTTTTTTTCTTTATCACATTTTCGTTATATGAAGCGTAACGACCCATCTTATTATTATTCTTTTTTTTAAATCGATGTTCAGTGAGAACGGAGGCAACTTAATCGTGGTGTAATATTTGTTTTTGTCACATATTTATATTTTTAACGAAAAAAAGTTGGTTTTTTAAGAAGTATCTGTTACAAAATTAAGTGTAAATGTTTTCCGCGGGTTTTGAACTTAAATATGGAGGGTGTGCAAACTGTATTTAAAACCCGTGTCTAATGTACACGTAGTTAAGTACCGGTGTTACAAGGTTATTAAGTTTTTACAAACCTTCTGAATAAATACTGTTGAGAAAATCTACCCAAAACTAGTGGCTCAAAAAAACCACATTAAAGTGCTCTTACATATTAGAATAACAATTTTATTCAGGGTCCTAGAACCAAGAAAAAATTGAAGACCATAATGACCTCGAAGGAAACTATTTCAGTCCTTGACCTTACACTTTATCGTATAACGTCGTCTGCTTATTTATTCATGACCCCGATTCACCACAGCCAACTAGGATCGATGGAGGAGCTGCTAATCTATGCTGACCGTTTGACCATAAAGTTTCTGGGGTTTCAATTCATTCTTGATAATCCTTTAATCATTTTTATCTACTATTAATATGTTTTTAATTAGAGTTAAACAAATAGTATGATGTGTGAAACAGCTAAATATCTCAACATTAACTTCCACATTAGATAAAATTATTTTCGTTTTAAGATAACTGAAAAATTAGGGAATTTTTAATCTGTAACACGTGAAATAAAATTTATAATTATTAAAAAAAACGTTACCCGGAATTTCCTATTCCATATCCTTACAGAACAATATTTAAAATATAATCATATCATTGTCTTTTGTTTATACAAGTAAAAAAAATCTAACAAAAAATTTCATTAACCCATATCTATCGAGGCCCGTTTCATTCTGGTTCTAGATATCTTCTACATGAATACGCCGGGGATACGAATGAGTATTTTGTTTTAATAGATAACTATGTATTTTTGGATTAAAAGTTTTAATGATATCAGAAGCCGATGAAACTACTCCAATGTTCCATATAGCGCTCCTCTCTGTATGGTTAAAATTCCCAATTTTACGAGTTAGAAGGGGTCCTATTTCATCCCCCCTGTCTACGGAAAATTGGAAATTCTCTCTCTCCACAAACGACGACGTTTTTTGGACGAACTCCGAGGCTGCTAGAGATATTCGCTTGACGAGCTCCCGCTCCGAAAACATCTACCGTTAGGAGGCGTACCGATTGCGCCTTTTGAGAATAACCCATACAGAGATGGGTAGACAAGACCCGGGAGTAATAGACTTCAAAGGAGGGTTTCATCGGCTTCTGATAATATTTAAGGAAGACATACAATTCATTAAATTTTAATCTTAACAGTTTGATTATATTTTTTTTTTTAATTTTGCTATATTTAAAATTAATTAATGTGTAAAGGTTAGGTTGTGTTTCCCCAAATTGAATTTCGCAATTTTGACGTAAACTGCGTTCATACTAGGCCTTGGAATCGATTTAAACCATTTCAAAACGTTTCGCTATAGTCGTGTGAACGGGAAACCGTCTTTTCTCGAATCGATTTGATTCCATTTCTCGAAACTGCTTCGGGAACCAGTTTCGTACCGATTCGGTTTCAACAACCAATAGATAAAGCTACAATAAATCGATTTATAAAGATAATGCGTGAACATGTCACGCTCAAAACGATACCCGTCGATTTGAATATAGGTTAATTTTACCGTTTCAAATCGATTTAGAAATGCTAGAGTGACCGTAGCTTTTGAAACCGATTTTAACCGTTTTGTAAAGGTCAGACTGTAAAATTTTGGGGTCAGCTGTAAAGATCCATCGTCAGAAAATGTAATTATGAGCTTAAAAAGTTAATTTGAACATTAGAATCGGTATGAAAACGGTCCCAAAGTCTCTAGTGTGAACGTAGATTATTTTCTTTCTTTATTATTGTTTCAAAATGCTAATTATTAAATAACGCGAATTTTTTCTAGACGCAATCAAAATAAAAGTGTTTCAATTGCTGGGCGTTGGCCGGCTCAACTCGGCGTGAATGTCAGGGAAACTATCTAAAACTTTATAAATTGGACCACTTTTAATACCAAAAGATATACCACCTCCATATTCAATAAAAATCCAGATATATTCCAAAAATAGAATTTAAATTGATAAATTGAATTATTGTTGTGTTAGACTGTTCCCATTTTAATTTTTCTTTTTTTACAAAGCTAATATAATCGCTTTCCGAGGTCGAAAGCTTTCTGAAAGTTACTGTTTTTTATTAAAATAAAACTTAACTCCATTCTCTTTACGCGTTTCTTCCTTTAAAGGGAGAAGACAGTCTAATAACAAGTGATTAGGTTTAAATAAGCTTAATCCATCAATAAAAGAGATTACAAAACAAATATTAAACTAGAAATAAATTTAAAGCTTACCCGGAAAATAGGCTTAGCTGGATTCATGGAGATATCCTGAACTCCCCGTATAAGGACAAGCGACCAATGACATTGATCGATGACTCTTATATGGGGAATGCAGGATCTCCGTGAATCCAGCTAAGCCTATTTTTCAGGTAAGTTCAGGATTTCTATGAATTCAGCTAAGCCTATTGTCCAGGTAAGTTCAGGATCTAGATAAATCCAGCTAAGCCTATTTTCCAGGTAAGTTCAGGATCTCCGTGAATCCAGCTAAGCCTATTTGCCACGTAAGTTCAGGATTACCGTGAATCCAACTAAGCCTATTTTCCAGGTAAGTTCAGGATTACCATGAATCCAGCTAAGCCTATTTTCCAGGTAAGTTCAGGATCTCTATGAATCCAGCTAAGCCTATTTTACAGGTAAGTTTTAAATTGAGTTTCGTAAATTTTTTAAACTGCTGGATTAGGCCTATTTAAATGATAAGGATTGCATTTTCTCAAATAATAATTGGTCTTACGTCCAACGAACAATTCTCTCGGCGTGTTTAAAACCTGATTTGTCACGTGATACAGTCATTTTCGCGCGGTCTTTTACGTGAAAGTATTTATAATTGAATATAGAAATTTGAATTTCTCTAAACATTGAACAATATTTAAAATGGAATAATTATTTTTAATTAAATTTGTAAATGAGTTTAGTTTTGATTGTTAATTACGAATTAGAACCGTTTAAAATTAACAAAAGGCTAGAAAAGGTTAATTTATATTTTCGAGAGGCGTTACTCTTTTCATTTCAAGTTTCTAGACGTCCTAAAATAAAGTTTCGGGCACTCCTAGAAGTTCTGACATGTTTCGAAAGATTTTTAAAATTAAAATGTTTAGCTCGAGACATTTTTAGGTTAACTTATATTTTACTCGCAACTCTTAATTGCCTCAAAACTTTCCCACAAAACGCGTAACTTTTCTAATTCGGGAAAAACACGTTGATCGTTAGTACTCGAGAGACGCGCCTTGGATCGCAGCTAGCGCGGTAAAGGGGCAGTGATAGTAGAAATTATGGTTTTTAAAATTATTAAAAAAAAATATAATTTCATCGCATCGTAGTTTTATGGGAATTCGTTAATTGAGGGATTGATTTTAAAATGTGAGTGTAATGTTTGGAAAATTGTTGAATATGTTTGGAAATGTTTGGAAAATTGTTGGAAATGTTTGGAAAATTGATGGAAATGTTTGGAAAATTGATGGAAATGTTTGGAAAATTGATGGAAATGTTTGGAGAATTGATGGAAATGTTTGGAGAATTGATGGAAATGTTTGGAGAATTGATGGAAATGTTTGGAGAATTGATGGAAATGTTTGGAAAATTGATGGAAATGTTTGGAAAATTGATGGAAATGTTTGGAAAATTGATGGAAATGTTTGGAAAATTGATGGAAATGTTTGAAACATTTTGGAAAATTGTTGAAAACTGTTGCAAATGTTTGGAATATTGTTGGAAATGCTTGAAAATGTTTGAAAATGTTTGAAATATTCGGAAAATTGTTGAAAATGTTTGGAAAATGTAACAAAAATCTAAAAACTATGCGAAAATGTTGGAAAATGTTTAAGTTATGGAAAAAAATGATGGGAAATGTTGGGAAAATGTTAGAAACAGCTGAGAAAATGTTGGAAAAATATTAGAAACTGTCGAGAAAATGTTGGATAATTTTGGTAAATGTTAAAAGAATGCCTGGAAGTTATTAAAAAATATTGGAAAAATGACGAAATTGTAACAAAATAACTGTAGACAATTGAAGAATTTCAAAAAAAAGTTAATCTCGTCGTCAGTAGTCCTTTTAAAACTAATTTAAAGGCGACTATAATATAATGTAGACATAATTGGTGTTTATGAGTGAAATTGATGGGCGGTTAGTAGAATAATATTTGGGCGATTTTGGGCGCGTTCATTTCAAAATAAATAAATAAAGAGTAAATATTATATTTAGAAAGCGAATTACGAGACACTCTCTCACGTAATGGGCGGTCTTCGTTCGCTGATAATTGTCCAGCCTGAAGCTAAAGCGCCGGTTGGAATGATCGGGTGAGAAAACGAATTGGGACAGAGAGGATCTTTCCTTATTTCAATGGCAGCCAACGTCGGCTCTTCCTTACGAGATGATACGTAGAACCGGTAGCTACAATTAGGACTTTTCCCTTTGTGTCTAAAATGACCTCTTTTGCTTATAATGCGAGAGAATGTTTAACAAGATAGCCAAGCCCAAAGGGAAGTCACGCCCCGAGACGCTTACTTTCGGTTACTCATCCTTGCCACAGATTTTTATATAAAAATGCACTTGGGCTGTACTTGGGCTTGGGCTTGCGATTGGGCTGTACTTGGGCTTGGGCTTGCGATTGGCCTGCACTTGGGCTTGCGATTGAGCTGCGCTTGGGCTAGCACTTTTTCAAGCCTAAAAAATGAAAAAAGGACGGAGCTTGGCCGAGTCCATTTTCCAGGGTAGAAAGCAAGGGGTGGGGGGGTTGAATTTCCCACGTGTTGTTTTTGATCGAGCAGACGACGCAATAGCGAGATGTAATACCATTATTTATTTAATATCCACCATTTATTTGAAAATTAAGTTTTGAGATTTAAGCATAAGCGACTAATATAATAGCCTACATCCTCCTAGGGGGTGTAGCTAAAAAGGGAAACCCTATTATTAAAATAAAAATACAACTCAAAAGAAATCCCGTTAATGACTGGAGTATAATTTTCTTTCGCGTGATAATAAACAATTTTCATTAAGGCGCAAGTTGCTCTGATTACGATTAAAGAAAAAAGAAGATTTTTTTGGATTATGTTCGCTTAAGGGTAAAAATAATTGACTGATTAATTATGCGCAAAGTTTTCTTTTTAATCTCAGTCTTTCTCGTTATATTAAAATAAAAGTTTGGTGTTACCTAGGATTCTTCAAACAACTTTCTTAACATGAACAACAAAATCTGACAAGAAGTAACTACAGAAATTAACTTTAGTTAAAACGAAAAAATAACTTTTTGGCCTAAATTATCTTGATTGAAAACTCGCCTTTACATATTATTATATTTTAGAGTTATTAAATATGATTTATGTATATTTCTACAGGGTTCCTGTAAAAATCAAAGCATAATTTCGCCGTCTTATCTTTAATAGAATCAAGTTTTTTTCAAGATAAAAAAAGCGGTAAACAAAGTGCTAAAATAGATTGAATACCTTTGATAATTTCTAAATTTTTTCATACCCTAACAACAGCTAATATTAGGACAGTTTCTACGGGACTTAAATCTCGTTTTCAAACAAAGTTTTAAAATATTTGCTTTCATATTTCTAAAGGAAACGAATATCAAATCAAATCCGTCACTCGAAGCCTGATAACATGGGTTAAATAAATTTAAGGCTTCACCCTTGTTTTGACCAAGGAGGATCAGAGAAGGAGAGGAAATGTGGGGACGGCGCGGTTCCTACTGCGTCGGCCTAAACTCCCACTCTGGGAGAACGGGGGTAGAGACGTTTCGTGGTAAAATGTTGTCGCGTGGGTAAAACGAATCCTTTATGAGACGCGCTAGCTAGCGACCACGTGACAACAGTTTACCTCGAGAATTTCCTATCCCCCCTTTCCACCCGAGTGGGAGGTTGGCTCTTCTCTCTCTAACTCAACGCAGCCCCACATTTCCTCTCCTTCTCTGATCCTCCTTGTTTTGACGGAAAATCTCGACTCTTGGCCAACAAATATTGATTGAAAGGGTGGCTTTATGGTGTACCCGACATAAATTCAGGGCATATTCAACAGAGGATATGGTATTTGACACTATCAGAAGTTTGTTCATAATTAAAATAATTTGATTATATCAGAAGCCGATGAAACCCTCCTTTGAAGTCTATTACTCCCGGGTCTTGTCTACCCCTCTCTGTATGGGTTATTCTCAAAAGGCGCGATCCGTACGCCTCCTAACGGTAAATGTTTTCGGAGCGGGAGTTCGTCGAGCGAATATCTCTAGCAGCCTTGGAGTTCGTCCAAAAAACGTCGTCGTTTGTGGAGAGAGAGAATTTCCAATTTTCCGTAGACAGGGGGGATAAAGTAGGACCCCTTCTAACTCGTAAAATTGGGAATTTTACCCATACAGAGAGGAGCGCTATATGGAACATTAGAGTAGTAGACTTCAAAGGAGGGTTTCATCGGCTTCTGATTATATTTTTAGTGGAATTTTAAACATAGTTTGAACGTTCTGTGCATTTATTCCAATATAAATTAATTCAATGATTGTTCCAATCTAATTAACCCTTAATCGTAAATCGAACTGGGTTGAAATGAACAAAATACTCTTCTTTTGTTTCACCGTTCGAAGGAAAATTGGGTGTTTGAACTTTCAAACTTTTTTTTTTTAGTTTTCAATTGTTAATCTCTTTTTCTATTATTCAATAATTATTTTTTAAAGGAATGAGCTTCAAAATAATTTCCTTTTCACTGATATTTTACGTTTGTTAGTAGAATTTGAGGAAGATTTCAAAGCCCAGTGATCCAGAACATTATAAATAAAATAAATTAAATAATCATTGACCTTATTTTATAGGAGAGTCAATAAAGATGACGAACGTACAAATTAAACAAAGGGTCCCTCTCCATCATATTTTTAGTTTTTGTTAAAACAAAAGACACCCAGTTTATCGCTTTTTTTTTTTAAATATTTTAATTTACAGCCTCATTTTATTGAAACAGAGGCGGTAGACACACCTGAGTTCGCCAGAGTTCATGATTGTTCACGTGAGTTAATCGAATTCGTTCCAATTTGCTTTGAATTCTCCCAAATTTCTAAGAGTTCTCACGGATTCAAAAGAGTTCGGGCGAGTTATTTGTAATTCGAGAGAGTTTTCGAGAATTCTTCTGAATTCGAGAGAGTTCTCACGAGTTCGGGAGAGTTCTCGGGAGTTCGAGAGAGTTCTCACGAGTTCGGGAGAGTTCTTCTGAATTCGAGAGAGTTCTCGGGAGTTTGGGAGAGTTCTCACGAGTTCGGGAGAGTTCTCGGGATTTCGGGAGAGTTCTCGGGATTTCGAGAGAGTTCTCGGGATTTCGAGAGAGTTCTCACGAGTTCGGGAGAATTCCCAAGAATTCTCGAAAATAGGCGAGTTCATGAGTTCGCGTAATTTCCAGAGAGTTCTCGTAAGTTTCTAAGAATTCTCGAAATTTCTGACGAATTCGTGCGAGTTCATTTCCACTTGTACACCGAGTTCTTTTAGTATCAGCCCCCTCGATTGAAACTAACGGTCTAAATCTAACAAACTCTAAACCATTTTATTGGAAATTAATATTAAAATCGCAAAATTTCGCCCAAAACAGTTTGATAATTTCTAATCCCTTATAACTATTTTAAATATCTCTAAAAACATTTAATGGTGAAATCTTTACCCAAAAACCCGTTTGTTATTTTTATATCCTTTCCAAACTGATTTTATTTACAATTTTTAAATTCCTCTGAAATTAATAAAATATCTCAATATGTAATAAAAACTATAATTTAACTCAATATTTATTGATAAAATGGAAACAACTGTAAAAGATTATGGGAAAAAAGGTGTCAATACAAAACTACAGGAAAATAAGCTTTGATCTTGCCGCCATCCATTACTTAATAATATAATTTAAATTTCAATCGTGCGAGCATATTTAGTAACATCAGTTACATCACAGATTATTTTGAAAATCAAATAATTATTAATGATAAACGGTGTTTAAAGGGAGAATGCAACCTAACAACAAAGCCGCGTTCAAACTAGGTCTTGGAATCGATTTAAACCATTTTGAAACGTTTCTCTATAGTCGTGTGAACCGGAAACCGTATTTTCTCGAATGGATTTGATTCGATTTCTCGAAACTGCTTCGGGAACCAGTTTCAACAACCGATAGATAAAGCTACAATCAATCGATTCCTAGCGATTTGAATATCGATTTGATTTTTTTCATCGATTCCTTATCGTTAAAATAGGTCTAATCTAACAATAAAAAATGTTACAGACAAATATTAAACCTGAAAATAGGCTTAGCTGGATTCATGGAGATCCTGAATTTTTTCGTATTGAAGGGTCATCGACCAATGAGCAAAGGCCCGTCGTTAAGGCGAGATCTCCATAAGATTTCCAATAACATTTGATTGGTTGCTAACCCTTCAATACAGAGAAATTTAGGTGATCTCCATGAATCCAGCTAAGCCTATTTTCCGGGTAAGTTTTAATATTATTTCTAGTTTAATATTTATTTTGTAAACTTGTTATTGGTCGATTAGGCTTTTTTAAACGATAAGGAATCGATAAAAAAAAATCAATTGTTGTTAGGTTGCATACTCTCTTTAATCTATACGATATATATTTTTGGCGGAGGGCTGTACCAAGTGCCCGGGGAAACTATATCTACAAACAAATTACACGATCGTTTCGATTACCAGGAAAATGTTTAATAAAATTAATCGGTTCCGCTTGAATAGTGGAACGATAATAAATTTTAAAGTAGCAGACATTAGTTTCCGATTTTTAACTTTTTTTGGCGTCATATTCCGTAATCTATCTCAGCCTTTATCAACATAATGTAATCGTATCGAGTTTTCGTTATTTTTTCCTAATTAAAAATGTTTTTTTCAAAAAGGTTTCTTGTCTTAATCTTGAAATATTTCAATCGATGTTGTATGAAGATGAAGTTAAGAAGATAATCCATTCTTAAATCCCACTGAAGCAGAAATTATACGATGGAATATATTATCGACTTTTACCCTAATTAAAAATACGTTTTAATTAAATATGACTTTATTACGAGTTTTGTGGGTCAGTCTTGAATATATATTTTTGACAAAGAAATCAGTCATAAATATATTCAACTGTTTTCTCGTAACGAGGATGACCAAATCGCGTCTTTTGGATAGATTCTGATTCGTACAAAATTTTGGAAGTTAATTTCCCTGACTTTTCCAGGTTTTCCCTGATCATTTCTAAATAATTTCCCTGACCAATTTTAATACTTTTTTCATGAATATATTCTTACGAGCGAGCTGATGGCAATTCCCACATTTTATTTGACATCGGGGTCAGCTGATAGTTTACTCAGAATATGAGAAACAATTTGAATCTTTAGGCAAATATTTTTAGTTTATAATAATTACGTTACAACTGATTGGTAAACCAATCATAAACAGCTCCTTGACACGTACCAAAATATTTATTTTCTCTGACCATTTGGGCTATTTCCAAATTCCCTGACTTTTCCCTGACCTTCGGGGCCACTTTCCAAATTCCCTGACTTTTTGGGCCAATTTCCAAATTCCCTGACTTTTCCAGGTTTTAGACTCTTATTTAATTTGTTTGGACAATTTAAGGGTAAAAAATTAATTATAAATATACTAAAACTGTATCAAAATTGATTTCACTTGCGCTATCCGAGCAGTTAATCTCGAATTTTTTGGTATTTAGCTGCGCTTTACCCTTTATTAAAGGCTATAATTATGATAATTATGCTTGCGTGAGCTAAATTGTTTTGTTTTTAATACATAATTATATTCAACTTAATTTCGTCTTATTATAATAATACGCAAAGAGAAAGTTTTAATCATTATGCCAATATCAAACAGACCTCATTAAAACGTTAATCGCTGGGGTTTTCGGAAGAAAAGGCTTCTTATTCAACGTGCTCAAAGGAGACTGGCTAAATCTAACACTGACCAACGTGACTCCACAAGGAGTAACAACCATATTTAAGGAGTTAGAAGAATTTAATTTTAATCTATTCTAAACGGATTTAGGCTTAGCGAGCCCAGTTTGCAACTTTGAAAATTAACTCTAAATTACCTCTAAACCGTTGGTAAGTTTTAAATCTCATGGCATTTACGATTTGTTTTTAAGTGTCGAGTATTTTTCACGAATTCCAAATGAATTTTGAGTCGAAAATTCGTAAAGATCGTTAAAAAACGATTCAAAATATATATTTATACATATTTTATAGGAAAATTAGAGCAACAGTAAAAATACGTATAATTTCCCGCTATACTACGTCATCAAATTGTCGCGTGGCTAATGTAAAGCTTACAAGTTGATTCTCACGCGTTTTGGCACGTGATAAGGTCGCTTTCTCGCCGTCTTTTTCGTAAAAGTACTTTATGCAGAAAGTAATACCTTTTTCGTATGGAAATTATCGTTAATTACGTAAAAGAAATGAACTACGTCATAGATATTACGTCACAGCAGAGGTATATAATAACCCCCTTCGGGGGGAAGTATGAAAGCCCTTATACTACCAATGCTAAAAATCACGAACAACAAGAGCCCGCTGCAGACTATCTAGGCCACTAGCTCGCGCTGGACTTCTCAATGTCGCTACTCTAGTAAATGGTCTTTGTATAAACGAGACGGCTCGATTTGTGTTTAGAACTTCCTGTCTCAGGAGTCAGGCTGTCTGTTAAAATGGAGTCGAAGGTTGACTTCAGCTCGCGAGTTCCGGAAGTGTGCGTAGGGAAAATTTAGTGAGGCTCAAAATGGTGTAACTATTTTTTGGGAGTAAAGCGGTGTGTCGATCCGCCGCGATTTACGCCGGGCACTTGTTGTTCGTCGATTTTGCCTACCTTTCATACTTCCCCCCGAAGGGGGTTATTATATACCTCTGATATTAAGGAAATCCCATTAGAAAACATGAAAATATTAAATATCTGGATTTTTTTTCATTTTAATGTTGTATGAAGTTATATGAACTCTGACTTAGATTTGAACTCCGTTTCGTAACTTTCGTTTCTTGAATCGAGGATGCTGGGGATAATATTTGTCCTATAGATAGATAGCTAAATATTTTGAAGTATCTTAAGAACGCATCAACCCAGAGGTATGAAAATATAATTGGAAAAAATATCACTAATAGCTCAAAATGATTACAAAATAACTTAACGCGCGTTATTAAAATTAATAAATTATACATTTTACAAAAACGAAATTATATGCGTTTCTATTCAAATTTTACTTAAAATGTAGGGTCATAATTAAGTGGAATTTTACTACCTTTAAGTACTAGCTATAGAAATTAAAAGCAAATTTCCTTGATTAAACTTTCCGAATACCTAGATTAAAAGTTTTTAGTATAATTTGGCGATTTGTAACCCGATCTCGTGCCTATTTAGTTCAACAATCCCTCCCCTGATCCACGTTGATTGATTTTCCCTCAAATTATTAGTATCACCTACCTAAATCTACCTGTAACAAATTAAAGTAATAGTGTCACCAATATCTCGTTTGAGAAGAATTTTTCATTTAAAATTTTTAGTTTCTTCATACGATTAAAAACCATATTCAACCTCTGAATTGACCTCTGAATAAAAATTAAAAATTAAAATTCAATAGATAAATATATAAAAGGGAGGAGTCCTTTTTCGTAAGTTGAGCGTCGACGTCACCTGTGACGTTTCTTGTACAGAAACACGGCGCCCGCAGTCAGAATGACAAAATTCTAAAGATCTCTAGTTTTACTCTCAGGCTTAACGCCTGCTTTCTCCGCGCCTGCGCTCTTTATACATCCGGAACTCTAGGGGATGAGTGACGTCTACAGTGACGCGGCCGCGAAACTAACAAGTTGATCAAGTCGAACTGAGCTATTTATATAATCATCTATTTCGATTATTTTCCGAATCACCATGCCCATAAACGTAGTAAGGTGTAAAATTGGACCAATCATATATGAATATTGAACCCAAACCGCTCCAGATTTAAACAGGTGTCAAATATGTTTCTAAATTCCAAATTTCTGTAAATGCGGGTGCGCTTTAAAATGAGAAAAACCCAACCCTATTTTCTGTTCCCCCTTTTGTTTGGGGTTTTTGGGGTAAACCAAAAACGCGCTCACGAAAATCAGCATGATGTCCTCTCCAACTCAGTACCTACGTCACTACCATTGTAAGCCTCTGTCGAAGCTTGCTATGCAGAGGCAAATAGAATATTGTATCTAGGCTCTAGTCCCCATCCCGTGGAATAAAAAGAATCAAACTAGCAAATTCTACAACAGGAAATATTTCCCGTCATTTTATAACGGCGTCACAAAATAATTTAAAAATTAAGAATATAATTGACCATACAAAATTATGACCGCGTCACTTTAAAATTGTAAGATGGGATATATATATAGGCGTGTATAAAATGTGAACCGGTTCATGCGGGCCAAAATTTTCAATATCTCATTAATGAAGGGTCGAAACCACGCACGTTTTCGGTCCGTAACCCTAAGGACAATTATAAAACGGTCACTGTCACACCTATAATTATTCGGGTCTCGGGAGGAAAGTTGTCGGGTAAACATACATCCAGGGGCGGTTTCCTTAAAAACAGCCACACCCGTTTTAATTTATTCAAATTTTCATTAAAAATTTGTGTAAAAAGAAATGAAATTTAATTAAAAATAACTCGTTTAGAGGTTTAAGTTACGGCGTAGAGCAGTTCTGACTTAATTACTCCTCCTGGGATACTTTAAAAACATTTCGAATGTCCCAATTCCTTTTTTGACAAAGATTCTTATAGTTGCCCATTTTGACCTTTCCAAAAAAAGGGGGTTTTTAAAGTCTTTAATGTGAACGAGGCTCTGGAATAATCAAAATAATTTTCCCAGTCGTTGTAATTAATTGAATTACTCTTTCCCAGCCGTAAATCGAGAATAAATATTAAATATTTAATTTTATATTAAATTGGTCTCTTAACATTTAAGCTACGATGACACAAAACAGTCCTATCAAAGTTGAAAGTTCAGTTGGTACTGCGATGGGTCGGACATATACTGCATTGATTTTGCGTTTAAGAATTTAATTCTGGTGTGTTTTCGCTATTCTTAGAGTAATTTTTGCTATTTCTGGAGTGTATTCGCAATTTCCAGAGTAATCTTAGCTTATTATTATAGTAATTCAGCAATTTTTGGAGTATTTTCGATATCTTTAGAGTGGTTTTTTTTACTATTTCAAGAGTATTTTCGCTAATTCTAGAGGAATTTCAAAATCATATTTTGAATCAGGAGAGTGGGACCGGATTTAGGCGGGCCGCGCTAGGCTATAGTCTTCCCTCCGAACTACGAAATGTCTCCAAAGAGTGGCGCTTCCTATTTCTCTATTTACACCAACTACGGCCGCTAGTGTCTCGTATCATAATCTGCCAGTACATTTACATGACCCTTTGCTGATAGCAGAAGCCGATGAAACCCTCCTTTGAAGTCTATTACTCCCGGGTCTTGTCTACCCCTCTCTGTATGGGTTATTCTCAAAAGGCGCGATTCGTACGCCTCCTAACGGTAGATGTTTTCGGAGCGGGAGCTCGTCGAGCGAATATCTCTAGCAGCCTTGGAGTAGACAGGGGGGATGAAGTAGGACCCCTTTTAACTCGTAAAATTGTGAATTTTACTCATACAGAGAGGAGCGCTATATGGAACATTGGAGTAGTAGACTTCAAAGGAGGGTTTCATCGGCTTCTGCTGATAGTGTTAAGCTACGAGGCGTTGTTTACTTTTATTAGATAAAATGATAGGCTTTTGGTAATAGAACAACAAACTAACAACAATCAAAGTTCAGTAAAGTTTCAAACCAGAAAGTTAATATATAAATTGAAATGTTTGAGTAAGAATACGGTTAACAGAGGAAAACCCTCAAATTATAATCAATATAAAAACAGCCTGTTTTGTTCGTTTCCAATGAAACGTGTTATTTGAATAGTATACGTTAAAAGTATTTGGACAGGTTATACATGAAAATAGCATTAACATTGAACTTGAAGGGATTGTAAAGAAGAAATAATTAAGTCAACTGTAAAATTAAATATTGAGGAATAAATAAACTACGTGCGTGGCTTTTATGGATAAAGAAAAAATACTATTTTTTGCCGTTAAAGGACGCTTATAAACGCTATATTTTTGCTATTCATTTTTATCCATTAAAATAGTTGTTATATTTGCGTTTGAGCACTCAAGACGAATTCCACTTTATCTTCCCTTTAATATAATTAAAATTCAAAACTTAGAAATCTTAGGAACCAGCAGTCGTAGGAAAAGAGTCGAACTAGGGAATCGGGCTAAATAAGAAGTATTAAGAAAATCTTTTCACGTACAATAATAATTCATTTGAAATTAACTGGTAACTATTTATTTTTTAATAAATTGTATTTGAATCTAGGCCTATTATTGTTATTGCTCTTTATGCCCCGTGGAAAACTCTACATCAATCTTTGTCTGTCTGAAAGTCGAAATTAAGCGTACCAACCACAAACATAATTATTTACTTTTCGTTAAATAGACGGTTATAGTCAACTTCATAATTCACGTCCAAGATAAATCTATATTCAAAATAACTAGGAGATATAATAGGAAGCGTTTAAAATGTATTACAGAGCGGTTACTACAGAGGTAAGATTTTTGTTCCTTTAAACTTGTTTTACAGTTTTTTTTAAAGGGTAGCTTGGAGAGTAAAAATCGAAAAGGCCCGAACCAATAAATGTACAAATAATATATCATAAGTTAATAACTTATCTTAGAAGATAAGTTATAAACTTATGTATATACATGTCTAAGGATAAAATTAACTACGTCATCCCCACGTAACCGTAACAAGCATGATATGGTTGCTTTCGAGCGGTCTTTTTTGCGAAGGTACTTAACAAAGAAAATCCTATCCTTTCGTACGAAAATTATCGTAAATCTATATATTATTTTAATTTTAAGTTTCTTTTTGAATACGGTCTTGGGAATGGAAACTTTTATTTTATCCCCTTTGTATTATCAGAAGTAGATGAAACCCTCCCTGGTCTTGCCTACCCCTCTCTGTATGGGTTAGTTTCAAAAAGCGCGATTCGTACGCCTCCTAACGGTAGATATTTTCGGAGCGGGAGTTCGTCGAGCGAATATTTCTAGTAGCCTTGGAGTTCGTCAAAAAAACGTCGTCGTTTGTGGAGAGAGAGAATTTCCAATTTTGCGTAGAACCCCTCCGATCTCGTAAAATTGTGAATTTTACCCATACAGAGAGGAGCGCTATATCGAACATTAGAGTAGTAGACTTCAAAGGAGGGTTTCATCTACTTCTGGTATTATCTATTATCCAAATTTATAATAATTAACGTTTGAGTATTTTTGTTATTACAGATTTTATTTATGTTGCAATCAGATGCCAATGGTTTAACCGGTTTTTTATCGACTATATGGGAAACTTTATCGTCTCGCTTAAATTTTAGGTATAATCATTATAATTAAGTTTACTTCTGTTCAAGAGGAATTTGCGTATAGGGAAATCAATAGGGGGGATTGTTAAACCTCATAGAGAAGAAAGAACTTAATTAACGATTGATTGTTAATTAATTGATTGCTTATCGTTTTTCAGTCTGGTATCTGTCGGAGATTTTGATTTCGGTCACGTGTTTTCTGAGACAAATGGAACTGGGGTCTTGGGAACTCTTCTACGCAACGTAATTGTTATAAATCAAACACGAGTAACGTGTAGCCACGAATCCCGAGAACGCGGGATATAATCATGTTAAGAGAATTTTAATCAAATTTAATTAATTAATGAGTGTAAAGGTTAGAGTTTTAAATCATGTCAAGACACGTTACTGATGCTGTTTGTAAAAAAAAAAAAACAAGTTGGAAAATGTTTTAAATGTATCATATATTATTAATATCATTTAGGAGACCGATTTTAGCGTGATTCCCATGTTCTTGAAACCTGACTCGATAAAGTGGCTAGACTACACGTCGGTCGTTGTTTACCAGCCCTGGAGTTTAGTTTCGGGTCCGCCTCGAAGATTTCACCGCGATTACCTTTCTGTTTTATCTTGTTTCGATAATTCGGTGAGTTAAAATTCATAATTAATTACCATTAATTATAATTTTTTTAATCTGAATAACAAAGTCCGAAGACATACGTCTTCTAGTTCCCTTTTTGCAAAAAGTCCAAAATTAATTTTCAATTGTACTAAAAATCCAAGACCACTTTTGGGGAATTATAAAATACGCGTAAAGAATTACTAAAACCAAGAGTAACTGTAAACCTTCCTTGAGAGTATACATCAACGCCACTCGGCCGAACCAGTAGGTAGTTACGTACCGGAAACGCGAAAAAAATCAGGGCTAAGTCATGGGAAAATAACACTTTTTCTTAGGCGAGCTTACATCTAGAAATATATTAGTCCATGTTCAAGTTATCTTTCTTTACAGCGTGTATTCTTTATTCTGCATTTGCAATTAAATATCTCTCTCTAGTTGGGCTAGATCTCAAGCAAAAGATCGCCTTTAGCTCATGAATGGGATCCCACTCCCCAAAAACTCTCTTCACGTTCGCGTTTGGACTAGACGTTCTTATTACCCTCCAAAAGGAAACGTTTCAACCCTCTGGCAGTGTTACCAGTGGGTTTGAAATTCTCGGCGTTAATTAAATTCTAATAATTATAGCAAATTTTGCATCGATTCGTTTCAGTTATGGTTGGCTACCTTATTAGCTTTGCTCGTGTACTGTCTACTCTGGGCAATACTATCTAAAACGATGAAGAAGGATGGCAGTAATTGGGCGTCGTTCGCGAAGTACTTTGCTAATTTTCTCTTCGCTTCAGCCATGGCACTCGTTAATCAAAACAGCGGATACAAAGGGGGTCGACTTTATCAGCGTCTGTATTGGATATCGTGGACAATCGCCTCAATGTGTCTGTCGTGGTCTTTTACTGGTATTATGTTGGCAAAACTAGCTAAGAAAGACGATCCCATGAGATTCGAACAATTGAGAGACATCGCCGAAGAGAAAAATATGAAACTATTACTCATGTTGGACAGTCCGCCATACGACGAAATAAAGGTATCACAAATCCTAACCTATATACATTTATCAGCGAGGTATTACGAACCCTATTATCAACCCAATAATAACGTTATAATTAAGTCGTAACGAGATTCGGAATAAATTGCAGGGTGACCACTGAAAATTTGAAAATCCTATATAGGAAATTTCTATGCGAAATATAGGAAAATATAGCAAGAACTTTATGTAAAATATAGGAAGAAATAAGTGTAATATATATGATAAAAGAGGAAAATAATTAAAAGTAGGAACCATGTTTATTATTGCGTCACAACTCTCGCCACCGGTTTAAACATATGTTATTAATATGATCAAATTGCTTAAATAGTATGGAATTTTACAGACTATTTTAACTGGAAAATGTACAGTTAAGCTAAAATAATCTTATACAGCCACAGCTGACAGTATGATTTATAACTTTACCCTTAACTAGAGATTTTGAGTAGAAATATAGGAGATTATAGGAATTGCCATTAAAATATAGGAGAAAATAGGAAGGAGGTGAAAATATAGGAAATATAGGAAAAGTGGTCACCCTGAAATTGATTTCCGATCAGAAACAAAAAAGCCCAAAAATATCCAGAAATCTGCCTAATAATAATGACCATATTAGCTCAGTTTTGAATCGCATCGAGCTGAATTTTATCTTGTAAAATAGTATTCTATTTTCACAGATTTCCTAGTATCTATTTAAGAATTATAATCTATTTCTAACCTTACTCGTATGGCTATTCTAGACTTCGTTGGATCCCCAAATAAATCAGCTATTTAAAAGATTGCAAAGTGACGGTACTATACAAGCTTTTGAAGATTTAAATTTTGTGGAATTGGGGGAACAAATGAAGGAGGGTAGAATCGTATTAATGATGGACGAGGAAGTATTCCTTTACACAGCAACTCTCTTCTGCGATTATCTCAAAGGATGCTACGTCGCGAGCAACCCCTATATTCTCGTAAAATACTGCTTGTACATGAGAAAAGACCTTGATCTTCGTACGAAAAATTTGATTAAATTCGTGTAAGTTACGTATTTCATTCGTAGACAACCGAAGACTGGGATTGATTAAAAAGAGAACATTTTCAACACAATTTTGAGTAAAATACTCGACAGTTGGTAATGGCAACGTCTTGGATAACTATTGGGTATTTCTAGTAGCCCTTGCTAACAATAAAATATAATTATCTGGGAAACAAAATTGCGTGATGGCCACTTTGAAAGCCGGATAAACTCCTTTTTTAACCCCTTCTTAGGTTGTCATCGAGGCGAGGGTTCCTTCTAGGGGTTTGTAATTTAATGCTAATATCCTCTGTTAATAGGGCTATTAAAATACAAGAGAATCAGCTGATACAATCGCAAATAGATACAGTGAAGTGGCTCGGAAAATTGTGTATGTCGTCTTCACCCGACGAGCCTTTGGACGTACCACTGACGGCAGAAAAATTCTACTTTTTAGCTATTTTTTACATCATATTCGCGAGTTTCGCAATTTGCGCTTTATTATTCGAAATTTCAAGTCACGCTGCCTCGTTAACAAGAAAAAAGGATAAGAAACGTTTCGAGAAAATAACAACGACAAAAAATATCTTCCTTATGGAAACATAGAATAGACAAAACAAAATCCTGACAAATATAACAAGCTTTGATTCCCAAACTGCCCAAATATTATTCGAGCCCTGTTGATATCAATAAAGGTGGGTTTTCATTGAAGCGATATTGAAAAAAATCGCTCGCGCATGGAGCAATCACAATTGGAGGCATATGTTCTTACATCGTTTAAAAATGTGTTTCTGGAACCTATGTATCCTATTGTTATTGCTCCATGCGCTAGCGATTTTTTTCAATATCGCTTCAATGAAAAACCACCTTGAGAGTTCGTCTTTGATATGGCGCCTGAACTAAAAGGGGTGTTTATTAGAAATTGCCCCGTTTTAAATCAAGTTTTTTTCAAGCTTTTGTTTACTAGAAGCGTATGGCATATTCATTTAGATATCCGCTTCTCTGTCACTTGAAGTCT
Organism: Odiellus spinosus; assembly: GCA_963920705.1. Taxonomy (NCBI): domain Eukaryota; kingdom Metazoa; phylum Arthropoda; class Arachnida; order Opiliones; family Phalangiidae; genus Odiellus; species Odiellus spinosus. Next base: position 19,925,644 of record OY987229.1, on the reverse strand, counting down.
GCATGATAACGTGGGTTAAAAGAAAAGTCTGATATTACTTGGTTTTTGCGTGTACAATTAATATGATTTAATCTTAAATTAAAGGATATAATTTAATTTTAATCTAAAAACCAGCAATGGATTGTGGAAGGTACGCTAATATATTTTTAATTTGCGTTACAAGTATACATTTTTGTATTAATAAATATAGATTTGCTGTAAATTATCACTGTCTTTCAATCAGGGGGGGGGTGTTATTTCTCCAGTGTATATGTATGTTTCGTCACCACGACGTAAATTGGGCAACCAATAAGATACTGTGAATTTTTTTAAAGTGGTGCACCGTGGAATGCTAAAAAGTCTAAACATTCTAAATGAACTAGATTGCTAGTAGTTAAATTCTCTTTTAATGAGATTTAAATTAATTATTGGTAGAGCTCTGACGTGATATGTTACATTATCCGCCCCCCCCCCCCCCCAATTTACAGAGTGTTGAGTAGAATTTACGGCTTAAGTCTAACCAGAGGTATATAATAACCCTTTTCGGGGGGAAGTATGAAAGCCCCTATACTACCAATGCTAAAAATCTCGAACAACAAGAGCCCGCTGCTGACTATCTAGGCCACTAGCTCGCGCTGGACTTCTCAATGTCGCTACTCTAGTAAATGGTCTTTGTATAAACAAGACGGCTCGATTTGTGTTTAGAACTTCCTGTCTCAGGAGTCAGGCTGTCTGTTAAAATGGAGTCGAAGGTTGACTTCAGCTCGCAAGTTCCGGAAGTGCGCGTAGGGAAAATTTAGTGAGGTTCAAAATGGTGTAACAATTTTTTGGGAATAAAGCGGTGTGTCGATCCGCCGCGATTTACGCCGGGCACTTGTTGTTCGTCGATTTTGCCTACCTTTCATACTTCCCCCCGAAGGGGGTTATTATATACCTCTGGTCTAACCTAAACGATAGTCGTAAAAAATGTGCAAAGAAAATTAGAGCTCGAATAGGTAATTGTAATGTTTTTAAAAAGGACCACCTTTCCCCGAAGGAGTTCAATTCTGAGACTTTATATCAACAACAGGCAAACCTAGATTGAAAAGAAACATTTCCGAGAATACAGTACTCACCATAGCCATCCAGAGATCATAGAAAATTTGGTAGGTTTGAGGTATTTAAAAAGTTCTACGAAGATCCAAAAGGTTCTATAAAGGTCCAAAAAGTTCTATGAATGTCCAAAAGGGTTCTTTGAAGGTTAAAAAGTTCACGGAAGATAAAAAATATTCTTGAAAGTATTTCAAAAGTTTTTTCAATGTCAAATCAGTTCTTTGAAGGTCAAATTCAGTTCACGAAAGTTCGTTTCAGGTTTAAAGATTTCATCTTAAATTAAATTAAAAAAAAAAAAAGAAACACAATTAAATATTTGTGTAAAGAAGAAAATATAAGCGATTTCGTGTTTGATTTTGTTTGATATTTAACTATTCGCACAACCCTAGTAGTTTTATTACTTCCACTATAACCAGTAGTTTTAATCGAAAAGAAGACAAATTTGGGCGGGAAACAGCCCATTAGGCAGAAATTCTAATGGTTTAGTTAGTTACTACTTTAGATTTCATTGTTTGCTACGATAATAGTTCTAGTTTAGATTACTTTATGCAGTGTAACTTTACCCAAATAAATTCACGCTTTTGGTAATAGAGTCTCAAACGAGTATAGTCGCCGTATTTTTGTCAGTTTAGTAGAAATAAACGACGATACAAACAGTTAACTTAGACGAGACTATATTATACTCGCAAATGAAGTCTCATTTAAATAATAGCCCAGAATATAGAGACAGAACCAGGCGCGGCTATTTATTGAATATAAATAAAATGATTTTTAAAGGACAGGTATAGTTTTTGGTTACCAAGATATTCGAATAAAACTAGTAACTTTATTTAGTGATTTGCCAAAGACTCGTTACCGATCAGATATCAATTCTCCATAGATCCCTGATAAGCCTATTTTTTTTCTAGCTTAATATTTAATTGCACTAGTATATTAGGCATATTTGAGTGTTTAGGAACCAATATAAAATCACTGGTTGTCTTGTTGTATTATCCTTTTAATAAAATTGCGCTTAGAAGAGGCGTATTTTTGACGTAGTTGGTCTTGTTTCGAAACTCTCGTTAAACAAGTAGAATATTTATCTTATAATAATAAAAAATAACGTATTAAAATGTATTCTGATAGAACCGAATATTATTTTTAACAGACAGTGTTACCACCGTCATGTAGTTCTCGGTGTATAATTTACGTATTACGCTTACGTTTATTATAATAATTATTATTATAATCGACTCGGCATAAACGATTTACAGAATTTTTCACTTCTTTCGCGCAACCGAATCGGTTTAGCTACTGAAGAATTCGGGGAAATCAAAATCTCGATTTAATTTAATTTCTTAATAATTAAATTTTAATTTACCGAACAATAAGTAATCCAATTTAAATTATTTAATGAGTTATTCGTAGTTACATAAATTACCATAACTTTTTCGAATATTTGGCTAGCCCCTGTAGAAGTGTTCCAACAGTCGCTCTTCGGTGTTCAGGGTGAAGCCGACATCTGATAGATTTCGGGACAATTGAGAGAATTTAAAGGTTAATGTCACAAAGCTTTTAATAACTCGTTTAATAATTTGGTTATTATAATTATTCCACTTTGATTATATTATTTTGAATGAGCTTTAAAAATTATCCTCGAAAAACTTTCCATAATTTTTTTACCTACAGATATTGAATAATTTTACAATGACTCACTTGTCATACAAAGCGGCCTATACTGAGGTATGTTAAGTGACGCGATACTAAAAATGTGTCATCATCATCATCATTATCATCATACACTTTTATAGATTCAGTTTTTCTTGGAAGCCGATGATGGAATAGTTACCGGCCTGTTCTCCGCTGTGTGGGAAATTCTGAGTTCGCGTTTGAACTTCAGGTAAAATAAAATAAATCTGTGACAATATCCAGTCACGCGTGTGAATAATTTTTGAAATGCCCCCCCCCCCCCCGACAAGGGATTTAGTCAAGGCCAATTACACCAAATATGCGTGGACCTAGAACTTATAGGGACAAACTAAATTCGAGAGAGCCAAAAATACTAATAAGGGTCCTTTTTAATTAAACGAATAAAGAACCTTTGATAGGTCGATCTAACAAGAACCCATTATGAAACACGAGAACGTAAGAATAAAATAAAATCAAATATTACGAGTTCGGGGCTTTTATTAACTCGTTTTTTGGGGTCTATATAGCTTAATTGCCGTTTCAGTGTGGAGTCACTCTCAGATTTTAATCCAGGCGTTGCTTATTCCGAAGACAATGGTACGGGTGTCTTCGGAACTCTTTTACGTAACGTATGAGACTTTCCTATACACGTACACGCGTTGGATTTCTCAAAACTCTATATTTACAAAGAAACTTTACAAAATATTTAGGAGGCGGACTTTTCGATAAGTCCCCTACCTTTAACGGAGATACCCTTAAAGACTCTGGACTACACTAACATGGTGCTCTTCGACGAATGGTATTTCATTTCGGGACCGCCAAGGGACTTCAAAGCCAATCATTATTTATCTATTCTGAAGTGTTTCCAAAATTCGGTAATTATTCGTAACTCGATGTTGTCGAAGTTAAATTACGTTTATATTTGTTTAGTTATGGTTGGGTATACTTGTCGCCTTGTTGACGCACTCTTTCGTATGGACAATAATGGACAGTTTACTTAAGCACGAATCAAATCTCGTGGCGATACTCAAAGAATATGCCGATTGCGTTTTCTCAGCGTCAATGTCGCTTTTGAATCAAGACCGCGAGTTCAAAAGCGATCGGCTTTACGAGAGATTTTACTGGTTTCCGTGGCGCTTAGCTACCATGTTGTTGACGTGGTCATTCCTCGGCCTGATGTTGGCTAGACTCGCCAAGAAAGACGAACCGTTGCGATACGAGGAACTAAAGGACATCTACATGGATAAAAAGATGAAACTTCTTCTCTTTAAAAATACTCCGCCGTACGCTGATATAAGCGTAAGTTCATGGACATGACTATAGAGGTCAAGAAATCTGTAGCGAGGATTTAATTAGAGCCAGTATTTCATTAACATTCGTAAAGAATTGTTAATTTTGATTCTTTTCAGAGCGGGTTGGATATCGTTAGTAGAAGCGTATTTGAAAGAGTGGTTAAGGATGGCACGGCTAAATTTTTCGATGACGTTAACCTGGCTGACTATGTGCAGGACATGACTGATGGTAAGATTGTACTAGCGTGGACCGAGACGTCATTTCTGTTAATCGCCAAAATATATTGCGAACAATTGGCGGAATGCGACTCCTCGAAGCGGCCTTTCGCCACGGATGTATATACATTGTTTATGAACAAGAATCTCGATTGGCGGGTTAAGAAAATAATCAAATTCACGTAAGTCAAGGTCTCTTTTTATGATAGTAAGAAAAAGCTCGACCTCCCTTTAAATAAAGAAGAATTCTCAGTATTTTGACGCATATTAAAATTAAATATTTAATAAGCTCCACTTCTCATTGCATGATCTCTGTTTTTATTTTCCTCTATATAGGGCAAATCTACTTCTAGAAAAAGGACTCGTGCAATTTAAGTACAACACGTTAAACTCTTTGGGACGGTTGTGTCTTTCGTCTACTCGCCCACTGCCATCGGACGAGCCTTTGACCATCGAAAACTTTTACGTCGCGGCTTTTTTTTACGCTTGTTTCATTAGTTTGTCGGTCTGTGCCTTATGCGCCGAAGTTTTAAAATATTCTCGAAGAAAACGCCGATACCAAACAGTTTTTCGACCACAAATACAATGAAGGACTATACAACTTCATTATTTGACAAAAAAGGAGTTTGATCGACCATTTGACCTCACTGCCGTAGACTTAAATTGCCGCGGTAAATGAAAACTGTCAGTTGTACTTTAATGTTCGCCCCGAGGACATTATATGTCCAGTACCGCTTTATGGCCCCCTTTTGTTCAAATTAATACAGTCTTTACCCACAATTCACGACGAACTTTATACCCAATTTTTAACGGGTTAGTCCTAAAACCTTCAGCTTGTATTTACACCCAAGAATACCATTAATACTTTTTCAATTTGCTAAATCATTTTGTATCTTTCAATAAATATATTGTTGTTGTTTAACGAAGCTCTAGCTTGAAATTCGTGTCTTTCAAATTTCATACTTAATTAAAACAAAAACTTAAAGACCTCCTAGTATTTGTACAATCAAAAAAAATAAAGGTAAGGAAGGTAAACTGTGACTAAAATCATCTTTGGTACGTGTCTCAACACCTCCGGCGCGTTCAGCTACTCTAAACGGTCTAATCGTTGAGCTCAACCCAACGTAGTCATATTTTATTTTTGTACTTTCGGGTACTACGTCACGATTGTAATCGGACGGTCAAGGAAGTCGTCGCCAGAACGAGCAGGTTTTTTCGTTGAGCAACGGAATATCGACTTTACAAAGAGTAATAGACGACTATTTTTGTAATGGCCAATAGCGAGCTACCTGAAGTCAAAAGACAAATCCTTAACTTTTTCGTCATACTCTAATTTGTAAATTTTACTTTGACAATTAGTTCCTTCAAAATTCAATTTAGTTTTAATTAAATTCATAATGCTACTTAATTGAAAAGTACACTCGTTAAACTTTTATTTTTAGTAATTTGCGTAATTTTTTAATTACTAATAATTTTTTTGCGTTTGTATTTTCCCAGAGAACAACCAGGAATAGGCTATGTCTCTGTTGTTGGGTACAGTCTTTGGGAAAATAATATTATTTTTATCCCCCCCCCCCCCCCCAAAAAAATTGGGTATAATCTCTTCATTTTCTAATATTTATATAATTGAATGATTCTAATTACACGGATAAACTTGTCAGAAGATAATCACTTAAGATAAAAATGTAGTTTTGTTTCCTAATTTAACACTTGATAAAATACTGATTAGAAAAATAAATTGACGTTTTCTGCAATAGAAACTGAAACGCGTATTGCACCGTACTTTCCAATAAAGTAGGCGTGTTGCAAGGATAAACATTCGGTCTAATAGACTACCCGGAAGTATACACGGGTAAAATTTGATTTAGTATTATGCCTCCCACTTTATACAGTAAGAAACTTTAATAATTAATAAAAATAATAATTCAAACAACTAACTTACGAGAAAAGAAATAATAATCGCGAATGAAGTTTGTTTAAAAGACCAGACTGGTGAATTTAAATAATGGCCCAGATAACAACATTAGAACGGTACAGACCGGTAGCAATATATATTGATTAGAATTAAAAAGGTTATTAAAGGACAAGTCTAGTTTAATTTAACATTTTTGTTTAATCAAAATGAGACCAAGAACTACAAAATCGGGCTATAACTCGAAAAGTTAATGATTTTAAAAGATAATTTAAAAACACAGCATCATCTAAAATATATAAAGTTTTATATTCCACTGGTAAAACCGTGTCAAAACTCAATTATCAAAGTCAAAAACTATAATCGCTAAGCCTAATTTTAGACTGGAAAAATACTCGAAAAATCTCAGTTGTTGATGCCAATTAAATATTGTAAAAAAATGTCGCGTTAATCAATTAGGTTTTCATAACATGTCTCTCGGTTCACGCGACATTTCATTGGCATCCTTTTTCATTGAGTCCTTTTGAAATCGTAAATATGTTTGAGCCATTAACTTCGCAACTTTGATAATTAACGGAAAACCTTTGGAGTGATTTGATAATATTTTAAGCCATATTTTAACAGTTTAAATTGATTGAAACTAACTTGTATATCCCTTTAAAGTTAAATATATTTTAAAATAAGCGTGTAGTCTTCGGAGAAAGGTTTTAATTGTTAGTTTGGACTTAGTTGGTCTAATTTTGAAACTTTAATTGAACTCTATTAGAATAGCGCGTTAACGAAATACGTTATTTGAAATGAGACCTATCCTTTGAAGTAAAACTGATTATTATTTTTGACAGTCAGTGTTAGCACCTAAAGTTTGTTTTGCGAATAAGTTACAAAAATTTACTTCCGCTTACATTTAATAATAATTATATTTATCCAATATATACCCAAAAACACATTATACTCAATCTCTGGCAATTTTCAGTTATTCCTGGAAAGTTCTGAGTAAGGACAAGTTGCCTAAAATGATCTAAGTCGGTTTTGCAAACTAAAAAGTGCTCGATTCGAGTAGGAAACAAATCTTTCTCATAAAAGGAAATTGGACTCATTAAATTATTTCACAATGACTTCATTGTCATACAGAGCGGGGTATAGTGAGGTACTTAGAGTCAAACAATACGAAAAAAGCCTTCGATAAAAATGAATTAATAATTATTTACGTATCCCTCGTTAAAGACTTTCTTTTTCTTGGAATTCAAGGAAGATCATTTTATTGGCCTATTCTCGGTTGCGTGGGAAATTCTCAGTTCGCGAATAAACCTCAGGTAAAAAGCCTTCCTCCCAAGAAATTAGTTAAAACAACCACAATCAAAACGCTTTCAAGCCTTTTAAGTTAATCAATCATTATTTTAAATAAAATTCCCTGGTTTGAGTTTCAGTTTGGTGGCAACCGAAGATTTTGACGTGGGCTTTGCGTATTCCGAAAACAATGGGACGGGTGTCTTCGGGATGCTTTTACGTAATGTACGGGTCTTTCGTATACATTTATAGCTTCAATAAGAAATATCGGTTGAAGGGTGAGCGAGTACCCGATACCCGACAAGTATTCGACCGCGAGTTGGTTCCATTTCTCAAACTATATTTCTTCGTAACTTTTTAGGAAGCGGACTTTACTATAAATCCACTACCATTAAATGAGATAGCGTTAAAGTATCTGGACTATTCTAACGTGGTGCTTTTTGAGGACTGGGTTTTCGTTTCGGGACCGCCGAGACAATTCCAAGCCGATTATCTTTCTATTCTGAAGTGTTTTGAAAAATCGGTAATTATCTAATGTTTCTTTTTACATCTATGAAATTATTCGAAAATTTTACACAAATTTATTTTGTTTGTCATGAGAAAATGGTTGCTGAGTTCCTTTAATTTTTTCTAGTTATGGATGGCAATACTGGTCGCGATATTGACGTACTCCGTCGTGTGGACAATAATGGAGAGCTTACTTAAGCGCAAATCGGATTTATTGGCGATAGTCAAAGAATTTACCGGCTGCATTTTCTCATCGACCATATCGCTTTTGAATCAAAACTGCGAGTACGATTACGATCGGCTTTATCAGAGATTTTACTGGTTTTCTTGGCAAATCGCTACCATGTTGTTAACGTGGTCATTTCTCGGCCTTCTGTTGGCTAAACTCGCCAAGAAGGACGAACCGTTGAGATACGAGGAACTAAGAGATATCTTTATGGATAAAAAGATGAAACTTTTTCTCTTGCAAAACAGTCCGCCGTACGACGAGATAAGCGTAAGTGGATAGGCATTTTTATCTTTGAAGTATCAAGCTCACAAGTTTCTAAGAGTTTTAAGTCGCCAAAAATATTGACTAGAAAAGATAGATCCCCGAACTTAGAATACCGTTTATAGCCACAAGATCGAGGGGTGCACTCAGCTATCACTTTCCCAAAAGAGCGCAGAGCTGTTTTTCAATAAGAGCGCTTTCCCAAAACAGCGCATCTCGAAAACAGCGCTTTCCCAAAAGAGCGCATTCCCCAAACAACGCTTTGCCAAAACAGCGCATCTCGAAAACAGTGCTTTCCCAAAAGAGCGCTTTCTCTAAAAGAGCGCTTTCCCAAAACAGCGCATCTCGAAAACAGCGCTTTCCCAAAAGAGCGCTTTCTCTAAAAGAGCGCTTTCCCAAAACAGCGCATCTCGAAAACAGTGCTTTCCCAAAAGAGCGCTTTCTCTAAAAGAGCGCTTTCCCAAAACAGCGAGTTAAAGGCCCTATCTGCTCCTTAATTTGCCCCTTTAAAATGCTCTTCCCTTACGCACACAGTCTAGTTTTGACTGTTTAATACGTTACGGCCAACGTCGTCTACTAAGATCGTGTGATAGTATTTTAGAAACATTCGTAAAATTGGTCTAATTTTTTATATTTAGGCCGCTTTGGATATCGAAAAAAGAAGCGTATGGGAAAGAGTGATTAAGGATGGCACTGTACAACCGTTCGAGGAGATTAACGAGCTTTATCTCTACGATGAAATGGCGGCTGGTAGGATTGTACTAACAATGAGCAGGGTGGGATCTTCTATAGGATCCACCTTATATTGCGGTAAAATGCCCGGTTGCTACTTTTCGAAACAGGCTTGCGCCATGGGTTTATTAACGTTGTTTATGAATAAGAATCTCGATTGGGGAGTTAAGAAACACGTCAAATTCTTGTAAGTCAAGATTTCCTTTCACAACATTTTTTCCTGACATTTAACAACGATATACTCCAGTTCTTATAATGTTGTTGGTCTCTTGTCCGTTTTTATTTTCCAATATAGGGCAAACGTCATTGTAGAAACGGGACTCGTGAAAAAAAAGTATGACACGGTACACGCTTTGGGACAGATATGTCTAACGTCTACTCAGAGACCGCCTTTGGACGAGCCTTTGTCTATCAAAAAGTTTTACTTATTGGCTTTGGTTTGTGTTTGTTTCATCGGTTTGTCTGTCTGCGTCTTATGCGCCGAAATTTGGATATCTTCGAAGACAAACCCGATACCGAAAAATTTAAATCAAAGATTGGCAAAGAGGGAATTTGAAATGGGATGGATAGAATTCTAGAAAAACTAAAGGAACTCGCGCAATAATCCATTTTGGTCGAATTTGCTTCTCTTTGCCAGATATCTGAATTACCCGAAATAGACGATAACATAAATTCTGACTACGTCTCAACCTTGAAAAAATGTACCATCTTCCGTATAAAGGGGTTCTATTTTACGGCTCTTTTTGTTAGTTTCAAGGTTGGAAAAAGTATAGAAAATCCTACACTTTGTACCAGCCTTGAAAAAAGGGACCATCTTCATCCCCCTTTTTTTTTAACGGCTCTTTCATTTGTTTCCAAGATTATTTTATAATAAGGCCTATTAAAAGTTTAACAGTTGTATTTTGGTGTTTGCCCTAAGACCTATAATGTCTTGTCACTTCTAAACCACATTTTAGGCGTAACCTTTAGAGTATTTTCAGCACCAATCTAAGTGTATGAATATTTTTATTGTTTTATTATTGGTCAATATTTCGATGTTTGTACCCCTAAGCTGGCATCACGAACATTTGTAAATGAAATAAATTTCTCGAAATTAACAGGATCTTTTCCAGGATTGTATGAACTTTGTAAATCATTTAAATGATTTCAACAGAATCAAGTTTTACATTATATCCTCCTTTACAAATAATCCCCGTCTCTTCAAATTGTTAATTTTTGATTCAGTTAAATACCAATGTTACCACGTGAAACAGTTTTATACTAAGAACATTCCCCGAAAATTGTTATAGCCAAAATAGAATTAGAAATAGAAGTTAAATTAAAATGCATGGTTCTAAATTCCCAATTACCCAAATATTTTAATTAGTTACTTGCTTAGCTAATATAGAAGCAAGTCTTAATTCCTAATATTTTTGCCACTTAACTATTTTTCTCGAATTACAAAAATCCGACTGAAATTGCTTAAATAAATCCTATTCTATTTTGACAGAGATTTTTGAATTTGATTGTTAATTCGTGGATAAGCATAGGCCTAAAACAATATTGAAAGATTTTAGATATCTTACCTTATAGGCAGGTAATAAGGCAAAATTTCAATCCATTTCCTCACAAATGCACACGTAATTATTCTCAATGCAACATTATATCCAACAATGCAACGTATTAAACACTTAAACTTGTAATCACTCTGGGGCCAGTTGAATTTATAAAATCAAATTCGATTAGTTACTCGACCGAAATTCGAGCCCACGCATTTTAAAAATTTCTCGTTTCGAGTTAATATAAGTGAATTACGAACAAGTGAACTTAAAAAAGGTTTAAATTTAACTTGGAATACCGAAAAACGCGAAAACTTATAACTTTTTATCCGTTTTAAAGCCGGCAATATCCACAAACAATATCCACAAGCGAATACACATCATCTAAGAATCGACTTTTGGCGCGCATTAGGCTTAACTTTGACCTATACGTTTTTGTTAAATTTATGTTTTCCTCCGCCACCGCTAGATAGCCAGAGCATATAGGGTAGAAAGAAGAGGAGTAGAAGGCCTGGCTTGGAGGTTTCTCGCTTGGCATTTCACATCTCAATATCTGGAATGCTCACGACTTTTTCTATCACATCATAGAGGCTCTAATTGGTTGAATACCAGCCAGTGGCGATCAACCGACGTAAAACAAAAAAATGCGAGAATTCTAAAATTGCCTTGCCAAAGCCAGGCTGTCTACTTAACATTAATGTAGAAAAGCTTACCTTATCCGGTCCGAAATCCAACTTAAGTCAATCCTTAGTGTTGAATGTTGATAATAGTACCACAATTTGGATTTCATAAACAATATCGCTTTCATTCCACTGTTATAATGGGTAAATCTCACCATAAGTAACTTGATATTTGCCACAAATGGTCTTACGGCGGGTATTTAAACACTTCACAACTAAATCACAATTCTGTATATTATACGCGGAAGGCCCTTGGTTTTCTTATTTGAAGTTATTTGGCTTAAATATTTGACTTACTACGGTATCCAGTATTCACTCATTATTCAATCATCCGCGTAACTTTTTAATTACTCTTACACGACGTCCGCGTTACCCTACACGTTAGCAAACAAAATACTATTTCGTCTGCTATTTTACCATCAAGAGCAAGGACGGAAATAAATAATGTTTCATCTTCTATAGAGTTATGCAGCTTTCATTGGTTTGGGGCAGGCTGGGAAATAAGGATTATTTTTAAACTGGACTTGTGGCCAGTAGAGCCCAAGCAGTTTTATTAAAAAACTGGACATTGGCCAGTTACAATTTTCATGAGCTTGACAATCTGTCATTATGACATAGGACTATGACGTAGGCTAAGAAACAAAACAAAATTTTGGAATTAATTAACTGGCCACAAGGCCAGTAGACCCCCAAGCATTTAATTTTTAAACTGGCCCAGCTAATTTTTAAACTGGACTTTTGTCCAGTAAAACCGCCTTATTTCCCAGCCTGGTTTGGGGAGTAGTCGGAAAAGCGCGCGAAAAAAATCAACCTTGTCCTGTGGCCCTATTCTGATAACCTTTCGAAATATATATTATTTTCTTATGATATTATATAAGAAGGAATCTCAGGCCCAGGGACGTGTTTTGTAATTACTCGGAAACATGTACGACTTGAAATCATGCAAATATGCAAATGCTATATAGGTTCAAATATAGTTATTTTAAAAATGGAGTCAAAGTCCACGTTCGATCATTCATTTATTTTAATAAAAAGGCTGTTTGTGATCTACGACCACAATTTAAAAGAGTTACTTAGTACTTCAGCTTGAGTTGCCGCAAAAGGCAGTCCAATCTTTAATAATGGTCCCGAAAACAATGTCTTTGATGGGATGGTGAAAAATGGTGTTCTCATGAAAATGCTCTTATACTTCTTGCGTCGAATTTGGGGGCTGGGTGGTGCCTCACTCTCGTGGCGAGTTCTTGTTAGGGGTTCTTTGGGGCTAAACACTGGCCCGGCCGAAAAAATATTGGGATGTTGCATGGAATCCTTCAAAATTTGAAAAATAGACGTTTTTTCGGGGGATTCCGTTTTACTTGGCACTTGGACATCATACATAGATTGAATTAGACTTAGAGATGGAGATACATCTGTTTTTGCACTCTTAGTAAGTGTAGTTTCAGCTTTCATTGGTTCATCTTGGTAGGAACATGTGTTATACTGTATTTCCGTATTTTGTAAAGCTACATCCTCTTCAATAGACATGATCTTTTGAGTTTCTTGGCACAAATTTTTAACTAATTCTGCCCCTTTAATATCCCCTTTAAAATAAGAGGAACTGCCGCGTCTTTCAAAACCCTCCGCGACTTCCAATGGCTCTGTCTGAATTTCTTGATTTACGAAACGCTTTACCGCTAGATCTGACACGTCTGTTTGATCTTCTTGATTGATATCAACAGTTTCTAACGTCTTACCCAAAATAAACCTTTTGTTGGACATTATTTCATCGACTTCCAATAGTTCTTCAAAGAGCGATTTGACCTTTGGAGATTCGAATTCGATGCTACTTAAATTGCATGACCCAGTGGACGTTAGTGACAAGTCCTCATAACCAGAATCGTAGAAGTCTTCGGTTTTTAATGAATTATGTTTGTTGGAAGTTTCAAGCTTTAAAATCGGATTTTTCGCTGCGTAGTTTGATTTTATTGGTGTGAACCTTTGATGTTTTATCCTTTCTAACTCGTTTTTTAAAGACACCTCATTCTTCGAATTAAAAATGGCGGGAAAACGTTCTGAATCCCTTAATGTATCTTGGGATCTGGTGTTGCGACAGACTAGACACATCCTAAAAAATTAAAGGCATTAAAGTCTTTAAAAGCTCGCTCGTCAATTCTAAAATATGAAAAAGTGGGCTTAAATTGACAAACCTCTGATTTTGATGAAAGAAGTCATTCTTTTCTTTCTGCGCTTGTAGAGTTTGCACTTGTTCTTTCAGGGATAAGCTCTCTTCCAACACCAGAACCGTTTGAGCTTCTAAGGCCTCGAATCTCCTCTGTTCAGCGCAAAACTGGCTAGACAACTCGCATATTTTGTTTTTCAGCTTCATCAATTCCAAATCTTCGCTTCTATAAGAAGACACCTTCTCGATTTGACCCGCCAATTCGGCTTTCTTAAAGGCATCGACGGTTTTGTTTATTTCTTTTTTCATCCTAGTTTCCTTCTCTTTTTGGTTGTTAAGCATTCTTTGGAGATCTTCGCACTTGAGTTCCAAAGAAAGAACAACTTCCTGCAACCTAATAGTAAATAATTTAGAAAATTTGAGTAGGGTTAGAACCATGGTCAATCGTTGGTTACCATTTAATTCGATTCTTGTCCTCGTAAGATTCATTTAACAGCTTTTGATTGGTTCGTTCGAGTTCCAGAACGGTGACTTCGAGTTGTTCGTAAATTAAGATTCTAGAATCACTAACTTCTTTCAAAGATTTTGATTGTTGCGATAGGAACTATTGAAATAATAGTTAGAGATAATTAATATATGATTTCACCTTCGATAATAATTACACTTATAGCTTACCTTAATTTCATTGTAGTACTCTTCTATGATTTCTTCTTGTTGCTTTAAAGTTACTTCCAAATCGTTATTGCGCTCTAGCAAATCCTTGCCCAGTTTTGCGGCTATTTGTAAATCTAGAAAATTACAAGACTTCAATTTAATAACTAGTAGAAATAATCTAACGAAGTCAGTAATAGCAGAAGCCGATGAAACCCTCCTTTGAAGTCTATTACTCCCGGGTCTTGTCTACCCCTCTCTGTATGGGTTATTATCAAAAGGCGCGATTCGTACGCCTCCAAACGGTAGATGTTTTCGGAGCGGGAACTCGTCGAGCGAATATCTCTAGCAGCCTTGGAGTTCGTCCAAAAAACGTCGTCGTTTGTGGAGAGAGAGAATTTCCAATTTTCCGTAGACAGGGGGGATGAAGTAGGACCCCTTCTAACTCGTAAAATTGGGAATTTTACCCATACAGAGAGGAGCGCCATATGGAACATTGGAGTAGTAGACTTCAAGGGAGGGTTTCATCGGCTTCTGGTAATAGCTTTCCAAAAAAGACAATTCTAATTTTAAAGTGATGCTGTCACAGATTTTTTCTACGTCTTCACCCTCCCTTTGATTCTATGATCTTACGTTTGTCCATCATTGAAAAAAACATTTTATTTTCCTAGGTATAAAGCGTCTGTGGTTTTCATGTGGGTATAATTAAGGGGAGGTGTGGCAAACAATACGATTGTCACGAAAAAACTTCCAGAAGCTATAAACGAATGACGTCAATCGCTGACAATTCAAGTTATTGATACTGAAAAATAAACGTCTTTTAAAAACAAAAAAATGAAAGTTAATGATCTTGTACGTAAGAGAATAGGAAACGTGCTGAATAATAAAGCAAGTTTTCCTGGTATAACTTTGTAAAACATTTTGAAGCTATATGACGAAGAAATAAATACATATATCATTAAGCGTTAATAACCATGAAATTTCTCTTGCTTAAATTCTAAACTTTATCCCCTTAGGGTTTAGAATGGATTTAGGAGCACGTGACTTGATTGGCAATTTGACAAAGGGTCTACATGATTGGCAGGCAGGTTTATTTGATTGACAAGGGAAGGTTTCAAATGACGACAGTTTTTGTTAAACAATACAGTATTTGATTTTTTTTAACTTTCCAATATTATTTTATTCTTAATTAATTTTTCTTGTTCCATCTTAAAATTTAAATGCGTGGAGATAGTAAAGGATTAACCTAACCTATTATAAATATCCTAAGACATCAACAAATTCGTAGAGTTTTGAATGCGAAAATGATTATTGATACAACAATTAAAACGAATCATGATATAATTTCAAATAATTGTTCATTTTATAACATTAATCTCTTAATCTTTAATCCTTCCCTGCAAAATCTTTGACCCGTAGTAGCTACTCGCTAAATTAATCGTCGATTAAATGGATTCCTTAAATTTTTTGTCTATCACAATTTGGAACTAATCATGACTGTAACCATCTTTGTATTTTGAACAGATAATATGATTTTTAAAGGTCGGCTGACGGACATAGAACTAATTTACAAATTTCGAATTTAATCCTGAGGATAATCTTTGTATTATCCAACCCAAACGCCGACCTCTAATGATTAGTTTTTAGTTGGCAAAAAATATGAGATCACTAATAAAGCGTCGAAATACACAAGGACATATATTATAGGAACTAAAGTATTAATTTTAATGTTTATATACTTTTGATATAGAAATAAAAACAGCCATTGCCATGCAACTTCATTTTATAGTCAGGCAGTAAACCCCCTTCTGCTGGCCTCAAGCTGAGAAAGAAAAAAAAAATACCACAATTTCCCTTTTAGTGGAAGAGACCCAATTATAAATTTTTCGCTACATCCTAAGAATACATCGAGAATAAACGGCATTAACGACTATAAAAGCTTTCCCTCATCTTCGCTAGTTTTATAAGGTTGTAACTGTTGAATTCTAAAATTAGGATGAACTTTTCTGGCAGGATAGGAGAGAGTTTTTTTCTTCTAGGAATGTTTCCTATGAAGTTTGAGCGGGGTTTGAGTAACTAAAAACCTTTATTCCACACAGCAGGTCGCGTGTCAATATAAATCGGGAAACGTGCACCTGTAAATCGGCCGAAAAGGGAATAAAACATTCAAACTGTTAACTTTATTGTATCTTAAATAAACTTTTCAATTTAATAATTTTATTTTATTTATTTTTTGGTCTTTGAAGGATCTTAAAATTTTAATTTGAGCTTTCCAAAACAGTTTTATCTAGTGCGAACAATCCGGCTTAAAGGGATAATAAACAGAAAAATAAATTCTGACTTCGTCCCAACCTTGATAAAGGCAACATCTTCAGTAGAAACTGGTTCTATTTAACGGCTATTTTTGTTAGTTTCAAGGTTGGCAAAAGTATAGAAAAAAAAAAGGCAACATACAAACGTGTGCTTTTTAACGACTCTTTTATCCGTTTCCAAGGTTATTTTTAAGCTATTATAGGTAAGTGTTAAAATATATGTAGAAACGTTATTGAAATTCCCCTAAATATTAAATTTATTTCTATTTGTTTGTAACTTTTTTGCTGGTGGATAATTAGGCTTATTTAAACTATAAGGAATCGTTAAAAAAAACACTTGTTGTTAGGTTACATTCTCCCTTTAATTAAAAAAGTGATATAACTCCTATCTAAGTCTTGTAAAAATAGTATATATCTTTTCAGGCGAAAAACCTTCAGAGAACTTTAATGGCGTATTTATTTTAAAGGGAGAGCCTAGTTTTAATGATCCTGACAATTCAAGGTGAAATTGACTGATAGAAACATTTTATAACATATTCTAAACCTTGTACCCGAAACGCTCTACTGATTTTAACAATTAAAATCACTTTCATAAAACATGGTACAGTAAATTTCATACTTGATTGGTGAATGTCTGAACTACATAATATGGTTGCGACTCCATAAAATCACACCAACAAACATATATTTACGATGAAAGTTCATGAAAATTCCCGTTGTAAGATAATTGCAAAGATATTCAGATAAGAGACACTATATCACTGAAAAATTGGGAGATATTGTTGATATATACTAAGTTTCTCGTGTGAAAAATACATTTTAAAGATTCAAATAGCCTAAAATTATATCATAAGTATATAATACTTATATTCGAAGAATTCAACGAATTTAAGCCATTCATAAAAGGTGGGATAATTAAAAATAAATCCCGACAAATGATTTTTCTATCGATTCGTTAGCGTTTAAAAATTACAAAACAAAGTAGGCTTAGCGGGGAATCCATCCAATCGTTAACTAGTCTCCGGCAAATCACGGGAGAAGCGCGCCTTTTTAAAGGGACTATCAGTGATTTCTAAATCCCCTTTAAAGTGGCCTTCTTTTCTAGCTTAGCAGACGACGTTGTAAATAGCGAATTGTACAGACAAAGCTAGGCTGTGTACATATGGGAAGAGCATATTAAAGGGGCAAATTTCTGAGCAGATAGGGCCTTTAATGGCGAGTTAAGAATTCGGTATAAAGCAGGGTGCACACTGACATATTCGAGCGTTTCAAGTTTGTGCGGCAATAGAGTAATATAGATAACAATAGAATAGGCAAAATGTAACATGGGATGAGCCCATTCATTGTCTAGAGCACCTGTGACGTTTGTTCACCATCAAACACGAATACGAAGAGTAGGCCCTAACACGGACTCTATAGCTGACCACTGACCAGTGGTTCATTTCTAGAACACCAGCAAACGATAAAACTAAGTGTGCATCCAGCTTAAGTTAAAATTCAACTTCAAGCTTAAAAGTGGAGTAGATTTATTTAAACGAAAAGGGATCGATAGAAAATCACTTTCGAGGCTTCCTATTAAAACAACAATAATATATTTACCATTTATGTACCAGTCTTCCTCTTCTTTAAGTTCTTTTTCAAACGATCCGTTTTCCGAAATCTCCATAATAATAATATTTAATTTGGCACAATCACTTCTAAGGTAAAATTAAGTTCTATCTTCTCAGGAACATAATGAATTCTAAAACTTCCTATTAAAATTTAAATTTTAAAAGCCGCGACCGTTTTTATCGAGCAAAACTCCCGATTAGAACGAAGATAGCGTTTCTTAAAATAAACTAACACGAATTATTGAGAGCTAAGAACTTGTTGTTAAAACCTTAGGGGCAGATAGAAGAAGATACCAGCAACTGGTATTTGAAATTCACGCCAATATCCTACTATAGCCATAGCCCGTAGAAAGAGGTCCGCATTTCGGCCACCAGTTCCTCGCCTCTTCGAGCCCCTTTTCACTTTTGAATAAATGCTCTCTCAACCGGAAAATCTTCTAAATAAAAACCCCTTTATACCAATATTGCTAATAGAGAGCAGTCGCGATTTGCTCATCGTCCTCTTGGAAACGTTTTACAAATAGCTTTAGTAGCAGAGAAAACTTTCATAGATTTCTAGAATAAAAAGGAACATATCCTCAACGAAGCTACTAGTGTCATCTAACGTGAATATATATTAATTTTTTTGGGAGTTTCATTATCTAGCTTTGGTGTTGCCAATTAGTTTATTGTATTATTATTTAAAGGGTAAGCAACAGGTTTTAGTGATCCAGAAGAATTGGTTCGACATTCATTATTTAATATAATATCATGAATGATTCACTCATGATAATTACATGACAATATTTCTTTGTATTATTATTATTTTTACTGTCGTGTTATAATTAATTGTCGCGTTATTATTAATTTGTTTGTTAATAATTTTAGTCTAGTCACGTTATTATTGTGTTACTATTACTAGCCTGGAGCTGTAAGGCCACTTGGCCCTAGCTCGTCAAATTACTGGAGCCAAAAAAACTCTATTTGAGACGGTCCAAAACTTACATCGAATTTGTTTGTATCCGTCCGATATTTAAGATGGTTTTCTTATAATTAATGTACTAATTAGCGCTTTTTTCGTTGCATTTACCACCTTGCAGAACGCGCTTTGATAGCTTAACGAGTAACTAGGGGGTTTTATACAAATAACGAGGAAAAAACCAGGTTACAATAAATTAAATACCTATGGAGATTAACATGGCGAAATCTGATTTTAAATATTTTATTTAGACGAAACTAATTAACGGATTGGTCTCATCTAGCTTTAATGGAAATAGGACCCCAAATAGAACCGAAAGCCACCAAAAAAAGATCCAGATTCGAAACTTTATTTTTGCTCATTTTCGAAAAAACCAAAAAAGGGAGAATTAAGTTTTGAAGATTTGGCCGATTTCCGAAATGTCAAAAATAAAGTTTCGAATCTGGAACTTTTTTTGGTGGATTTCGGTTGCTTTTGGGGTCCTATTTCCATTAAAGCGAGTTGAGACCAATCAGTTCATTAGTTTTGTGAAAATAAAATTTTTAAAATCCAGATTTCCTATGTTGAATCCCCATAGGGCGCAGATAATGTATTATTTGGAGTATTTGGTCCATTCTGATCGGGTTTTTTCCTCGTAACTAGTTAGGTAAGCTTTAATTATGTCGATTAAGTGTCTTTTAACGAGAAAAAACCCGGTTAAAATCAACCAAAAAATTAAAATAAAACATTTATTGGGGCCCTATGGAGATTAACATGGCAAAATCTGATTTTAAATATTTTATTTAGACGAAACTAATTAACGGATAGGTCTCATCTCGCTTTAATGGAAATAGGACCCCAAATAGAACCGAAAGCCACCAAAAAAAGATCCAGATTAGAAACTTTATTTTTACGCATTTTCGAAAAAACGAAAAAAGGGAAAATGAAGTTTTAAGTTTTCACGGATTGCTAAAAGTTCAAAAATAAAGTTTCTAATCTGGAACTTTTTTTGGTGGATTTCGGCTGCTTTTGGGGTCCTATTTCCATTAAAGCGAGTTGAGACCAATCAGTTCATTAGTTTTGTGAAAATAAAATTTTTAAAATCCAGATTTTCTATGTTGAATCCCCATAGGGCGCAGATAATGTATTATTTGGAGTACTTGGTCCATTCTGATCGGGTTTTTTCCTCGTAACTAGTTAGGTAAGCTTTAATTATGTCGATTAAGTGTCTTTTAACGAGAAAAAACCCGGTTAAAATCAACCAAAAAATTAAAAAAAAAACATTTATTGGGGCCCTATGGAGATAAACATGGCGAAATCTGGTTTTAAATATTTTATTTAGACGAAACTAATTAACGGATTGGTCTCATCTCGCTTTAATGGAAATAGGACCCCAAATAGAATCGAAAGCCACCAAAAAAAGATCCAGGTTCGAAACTTTATTTTTGCTCATTTTCGAAAAAACCAAAAAAGGGAGAATTAAGTTTTGAAGATTTGGCCGATTTCCGAAATGTCAAAAATAAAGTTTCGAATCTGGAACTTTTTTTGGTGGATTTCGGTTGCTTTTGGGGTCCTATTTCCATTAAAGCGAGTTGAGACCAATCAGTTCATTAGTTTTGTGAAAATAAAATTTTTAAAATCCAGATTTCCTATGTTGAATCCCCATAGGGCGCAGATAATGTATTATTTGGAGTACTTGGTCCATTCTGATCGGGTTTTTTCCTCGTAACTAGTTAGGTAAGCTTTAATTATGTCGATTAAGTGTCTTTTAACGAGAAAAAATCCGGTTAAAATCAACCAAAAAATTAAAATAAAACATTTATTGGGGCCCTATGGAGATTAACATGGAAAAATCTGATTTTAAATATTTTATTTAGACGAAACTAATTAACGGATTGGTCTCATCTCGCTTTAATGGAAATAGGACCCCAAATAGAATCGAAAGACACCAAAAAAAGATCCAGATTCGAAACTTTATTTTTGGCCATTTTCGAATAAACGAAAAAAGGGAAAATGAAGTTTTGAAGATTTGGCCGATTTCCGAAATGTCAAAAATAAAGTTTCGAATCTGGAACTTTTTTTGGTGGATTTCGGTTGCTTTTGGGGTCTTATTTCCATTAAAGCGAGTTGAGACCAATCAGTTCATTAGTTTTGTGAAAATAAAATTTTTAAAATCCAGATTTCCTATGTTGAATCCCCATAGGGCGCAGATAATGTATTATTTGGAGTACTTGGTCCATTCAGATCGGGTTTTTTCCTCGTAACTAGTTAGGTAAGCTTTAATTATGTCGATTAAGTGTCTTTTAACGAGAAAAAATTAGGTTAAAATAAACCAAAAAATTAAAATAAAATATTTATTGGGGCCCTATGGAGATTAACATGGCAAAATCTGATTTTAAATATTTTATTTAGACGAAACTAATTAACGGAGAGGTCTCATCTCGCTTTAATGGAAATAGGACCCCAAATATAATCGAAAGACACCAAAAAAAGATCCAGATTCGAAACTTTATTTTTGGCCATTTTCGAATAAACGAAAAAAGGGAAAATGAAGTTTTGAAGATTTGGCCGATTTCCGAAATGTCAAAAATAAAGTTTCGAATCTGGAACTTTTTTTGGTGGATTTCGGTTGCTTTTGGGGTCCTATTTCCATTAAAGCGAGTTGAGACCAATCAGTTCATTAGTTTTGTGAAAATAAAATTTTTAAAATCCAGATTTCCTATGTTGAATCCCCATAGGGCGCAGATAATGTATTATTTGGAGTACTTGGTCCATTCTGATCGGGTTTTTTCCTCGTAACAAGTTAGGTAAGCTTTAATTATGTCGATTAAGTGTCTTTTAACGAGAAAAAATCCGGTTAAAATCAACCAAAAAATTAAAATAAAACATTTATTGGGACCCTATGGAGATAAACATGGCGAAATCTGATTTTAAATATTTTATTTAGACGAAACTAATTAACGGATTGGTCTCATCTCGCTTTAATGGAAATAGGACCCCAAATAGAATCGAAAGACACCAAAAAAAGATCCAGATTCGAAACTTTATTTTTGGCCATTTTCGAATAAACGAAAAAAGGGAAAATGAAGTTTTGAAGATTTGGCCGATTTCCGAAATGTCAAAAATAAAGTTTCGAATCTGGAACTTTTTTTGGTGGATTTCGGTTGCTTTTGGGGTCCTATTTCCATTAAAGCGAGTTGAGACCAATCAGTTCATTAGTTTTGTGAAAATAAAAATTTTAAAATCCAGATTTCCTATGTTGAATCCCCATAGGGCGCAGATAATGTATTATTTGGAGTACTTGGTCCATTCTGATCGGGGTTTTTCCTCGTAACTAGTTAGGTAAGCTTTAATTATGTCGATTAAGTGTCTTTTAACGAGAAAAAATCCGGTTAAAATCAACCAAAAAATTAAAATAAAACCTTTATTGGGGCCCTATGGAGATTAACATGGCGAAATCTGATTTTAAATATTTTAATTAGACGAAACTAATTAACGGATAGGTCTCATCTCGCTTTAATGGAAATAGGACCCCAAATATAATCGAAAGACACCAAAAAAAGATCCAGATTCGAAACTTTATTTTTGGCCATTTTCGAATAAACGAAAAAAGGGAAAATGAAGTTTTGAAGATTTGGCCGATTTCCGAAATGTCAAAAATAAAGTTTCGAATCTGGAACTTTTTTTGGTGGATTTCGGTTGCTTTTGGGGTCCTATTTCCATTAAAGCGAGTTGAGACCAATCAGTTCATTAGTTTTGTGAAAATAAAATTTTTAAAATCCAGATTTCCTATGTTGAATCCCCATAGGGCGCAGATAATGTATTATTTGGAGTACTTGGTCCATTCTGATCGGGTTTTTTCCTCGTAACTAGTTAGGTAAGCTTTAATTATGTCGATTAAGTGTCTTTTAACGAGAAAAAATCCGGTTAAAATCAACCAAAAAATTAAAATAAAACATTTATTGGGGCCCTATGGAGATTAACATGGCAAAATCTGATTTTAAATATTTTATTTAGACGAAACTAATTAACGGATAGGTCTCATCTCGCTTTAATGGAAATAGGACCCCAAATAGAACCGAAAGCCACCAAAAAAAGATCCAGATTAGAAACTTTATTTTTACGCATTTTCGAAAAAACGAAAAAAGGGAAAATGAAGTTTTAAGTTTTCACGGATTGCTAAAAGTTCAAAAATAAAGTTTCTAATCTGGAACTTTTTTTGGTGGATTTCGGTTGCTTTTGGGGTCCTATTTCCGTTAAAGCGAGTTGAGACCAATCAGTTCATTAGTTTTGTGAAAATAAAATTTTTAAAATCCAGATTTTCTATGTTGAATCCCCATAGGGCGCAGATAATGTATTATTTGGAGTACTTGGTCCATTCTGATCGGGTTTTTTCCTCGTAACTAGTTAGGTAAGCTTTAATTATGTCGATTAAGTGTCTTTTAACGAGAAAAAACCCGGTTAAAATCAACCAAAAAATTAAAAAAAAACATTTATTGGGGCCCTATGGAGATAAACATGGCGAAATCTGGTTTTAAATATTTTATTTAGACGAAACTAATTAACGGATTGGTCTCATCTCGCTTTAATGGAAATAGGACCCCAAATAGAATCGAAAGCCACCAAAAAAAGATCCAGGTTCGAAACTTTATTTTTGCTCATTTTCGAAAAAACCAAAAAAGGGAGAATTAAGTTTTGAAGATTTGGCCGATTTCCGAAATGTCAAAAATAAAGTTTCGAATCTGGAACTTTTTTTGGTGGATTTCGGTTGCTTTTGGGGTCCTATTTCCATTAAAGCGAGTTGAGACCAATCAGTTCATTAGTTTTGTGAAAATAAAATTTTTAAAATCCAGATTTCCTATGTTGAATCCCCATAGGGCGCAGATAATGTATTATTTGGAGTACTTGGTCCATTCTGATCGGGTTTTTTCCTCGTAACTAGTTAGGTAAGCTTTAATTATGTCGATTAAGTGTCTTTTAACGAGAAAAAATCCGGTTAAAATAAACCAAAAAATTAAAATAAAATATTTATTGGGGCCCTATGGAGATTAACATGGCAAAATCTGATTTTAAATATTTTATTTAGACGAAACTAATTAACGGAGAGGTCTCATCTCGCTTTAATGGAAATAGGACCCCAAATATAATCGAAAGACACCAAAAAAAGATCCAGATTCGAAACTTTATTTTTGGCCATTTTCGAATAAACGAAAAAAGGGAAAATGAAGTTTTGAAGATTTGGCCGATTTCCGAAATGTCAAAAATAAAGTTTCGAATCTGGAACTTTTTTTGGTGGATTTCGGTTGCTTTTGGGGTCCTATTTCCATTAAAGCGAGTTGAGACCAATCAGTTCATTAGTTTTGTGAAAATAAAAATTTTAAAATCCAGATTTCCTATGTTGAATCCCCATAGGGCGCAGATAATGTATTATTTGGAGTACTTGGTCCATTCTGATCGGGTTTTTTCCTCGTAACTAGTTAGGTAAGCTTTAATTATGTCGATTAAGTGTCTTTTAACGAGAAAAAATCCGGTTAAAATCAACCAAAAAATTAAAATAAAACCTTTATTGGGGCCCTATGGAGATTAACATTGCGAAATCTGATTTTAAATATTTTATTTAGACGAAACTAATTAACGGATTGGTCTCATCTCGCTTTAATGGAAATAGGACCCCAAATAGAATCGAAAGCCACCAAAAAAAGATCCAGATTCGAAACTTTATTTTTGGGCATTTTCAAATAAACGAAAAAAGGGAAAATGAAGTTTTAAGTTTTCGTGGACTTTCAAAATGTACAAAAATAAAGTTTCGAATCTGGAACTTTTTTTGGTGGCTTTCGGTTGCTTTTGGGGTCCTATTTCCATTAAAGCGAGTTGAGACCAATCAGTTCATTAGTTTTGTGAAAATAAATTTTTTAAAATCCAGATTTCCTATGTTGAATCCCCATAGGGCGCAGATAATGTATTATTTGGAGTATTTGGTTCATTCTGACCGGGTTTTTTCCTCGTAACTAGTTAGGTAAGCTTTAATTATGTCGATTAAGTGTCTTTTAACGAGAAAAAACCCGGTTAAAATCAACCAAAAAATTAAAATAAAATATTTATTGGGGCCCTATGGAGATTAACATGGCAAAATCTGATTTTAAATATTTTATTTAGACGAAACTAATTAACGGATTGGTCTCATCTCGCTTTAATGGATATAGGACCCCAAATAGAATCGAAAGCCACCAAAAAAAGATTCAGATTCGAAACTTTATTTTTGCTCATTTTCGAAAAAACCAAAAAAGGGAGAATTAAGTTTTGAAGATTTGGCCGATTTCCGAAATGTCAAAAATTAAGTTTCGAATCTGGAACTTTTTTTGGTGGATTTCGGTTGCTTTTGGGGTCCTATTTCCGTTAAAGCGAGTTGAGACCAATCAGTTCATTAGTTTTGTGAAAATAAAATTTTTAAAATTCAGATTTCCTATGTTGAATCCCCATAGGGCGCAGATAATGTATTATTTGGAGTACTTGGTCCATTCTGACCGGGTTTTTTCCTCGTAACTAGTTAGGTAAGCTTTAATTATGTCGATTAAGTGTCTTTTAACGAGAAAAAACCGGGTTAAAATCAACCAAATAATTAAAATAAAACATTTATTGGGGCCCTATGGAGATAAACATGGCGAAATCTGATTTTAAATATTTTATTTAGACGAAACTAATTAACGGATAGGTCTCATCTCGCTTTAATGGAAATAGGACCCCAAATAGAACCGAAAGCCACCAAAAAAAGATCCAGATTAGAAACTTTATTTTTACGCATTTTCGAAAAAACGAAAAAAGGGAAAATGAAGTTTTAAGTTTTCACGGATTGCTAAAAGTTCAAAAATAAAGTTTCTAATCTGGAACTTTTTTTGGTGGATTTCGGTTGCTTTTGGGGTCCTATTTCCGTTAAAGCGAGTTGAGACCAATCAGTTCATTAGTTTTGTGAAAATAAAATTTTTAAAATCCAGATTTTCTATGTTGAATCCCCATAGGGCGCAGATAATGTATTATTTGGAGTACTTGGTCCATTCTGATCGGGTTTTTTCCTCGTAACTAGTTAGGTAAGCTTTAATTATGTCGATTAAGTGTCTTTTAACGAGAAAAAACCCGGTTAAAATCAACCAAAAAATTAAAAAAAAAACATTTATTGGGGCCCTATGGAGATAAACATGGCGAAATCTGGTTTTAAATATTTTATTTAGACGAAACTAATTAACGGATTGGTTTCATCTCGCTTTAATGGAAATAGGACCCCAAATAGAATCGAAAGCCACCAAAAAAAGATCCAGGTTCGAAACTTTATTTTTGCTCATTTTCGAAAAAACCAAAAAAGGGAGAATTAAGTTTTGAAGATTTGGCCGATTTCCGAAATGTCAAAAATAAAGTTTCGAATCTGGAACTTTTTTTGGTGGATTTCGGTTGCTTTTGGGGTCCTATTTCCATTAAAGCGAGTTGAGACCAATCAGTTCATTAGTTTTGTGAAAATAAAATTTTTAAAATCCAGATTTCCTATGTTGAATCCCCATAGGGCGCAGATAATGTATTATTTGGAGTACTTGGTCCATTCTGATCGGGTTTTTTCCTCGTAACTAGTTAGGTAAGCTTTAATTATGTCGATTAAGTGTCTTTTAACGAGAAAAAATCCGGTTAAAATCAACCAAAAAATTAAAATAAAACATTTATTGGGGCCCTATGGAGATTAACATGGAAAAATCTGATTTTAAATATTTTATTTAGACGAAACTAATTAACGGATTGGTCTCATCTCGCTTTAATGGAAATAGGACCCCAAATAGAATCGAAAGACACCAAAAAAAGATCCAGATTCGAAACTTTATTTTTGGCCATTTTCGAATAAACGAAAAAAGGGAAAATGAAGTTTTGAAGATTTGGCCGATTTCCGAAATGTCAAAAATAAAGTTTCGAATCTGGAACTTTTTTTGGTGGATTTCGGTTGCTTTTGGGGTCTTATTTCCATTAAAGCGAGTTGAGACCAATCAGTTCATTAGTTTTGTGAAAATAAAATTTTTAAAATCCAGATTTCCTATGTTGAATCCCCATAGGGCGCAGATAATGTATTATTTGGAGTACTTGGTCCATTCAGATCGGGTTTTTTCCTCGTAACTAGTTAGGTAAGCTTTAATTATGTCGATTAAGTGTCTTTTAACGAGAAAAAATTAGGTTAAAATAAACCAAAAAATTAAAATAAAATATTTATTGGGGCCCTATGGAGATTAACATGGCAAAATCTGATTTTAAATATTTTATTTAGACGAAACTAATTAACGGAGAGGTCTCATCTCGCTTTAATGGAAATAGGACCCCAAATATAATCGAAAGACACCAAAAAAAGATCCAGATTCGAAACTTTATTTTTGGCCATTTTCGAATAAACGAAAAAAGGGAAAATGAAGTTTTGAAGATTTGGCCGATTTCCGAAATGTCAAAAATAAAGTTTCGAATCTGGAACTTTTTTTGGTGGATTTCGGTTGCTTTTGGGGTCCTATTTCCATTAAAGCGAGTTGAGACCAATCAGTTCATTAGTTTTGTGAAAATAAAATTTTTAAAATCCAGATTTCCTATGTTGAATCCCCATAGGGCGCAGATAATGTATTATTTGGAGTACTTGGTCCATTCTGATCGGGTTTTTTCCTCGTAACAAGTTAGGTAAGCTTTAATTATGTCGATTAAGTGTCTTTTAACGAGAAAAAATCCGGTTAAAATCAACCAAAAAATTAAAATAAAACATTTATTGGGGCCCTATGGAGATAAACATGGCGAAATCTGATTTTAAATATTTTATTTAGACGAAACTAATTAACGGATTGGTCTCATCTCGCTTTAATGGAAATAGGACCCCAAATAGAATCGAAAGACACCAAAAAAAGATCCAGATTCGAAACTTTATTTTTGGCCATTTTCGAATAAACGAAAAAAGGGAAAATGAAGTTTTGAAGATTTGGCCGATTTCCGAAATGTCAAAAATAAAGTTTCGAATCTGGAACTTTTTTTGGTGGATTTCGGTTGCTTTTGGGGTCCTATTTCCATTAAAGCGAGTTGAGACCAATCAGTTCATTAGTTTTGTGAAAATAAAATTTTTAAAATCCAGATTTTCTATGTTGAATCCCCATAGGGCGCAGATAATGTATTATTTGGAGTACTTGGTCCATTCTGATCGGGTTTTTTCCTCGTAACTAGTTAGGTAAGCTTTAATTATGTCGATTAAGTGTCTTTTAACGAGAAAAAACCCGGTTAAAATCAACCAAAAAATTAAAAAAAAACATTTATTGGGGCCCTATGGAGATAAACATGGCGAAATCTGGTTTTAAATATTTTATTTAGACGAAACTAATTAACGGATTGGTCTCATCTCGCTTTAATGGAAATAGGACCCCAAATAGAATCGAAAGCCACCAAAAAAAGATCCAGGTTCGAAACTTTATTTTTGCTCATTTTCGAAAAAACCAAAAAAGGGAGAATTAAGTTTTGAAGATTTGGCCGATTTCCGAAATGTCAAAAATAAAGTTTCGAATCTGGAACTTTTTTTGGTGGATTTCGGTTGCTTTTGGGGTCCTATTTCCATTAAAGCGAGTTGAGACCAATCAGTTCATTAGTTTTGTGAAAATAAAATTTTTAAAATCCAGATTTCCTATGTTGAATCCCCATAGGGCGCAGATAATGTATTATTTGGAGTACTTGGTCCATTCTGATCGGGTTTTTTCCTCGTAACTAGTTAGGTAAGCTTTAATTATGTCGATTAAGTGTCTTTTAACGAGAAAAAATCCGGTTAAAATCAACCAAAAAATTAAAATAAAACATTTATTGGGGCCCTATGGAGATTAACATGGAAAAATCTGATTTTAAATATTTTATTTAGACGAAACTAATTAACGGATTGGTCTCATCTCGCTTTAATGGAAATAGGACCCCAAATAGAATCGAAAGACACCAAAAAAAGATCCAGATTCGAAACTTTATTTTTGGCCATTTTCGAATAAACGAAAAAAGGGAAAATGAAGTTTTGAAGATTTGGCCGATTTCCGAAATGTCAAAAATAAAGTTTCGAATCTGGAACTTTTTTTGGTGGATTTCGGTTGCTTTTGGGGTCTTATTTCCATTAAAGCGAGTTGAGACCAATCAGTTCATTAGTTTTGTGAAAATAAAATTTTTAAAATCCAGATTTCCTATGTTGAATCCCCATAGGGCGCAGATAATGTATTATTTGGAGTACTTGGTCCATTCAGATCGGGTTTTTTCCTCGTAACTAGTTAGGTAAGCTTTAATTATGTCGATTAAGTGTCTTTTAACGAGAAAAAATTAGGTTAAAATAAACCAAAAAATTAAAATAAAATATTTATTGGGGCCCTATGGAGATTAACATGGCAAAATCTGATTTTAAATATTTTATTTAGACGAAACTAATTAACGGAGAGGTCTCATCTCGCTTTAATGGAAATAGGACCCCAAATATAATCGAAAGACACCAAAAAAAGATCCAGATTCGAAACTTTATTTTTGGCCATTTTCGAATAAACGAAAAAAGGGAAAATGAAGTTTTGAAGATTTGGCCGATTTCCGAAATGTCAAAAATAAAGTTTCGAATCTGGAACTTTTTTTGGTGGATTTCGGTTGCTTTTGGGGTCCTATTTCCATTAAAGCGAGTTGAGACCAATCAGTTCATTAGTTTTGTGAAAATAAAATTTTTAAAATCCAGATTTCCTATGTTGAATCCCCATAGGGCGCAGATAATGTATTATTTGGAGTACTTGGTCCATTCTGATCGGGTTTTTTCCTCGTAACAAGTTAGGTAAGCTTTAATTATGTCGATTAAGTGTCTTTTAACGAGAAAAAATCCGGTTAAAATCAACCAAAAAATTAAAATAAAACATTTATTGGGACCCTATGGAGATAAACATGGCGAAATCTGATTTTAAATATTTTATTTAGACGAAACTAATTAACGGATTGGTCTCATCTCGCTTTAATGGAAATAGGACCCCAAATAGAATCGAAAGACACCAAAAAAAGATCCAGATTCGAAACTTTATTTTTGGCCATTTTCGAATAAACGAAAAAAGGGAAAATGAAGTTTTGAAGATTTGGCCGATTTCCGAAATGTCAAAAATAAAGTTTCGAATCTGGAACTTTTTTTGGTGGATTTCGGTTGCTTTTGGGGTCCTATTTCCATTAAAGCGAGTTGAGACCAATCAGTTCATTAGTTTTGTGAAAATAAAAATTTTAAAATCCAGATTTCCTATGTTGAATCCCCATAGGGCGCAGATAATGTATTATTTGGAGTACTTGGTCCATTCTGATCGGGGTTTTTCCTCGTAACTAGTTAGGTAAGCTTTAATTATGTCGATTAAGTGTCTTTTAACGAGAAAAAATCCGGTTAAAATCAACCAAAAAATTAAAATAAAACCTTTATTGGGGCCCTATGGAGATTAACATGGCGAAATCTGATTTTAAATATTTTATTTAGACGAAACTAATTAACGGATAGGTCTCATCTCGCTTTAATGGAAATAGGACCCCAAATATAATCGAAAGACACCAAAAAAAGATCCAGATTCGAAACTTTATTTTTGGCCATTTTCGAATAAACGAAAAAAGGGAAAATGAAGTTTTGAAGATTTGGCCGATTTCCGAAATGTCAAAAATAAAGTTTCGAATCTGGAACTTTTTTTGGTGGATTTCGGTTGCTTTTGGGGTCCTATTTCCATTAAAGCGAGTTGAGACCAATCAGTTCATTAGTTTTGTGAAAATAAAATTTTTAAAATCCAGATTTCCTATGTTGAATCCCCATAGGGCGCAGATAATGTATTATTTGGAGTACTTGGTCCATTCTGATCGGGTTTTTTCCTCGTAACAAGTTAGGTAAGCTTTAATTATGTCGATTAAGTGTCTTTTAACGAGAAAAAATCCGGTTAAAATCAACCAAAAAATTAAAATAAAACATTTATTGGGACCCTATGGAGATAAACATGGCGAAATCTGATTTTAAATATTTTATTTAGACGAAACTAATTAACGGATTGGTCTCATCTCGCTTTAATGGAAATAGGACCCCAAATAGAATCGAAAGACACCAAAAAAAGATCCAGATTCGAAACTTTATTTTTGGCCATTTTCGAATAAACGAAAAAAGGGAAAATGAAGTTTTGAAGATTTGGCCGATTTCCGAAATGTCAAAAATAAAGTTTCGAATCTGGAACTTTTTTTGGTGGATTTCGGTTGCTTTTGGGGTCCTATTTCCATTAAAGCGAGTTGAGACCAATCAGTTCATTAGTTTTGTGAAAATAAAAATTTTAAAATCCAGATTTCCTATGTTGAATCCCCATAGGGCGCAGATAATGTATTATTTGGAGTACTTGGTCCATTCTGATCGGGGTTTTTCCTCGTAACTAGTTAGGTAAGCTTTAATTATGTCGATTAAGTGTCTTTTAACGAGAAAAAATCCGGTTAAAATCAACCAAAAAATTAAAATAAAACCTTTATTGGGGCCCTATGGAGATTAACATGGCGAAATCTGATTTTAAATATTTTATTTAGACGAAACTAATTAACGGATAGGTCTCATCTCGCTTTAATGGAAATAGGACCCCAAATATAATCGAAAGACACCAAAAAAAGATCCAGATTCGAAACTTTATTTTTGGCCATTTTCGAATAAACGAAAAAAGGGAAAATGAAGTTTTGAAGATTTGGCCGATTTCCGAAATGTCAAAAATAAAGTTTCGAATCTGGAACTTTTTTTGGTGGATTTCGGTTGCTTTTGGGGTCCTATTTCCATTAAAGCGAGTTGAGACCAATCAGTTCATTAGTTTTGTGAAAATAAAATTTTTAAAATCCAGATTTCCTATGTTGAATCCCCATAGGGCGCAGATAATGTATTATTTGGAGTACTTGGTCCATTCTGATCGGGTTTTTTCCTCGTAACTAGTTAGGTAAGCTTTAATTATGTCGATTAAGTGTCTTTTAACGAGAAAAAATCCGGTTAAAATCAACCAAAAAATTAAAATAAAACATTTATTGGGGCCCTATGGAGATTAACATGGCAAAATCTGATTTTAAATATTTTATTTAGACGAAACTAATTAACGGATAGGTCTCATCTCGCTTTAATGGAAATAGGACCCCAAATAGAACCGAAAGCCACCAAAAAAAGATCCAGATTAGAAACTTTATTTTTACGCATTTTCGAAAAAACGAAAAAAGGGAAAATGAAGTTTTAAGTTTTCACGGATTGCTAAAAGTTCAAAAATAAAGTTTCTAATCTGGAACTTTTTTTGGTGGATTTCGGTTGCTTTTGGGGTCCTATTTCCGTTAAAGCGAGTTGAGACCAATCAGTTCATTAGTTTTGTGAAAATAAAATTTTTAAAATCCAGATTTTCTATGTTGAATCCCCATAGGGCGCAGATAATGTATTATTTGGAGTACTTGGTCCATTCTGATCGGGTTTTTTCCTCGTAACTAGTTAGGTAAGCTTTAATTATGTCGATTAAGTGTCTTTTAACGAGAAAAAACCCGGTTAAAATCAACCAAAAAATTAAAAAAAAACATTTATTGGGGCCCTATGGAGATAAACATGGCGAAATCTGGTTTTAAATATTTTATTTAGACGAAACTAATTAACGGATTGGTCTCATCTCGCTTTAATGGAAATAGGACCCCAAATAGAATCGAAAGCCACCAAAAAAAGATCCAGGTTCGAAACTTTATTTTTGCTCATTTTCGAAAAAACCAAAAAAGGGAGAATTAAGTTTTGAAGATTTGGCCGATTTCCGAAATGTCAAAAATAAAGTTTCGAATCTGGAACTTTTTTTGGTGGATTTCGGTTGCTTTTGGGGTCCTATTTCCATTAAAGCGAGTTGAGACCAATCAGTTCATTAGTTTTGTGAAAATAAAATTTTTAAAATCCAGATTTCCTATGTTGAATCCCCATAGGGCGCAGATAATGTATTATTTGGAGTATTTGGTTCATTCTGACCGGGTTTTTTCCTCGTAACTAGTTAGGTAAGCTTTAATTATGTCGATTAAGTGTCTTTTAACGAGAAAAAACCCGGTTAAAATCAACCAAAAAATTAAAATAAAATATTTATTGGGGCCCTATGGAGATTAACATGGCAAAATCTGATTTTAAATATTTTATTTAGACGAAACTAATTAACGGATTGGTCTCATCTCGCTTTAATGGATATAGGACCCCAAATAGAATCGAAAGCCACCAAAAAAAGATTCAGATTCGAAACTTTATTTTTGCTCATTTTCGAAAAAACCAAAAAAGGGAGAATTAAGTTTTGAAGATTTGGCCGATTTCCGAAATGTCAAAAATTAAGTTTCGAATCTGGAACTTTTTTTGGTGGATTTCGGTTGCTTTTGGGGTCCTATTTCCGTTAAAGCGAGTTGAGACCAATCAGTTCATTAGTTTTGTGAAAATAAAATTTTTAAAATTCAGATTTCCTATGTTGAATCCCCATAGGGCGCAGATAATGTATTATTTGGAGTACTTGGTCCATTCTGACCGGGTTTTTTCCTCGTAACTAGTTAGGTAAGCTTTAATTATGTCGATTAAGTGTCTTTTAACGAGAAAAAACCGGGTTAAAATCAACCAAATAATTAAAATAAAACATTTATTGGGGCCCTATGGAGATAAACATGGCGAAATCTGATTTTAAATATTTTATTTAGACGAAACTAATTAACGGATTGGTCTTATGATCTTATCTCGCTTTAATGGAAATAGAACCCCAAAACCAACCGAAATCCACAAAAAAATTATTCTATTTCGATTAGATTGGAGTTAGCGAAATCGGATTTAGGGTTTTTAAACAAAACCAACGTTTCGAACCTAAGAAGGTGGGAAGTTACAAGCTTAAAAAACATTCGATTACGATTTAGGAACCTTGGCGGTGGATTTTTTATTGCTTTGTGATTAAAAAACATAGAAAGTCCAAAGGTTAACGGCCTAGGAACATCTGCTGAAATCATTTAAAATCAAATCGTAAGTTGTTACTTTTACTTAATTTTAGCCTCGGAGTCGTTTCTTTATAAAATAAGCTAATTCGTATTACGAGAATTATGAAAAATAGATCAAAATTTATGGGAACTTGTGAAGTGTTTGAATTTGAAATCGGTATCATAGCCATGGAACGAGGGAAAATTGGCCTCAGAGTAGGGGTAGGCCAAACATGAAACGCGCCGACATTTTAGCTTTGAATTTCCCCAGTCTGGGGCTCCATCGAGGCCTTATATAATAATATAGTATGTAAGAACATTAATTGACAGTACAGGGGATACTAGTCCCTCAATATAAAGAAGTTACACGAATAGTCAACTAGTTTGTTGTGTTTACTGTTTAGAGGCTCAGTCTAACAAAATCCCATGTCTATTTTTGTTGAAATTAGACGGTTTTCACACAAAAACTATTATCAAGGGACTAAAATCAAGTTAATAAGATAAATTAGGCTTAGTCCAAATGTTCGTTTTAAGTATTCCAGTGCAAAATATGTTTAATAAATAATAATAGGACAAATGCCCGAGAGATATAAATTAAGCCTTGGCCTGTCAAATTTTATATTGACGTTTATGAAGATTTTGTAAGTATGCTATGGTAATTAAACTTAACATATATTTAACTCCCTAATAGAAAAAAAAAAATAAAATACGGTTTTACATGGTTTTAAAATTTTAAATTATTCAATTTTATTTTAAAATAATTCGCCTACATATCACAGTTTGATTTTTTTTTTGGCTTTCATAATCTTGAATTTAATGATGAATGAATGGGTTG
The DNA here is from genome assembly GCA_963920705.1 of Odiellus spinosus. Classification (NCBI taxonomy): domain Eukaryota; kingdom Metazoa; phylum Arthropoda; class Arachnida; order Opiliones; family Phalangiidae; genus Odiellus; species Odiellus spinosus. The sequence continues at coordinate 19,890,766 of OY987229.1, read as the reverse complement.
ACTTTAATTATGTGAAATATCCAATTCTTCGATTCCCATCTTTCCTCTATGTTTCCATAAACGAAAACGGGCTAAATCTTTTCTCGTAACAATTCCAGTTACCTACAAACAAACAAAATTATTCTTACAAAAGACTCCTTACATGAAAAACTGTTTTATGACTTATATAATAAATTTAATTACTAACCAAATTTCGGTCATCAACAACTACAAGATGCCTAAGCCCTAAAGCCCTAAAAAGTCTAAAAATCCTTGGTAGCGAAGCAGACTGAAATAAAATAATGAATGTTATGTTATTTCAAATGACTTTATGCTAGGTTTACTAGTCTCAATTATGACTAAGACATTCACACGAGAATTGATTTTAAAAATAAGTTTCTTCTTCGTCCTTTCAATACTTTAAACCTTAATCTGAAAGAGTATATCACAAAACCTCAAGTTATAAAAAGTTATAGATAGTTACATGAGTCACTGTATATGTAGACGGATTCATGTAAGGTCTTAAATCTATCGTAAATTGTCTTTCTTGACCAGATATTTGAACTTGCTGCAAAGAAAATAGAAAATATATGTTTTACCAGGAGTAAAAGAGGTTTTAATTCATTTTTCTCCTGGTTTTACCTTTATTGGTGGATATCTGGGATAAGCATCTCGAAAATCTGCGAGAGACACTTTCTTTGAGGGCCAATCCTCGGCAGTTTCATTATAGAGCTGAAAAACCACGTAACAAGTTAATTTTAAGATCTACTTCTAAGTCAACTTAAGTTTAGTTTCCTTAAAATTAGTACCTTGTGTTGCAAAAGAACTATTAACTGCCATCGTAAAATGAGACCCCTAAATCTTCCAAAGGATTTTTCATCTTGAAAGCTTTCCTTTAAGATGTTAAATATTTATTAATAAGAATTTGTAATCCAATACGTGTAAAAAATTACGTAAAACTCTACTTACTGGATCGTTATCAACAACGGGAAAGCCATTATGAGGCTGGGATGTTAGAACATCAACAATTTTACCGACTTTTTCCACAGAACGTAAAGTTGTAACTGGATTACTCATAACGGCGCTATTTTTAAGTACAATTTTACTGTTAATAAGATAATTTATGGTTTAATAGTAAAGAAACTAAGAATTACCTTGCGTATATGTTTTGAGATAGAGGAGGAGGTCCCCACGCTAAAAATGGAACACCATTGAGTTGAATGTGCATATCATAAACACCCTAAAACAAAATAAAATTAATCGAACCTTGTTACAAAGAATTACAAAAGTTATCAAGGTTAATTACTTCGTTAAAGAAATCTCCGACGTATTTAGCAACCATTAAACATATCATTAATGGCAAACCCAACGTAATGTTTCCGGTGGCTTCAATCATAATGACGGTTAAACTCAAAGTCATTCTAACCACTCCCCCTAACATCGCAGCGGCACCCAAAAGTGCAAATTTTCCAGGACTGACCCAATCCTAGCGAATGAATTAAAAATTAAAGGCTTATTAAATTAGTTTAAAAAAACTATTTTACCGGTCCTGAAAAGATCCACTCTGTAAAGATCCCGAGTAAACGACCCCAGGCTGCTCCGACTAAGAGTACTGGTATAAATAAACCACTCGAGACGCTTAAACCGTATGTCCAACACGCAACCAGGAAATAGACCAAGAAAAAGATAGTAAGGGATATTGGCGACCAAGTACCTGTAAAGATATTGCTTTAAAGTTAGCCAGAGTTGCCTTAAAATTAGGTTTTTCCCTGACTTTTCAGGATTTTCCCTGATCAAATGACTATACTATTTTTCCTATCTTCTATTCTTCCTCAACATATGACACGAGTCATCTTTGCAGTCTTGCAATTCTTTTCCCTAACCTTCAGGCCTAATTTTCCAATTCCCTGACCTTTTGGCTCATATGTTGGCCCAATTTAAAATTCCCTGACTTTTAGGTCCAATTTTCAAATTCTCAGATATTTCCCTATCTTTTTGGTCAAATTTTCAAATAACTTGACCTTTTGGACCAAATTTTCAAGTACCTTGACCTTTTGGACCTAATTTTCAATTTCCCTGACTTTTCTACGATAATTTGGCCCAATATTTCCTGACATATTGCGACCTGTTAGCTACATAACCCAATTTCAAACTAGAAAATCTTACCAGGCGCATCGTGAAATAAACTTCGTACACTGGCTTCGGGAGTCTGAAACCATATGGCACCCATTGCGCTATATTCACCATCTCCGCATTTAAACTGAAAATACCAGAGTATTAAATCAACTTATCTAGTATTTGTGGGTATAAAAAATAAGTGATAATAAAAATTACTTGTAGGGGAAATTTAATCGGATCACTTCCTGTCAATTGACAATCGTTAATGAAGAAAATCATCAAAAATCCAATGATTGATGTGCATATTGCCACCATAACGGCTTCAAAAACTAGCTTCCATTTTTGGTATAAGTACCTTCAAAAATTTTACATCGAAATCAAATCAATGCGGAAAAAAATACTTAAAAATATTTATTTTTACCGTATTCTAAAAATTGTGAGTTTTGCATTAATATGATTAAAAAGAGCTCCCATTCCTCCACCTAAAATTGTTGTACGATCAACGTTAATCGAGTACACAGATGATAAATATGATAATTGTAGGATAAACTCACCAATTACACCTATTACGATATATATAGGTAGTTCGTTAAAACTGTAAGAGGTATCCTATAGGAACAAAACATCATTGATGAATTTCCAACCAAAATGACTGTAACGCATGCGAACTTACCTCAAATTTCCCAAAATTGATTAGACCAGAATAGGACAACTGTCCAGGATGTTGATGATACGCACTCAATAACAAGTTAAGAGTAAAAGCCGATATCATAGAGCAAAAGAACTAAAAAAAATTTAAAATTAGCTTCATTCATAAACAATAAATATCCAAAAGAAAAAAAAAAATCGTACAATTCTCCAGGTTAGACTTTGATTCCAAAAACTAGCCCCTTCTTCTAAACTGAATAAAACACCACCTGTAGAATATTAGAATATTAGCGGTACACTGCTATATTATTAAAAAAAATTGCAATATTACCAACAGGAGCGCCAAAAGCAGCAGCTACACCAGCAGCAGCTCCGGCTGACACAAAATCTCTCTTCTCGTGATCTTCTCTAAATTGTTTGAACATCTGAAATAATTAAATTAATTGTAAACTTAAACTTTAACACGAGCTACTTTCACTTAATGTAAAACAAATTACTTTAAAGTCTTTTCTGAGAGTCGTACTCTTTCCCTGTGAGATTCCAGCGGCAATAACTCCACCACAATGTATCATTGGTCCTTCCTAAAAGTAATTTATCACGGTTATTAAACATAAGTCAAATCCCCCGTTGTAAACTATTATAGCACCTTTCCAACAGCGAGTCCTCCAACCACGGACAATATCACGCCAAGAGCTTTGACTATGTACGTTTTAATCCTAACCACTTCCGGTATTTTCACACCGTTTAAGTAACATTTAATAGCTGGTATGCCACTACCAGCCGCTACAGGCTAGAAAAGAAACGAAGATTTATTACCAAGTATTGAAATTTATGACACTGAATAGTTAAAACTTACCGCAATAAATGTGACCATTAAAGTACCAACCAAAACGAAAATGCCATTGTAGGCCATCCATATCCCAACAGGGGCTAATAAACAGTCTCCTTTAACGCAAGTATCAAAATCTGATAAACAAAATGGATTTCTTTAAGTTCTTATAGTGTTAATTAAAATGGTGAATGCAGCTCGCTGACAAGTAATTTTCTATCGATTTATTAGGCCTAATTCATTGGTAAAATTTTCGGTTTTGGTTTATACACGCTTTAAAGATACTGTCCTTAGCAAGGAAGAGAAAAAAAAAAGGATAAACAATCGATATAAAATCACTTGTTTCGCGCTGCATTCTCTCCTTAATATTAAAGAATACTATTACAGCTTTTAAGAGTTTTGTACTTGTACTCCGAGATGAATTCTATTGAAACATCCACAAACGCAGCGGTACAAGCAGTTAAGATACCGATGCATAACATGACAAACCATCTCAAAATGTCAGTTCTTATAACATACTGCAAAAAAAAGCATCTTTCCTAAAGATTGGTCTATTAAAGTATTGTAACAATGCTTCGTATTTTCAATCAAAGATGCGTTGATTAAAACATTCAATGGTAATAATTAGGTACTCTATAATCAATTCCACCTTGATTGTCATCGCATGCGAAGTTAAAGGCTCATTTTATATCTATATAAAATGAGACAATTGCATTAGAAAACTTACTGAAAATCCCTTTCGCTGTTGTTCTTCTAGAAAAACTGTGTTTTCACAAGGATCATAGTCTAAACTCTATAAAAAAATTTTACAAAAAAAGTTCAGTTTTGTATTACAATAGTTTACTTAAAACATTACATACCTCATAATTTTGGGATAAAACGTGAGCATTACCAGCTTCTGCGTGTCGAGTTAGAGGGGTTGTTGCGCTACTTGAAGCCTCAATAGAGGCTCTGCCAAGATCTTGCCTCATACTTCTAGTACTGCATGTGGAGCTGCTAACCACTGTCTAAATAAAGAAAAGTACTATGAAAATATTTCAAAACTAAAACAGGGGCGGATAAGACACAAGTAATAGGTAATTATATAGTATGTTATCATATTTCTTTGAAATTGAAACAGGATATCCTGGTTCCTTAGAAAGAAATTTATACCACTACAGTCTTTTACTGCCCCACTACCATTAGATCGCAGGATATTCCGACTGATAATCCAACATTTATGGGGGGAGAAAACTAACTTTATTGTACCATACATCAAATAAACTTACGTTTATTTGATCCATGACTGTACCAAAGGCAAAGACGCAAAGTACATGAATATAAAATATTTAATATGTGTAGAAAGCTAGGCAGCAGCGCTTTGGAAGTTAGGCAGAAAGCATACTGAGTTATGCAATAAAAAAGGGAAAGTATAACTAAGCGCAAAGAGTTATGCCTTAAAACTGTGTAAAATATGTACAAAGCAGGGCAATGGAGACACGAAACATGGCAAGCCAGGGAAAAGTTACAGTATATGGAATGCACTAAGATCTTTTTCATGACTGTACCACACTGTCTTGTTTGGTATAATGGAAAAGGGATGATTCCGTTAATTGACCACAAATAAGTTTTGTTTGCTTTACTTGTATTTCATAGGGGTTAGTTAAAATAAGTTGTGCTAGGCAGTAGGCACACTGATAGACTAGTTAGATGGCCGTAGCTTGGGGTAGCTTGAAAATATACATGCGCAAAAATTTATCAGAAAACTTACATCGGAATCATCTAGATAGAAGTGTGGCCTTGTTACGGCCCCATGAAATGATGGTTCTGGATAATGAGTACCACCAAATAAAGGTGTTCTTTCATTTGAATCTTCGTTAGCAATAAAATTTGGTATGGCCTTGCTTGCACCTCTCTTACGGCTTTTATTAGCCATTATTGCTCAATCACTTTATGATACTAAGTAGTAAGAAATCGCCCGGATTAAAAATCCTTACTTTAATGAAGGTTTTTCGCAATCAAAGATAATTAAACTGATTTTTCAAACTGTTTACGAAAAAATTAGAAACTTTCCATAGACATATATTCAAAATCACGAGATTGCTCTTTTTCCGTAATCTGACTGTGCCTATGGGGGGGTAGAGACTTTGGCGTCTGCTATCATTCGCTATCTAACTTATGCATGTGTTCAGTGACACATACCATAGCGTTTGGGTTGGCTACCTTTTAATGTATAGGGAGGCAGTATTTCCTGTACGTGCCGCTGAACTTAGCCTTAGCATCATTTGGCATGGTTTAGATTAGTGTTTCTAATCTACCTAAATTAGTTTCGTTTGGATATTTAGTCATTACCAACGTCGTAATAAACGTTAATTATTACGATCTGAGTAAACCATGGGAGGCTTCATTGGTGATGGAAAAATACTTATTTACCGGCCCGGCATACATGATTGTGATCGGGCAATCTCGGATCAGCATCAACTCGTTAGTCGTTAAGTCTTTCATCTTCTGCTAGCGAAACGCAAACCGTAGTGGTGGTCGTCAACGCTGTTGGATTTAGAATAATCCATTGAAATCCAAGGAAATACTAGGTAAATAATCATGATAATCGTTATTCTTAAACGTCGTTAGTATGAGAGAAGGCTTTAAGCTATTATTTATTTTTATTTGATTGTTAAAAGTTACATGTTAAAAAACTTAGCGTGTAATACTTAAAATACAAGGCTTAGCAGTAAGTGTTTGAACTTTTTGAAGAAAACTAGGATTCTCCTTTTCGCGTTTTCGTAAAAAATTAATTAAGTTAATTAACTTAATTTTAAAATCGGTAATCATGCGCTAAATGCTAATTAAAAAGTACTGATCCCCATGAGTTGAGTTATGAAGCTTGATTATTAAAAAGTTTCGGTAAATTTATAAGTCCTTAAATGTAAGAGAGTGTACATAGTAAGATGCTTCTTTGTTGTGTTCTAATAAACTATAAATTATTTTCAGTTTGGAACAAATCACCCACTCAAAATGGTGAGCATCTTTAAATAATTAGCAATGTTTTCCAATTTTTTTCATTGGATTAATTTGGCTTGAATTCTTCTATTCTATCATGAGCTTTATTTATGGGGGTGCCATCTCAATTTTGTAAAAACAATAGCTTGACTACTCCTATCATTAAAGATGCTAGGTTTTAAAAACGTTACTAGCATCAGAGAATGATGCAGAGTAGCTAGAATCTGTTTCATTTAAAAAAAGGTGTAAACCAATGAAAGATAGAAATTGTACAACATAAGTAATCATTAGAAAGCCACGTTTTCAGATTCCATTCTCCCTTTAAATGCTGGGGAAATATCTCAAATTATCATTTTGATTTTGCATATAATACTATGTCCTCGATTTGCAATTCTTCAGCTGGAACTTGACTATCAGTGTTGAAATTCCCTCCTGAGTTTTGCTAGAATAAAAAAGAGTACAGTTTGAGAGATTGTTCTTCTCTATAGAATAATGTCATAGGTATTACTCTAACACATATTTGTAATAAGGGGTTTAGTGTCCACCTAATTGACTCTCGTTTAAATCTTATAATCTTGGGTATGTGCACTTCCATACGCTTGTGTTATTCAATGTTTATTTCACCCATCATTTAATGTAGCCGAAGCAAATTATGGAGATCAAGGACTTCCTTTTAACAGCGAGAAGGAAGGATGCTAAATGTAAGTTGAGACTTCCCGTATTTAGGATTATGATAGGTACTTTAGAGGAGCTTGTCACAACCGCTATGATACTTAGTTTTGGGAATGGCCATAGGGGATGGTTCCACCTAAGAATATTGAAAATACAGTGGACACAGTCTTAATAAGTAAAGATGAATAAGAAAAAGTAATTTATAAGAATTCTCTAATAGCAAGTAGTAAATAACAAAACCACATGTGTCTGCCTATGTGGTTTAGTTAGTTCCTACTTATGCCACCATTTGCCATTAGAGGACTCTTATGAATGCTAGTTTCGGTCATTTGTCTTAATGTATTAAGATAGGTGTACATTGTTTATAATCTTAGATGCTACCATTGTGGTTAGCGGGAAAATGGGTAGAGGTTTTATATTTGAGTATCGAATCTATAAAAAAATCTATCAAACCTATTTCAAATTAAAGGGACTGATGTAAATCTATGTCTAACATAATGTTATTGGAATTATTTTAGCCGTTAAGATAAAGAAGAACAGGGACAACTATAAATTCAAGGTCCGATGCAGTCGCTATTTGTACACCTTAGTTATTCAAGACCGTGAAAAGGCTGATAAACTTAGACAATCTCTACCACCAGGTATTCATTTTTTATTGAATTAGATTTAATAAATGGTTATTTATGATGAGCATTGATATTTTTAGGTCTCCAGGTTAAGGAACTAAAGTGATCTGTACTTTGACGTTACCATTAAAAAAAAAAAAAAAATTAAAAACCACAAATCTATCCTCCTTTTAACCTTTCATCCCTAATGACTAAAGTTTTGTAGGTTTCAAATGGGTTGGGAAGATTTTGATTAATCAGGAACGCGATTTAAATTATCTAATCTTAATTAGGTAAAATAAGTGCCGGGTTTGAACCGTTATATTGGTTTCGCGTCCAAATAACCAATTTTTACTGATATTCTAAGATAGATGGTACTCACGATATCAGTTTTAGGGCGCGAAAGTTTCAATTTAGAGTGAATGTTGCTAAAACACAACATAAAAACAATCCTAAATTTGTTTTAAATCAATGCTCCGACAAAGTTTCAACGTTTTAGCTATTTAAACTTTTAGCCTTTAGCAAATAAAAGAAGAAAAATAATATATAAATTGGTAAGTTTTGGAAATGATTATCTTTTATAACCAAGTTTTAAAGTTTGTCGTAATTACAGAGTTTTTGATTTTAAAATGTAATGAGCTTCGAACTCTGTTGCGTAATTTGAAGATTGGGTTCTAGAAATTAATAGGTTTGTGTACTTTTCACTGTAATCTAAATCTTTTAGATATCTAAGTAATTTCCAATGATGTTTTTGTCTAAACCTAGCTCTTTGAAGCGTAATGAAAAGAAATTTAATTATTAAATCTGAGGAAATTACGATGAATCTTTAAAATTAACATTTATGGTTAAAGATCATAAATTAAATTCCATTTTTATTCCATAGATGGATGATATTTTGTTAGTAACTTTGAAGATTGCGTGGCTTTTATCAAATCACGAAGGTTCGTATATTTTGCATCGTAAACTGCTTAATTTTAAAGATATCTACTAGGGCTAGCGATAAATTCCTGATAAAAGTTGAGACAAATTCGGTACTCTATTTTTACCAAAAACTCTGCCAGCCCAAATATCTACACAATTTCCTGTGATGTTTTTGTCTAAACCTAGCTCTTTGAAGTGTAATGAAAAGAAATTTAATATAACTCCTGAGGAAATTGTAGAATCTTTAAATTGAAGTTTTGTTTCTGTAACTTTTAATTCTCGGTCTAATCGTTGATTTTATTCCATAGGGTTAGAAACCTTCGTGAGTTGCGTATGAATATTTGACTGTAGGGTAAAAGGAGGTCTATTGAAAAAAAAGTGGATTCTTTGCTACGAATTTCTAATCGTTTTTACGTAAGTTCTCTAGAATAGTGATGGCCATTCATTTTCCCGCTATTATGATGAGAAAATTATTTGATATATCTATGAATAAATGTTTTAATTTCTGATAACTAATATAAAAGGACATTGATTTAAGGAAAAGTCTCGCGTAACTTTAAATAGAACTATTAAGTGACATAAATAAGATGCACACACTTCAAAATTGACGCTCAAAGAGTGTAAAATGTTGTGTTAGGTTTCAATTTTGGCGTACGGAAAATTTAGACTAATTGTGTTAAATCACCCTTCAACTTAAAAAAACTTTAAAAAATTAATTTTAACGCCAAAAAAGTGTCCAAATTCCTTTTAACTTCGACATCAAGAGGTCAAAGAACACTTATTGAACTCGCCCATGGCAATTCCCAATATTTCGTAAGAGGCATGGTTTCGTGAAATGAAATTTTAGTGTTTTTTTTTTTTTTTTTTTTTTTTTTTTTTTTTTTGGCGGCTTTTTCTTTAACAAGTGTCACTTTTTTGTAACTTAGACTTAATTTTAGATTGAATTTTATATATTTTTCTATTAACATTAACTTATTTGTATTATAGTGAGAATTATGCTAAAATTCGAATTGGAGGACTCTTAAAAACGATAAATTTTAAGGTAAGAGTTAACCTTTAAGTTAAATTAATAATACTGTACTAAAATGATGAGAAAACATAATGATAAATCTATGATTCATGTTTTAATTTCTGATTATTAGTAATTTTAACTAAAATCATGGTTATAATGATTTAATTTTACAAAATATTTCAACCCGTAATTTTTTTTCTTTCCCAGTTTCAATTGAAATTGAAGATTGTCATCAAGACCTCAAGGAAATAAACATGTAAGAATGCTCGAGCCTTCTTTTCGATTTAGGGAAAATGAAGTTTGAAGGCAATTTTAAGCAGTGATTGGACTTCATAATTTCTATCTTAAACGACTCAAACGAGGCTTAGCTGGGATCTATGGGGAAAAATATTAGCTACTCTGATTATTCTACAAAAATAGTTTGACAGTTTTCAGGCTAACCAAATTTTTATTTTTGCCAGCCTCTCGTTTTTCAAAGACCTCAGTTTTGGGATATTTATTAAAGCCTGGTCAAACTTCATTCTCCCTTTAAAGGTATAATGCACCCTAATCGATTCCGTATCGTTTAAATAGGCCTAATCCACCAATATGTAAAATTACAAACAAATATTAAACTAGAAATAAATTTAAAACTTACCCGCAAAATAGGCTTAGCTGGATTCATGGAGATCCTGCATTCCCCATATAAGGATCATCGATCAATGTCATTGGTTGCTAGTTCTTATATGGGGAGTTCAGGATAATGCCATGAATCCAGCTAAGCCTATTTTTCAGGTAATTTCTAGTTTAAATTATTTTAGCCTATTTAAACGATAAGGAATCGATTAATAATCACTTGTTGTTAGGTTGCATCCTCCCTTTAATAGAATAATATACAAATGATGAAAACCCCAGCTCTATGATTTTGATTATGAGTTAAATTTCTTTAATTTCTGATATTTCTAATTACGCTAGATTTATTTTTTACAAATTTTTATACAAGACTTCTAACAAGGGATTTATTTTATTTTCTAAGGTTTTGAAGCCAATTATCGTTACTAATTGGACATGAAAATGCTTCAAGACTACAGTGTATCATTTTTATCAAGAATAAACTTTATTTTTATGAAAATACTATTACATTTAGAGGTTTTATTGATTTCTGCGCAGAATCTGCACCCTTTTTAAAATCGGCGTAAAAATGAAATGGTGCTGATATTAAATTCACATTCCTACACCCTTAGCCCTTATCAAACTACAAAAATAAGTTAATATCGGTTAAATATAAGCGAAACTTGTGCAACTATATCAAAATGTTATGTTGAAAATAATTATACGCTTGTTCAAAGGGAATTACGTAGATCACTTTCTTTTTATGAGTTCCGCCTCTACTTTTGCAATTACACAAACTACTCTATAATACAAGAAAGAACGTGAAATTTTACTTAAGGTAGCTTGGAACTCGAGGTAAGATGGCAAACTGAGTTTGAAAAACATCGCTTAACAATGACTGAAATAACTTCTAGTTTTGGGTACTTTCAATATATATAAAATACTATAAACAAAGTGTAAGCACTCTTTCGTGTCATTAGTCGAAAAAGTACTTAACCACTTAGAAAAATACTTAACCACTTAAACATACTAGATTTATGCGCTACTTTTGATTTGGTATTGATAATACAATTATATCAGATGAATACTTCAGTAGTTTGTAACCTAGTCTCTAAGGGGGAAACTGAAAAATCAGAAGCCCAAAATATATATTCAAAAGGGAAATTTTTGACCAAGTTCGCAACATTACAACCTTCTATTTCTTTGTTGTAATCTCCCAACTGGGGGAGGGGTTCAGTAAAGTTTATAATTTACTTTAATGTAGAAGATAAGAACATATGGTATTATCGTATAACCAAATCTCCCAATGGGGTAGTTCTAAGAACTTATTTTACTCGAGAATGTTCCAGTCTAAATTGATTTTAGATTTAATAGCGAATCTATTTCGCTACTTTTATAATTAGCTCTAAATTACCGGGTGTTTTGATACAGTTTTCACGCTTATTGTAACAATCTAAATGAACCCCTTTATGGAAAAAGTTTTACAAATCGCAACAAATATAATTTTATTATCATCAGACACGACATAAATCCATTATTAAAATGAAAGAGCAAATTTATTCGAAAACTACGAAAGATTTTTTTATGTTTACTGTTCATTAGTTTTATGAAAACATTCCCTCATTTTTTCTAGTGAATATAAAAGTTATATTTCGTTTTTTTGTTTGCCTATTAAAAAAAAAGGAATTAAGAGAAAAATTAGTATTTGAACGATTTTAATTGCTTATCTAATTACAAGTTTTTTATTCGTTGTCAATTCAGGACATTTTAATGTAATATTCTATTATACATTCGTTATTAGATAGTGACTTTTTTGATCGTGTAAGAGAGTAAAATATCTGTAGGAAATTGAAATGACGAAAAATGGAAATTTTGTTCTGAGATTTTCCATGCATTCGGTACGTTTTAGTTCTATTATTCTTAGTGGGTTTCAAGCTATAATTAACGTAATAAATATTCGAAAAAAAATTTCGCGATTTTTTGGCACGTTTTTTTTGGGTGTTTAAATTAATTTCTAAAGTTAAGTAAAATTTGAATAAAAATAAATATGAATTAGGGTCAATTATATTATTTCATTCTTCAACATTGCTTGTATTATTTTAATGTTATGACATTACATAACAATAATATGATTGGTCCTAATTTATATTTACTTTTATTCAAAACCAAACTTTAGAAATTAACTTTAACACTAAAAAAGTGTCTAAAAATTGTTTGAAAATTCACAAATTCGTTTTTTTTTTTTCACGGTGATTCCCGAAAATGAATTCAAAGGGAGTTCCATTTTTAGCTCCAAGTTTCCCTTTAAATCGTTAAAATATTTTGACAGGATTTCGAAGATCAGAATGTTCCCGAAATCTTTATGCGCGGAGAAGGCTTTTTAACATTCAACCCTGGTTTAGCCTTTGCTCAATATATTCTACTTAATCTATCAAATGTCACGTAATTTTAAAAAAATATACTAATTTTGTGTATTCTTTATTAATGTTTTAATTCTTTTGATGCAGATTATCGTACCATAGTGCGCATTTAATTATGTCAAAACTGAATAAGGTCAACCATGGAATTTCTCAGATAAGAGTGCTTTTATGGGCGATACGTAAAGGGGTAAATTTTAAATATTTAAAGTGAGACTGTCACCATTTTATGTTTTATTTTTGGTTTTATCATGCTATTATAACGGGGGTCTATTCAGGAGGGATCTGGGGAAACATGTATTTTTTAAAAATTGGGGGGGGGGGGGGCTAATTTAAAATTGGGGGCTATAGCCCCCCCCCCCAAGGCCTAGCGACATAAATTTTCACGAGGCCTGTTAATATATTGATTTTAAATTGTTTTGGGTGGATAAAGTATATAGATACCATACCATTCCTTTTTTCACCTGACCCGGAGACTGTCTCTACTATTCACTTTACTTCGAGTGTGGAAAACACTGACACACGTATTGCCACATGCGTCGACCCATTGGGTGGTGACAGTAGAAACGTCTATTCTTTACAAATAATGGAGTCCAGGATATATATATACAGTCTAGTTACAATACTGATCATGTCGTTTTTAATGTTTTGCATTGAACGAATGACGTTACCGTCCAACAAGAAAACTTCAAAACCAAAATTACTTCTCGACTGTATATGGTTTTACATTTCCAACGTATTTCAAAGTGGTAATCAATTTTGAAACCTGAAATTTAGTTCTACATATTTACCGGACACTTCGTTATATCATAGGTTTATAACTTATCTTCCAGAAGATAAGTTATAAACTTATGGTTATATTGATGACGCCATAGCATTGCCACTCGCCTAAAATCGTAAATGGTTGCTTTTTGTTACGCAAAACTTGTTGTTTCGTTATTATAGCGATTACGCAATTTTTCGATTTATTTGTTGGAGAGTAACATAAGAAATTTGACGAGTTTTAAAGCTATGACGTCATCAAATGAGTAAAATTATTAAATTAGAAAGTCGATTCGAAGTGCGCCTTAAAAAATGTGTCGAAAATTATCCGATACTAATCTAATTTATAATTTAGTTGGTTTAATAATTTTTCGTAATTTTTAAAGTCACGACATTAAATGCCAAGAAAATATCGATGAAATTTTTGTTGGCTGGTTGGCTTTTGGGCTCTTCGGTGATCACTAAATCATATTCTGGGAGTTTGAAAGGCGTTTTTGTTGTTTCAAAAACTATTTGCGTCGATTCATTTGAGGATATTCTGTTAATTCCGAAGTTAATTCCAGTAGTTCGAACAACCTCAGTTTTCTACGATATATTCAAAGTAATTTCTTAAACGAATTAAATTAAATTAAAAGTCAAGATTAAATGGAAAATACGAGGGAAAATAAACCCACGATTAGAGAGAAGATTAAGTCACAATCAAAGGGAAAGTAAAGTTAAGATTAAAGGGAGAGTAAAATTGACATTAAACTGAAGGTTAAACCAATATTAAAGGGAAAATTAAGGCACGATTATAAGGAAAATAAAGGCGCGATAAGATGGAATTAAGATTAAGCCACGAATAAAGGAAAAGTAATGACAGGATTAACGGGAAAGTAAACACAAGATTAAAGGGAAAGTAAAGGCAATATTAAAGGGAAAACAAATTCATGATTAAAGGGAAAGTAAAGGCAAGATTAAAGTGAATGCAAAGTCATGATTAAAGGGAAAGTAAAGGCAAAATTAAAGGGAACGTAAAGGCAAGAATAAAGGGAAAGCTAAGTCAAGATTAAAGGGAAAGTAAAGGCAATATTAAAGGGAAAGTAAAGGCAAGATTAAAGGGGAAATAAAGGCAATATTAAAGGGAAAGTAAAGGCAATATTTTAAAGGGATAGAAAAGGTGATGAGAAATGGATAAACCCAGGGTCACTCGGATAATTTGGGATAAAGTAATTATTTCCTAGCTCTCCAGAGAACTGTTTATTTCTAGAGAGAAGAATCAACCCGCGGTCTGTTATTTCTAGAGTTTATACTGCCTTTTCTTTCAGAAAAATACAGAAATTGAGTATACGGAACTGAAAAAACGAATTGGATCCAAAGGAGTTAACGAGTTCTCTAATAATATTTTGGAAGCCTTTATTGATGGAAAAGTCGCGATTATTGATAGTTCGAATTCGATTAAGGTCATTATTTCAATGACGGAAAAATTCCTAAAGCGACGTAATAAGAAAGTTTATCTTGGAAGTAAGGCTTACTACCGCGAATCAAGATGCTTGTTATTCAACAAAAGTATACCAGCGTATGTTTTGGAAAATATCAATGTTCTGTAAGTTGTTTTTCTAGCTTCGATCTAAGCCTAACTCCATTTTTTAGAATGATAAAAATGACAGCAAAAAAACACTTCTTTTTAAAAAAACAATTTTCATTCTTTCGACGCAGATCTAACCGCTACGTTGAAACTCATCAGGGTCATTATTTTCAACGAGTTTCAAATAGAAAATATGAAACGCTTTTTTTAAGCTTAAAAAATCTAGAAGAGTATAAACCAATCAAAATTGACGATTTGTCTCAAATTTTCGTCATATGGATGAAGGGAATTGCAGTCTCGTTTATTTGTTTTGCTTTGGAAATGATTTTCAGTAAATTTAAGATAAAATCGACGAAAAACCAGAGACGACGTCGCTATCTCAAACATTGAAGGGGGAACTATTGAATAATCACAATTTTGGTAGCAAACACGCTTAGAAAACAAGGAGTTAATGTTACAAGGCTCGTAGTTCCCCTTTAGTCGCGTGTCTATAACTTCTAGATTTCAATTAAACTCAAAACTTAACTTTTAAACTCGTAAATTAACACGCAAGTGCGATATTAAATAGGGTACAAACTCCTAGAAATACGCTTCTGATAAATAATTTTGACACTATATAAACATGACGCAAATTGAATATTTGTAAGGGAAAATTACACTTTATTGGATTCCTATAGTTACCCGTAATCATTTGCTAATAATAAAATAAACTGAATTTTGTTTCATCAAAGGACAGGTCTCATTTAAAACGAAGACTCAGGGTTGCCACAGGTCACGGAAAACAGGGAATTTGAAAATGAAACAAACTGTGGCAACCCTGGAAGCTATTGTTTCTATAGAGCTCAATAACCACCCCTCTAAAATAGACCAACTACTTTCAAATCGGAGAACAAAGCAGAATTTTCGTGGAGATATATCCTTTACTTATGAAATTGTTAATTAATAATAGTTAACGTCTAAAACTTGAAGCTAGCGTGACATATAATGATTTATTAATTTGATTTTTATGTTTATTTCGTGTTAAAGTTAATAAAAATTATCGAACTAATTTATATTAATTTTAGACGTTTTAGCTAAGAATTTTAATGAATTTTCCTCTTGAATAAAAGTTGAAATTGTTAATTAATAATAGTGAACGTCTAAAACTTGAAGCTTTTGTGACATATAATGATTTATTAATTTGATTTCTAAGATTATTTCGTGTTAAAGTTAATTACAATTATCGAATTAATTTATATTAATTATTGAATTTTTAGCTAAGAGTTTTAATGAATTTTCCTCTTGAATAAAAGTTATTCGTGTATTTGGTATCGAAAATCATGGGTTACACAGCGGCAATTGCTATCGTAAGTCGACTTTATGCAAAATTTTAATTTCTGAGTCTTAGATAATTTGTTTTGCAGATTCAAGGGTTGTTATTAGTGGATGATAAAGAAGGGATATCTGGTGTTTACTCTATTTTTTGGGAAATATTAAGCTCCAAGTTTAACTTCAGGTTATTATATAATATTATAATATTTACAATATTTATATATTAATAATATGAATTTATAATATATCAATATAATTTTTAGTTCTTAATTTGCACTGTAGTAAATTAACTTTTGAAGTTTCTAAATACGTTAACATAATTAATATGAAAAAGATAAAACCACAGAGGCAAATACCTTGACTTTAACTGTTTTTTAATTAAGTTTAATTAAATTTTTCTCTGTCACGAATCTTGGAAGCTTAAACAATCTTGGTTTATACAATTTTGGTCATTTGTATTCGGATAAAAATGGAACTGGGATCTTGGGATCTCTTATTACTAACGTAAGTTGTTTCGAGTTAAATTTTTACTCTAGATTTAATTTTAATTTTAGTAAGAGGGGTATTTATTGAATATATGACCAATTGGGTTGGTAGCTGAATCAATTGGTTTCATTTTTTGTTTCAGGAATCAGACTTCAGCGTTGTGCCTATGGCATTGTCGCGAGAGATAGTTGATTGGTTGGATTACACTGTAGTAACGAATTATGTCGATTGGAATATCGTTTCTGGTCCTGCAATGCAGTTCTCAAAGGATTACTTCGCTTCTTTGGCGTCTTTTGAAAAATCCGTAATACCAGGAGGGTCGGGGGTTATTAAAAAATAAAAATCCAATTCCCCAAGAAAATAACGAATCTTTATAAGATAGGTGTCCATTGTTAATAGCCCTAGGTACAGACAGGCTTACGACGTATACCAATGTTCTTAGGTTCATAAATAAGTTCTTGCTCATAGATATATTTTATTTTCTAGTTATGGAAAGCTATATTTTCGGTTCTGTTTGCGTTTTCTTTCCTCTGGACTCTGATGATTCGTTTCGCTAAGAGAAATAGCCGCGAATCAACAACATTCGTAAACGAATTTGGAAATAGTCTCTTTTCTTCGACGATTGTATTGGTTAATCAGGGTCTTGACCTCAAGAACAATGGTCGTCTTTACGAGCGTCTTGTTTGGATTTCGTGGATACTAGCTTCGATGTGCTTATGGCTCGCGTTTACTGGTCTCTTATTGGCTAAACTCACCCAGAAAGATCAGCCGTTTCGTTACGAAACTATCGAAGACGTCTATAAAAATAAAGAAATGCTGTTAATTGTTCTAGAAAATACGCCACCATACGATGATATTAAGGTTAATTGAAAATTTAATTAGGAGTTAATAACAATTGCGCTTATCTCCTTTTATTTCATTTATTGCTACAGATGTCTTCAGATCCAATTAAGAAAAAGATGTGGATTAAAATTAATAACGATAAAACAGTTCTGCCAGCCGAGAAGATTTCGTTGATTGAATACGCGGAACCTTTCGAAGCTGGGAAATTATCGTCTATGATGCACAAAGATAGCGTTTATTTGATTTTGCGTCTAGTTTGCAATATTTTTACCGAAGATGATTTTTTTGTTTCAACAAAACCTTTTGTTTCTGCTCCATATACTCTGGTGATGAGGAAAAACCTAGACAAAGGCATAAAACGGATGATAAAATACGTGTAAGATAATAGGGACATTTTACTCTAGGGGGCAGACACTCGCGAACTCAGGTGTACCAAATTTTTGAACTCAAGGCAGCTCAGGTGTACAACGACTTCAAGAATATCTGATCCCTCGATTTTACTTCGTACATTTTAACAGAAGTACATAACAATAAGTTGTTAGACCCCCCTGAATTTTACCCTAATTTATATTTACTTTTTTCAAATTTTACCAAACTTCTGGAATTAATTTTAACACCAAAAATGTGTCTAAAAAATTCCGTTTTTAAATTCAGAAGCTTTTCCATTTTTAGCTCATAGTTTCCCTTTAATTTCGGTTGGTATTTACCGCTTTGTGACTCTTAATGAATATTAAGAGCAATGTTTGCATTATTTTTGTACAGGGCACATCAAATTCCAGCGAGTTACATCATTGATGAAAAACTTGATTTGATACGATTCAATGGAATGCAGTGTTTAATTCCTTCGATTGAGAGCTCGATTTCGGCTTTGATAATTGAAAAGTTTTATTTTTCAATGCTGATGTACGCGTTCATTTTCATTCTGGCCGTTCTTTCATTATGTGGAGAATATTGGAACAGTTTTATTCAACTTAAACAGTAATTTTCGAGGTATTATATATCAAATCAAGTTTATACAACATCGCTTATGTACTAGGTATCGCATCTGACCACTTACAAGCCTTTTAGTTATAGAATTTGTCACTCGTTTTTAACAAAAACCTTGTTATACATTAAACATAAAAGGCTATCCTAAAGAAAACATTCGTTTTCTGCCCGAACTACAAGACAATTAGTCTTGTAGTTTTGACTATTAAGACCCTATTTGCCCCTTTAAAATTATCTTCCCCTTACGCACACATCCTAGCTTTGACTGTACAAGTTGTTATGGTCAACGTCGTCTGCTAAACTAGAAAAGAAGGCGGCTTTAAACGCAATAATTCAATTTACAGTTGAAAATCATTCAACATTTTAAATCTAAATGTAAAACAAAGGTCTAATATCATTAAAGGTATTGTATTATTGGTTTATATCTTTGTAATAGCGGTTTCATAAAACAGCTGACTTGTGGGATCAGGTTAGGCTTAGTTCAAGACATATAAGTACCTAGCAACGTGAGCCCAAGTACCCAAACACACCTAAGTTTTCTAAAGTAATGAATTTCAAAATTTAATCAGGAAAATTGATTTTATTTCATTTCAAACAGTGTAAACAATCGAAACATTTTCTTTTTCCCCTTTAATTGCGGTTTATAAATATAATACTTTAATATTTTAAGGAACATTGTCCAATATTTTCTCGCTTTGAAGCAGTCGTATCAATGTCACTTCCCTCCCAGAGTCTGTTACTTCCTTTTTCCGTATAATTCGTCGACCATAGAGTCTAGTTTTTCCGCTTCGTGTTTTAGAAGAAGCGCGTCAACGCATCGACCAAAAGACTCATTCTTGAAACAGTTAGCCCTGCGTGAATAAACGAGCCACAATTATACACTGAAGCCAACTTCTTGCCACCCGGTTTATTTTTGTAAGTAATTCGCTCTTTGGCCAACGGATTATGGCGTAAGTAAAAGATATATCAACGGTATTGATCTTATTACCTGCAGAGTGAGTGTACTTCCGGTTCGCGATACATTTGGTAACATTCCTCGCAAATTCGGTCGAGACGCGCGAACTTTGCTTTATCGTACACTCCCATGCATCCGAGACCAGCGAAGCTACGTTTGTGTAGTTCCCTGGTGGGGCTGGCTTTCGTGGCTGCAACGAGGGACGTTAATACGACAATTAACGCTAGTACGAGAGCCACTAGTCCTGTTGAGCCGTTTCTCCATAATTGTACCATCTAGAATGAAAATAACAGTTTTTGGGGTACCAAAGAATTGAAAGACATAGGACATGAAAGGGTTTGCTCCCCTTGTTAACAAATGATGGGATTAGCAAAAGAAAAAAGGCTAAACTTGATAATCCCCGCTAAAATTGATTCAAAAGTTTTTATCATTTTGTTTAAACAAGTTCAGTTAGTCTGAATTTACAGTTCATTTAAATGTTTTCTTGAAATTCATTCTATAATATTGATCTTAAAAAGTTTTTGCATTCCAAGGAGATGGGTAAGTCGCTTTTGGCGATTTAATTCAAAGAAAAAATAAGTACAATAACTAAAAACGCTACTCTAGACAGACCGTTTTGTTATTGTTCTTAGTAACTATTTTCTTTTTCTCTTATTGCAAATGCAAAGAAAAAAATATTAATGGGAATGATATGAGAAAAAACATCGATTACCACTCGACCCCCTACGTTTGCGCATTAAGTAAATATTCTTGTGCTTTCGAAAACTCACTCAGTTCTATTATACCAGAAGTAAATAGTAGGGAAGTAGGTATGATTCCCTTTAATTAGCATGGTTTCAAGCCGTCTTTACTCTACTGTCAAAACCTCGCTTGCTATTTTTCGTACATTATCCGCGGTTTCCCGCCAAAAATGGAAAGGCGCGAAAAATTTTGTAGACAATTATTCGCGCCAAAACTTTCCACTATTCACTTCTGATTATACCAAAGATGAAAGAATTGCAGTGGAAGAGAAAATAGATCCTGTTTTTATTGGAATTGTTTTACAAGTTTATTTTGACTCGAGAACTTAAAAGCTAAAACTTTATGAATTAAAAATTTCGAAAAATCATCTAATTTACTGCTAATTACTGCAATTTTAAATTGAATATGAGGTTCTGATAGATAACTTTATTGATGGAAAGTTTTCGTGACAATTAAATTGTTTGAAAGCTATTCATGGACTATTATTCGAGGGAATGTAATCAGTTACGTAATCGCGTAATCGGTATACTTATTGTAGCGTTTTAAGGGAGTATAAATTAGGTCTAAACTTCGACTACTAGACCGCGCGGTTTCAAGCTTGTTTCCTAACGTAACACGCTATGATTTTTAGAGAACATTTATTAGACGTGGTAGCAGAAATGTCAAGTTGCACCATCCACTTTAGACCAGAGTTTTATTCTCACTTTAATCTCACACTAGATAGAAAAAGTTGGGCGAGAAAATTCGTACTTACCTTGTCTGGTTGTGATGAAACTTCGACGGGGTTTTTGGCGACGATTTAGCTGTCCCACAAGATGTTCTATCGGGCTCGTGATGAAATGTGGTTGTGACTGAGACTGACCGCTACTTTTATACAAAATGACCAAATCTTGTTAATCCCTTGATCTCTCTCTCTCATTTTCTCATTGGCTATCGCTTTCTCTCTCTCTCTATCTCTGTTTTATTTTTCTTTTTTTTTTCTTTGCTTCTTTCAATTCATCATGCTGATTTAGGCGCCTATTTTCATCCCCGGCGTTTTTCCGCAATTCCCTCACATTACCCGACAATTGATGAAGATTTAATTTCTAGTATAGAGTTATTGTCTCACCGAGTTATTAGCACCCAAGTTTCTTCTTGTAGGGAGACACTAATGAAAAGGGTCCATAGTTTGGTTATAAGCGATTCCACAACAGGCTGCTTTCGTATTCAATAAGAATGAAGTGCCTTCTTTTATTCTGATAGAGAATTTTTTATTTTCCCTTTGACGCTTGCCGGTTTCGGAGTCATTTCTAAAAATTGTACGTCAGACGCGAATGTCCAGAGTACAGTACATTTGATTTTTTTCTTAGAGACGGTCAGAATTGGAAAAGTGGTGAAGCAAACAAAATGGTTTCGGGTTAGGGTCAGAAAAGCTTTATTCACCCTTTGACTCTTCCAAAAACAAAGCAATATAATAACAAGAAGGATCAGATAAGGAGAGGAAAAGTGGGGCTGCGTTGAGTTAGAGAGAGAAGAGCCAACCTCCCACTCGGGTGGAAAGGGGGGATAGGAAATTCTCGAGGTAAACTGTTGTCACGTGGTCGCTAGCTAGCGCGTCTCATAAAGGATTAGTTTTACCCACGTGACAACAATTTACCACGAAGCATCTCTACCCCCGTCTGTCCCCCGTTCTCCCAGAGTGGGAGTTTAGGCCGACGCAGTAGGAGCCGCGCCGTTCCCACTTTTCCTCTCCTTATCTGATCCTTCTTGATAATAATTTGCTAACAAACATCGTCTGCAAACTAATTTGGCTTTTAATTTGTTAATTGTAAATTTATAAAAACGAATTGAACATTATGAGTTTTAATCATAATTCATGTCTCACTTAGAGGTGACTAAAGACCAATTTTCACCAATCAAGTTATGCAGGTAAAACAATTACCACCAAGAAAGCTACCATAGGCTCTCGTTTTAATTCATTGTCAAAATCAAAAGGTTTACGATATTTTGTACAATTCATAGACATTCCCAGAATCAATAAAACAACTGCTTCACCCTCCCTTTAAGCCTCCTTCACGCTAGTGACTTTAAATTCGATTTGAAGTGTTTTGGAAAGGTTCAATTTAGTAAAATTTCGAGGTCAACTGAATAGATAAGCTGGCATCAAATTGAATTTGAACATTACCCTAACCCGGGTTCAATAGGCTTATGACGTAACTCATATATGAAAACTGGTAATCGACCTTATCCTGTAACCTTTTTCCAAGATTTACTCAGGCGGCAAAAATGTCGCTGTATATGAATACGCAATTCATGTCGGGTTAATTATTCTTTGCACTAGCTACTCCGAGAGTTATTTATGGTATCGAAATAGTTAGCCTTATTGGGGGTCATATAGTGTTTCCCATAGAGGACTAGACAACGACTATTTTCTTTTCTCTGTGGTTTAACATTTTGTATCAATCCGCCTCAATATTTTCCAATTACGCAAATTCCTCTCGAACAGAAAGTATATTATCATATTATGTGTTTAGCTTAGTTAATGAAGTGATTACATTCGGTACATTTATATTCACGGCGAATTGGAATAACGAGAAAAGTTGAGGCGGATTGATACACATTATAAATTCTCATAGAAAAATTATAGTTCGTGACAACTTCTCTTCAACACTATTAAATGACAGGTCTCATGAAAATCTATTTTTTTTTTTTTTTTTAGTTATAAATAAATTTAAAGTAGACTTAAACAACTGCTGAATCGAATCGGGCCTTGCCTTACGAATTAAAGAATTACACTTGGCAAAATTCAAATAACTGTGATTGTGTTTAAAAGCAGTGGGGTTTCATTCAACTCCTTTTCAACATTTATTTTCACAAACGTACCTATAGTCTTCTTAGCCTACATATTAAAAATTTAAAATTGGAAATGAACTTTTATTCAAGAGGAATTGGCAATAGGATGAATGCTGCTTCGGATGTATATGGGGTGTTAAAAATCATGGTATTTAAAAACTGTTTTGTAAGTTCCAAATCCCTCCTTTGATAATCTAAATATAAAATGCTGGGAAATTTTCTAGAGACTATATAGTCTTTATAAGAGAAAAATCGATGCTTTCCTTTTCATTTAAAGTTTTGAATGACTGTCTGTCGCCGTTTTAAAATATACTCCTGCTCAAAATATTGCAAAATTATTTTTATCACCATATGAAATTTAAATAACGTGTAAAAGATTTACTAACAAGATGCGCGAGACATATTATAATTTTCGCGCCATCTATTGGTGGGGCAGAAAACATCAAGTAGGTAGAAACATTTCTATAGATTAAATTTGGGAGATTGGGCCGAAACCAATTTGACAAGGTTCAAATCGAACGCGCAATGTTTTTCATCGAACAATAAGTTCTGTTGTTTCAATATTTTGGTAACCAAAAATTCTATTTTGAATGAGACCTGTCCTTTAAGTTTGGAAGAAGATATTGGAACCTTGGGGCTTATAATAAGGTTAATTGGGAAATCCTGGGTGAGGAAATGAAGTCAACAATTCATCGGGGATCTAGAAGTTTTCGCGCGTTTATAAGGATCTAGTTGATCATTCCGACGTCTAAAATAAGCCAGAAAAAGTTCAAAATCACTAAGAGATTAACGAAAAACTAATCCTAGACGTTTCGTAAATTATTCTTTTTTCAATTAATCGTTTAATCTTGATAAATGGTTCGCGAATAGTTTACTTAGATACTTTCCGATCAACTATAATTTACACGTTTACGTCAGGGTATTTAAGGCTTGTTACAAAACGTATAAGGACTTTTATGCCCCTCGTGAGCGGTCGTCAGCTAGGCTGTTTTTTTCACTCTCTCGTCAACAACGTCATCAACACGTTAAATCAAGAGAGCCGATAGAAAATTTATATAATCCGATATACAAATCGCCAGGAATCGTTTTAAGCGTCACGCGTTCACGCATTATCTTTATAAATCGATTTATTGTTGTTGAAACCGAATTGGTACAAAACTGGTTCCCGAAGCCGTTTCGGGAAATCGAATCAAATCGATTCGCAAAAATTCGGTTTCCTGTTCACACGACTCTATCGAAACGTTTAGAAACGGTTTAAATCGATTCCAAGGCCTAGTAATGAGTCACCTTAGCAGACGAATCTAAAAACTAACTAGTTCATTCCACCAGGAGTAAATAATTAAACCACTACTTTTGACCATCTAAATATATTTTTGGCTTTTATTGTAAAATAACAGTTACATCTTGAACAGTGAAAAATATTTAAATCAAATCGATAAGTTTAATCAATTAAATAATATTCAAGCAACGAGATTGCAAAATCGCGCGGTTATTCTTGAAGCTTTTCGATGTACCATTTTGGAAGGACTATGAATTCGGTATCGTTTTCAATCCTCCAAGGTACAACGGGTTGACCGTTCTTCCAATAGAAAGTGTAAACCACGCTGAAATATAAGAAATATTAATTGTTAGACTTTTTTCGAATTAAATACGTGTTCTGGTACAAATACTTTGGGTTGTCATCCGTTAGGGTTGCCTTGACAAATTTTAAAAACTTGTCTAAAGACTCCAAACAAGCTTCCGGTGACCATAAATCCTAATTTAAAGTGTAAAAAATAGCCAATTACCTCTTGATTGGGTCTAGGTTTTGAAGGATATTAATTACCTTGTACTTATTGGCTATGGCTGGGATTTCTTCAGTCTGGAACAGTTCCACTAACTTAACAACGCCATCATTATCCCGAAACCCGATAAAATTGTCCTTAGTTCCTAGTAAGAACGCTTGAGCCCATAAATATAACAGTTTCTTTCTGTAATTTGAATTATTTGATGATAGAATTTAGAAAGTTTTCGTTCGACGTCAAGGGCTAGTAGCTTACGATCGGAAACTGAATATATTTCTCCAGTTAACCAAAGCGTTAGTTTTCAATTCGATGTATTTGTCAGTTTTGCCAGTTTTCTGGACGTGATGATCCAAGATATCTTGATCTAAAGCGTCTATTTCCGCCGAAAACAACAAAGAATGCCTGGTCAAACTTGACCTTACTACGCTATAGAATGCCTCATTCATATCAATGGGCTCATTGGGGTAGCGCGGAAGACCGCCTGGTGTATCTAAAAAAAATTAATTATATTTACCTATTTATTTTCCGCAATTTCTTAAAATATTTTTAAGTGCTTCAGCGTATGCTATTAATCACTAAATCCGACTACGTGGAATGATCAACCCTTCGGCGGACATTCCATAACACTAACCAGGGTCAAAGGCGGATTAAGACCCCTAGGGAATCACATACAGTAAACGTTTCTCGGGGCCGGGGCCCATTGGCAGCTGAATACTTTGCCTAGAATTATTAATCCGATTTATACCAGGGTTAGGGAGCCTTTGGGTACGACGCAAAAAAAAATCCAAAGGTCCCTGGCAACGGCGCAAGGTATTAACCAAATTTGAGGTCTTTGGTCATGATTGAAAAGTATGAGAGCCAACGCAGCCAATTTCTTGAAAACTGGCTTTTCTTATTTTACTCCATGCTTTTGTACTTACTAAATAAGCTACAGCTACCAAAAAGCCCTCAGTTTTATGTAATACCTCATATCGAAGTTTTGTGCCTATTTAGTAGTAAGCTAAAATATCACACTATGTGTATTTTTCGCCATCTTTATATTCGCCGTCGTGTATCTAGCTGTATAATTTTTGTCGTTGGAAGCAGACGACGTTTGGCAGGAAGTGGAAGAGAAAGAGATTTTTGAAGAGAGACGCGTTAAATTTTGGTTATAAGTTAACAGGTCAATCGCACCCCCAGATTCAAGTAATGAAATTATCAATTAATCCTTGACTTACCGGTTGTCATGTAGTACTCGTATTTCACACCCCAGTACGACTGCAAATGGCTTCTGTCAGTTTCCTTCAGGAATGCCTCGTTTTCCCGCTGAGTTCGAAATTTGCGCATGTAAATGACGCCTCGAAATTTAGTTGCGCCGATTCTCCAGTCGCTCGAAAAGTTATAAGGTGATTTCATAATTTCGATGAGTTCATCTCTACGAGTAATGAATTCCACACCAGTCAACGAATCAGGGTGTTCCGAACACCATTTTAAAAGGAACTCTAAACCATCGTCTATGCTGTAATCCATCTTAATGGAACATTCGTATCCCGCGTTCAAATCGAGGTCTTTTACGTTAGACTTCAGTGCCTCAAAGGATAGGTACTTCAAAGATTCAACACCTTGTGAGTACTCTCGATTTCCATTTATACTAAAATTACCAACTTCTTTTGGTTCTGTGTAAACTGGACAGATTGATTGTTTTAAACATAACCAGTTGGGGTCAGGAAAATAGAACGCCATCTTTACTTCGGGGGTCTCGCGGAATGTAATTTATATGTACAACTTGAGACTCTTGAGACGATACAGGTTTTTATTTTGACGAGCAGGTAGCCTTTCAGCTCCAAAAAGTGACATATTAATGTTAAAATTAAGATCCCTTAGTTACACCAAATGATATATTCGGAAATTAAGGCTGCTAGGGCGAAAGTAAATGCAATTACATAGAATATAGCGATGAAATAAAACTGCTTCGTTGTTAGTGGAGTTTCCAGTTCATCTACTAAATCGCCTGTCGATAGGCAAAGCTTTCCTAATTCAGCCATTTGATCAAACTTTGCGGCAACTACTTTAGTTTCCATTATTTGAAACGCTCTGAAATCGAATTAACATACTTAAAGTCCATATTAATATTATTATAAGTTATTCACCATGGTCCACAAATTTTGTGTAAAGGAAAAGTCCATAAACTTACACTTTTTTAAGTATCTTTTTTACTTCGACTGGAATGTCCTTCCTCATGTATAAGGTCAAAATCGAATCCATCAATGATTTTTTCGAAATGTGAATGTCTGTGAATGTACCACACGCGAAAGAAGCTAACATTTCAAAAACCCTTTTGTACGTAACGTAAGCCGCGTCACCCTTCTGAAGACGATACGCCTCCTCTACAAGGTTAATTTCACTGAATGCCCTTGCCGTCTTTTGATCTACTATCATTTTCCACAATTTCTTTTTGACAGGATCGTTAGAATCCTAAAAAATTGTTTAGGATCGAAACCTTATATTTATAATAACCCTTTGGAGAATGCTTCACTCCATAATTTTATTCATTTGGGTCTTATAGGGGCCAACAAAGACTCGATTATATGCAAAATTATATTTACTGGGACATAAAATTAAGTTATGACTGACAATAGGGCAATATTGTCAACATTTAAACCAACTGAACCGACAAGAATTTTGATCAATTTTATTTTGTGGTCCAAATTAAATATTCTCAGTTATCTTTCCTCGACTTTTTAAATCTAAACGTTGTTTAGATTTCAAACAATATAAACTATCTGGCGTTTTATCGCCGCACTTCATTGGTGGCTCCAATCCGAGGGGGCAGACACTCGCGAACTCAGGTGTACAACATTTTTTACTCTTTGCACTATCAAAGCTGAACTCAGAGTTCATAAGAGTTCGAACTCAATGCACTGTCAAAGCTGAACTCAGGTGTACAGCGAATTCAAGAGTGTCTGACCCCTCGCTCCAATCAAAGATAAAAAATTATTTCTTCTCTCTTCGCGCCCGCAGACACGAACCATTTCGTAGCGACTATGAGTTCTACTAAGTTTTTCCTCCGGCGAATAGGCAAGGGGGATGGAACGAGTTTTAGGAAAATATTTTTACCCCTCACAGAAGACACTCCTCCTTGGGGACCCCGTTCCTAGTCTTTCTGTTATTTATTTTTAGTTATACCAAACCTTATATACCTTTATATCGAAGTACGGTCCAGTGTCTTTTAAAAGATAAATCGGCGTATTAGGATTAATCAGAAAATCTCCGAGTGTTTCGTATCTGAAAGGCTGGTCCTTCAACGTCAACTTTGAATACATAACTCCGCAGAAAGACGCGTTCAAAATAAAGGAGGAGATAATCCACGAAATGCAGCACAGCCGTTCAAATATCTCAAGTTTAATTGGCAAATCTATTTCAATAGATATTTTATTTAATTAAAAGACAAAAACATTTATACGATACTCTATCGCTATACACACCACGGCCAATAAGAACTCGAAATGAGTTGAAGGCGCAGTTATACAAGTTTCGTCGAAAATTACGAAACCCGCGGTAGTCGTGGAGTGTCAAGAGTAGACTCCATACTAATGAAAAGGCGAGGGAGGCGATAATGACCGAAATCCAAAGCTTATAGAACCAAAAAACATGTTTAACGAATATTCGGCCCATACATAAATATGAATAACAAAACCTGGTGCTCATAAACGTCGATCCTCTAACGGCAAACAGTGATAAGGTAGTAACTAACAAAACTACTATGGTTAGAGCATAGGCAGACGGCATACAGCCAAGGGGGAAAGGAAGCCTGACGTCATGTAACCCCCTTACTGAGGGAGCGTTTGTAGGTAAGAATACTGTAACTCCTTCCTTGCCGACTCCCAATAGACAGATGCGCGGGTTTGGTTATTTACTACCTTTTGCCGTTATAGGACACTTAAGAACGCCAAGTTTTGTTATTCTTCTTTTTTTAATGATTTAAATACGTGTCCATTGTTAATAGTCCAAGATTGAGCTAAAAACGTATATTATTAACACGTAGCGACTGTTACGCCATAGAAAATATATTTTCTATGGTTACGGGATTATTTAATGGACAGATCAAATTTCATATCACATTTTTGGTTACCATGATATTTAAAGTGAGGCTGCCACTGCGTGGATTCTTTTTTTTGTTTTTTTTGTTTTTCATGCTATTAAAAAATTCATATTCAAAAGAAAAAATACATATTTTATAATCGTAGTTTTCGAAACTTTAAAAATAAATATTCCCCGAAATACTACGTCATCAACTATGGTCGCGTGGCGCTTGATAAGGTTGCTTTCGCGCTGTCTTTTTCGTAAAGGTACTTAATGCAGAAAGCTCTACCTTTCGTATGAAAATTGCCGTTAATTACCGCATCAACCCAGATGTATATAATTTTGAATATGGCGTTTTAATAGTATGATAAAACTAAAAATGCAATCCATGTGCATTGAAAAAAAAATTGTAACACCCTCACTTTAAACACATCTTATGTCAAATAATTTAACTGTTTTCTCAAATGATCGTATGACGTTATAATCATCGGTGAAAAACAATTTTGGAGGTCCAGAGATGATGTGAAACTGCTCTATTGATAAGATAACCGTGTAATCCAACCAGTCAATGGCGAGTTTTTTTAGATGTTGCGGAAATAAGCTGAATTGCGTCTCCTGTAAATTAAACGAGATGAGAAAAAAGAGCCTAAAAGGCCCTCAAAAATTTCCGCAAAATATATTCTTTCGTTGGATCAAACATTTTAAGCGAAAATCCACATTTTTTTCCACAATACTACTACTACTAACACAGCCAAGTACGATATAGTAGCCTACATCTACCCCACCTTAGAAGGTGTGGCTAAATATCTAGTTGGGAGAAGTTATGGTTGCAAAGGCGAGAAAAATAGTATTTAAACCCAATTTTCGTGAAAATAAGGTGCGCTGATACTACGCAGTTTTCCAAATTTAAAATAATTTTGTTGAAACGAATAACTTTAATATTATTTTGCGCAAGTTCTTACGGAACGTTTGGTTTAAATTATCTCATACATTACGCAAAAGCGATCCCAGTATACCAGTTCCAGTTTTATTTTCGTATAATTCGCCCAAATCGAACTCACCCAAAAATTGAAGGCTAACGCTTTGGTGTCAAAAAGTTTGAAATATGCAAATTAGTTTAGTAATAAATTTTTCGCTTAAAGTCAAACTGTCACGCATTTTTCACGAGTAGCATTTTCTTTAAATTACGATTAAAAATAAACAACTTAAACCAATTAAAAAAAAAAACTATAACATTAAAAATTAATATTTTACAATCGATTTTAAAAACAAACATTTCTCGCAATTCTACGTCATCACAATCGTCGCTAATTGGGTAGTGTAGATTCTACAGTTGATTATCGCGCTTTCTGTCACGTGATATAGTTGCTTTCGCGCCTGCTTTCCGCGGAAGAAGCTAATCAATGGAAGCAGAAGCCGATGAAACCCTCCTTTGAAGTCTATTACTCCCGGGTCTTGTCCACCCCTCTCTGTATGGGTTATTCTCAAAAGGCGCGATTCGTACGCCTCCTAACGGTAGATATTTTCGGATCGGGAGTTCGTCGAGCGAATATCTCTAGCAGCCTTGGAGTTCGTCCAAAAACGTCGTCGTTGGTGGAGAGAGAGAATTTCCAATTTTCCGTAGACAGGGGGGA
This sequence comes from Odiellus spinosus, assembly GCA_963920705.1. NCBI lineage: Eukaryota > Metazoa > Arthropoda > Arachnida > Opiliones > Phalangiidae > Odiellus > Odiellus spinosus. The sequence goes on along the minus strand of OY987229.1, from coordinate 19,860,031 downwards.
TGAAGTAGGACCCCTTCTAACTCGTAAAATTGTGAATTTTACCCATACAGAGAGGTGCGCTATATGGAACATTGGAGTAGTAGACTTCAAAGGAGGGTTTCATCGGCTTCTGATGGAAGGGATACTAGGTTAGGTAAAATCCAGCACTTTTTGGTATATTTGTAATAATTTTTGAAAAAGTTACTCAAAATTTCATTTGGATTATACGTGAAATGGGTAACAGATTCACTTTAAGATTATATTTGAGATTATAAAGTAATGCTTTCAGAACAAAACCAAGATTACGTGTTTTTGACTCTATAAAACTCCAAGCTGATAAGCTAATTCGGGAATAGACGATAACATAAATTCTGACTACGTCTCAACCTTGAAAAAATGTACCACCTTCCGTATAAACGGGTTCTATTTAACGGCTCTTTTTGTTAGTTTCAAGGCTGGAAAATGTATAGAAAATCCTACACATTGTACCAGCCTTGAAAAAAGGGACCATCTTCAATACAAACGGGTACTTTTTAACTGCTCTTTTATTCGTTTCCAAGATTATTTTATAATACGGCCTATTCCGATAAAAGTATACGAAATGTCCTACCTAACATTCAGTTTAGAACGTAATACGTGCCAGAGGGCTGAAAAAGGTCCACTTATTCCCTTATCATCGTCGGGTTGAAGCAAAAAAGGAAACTATATACAAACATTTAAAATATTTTTTTTTTACTAAATTTATCTTTAGCAAAACATGCGGCTCCCTTTTCCTTAATTATTCAAGTCCAATAAAAAGCGCGTACAAATTCAAAAAATTGTTGTACAGTACCTCAGTTGTAACTGCAATTAGTCCCATATTACTTATACTTGCGGAACAAGGAAATTTTTAAATTGAATATTAATTTTCTTAAATTTTTTTGACAACTGCGTCGAATTTTTTTTTGTGTCATGAAAAACCCTTTGGCATCAGTTTGCCAACTCATGGCAAGAATTCAGCCTCAGTTGATTGGAGTGCGGACCTGTACCAGGTTCGATTATTTGCACCCTTGGAATCGGCGTCGAGTTAAAAACGCTGAAATAAACTTGCTTAAAAATATACAATACCTTCCTGAATGTCTCTAATTCCGTGCAAAGATTGATAATGTCAGAATTCTGGATAGCCAGTTGCTTATCCGGTGTTTCGAAATTTAAATATATAGTTGGTTTGCGTGTATCGTGCAAATTATCTCGGGTTACATGGGCAGCCAACTTAAGCTTAAATAATAATAGTCTAAACAAGCGCCAATACCCTTGTTTTTTTAATTAGACTCGGTCGCACTGTCTACTGTGAGAAAATGTTCTCGGAAGGTTTATTCTTATTAGAAAACTGAAATGAGGAGGCAAAGCTATGGGTGTTTGCTCTGGAATCCGGAGTCGTTCGAATATATTTCCTATTCTAATCGGTGAATTTACCAACTAATTACCATAGCAACAGGCTTAAATGGTACACGAATAACGTCACGGTTGCCACTTAGCCGTTTTTTCATTGTTGTGGGTATATTTTCGAAGCTCACCATCGTGTCTCAAGACCGAGTCAACGTAGACGTGGAACTTTCCGTAACTGTTTGTTCACAATCAGGTGCGAACGATATCAATTACTATTATTTGCACCTTAATTGACCAGGTATTTTGGCTAATGTATTCCTAGAACATGTTTTCGATACACTGTAACCAAATTTATATTTACTGTAAGGTAGATATTTTTGGTTTTTGCATAGTATTAGCAGTATGCAGATCACGCGAAGAAACAGTCAACACGCCAACAGTCGGATAAAAACCTAAAAAGGCCTTCGTCAGCGAGCAATCCTGTCATTCGCGAAAACTCCGCGAAGCCTATAATCACGGCCTGAGTATAATAGTAAATGTAATAGCTTAATTTTAGCTATAAAGAATCAATAACTAATATCACTCGCTGGCAGGCTTCATTTCCCCTTTAAATTAGTACATTTTAAATATTTAATGAAGCTCTTAATTGCTTTGAGAATTATGGTTTTTACCATATTTTATTTACAACTCATTACAAAGGTTTCCTATCGTAAAGGCTATTTGTTCTTTTGGGTATTGCGCCATTAGACATGGCCGAATTATTGCCAACATTCAAATTCCTTACAGTTTCCAGATTTTCCATGTTTGTACGAACCCTAATATTCAATTGACCAAATTGTTGGTGTAAGTTATTTAAAACGACCGTGGGGTTATTAGGTTGGAAATCAGTACTAACTGAATATTGTGGCTGTTGCTGAGAAACTACGCTACTGGCAGTAGCGCCCATTGATTCAAATCGTCTCGTAGGCCTAAGCACAACTCTGGGCGTAACTGTAACGTATTGTAATTCTCGATCCATTTCTGGACAAAAAAGATCTTTAGATGAATAAGGTGAAATCGAATGTTGATCATCGTTTCGCCTTGGCATAGTGGCCCCAGGTTTTGGTTGAAATCCGTGGAAGCCAATTGTTGCACCCCGACCGCTTGCCGCCCTTTGGTCCACTTGAATTCGATTTGGAATAGGTTCACTTAATACTGATTGGGTTCGGGTTAAAAGTGGTCGCGTTCGAGAGAGACGGGGTAAAACCGCCTGCGCTTGCTTTGGAATTGGCCGATTCTGGCGCAGTCCTTGGTAGGGAATAGGTGGTCCTTGGTAAAAAATTGGTGGTGCTTGGTTTGCAATCGGCAATCGTTGGTTTGCAATCTGAAATCGTTGCTGATGGTTAGGAACTAATAGTGCTTGGTTAGCAATTGGTATCGCTTGGTTAGCAATTGGTATGGCTTGGTTTGCAATCGGTATGGCTTGGTTAGCAATCGGAATGGCTTGGTTAGCAATCGGAATGGCTTGGTTAGCAATCGGAATGGCTTGGTTAGCAATCGGAATGGCTTGGTTAGCAATCGGTATGGCTTGGTTAGCAATCGGTATGGCTTGGTTAGCAATCGGTATGGCTCGGTTAGCAATCGGTATGGCTCGGTTAGCAATCGGTATGGCTCGGTTAGCAATCGGTATGGCTCGGTTAGCAATCGGTATGGCTCGGTTAGCAATCGGTATGGCTCGGTTAGCAATCGGTATCGCTCGGTTAGCAATCGGTATCGCTCGGTTAGCAATCGGTATCGCTCGGTTAGCAATCGGTATCGTCAATGGTTCATTTGCAATTGGTATAAACATTGCTCGTTGAACTATTGGTAATCCTTGATCAGCCATTGGCTGTGGTTGATGTAGATTTTGTTTTGGAACCTGATGCTGAAAAATGTTCGGTTTTGGGCCATTTTTTGGACGGACACCATACATTGCCCGTAATAAATCATGGGATGGTGATGTACTATTTGAAGGAGTAGTTTCGATTAGTGGACCAATTTGTCTTTCCTGAACGTAGCCTGAAAGTTGTTTTAATTAATTAAGGCGTTCATGCTTGTGGCAATCACTCACGCAAACCTTGTCTAGCTCGAGCACCCTGCGCCGACTCTTGTAGTTCCCTAATTGCCCGGTCCTCGTCCTCTTCCGTATTGGACCATAGAAAACAGGTTTTGCCACAATTCAAAGGGCAACCCCTTTTGGCTTCACGTTCGTGCCTGCAAAAGTGTTCGTATTTCATCTGAAAAATTCAAAAACTCATATTTTAATAACACAGTTATACGCGATGGCTAAGTTCCTAATTACACTGGGAAGGCGGCAAATATAACACATGGTTGTACCGCATCTGCAAGTGATCAGGTTACAGCCGTCTTCTTTGGTGAATCTTGCCTTGCATTTTGAGCAAGTTCTGATTTTGGCTTCTGCCATTTTTTCTTCGCTGCGGGTGTTAAAGAAACTCGTTGGAACATTTTTGGGTTGCGTCGTTGGGCGTCTTTTAAAACTTACTAAGTTTTTCTAATTTCTGTTTCTCCATTCTTTTCAATCTGGTCGCAAGTTAAACCTTCGTGATCCTCGAATAGTTCTTCACAGTGACGACAAAATATCTGTCGATATAAAGATTTATTTTTGAGAATCAAAATGGTGTTACGCCTACCACTCTCTATGATACCCGACTCAAATTACACTTCATTCTGTTCTTAGTTAAAGGACAAATAAATTGGGGAAGGAATCTACGTTTTCAGATAGGATAAGGGGCTTTACTAGTTCTTTAACAGGGCCTAATCCTTTTAGACTACTTATTAAGCTGGGATTTTAAAAACGGAACCTATCATAATCCTAGATAAAGATCAAATTTGGTTTTCCATAGGCCTCATCTAATGGTAAACAGTGGCAAAAGCAGTAACAAACGAAACCACGTGGGCGTCCGTCTATTCTTTATCCATAGCAAGGAGGATCAGAGAAGGAGAGGAAATGTGGGGCTGCGTTGAGTTAGAGAGAGAAGAGCCAACCTCCCACTCGGGTGGAAAGGGGGGATAGGAAATTCTCGAGGTAAACTGTTGTCACGTGGTCGCTAGCTAGCGCGTCTCATAAAGGATTCGTTTTACCCACGCGACAACATTTTACCACGAAACGTCTCTACCCCCGTTCTCCCAGAGTGGGAGTTTAGGCCGACGCAGTAGGAACCGCGCCGTCCCCACATTTCCTCTCCTTCTCTGATCCTCCTTGTCCATAGCAGACGCTGATGTGGTTTTATAGTTATTACTTTTGCCACTGTTATAATATTTCATTTATAACTTGTATACCTTAATAACTTTATTAACTTCATTATACCTTTTTATGGAGTGTAATTTGAAAGGAATAATGAAGTTACTAAATTTATTAATGTATACAAGTTATTAAAGTGATAATGAAATGTTATAACAGCCACTGTTTGCCGTTAGAGGACGCTTTTCAACGCCAGGTTTTGTTATTCATCATTATCTATTAAAATAGTTGTCCATTGTGCTCACTGTGTTGTTCACAAACAACCAAGTATAAAAAAAGTTAATTGCTTTGGATTGTTCTTTACTTTTACCTCATTATTTGATTCTAATCCAACCTTATGTCTAATATAATGGTATATTGGGATCCATTAATGATATACTATTTACCACAAGTAATTGACCACCATGGTCTACTTTTGATCACAAGTAATTGTCCACCATATTTGAGATATATCCTACTTTATATCACAAGTAATTGTCCACCATATTTGAGATATATCACAAGTATATTTACCAAGTAAGGGAGGACATAGTATACGAAGTAAAAAAACTCCGCTCATTGTTAATACCTTGCCACATTGCGTACAAGCAAAGTAGGTAACAGTCGCTTCCAATTCCGCGCCGAAGTTGCAAAACTTGCATCTAACAAAATCTTCTAATCCAGCTATATTGATACTCTCCTCCAATTTCTGATTTTCGTAATTTTCGTAAAGCGAATCCGGCAAGGCTCTCATTAATTGGTCTGTTAATTTAAATTGCAGGGTAGAATCTAGTTCCCACTTAGCGAAAAACATCACGAGCTCCAATTGAATTCATTATTTTTCATCGGCAAATAATTTTTGTATGGCCAAAATCAGCTAAAATTAGCCAAGTGGGAACTAGCCTTCACTCGACAGCATTACGAAACTCTGATATTTCCTTGAAACTCGCTAGTAATACACTAATATACCTCTTGTAAAAATGGCTTGACAGTCTTCGGTCATACATTTTAACGCTCCCTAAATATTGGACATAAAATAATCAAATTAAACTTTTTTTTTTTCTTTTTTATTATTCAAAAGGTGGTGTACATACCTTTCCTTGTCCGAAAATTGTTTCTTGGACGTATCTTTTCAAGCATTGGGGGCAGAAGAGATGACCCTCGACACATTGCACCATGGAACAAAATTGTACATCTTCGTAACAACAGCCGCACGTGAGCAATGGTTCCTGATTTCGTAAAGAGATTGTTCATGCATTTCTTTATACAAACAAGTATTAAACTTGAAATCAAAATAGGCTTAGCTGGATTCATGGAGATCCTGCATTCCCCATATAAGGAGTAGCGACCAATGACATTGATCGATGGCCTATATACGAGGATTGCAGGATCTCCATGAATCCAGCTAAGCCTATTTTGATGGTAAGTTTTAAATTTATTTCTAGTTTAATATTTGTTTTTATTTTATTTACTGGTGGATTAGGCCTATTTAAACGATAAGGAATCGATAAAAAAATCACTTGTTCTTAGGTTGCATTCTCCCTTTAAGGAAGAAACGCGTGGAGTTAAGGGAGTTAAGTTTTTATTTTAATAAACACTAACTAGAGATAACTTTCTAGCTCTTTAACAATCTGAAGCAGCGCATGAGATACATAGATATGCATAGTTCGTTTTGCCTGTAAAATATTTTTATTTTTTAAATTCGCCGCTCTGAAATTACTACGAAAAAACGTGGTTTTGCGTAACTAATAAGTGGTTGAGAATTTTTCTTTCATTTTTTTCTAGAGCGGAAAATTTCCAGCATATCTTATTTATGTATATTATCAGGAATTTTATAGGCGGTATAAATTCCGGATGTAATAGAAATAGCGAAACCTTTTAAAGGGCCACTCTCACACATAAAATAAGACACTGCATTTCTCTGATTAAAATAATCAAAAAATCGAACTGATGGATTAGATACGAGGGATTACAATGACCTTACACTTCTTTATCCTCGAATTATCTCCATAGCTTTAAAGGGAGAATGCAACCTAATTAGAAGTGATTTTTTTTATCGATTCCTTATCGTTTAAATAAGCCTAATCCACCAATAAAAACTTTACAAAACAAATATTATACTAGAAATAAATTTAAAACTTAGCCATCAAAATAGGCTTAGCGGGATTAATGGAGATCCTGAATTGCCTCAGTGTAAGGTCTACCGACCAATGAGCAAAGGCCCGTCGTTCACGCGATATCTCTATGAGACTTACAATCGCGTTCGATTGGTCGCTAGATCTTATACGCGAGGAAATCAGGACTGGATCTCCATGAATTCCGCTAAGCCTATTTTCCGGGTAAGTTTTTAATTTATTTCTAGTTTAATATTTGTTCGTAATTTTTTTTAATTGGTGGATTAGGCCTATTTAAACAATAATGAATCGATAAAAAAACACTTGTTGTTAGGTTGCATTCGCCCTTTATATAAAAATACCAAAAATCACAGGGTACTATCCCTTTGAAAAGTAACGGGTCGACTAATTTCATCCCTGTTGTTAACTCTAGTTGGAATGGACTATACCCTCGTGACCCAGATGATTAATATTTTAGTTTTAGTTACAATTTTAATCTTTTTTTTATATAATGGGTAAATTTTATCCGAAATACTATCCCGAATTTCTATAGTTTTTGAACAAGGGCACTTTGGAAAATATGGAAATCTGACTCTCTAGTAATAGCATAATTACCAAGTGCTTTTAAATAACAGTTTACTATAGAGACCGAAAAGTACAAGTAGCTATCAATCCATATAGTTTAATTTTATAATGATAGTCAAGTTAATTAATATAAATGAATTTATTTACCGGTGTATTAGTTTCCTCTTCAATAGGGATGCTATTAAGCAAATTTTCCTTCCATAATCGTTCTTGAACCGCCCTTAATCGAACCAAGAAATTATCTTGTTCCGAAACAGCTACACTCGCCATTGAAACAAGGCGCTAAATGACATTCTAAAATATAAATTCCCAATTTGATTGCCGCATACCCTTTTCAATATAGTCTATCTCATAATGAAATTACAGCGCCTTCCAAACTATCTCGCCATCAATCTCTTTGAAGCCTGATTGGTTTGGAATTTACATAACAAACGAAGTTAGGCAAAATCTTATCTGTAGACTTTGTTCCGAGTTTCCGCGCCAAAATATGAGTCATTTTTAGCGACGATCTTATAGGAGCTTTCTACTGATATAATCAGTTTCACTCTATTGTATTGAATTTCGGAGAGATATTAAGGGAAATAAAAACTACTTTTAGAGGGAAACATCCTAAATTCCCTCCCAGTCAGAGTTAGGTTAAAGTTAATGCAGGGAAATGGTGTTCCCCATTTTTTGGCGGGAAACAAAGTCTATATCGTAATTGGTTTCAAAAAGATCAGTAGCTTTAGACCGAGTACCGAATTACTTCGCTCATTGACCTTAAAATGAAATCATTTCGATTACGGACAACTGAACCAAGTCCTTCGTCCCTTGCTTGCTTCGAAAAAAAGTGACGCTTTCAACTATTAGCTCTAAATATTCTTCCACACAAACTAGCAAGTGTCTAGTTATATTGTACATGTCAACCAATTTTCTATAAACGCTAATGCTTGCTCTACCAAAATAAGTTAACATTAACGCTGAACCTTCACACCGGGGTTCCCCTTTCTACCGTATATGATCCGCCTGACCCCACATTTTTACGACAAGGAACATTTCTTTGCCCCGCGGCTTTTTCGCCATACAACATAAGTCTATAACATCTTAGAAGAACCAATATTCTCTTTCGATAATAGCAAAAGTAAATTAATTAATTCTACAATCGTTAAAGGCGCGTTTTCATGAGAGCGATTTATCAGAGAGAGAAATAATAAGTTACGTTTACACTGTTACTTTCAACCCGTTTCGATTGTTCAAATCGATTTTTCAAGCAAATATTTTTATATTTTGGTGAAGGGCCTCTATATTAAAACTTTGCATTTTGACCGGTTCAAAGTCTCTAGTGTGAACGCGGCTTTAGGAAGGTGCGATATCACACGCTATTGCGATTTTTTTTTATTTTTTCACCCAAATTATTGGATTTTCTTACAAATCGGTCTCATGGAAACGCGCCTTAAAAGTTTTCTAGTGGCGTGTGACGTCATTGGGCGTACTAATTAGCTACTCTGTCTAAATTTACCCTGAAAAAATAAGAGTCGGACCCGATATAGCGTTATTCCTGTTGAGTTTTCAACCCGACATCGACTATAGATACTCCAATTTTTTTATCTTTATCGGTATTAGTTACAATCGGTTTTATATTTCAGCTCATATTTATACAAGTCTCCTTCTTGTCTCAAAGTTTTGGTTTCAAAGAGATAACGGGAGTTTGGCTTTCTACATATTGTTATTGCGAGCTCATTCATAGAAAATGTATGAATAAGATATTTTGAGGTACTGGCTATCTAGCCTTCCCCATTGAGTAATAAAGCTTAATTACCGATATAAAGTACAGTATGTCTGTCACCATAAGTATGTCTGTTGATAAGTTTCGTGGTTGGCGCTAGAGTGACCTGACCCTTAGTATCTCCATTTCTCGTTTTATCATTTATTTATTTTGTGTCTGTATATTCTGTATATATATTTTGTATATTATCCCAAGTGTATTCCAAGTGTACCGTATAATCTGTATGTTTATTTTGTATATTATTCCAAGTGTATTTCTTTTTGTTTTTCTTGTTTTTTTTTTTTTTTTATTTCATGTCTCTTTGTATCATGTCCCAGGGCATAGTCAGGGCGCAATAAGTGTATAGCTTTCTTTACCTGACAAATAAAACTATTATTATTATAGCTAAATGGCAAGGAATCGCACCTTGGATATATTACTCGATCCTCCAGTAGAGAGTCATTCCTCCATGGCTCTTGAAAGTGTAAACATGGTCTGCTCAATGAAATAAGCCTAACTATGGCCGCCTTTTTATTACCCGTTATGACGTCAATTCCGCTAGAGAGTTCAGATTTCAGAAAACAAGCTTACAGTTCATTTTTCACAGATCGAAGCGGCGACTCCCGGCGAGGGGGACTATATGGTCTTGTCTTTATAATTAATTTAAGTGAGATATTAATCGTAAACTTTATTCTAAAGACCAAAAATTGTCAAGATGGGACGACGCTCTATAAGTACCACTAAAAGTGGAAAATTTATGAATCCAACGGATCAAGCCAGTATGAAATATTTTTAACATAGAATATTAAATTTAGGCCTTGCCAATTTAATTTTATTTTTGTTATTATTATGTGATTCAGTGAATAATAACTAAACAATAATATATAACGTGATTTAATAAGCTAGTAACGCAAAATATTTTGGTTTACAGGAAAAGAAGCTCGGAAACGGGAGCTCAAAAAAGTACATTTTGATTTTTTGACAGAAAATAACGTATATGTACCTCAAAGCTAAAATCAATTTGTTACAGAATAAGAAACAGCGACAAATGGTCCGTGCAGCTGTTTTGAAAGGCAAAGACCCCAATCAACTTATACAAGACCTAGAGAAAATCGATCAAATGGGTATGAATGAGAGTATAACCTTTAAAAAAATAGATTGAAGATGAAATGTCGTATTTGTATTGTATCAACTTTTGTAGAGTTCAACGTTACGTGTCCCCCGCCACTCAATGAAAAAGTGTTGAAAGACAAACGTAAGAAGTTAAAAGATACGTGGAATCGCGTTATGAGACTCTACGTAAGTGCCAATCTTTTTTTTTTATTAAAAACCATACCTAAAATTATGACCTCAGTTTAAAGAAGATCACACACGATGGGAAGAGTTAAAAAGAATGGAACTAGAATACGAAAAAAGGCGTCAACAATTAATAAGGTTTTATGGTAATTTTTCTCTGTTTCAGTAAGATAATTATTTTTTAAAATTAATCCAAATATTTGTTACAGAATCAGTCAAATTTGCGCAACAAGTTCAAGTTGACCAAATTCCATTACCCGATGCACCGATGGGAGACTCTATAAGTAAGTTTATTTCAAAATATTTAAACTCAAAATAAATGAATAAATATTCTACGTGTTTCTTTGTTTTTATAGATCCAGCGCAAATTCCTTTACCAAGTGAAATGCCAGAGGAAACCAATATTCATTCGATTTTAAAGAAACCAGCTCTTTATATGTTAGTAAAGAAGAAAATTTACCTTTTTTTTTCCGAGTGATAAAATTGTAGTAAAATTGTGTTCTTTTGTCCATAGTGGAGTTCGAAAACCACCAGGGGTTCCGATAGGACCTCCACCACCATTATCGGATGATGAAGATGATGATATTTACGCAACACTAGGTAAAAAAATAAAAATGTAATGCAATCGTATATCAAAAATATTAATATTTTGAATAATTTTTAGAATCAGCTGTTGATGCGATGGATACTAGCGAAAAATCTGGTAAAGCTCGTCGCATTCGTTTCGCTGATGAACCAACAGAAAATAATAAACTGGAAGAGAAAGAAAAAGATGATAAAAGCGGACCTCAAAGTATCGCAACCGCCGATATTCCAGTACCCCAATTACCTCCTGGACCTCCTCCTGGTTTACCACCACGTTAGTTAAGCTTTAATTTCTTAACTTTTGAAATTGAACGTAATTATTCCTAAAGTATGTACAATTTAAATTTAGTTCCTCCACCTGGACCACCACCTATCATGTTTAGACCACCTCCAATGCGCTCCGGATTAGCAGTGTCTCGAATTGGACCTCCTGGTATCGCTTTACCAACCCGATCCGGTTTACCTCCGGGACCACCACCCAATTTACAGCCAAGAGTTGGAATGCCTATTAGATTACCCCCTGGGCCCCCACCTGGTAAATATACGCTTTGTTTTTAAAGTTCAGGCATAAATTAATGATATAACAATTTATTTTTAGGTATGCCACCACCAAGATTGATGAGGCCGCATAATCTAGCATCCCACATGATGCATCAGCAAATGCATCAAGCCTCCAAATCAAATAATCCTTTATCAAATGTAGTCAGCGCTCCCCCGAATTTGATTCAAAATAGACCCAAATCTAGTTCTAGTTCAGGTGGCGGCGTTGATGATGATAAAAGATCTTCGATTATCGAAGCTAAACCTCAATTGAGAAGTCTGAGTGCCGAATTAACTAAATTTATGCCAACTACACTCAGAATAAAGCGAGAGGATAAGTTGAAGAAAAGTGGATCTAAAACTGGCACTGGTAAGATTAGTTTTTTATTATTTTGTGGATTTAATGTTGTTTTAGTAACTTTTTTCTATTTTCTCGACAGCGGGTGAAAATAAAGATCCTATGCTATCATCAGCCAGGAGTTCAGCAGCAGTTTCGGCACCAACGAAAGATGATACGTACGAGCAGTTCATGAAAGAAATGCAAGGACTTATTTAACATCAGTTCAAATAATAATTATATTTCTGTTCAGCTACATCATTGTGTATAAATAAATATCGCCCTTATTGTATTTTAAGTCATTTAACTTTTGTTTCAAATTCATACTGGGTTTTGAATCTCTTAAAGAAGTTAAAATGGTTTTCAAATTAACGAATTCGACTGGATCCCCAGTGCATTATAAAAAAGTGTTCGATGATGATCTGACTCGCCCAGTGGAATTTAAAACGGACTCTCAGAATGGTTTATCTTGCACCCACTTTAATTCGCTATTAGCCAAATTAAGTTATGTAATACAATTTTTAAATTTAATAGTATGGACACAAATGTCCAAAAACATTTCTTATTTACAGCACTGATCCTTCGAAAAATGAGTGTTTTGAACTTTTGACTGTTGTCTGCTTAAGAACCTCTAGTGACGTTTTCGTAGCGCGGATTGTTTGAAAATCTGAAAAGTCTACAAGAAATAGTACCGGTAAGTATTTGAATTACGTTTCTTTTTATTTTCGGGGTCAAACTTGTTTCGGTAAACTAAAGTTTTATTTGCGGTTTTCATCGCCCGAAGGCAAGAATTTCGAAAATTGAGAAGGATACCAAAAATAAATATTTTCTTTGGGGACACGCCCCCCCCCCCCGCAATATATTAAATTAAACCAATTTGGACCAATCATAATCTTGCTTTTTAGGTCAGGTTTCCCCTGGATGGGATTCTGGGAATTTATTTTGGCATATGATTTTGGTAGCAGTTTAAGTTAACGCGTGACCCTCTGACCGTCAGTCAGTGTGCTAACAACGCTTTGTTTGCGTGATTGACCTCGTTTCGCCAATTTTTTTGTACGTTTTGTCGTATTGTGTACAACTATCTTTAGACAAAGGGAACAAAAGACTTAACGATGCCCAGTAAAAAAAAGACAGTTAAAAACTCCTTATATTTCTATATGAGAGAACTACAGCTAGAAATGAGAGAAGGAGGGACAATGTTGCCTCTTAATGAAATCGCTTTAATTGCTTGTCCCAAGTTCAAAGAGCTACCGTTTGAGGCTAAACAACGTTACGAAGAAATGGCAAAAGAAGAACGACAGTTACGAAACGAATATAACGTAGGTAGATTAACCTCTCATGGAGTCCCTATTTCCTTAATTGAAGCGGAAGAACAAGAAGCCGAACGTATAAAGAATGAAGAAATTGCGAGAGTTCACAGTTTTGTCGATAAAAATATTGCCTCCATTACTAATGTTTCGATCTATATCGTGAGCTTCAACATTCTAGTTGTAACAAGAGATAATCAATTTCTTCCTAATGAAGTTGGAATCGTTGAGTATTCTTTGCGCGAAGGTATTAAAAGTTCATACCACGCTTTCATCAACCCAGGCCGAGTTCCTGTTGGATATTTTGGCGAAGCTAAGAAACACAGCGAAGAATTTCATAATCTACCCGTGATGATGGAAGAGTTTGAAGGACCCGTTGAAGACAATTACAACAAGATTCTTGAAGACATTGTCAAGTTCACAAAGTCAGAAAGAGGTTCAAGGATCCTTTTCAGCCACGCAAGTCAACTAGAGCAAACAGAAGGAGCTTTTCGTTGGCTGATGGAAAGAGCTCCCAGCGTAGATGTGAGAAATATCTCTTTCGCCAATATCTCAATTTTATTGGTCAAGCTCTTCTCAATCACTGATCACAAATTACAAACCCGGGTGGTTGCCGATGATCTTCTTTCTCAAAACAATTTTGATTACGCCCTCAATAGCCGTTGTAATTTCCACGAAGATCTCGATAGCTGCTACTGCGCTCTGTCATTCGCTCGTCGAATGTGTTTTATTCTCTCAGACGCTCTCGTCAAGGTCTTTGGTTTGGAATTGACCTCGAGTCATTTACCAACTCGAGATACCATTTTTATGACAAACGAATCCCTGGAAGCACTAAATGTTCCCCAATTCCTTGAAATTAATACTCCACCATTGATGCCAACGAAAGAAAAGGAAAAGGAATCTGAACAAATTTGTGATTCAGACAATGAGGATTTCTTCGAAACTGAGCTGGTTGGGGCGACTGCTGCCATGGAGATTAAACCGGAAAAGGAGATCTTGGCTATGCCAGATGAAGTTTTACTTCCCAGCTTCAGATGTACGGATACAAAAGGAGGTCTTGGACGAGGCAGAGGCTTGTACTTGTTCAACAATAAATATTAGTCAGTAGACTGATGTTCGTAAGACATTGTTTATTATTTAAAAGATTTACATTACTGACGTGCCTTCAAAAAATACCTAATATTTGAAAATGTTAGCAAAAAAAGCTACACCAATTTCTTTTCATATTACTATCAAAGTTTGATATAATCTTGAAATAACTTCTTTTCTGAAATAAAAAAAATATTTCATGTAGTTTTTCATCCTTTAATAATTTTTTATCTTTTTGTATTCATCGCTTTAAAATAAAACATCATTTCAGCACTTTCTATAATAATCATTTTTGTAAGGCGTTTGAATTTACCCCCAACATTCTGATTGGTTAGTTTTAAGTCAATCTTCCTTGGATTGGAAAAAGAAGTTTTAGAAACTGACCAATCGGCTTCGTACAAATGTAGATGGCGCCACGATTCTCGTCTGAAAAAACAAAATATAATCAAAAAGTGTCTGCTATAGTTTTTATAATCTGGGGCTTTTTTCGCGCGAGTTTATCTTGGTTTGTCACTCCAACCAATGATCCCACCATGTTTAAAAGCATCTCGGACACGTTTTAATCCCGAAAGTTAAATCTGACTTCGAATACTAAAAAGTTTCAACCTCTCACGATCTAAATTTGTATGTATACCATTTTATAATATATATAATTCCTGATATCAAGAATCCATTCAGGTTCCTGAATGAATTCTTGCTGATATTGAATGTATTTAGTACAATACCATTATTTCTGTGTTATTTCATAAGTAATTTAAAATTTTATCCAACGCAAAAATGGTTACTGTAGAACTTCTTAGCTTAATTTAGGCCAAACTAAGAAAAAAAGGCTTAACTTAATTGGCTTTTCCTCATTCTAAATTGACCTATCAAGCTTCATTTAAGTGATGGATGGCTTTCTTAAAGGGAGGATGAAATGTAAAGTAAATTGTGGCGTGTTCCTTTAGACAAAAACCAAATTGTATCCCTGTACCAATAATATGAATATGAGTTATATAAATGAAATCCTCTTTGGGGAAATATCTAAGCGCCCGTAAACATTAAGATTGACGAACAACAAGTCACTAACCTCTCTGTATTCCATTATTTTGATTGAAACAAAAATTGTAGGCCTAACGTGATCTATATACTATATTTTTTAACCAACCCCTATTGGCGGAAGCTTACGAATGAGAAGGAATAGGCACGAAAACGAATACGCACCCAAAAGATTAACTTGTAAGCGTGATAACTTGCTCCCAACTCAACTTTGATTGGCTATCTCGTAACCAGAGTTAGGGGATGCTTCTTTGCTATACAGATTTTAAGGTAGGGATCGTCTTACATCCCACTTTTCTTGTTTTCCTTCGCTTGAAAGTGGGAGTTTATTGGAGATTATTTTGCTTTTACCCTTCCTTTAAAAAGTAAATTTACGTTTTTCTAAGGTTAAACGCTCTTTTTCGTGTTCGGGAGCAATATGTAATCGTATTTTTTCTTTGGCTAAATTTTCAACAAACCGATTAACATTTTGAATCATTTAATATTACAAAAAGTAGTGGTTTTCTGATCCATATTTTCGCGATTAACATTATTTCGTTTAAAAGTAGAATGCAACCTAATAACAAGTGATTTTTATCGATTACTTATCATTTAAATAGGCCTAATCCAACAGTAAAAAAAAATAATTAAGTTTAAAACTTGCATGGAAAATAGGCTTAGCTGGATTCACGGAGATCACCTTAACCAACTCCCCGTATAAGGACTAGCAACCAATGACATTGATCGATGGCTCTTATATGGGAATGCATGATCTCTATGATCAATTTCATTGGTCGCTAGTCCTTATACAGAGGGGAGTTGAGGATATCTCCATGAATCCAGCTAAGCCTATTTTGATGGTAAGTTTTAAATTTATTTCAATTTTTCTTACTGTTGCATTAGGCCTTTTTAAACGATAAGCAATCGATAAAAAATCACTTGTTAGGTTGCATTCTCCCTTTAAGATGTAAACATAAAAGACTTCTATATGCGTTGATCCAAATACTTATTTAACATAAATTTAATAAAAAATACATTGACGAGAGTTTATTTTATCAGAAAAGAATAATCAGCTTAAGTATAATTTATTATTTATTGTATATTCAAATTGATCAAAATTAGACCTTTTAGATACGAGGTTTTGTTAAGTTTAAGCCTAAATCGTGGAGTAATTTATTTACGAGCACTCGGAATAACATTTAAATTTTATGCCTTAACATCCCAAAGCCTAGCTTCCCCTTTCAAATGCAGAACCAAAGGTTGTAATTTGGAGAAATCATTATTTTTAAAGCTTTTATTTATTCCTAGGTTGGAAGATCCCGGGCTTTCTTCCTCGAGGGAAAACGCAAATCGATGGAGGCCAATCAAAAGGCTCCGTAGCCGGCGCACGCGCGTCTAGGTTCTTCTCGCGCTTCCGCTCGAGGATCGCGAAGCCTATCTATCGACGAAGCCATTCAGTGCGGCGAAAACGTTAGAGGAGAGAAGGCGATTAACGGTTAACGCGGACTTCCGTATTAGTTTATTATACCGGTCGAGAGAAGGCCGACCGCCGACGGAAACATGGCCGACGAAGCGCCCGAGTTTGACGACGCGAACCAGCAAGGGACCGACGGACAATCCTATTGGGCCGTGCGATATCGCGCTCGTAAAGGTGCTTTAAAAAAGAAAAATGTCTACGAAATCAAGGATCACAAGTTCATGCCTCGGTTTTTCAAACAACCTACGTTTTGCAGCCACTGCAAGGACTTCATTTGGTAAGTTTTTTTGTTTTTATATCATCTTTGAACCCTGCGGGTATCATTCAACGAAGCCAAGGCTTAGTACTTAAAATCGCGACTCTTTGGGTTTCGCCAGGGAGATTTAAACACCATCGTTATTTTGATAGTGTTTTTTTTTATACAAACCGTTTTTGGGGTTAATGCGGTGAGATCGTGGCTCTCGGCACTTGTTGAAATGGGGAAATTGTTTCCAAGGTTATCGTATTAAGAAATATTTAAGGAATTTCGCAATTTTTATTAGCCCAGGTTCCGCGATTTTGAAGTCTTCATTATATTATTTTGAAATTAAGTTGATAGGGTAGTTAAAATTAGGTTGAGAAATATAGAGGTACATTCATACAACTGAATAAATTTAAAGGAGTTGTAGGATTGTTTCATAGAAATATGCAAATTATTAACCTGGCCAAATTTGGTCTATATTTTGACAACTACGCCCCCTCAGATTTCGCGGGTTTTTTATATAGTAAAGGGGGAGATCCTGGTGGGCGTTAGTTTTTCCCCACGTCTATTTTACGTAAATTTAGCCTATTTTTTGGTCTACCGTTTTTATTATTAATCCTGCCAATTTAATTATGATATTTTGGGTGATTGTTGATATTGAATCTTGATAAAATTCATAAGAAGCCTTTTTGGTATATTGTCAAGTGGGGTTTAATAATTTTCGTTAAACTTTAATCAACTTTTAAATAATTTAAGCTAGTATTATTGTTATACCAGAGATAAAGATTAGCCCAAGTTTGTACGTTCTGAACATAGTATTTGCGACTTCATAGCTTTAGGTGGCGAGAAGTTTTATCACCTTTCATCTTATAGTATAATAAAGAGATTAAGAGGTGGAAAAAAAAAGTCTCGGTATAGTTAAGGTTCATTATCGGTTTATCATCAGTTTTAATCTGGGTTATATATCCAAAACCCCCACGCTTTAAGGTATTAACTCGATAATGAAGAAATATGTATCGAGTTTTCCATAATGGCAACATTTAATAAGGCTTCCATCCTTCTTGTATAAATGAGAAAAAGCTTTGCTCGTTATGCTAATCCATACTGATTATCTATCAACGCTGTTGAGTTTCGAGGTATTAGTTATATTAGCTATTATAAGATTAGTCTTCATTAAAGGGACACTTAAAAGTATTTTTTCGATTAATTTTATGAGCTGGCCAATGAGAAGAAAGATGAGCGATTTTGCTTCTGAGGGACTTCATTACCTTTAATGACAAGTAAAACTGGAGTGGTGCAAACCAGGCCACAAATTCCTGTGTTATGGAAGGGCTCTAAACATGCCGTCCCCTTTGGCTCAAAAATGGAGTGTTTGTAGTTAAGGGCAAAGGTTTAAAACTAAGGGTACCCCTTTTGTCTGACCCCCTATAGGACCACCCCATAATCCTGCCCTGTCTAATTAAGTGCAATTAAAGCAACTACGTCCGAACCTTCCAATGTTTAAAATTTAGTTAACTTCCGGAATTTAACCCTCTTAGAAAATACCAGATTTTTTTTTTCAGGCCCTCGTTTTTTAATTTCTGTTTTTTTAACGAAAATTTATAAAAAAAAAAACGGTATTTTGACTCTAATATTGAAGTTATTGGCTAGTTCTACACGCGTTTGACGTCACGAATGAATATTTTTATATATATTAAAAAGTATTTCCGGTTTACGAGAGACTCTTAAAGAGAGAATGAAGAATTTTTTTATTATAGATTCTAATACGAATGGAATATACTAAGACCTTTGCTTATAGAAAATAAATAAAACCTTTACGAATTAGTGCAAAATTCAAAGATCTAGAGAGTAAATTGTCTCCTCTATAATAGCCAGGGGACCATTAGTAATATCTGGTGTATATAACAAACCCCTTTCGAGAGTAGTTCGAAGGTGGCCTTTACTTTTAAAGTTAAATCTTAGCCAATAACAATATTTCAACTCTAAGTCACAAATCTTGCGGTGATGGGAATGTCGTCTAAGAACTGATTTTGAAGTTCAATTTAGGATTAATTTTGTCGATGGACATTATTTGAATACATTGGTAATCTATTTGGTCCAATTTACCCGAGTTCTTCAGTATAATACGGTAATTTCAAGATATCAAAACACTTTTATAGTTATATACAGTGTTGCCACAGGTCAGGGAAAAGTCAGGGAATTATAAAATCAACCAAAAAGTCAGGGAATTTGAAAATGAACCAAAAAAGTCAGGGAAATTTAAGATATTTTAAAAAAGTCAGGTAATTTAAAGATCTTTCAAGAAGCCAGGAAAAGATTTCAAGCTGACCGTGTCAGTTGTATAGATTAGAACAAAGATACGCGTGCAAAAAGTTTGGCGAACGCGATTATATAAAAAATAAAAGGTTAGAAATTGGGTAGTATTAGCTGAAACGGTCAGGGAAAAACCTGGAAAAGTCAGGGAATTTGAATCTGAAAAAATTGTGGCAACCCTAATATAGTTATTTATTTTATTCAGTTACGAAAGTCTCGTGTCTATGAAACGAGCAAAACTAGTTCTTTATCGCGCAAAAAAATATATAAAAATATTCATTATGGCTTCTTGACGCATTTAATAAACCCGTTCCTCATTGATAATTAGAGGCCATGGTTATCTTCTTATATATTTGGACCTTGATCCTTGAGAAAATAAATTTGGGGGCATTTAAAATTGCGTAACTTAATTATAATGTTTTTGTTATATAATCAGAAATATTATTACTTACAAATACAAATTTAGTTAATTACATTAGAATTTAAAGTCGTTTTTAAATTCCGATCTCGTCTGTTTCGCAAAATGAAAGACGAAATTACACCCATTGATCTAATTACTTGATAAATTGTAGAATACATATACCTATACTTGCCATTAACAGCCGTATTTTTTGACATCTTTGGTCACATGACTCTTGGAGGGAATTTTCACGATAGTCGCTCAAGCATTTCATTATTTAATAAATAATGGTTCCCGTTACATTTTCCCAGTTTTTAAAAAGTAAATTTTTATTTTATCAAAAAAACTACACGCATAATGAAATGACATATTATTTTTTAAAAATTATGTATGTGTGGTTGTCTTTGTTTCGTGATAGTTTTGGCTGTCGTGTCGTGTGTAGTTGTATAATATGTAGAACGCCTGCCATACAAATTAATACCGGAACGTGTGTATTTTTTAAAGTCCAAGTATCACGTAACTAGCCATTTTAATTAGATTTAACCGAGGTTTAATTACAATTAACCAAGGTTTGAACTGAGAAGGCTCAGTTAAGTCTGATTAAACCACAGCTAATTACATTTAACAAAGATTCTACGCGGGGAATTTTTACTTTAAAATTTGAAATTATTTCGTTTGCAACGAAATCCCTAGAAATTTGTTTAACAATTAACAATGGCGTTTCGTTATACAACCAATTATAAATCTGTCAAGCTCGAAAACGACTCTGTAGACGGAATTGGGAGACGGTTCTGACTTGTAATAAATGTATAAATCAAGTTACGAAAATATAACTTGGCATATAAGATAACACAATGGGCTTTCCTGTCTTGATTAAAATATCTCGTCTCTAAGGATTATACGCCAAAATAAAACATTTGCGGAAAAACCACAGAAATTGCGGGAAAAAAGGGGAAAAATTTTATTTAATAGTTGTTTTTTTAAATTTCTAAATCGTCTTGAGATTTTTGAATATATTTTAGCCACGTTCACACATGATACTTTGGAACCGTTTTCAAACCTTTTCGAATATTCAAATCGATTTTTTTTTTTTTATTTAAATTTTCTTTCTTGATTAAAGATCTACACGGGTGACCCCAAATTTTAACATCTGACCTTTCCAAAACGGTTAAAAAACGGTTTCAAAGTCTGTAGTGTGAACGCAACTTTAGTTACTATAGCCGCGTTCATACTAGGCCTTGAAATCGATTTTATACCGTTTCAAAATTTTTCGTTAGAGTCACGTGAACGGGAAACCGTCATTTCTCGAATCGATTTGATTCCATTTCTCTGGGAACTGCTTCGGGAACTAGTTTTATACCGATTCGGTTTCAACAACCGATAGATAATGCTACCATAAATCGATTTATAAAGATATTGCTTGAACACGTGACTCTTAAAACGTTTCCGGTCGATTTCAATATCGGTTTGATTTTACCCTTTCAAATCGATTAAGAAATGTTAGTGTGACCGTAGCTTAAATAAATGAACAAGGAACTGTAGAGAAAGATTTCTTTTCTACAAACCAATATTGTAAATATCATTTATTTTTTTTTTTTATAACAAAACTAATTTATATTGCTCAATTTCTTTAAAAATTACTTAATATTCAAACGAAATACGTCATTTATCGTATCCGTTTCTGATAGGATATACCCGCGTGTAGGTTATAGGAAATAGTTAAAATCGTGCGCCAATAAGATATAGTTAACTCTTATGTCCGATGTCGTGATAAAATTAATTGAATCCTTCTCGTACAAGCGTAAATTTAATTAAAAGTGATTTTTTTATCAATTGCTTATCCTTTAAATAGGCCTAATCCACCAGTAAATAAAATTACAAAACAAATATTAAACTAGAAATAAATTTAAAACTTACCTGGAAAATAGGCTTAGGTAAATTCAAGGAGATCCTGAATTCCCCATATAAGGGTAATCGATCTAGTCCTTATACAAGGAGTTCAAGATATCTCTATGAATCCTGCTAAGCCTATTTTGATGGTAAGTTTTAATTTTATTTCAAGTTTAATATTTGTTTGTAAAATGTTTTAGTGTTGAACTAGGACTATTTTAACGATAAGGAATCGATAAAAAATCACAAGTTGTTAGGTTGCATTCTGTCTTTAAAAGAATTCTAATTCTGATACTTGATCGCTTTCGTGCAGTCTGTTTCTTGAAAGTACTTAGCTGCGTTCACACTACAGACTTTGAAACCGTTTTTAACCGTTTTGGAGAAGTCAAATTATAAAATTTCGAGATCACCCGTGTACACTTTTGATCAAGAAACAAAATGACTATCTTAAAAAGTCGATTTGAACATTCGAAACGGTTTGAAAACGGTTCAAAAGTGTCAAGTGTGAACGTAGCTAATGTAGTTCCTTAATTTGGAGCCGATATGACCGATAATAAAGCCCTTCACATGTTCAAATGACTAATTAAAAAAAAACTGTATCGTACGTGCCTATAGGGGCAAAGGTTAAAATTAACCACACGCGTAATTTAGTTTATTAGCAAGTTTTGACTGTCTTGGCATTAATTGACCGATCTTTTCTGTGGCTTGTAAGCGTCTTCCTTTTCTTAATTATCTCCTTCTGATAATACCCGGGTAATCTATTAAAAATAAGTCCTTTAGTAGTTTAGCCGTGTATAGACCTTGAATTACATTTACATGTAAAAATTAATTAAAAGTTAAATAGCTGATGTTCTGATAAGTTTTTATCATTAATTTATATATTTAATTACACTTGAAATGCCCAAGGCAACAGAGAACCGTTTTATCAAGGAACCCCTCTCTAGAGTTACGCAAATTTACGTTCATTTAAGAGCCAATCTGATGCAGGTTTTCAAAAATACCACTTTTTAGAATAAAAAGGACGTGTTTCGCCACTCGATAGAAATCGAACAAAAGTCCAAAAATGAGCTATATGTTAAAATAGAAATGGCCGTAACTTTTCTTTCCGACCTCCTAGGCATAAACTGATTGCACCATTAGAAAGTAGACATTCCCTAGATTATTTTAAGATAATAAAATTCTGTTTCGCCACTCGAAAAAGGTGTTTCGCCACT
Organism: Odiellus spinosus; assembly: GCA_963920705.1. NCBI lineage: Eukaryota > Metazoa > Arthropoda > Arachnida > Opiliones > Phalangiidae > Odiellus > Odiellus spinosus. The sequence continues at coordinate 19,837,276 of OY987229.1, read as the reverse complement.
CGATAGAAATCGAGCAAAAGTCCAAAAATGAGCCCTATGTTAAAATATAAATGGCCGTAACTTTTCTTTTCGACATCCTAGGCATAAACCGATTGCACCATTAGAAAGAAGAGATTCCCTAGATTATTTTAAGATCATAAAATTCTGTTTCGCCACTCGAAAAAGGTGTTTCGCCACTCGATAGAAATCGAGCAAAAGTCCAAAAATGAGCTATATGTTAAAATAGAAATGGCCGTAACTTTTCTTTTCGACCTCCCAAGCATAAACCGATTGAACCGTTGGAAAGTAGACATTCCCTAGATTATTTTAAGATCATAAAATTCTGTTTCGCCACTCGAAAAAGGTGTTTCGCCACTCGATAAAAATCGAGCAAAAGTCCAAAAATGAGCCCTATGTTAAAATAGAAATGGCCATAACTTTTCTTTTCGACCTCCTAGGCATAAACCGATTGCACCATTAGAAAGTAGACATTCCCTAGATTATTTTAAGATCATAAAATTCTGTTTCGCCACTCGAAAAAGGTGTTTCGCCACTCGATAGAAATCGAGCAAAAGTCCAAAAATTAGCCCTATGTTAAAATGGAAATGTCCGTAACTTTTCTTTTTGACTTCCTAGGCATAAACCAATTGCACCATTAGAAAGAAGACATTCCCTAGATTATTTTAAGATCATAAAATTCTGTTTCGCCACTCGAAAAAGGTGTTTCGCCACTCGATAAAAATCGAGCAAAAGTCCAAAAATGAGCTATATGTTAAAATAGAAATGGCCGTAACTTTTCTCTTTGACCTCCTAGGCATAAACCGATTGCACCATTAGAAAGAAGACATTCCCTAGATTATTTTAAGATCATAAAATTCTGTTTCGCCACTCGAAAAAGGTGTTTCACCACTCGATAGAAATCGGGGAAAAGTCCAAAAATGAGCCCTTTATTAAAATTCAAATATAGTATGAAAAAACTAAAAATATAATCTAGGCATATATGCTTTCGAAAAATGGTGACATCCTCACTTTAAATACGAAATATGATTTAGAAAGTCTATCACCAGGGAATTGATCTCTCCACGAAATAAATCTGATTGTTGTTAACCTATCGTCACGGTCCATCACCTCCCTCGAATAGGCGGACTTCTTTCGCGAAAGCTCAAGTTTCAACCCAATTAACGTTCGCGGTAGATATCAATTTTATTTTGAAAATAATTGAAAACTCGAGATATTCCTGGGAAAAGATTACCTCATCGAAATAGATTTTGTTTTAGGGGGAAAAGACTTCCGATCTAGTCTTAGTAGACCTTTTGTTGTTTTATTTATATTTTTATCAGAAGTCGATAATTTTATTCCATAAAAGTAGAAGTAGATGAAACCCTAAGTCTATTACTCCCGGGTCTTGTCTACCCCTCTCTGTATGGGTTAGTTTCAAAAAGCGCGATTCGTACGCCTCCTAACGGTAGATATTTTCGGAGCGGGAGTTCGTCGAGCGAATATCTCTAGCAGCCTTGGAGTTCGTCAAAAAAACGTCGTCGTTTGTGGAGAGAGAGAATTTCCAATTTTCCGTAGACAGGGGGTATGAAGTAGGACCCCTCCGATCTCGTAAAATTGGGAATTTTACCCATACAGAGAGGAGCGCTATATGGAACATTAGAGTAGTAGACTTCAAAGGAGGGTTTCATCGGCTTCTGATAAAAGTAAACAACCCACGTAGCTTACAATCAGCAAAGGTCCAGGTAAATGTACCGTCAAATTTTGATACGAGACACTCTATAGCGGCCGCTTTTTACATATACTACATTTAAACCACTGTTAAAAATACCACTTGGGAACCTTAACGATCTCGAGCCAGAAACCCCACCAAGGACGGGTTCTTTGATTTAGGTCTAGGCTTTATGTTATTAACATTTATTTTCTTGTTTAAAGACAATTAATAGGCTTATGATATAACGGTGGCAAAACTGTTTCGTGTAGTACACAAAATTGGGCGCTTAGAAATTAGCATTATAGCGCTGTATGGAACTGTTTTCGGGGCTTCTTTGTGTATATACGTCTATATATTGATATATATTTAGTGAAGCCCTAAAAGTCGCGTCCATTTTTTTTCTTCGTTTGGAAATAGAACGCGGTAATCAATCCCTAAGCTACCGGCGGTAATCCCCGAAACGACCAAAGATCATATATATGAACCCCCTTTCGATTTTAAGCAAAGGACGGTGACGTCAAATAGACTTATAGCCAAGGAGATTGGGACAAATATTAAGATTCTTTTGGGAAGCCTTATATATTCAGTAACTGTCTATCTTTGATTACATTCTTGAAATATATATTTTTGTAAAGAAAAACTTGACTTTCGTAACGGAATTTAGGCCGCTTGTAAGGATGTAAACCCGAGTGTAAATCTTGTCTCGATAGTGTCCCCATTTGGTTTCTTTTGGAATTCTCCAAAGAGGTACTAAGCTCGTGTAAAGAACGAGAAAAGTACAATGAGAGACTTTCCTTAGCTTTGGATGCAACCTAGGCGTCACGCGCTTACACAGAGCCAATCGGAGATAAGCCAACTACTTCGTTATTGCACCCCACACATTTCCGTCAAGCCCGTATAGCTATTACACACAGGGTAATCGCCAGCCCAAATTTTTATAGTTAGGGCCCATTGCTAGCCTGTAATATTTGGTTTTGTATATCTGCAGAAGCCGATGAAACCCTCCTTTGAAGTCTATTACTCCCCGGTCTTGTCTACCCCTCTCTGTATGGGTTAGTTTCAAAAAGCGCGATTCGTACGCCTCCTAACGGTAGATATTTTCGGAGCGGGAGTTCGTCGAGCGAATATCTCTAGCAGCCTTGGAGTTCGTCAAAAAAAAACGTCGTCGTTTGTGGAGAGAGAATTTCCAATTTTCCGTAGACAGGGGGTATGAAGAAGGACCCCTCCGATCTCGTAAAATTGGGAATTTTACCCATACAGAGAGGAGCGCTATATCGAACATTAGAGTAGTATACTTCAAAGGAGGGTTTCATCTACTTCTGGTGACTTTGACTAGCCACTTTTGTAAAATTCCAACTCCTTTGTGACTTAAAAGATGTCTTCTACGCTTCTAATTCATACAACTAAGCCTTTGCTTCATAATACGTGCTGAAAACTCTATCCGACTTTGACAATAATCTTGGCGAATTTTGGTAATTTGATTCGGTAAACCCCCCCCCCCTTTTTTTTTTTCTTTTACATGTAAAAAAAAAAAGTTTTACAATCGCTTTATGGAGTTAATAATAATGGGCGGTGGTAATGTGTGTGGGACGTGTCGGGTCTCGTACTCTGCTGTTCAAGAACAGTTGGTGTAATGAAAAAAGCTGAATCTGATTGATTCACAATGTTAAATCTCATAAAGAAGAAAACTGTATGTGTCCAACTCCTTTTGAACAAGAGTATAATACGAGTTCTTGCGTCAATTAGGAAAATACCACGCTCCAAATTCGTGCGTGCAACACTATAGGCTTAATTAAAATCCATAAAAAAAGTGTAATATAGTTTTGCCCAGTTAGTTTTCAAAGCCATATATCAAAAGTATGTGTAAGGATAATATAATTGTACTGTTAAGTCGGGTTTTCCCCTCTTATTTATTATTTGTACTCTAAGCTCTACTTAAAGGGAGAATGCATCCTCATAACATCGTTTAAATAAGCCCACTTTAAATATAACCAGAGGTATATAATAACCCCCTTCGGGGGGAAGTATGAAAGCCCCTATAGTACCAATGCTAAAAATCACGAACAACAAGAGCCCGCTGCTGACTATCTAGGCCACTAGCTCGCGCTGGACTTCTCAATGTCGCTACTCTAGGAAATGGTCTTTGTATAAACAAGACGGCTCGATTTGTGTTTAGAACTTCCTGTCTCGGGAGTCAGGCTGTCTGTTAAAATGGAGTCGAAGGTTGACTTCAGCTCGCGAGTTCCGGAAGTGTGCGTAGGGAAAATTTAGTGAGGTTCAAAATGGTGTAACTATTTTTTGGGAGTAAAGCGGTGTGTCGATCCGCCGCGATTTACGCCGGGCACTTGTTGTTCGTCGATTTTGCCTACCTTTCATACTTCCCCCCGTAGGGGGTTATTATATACCTCTGATATAACCAATTTAGAAATTTATTACATTCTTGAATGGGACTTGAATTTTCTATGGAAACACTCGTTTTCTTTTGTAGGTTATAGGTTCTTTCTTATTTTGTTAAATGCTTGCTTTATTGAGATAGGTTCGCGTGCTTAGGTATAGTTTAGGGTAACGTAATATGTGCATTTTATTTTATATCTATATTAGTCCAGTTCTTTTGTTTCCCTCGTGTTTAACTCGTGTTAAAGGTAATTAGTATTATGCTTAGTAAGTATTATTGAAGCTGTGGTTTATACCTTTTTCAATTTTACGATTGGGCGTGGCTATCCACTTCCGATTCTTTGGAACTAGGAGACATATCTCTACAGGTTTTTAAAGTTATAAAAGATAATAGACTTTCCCAATTAGAAAACATCGCCTAATTAAATAAGAAAAGATCCAAAATTATCGAAATTATAAAATTCCAACAGAAATTAAATAACTTCAAAAAGTGGACCAAATGCATTTTATATTTTGGTCCGATTTTGGTTGAATTCAGGTTTTTTTTTGTCCATTTTTTGTTGGAATTTTACAATTTGAACCGATTTTGACTAAATTTAGAAATGATTAGGGGAAAATCTAGAAAAATCAGGGAATTCACAGTGAAAATTTTAGAAAGATTCATGTTAAAAATATAGTTAAATTCAGGGAAATTATATAAGGTCAGGGAATTTTAAAATGGGCCCAAATTGTCAGAGAAATTAATTATTTTGGTACATGTTAACCACTTAATTATTATAAACTTATAATATTTGACTTTTCCCCGAGGGGGCAGACACTCTCGAACTCAGGTGTACAAAATTTTCGAACTCTTTGCACTACCAAAGCTGAACTCGGAGTTCATAAGAGTTCGAACTCAATGCACTGTCAAAGCTGAACTCAGTGAACTCAGGTGTACAGCGAATTCAAGAGTGTCTGACCCCTCTCTTTTTCCCTCAGATTAAGAGTAAACTATCCTAAAAAGTGGGAATTACCAAGAGCTTACTCTTACAAAAATGTTTTTTGGTTGCTCCATTTTTAGCTCCTAGTTTCCCTTTAAATTGAACAAATATACAACTAAAAAATTATATATATATATAAAATTATAACTTAAAAATAATATAACTAAAAAAATATCTGAAAAACAATAAATATTACATTAGTAGATGTTTTTTGGAATAAAATCCGGTTCCTATTATGCAATGAAACCGTCAAACCATATAAAAGAAAGCTTATAAAGTCGAAAGTGGCATCTTCAAAAAATTGACACGCAAGGACATCCGCTTTACTCCGTTATTAGTTGGATATGTTGACAGTATGGAAAAATACTGCCGCGGATGGATTTACAATGTTAAATCCCGTAGGAATATAAGTAGTTATTGCCAAATCATTACCAGTTCTCCTTCGTATCGTTTGTTTCATCTGCAGTTTGCAGCGCTAAACAAAGCAGCTCATATCATAAATGGATTAAATACGCTTTAAATCCCGATGAAAACGAATAGAATAAAGATTGCGAGTTTAAAGCGCAACGCTGTCGAACTATTCAATTTCATGATCTTATGAAACTTTGCCGTAATATACTTGGAATAGACTCATGTATTTTTTTTTTTGGAAAAGGTTGCTTGCTGAAGAAAAAATTTCATTAATATCGGATTGTTGGGCATATTTATTTATTTTTATTTTTTTTTTTATTTCACAACTGTTTTACATTTTTCTTAGATATTATATTTCACGGATGTTTTTATATTTCTAAGCTTTCTCGGTAAAAGCATTTTGATATTTCTAAGTTACTTTGGGAGAAATTTTGATATTTCTAAGCTACTTCGAGAAATTATGATATTTATAAACCATTTTGGAAGAAATTTTTATGTTTCTAAGCTATATTGGAAGAAATTTTGATATTTTTAAGCTACTTTTGGGAAATTTTTGATATTTCTAAGCTACTTTTGGGAAATTTTTGATATTTCTAAGCTACTTTTAGGAAATTTTTGATATTTCTAAGCTACTTTTGGGAATTTTTTTAAATTTCTAAGTTACTTTTGGGAATTTTTTTAAATTTCTAAGTTACTTTTGGGAATTTTTTTAAATTTCTAAGTTACTTTTGGGAAATTTTTTAAATTTCTAAGCTACTTTTGGGAAATTTTTTATATTTCTAAGCTACTGTTGGGAGAATTTGATATTTCTAAGCTATACTGTTGGGAGAATTTGATATTTCTAAGCTATACTGTTGGGAGAATTTGATATTTCTAAGCTATACTGTTTGGAGAATTTGATATTTCTAAGCTACTGTTGGGTGAATTTGATATTTCTAAGCTACTGTTGGGTGAATTTGATATTTCTAAGCTACTGTTGGGTGAAATTTTGATATTTTTAAGCTATTTTGGGACAATTTGATATTTCTAAGCTACTTTTGGGACAATTTGATATTTCTAAGCTACTTTTGGGGACAATTTTTTATTTCTAAGCTACTTTTGGATGAAATTTTGATATTTCTAAGCTATACTTTTGACAGATATTTTGATTAGGTGAATTTTGATTTTTTTTTTCAAACTTATTTGAATAAATGTTTGAAATTTTCAACTTAAAAACTAAAGAACCCCGCTTCATTCGTAAAAGCTGTAATATTTGAGATAGATTTCGATATTTCTATGTTGCGAACTCTGACTGATATTAAAAGAAGATTATGTTTAGAATTTATTTTATCAAACGTTGTGATAAAGTAACTAGGACAATGTCAGTTGTCCTTACTATGAAAAATGAGGAATTAAATAAGGGTTGTACAATCTTATTTGACGGTAGAGAGGAAAGCTCTTAAGAATCTTATCAGGATATGATAAGGTTGTTGAGATAAAATTACGAGAGGATATCGTTGATGAAAAAACGGATGTGCCCGAGATGGAGTGTAATTGCTTTTGATTGTTTTATTTTGTCATCTTTCCTTACTCTACGCCATCCCAAATTATCGTAACTGTTCTTATTACGCGCGAATTGATACGTTCTGTTAAAACTAAATAGGTCAAAATAGCGCGATCCTTTTCCCTTTTACTATCGTCTAAATAAAATTGAGTTTTACAACTGACAATTTTCTTTTCAGAAGAAATGAAAACGAATTGTATCTCGGTGGGTTTCTTTTTTTTATAGAAAGATTGCTCCTAAGCTGCGTTCATACTAGGCCATGAAATCGATTTAAACCGTTTCGAAACGTTTCATTAGAGTCGTGTGAACCTTAAACCGTCTTTTCTCAAATCGATTTGATTCGATTTCTCGAAACTGCTTCGGGAACCAGTTTCGTACCGATTCGGTTTCAACAACCGATAGATGAAGCTACAATAAATCGATTTATAAAGATAATGCGTGAACACGTGACGTTTTAAAACGATTCCTGGTGATTTGAAAATCGGTTTGATTTGACCGTTTCAAATCGATTAAGGAATGGTAGTGTGACCGTGGCTTAAGTGCCAATTCTATATCCATCTCATTCGCGCACTAGGCTTTGTTAGTTCCTACTTTTGACACTGTTTGCCGTGAGAGGACTCTTATGAAATGGATTATTTATGAAAAACGCGATGAAGGTCATTTTATCTGTAGATAAAAGACTGGGGAAAAGTTAAGAGATTAGACTGGGCGTGGATATATCACATAATCCTAATTATATCTATATACGTTCTTAGTTTTTTATAAATCAGCTCTTGGCTATAAGTTTTAATATTCACAAAATATAAAACATCAAAAAAATATATGTTTCGAAGTAAAATATGTTTTACCCATTTAAAAAAAAATCAAAAATTCACTCTAAAAGCCACGCATTTTTCTGTATATATTTTGTAACATTAAATCTAGAAACTTTAAAGCACTATTTAAGCCTACCCTGTCTTCCATAACGCTGTAAACTTAAACCGTATTTTTCTTCGCAACTCTACGTAAATTCACGACGTTACTTGTCAGTTAAACTTAATCCGGTGGTGTAGTTTGAAAGATAGTCGTTATAGAGAAATTTCCCGGGCGGCAAATCAATAGAAAACAGGTGCTTTTCGGTACTCTTCCGAGACTAGGCGAGAGTACGACAGTCTAACCCGATAGCGCGTGAAGTAGGACCAAGCTCCGTTGGTTTTACGGGCAATTTGGTGTCAAGTTAAGCCGTGGTATTCTGCAGGCGTCTGCTTCGAAAGATAGGGAGAAAAAGGTTATTTTTACAGCTACTTTAAAAAGCAACGATGTCTCTTGACACTGCGGTTTTAAAATAAGAGTAAGTTTGATTTATAGCGCGTTTAGTGACACGTTACGTCATGGTGGATATTATAAACTAATTTTTAAAATAAGATTCCGAGTTAGGCTTAGCGCAATTTGTAATTAAAACAATACAATAACACGGAATAATTTCGATCTAAATCTAATCTTATCTCAAATATGAATATGAAACCCACGCTGAAATTTACTGAAATATATTTTATGTTAGATGTTTTAGTGTTCCCAGGGGTAACGTAAGCTGGGTATGGCTGGAAAGACTTGGCGCAAACCGCAAAGGAGCTCTTTCGGTAACCATTCGAATAAACATTGTAGATTCGCGAAAAAACGTGTCAGGAATATTTTGGGTCCTCAATTTTCTATGACACGTGACTTGCCTTTCAAATTATACCGCCCATATCCGCGCATTCTCAACAAACTTAATTTTTGACACGATTTCTTCTTCTTTTTCAAAAACTGCGCGTTTCAAGATATTTAAAGTAGTTTATTTTTTGTTTTTTTCAATTTTTGTAAAAGAATTTCTCCATCTACGACTCTTTTCAGACTCAAGTTTTTTTATTTTTTTGGTATCGAACTTCGAATCCCCCGACAAGTTCCGATTCGATGTTAAAATAGGCCTTATAGGTCGACGATAAAAATAGATATTGTAGGTCAGTAAAATGCCAAAATAACGTTTATAGCTAAGGGAATTGGTAAAAAAAAAAGTATCAAGAACGTCTGGTTTGAGAAAAGGGAACAAAATACCAGGAAAATGAAACATAACTATCTTTAATTCCAGTGAAAAAAGATAGAATGGGAAATGTTAAAATAGTCATTAATTTAAGGTCATGGAAATGTTAAAATATAAATTTTATGGCTTTAGGATAGTGGTAAAATGTAAATTTTAGGGGTTCAGAATAATGGTAACATGGACTATATGGGTTCAGAATAATGGTAACATGGACTTTAAGGGTTCAGAATAATGGTAACATGGACTATAAGGGTTCAGAATAATGGTAACATGGACTTTAAGGGTTAAGAATAATGGTAACATGGACTTTAAGGGTTAAGAATAATGGCAACATGGACTTTAAGGGTTAAGAATAATGGCAACATGGACTTTAAGGGTTAAGAATAATGGTAACATGGACTTTAAGGGTTAAGAATAATGGCAACATGGACTTTAAGGGTTAAGAATAATGGTAACATGGACTTTAAGGGTTAAGAATAATGGTAACATGGACTTTAAGGGTTAAGAATAATGGTAACATGGACTTTAAGGGTTAAGAATAATGGTAACATGGACTTTAAGGGTTAAGAATAATGGTAACATGGACTTTAAGGGTTAAGAATAATGGTAACATGGACTTTAAGGGTTAAGAATAATGGTAACATGGACTATAAGGGTTAAGAATAATGGTAACATGGACTATAAGGGTTAAGAATAACATGGACTTTAAGGGTTAAGAATAATGGTAACATGGACTTTAAGGGTTAAGAATAATGGTAACATGGACTTTAGGGTTCAGAATAATGGGAAAATAGACTTTAGGGTTGAAGAATAATGGTAAAATAGACTTTAGGGTTGAAGAATAATGGTAAAATAGACTTTAGGGTTGAAGAATAATGGTAAAATAGACTTTAGGGTTCAGAATAATGGTTCAAAGAAATGTTAAAAAGTAACCCATAATGCCAAGACGAATATAAACGATCCAAAAGTTCAGAAAAATCAAATACTTTTACTCTTTTAGTCAGAATCGTTAAATTAGGTAATTTTAATTAGTTGAGGTATTATCTGAAACGAAGGAAAATACTTCTAGCGAAAAGTAATGGCAGCATTGGTGAGTGGGCATGTCGTCTGGGCTCCTCTATACAAGGAAAGAGTAGAACCAAGTCTCTTTTGTAGCGTCAGGTTTTCCGAGAAAGCCTAATAAAATATTAAGGTTATTAGAAGCTAAATAAAAGAGAAGCCCCGCTTGCCATTGATCCTATATTCTTGCGTCATTTGAACTCTCGGAGTGTTGTAACTATAAACTCGCGTCTCTCTCTGCCATTTCTTTCTCTGAAGTAGAAGTGTGAAATCTCCTACAGGTTTTAATGCTTAGCTTCGGGGGAAAGAAGCCAAACCTTATTGATTTTTCAACATCATATCTACATCAAATGTATCTCTTTAAGTGAACCTATTACCAAAATATGGGGCGTTTAAAGTTCTAGCATTTCTGAGGGTTTACTGATATAGTTTCAAACCCTTTATTGAACTCCAAATAGAAATTGAGTGTCATTTTCGGAAAGATCGTTAAAAAACGATTCAAAATATATATACATATGCCATAGAACAAAATTACAACGACAGTAAAAATATATATTTTATAATCGCCATTTTCCTAATTTTTAAAATTAATTCCCTGCAATACTACGTCATCAATTGTATTAAGCACGTGATCAGGTCGCTTTCGCGCTGTCTTTTTCGTAGAAGTACGGACGAACTTAAACACTTCAGAGAATATTAAACTTCAAAAGATCTTTCATTAACTTCTGACGATTGTTAAAAGTTTTACCAGAGGTATATAATAATCCCCTTCGGGGGGAAGTATGAAAGCCCCCTATACTACCAATGCTAAAAATCACGAACAATAAGAGCCCGCTGCTGACTATCTAGGCCACTAGCTCGCGCTGGACTTCTCAATGTCGCTACTCTAGTAAATGGTCTTTGTATAAACAAGACGGCTCGATTTTATGTTTAGAACTTCCTGTCTCGGGAGTCAGGCTGTCTGTTAAAATGGAGTCGAAGGTTGACTTCAGGTCGCGAGTTCCGGAAGTGTGCGTAGGGAAAATTTAGTGAGGTTCAAAATGGTGTAACTATTTTTTGGGAGTAAAGCGGCGTGTCGATCCGCGGCGATTTACGCCGGGCACTTGTTGTTCGTCGATTTTGCCTACCTTTCATACTTCCCCCCGAAGGGGGTTATTATATACCTCTGGTTTTACTGTTTCTTTTTCTGTATAGTTATCTTCAGTGTCAACTTAAAACCGTCCCTCTAATAGGGTTATTATAGTGGAAACCAATTTAAGCAGTCACAATACATAATTGATTTAAGGATGTACACATCAACACTGCAAGGTTCTTATTAAGGTCTAGTTTTCCTCAAGCCTCTTGGCCTTGCGCGTTTCTTTCGTTGCATAATTAATCCTCCCTTGATTGGCTGTTCTGAGCTCTGGAAAGCATCTTATTTTTTTTTTTTTTTTTGTTTCGAGACTGTTGCCAAAAAAAAAAAGGGGGGAATTACTGACGTGTTATTTTTCTTTTATTGGACTACTTGAATATTTCTTAAAGTGAAGCTGTCACCATCCTATTAAAGGGAGAATGCAACCTAATTATAAGTTTATTTTTTATCGATTCCTTATCGTTTAAATAAGCCTAATCCATCGATAAAAAGTTTACAATACAAATATTAAACTAGAAATAAATTTAAAACTTACCCTGAAAATAGGCTTAGCGGGATTCATGGAGATCCTGAATTGCGTCCGTGTAAGGTCTAGCGACCAATGAGCAAAGGCCCGTCGTTCACGCGAGATCTCCACGAGACTTACGTCGCGCGCGATTGGTTGCTAGACCTTACACGCGAGGAAATCAGGAGCTCCATGAATCCCACTAAGCCTATTTTCAGGGTAAGTTTTAAATTTATTTCTAGTTTAATATTTGTTTGTAAATATTTTCAGAAGTGGATTAGGCCTATTTAAACAATAAGGAATCGATAAAAAATCACTTGTTGTTAGGTTGCATTCTCCCTTTAAACCATATCACGTGACATAACGCGTGAGAATCAACCCTAGATCACGCGACCATAGTGATGACGTATTATTGAACAGTAGCCCCTTTCATACTAGGCCTTGGAATCGATTTAAAGTTTCAAAACGTTTCTCTAGAATCGTGTGAACGGGAAACCGCGTCTTTTCTCGAATCGATTTGATTCGATTTCTAGAAACTGCTTCGGGAACCAGTTTCATACCGATTCGCTTTCAATAACCAATAGATTAACCTACAATAAATCGATTTATAAAGGTGTGAACACGTGACGCTTGAAACGATTCCCGGTGATTTGAATTTTACCATTTCAAATCGATTAAGAAATCCAAGTGTGACCGTAGCTAATTTACATTTATAGTTCATGAAACCAAAGTTCCCTTGAAAAGAATAACTTCATAATTGCATGAAATCTATATATTAACTCCTATATATTTATTATAAAATATTTCATATTTTTTTTCCAATATTTTATTGTTATTGTGGTCATCCTGAAAAATGTTAAAATCCAAGCCCCTTGACGTTAACTTCTCCCTCAACACTAAACATCCTGCATGCCTATACGAAAAGGTTCGCGATTCTTCCATCCAACAGGGGTTAAAGATAAGAAATAAGGCAAATAACGTCGATAAAAACCGCGGAAAGAAACGTCATAAGGAGATTACTCGTCTCCGATATCATATCCGACCGAAAACAAATGTATTCCTAGCTTTTTATCCGTAAGAAAAATCATAAAGCGAAAGTAATACCATTCTATTCGTAGCCAAAAGGTATTATCTGAAATGTAATCGCGGCTAAGATACGTGCATTTAGTTGTAAACAATAAGGATAAAATCATTGGAACGTGAAAAAGGTATTTGTCGTTAAGCCTTGCCAACCTTTAAGTAAAAATCAGTTGGTAGTTTTCAACGTGTTGGAACTTGGGGTCCTTAGTTGTACTATGGTTCGATTTCAAATAGAAAATACTAAGAATATATATTTGTAATCAATGTAAATTGTAATTGAAACCGGTTTTCTGATGTTAGTCTGAATTTCGGATATTTCAAGATGATTGCGTACCAAAACTAAGCCTTGGTCGTACTCTTCATAAATGGTGTTTTCTCTCTGATAATATTAGCTTTGTGCTTTAGTAAGCTTTTGAGATAAAAATATATACCGTGCTGTGTTTAGAAGATGCTGAAAATTTTCTAACGCTTCATCGAACAAATAACGCTAAGCCTTTTTGGAACGGGAGTTTTGGTTTGCCTTTCCACACTTTCTCCCCTAAATATAACAAACGGTGTGGTTATACCATATAAGTAAATGGTATTTACATAATATTTGTACAGGGTTATTTTGATTTGAATAGAATCTCAAAAGCGAGGGATTAACCCTGTTTTATAACGAATTCTTGTGAATTATATGGTAACTTGAGCTGATTAATTAAGATATATTTACTCAGATAACTGAATATCGGATACATTTCTTTAGTTTGAATTTTCATGTCGATAGCACGGTTGAAGGCTGAAATAATGATTGGCTCGAATTTACCCTACGCCAGGGTTGCCACGGGTCAGGGAAAACAGGGAGAAGTCAGGGAATTTAAAGATATTTCAAGAAGCCAGGAAATTGCAATCATTATCTGCAGACAAGATTTGAAGCTGACCGTGTCAGTTGTATAGATTAGAACAGAAGCCGATGAAACCCTCCTTTGAAGTCTATTACTCCCGGGTGTTGTCTACCCCTCTCTGTATGGGTTATTCTCAAAAGGCGCGATTCGTACGCCTCCTAACGGTAGATGTTTTCGGAGCGGGAGCTCGTCGAGCGAATATCTCTAGCAGCCTTGGAGTTCGTCGTTTGTGGAGAGAGAGAATTTCCAATTTTCCGTAGACGGGGGGGGATGAAGTAGGACCCCTTCTAACTCGTAAAATTGGGAATTTTACCCATACAGAGAGGAGCGTTATATGGAACATTGGAGTAGTAGACTTCAAAATAGGGTTTCATCGGCTTCTGATTAGAACAAAGATACGCGTGCAAAAAGTTTGGCGAACGCATTTATATAAAAAATAAAAGGTTGGAAATTGGGTAGTATTACCTGAAACGGTCAGGGAAAATCGTTTGAAAAGGTTAGGGAAAAACCTGGAAAAGTCAGGGAATCTTATGAAAAAACTGTGGCAACCCTGTACGCTGAAACTCAAACCTAACCTGATTTGGAGCTAAAAATTGAACGGAATCAACGTGCCAAGAAATGTATTCAAGAAATTTTCGCAATTTTTAGACACATTTTGGCGTTTAAATTAATTTCTAAAGTTTGGTAAAGTTTGAATAAAATATAAATTTGGGCCAATCATTATTTCTGCCTTCGACAGATTCTAGCAAATCTTACTATTACTATTCCTTTAATTCAATATCTGACATTCTAGAGCCGAACAACGACTGAACACTGTACTATAGATAAGAGGAGAAGGGAGACGCTGATGTTATCAGGAGTAACGTAATAAAACTACTTACTCCTGATGTTATATAAATATACCATGGGTTTACAGTTGAGAGGGAACTGTAGAAACTTGGCAATTTTAGCTCCAATTCCTCATCTAGGGTGCAGGGTTGTAGATATTTCATTCTTTGCGGAAGCCTTCTCGGCTTTCTTTAGCTACGTTCACACTTGACACTTTGGAACCGTTTCGAACGTTCAAATCGACTTTTTAATATTTTAATTTTGTTTCTTGATCCTTTGACCTTTCCAAAACGGTTCAAAACGGTTTCAAAGTCTGTAGTGTGAACGTATCTTTAGTGAAAGACGAAAAACAAGAGCTATGGCCCCACTAACATTTCTTAATCGATTTGAAACGGTAAAATCAAACCGATATTCAAATCGCCTGGAATCGTTTTAAGCGTCACGTGTTCACGCGTTATCTCTATAAATCGATTTATTTTAGCTTCATCTATCGGTTGTTGAAACCGAATCGGTACGAAACTGGTTCCCGAAGCAGTTTCGAGAAATCTAATCAAATCGATTCGAGAAAAGATTGTTTCCAGTTCACACGACTCTAAAAAAACGTTTTGAAACGATTTATATCGATTCCAAGGCCTAGTATGAACGCAGCTTTTGTGAAAGCCAAAAAAGAGAGCTACGGTAAAATCAAACCGATATTCAAATCGCCAGGAATCATTTTAAGTGTCACGCGTTCACGCATTATCTCTATAAATCGATTTACTGTAGCTTCATCTATCGATTGTGGAAACCGAATCGGTACGAATTCGAGAAATCGAATCAAATCGATTCGTGAAAGGACGGTTTCCCGTTCATACGACTCTAAAAAACGTTTTGACGATTTAAATCGATTCCAAGAGCGAGTATGAACGCGTCTTATGTGAAATATATGCACGATAAGTCCCGAAACTTGATAAAGCCCATTTAGGGAAATTTATAGCCTAAAAAGAAAATATCGATAGCCTGCAGGTGGGCGTTCTTTATATGTATTTATTGGCGTCAATTCGAGCTTGAAACGCGTGAAAAATATGAAAGAAACGACGAGCGAATAATGGGCAAAATGTCGATTCAATTGGTTTTTCAGTGATATACGATAAAGTGATGGATTCTTTCAAAAAAAATTTTGACTTCGTGCCTATAAAAACCTTTTCTCATCTCAATTTTGTTTCCAACCATTCTTGCCTAGAGGCTAGTTCTTCATCGATGCAGTCATCAAAGTATGGCTTTTTGTCCCTTGACAGTGAAACGAAACCTCTTACAACCAAATTTCGCGGGATTTCTTTATATCAAGAACAGATTTATAACACGAGAACGTAAAAGAGGGGTTGAAAGGGTGGATATCACGGAATTTTATTGATTTAAATGGAATTTGAGTTGCATTTTCGTAAAGATATGCAAAATTTTATATTTTGTATTCGCCGTCTTCGAAATTTAAAAAATTACATTACATAATTACTATGATCTCGTGGCTGGCTTTGGTTGATTCTCGTGCGTTCGCAGCGCTCTGTCACCTGATATGGTCGCTTTCAAGTAGTTGTTTTAGTGAAAGTACTTAAAGTATTAGAAATTTCATAGATTATCAGCTAAGGTGCAGTTTTACGTCATCAATTAAAATTAAAGAGTCATAAAAATCATCACCGCTATCTGACTGTAGTGGTTTGGCCGCTTCCTCGATATTTTGAATCGGGAGAGAGGGATGGATTTTAGGCGGGCCGCGCTTGGCTATATTGTCTTGCCTCCCAACTCCGGAATTTCCCCAAAGAATGGTGCGTCCGATTTCGCTATTTACACTGACTGCGGCTCATAGAGTGTCTCGAATCAGAATCTGCCGGTACATTTACATTGACCTTTGCTGATAGTATGAAGTTACGGGGCGTTGCTTACTTCCATGGAATAAATTGATAGACTTTTGATATCGTGTATCTCGTAATTCGGGCGCTTTCAGTCGCATCAAAATTTATTTCCTTTTAAATTGAAATTTACTATGATACGATATATAATTATCTTAGACAGTTACACTTGAAACTGGTTTTTCTTTTGAAAATTATCTTGAAATTTTATCATAACTTCGTTTAATACATATCTGGGTCAAATTTAGCACATTTATTCAGTCATTCAATATGTATTTTCATCTCGTATGACGCTACGAACGCCGCTGTCACGCGTTGAATGATAGGAGATTTTTGCTTTGTAATCATGGATCCAATGCAAATTCAATCAATTTTCCCAGTATATGAATTGGTTAAAATGTGTAGCAAGTCCTAAGAGTTACAACCGTCGATAGCTCAGTTGGTAGAGTGGTGGACTGTAGTTTGAAATTAACACGAGTTGAAATCCGACGGAGTAATTATTTTAAAAATTTGATTAATTTAATGAATTTAATCAATTGCTACGGTGGTTTTAAAAACCTCTTTATACCTTACTTATTAAAGTCAGAAGACGGGCCTTATAAGTCTGTAGGCAAAATGATGCCCGTTCATTGGCTAAGAAACGGTAACACGCTAGGAATCAACTTTAGGTTGTATAATAGCCAGGCAATCGTACTTTTTTAATTTTAAAAAACTTGGAAAATGGCGATTATAAAATATTTTTACTATTTCAATATTTTTTCTTAATTTTTCTATTGTATATGTATCTATATTTTCCGAAAAATGTTACTCAAATTCAATTTTGATTTCCTGAAAAATGATGTGACTATTTTACTTTAAGGGTTGAGAGAAAAAGTATTTTAAAATTAAAACTTAAATCTCAAGAGGTATCCTCCAAGGCTTAACCTTCTACTACACTCGCTATGGTTTAAAGAACAGAGGTTAATTTTTTTGCCTCCAATACCGCAGTTGCTTTCTATTATTTCGGGTTATATAGATTTAGGTTTCTGTAATGTTTAAAGCGATGTTGGAAACTGGGAATGGGGCGAAGAGGAGATAAACCATCTGTAGAGTTGTAAATAATATCCGGAAAAGGCTTTTCTAGGAGAATCGCGTGCTGCAGGGATTTCTTCGAACAAGTCGTCGCTTCACTTTCTACATACGGGCTTTCGGGTTTACGAAATACGTACGGTGAACATCTATTTTTCGTTGTCGAAACGCCGGCTTAGATCGCGTAAGCCATCTCTCGGCCTTCTTTCGCTGGTCTCTATACTCGTAATGAAAAGCCACTTCTGCAACCTGGTAGATATCGCCATGGCAACCGCGTGGGCCGCAGCTGCTCCAAACGAGAGAATGATCTTCATTCACTCACCTACCGTAGTCAATTCAACCTAGAGTTGATAACACCCTGATGTTAAAGGCTCCCCTCTATATCTAAGTCAACAAATCGTAATGATTACTTAGCTCGGTTGTTGCTTTGCCCGTGCTTCCAACTCGTGGTGGAAATGAAATATATATATTCATCTATCCTCTACATGAATATATTTCTATCAATACAGACTGGCTATATAGTTTACTTAAAGGGATAGTGAATTGGAAAAATTAAGGGATTGCAGGGTTGCCACAGGTCAGGCAAAATAGGGAAATCAGGGAATTTAAAGATCTTTCAAGAAGCCAGGAAATTACAATCATTATTTGCAGAAAAGATTTGAAGTTGACCGTGTCAGTTGTATAGATTAGAACAAAGATACGCGTGCAAAAGGTTTGGCGAACGCAATTATATAAAAATAAAAGGTTAAAAATTGGGTAGTATTAGCTGAAACGGTCAGGGAAAATCGTTGGAAAAGGTCAGGGAAAAACATGGAAAAGTCAGGGAATTTGAATCTGAAAAACCTGTGGCAACCCTATATTCTTGAAACTTGATTCTGAATTGAACCAATCGGAAACCTTCATAGGAGGACATCCAAATAATAAAAAGATGCTACACCTTTAGTTTAATAAAATCGCCGCGACACACGCTGCGGCCAAATCTCTCTTTCTCGATTATTTTCGCGCATGTGTAAAAGCGGAGTCTTTTGATTGGTCGCAGGTACTACTTTTAAATGAATCTATATTTTTGTTGCGCACCTTTTCAGTGGCATACACAAATCGGAATTTATTTTTTAATAATAGGATTGATAAAAAAAAACTTTTCTTTCCATTTCACACTCCCTTTAATTAAATGAAAAATATACTCTCTTTGAAATGAAGCTAGGTTAAAAGAAAAAAATATTTAATGGAAAATAGGCTGTTTTTGAAAGAGATGTTAGTGTTTAAAGTGCAAAACTCAAATGTTTAGAGTTAAAGAAAGTACAAACCAAAACTCCAAAATTTTCAATCCATATTTTAGCCTTAGAAGCCTTGCTAAGAATAGACAACGGAGGAGCGTCTCATTGTTTTAGCTAATTAAGTGTAACCCCTTTTTTTACCCCCTTTTGGTGATACAATGACGGCACGCTTCAAGCGAGATAGAAAAGTGGGGGTGTCGCCCCCCCCAAAAAGTGAGTACAAAGGACCAATACTGTTCTTATTTCTCCCTTAAAATTGAGAATGCAACCTAAAAATAAGTTATTATCGATTCCTTATCGTTTAAATAGGCCTAATTTAACTGTAAAAAAAATTTAAAAACAAATATTAAACTAGAAATAAATTTAAAACTTACCATCAAAATAGGCTTAGCTAAATTCATGGAGATCAGGTGAACTCCCCGTATAAGGACTAGCAAGCAATGACATTGATCGATGGCTCTTTTATGGGGAATGCAGGTTTTCATGATCAATGTCATTGATCGCTAGTCCTTATAGGGGGGGGGGGGTTCAGGATATCTCCATGAATCCAGCTAAGCCTATTTTGATGGTAATTTTTAGATTTATTTCTAGTTTAATATTTGTTTTTAAATTTTCTTTTACTGTTGGATTAGGCCTATTTAAACGATTAGGAATCGATAAAAAGTCCATTGCTAGGTTTGCATTCTCCCTTTAACTTAATTCCTAACGATAAAAAAAAGCCCTCGAATTTCGGTACTCGCAGCTAGCTTGGTATAAATCAAAACTTGTTCCGAGTTGTTTGAAAATCATTTTTCATAAAAATTCATATTGTGGAATTTTGAATTGTGTCGTCAGCTCGTATCCTATTCTGAAATAAGCAAACATTATTATAAACTCCCTTTCTATCTTCCGTTACGCGAGTTGTTCCTTACTCAGCGTTCTTTTAAAACAAAAGATTTATTCTTGGCGGTCCATCTAGATTGTATTACTTAACAGAAAACGGGCCATTTCAGCCGAATAAAAACAATTTTTTTTTTTTACTTGCTAAAATAAAAATAGCAGTAAAACAAAAATGAAAACAAGCGTTGAAGAGGAAATATTTAAAGATATGATGAAGTTGGATAAATTTAAAGGACCGGTCTCGTAAAGAAATGTTTTTAGATTTTAACAGAAGCCGATGAAACCCTCCTTTGAAGTCTACTACTCTAATGTTCCATATAGCGCTCCTCTCTGTATGGGTAAAATTCCTAATTTTACGAGATCGGAGGGGTCCTACTTCATACCCCCTGTCTACGGAAAATTGGAAATTCTCTCTCTCCACAAAGGACGACGTTTTTTTTTGACGAACTCCAAGGCTGCTAGAGATATTCGCTGGACGAACTCCCGCTCCGAAAATATCTACCGTTAGGAGGCGTACGAATCGCGCTTTTTGAAACTAACCCATACAGAGAGGGGTAGACAAGACCCGGGAGTAATAGACTTCAAAGGAGGGTTTCATCGGCTTCTGTTTTTAACAAGAGATATTGGAGAGCTCTATTCAAGCTTTAAAATAAAACCACCTACATCATTATTGACCAATAAATTAAATATATGTGCATTAAAACTACGTCACATGTAAAATCTCGGAATTACAAATCTCGGAGAAAAGTAACCCATTGGTTTTAAATTTTTATTAGGCCTAGCTATCAGTACGGAACTCGATCAGGCGCTGTGGCTTCCTCATGACGTCATTAGCATTTTGTGAACGAATAAAAAATAAATAAAACTTGGACTAGACCAGCCTTATAGAAAACACGTTATTGGGAAGACACGTGATGTAGTCATCCAATAAAAATCCATTTCTATATAAAGTAATCTTTTTCCGGGAAAATCCCGAGTCTGAAGCTCGCTAGGACGTTGGGAAGGGCGAGGAAAAACTATCTCTCTTCTCTCCGCGACGAGATACATGAACTATTTTGTAGTTTTTACTACCCCCAGGTCTTTTTTTTTTTACCCCAGTATACTTTTTAATTTTTTTTTTTTGTTTGAACGCGCCTTGAGTAAGAATTTTGTAACTTTCCAATTTAAGAATAATATTATTATCGGGGAAGAACCTAGAACGAATATTATTTAAGTGTTTTCGTCTTATTACTTAGTCTGGCGCCTAAACTCTGTCACGTTCCACCCAAGTTGTTAAAACCGAACTTTTAATGGAAGCCTTAGCTCAATTAAAACTTCTCGTTTTTACAACTTTTTTACCGTTTTTATGGCATTTCGACGTGAATTTCATTGTTAATTTTTGAAGCACGCCACGAACATGGGCCAATCTTCGCTGTATTATTGTTCAATGGGAGCTGGAAACTATATATTCCATTTTTCCTATAAGTTTTAACATTACGTATCACTCCGCGCAGCTTATATTTATCTTTTTTTACCTAATTTCTGAAACAGGAAGTGAAGGAACGTAATAGTTTCATAATTATACTTACCCGGAAAATAGGCTTAGCTGGATTCATTGAGATCCTGAATTTCTTCGAATTGATGGGTCAGCGACCAATCGAATGTTATTGGAAATCTCATGGAGATATCGTCTTAACGAACCGACCTTTTCTCATTGGTCAGTGACCCTTCAATGTGAAGAAATTCAGGATCTCAATGAATACAGCTAAGCCTATTTCTAGTTAAATTCTAGTTAAATATTTTACTATTGGATTAGGCCAGAAGCCGATGAAACCCTCCTTTGAAGTCTACTACTCCAATGTTCCATATAGGGCTCCTCTCTGTATGGGTAAAATTCCCAATTTTACGAGTTAGAAGGGGTCATACTTCATCCCCCCTGTCTACGGAAAATTGGAAATTCTCTCTCCACAAACGACGACGTTTTTTGGACGAACTCCAAGGCTGCTAGAGATATTCCCTCGACGAGCTCCCGCTCCGAAAACATCTACCGTTAGGAGGCGTACGAATCGCGCCTTTTGAGAATAACCCATACAGAGAGGGGTAGACAAGACCCGGGAGTAATAGACTTCAAAGGAGGGTTTCATCGGCTTCTGATTAGGCCTATTTAAACGATAAGGAATCGATAATTTCACTTTTAATCTAAATAGTTTAAATTTATAACCATTTTTGGTGATTTTTACCAGAACAAATCCTAAATTACCATTACCATTGTACGGTAAATTATCGATTTAAAGCTATTTCTAACTAGGTTTAGAGTATAAACCAACTTTTGACATTTATTTCGCTGTCTAAATTGATAAGGTTGGAAGTTCCGGAAGTCCCAGTAGCCATACTTAGCCGAACCGGAAGCTTAGCAGCGAACCTCAGCAGTCAGTCCGCTTTTCAACTTTTTTTTTCTACTCGCGCTTCTTTCATCGTACCAATTTTTGCGATAATAATGATTTAGTAATTTATCACTAAGTTCCCAAAAAAAGACCCCGTTCATTTCAACCAATCTTATCCGTAATGGTAATAATAATAAATGGATGGATGATCGCGTTAAAATCTAAATCAACTGGAGTTTTCTGAATTTGATATCTCGTAGCTAAGAAATCAAACGACTAAGATTAAAGTTTCAAACCTCGTAGGTGTTGTAATGTCTGGGTGAGATCGATTCGGTGGAGGTTGGACGCCAGGGAGCCTATTAATATGCAAATGAGCCTTCACTCCGACCGGAAGTCATTTTTAATCTATTTCCCCCTTCTTCCGCGTCAAGAGCGTAACTTGTGGTAATAGGTTTTGGTTGTGAATCGCTACTACAGCTCAAGGTGTATCATAAATGACTTTTTTTATTTTTTGAAAAACCACCATGCCTTTTTACGTATAGTATCAAATAAGCCCTAGATACGGGTCCTTTATTATGTAGTGTTCAATGTGCAGTGTAGAAATCTGTGCGGTTTTTATCATTGATTTTAAAATTCACATTTTAAATTTATATTTAAATCTATGATTTAAATATAAATTTATTATAATTTTATTTGCGAAATTGAATTTAAATCGATTATCAAATTAAATTTAAATCGATTATCAAATTAAATTTAAATCGATTATCAAATTAAATTTAAATCGATTATCAAATTAAATTTAAATCGATTATCAAATTAAATTTAAATCGATTATCAAATTAAATTTAAATCGATTATCAAATTAAATTTAAATCGATTATCAAATTAAATTTAAATCGATTATCAAATTAAATTTAAATCGATTATCAAATTAAATTTAAATCGATTATCAAATTAAATTTAAATCGATTATTAAATTAAATTTAAATCGATTATCAAATTATTAAATTAAATTTAAATCGATTATCAAATTATTAAATTAAATTTAAATCGATTATCAAATTATTAACTAAATTTAAATCGATTATCAAATTATTAAATTAAATTTAAATCGATTATCAAATTATTAAATTAAATTTAAATCGATTATCAAATTATTAAATTAAATTGAAAATCGATTATTAAATTAAATTGAAAATCGATTATTAAATTAAATTGAAAATCGATTATCAAATTATCAAATTAAATTTAAATCGATTATCAAATTATTAAATTAAATTTAAATCGATTATCAAATTATTAAATTAAATTTAAATCGATTATCAAATTATTAAATTAAATTTAAATTAATTATCAAATTATTAAATTAAATTAAATTAAACCCAAAGAGTTCTTCCAAGTTTTAGCATAAATTCATAACGTTAATAGGCCTATCTAATTAAAATACGTTAAACATAAACATATTCTCGTAATCATATTAATTTTTATATTATTTTCTATTTTACAGGGGTTTTGGTAAACAAGGATTTCAGTGCCAAAGTAAGTTTCATTTTTAAAATCATTATTCTTGAAATAAATTCATAAATTATTAAACAATGGGAGGAAAGTTTAGTTCGTAAGATAATGACGTCTGAAATTTAAATCAGCTAGTCCTATAACGAGCGTAATTGTTTTATGGTCTTTTTAGTACCATATTTCTTCGAGCTATAATTTATTTATAATAATGTCATAAAAAATTCAAATTTAATAATAACGTCAATTCTGTTATGATTAATGAATCAATTTTAAATTTCAGTATGCAGTTTTGTTGTACATAAAAGATGTCATGAATTTGTGACCTTTAAATGCCCTGGTGCCGACAAAGGAGTCGACTCTGACGTGAGTTTTTAAAATATTTCTTTTTCTTTTTACTTTATTTGTGGAAAAAAGGTTTGGGGGTTGTTTTAGCGACTTTACATACTCGGAAAATTTTGTAACTTTGAACAAATAGTCTAACAAATGTTCCAAACGCTATTTCTCATATTTGTTACGTAAACTATTTTTAAGGGCCGCATTTATCTATAACGTTGAAATTACTTTGAATATAAGAAATGAAATATTGAGCAAATATTGTTCTTTAACTCGCCAATTTGTTTCAAAGACTTAAAATTGAGATTGGTTCAAACTCTAACGAAAATGCTTGATTATAAATTTATAATTTAATCTTCCCACTCGAATTTAATTGGCTCAAAGCTATTCCAAACCCCATTGGCTGTTTAATCAAGTTAATTGAGCGGTTGTAAGATTTTGGTAAACCTAAATATTTCCTGACTGCCCACGGAATGAAAATTAGTTACGAAAATAAGTTTTGAAGTTATAATGCATCTTTTTGAATGATATGGAATCGATTTGAAACGATAAAATCAAATCGCCATGAATCATTTTAAGCCTCATGCGTTCACGCATTATCTTTATAAATCGATTTATTGTAGCTTCATCTATCGGTTGTTGAAGCCGAATCGGTACGAAACTTGTTCCCGAAGCAGTTTCGAGAAATCGAATCAAATCGATTCGAGAAATGACTATTTCCTGTTCACACGACTCCAGCGAAACGTTTTGAAACGGTTTAAATCGATTTCAAGGCTTAATAGAATGAACGCAGTCACGTGATTATTTCCCCACAGTCGGTAATGGTATTTCACTCTGGTTTGAACTCGTTAACATAAATTATCAGTCTACAATTGGTTTTTATAATCGATTACATTTTATCGACGAAAATCAACAAGTTACGAGTGACGTGGTCAACAGACATTGTTCCTTACCTTTTAAAACCTACGTGGTTGACCCTATCACTTGTCGGTATGATTATCACGGACACGCTATGTCCAGGCTTGATTCGCTAAGCACCTTATTAGGTTTAAAGTAAAGTAGTCTTTTCTATTTGGAAGGACGGTATGTTGAACGTTGCAATCTTGGGTTGGTTTAAAGCCCAACTGTTGATTTTTCGTGACTTAGTATAATTAGGGTGGATTTTGGGGAGCTTAACTCAAATATTTACGCCTCGTCGAAGTTCACAAAGCGCGTGCGGTTTTTCGGGGGTTGGGTTTCGTTCGTATTGTCAAACGATTTTTAATTAGGAACGGAAGGAATCGCGGATGAATAACTAAAGGTTATATTTTTTCGAAATCTCGTCTAAACGACTAGTTCTTCCTAACGTAGACGCCTAGCAAATAAGATTCTTTTGAATACATTAAAAGGGTACATGAACTAATAAAAGGACCTTAATCGATTTGAAACTATAAAATCAAATCGATATTCAAATCGACAGGAATCGTTTTAAACGTCACGCGTTCACGCATTATCTTAATAAATCGATTTATTGTAGCTTAATCCATCGATTGTTGAAACCGAATCGGTACGAAACTGGTTCCCGAAGCAGTTTCGAGAAATCGTGTCAAATCGATTCGGGAAAAGACGGTTTGCTGTTCACACGACTCTAGCGAAACGTTTGTTTTATGTTTCAGCTCTTATATTTTGTAAACGCCTATTGAAAAACCAAAAATCGCTTTCTGTTACAACTTTAGAAAAGATCGAAATATCATTATAAAAACCAGCTTTCCCAATGAGAATTTTGGTTCCTTCCAAAGCTGTAATTCGTATACTTTTGTTAAAGGGGAGATTGTAAGGCGGATTGATATACAATGATAAATCTCATAAAGCAAAAAGTACCAGCAGCTCGGTGTCAACTTTTTTTGTTGAACACACGAGTGTGTAGAAAACTCTTTGTTTAACTTTTGCTTCAGGCAGGGGAAAAAAATTAATTTTGTTTTGGATATGGTAAACAGTGGAGAGAAATTATTAAACCTTCAGTGTACCCTTAGGTACAAGTAATTTATTTTTTCTTTTATTAGCTGTGTATAATAAGGCGGATTAGTGCACCATACTTTATAGTTTTCCAAATCATATTTTGCGCTCAAATTTTTCAAAACCTAGAGAAGTCATGGGATTTGAAAATGGGCCCAAAAGGTCAGGGAAAATTCGTTTAAAATTTGAAAAGGAACCCAATAGGTCAGGGAAAAGTCAGGACATTTAAAAAAAGAACCCAAAAGGTCAGGGAAAAATCAAAAAATTTTCAAAGAAGCCCAAAAGGTCAGGGAAAAGTCAAGACAATTAAAAAGGTACCCAAAAGATCAGGGAAAAGTCAGGACATTTAAAAAAGGAACCCTAAAGGTCAGGGAAAAGACAGGGAATTTAAAAAGGAACACAAAAGGTCAGGGAAAAGTCGGAAAATTTATAAATTAACCCAAAAGGTCAGGGAAAAGTCGGAAAATTTATAAATTAACCCAAAAGGTCAGGGAAAAGTCGGAAAATTTAAAAATTAACCCAAAAGGTCAGGGAAAAGTCGTAAAATTTAAAAATTAACCCAAAAGATCAGGGAAAAGTCGGAAAATTTATAAATTAACCCAAAAGGTCAGGGAAAAGTCGGAAAATTTAAAAATTAACCCAAAAGGTCAGGGAAAAGTCGGAAAATTTAAAAATTAACCCAAAAGGTCAGGGAAAAGTCGTAAAATTTAAAAATTAACCCAAAAGATCAGGGAAAAGTCGGAAAATTTAAAAAGGAACCCAAAAGGTCAGAGTAAAGTCAGGAAATTTAAAATTTAACCCAAAAGGTCAGGGAAAAGTCGGAAAATTAAAAATAAACCCAAAAGGTCAGGGGAATTAAATGTTTCGTTAGGGGTCAAGGCCATGTTTATAATAAGTTGACCTTTAAATTATAATAAATAATTATTTTAAGGTGAAAATATTGCTTCACCTAAAGATTAATTTTATTCTCATGATTGATAGACTGTCAAATCACGTGGTTTGCATTGCCAACAGCTCCCGATATAAAATATTAAATCTTGGTCAGGGAAATTATTTAGAAAAGGTCAGGGAAACCTGGAAAAGTCAGGGAATCCCACAGTCAAAATTGTGTACGAATAACCATCTTTTCCAAAATTCTACTCAAAATCTAAAATTGAATTTTTGCTTTTGATTATAAATCGGGTGACAGTATTACTTGAAATAAAACTATACCCTATTAAAATTATCTTTGATTGTTAGAGTATAGTTTATCCTCTATGGGCCTCGTGTGTGGCAAATTTCGGGTGTATATATTTCAGGCTAAAGTAAACATAATTCTTTCCTTCTTCATGTCTCTAACTTTTATGATCTTTTTTTAAGACCATTTCCTAGCTCGTTGAAAGACCAAGGCTTAAGTTGATAATCTTCTTTCGGCTTTCTCAATCATGACCGTTATTAAGATAGAAAAGTCATAGAGACGTCATCATATTTGATCGTAAATTAGGTTTCTTTCAACGATATTACCTTGGAGTAGAAAAAATAATTCATCATAGCCTTCCCAAAGAGTCTATAAGGTCTTCATTTATGATTTAACTGTATATTTTTCTCTGACGTCAGATACGGATTATCATTTAATTAGGTTAGATATTACCTAACGTTAAGTTTCACACGAGACTAATTAGTTGAAATTCTATTCAAGTTAATAATAATTTTCTAATTGTCTAATGACAGCAGGGTTCGTACACGACCTGGAAAACCTGGAAAAGTCAGGGAATTTGGAAAGTGGCTCCAAAGGTCAGGGAAAAATCAGGGAATTTGAAAATAGCCCAAATGGTCAGAGAAAATAAATATTTTGGTATGTGTCAAGGAACTGTTTACCAATCAGTTGTAACGTAATTATTATAAACTGAAAATATTTGCCTAAAGATTCAAATTGTTTCTCATATCCTGACCCCGATTGATAAACTATGTCAAATAAAATGTGAGAATTGCCAACAGCTCACTCGTAAGAATATATTCATGAAAAAAAAAAAATATATATATATATATATTAAAAATCGTCAGGGAAAACCTGGAAAAGTCAGGGAAATTAACTTCCAAAATTTTGTACGAACCCTGTATAATTTCGAGATATATTTCAACCCCAGGTACACCCTTTCAAATTTAAATAAATTCAATTCTTTAAATTCAATTTTGTGGTTGTCCTGTTTGGTTGGTATAATTATGAACAAGACCCCAAAGATAGGAATTTCATTTATCAGTGCTTGGTTTTTTATTCATCAGATAGAATTTCTAGAAATAGCATTTTTTATCTTCTTCAAAATCGTCTGAACTTTTCAGGATTGAAAGAATTATTTTTTTCTTCCCCTTTCGTCTTTTGCCATTTAAGTCGTAACAACTTTTAGTTTTCTTTTAGGAACTAAACCCATTTCTCTTTAAGTTCATTTCATCATAAGTTTGCAGCTCGTACGTAGCCACATTCCACCTTTATTAGATAGAGATTATATTTATTTCAAAACGTGGGAAAACTCTTAAAAGGTTCCGTTGAAAATTACGCTTGAAATACTCCGAAAAGTATTTTTTATTTGTAAAGCGCGGTTATTTTTCTATTGATTAATCGATTTTTTTTTTTATATTATTAAAGGGAAAATATGAGCTGCTCAGTTTATTTTCAAAATCTGCAGACAAAAATTATGAATAATATTATATTCACCCATTTTTTTAGGCCTTATTTTAGGGTTTGGTTAGGTTTTTATTTCGGCGCAGTGTAAATAATCCACCGTCAACAACCCTACCAAAGATATTGAGTAAATGTTTCCAAACATTTTTTTTTTAATTTCCCACAAAATATCGTTTATTTTACATTTAATTATATAATTATGTTTAAATTTAATACTTTTATTTGACAGTATAATGTATAAACCATGTTTATTTACTATTGGCCACACAAATCGCGTCATTCGAGCATACCGAGTTTACAAATTCCAATTTATGGCGGATGTGCTATAAAATCTAACAAGCCCTACTTGGAATATATACTTAAGAGTTCTGTGATATTAGGTATGAAAAAATGCTCGCTTCTTCTCATCACGTATTAAAAATTCGCCTTTTACTAATTTTTACCGTGTGAAGGAGCAATGAGAGCATCATAATTCAATTTTTGAATACCCAAGCCCAAAAAGGTGAGGGTTATAATCAAATCAAAATTAATTACACACATAATTTCATACCACGAAATACGTCGTTGGTTTATGGGGCTATTATGTATGGATAAATTACTGCTGCAATTGCTATCCAATGTCCTAACATGCGCGCTTTTTCTCATGATCTCATCACGCTCTAAAAATTTGCCTTTTACTGCATGGGGGGAGGAAATCTACATCTATTTCCCCATTTCGCTACGTCTGGCTATTAGCTTCTTTGTATTATCCAGCTTTAAAATTCAAGGAAATAAATTAAATTGACCAGTGGTCAACTTTCAAACCCGCTGTGAACCTCTCAAATTTTAGAGAATGAGGAAGGTTATACTCAGGGCCGGAAATAAGAAAATTTTCTTATTGGACAAATGTCCAGTAACCCCCCTTAAAAATTCAAAAGTTATCGGACATTTATCAAAATTACCGGACAATGCTACATTTTCTGTTTTAAAAAGTACTTTTTTTATCGGACATTTGTCCAGTGACCCCCTCTTAAAAATAAAAAGTTATCTGACATTTTGGAAAATTTATCGGACAATGACCAGTGACTGTGCTTATTTCCATCCCTGGTTATACTCCCTTTAAACCCTTGAACTTTAATCAAACTAGGACGATGAAAGTTTGTCATAATTCATTTTGCGGAACTCTTCGCGTTAATATGTATGACTAAGTAATAGGAAATTTTTATAGTGATAAAGTTCTTACTTTTTAAAAGGGTTCCCTTAAAAATGGTCGACCACTTCCTGTATTCTATAAAAATATAAATAAACAAACTTAGAAACCACAATTCCCTATGAAACTAACCAATTTCGGTTTGGGTAAAATTCAACCCATTCTTAGTTTGTAACTTAAATAAAACTCGGTCGGTTGCGAATGGTTTCTCCGGGGAATAAATATTCGCCGATTTCGAACCATTGAACGGAAAGGCGGATATCCTTTTCTTGTAGCTTACATTCAGTTCATTTCGATGGGAGTTTGATCATTCCTTGTAATCGGTGTACAAACCTTCATTGTAATAATATGTGCACGTATTTAGCACTACCAAAGCTATACTTAATCGCGTAATCGGTGTAGAGATATTTACAGCGTATACCTTCAACTGGTGGTACCGAATTAATGGCATTGCTTCGTAGAATGTGAACGAAGTTCTAAATAGAAGATGGGATTTCTTTTATCTAGAATGTTTTCTTCGAAAAGTATAATAAAGAATGTTCCCGGAAGTTTTTACTTTCGGCCACGCGGTATACGCTGCGCTAAAGAAATGTGCGGAATGTCCCTCTATAAAGTCTTGAAGGAATGGTTATGTTTCTAATGGAGGTTTATACCACCCTTTCGATTATCGTGTTTATTGTAGACTTCCATTATTCTTTCGTTGCCTGGTGTGGTCTATTTTCTTAAAAGTGCAAAGTGTAGGTTTGTCTTCAGTTCTAAATTAAGCGTCTGAAGAAATCGTTGAGGAATATTAGGAGGTGTGTCATACTCTTAGTTTTAACTTAAGCTTTTTGAAAAAGGTTTTTAAACTCTATGGAAAGGTTAAAGTGGAAAATTGTGAGGTCAGCTGTAAAGATTTTTAGTCTAAATATGGAATTATTTGTTTCAAAATTAAATTTTAACATTCGAAACTCTACATAGCTTAATTCACACTTAATACTTGAAAAAAGGTTTTTAACCTTTTTGGAAAGGTTAAAGTGGAATTAGTTGTTTCAAAATTCGATTTTAACATTCTAAACTCTTTGAAAACTGTTTTCAAAAGTGTCTACGTAGCTTCAAAATCGTGTCTGACTAACCATTGTACTTTAATTGTAATGTACAAATTGAATCAACGTCGTTGGCAAGAGATAGGGGAGACCTTAAACGGAAAGGCAACCCAACTTTAAAAGTACTTCCATTGGAAAGAGCATGCTTAAAAACCTACAAATCAAAACACATTATAGTGATTTAAGTCTTGGTTAATTTATAAATATCATTTTAAAACCGAAATTGACGTTCCTAGAAGAACGCCATATTTGCTTCCCGGCATTTCGAGTTTTAAAAATAAGGATCCGCTTCAATGATTGGCCTTTAAGTCACCCAATAAAGATTCGCGAAACGAAGGCCATTCGAGTCGGCTGCAGTCGGATCGTAAGAAGACCCGTAATTTTGTGATTTCTAACTTTCTACGAAAACGTGCCTAATTGCGTAATTAATGAATGCAGTTTAGTTCTTACCTTCTAATTCTTCAAATCAACTTAAGACTCGGTTAATACCTAGTACTGACTACTACTAGCTCAGCTGGCCGACCGACCTTCGGGTTAGTGTTCGCGCGCGGGATCCTTCGGAAGTGGCCTATGTTTCGGGCCGGCATATCTTATTTGACTCTAAAGAAATTGAGCGCGCTTATACCCACATCTATTTTCAGCTAGAGTCAAGTGACTTTAGGTGAGAAATAAACCAATCGGCGAAGCCGATCCTCAGCAGGCATCGAAAGGGTATGAAAAAACTAAAATGGCGTTCACTAGAGATCACTTTTTGCTTATAATAAACGTAAATATCTTAATATCTACTAACTATTAAATTTTTTGCGATATGATATTAGTCGTTTTAATATACGCTCTATAATTTAAGACACACTTTTTTTTATCCCGGTCTGTACCTTTAACATTCGAAACTCTTTGAAAACTGTTTTCAAAAGTGTCTACGTAGCTTTAAAATCGCGTTTTTTAGACTCGAGTCTCGAGGTTAAAGTTAAATATGTACTAACCATTGTACTTTAATTTTAATGTACAAATTGAAGTAACGTCTACTAAGTCGTTCGATTTCAAGAGATAGTGGAGACCTTAAATACATTTTCATCACCACTAGAGAGGGCTATTTTTAAATTCGATCATTGTAAAGTTTTTAATTTTTTTCCTCTCCCCTCGTACGAAAGCTTTGACGTCACAACATCCAGAACCACCCTTCTCAGTACCGTTGTAGTATCATTCCATTGTGGTTTTGCCCACTCCTGGTCCCAGTTGAGGCTAATACACATGTCAGGATTAAGATCAATTGTAATATTGCGCCTGTAGGGATTTTCTACGACGTTTTCGGTTTTTTTCATACTTAATAGTGTTTTGTAAGTTACTTATGGCAATTCGAGGGATTTTTGGCGAAGATTGAACGTGTTTACTGTCGGCGAAGATATCTGCCCGCGTCCGTTAAGGATTTCATCCGTTAAACTCATTCCTTTTGAGCCCCATAGGGAACGACACTTCAAACCAGATATGTATAATAACAATCTTTGAAGTTACCCGTTTCTCTATTGTTAAACTAAATTTCCTCTAAGGGATTTCGGTCTTTCCCAATTTCGTACCGGCTTACCTTAGGAAAGGATTAACTATATAGAACATGTATTCCACCTATAGGATCCCATTTCGATCTATTCAAGACAGATCTCCACCGAAGTATAGTCAATTCCACCTTGAATTGGTAGCGCGTGAAAAGTTAGGTTCCCTTCGTCTCAAAGCCAACTAATATATAGAGATTACACGTAGCCCATCTTTCGACGCGCTGCAAATTCGAGATGAAATCGTCCTTTAAAGACTAAATTGTTTACCCTTTTTTCCCCACATAATGGTTGTCGTTAAAATACTAAGAATTCTTACGACTTAAGGTAGAATAGTTTTACTTAAACGAAGAATGCAACCTAACAATAAAGACGCGTTCATACTAGACTTTGGAATCGATTTAAACCGTTTCAAAAAGAATCGATTTGATTCGATATCTCGAAACTGCTTCGGGAACCAGTTTCATACCGATTCGGTAGATGAAGCTACAATAAATCGATTTATAAAGATTTATTCGTGAACACGTGACGCTTAAAACGAATATCAATTTGATTTTACCGTTTCAAATCGATTTTAAGAAATGCTATTGTGACTGTAGCTTAAGTGCTTTTTTTTATCTTATCGATTCCTTATCGTTTAAATAGGCCTAATCCACCAGTCCCTATGTTAGCAACCATCTTGAATATGCAAAAATATTGAGCGATCGGTCTAGATCTTAAAATGCAACATGCGCTCTAGAGTAGTAAATCGAAAACGCTTTAAAACGCCTTAGAGGCACGCACTCTTACCGACTGGCTGTGGCAAAAATTTCAATCTCTCCACGAATCTTTCTTTAAGATTACTTTCCTAGCAAGTTAAACATTGATTTTTTTTTCTTTGTAAATTAATTTTTCTTGTGAATTATGGACTTATATAATCGATGTCGGGATTCTCTTTTTAAGGAGCTTACATTTTAAAGCAGCGACGAAATTTTTAGAGATTTACCCCCGCAAACCCTAAATGTGGGCCTTGCTGCGAACACCACTGCGATACGGTTGGAACACTTTTACAGGCGTCATCCCGAAATAGGCTGACTTACACCTTATCTATGGTTTTTCAATTACGAGTAGGCTCTATTGCTTCCTAAATCATTTTTTTCGCTCGTTTTGATGGTGGTTAGAATTTGCACCACGCTGATTTTGTAGCTTAGACGGTTCTCTTTAAGAATTTAGCCAAGATTCAATCCTAGCCTTTAACGATAAGTCGCCAGCTCTGTTTTAGTTCCAAATGAAGAAATGAATTTTTTGGCAAGGCACCCTAATTGGCTCTATGGCTTCCCTCAAACGAATTTAGTAGAATTTATCCAATTAAATAAATATTATACGAATTCCGAGCTCTAATTACGAGCTTTACGCGTCAAACTTTTCATCTGTTGTACGGTTTCAAATTTAAATAATTTTTTTCGTAAACTTTTTTTATAGACTTGTAAGAAAAATATTTAAATTTTGGTTTTCCGAACAAGAAAACTAAAATTATTTTAGACATTAGAAGACTTAAGTAATAATGAAGATGAGTAACATGATATATGAGGGTTTAAATAATCTAATTCTTCGAGCAAGATTTTGTAACTTTAATAATTAACCACGAATTACTACGAAGACTTTAGCTAGTTTTTAGCTAGACCCAACCCTAGTGGGGTCTAGGTACTGTATTCACTGCGGCGTTCGCGTTCTCGTTCGCGTTCTCGTTCGCGTTCTCGTTGGCGTTGGCTTTGTGCAAGAAGACGAAATACGTCATCGAATCGAAAAAACTTCGTCTTTTACATACCAGACGTCACGACATGATGTCCGATACAAATTTAAAATATATACTTGTATTTAATATATATGATTTTCTCCAGGTGGTCTCCCTCCCAGTACCGCGTAGCGCTCGCCGCTTCACGCTATACGATCGAGTGTCGGACGTTGATCCCCGTAACCACGGGCTATTAGTAACATATGAGAGAAAAATCCCTTATATCTTCAGAGGTATACGATACAGAAAACCAATCGATACAGAAAACAAATCGTCGTTATTAAGGGGTTGTCGCGAACGAGATAAAAAGGTAGCTTATGAATGTTTCGGTTCTAGTCTGTCATTAATGAAAACTCAAAAACAACAAACAAGTCGTCGCGAACGAGATAATAAGGGACCTTATGCTTGTTGAGTTCTAGTCTGTCAGTAATGAAAACTCGAAAACAATAAACAAGTCGTCGCGAGCGAGATAGTAAGGGAGCTTATGCTTGTT
Organism: Odiellus spinosus; assembly: GCA_963920705.1. Classification (NCBI taxonomy): domain Eukaryota; kingdom Metazoa; phylum Arthropoda; class Arachnida; order Opiliones; family Phalangiidae; genus Odiellus; species Odiellus spinosus. The sequence goes on along the minus strand of OY987229.1, from coordinate 19,802,648 downwards.
GAGTTCTAGTCTGTCAGTAATGAAAACTCGAAAACAATAAACAAGTTGTCGCTAACGAGATAGTAAGAGAGCTTATGCTTGTTGACTTCTAGTCTGTCAGTAATGAAAACTCGAAAACAATAAAGGGAGCTTATGCGTGTTGAGTTCTAGTCTGTCAGTAATGAAAAACATGTTTTGAAAAACTTGTTTTGAAAAACTTGTTTTGAAAAACTTGTTTTGAAAAACTTGTTTTGAAAAACTTGTTTTGAAAAACTTGTTTTGAAAAACTTGTTTTGAAAAACTTGTTTTGAAAAACTTGTTTTGAAAAACTTGTTTTGAAAAACTTGTTTTGAAAAACTTGTTTTGAAAAACTTGTTTTGAAAAACTTGTTTTGAAAAACTTGTTTTGAAAAACTTGTTTTGAAAAACTTGTTTTGAAAAACTTGTTTTGAAAAACTTGTTTTGAAAAACTTGTTTTGAAAAACTTGTTTTGAAAAACTTGTTTTGAAAAACTTGTTTTGAAAAACCTGTTTTGAAAAACCTGTTTTGAAAAACCTGTTTTGAAAAACCTGTTTTGAAAAACCTGTTTTGAAAAACCTGTTTTGAAAAACCTGTTTTGAAAAACCTGTTTTGAAAAACCTGTTTTGAAAAACCTGTTTTGAAAAACCTGTTTTGAAAAACCTGTTTTGAAAAACCTGTTTTGAAAAACCTGTTTTGAAAAACCTGTTTTGAAAAACCTGTTTTGAAAAACCTGTTTTGAAAAACCTGTTTTGAAAAACCTGTTTTGAAAAACCTGTTTTGAAAAACCTGTTTTGAAAAACCTGTTTTGAAAAACCTGTTTTGAAAAACCTGTTTTGAAAAACCTGTTTTGAAAAACCTGTTTTGAAAAACCTGTTTTGAAAAACCTGTTTTGAAAAACCTGTTTTGAAAAACCTGTTTTGAAAAACCTGTTTTGAAAAACCTGTTTTGAAAAACCTGTTTTGAAAAACCTGTTTTGAAAAACCTGTTTTGAAAAACCTGTTTTGAAAAACCTGTTTTGAAAAACCTGTTTTGAAAAACCTGTTTTGAAAAACCTGTTTTGAAAAACCTGTTTTGAAAAACCTGTTTTGAAAAACCTGTTTTGAAAAACCTGTTTTGAAAAACCTGTTTTGAAAAACCTGTTTTGAAAAACCTGTTTTGAAAAACCTGTTTTGAAAAACCTGTTTTGAAAAACCTGTTTTGAAAAACCTGTTTTGAAAAACCTGTTTTGAAAAACATGTTTTGAAAAACATGTTTTGAAAAACATGTTTTGAAAAACATGTTTTGAAAAACATGTTTTGAAAAACATGTTTTGAAAAACATGTTTTGAAAAACATGTTTTGAAAAACATGTTTTGAAAAACATGTTTTGAAAAACATGTTTTGAAAAACATGTTTTGAAAAACATGTTTTGAAAAACATGTTTTGAAAAACATGTTTTGAAAAACATGTTTTGAAAAACATGTTTTGAAAAACATGTTTTGAAAAACATGTTTTGAAAAACATGTTTTGAAAAACATGTTTTGAAAAACATGTTTTGAAAAACATGTTTTGAAAAACATGTTTTGAAAAACATGTTTTGAAAAACATGTTTTGAAAAACATGTTTTGAAAAACATGTTTTGAAAAACATGTTTTGAAAAACATGATTTGAAAAACATGATTTGAAAAACATGATTTGGAAAACATGATTTGGAAAACATGTTTTGGAAAACATGTTTTGGAAAACATGATTTGGAAAACATGATTTGGAAAACATGATTTGGAAAACATGATTTGGAAAACATGATTTGGAAAACATGATTTGGAAAACATGATTTGGAAAACATGATTTGGAAAACATGACTGCGGGGATGTTCGAATGTACGTTTTTTCCAATATATCACATAAAAAACGCTCACGGTAATATAGTCGGCTCGAGAAATCCGCAACTTCGTGTTTGATGCAATCTTTTACAATGTCAAGGGTCTAGCTATTCCTATGGGCTTGACCATCTTGTTTTATCATGTTTTTAGGCAAAATCGATTAAAAATAACTTGTTTCCACAGTCTAGTATCGCTAAGCCTAACTACGTTTTAAGACTGATAAACTTGAAATAATTTAAAACCTACCCGGAAAATAGGCTTAACGGGATTCCTGGAGATCCTGAATTGCCTTCATGTGAAGGTTTAGCCACGAATGAGCAAACGCCCGTCGTTCACACGAGACTTAACAATCGCGTTCAATTGGTACGCGAAGAAATTCTTCATTTCCTTAAATCCAGCAAAGCCTATTTATTACTGTTGGATTAGGCCTATTTAAACGTGAAGGAATCGTTAATAATCGCTCGATGCATTCTATCTTTAAGAATATATTTCATTCTTCCGCCTGTACGCCGAAAGAGCCTAATTTAAAAATATAGGAATGTCAGCAGCCTAATTTTGAAAAGCGCGCACGACTAACGATACTACGTGAGATACTATTCTAAAAATCTTCCTTTTCCAAGTTCTCGTTAAAGTTGTAGTTGTAGTTTGAAGCAAGAAGGATCAGATAAGGAGAGGAAAAGTGGGGCTGCGTTGAGTTAGAGAGAGAAGAGCCAACCTCCCACTCGGGTGGAAAGGGGGGATAGGAAATTCTCGAGGTAAACTGTTGTCACGTGGTCGCTAGCTAGCGCGTCTCATAAAGGATTCGTTTTACCCACTTGACAACAATTTACCACGAAGCATCTCTACCCCCGTCTGTCCCCCGTTCTCCCAGAGTGGGAGTTTAGGCCGACGCAGTAGGAGCCGCGCCGTTCCCACTTTTCCTCTCCTTATCTGATCCTTCTTGTTTGAAGCTAGAGTTAAATCTCGTTATAGCCCGTAACTGTTGAAGAGAGACGTGTTACGCTATTGATATTTCTTTTTCTGGAATTTTCCTTCCGCCCGCGCCGCCCTATGTCAATGAAATTTGCGGTGAAGCGTGGTGGTTCGGGGGTTTTTTGAAATTCTTCGAAGCCTTTACATTTTTGGCCATTTTCAAATAAAGTATCGCGTTATGGAGCGGAGAAACTAATTTAAAATCTGAGCCGCCGTACGTTACTCCGAAAAATCAATATACCAATTTGAGCCGCGTACTGCCACTAAACTCGATACCAAAAGCACGTATGACTTTTATTTAAAAAAAAAAAAACTGGTAATACTGTAGCTAAATCTTGAATTCACTACTCATAAGTTTATTTAAATATATATTTATAATAGCTTAATACTATATCAGCAACGGGGCAGGTAAAGGTACTAGCCCATCACTTAAAATCTAGCCAAAAAAGTCATCACCCCTGTCTGCCTCGTGTGATTTGAGCTCTTCCTCGATATTTTCAGTCGGGAATTTAGGCGGGCCGCGCTTGGCTATATTGTCTTCACTCCCAACTACGGAATTTAGATTAGAGATTTGGAGATTATGAATTGGGATTGGATTTAAACGCGGTTAGATTAATTGGGATTGGGTTTAAATGCGGTTTGATTAATTAGGATTGGGTTTAAACGCGGTTTGATTAATTGGGATTGGATTTAAACGCGGTTAGATTAATTGGGATTGGATTTAAACGCGGTTAGATTAATTGGGATTGGATTTAAACGTGGTTAGATTAATTGGGATTGGATTTAAACGCGGTTAGATTAATTGGGATTGGATTTAAACGCGGTTAGATTAATTGGGATTGGATTTAAACGCGGTTAGATTAATTGGGATTGGATTTAAACGCGGTTAGATTAATTGGGATTGGATTTAAACGCGGTTCGATTAATTGGGATAGGATTTAAACGCGGTTCGATTAATTGGGATTGGATTTAAACGCGGTTAGATTAATTGGGATTGGATTTAAATGCGGTGAGATTAATTGGGATTGGGTTTAAACGCGGTTAGATTAATTGAAATTGGATTCAAACGCGGTCAGATTAATTGAAGTTGGATTTAAACGCGGTTAGATTAATTGAGATTGGATTTGAATGAGGTTAAATTAATTGGGATTGGATTTAAATGCGGTTAGATTAAGGGGAATTGGATTTAAACGCGTTCAGATTAAGGGGGATAGAATTTAAACGCTGTTAGATTAATGGGAATTAAATGCGGTTAGATTAATTGGGATTAAGTGCGGATTTCTTCAGTTTTCATTGTTCCTTTAAAAAGTTATGTAGTTATCCAATTTGGCTTTTAAATCGAGATACTTGTTTTTCGCTGATAGTCGTAGCGAGCGTGCATCGCCGCGTCTATGTAGTTTACCCAGAGTATATTTCTCGCCCTGAAGCGATTTCGGAACTTGGTTTTATCTTTGGACAAATACCCCTATACTTGTAGCTTCCCCTTAGTAATTTATTGAGGAAAATCTAAGCTATATTATACATAGACTCTAGAAGGTTTTTGCTCTTATTTTAAGCCTTGGCCTTTTTGGCTACAGTCTAGGAATCTTCAGAAAGATGTTTGAGGTTTTTAAAATTCATTTTGCGAGATAATTTCACTTAAATAACTATTCCATGTGGTTTCAAACTCTAGCCGTCGTACTTAAGTGTTCTTATTGAAGTGAACATTTCCGGAAAGCTAGGGACACGGTGATAAGTGGAGCAAAATTTGGGTAAACTACCTGGGCACAAATTAGTAGGGCTGGATAAATGTATTTTTTAGTAAGTCTTTTGTTTTAAAGTGATAATGCAACCTAACAACGAGTAATTTTTCTTCATCGATTTCTTAGTGTTAAAATAGGCCTAATCCACTAGCGAACAAATATTAAACTACCCTGAAATTAGGCTTAGCGAGATTCATGGAGATCCTGATTTCCTCGCGTATAAAATCTAGCGACCAATCGAACGCGATTGTAAGTCTCGTGGAGATCTCGCGTGAACGACGGGCCTTTGCTCATTGGTCGCTAGACCTTACGTGGAGGCAATTCAGAATCTCCATGAATCCAGCTAAGCCTATTTCCGAGTAAGTTTTAAATTTATTTCTAGGTTGATATTTGTTTGTAAATTTTTTACTAATAGATTAAGTCAATTTAAAGACCCTATCTGCTCTAAAATTTGGCCCTTTAAAGTCATCTTCCATTATGCACACAGCCACGCTTTGACTGTACAATTTGTTACAGTCGGTGTCGTCTGCTAAAGTAGAAAAGAAATCGACTTTAAAGGGGCTTTAATAATCGCAGATATTACCTTTAAACGATAAGGAATCTTTTAATCAAGTTGCATTCTCCCTTTAAGATTCTATCCTTTAATATTATTTATTTTAATATTTTAATAATGAAAGTCTCGAGTCATTATCCATCCATTATTATGGCGTAAGACGACAAATGTGGTATAGGATAATTATTCGTGAAATTTGGAAATGGGGCCTTTTTGGCATTATTCTTCATCTCTCGCGTTATAAATGACTTTACTCTTTTGATCTCGGACCGACCTTCACCCCCTTATCTCCCAACTCGCGGCTTGATCTTTGGCTAAGAAATTACAACATTTGCCTCGTAAGGCTCCCGTCAGTTTGACTTCTTTACAAATTTTGTTTGATTTATGACAAAATAAAAAAGGAGTATCCCATTTACTGATAAAATGTCGTATCTTCTAACCTCTATTTTGATCGTCTTAGCGACCTCTATAGAGCTTTTCCATTTTAATTTTGAGTATTTAATTTTAATTCACTTAAAGGGAGACTCTCACGAATTTTTCATCAACTAAAAAATGGAATCTGAGTAGATTTACTTTGTTCCGACTCGTTGCTCAAGATACCCTTCATTGAGCAACAAAACTTAATATCTTCATGACTTTCTTGAATCGTTGCTGACGGGAGTGGCCAAAAAAAACACAAAAAAACAAAACCAACTTTGATTGATCTGGCTACGACCAAGCATGGGCCAAGAAAAGATAAATCCAGGACATGACTCTTCCCCGTTTGAGGGAATAAAATTCTCGGTCGGCCAAACAAACAGCCTTCGTGCAGCGTGTGACGTCATATCACGTCACTTTGCTCCCAAAACGCCATACCTTTGACTGTACAAACTTGACCCCAAAAAACGCGTCATCACGGTACGGTGATGACGTAGCCTGTATTTTTAGTAGACGCTAGAGTCATGTCCTGGATTTATCGTTTCTTGGCCCATGGACCAAGTTTGGCCTTTGGAAAATGGTCTGGGTTAATAATTAGCCTTCTGGGTATTAATAAGGATCTTTTTATGGTTGCAAGCCTAACTTAGAGCATTTTGCCTCTGAACTTGGGATGGTTTGACCCAATTGCCCATCTTATTCTCATCTCCCCCAGAGTGTGAATCATTCTTGATTTTCGTAGGGTACGAAACTACACTCCCCTTTTATTTCTTGATGTCAAAGCGGATGAGAAATTAAGAATGCAAGTAGCTCTAAAAGTATTGAAAGAATCACTTGAATCCCAATTGTATATAGCTTCTCGTTTTCAATTAATTTCCTCCGCCTTCTCCGTTTGGGAAGTAGGTGGGGCTTGTGAGACTTAATGGATACGTCTCATGAAAAGTTTTTAATACTATTTACGTAATATCAAAAGTCTCTCACTCAGGATGACCACTTTTCCTATTTTTTTCCTATATTTTCACCTCCTTCCTGTTTTCTCCTATAATTTAATGGAAATTCCTATAATCTCCTATATTTCCACTCAAAATCTCTAGTTAAGGGTAAAGTTATAAATCATGCTGTCAGCTGTGGCTGTATATGATTATTTTAGCTTAATTGTACATTTTCCAGTTAAAATAGTCTGTAAAATTCCATACTATTTAAGCAATTGATCATATTAATACCATGTTTAAAGCGGTGGCGAGAGTTGTGATGCAATAATAAACATGGGCCCTACTTTAAATTAATTATTTTCCTATTTTATCATATATTTTACATAAAATTCTTCCTATATTTTCCTATATTTCCTATATAGGAAAACGCCCGTAGCTTAATACTATCATCACTTAAAACTAGCCAAAAAAAGTCGTCACCCCTGTCTTGCTCGAGTTATTTAGACTCTTCCTAAATATTTTGAGTCTTGAACTCTTCATTATATCTTGTATCGTGAGACTTAACCTTTAAAGTTGCTTCGTTGATTTGTTTCGTTCTTTAAAAGGGTCGCTTTTTCTTTAAGGCTCATGCCAGGGCTTTTGTATCGTCATTAAGCCTTGTCGGATGAGTTAGTGCTTTTAATTATTCATTTTCGTTTTCTCATCTATATTTAATTCCACCTAGAGTTGGCAGCTCACGTAAACTATCTTTAAGTTAACAAATCTTTCTTAGAGATATCGGGTAGACGCCAGATTTGTACCTGCTGCCAACTAACAGGAGATGAAATTGACTTTACTCTTTCGCCTCTTTGAATAATTTAGTTTACTCGAAATATTGCGATGTATCTGTACTCTAGGCGGAATAATACATAATATTAAACATCGTAGAGGATAAAAGTAGTTTTTTAAAGTTGTCCAGTAATCAACGAACCAACGAGTATAATTTAGTTTTTTTTCTTCTTCCCTAGTTACTTTTCTCTTTCGGAAATTAATAGGTTTCATAGTCGTCGAATTAATTTAGCGTATTCACTACGTTTGAAGGTAATTTAACCTTTATTACATTGTAAATATATCATAAAGATAAGAGTGGTATGGTTGAAATGGGTTCTAGATTCTGAAAATAGCATTTTTAATCAACTTGAGTTTCTAAAACAGTTTTCAAAAAATTATTAAACTCAAACAATTTGCGGTAATAATTCAACTTAAAGGGATAATGCAACCTAAACAAGTGCAGGGCTCCCACCAGGTCCCTAAAATACCTACTTTTTTTTGGAGGTCCTTAAATCACCATAAAATCGTGATTTTGGTCCCTAAATCACCATAAAATCGTGATTTTGGTCCCTAAATCACCATAAAATCGTGATTTTGGTCCCTAAATCACCATAAAATCGTGATTTTGGTCCCTAAATCACCATAAAATCGTGATTTTGGTCCCTAAATCACCATAAAATCGTGATTTTGGTCCCTAAATCACCATAAAATCGTGATTTTGGTCCCTAAATCACCATAAAATCGTGATTTTGGTCCCTAAATCACCATAAAATCGTGATTTTGGTCCCTAAATCACCATAAAATCGTGATTCTGATCCCTAAATCACCAGTTCTAGTAAATTTGGTTAAAAGTACCGTCGTCCTATAATATTGAACCCAAATTGTATGCTAAGTCGAAAAACTGACAGCGAGAAAAACTGACTAAGTCAGTATGATATAATATCACGAAAAAATGTGACAAAATTAAAGTCAAAATAGGCTTAGCTGGATTCATGGAGATATCCTGAACTCCCCATATAAGGACTAGCAACCAATGACATTGATCCATGGCCCTCAAATTGAGATCTCCATGATCAATGTCATTGGTCGCCAGTACTTGTACGTGGGGAGTTAGGATATCTCAATGAATCCAGCTAAGCCTATTTTGAATTTTTAAGTTTTAAATTTATTTCTAGTTTAATACTCGATTTCTAATTTATTTCTATTGGATTAGGACTATTTAAACGATAAGGAATCGATGAAAAAATTGTTGTTAGGTTGCATTCTCTCTTCAAGAGTCGAATAATTTTAATATTTGGAAGATTCTGAATTGTTTAAACCCTATCTTTGCACAAGCTTACAGTTCTAGTTGGAATGGACTATGACCGAATTCCCAAAATGATTTTGAATCGAAGGGGGAAAGTACGCGAAACTGGTTAAGGAAATTTGCCAAAAAAAAAAAAAAATCTCATTTTCTTAAAAACATCGAATCTAGGTCAAGTAACGGAATTTGAGAACATATGTGATGTAGTGTTATCAACCGTCGATAGCTCAGTTGGTAGAGCGGAGGACTGTAGAGGCGATTACTGTTGAAATCCTTAGGTCGCTGGTTCAAATCCGGCTCGACGGACAAACAAATTTTTTTTTTAAAATTTTAATTATTATTTTAATTTATAAAAAAAATTTCATTTACTATCCAAAATACGAATTTAATCATTTTTTCAATACCATATATATTTGAAATTCGAGCTAAATATTAATATTTTATTTCTTTTAACAAGTTTGCCACAGGTCAGGGAAAAGTCAGGGAATTTTAAGATATTTCAAGAAGCCAGGAAATTACAATCATTATCCGCTGAAAAGATTTGAAGCTGACCGTGTCTGTTGTATAGATTAGAACAAAGATACGCCGCATGCAAAACGTTTGGCGAACGCGATTATATAAAAAATTAAAGGGTAAAAATTGGGTAGTATTAGTCAGGGAAAATCGTTGGAAAAGGTCAGGGAAAAACCTGGAAAAGTCAGGGAATTTGAATCTGAAAAAACTGTGGCAACTTTGTTTAAGAAACAACACGCTATTATAAGATTAAAATATTTTAAAGAATTTTTAAAAACGAAATTTAATCCTTAATAATTAAATTAAACTCATAAATACGGAAACTCGGAATGATGATTGAATATTTTTGCATCAAGTTCGTTTTTGCACGCGTTCAACGGTTATACCACCGTTATTGATGCTGAACGCATCCAATTTCGCAAATACTCATTTAATTCAACCAGAGGTATATAATAACCCCCTTCGGGGGGAAGTATGAAAGCCCCTATAGTACCAATGCTAAAAATCACGAACAACAAGAGCCCCTTGCTGACTATCTAGGCCACTAGCTCGCGTTAGACTTCTCAATGTCGCTACTCTAGTAAATGGTCTTTGTATAAACAAGACGGCTCGATTTGTGTTTAGAACTTCCTGTCTCAGGAGTCAGGCTGTTTGTTAAAATGGAGTCGAAGGTTGACTTCAGCTCGCGAGTTCCGGAAGTGTGCGTAGGGAAAATTTAGTGAGGTTCAAAATGGTGTAACTATTTTTTGGGAGTAAAGCGGTGTGTCGATCCGCCGCGATTTACGCCGGGCACTCGTTGTTCGTCGATTTTGCCTACCTTTCATACTTCCCCCCGAAGGGGGTTATTATATACCTCTGATTCAACCAATTTTTATCTGAATTTCTTTAGTAAAATTTGTACATTGAGTTTAGGAGCTGATACTCAAAGTTAACCTGTTATTTGAGAGGAAAATCGCGTGTAACATGAGTTGCTCCAACCTTTCGGTCGATTCCTAAGAAAAGAGCCGCTAGGGGAATTAAATAGAATACTCAAGCATAACATAGGGCGCCTCTTTCAGATCTGGCCATTCGTAGTAAAGGCTAGTGGGTTATATTACATACGCTATCATATTCTTCTTCGGTCATAATGTTATTTCCTCCAGGCGAATGCATCGAGGTTCATACATCGCCGAATTCAACAACAGGGCTCTAATTAAAATTTAATTTACGTAAGATGTATTTCGGAATTATGTCCAGTTGGCTACACGCTTTTACTTCCGCCATACTTAAACATTTTCACAAACAAAATTATTGGAATTTTATTACGACTAAGAATAATAGAACAAAGATAAATTCAACCTCGCGAAAGTTTTAAATCAAAAATAAAACAGTAAAATCCTAAGCAAATGAACATTTTGACGCCAGGGTGCGCTGTAGTTCGTTTTATATAGGTGTGAGACAGGCTGGGAAATAAGGATTATTTTTGAACTGGACTTGTGGCCAGTAGAGCCCAGGAAGTTTTATTAAAAAACTGGACATTGGTCAGTTACAATTTTCATGAGCTTGACAAACTGTCACTATGACGTAGAACTATGACGTCACTATGACGTAGGCTTAGAAAAAAAACAAATTTTGGAATTAACTGGCCTTGTGGCATTTAATTTTTAAACTGGCCTAGCTAATTTTTAAACTGGACTTTTGTCCAGTAAAACCGTCTTATTTCCCAGCCTGGTGTGAGAAATCGAATAGCAGACGAATTTTGTCTTAAAAATACTTGATTATGGTTTACCAGAGATGTTACGCTGTATCCCAATGTTCTTAGGTATATAAATGAGTTCTTGATAAAACCTAATTCAGTTCTAATAGACGATAACCCCTTTTTATCGGAATTTCTTCCTCTATGCGGCGATGAAAAAGAAGTTAATCGATGAAGGGGATATCTTCAAAACTAGTTTAAGGTTCTCCATCATTCTAGGAAATCGATATGCGCATTCAACTAATATTTCCGCTACCACTTTACAAAGTTTAAGCGAATAATAAAAATAAATTTTTATTTTTATATAAATTCTTTTATACTAACTTAAAGGTATAATGAACTTGAAAATTAAGTGATTTTTCAAACGAAATTCTTTCGATCTTAAAGAGAGAATGAAGTATTTCAACAAAGGTACGATCATACTTTCATTTCTTAATCGATTTGAAATTGTAAAATCAAATCGCCAGTTCACGCGTAATTTTTGTAAATCGATTTATTGTAGCTTCATCTATCGGTTGTTGAAACCAAATCGGTATAAAACTGGTTCCCGAAGCAGTTTCTATAAATCTAATCAAGTCGATTCACACGACTCTAGCGAAATAGTTTTAAATCGATTTAAAGGGCTAGTATGAACGCGGTTTAAGTGATTTTAAATCGCGTTCTTATTCTTAAAACAGGTCTAATTTACTTAAAAAAAATTACAGACCAATATTAAGTCGAAAATTACGCCTTAACAATAAACTGTTAATACTAATTGCGAAGTAATACGCCACGTTAAAATCCACTGAGAATAAAAGTAGTACATCTTTATTGAAATTACTTCAGTTGCTAGGGGGGTCATTCCTGTATGTGGCGAGTTTTCGAACTATAGTGAAACCCCTCATAGATGATAGATTTAGTTGTGGCGGGAAATATCTATATGGTCACTATTTATCTTTCAAAGTGTAGCGAAAATCTCTCTGACGGGGTTTTCGCTTCTAAATTCAATTTGGAAAGTCCGAGACGGGGAGGGGACGACGGAGGCAACCGGGCTAACACTTTGATCATTTTGACCAATCTAGTTTCTGGAACATCAATCACGATAAGTGGCCAGACCTCCCTTCTATATAACTCTTAACCTCGAGTCTGACCACCGCTTTTCATCGACCTCCTATATTTATAATTGGTTCCGAATGACGCGTAATTTTATATTTATCGTTTTTATCTTGCCCAGATAGTTGTCCCTTTGATTAATAATCCAATCAAGGTTCACCAATCAGGAGAGGTTGTTAAAATATCTTCCAGCAGGTTGATAACTGGTGCCCGGGCCAGAGTTGCCAGTTGGACTGTTTCCCGCCAAAACCTATAGCTCTACCTAAGTCTAATAATGAAATCATTATGATAAATAAATACGAATAACTATGAATAAACTTATGTTCGTCTTTTTTTTCCTTTCAGGACGCTCGAACGAAACATAATTTTGCAATTCACACTTACACCAGTCCTACCTTTTGCGATCACTGTGGATCCCTACTCTACGGGATCATACATCAAGGCTTCAAATGCAAAGGTAAAAACAAATTTAATTTTGTCTATTAAACATCTTCTAGAGTGATACCAAAGTGTAGGGGTGTGGCAAACAGTTTGTTTTTCGTATGGGGGCCTTTCATGGTATATTATTTGTAAATTTTATGGCAAACTTTCTTTTATTGAAATATTTTAACTAGCCAAATACTTTATCTCTTTTGAGGCGTGATTCCCAGTTTTTCGAGACTCCAAAGCTTGCAAAAAAATCCGCCAGGGAGAAAGCTAATTTTACAAAACATGGAGTTAAAGGCCCCTATAGACTCCATTCCAAATTGACAACTTAGAGGTCAATGTACTTATGGTTGTGCCGTCTAGAATTATGCCATTTATGCTCGCTTTTTTAGACGAGGCCCAAAATAGACCAAATTTAATAGTCCTGGTCGATTTCCAAAACCGGAAGTCTAGAGAACCTCGCGAAAATTTTGGCGGGGAAAACTTTTTGTCACGTGATCGTCCGCCATCTTTTTATAGTGTGAAAATAGCTACAGACTAACCAACGCCTCCTATACTTTATCATATAGGAAGCGTTGGACTAACAACTTGAATTTGGTTTGTGGGAAATAAAATTAGAAATAGTCTGGCAGCCTGTTACTACAAAAAGATGGCGGCGCGGCTATGAGACAAGGGCCCATTTCCGGCAAATCGACCAGGACTATAGTCGATTTCTGGTGTGACTCAAAATGAGACAGTCCTGAAATCAACAACGTTGATACGACATACGAGCCGCCTTTCATTATTTTTTCCGATTTTCTGATTAAATTTTTCGATGCGTGGCAAATATTCTGCTCTCCTGTTAGAAGCTTTTATTATTTTTTAAAAAATCTTTGAGTGAATAAAGGTGGATTGACATGAAGCATTTCCTTAGTTGCAAGGGAAGATAACACTGAGAAATGTGCTGAACTTTTTCTTCGGCCTTTGGTCAAGTGAAGTCGCACCCTGATTTTTTTTTTTAACTCGTCTTCATTATGCCTTTAAAAACCGTAACTGACTTTAAACATAGCTGTCATCTCCGCTTAGAAATGACAAAATTGTATGTATATACTGATTTTTGGCTTTTCGAGAAAGATTGAGATATGACACCGACCTAGGTTGCAAACTAGTCAAAGCCTAGGCGGATTACTACACAATTATAATGTTCTTATAGAAATTAAAAAGCGTCTTTGAAATCTATTCTTGATGCGAATGTATTTTGAATTCTCGATCTGCGATTTCTATATAGAGCTAATGAAATTTTCATTTGAGCCTCTATATATATGTCGGCCAAGGCTTATCTAAAGAAAGTGGGTCTGATAAGTTTACATTCAACGTCAGATGCAATTTCTTTTGAATAAAGTGAGGTTGTCACGGATTTTGATGAACTTAAACTAGAAATTGAGTAGCATTTTCAGAAAGATCGTTAAGAATCGATTCAAAATATATATACATATGTCACATAAAAAATTACTGTAGTAGTAAAAATACATAATTTATAATCGCAGTTTTCGAACTTTTTAAAGTAAAAATTTCTCGCAATATACGTCATCACTAGTAGTAGAGCCTACAGTTGATTTAATAGTATGATAGAACTAAAAATAGAATCCATAGGTATTAGAAAAAAATGGTTACAGTCTCACTTTAAGTTTCTTTAGTATATGAAGGTACCCGCCCTGTAGGAACGACTTCAGTAAAAAAAAATCTCGCTTTATAATATAATTCCCCTTTGAACCCAAAATTCTCACCGAATTTCATTTATAGTTTGTATTTTTAGCATCCTCTTGAGATAGTAACAACTTTTCAATCAAATACCACGATAGAAACTCCGACTAGTCGATATTAATCAATAAAGAAATCGACTCTGTTAAGATGTTAAATTAATTAAATTTGGATTAATTAGCAAAAGGTTTATTATGACATGGATACAAAAACAGATATATTTCAAACATTTTTTCACTTCCAAAACATTTGGAACATTTTTACAGTTTTTTTTTTCTTGTTCTTTTTCAAAACCTTTGGAACTTTTTCTTAGATATCTTTTACACTTTTCCAATATTTTTCATCATTTTTCCTCAACATTTCAAAAATTTGTACAACATTTTTCTGTTCTGCTTTTTTTCAACAATATTTTCCATAATTTTCGTTCATTTTCCCAAGATTTCTAACAATTTCGAACCACACGTTTTTCGAACACGGGAATTAGAATGTTGACAAAAAACGTATTTTTGTTTTTTCTAAATAGACATAAACTTATTTAAAATCAGCTAAAAACAATTTATATTAGGTTTTTCTTTTGAAAATTTGGCACACCTGGAAATATCAGAGGAAATTCAATAAAAAAACTATATATATTACCAGAAAATTCAGTAGAAAATCTTCAAATATTAAGGAAATCCCATTAGAAAACATGAAAATATTAAATATCTGGATTTTTTTTTTTTTTTTTTCATTTTAATGTTGTATGAAGTTATATGAACTCTGACTTAGATTTGAACTCCGTTTCGTAACTTTCGTTTCTTGAATCGAGGATGCTGGGGATAATATTTGTCCTATATCTCTGAATCAAAATAAATCTTCATCTTTTGAGTCTAAAAACCGAGATAAAAGATGGCAAAACATTGAAATACTTTTTAAAAGAAGCTACAGGAGACAGTCGTCGCATTGAGACCCGTTTTATCATGGTTTTATTTCCAGACAAACTTTTGCTCTTTGAACCGTCGTAAAGAGAAGCTGAAACTGCCGTTCTCGAGCGAGAAAAATCACAAAACGTTTTCCAGGAATAGCTCTCTACCTATTTGCAAGAAAGCAACAACGTACGGGGTCTGTGCGATGATAAATTGCGCCATATTTTAAAGCATCGTCTGCTAAGACTTATAGTCCTGGTCGATTTGCCGGAAATGGGCCCTTGTCTCGTAGCCGCGCCGCCATCTTTTTGTAGTAACAGGCTGCCAGACTATTTCTAATTTTATTTCCCACAAACCAAATTCAAGTTGTTAGTCCAACGCTTCCTATATGATAAAGTATAGGAGGCGTTGGTTAGTTTGTAGCTATTTTCACACTACAAAAAGATGGCGGACGATCACGTGACAAAAAAATTTCCCCGCCAAAATTTTCGCGAGGTTCTCTAGACTTCCGGTTTTGGAAATCGACCAGGATTATTCGAATGTTATTTTTCCATACTGATAACATCCTAGAAGACGATTGTGTCAGAAAGATTCTGAATACTTAAGGTTCGAAAAGACCTTCTAGTTTAGTTTTTAATTATAACTAAAATTATTAATTATTTCATCCTGATTTCACTGAAAGCCCAAAGCTAGGTTCCTATTACTTCATTGGGTTTCGAATAAAATAAAAAATATAGTACTTTGCTCTCCAATCTCCCTTTAAAGTTCTCTAAATACATGTCGTCTATCGAAAAGTTCCGCCCCATTATTTCTGGGACTTCCAATATAGGCGTTGATCAGTCCGTCCGTCCGTCCATCAGCGACAATTCTAGTAAAAAGCCTTACCAAGCCTTCGGTTTTAAGGATCCTTTCTCCATTTTGGTCGTTTCAAGTTAAATTGTCGTTTCGGAAGCGTTCGAGCGATAACACGGGGTCCCGAAACCCCCATTTCTCTTCTTGTTTTGGCATAGAGCCCACTTGGGACCGTTTCCTTTATGCCCGGAAAAGATTCGAACCGTTGATTTTTATCCGCTAACGAAACTTTTCCGTTATATGCTTCATTTTTAAGAGCGTTAAATTTAATACATATATTCAAAGTATACGGTTATTCCTACGCGTTTTGAAACGTCAAGTACTTTTAAGGCGTCAGCCGGTTCACACTATCAACTTTGAAACCGTTTTCAATATTCAACTCTTCAAAAGCTCTTAATTAAATCAAAAGTAAAAAACGCCTCGTAGCTTAAATACTATCAGCAAAGGGGCAGGTAATTGTACCGGCAGATTCTCTGATTCGAGACACTCTAGCGGCCACAGACGGGGGAAATAGTGATATTGGTAGCGCCACTCTTTGGAGAAATTACTGAGTTGGGAGGGAAGCGCGGCCCGCCTAAATTTCCAACTGAAAATATCGAGGAAGAGCCCAAATCACTCGAGGTAGAAAGGGGTGATGACTTTTTGGGCAACCCACAAGAACTAATTTTTGAAAAACGGAGAAAATTCCCTATAGAGAAAATATCTCAAATGAGCCCCCCCACTTCGCCCCACCCGTGAAAAAATAATTGTAGATGCCGCTCTTCCACGGTATCGTCCCAATTGATCGACTTTTAAGTGATCGAAACCAGTTTTTTGGATTAAATGATCGAAATATTTAGGTTAGGTTAGGTTAGTTTTTTAACTCAATCGATCATATGAAATTCGATCATTTCGACCCAAATCTCTTCCACATATCTTTCTGCCTTGAGTCCTCTCCCACCCCTCCACCAACCGCTGCCGCCCTCTAATATTACCCTTTTTGACTAAAATGGGTGCGTCCCTGTAATTATTGGCGTAATTTATATTTGCTTTTTTGACTTCCTCTTATAATAATTGTCAAGTATAACATCGATTTTGGTTGATTTAGACCCAGATTCTGTTTTCGAAATTATGAAACTTAATACTCGACCATTAAGAAAAATTGTTATTTCAGTGTGCGACATGAACGTTCACAAACGATGTCAGGAGAGTGTTCCAAATTTGTGCGGCTGCGACCACACGGAAAGACGAGGAAGAATAGAGCTCAAGGTCTACGCTCAGAACAACAAAATGATATGCGAAGGTAAGCAAATATGGCCCTTGTTATTGTATTTTAAATTAACGCTCTAGGAGGTTGCGATTTTTACAAACGTGAAAAAAAAGGGGGGGGGGTCTTAATACCCTCGAAAAAATAAATATTTTTAGTGAATAATACTATGGAACGGTATGATAACTTTAAACCGGTTAATTGTGGTTTTTAAGTCTGAATAGGATCGTTACAATTAACCCTTTTCATTTTGTTGGCCTATTTATTGTAAAAAACAATCATTATCTAGAGACTGATATCTTTTAAAAAGTTGAATTCAATGATTACGCTGTTATCGGGATATATAGTATATTTTATGTCGTTTTATCTAATTTATCAAAAAATCGCCTAATCAGTGCATAACTTCGTGTTATCTAGCAACTAATCCTCGTAATTAGATGTAAAGTTTCGACTTCCCCTCTCGTCTCTCAATTTAGTTCCCTTTGTCTCGTGCTAATTTCACGAGCTCTTAATTCCCGCGTTTTTTATGTTGCTAAGCCTTTTTTAAAAAAGGTTGTCAGTTTTAAATTTGATCGAACCCATTTGTTTATGTCTTCGATTCATCTGATAAAGTCATTAGTGAACTGAACTGAACCGGAATTTTGAAGCATATACGCTTGGTATTATCCTTCATTTTTAAAGCAGTCATTAGGTTCGTCGCTATTTGCCAAAATAGGCCGCGTTTTTCAAGCCTTCGTGGTAATTTTACGACATAACGGATGAAATGAACAGAAGGAAGGTTTTAATCGTTTTCAAGACGGAATACCCGCTACTTCTTACAGAGAATACTCCGATATTAAGTAAACCATTTCCGAAAAAGGATTTTCAAAACTATCAATGGAGAGTACAACTGTCGACCAAAAATGTTTCAAATGGTGTCAGTTTCAAATTTTACGTTTTTCAAACTGGGCTAAATGGACAGCAATTGAGAATACCAGCGGTTAGCTCGGTAACCGCGGAATTGATCAATGGCAAGCAAGAGGTTTACAAGAAGATGGAACGGTCACCTTGTATTGGCACAGCGCACTGTTTCATTGCTGATGTTTTGAGCGAAGACTTTGACTCTTTTAACTCAATCATTTTCCGGTGCCACGTTACCGAATATAAATGGGGTCAACTGAGGAAGCTGGATATAATTGCCCCCAAGAAAAAGAGTATTCCACTTCCGAATTTGGTAGATAACCTTTTCTATTCACGTTTAGATTTATTAGCGATTCAAAATGAGACAAATCGGAATAAAATAGATCCAAAATTAAAAATTTTTCCACTTGATCCATTTCTTAGGTAAGATTAGGTTGTGTTAGTTTTTTTCCTCGATCAAGTGGACCCAAATGTAGTGTTTGAGGAGATATAGGTTGATTCGTATTATATCCCAGTTTTTAGTTCCCTTAATTTTAATTGTTAAGACTAATGGTGTCCAATTCTGTATATTTTACTGTACTAAAATGATTACTTAGATGATTACGTAGTCAGTCGCGTAATCACGTAGTCGGTGTACTTAGTCAACATCCCTCTGCATTCCGTAACAATATTTTTGGCACGTTTTGTCTCATTTTGAATACAGTATTTCTCTGTGCTGTACGCTAACTTATTGTTAAGCAAAAATGAGACTTCTTTTCACGGAAGTTCTACGACTTTAAAAGGTAAATGAAACTCCGGATGAGAAATCTGTCGCGCCAACTGAATCGACCAAGAAACAACGACGTAAGAAAAAAAAGGAATTGGAACCCGTTCCACCTGAGGAACAAATACAGCAGAGACAACAAGAACCAATAGAAAACTGCAAACCGACAGTTCAAGAACTCATTCGAGACTTGAGACAAAATAATGGTCTTCTAGATTGGGAAGAGGAATTAACCATTCGATGGCCGAGACAAATTCAGAAAGAAGGAACCATTCCAGGTCTAAGACGAACTAAGGAAGATGAACCCTTACCTGAGAGGAGACCATCTTCGCGGGAATATCTACCAGAGAGGAGACCATCTTCGCGGGAATATCTACCAGAGAGGAGACCAACTTGGCGGGAACAAGATGTAGAGGAATCAATACCATACTCGGAACGGGTAGATATATCAGACTGGAAAAAAAATATAAGATCCAGTTCAATAAGCGACTGGGGAGAAGACTGGGAACAATCAGAGGAAGAGGAACCAATACAAGACTCGGAACAATTAGAGGAAGATGAACCAATACAAGACTCGGAACAATTAGACGAAGAGGAACCAATACAAGACTCGGAACAATTAGAGGAAGATGAACCAATACAAGACTCGGAACAATTAGACGAAGAGGAACCAATACAAGACTCGGAACAATTAGAGGAAGAGGAACCAATACAAGACTCGGAACAATTAGAGGAAGAGGAACCAATACAAGACTCGGAACAATTAGAGGAAGAGGAACCAATACAAGACTCGGAACGATTAGAGGAAGAGGAACCAATACAAGACTGGGAACAATTAGAGGAAGAGGAACCAATACAAGACTCTGAACAATCAGAGGAAGAGGAACCAATACAAGACTGGGAACAATTAGAGGAAGAACCAATTCAATGTTTTAGGCAAAAGCATAAGAGATGGTTGATTCAAAAGGATAAGAGATGGTTAACTAAAATCTGTGGAAAAGGCTTAGATTTTCCAAAGACTGAACCCAAGAGTCAAACGGAACCACCTAAGCTCAAACCAATTCATTACAATAATCAAACGAAAAAAAGTGAAACCGAGCAAATTCGTCCCAATAAGCCCACGGAACCTCCATCCGAACCCATTTATCCGAAAAATGCAAAAGAACCTGAATCCGAACCTATGTATCTGAAAAATCCAGAGAAACCTGAATCTGTACCCATTTTTCCGATTAATCCAACGAAACCTCTTGGACCCGAACCAGTACATCACGAGAAAGCAACGAAACCTGTTGAACCCGAACCAGTACATCGCGAGAAACTAACGGAGCCACGACCAAACTCCGTTGATTCTTACAGTAATAAACTTCTGAAGACGATGTGGGATGAAAAAATTGGCACTGACGTCCTCGTAATAACAAAGAGCAAAATCCACCGTTGTCATCACGCTGTATTATGCGCGTCGGTGCCCATGTTCAAGGAGATCTTCGATGACCAAAAGAAAAAAATTTTGGATCTCAGTGAAACCCATGGAAGTGAATCTGTTGAGGATTTTTTATGTTACATTTACACGAGGGAGATTCCGCAATTGGCCGCTACAGCCCGTGAATTACTGACACTGGCTAGAAAATATCATCTTCCAGATCTAATGGCAGTATGTAGGGAACAGCTTCTTATTAATTATTATCAAAAGCTGGGAAAGAAAACCACTATGATTAAATAAATACTCAACTAAACCACAATTCTTATTGACTTGTATAACTTAAAAAAAAAAATTACGAATTCCATTAAAAATTGTATTATTATTTAATATATCGAATAAAAACTTTGTGTAGTTTCTATGGTTAAATAAATATTTAACGACATTGTGGCATAATTTTTAGTTTTTTGTTGTTGCAATTTTGTAACCGAAATCGATAACCAATACATAATCAGGATATGAGTTATCAAAATTAGCCAAGGCGTTGATTATCTGGGAAACTGGGTATTTAAAGGGAGAATGCAACCTAACAACAAGTGATTTTTTTTATCGATTCCTTATCGTTTAAATAGGCCTAATCCATCGATAAAAAGTTCACAATACAAATATTAAACTAGAAATAAATTTAAAACTTACCCTGAAAATAGGCCCTGTTTTCCTCGCGTGTAAGGTCTAGCGACCAATCGCACGCGACGTAAGTCTCGTGGAGATTTCGCGTGAACGACGGGCCGTTGCTCATTGGTCGCTAGACCTTACACGGACGCAATTCAGGATCTCCATGAATCCCGCTAAGCCTATTTTCAGGGTAAGTTTTAAATTTATTTCTAGTTTAATATTTGTATTGTAAACTTTTTATCGATGGATTAGGCCTATTTAAACGATAAGGAATCGATAAAAAATCACTTGTAATTAGGTTGCATTCTCCCTTTAAGTAGATGACAATTTATTTGATAACTTTACGATCTTTCACTTACTGAACTAATACAAATTCCAAACGTAATTGTTTAATCGATATGACAATATGAATAGGTAACGGTCTCATCAACGGCAAACAATGATAACCAAATTTATTGAATATGTTCAACTACAGGAATCAAAATCAGTTAATTACTACAATTCTTTTAAAACTCCTATACTCAAAGATTAACTGACATAGTTCCAAGCATGGGTAAAATCGTAAGATTCTATTTTTGATAATTCAACATTTTTAGTTATTAAACTGAAAATCAAAACTATATTTTTATTGCTTATGTAGAGACTATTATTTAAAAAATATATAGAAGTTGAATTCAAAGTTTACCCGCTGTTATCGGGATATTTTTTTTTTTGTTATAACTAATTTATCAAAAAATCGTCTATTCAGTGCATAACTTCGTGTTATCTAACAACTAATCCCACGCAATTAGATGTAAATTTGTTTCATTTGACCCATTCGATTTCCCCTCTCGTCTCTCAATTTAGTTGCCTTTGTCTCGTGCTAATTCCACGAGCTCTT
Organism: Odiellus spinosus; assembly: GCA_963920705.1. NCBI lineage: Eukaryota > Metazoa > Arthropoda > Arachnida > Opiliones > Phalangiidae > Odiellus > Odiellus spinosus. The sequence continues at coordinate 19,780,919 of OY987229.1, read as the reverse complement.
AATTCCCGCGTTTTTTTTATGTTGCTAAGCCTTTTTTAAAAAAAGGTTGTCAGTTTAAATTTGACCGAACCTTTGGTTAGGCCTTCGATTCATTTGATAAAGTCATTAGCGAACTGAACCTGAATTTTAAAGCCTACTCTTGATATTCGTTTTAAAGCCGTCATTAGGTTCGTCGCCATTTGCCAAAATCGGTCGCGTTAAGAAGAGTTCCAGCTGAAAATTTTTACGAATTGGAAGATAAAATGAAAGGAAAGAAGTACATTATCGTTTGGAAGACGAAATACCCTATACTTCTTACAGAGAAGGATCCGATATTAAGCGAACCATTTCCGAAAACGAATTTTAAATACTATCGATGGAGAGTACAACTGTCGGCCAGAAATGTTTCAAATGGTGTCAGTTTCAAATTTTACATTTTTCAAACTGGGCTAAATGGAGAGCGATTGAGAATACCAACGTTTAGCTCGGTAACCGCGGAATTGAGCAATGACAAGAAAGAGGTCTACAAGACAATGACACTGCCTTCCTCTATTGGCACAGCGCACTGTTTCACTCATGTAATTCCGAGCAAAAACCTTTTGGAATTTATAAAATCTATCACTTTCCGGTGCTGCGTTACCGAATATAAAAGGGGTCATCTGACGTCGCAGGATTTAATTACCCTCAAGGAAAAGAGTATTCCACCTCAGCATTTGGTAGGTACCTTTTCTTAGTTTATCATTACTAAAGGTTGTAGTCAGTTGCTAAATCACGTATAGTCAGTGTACTTAGTCAACATCCCTCTGCATTCCCTAACAATATTTTTGGCAAGTTTTGTCTGATTTTGAATACAGTATTTCACTGCGCTATACGCTAACTTATTGTTAAGCAAAAATGAGACTTCTTTTCACGAAAGTTCTACGACTTTAAAAGGTAAATGAAACTCCGAATGAGATATCTGTCGCGCCAACTAAATCGACCAAGAAGCGACAACGTAAGAAAAAAAAACAATTAGAATCCGTTCCATCTGTCACGACAACAAAATCGACCAAAGAAGAACAACGCGAGGAAAAAAAGCAATTGGAACCCGTTTCACCTGCGAAACAAGTGCAACAGAAACCCTTGCGAGACTGGAGACAACAAGAACCAATAGAAAACTGGAAACCGAGATATCGGGAACCCATTCGAGACTGGAGACTAAATAATGAAGGCCTTCGAGATTGCGGAGTCTGGGGACGAATGGAAGCGGAACCTCTTCGAGATCGGAGACAAGTTCAGAAAGAGGAATCCCTTTCAGAGTGGACACGAAATGCGGAAGAATTTAGTGTACAAAGGTTGCCATTTGCCCAGGAACTGCTTCTAGGTCAAAGAAGAACTAAGGAAGATGAACCCTCTCCTGAGAGAAGACAAAGTACGCGGGAATATCTACTAGAGAGGAGACCAACTTGGCGGGAACGCTTTCCCAAGTGGAGACTAAATTCTGAAGTCGTTCGAAACTGCAAAGTAAACGAAGAGGAACCGGTACTATACTCGGAAGAAGTACCAGTACCATACTCTGAGCAAGAGGTAGATGAACCGATATCATACTCAGAACCCAAACCAGTACATCAAGAGAAACTAACGAAACCTGTTGAACCCGAACTAGTATATCGTGAGAAACCAGCGAAGCCACGACCAGACACCGTAGATTCTTACAGTAACAAACTACTGAAGATGATGTGGGATGAAAAAATTGGCACTGACGTCATCGTAATAACGAAGAATAAAATCCATCGTTGTCATCACGCTGTATTATGCGCGACGGTGCCCATGTTCAAGGAGATCCTCGATGACCAAAAGATAAAAATTTTGGATCTCAGTGAAACCCATGGAAGTGAATCTGTTGAGGATTTTTTGTGTTACATTTACACGAAAGAGACTCCGCAATTGGCCACTACAGCCCGTGAATTACTTACACTCGCTAGAAAATATCATCTTCCAGATCTAATGGCAGTATGTAGGGAACAGCTTCTTATTAATTACTATCAAAAGCTGGGAAAGAAAACCACTATGATTAAATAAATACTCAACTAAACCAAAATTCTTTTTGATTTGTATAACTTCAAAAAAATGACGAAGTCCATTAAAAATTGTATTATTATTTAATATATCAAATAAAAGCTTTGTGTAGTTTCTATGGTTAAATAAATATTTAACCCTTGTTATTATCTTCAAGTGACAGATAAGCGTGTATCTTTTACGACCATTTTAGTCTATAAGTTAGTCTTTGACGTCACATTTTCCGTCAGTACTACTCAATCTACGCATACTCCTAATTATGTATACGTAATTTTCACCACTCAAACAAACAAACAAAAAAATATTCGCAGGCAAAACGTCACCCACGCCTGCAGTGTTAAATTTAACGCATTGCGGATGACATTTCGTCACCATGTTTAGAGTGCCCAAGCAACACAAACCTTACGAAATCGATGTTAAACGCGAACCTATTAAGGCCATCAGAAGCAGCGGGACAGTTTCACAATCGAAAGTATCAAGTGGATCCGTTAAAACTGTAATATCAAATCCCAATAAAAGTAATCGAGCGAATGAATCTCCTTCCTTGAAGTCGGAAGTAATTGAAAATATGACGAAGACGACTGATGGTAAAAACGACAAACCGGAAGAAGGCAAAACCTTTGTTTTACCCATGAACGCCATTCTGCGAAATCCCGAGAAAAATTCCGAAACACCAGCGTTGCGTATTTCCGATTGCTTGTATTACGCCGAAATTCTCCGTAAAATGTGGTTGGAGAAGATTCAAACTGACATGACTTTCGTCACCAGTACAAAACAATTTCCGTGTCACAAGGCTGTCGTTTGCGCCGCTTCTCCGATATTTAGTTTGATATGCGTTGGAACTGATCCGGTAATTGATTTATCTCAAACTGCGTCTTCCGAGGCCGTCGAAGATATGTTGAGCTTTATTTATACCAGAACGACCCCTAATTTGGAAATTACCGTACGTGAGGTATTAAAATTGGCCCTATGCTACGAATTAAATGAGTTGGTGTGTATCTGTAGAGAATTATTACTCAAAAGATACTATTTAAAAAATAAGAAAAATTAATGTAACTTTATTAAACAAATAAACTTCGGAGCAAAATCATTTTTTTTTCTTCGAAAATTCGTTTTTAACGAATATTTATTAAAGGAAGAATGCAGCCTTAAAGCAAGTTATTTTTTTTATCGATACCTTATCGTTTAAATATGCCTAATCCGAGAGTAAATAAAATTTTAAAACCTAATATTTAACTAGAAATAAATTTAAAACTTGCCATCAAAATAGGCTTAGCTGAATTCATTTATTTAAACGATAAGAAATCGATAAAAAAAACTTATGTTGCATTCTCCCTTTAAAGACATGAAAAAAATACTTAAAATGACCACTTTTGATATCAAAATACCAATATTCCTTCTTAAGGACGCGATGTTTGTTTGTTTCGTCATTGAAAATATATTTTCATAACATCCTTAACGCAATGACTCTGCCATTTTGGTACCACCGTGAGTTGAACCGCGTAATAACCATAACTACACTATAATTATTTCATAAAAGTAGACCGGATATTAAAAACAACGCTTTGAATACAGAATTACATCATATATTATTAAACGAAAGGTTATCAGTATTCAGTCCGTACTAGAAAAATAAATGAATCCAATTATCTATCGATTGCTAATCTAGATACTAGATTCATTACGAAGTATCAGCGAGTATAAAGCTTCGATAACGACTGAAAAGTACACCCAATTACGTTTATAAGTCATAGAACACTCAAAACTGAGACGACATTGACTCAAATAACAAATAAAATGAATGCGCAAGGTTTTATTTCATTGCCAAAAATAATAACCCACAAACCAAGTATTTAAAAACGTTGTCCCCGTTTATAATCGTAAACACTATAATTTCAACTACCAAAATGAGCGGATTAGAGGATCCCGATCCGGCAATGCCTAATCGCCAATTATCTTACGTATGGAACGTTTCTGACGAGATAACTCCGTCTAAGAACGAAATTACAAGTCCATCATTCCCAGATAATACCCCGGTAGAAAACCAATGGTGCTTAAAACTTTTAATGAACGGTCTGGAAAAAGTTACTATCAAAGTTACGCGAGGAAAGAACGAAAATTATATTAATAAACAAATGAAAAGTCTGTGCGTCGTGGAAGTATTTCAGTCTGACGGTTTTAAACTCCACTCGGTATCGGAACAATCCAATTCCTCGTATTATCAATTTCAAGTACCTGTTGATGGTCTCACCACGAGAGAAGTCACCAAACGTTTAGAATTGGGATACGAATTGGGTTGTATAGTGTATTGTACCATTGAAGAATACAATCAAGTCAATTGGTTCGACGAAACCAACGTCACCAAAACCATTCTACGCAATCTTTTAACGGAGGGTATAGCGTCCGACGTTGCCTTGGTAACCAAAGACGCCCGAATACCTTGCCACAAATGCGTCTTGGCAGCCGTCTCCAGCGTCTTTCGAACCATGTTTCAAGAAGAATACAAAGACGCTAAAAAGGATTGCGTCGTCAAGATGGGTAACGAATACGACAGCGCCATTGTCGAGGATATGGTCAGCTACATCTACTTAAACGAAACGCCCAATATCGGACATACTTGTAGTTCGTTATTGATGGCAGCGGACTACTACGATTTAAAAGGTTTGAAGATTCGATGCGAAAAGGCCCTTTTGAAGAAAGTTACGGTGCAGAACGCTGCCGATATTTTGGTCCTAGCTGATAAATGTAAAGCGACGATCCTGAAGAAAGCAGTGATTGGGTTTTGTTTCGATCATCGTAAGGATGTCATACAGACTGAGGCTTGGAAGTTTTTACCCCAAGATTCTTGTCGTGAAGTGTTGACAGCCTTTTTGGACGTATTGTAAGGACAGGAGTTTGTTACAAAGATATTGATATAGAGAGTTTTCATGATTTCCAAAATCTAGTTACAAATTAGAAAAGATTAAAGTTCCCAACAATCTTTTTGAGATTCTCTCGTAAACCGGAAATAGTTTTGTATATATTGTACTGTGACGTCAAACGCGCATGTAGCTACCAACTTTCAGTCAGTTAGACGATGGTTTAAATATATTTAATATATCTAAAAGGTAAAAATAAACAGATTTTTGGCATAAATTTCAATCTAGACCAATTTTAAAAATTGTCAGTTTGAATTATTGTCAGCCCTCATATAACCAAAAGTTTAGAATATACTATAAGTGTAACCTAGCCTACGTATATAGGGATGCAATAAAAACCACACCAATATAGTGTAAATTTATTTCTTCGTATGCAAACAATAGATGCCTTCTTGGTAATGTATTTGGTTTTGAGAATTTAGACTAATAACAAGCTCCTTCCATTTTATATTAAAAACAAAGTATTATTTCATTATTTTATTACCACATTTAAATTCACCTAAATTGAACCAATTTAATTTAACCTGCAAAGAGTGTTAATCCCTGGTTAGTTAATGATCGTGTTATTTATCTCCAAGGCCAGTTTAATTAGTAATTTGGATATGGTATACAATGGCAGTTAATAGGCAAAGAATTCAAGGAATTTCAATTCAAGCATTCATTAAACGCGTAATAAAAATTCCAAGGTTTTCATTAAAGATGCGTAGCTTAAGTTAAATTGTTTTCTATTTTTTATTTCTAATGAGATAGCCTTGCAATTAGTTTTACTAATTAATGTTCTTTTAGATAAACTGGAAATTGGTTATTCTATATAAGTATTGGTTCAAAATTTCACTGAAAAATATTTAACCTTTACATCACTAAAATGTGCGGGGTAAGCTCTGATCCAGGGCCAGGGGAGGGGAAATAGCCAGTCCCAGGGGAGCAATTGCCCCGTGATACAATATTTGAATTTAGGTCAACGAATCTTATAATGGTCTGGTCAATAAGTTGTTACTATGGACTCCTGATAACTAAGCTTCGGTATAGCGCAGATGTAAGATCTCTGTTTACATCTTGAAGGCAAAATTTAACATGGGCTTTAGATAGTTACAGCGCGAATCTAAAGACCCAGTTCATTGACTAGAACACCTGTGACGTTACTGCTATTGTCGCTGCTCGGTCTTGTATAAGCCTGTACACTGTCCACTCTCAATGGCAGCCTCCAGAGATGGGGAAATATGCAATAGGAGATCGTGTCAGAATTTTTTCGCTTTTCAATCTGATTTACCTAACTTTTTTTTGCCCAAAAAATATCATTTAATTTGCATTTATTTCTTTAATCGCGCTTAATTGTTATAATTTTATTTGTCAATATCATTTAATAACTATATTTATTTACTGTATGATGCTTGAATCGTGAAAATTATACCAACCCGAGTTTAAAATTCCGATTTAAAGATGGGATACTACCAAATCTAACAAGTGCACCTTTTCCATATATGCTAAAATGTCTGATTGATATAATTAACAAAATGTGCTCGCTTCTTCTCATCACGCATTAAAAATTCGCCTTTTACTAATTTTTACCGTGTGAAGGAGCAATGAGAGCAATTTAATTCAATTTTTGAATGCCCACGCTTTCAAGCGAGGGTTCTATAATTAACCAAAATTAAAAACACGCATTTACTATTAAACTTCAAGGCTGCAATATCTTTTGCGGTCTAGGTATATATCATTAGTATGACTAATTCCTACTGCATTACATTTGCATTGCCTTGCGTTTCATAGACTATATCATAAGTTTATAACTTATCTTCTTAAGTTATAAGCTTATGATCATCCTGATTTAATAGCAGACGCATTTTGTTGATTGTTTAAACCCTTAAAATTAAAGGTCTTCGTTTGAATTAAATAATCTCCTTCATTTTATGTTTATTCATAATCGGAGATTATCCACAAGAGGTCATTATAATTACCACGTATTCGAAAACTCTGTGATTTAAATATAAGTTTTAATTGGTGAAATATATTCGACCTAGTTTACTTTAATCTTTTAACACACGATAGTTTCTCGTTAATCGACTACGTTTAATTATCTGTAACATAATTAGAATACTTAAAGGGAAGGTCTCGTTAAAACAGAGCTTGAATATGAGAATAATTAAATTAAATTCGGATATACAGTTTTTACGCACGGTCCTTGTTAGGCCCCGACCTCAAGCATGATTAAGACAGGGGCCCCTTGAAGTCACAATCGTAAAGGCCCCCAACCTAAGTTCCGGTTTATCCTAAAATCTTGAAGTTAAACTAATTTAGGCCTAATCATATTTGAATATTCGTAACGTGTTATTTATTGCACGTTTTTGTATTTCATGTTTTAATCTCGTCACTCTCAGTAAGTTCTATTTCAATATCTTGTTACATTAATTTCAACGAGACCTGTCCTTTAAGATGTTGAGGTAGTAGAATGTTTCTGGTAGCCGTACTTATTATAAGTAGGGCTCCGGTTTCTTGAACAAACATTTTTCCGTGTAATTGCTTGACAAACGCGATTAAAGCTGAGAGTTAGGCTTAACGTTTTTGAGTCGCTGGTTATAATTAGATCTAACCACTTAAGAGTGTGTGCGCGCGCGCGATCGAGAGAGTATCGAGTGTTAATTAAGTTATACTCCTGTTCAAGTGTTGTCCGAACTACTTTTTTTCCCTCTCAGGTTTAGCATAGTGAATCAATTCGCCTAAGTTTTGATCATTAGGACAAGACTAAAAAAGAACGCGACATCAAAGTTATACGTCGCGATCGACATCTTGGTGGCAGTAAAAAGAAATTATGACGGGAGACGAAATTGTGTAGTAAGAACATCGTTTTAATTATGAATAAAATAATAGTTCCACAATTTTTAGGCGACATTTTAGTGGTTTATTTAAATTTTGAAGTTGGGTTAGTTTTGAATTTTAGCGTAGAGTAAATTAGAGTCAATAAATGATTGACTTTCTGGGACGTTCTTGGGTTTCATTAATTAGTTCTTGTCTAAATCTATAAACATTTAAATTTTAATCTGTACGATTATTGAAGACCACAAACGTATATTTACTAATCCCGTGAAGAATTAGGAAGTTGAAATCTATTCGGCGCTCAAAGACAAGTTTATCCGAGTTTCCCCAATATATTTGACCTCCTATAATAGTTTCGCCTCCTCTTATACTTAATCATACTTTCTATTGCCCTTAAGTGGGTAAAATCTTGGCAAAACACTCCTGGTATTACCCAAGACCAACGAAAGCTAAATAGGTGGATCTCATAGCCTTTGGCGATTGTCTTAGGTAATAAGGACTTCTAGTAAGAATTGGTTATCCTTGTAGCGCGCGTTCGCTGAAACAAAAATCTTTCGATAATCCAATCTGCAGTTTCCTTGGGGTCCGTTTATCGTTTGTCGCGAAGGACAAGCCTCGCGCGGAAAATTCAGTGGTTCCATCTTGAATTGGAAGCGCGTACAACACACGAGATTAGATAGAGCCCCTTTTAAGTCGCCTTATTTTCTTGTTTAGCAGACGACATTGACCATTGAGTGTAGCCCTGAATTGTTTAGTCAGAAATAATAATTTTGAATTATTCTAAAGTTACCGAAATTTTAGAACTCTAATTAATTTATGTGGATATAATTCGGTCTCATTTTGAAAATATTTATTTAAAAAAAAATGTATTCTTTCGTAAGACTTGTCCTTTGAAGCGTCGTTTCAATTAGCGTCTCCCTCCTGTCCCATTTCTATCAGTTCTTCCGCCCCTGGTCTTTAGTCAAGTAGCTAAAGCCTTTAATCCATTGACTCGGAGTCTTGTCCGAAAATAGGGTTAGGGAGGATTCGTGGTCGATCTAGGAAGACTCTAACAATGAATGAAATGAATGGATATCGATTTACGAGATTTTTGGGAACCGAGGATGAACGGAAAATTAGATTAAGCAATTTAATGTTCAACTTCAAGAATATATCTCATTTTCAATCAATAAACGAAATACTTATTGTAATTATCATTATTTAAATTAAATCTATTCGTAACGAAGTAAATTAAGCCTGTACATTTTAGCATTTGTTAATTAATTCCGCCCCAAAGTTTCAAAAGTTGCGTTCCGAAAGCAGCACGGCTATGCACCAATAATCTTTATCTTTATAATAAACGTATGAGAGTCTATTTAGGTTCCGAAAGACCTTTTTGCCATCCTAGTTTAGTTCAACAAAACTTAACCCAATATTCTGTCTGTATACCCGATGGTTCTTTCGGGTTGTTAGAGTAACCATTTGGGAATAAGGGTTAATTCGATAGGAGAGTGTGATTCTGCTATATAATCTCCATTAAGGACGGAAGTTCTCGCGTAAGGTCACGTGGTCAATCAGGAGGGGTCAATCGATCAATCAACGGGGGCCCGCAAGGTCTAGTTTTCGTTCCCTTTTCATCCTAGATACGGATTTGGATTTCGTTGCCATCGCGATGTTTGCTTTGCTTTTTATATTAAAGGATACGTATGTTGCGTACAAATAACAGCCCAATTGGATGTGATTAGCCTAGTCTATACTTGTTTACCAACTCGAATAAGATGTTTTAATATTTATTAAAGATCTTATAGGCATAAGACGGGATTGCACACTTTTGGTCTTTAATAAATGGCTATAGTTTCGTTCAGCGACGGAAAAGGAGGTACCGAAGCTTCCCTCAAGAAACGTAATAAAGATACCAGTGGCTTTCGCGTTCGGTTATTTTTTGCTAAGCACAATCAAGGTGGTTTAGAGTTAATTCTATTTATGGTTAATGGTTAAATCATTTTGATTCACTATTCAGGCATTAGGTAGTGGTGTAGCGAAGAGATTACCCCCCCCCTCCATCGCAACCTTGAAAGGGGCCCACGAAATCGCCACGGGCTCCATAAACAATGCCAAAAGTCTACGAGCCCGTCCGCAGTCGTTACGGCATTGCCTTTAGGCGTTGAAAAGGTCAATGGGGGCAATGACAGAATTTGTACGTTAATATTTATGAGTGAAAACTATATCCATATATTCTTGTAACGGCCACGCAATGTCGGACAATCGGACCGTTCGCTCTTTATGGAATTATGACAGTTATTGAGAATGTTGTCTATAAAAACATTTTATTCGACAAGACGGCCGGATAAAGAACCAAAGCGCCCTTGGACCTTTTCCTTTTCTTTATTCCATTACACTCTTAAAATGTCTTCCGGTTCCTTTTACTTATTCTACGCGTATCGTTGAAACTTCTTACTCTTTAAAGACTGAAAATCTGTGTGCGGCGAATAAATTCGAGGCAGCATCTATCGTTTCTGATTAGAGAAAACTAATAAAAATTGTAACAAGAAATGGGTCGGGCTCTATCATGTAGATATTGTGGGATACAGTTGGATTTTTCAGCGCGTAAAAGGCTAAGGCTTAGAAAAAGCGTATATAATTAAAGGAAAGGTTTCGTAAAAATTCTGGTTGAAAATATCTATATTTGCATTAATTTTGTAAAACATTATTTCAAGAATTATTGTTGAAGTAAACGATAAAATGAGAAAAAAAAAAAACATTTGTATATATTGGTTTTTTTTATGTTACGTTGGTAGTTTTTTTTTTCCTTGCACTTATTTTTCTGTATAAATACTCGTCCATCTTGTAATAACGGGTTAGTTCATGTTTTAATAATCAATGTTTTAACTTCTATTATATTTCTGAATAAATACAAGTTTGTTACTTAGTTCATTTAATGTCGTAATTATAGCAGAGCTCAACAGGTTATGGGACCAGCACGCTTCGCTGCGCAAAAACATCCTGTTCTGTATCCTGATATTACCCTGATTGCATCCTGGTTGTGATACTTGTATATTTACAATATCCTGTTCTGCAATGGAAGGATTATTACGACATGACATTGAAAAACTGACTGGCCATGAAAATTGGCGGAGCTGGAAGCGACAAGTGGTCGACGTTCTCACCATGCGAGACGTCTTTGAAATTGTTACCGGCGAATGGGTCGAACCAACTCCTCCAGCAGCAGAGGCAGCAGTTACAGCATTAACTTCGTATGTTTTAAAAAAAAAGAAGTTTCGAGTAGCATTCAGTACCGCCAGAACTGTTATTTGGTCAGCACTCGCCAACAAGGTTCAAAATATGATTACGAATTGCGATGAGCCTAAAGACATGTGGGATAAACTGTTGGAAATTTTTGAACAGAAATCAGCGAACCGTCTTAGGAAGCTTTTGGCACAACTAATGAGAAGCACGAAATCCGTTGATGTCGACATGGCAACTCACTTGGCTCAAATGAGGTCTTTATGGGCAGATATCCTCACAACAGCCAAGAAAGAAAAGGACGTTTCGTTTGACGACTGTATACTCATCGCTTGCATCTTTGAATCGTTGCCACAGGACGAATATAGAGAGTTTGGAATGCTTTGGGACACTTTACCGGAAGAAAAACAAACCGTCGCTGAACTGGAACGACTTCTAATTGGCCGTGCAACGCGGGACGGCGGTACTTTTGATGAATCATCAGGGTTAGTCGCTCGAAGAGGAATCTCTAGCACACAGACGTCCAGTACAACTGACAGGAAGAAGAAGTCTTACATCAGAAAACGTCAGAAGAGATGTTTTAATTGCGGTGACCCTGGTCATTTTTATCAAGAATGTACTGAGCCAAGAAGGACATTTGGAAAGAATGGGGCTCAGGACCATTTACCATCAGGTCGTAAAGGTGCTGAAGGGACTCATATGAATGGCGGAGGTTTATTCACAGCGGATGGTCTAGTTGCGAGTAGTACCTCAGAAACAAATTGGTACTTCGACTCTGGAGCTACACAGCACATAACTAATGACGCAAGCAAGTTCATTCGTTTCCGAAAATTTGATTCTCCGGCGTCACTTCAAGTCGGAAACAAGGAACAGATGACCGCTGATGGGGAAGGAGACATAGCCGTTATGCTTTATATTGGCAAGAAGAAGTATCGTGAAGTCATTCACAATGTTTGGTACATCACCGGGTTCGCATGCAATGTTTTTTCATTGAGAAGCGCCATGAAGAGAAATCAGCAATTGGAGTTTGTTGCTACGGCTAATTCCTGTGGCTTGTATGAAAATGTCAAAGGGAGAAAACAGCTTCGAATCCCAGGAAAAGTTGAAGCCCTATTTCGTTTGGATCTCATGGTAGAAACGCCAGAAAACTCTGCGCATCTGGTTGAAGATACCAGAAATAACAAAAAAGCTAATCTTCAGATATGGCATGAACGACTCGGACACCAAGACAAGCGTCACGTTTCTACGACACTGAAGAGTCTCGGTTATGAAATAATCGAAGAAAAGACAGATCAGTTTTGCGATGGTTGCGTTTTTGGAAAAATGAATCGTCATAGCTTTGGCATAAGAGTGGAGAAAGCAACCAAACCAGGCGAACGTATTCATTCGGACCTTTGGGGACCGTCGCCAACGTTATCTATGAAGGGCAAGCAGTATTTTCTTCTATTCAAGGACGAATACTCGGGTATCAGAGTCGTTTATTTTCTGACCAGGAAGACTGAAGTTGTGGATCGGTTCAAGGACTTTCTAGCTATGTGCAAAAATCATGACCATACCGTTCGAGAACTTGTCACTGATAATGGAACTGAATACGTAAATGACGCGTTTCGCCATTGGACGACTCAAGAAGCTGGATTGAAACATCGAACTTCGATGCCCTACACGCCTGAGCAAAATGGAACTGCCGAGAGAGAGAACCGCACCATTATGGAGTCTGTTAGAGCAATGTTACATTCCAAACCGAACCTACCAGCTAAGCTCTGGGCCGAAGCTGTAAACACGGCGGTTTACATTCTTAACAGAACAGCTCCTACACGTGTTCCTGGCAAGTCGCCATATGAATTATGGACAGGAAGAGAAACTCCGTCAATACACCATATTCGAATTTTTGGGACGGAATGTTTTGTCCATATTCCAAAGCCGAAAAGAAACAAGTTGGCGAAAAAGGCGTACAAGGGAGTTCTTGTTGGATACGAAGACAACGCCGATGGATATCGGATCTATATCCCAGAGCTTAATGATGTTATTCGATCACGAGACGTAAGATTCAATCCAGAAAAATGCGTCTTCGATATATCACCGCATGTTGCTGAAGATGTCGTGAACCAGGGCGAGCAAATATCAAATAAGAATGCGGAAGTTATCCAGCAAACGAAGGCCGAAGAAACTGACATTACAATCACTAAGGAAAGCAGTGATACCAAATCTGAATCCCAACCCAAAGACGTTGAATCAAAACAAGATTTACCTACCGGGCCTATTCTTCGCGATCGATCCTTACTTAAACCACGCTCTTGCTTTGGCTGTCCGTTACCCAACAAGGCCTTTATGGTTTACGATGTATTACCGGAAACTGTAGAAGAAGCACGTACAAGTTCTGAACGCGATAAATGGGAGAGCGCAATGCAACAGGAGTTGACAGCTATGGAAAAGCACGAAGTATACGAACTTGTTGATACGCCTCCAGGGAGGAAGATAATTGGTAATCGTTGGGTGTTCCGAACTAAACACGCTGAGGATGGTACGACGATTATGCATAAGGCACGACTTGTAGCTAAAGGCTATACCCAACGGGAAGGCATTGACTACGAGGAAACCTTTGCTCCGGTGGCTCGTTTTGAAACCGTTCGCATTTTTCTTAGCGTTGTAGCCCAAAAACAACTTAAATTGGAACAATTTGATGTGAAGACCGCATTTCTCTATGGGAACTTATCCGAAGAAATCTACATGCGTCAGCCGTCCGGTTTTGAAGACGACAGTGGAAAAGTCTGGAAATTGAAAAAAAGCCTCTACGGGTTGAAGCAGTCACCACGCTGTTGGAATGAGCGGGTTGACCTGGTACTACATAATTACGGTTTCAAGCCAGCAGATGGAGATCGTTGCCTTTATGTACTGACAAGAGAAAATATGTTTTTAATCATCGTGCTCTATGTTGACGATGGCCTGATAGCTGGAAATACAGAAGATGCTATTACTTGGTTTTTCCACAGCTTTAATACGGAGTTCGAAATCACGACGGGATTAGTATCCACGTATTTGGGTCTCAAGATTGACCTTACATACAACGGTTCAATTTTCGTTCATCAGACTGCTTACATCGAAAAAATTTTAAAACGATTTAATATGTACGATTGCAAACCAGCAAAAACTCCTGCTATCGCACTTGATTCCATTAACGAAGACGAAACTGAGTTTAGTTCAACCCAAATCTACTGCTCCGCTATTGGAAGTCTCAGATATGCAGCTTTGGGCACACGACCAGATATCGAATTTGCTGTAAATCGGGCATCACAAGCAATGGCAAAACCTACCATGGCAGACTGGAATGCAGTCAAGCGAATCTTTCGATACTTAAAGGGAACAACAAGTTTTGGCCTGAGATTCGAAGCAGACGACGTACCAACAATTAACCCATATAGTGACGCTGACTATGCGGGTTGTGGAAAAACGAGACGCTCTACGTCTGGTATTATTTGTATGTTGGGTTCGACTCCAGTCATCTGGGCTAGCCGCAAACAGCAGTCAGTAGCACTTTCCACTACTGAAGCTGAACTCGTTGCAGCAACCGAAGCTGCGAAAGATGTTGTTTGGGTAGATAGCCTCAGAGAAGCCATTGGTATCAAAGGTGTCAATGATGTACCAATTTTGCGTATAGACAATGCCGGCACGATCAAGCTTATTCGGAATCCAGAGTTCCATCGTCGAACCAAACATATAAGCGTCCGTCAATACTATGTTCGAGATCTAGTTCATGACGGAAAAATTGATGTTACATTCGTACCAAGTTGTGATCAGCTAGCCGATATCCTAACCAAACCGTTAAACAACGAAGTTTTTTCTCGTCTTCGCGAAAGATTAAATTTACATCGATTCGAAGACTTGTTTATCGAGGGCGAGTGTTGAAGTAAACGATAAAATGAGAAAAAAAAAAAAACATTTGTATATATTGGTTTTTTTTATGTTACGTTGGTAGTTTTTTTTTTCCTTGCACTTATTTTTCTGTATAAATACTCGTCCATCTTGTAATAACGGGTTAGTTCATGTTTTAATAATCAATGTTTTAACTTCTATTATATTTCTGAATAAATACAAGTTTGTTACTTAGTTCATTTAATGTCGTAATTATAGCAGAGCTCAACAATTATTGTTTCCGAAATGGTTAAAAACTTGATTGTTTCTAAGCCTGTAGTGTAAATGTGGATTCGCCCAAAGCACTGGACGTCACAAATAAATAGTATACAAGTTTTTTTTTTTTCTAGTTTACTCGAGAATTTCAAAAATACAATTAAGTCAGACCAATTTTAATCTGAATTTAATTTCGTAACTTTGTTATTTATGAGCCGATTTTGGAGCTAAAATTTTGCATAGATTAATTACCCTGGTATCAAGCTTTGGAACCACTATGGATCCAACAAAATAGGGGGAAATTATACTACCTTCAAGTTCAATAGCATTGAAAACCAAAATGAGACTGTTTAGAGTGTGTAGAGAGAAATATCCCTCCGTCGTATCTTTATACGCGCTGTAAACCCAAGTTGTTATCTTTAACTATTGATAGGGATGCTATGGATCGAATTCGAGACGTCCTGACTTCCGCGGCCTACTTAAAATTCACCCCTTAAAGCTTCGTTTGAAGTTATTGGAAATTTATTTGAATTTTTTTCTTTTTTTGTTCTTTGGTAGTTCGCCAGGCCAAGAATTTGATTCCGATGGATCCGAATGGTTTATCGGATCCATACGTCAAGATGAAACTTATTCCTGACAATGGCGACTCCGTCAAGAAGAAGACCAAAACCATCAAGGCTAACCTCAATCCAGCCTGGAGAGAAACGCTAGTATTGTAAGTTATAGCCTGAATGTTTTTTTTCCTATTTATTGGTTCATTTCTTCCATTTTATTTATTTATGGGAGCGACAAGGTCAAAGATCGTAACTTCGACACATAAATATGAAGTTTACAACAGTTATTAATTCTTTAAGTTTAGCTTGTAGCAGGGAAGATCTTTTCGTATCTCATTATTATTATTATTATTATTATATTAAAATTTAAATAATGGTAACGAGGGAGGCAGCGACCTGACCCGAAATTTGTCTGGAGGGACATTTTTTCATATATATTTGGGGTTTTGCCATTAATATATAGTTAGGTTAGGCTTAAGTAACTTCGAAACGTCTCTCTTGACTCCTAAGTATGGTAAACTTTACTGTCTTGGGAAACCTCCATGTTTTCAGTACATCGTTTTTAAAGGGACGTAATATGGCTATGCAAGGGCGAAACCTATTGACATTGTACCCCTTTATAACTAAAATATGACCCCTTTAAAGACATTGTTTATTTTGGGTTGGTCCTTTTTTTCGGTCTCGTAGTCTGCGGGTTTTGCTCTTACTTAGCTTTATATCTACTATAGCGATTTGAGGCCGGAGGACAAGGATCGGCGGTTGCTGCTAGAAGTTTGGGACTGGGACCGGACGTCGAGGAACGATTTCATGGGATCACTATCGTTCGGCGTCTCGGAAATCATGAAAAACCCTGCAGAGGGTTGGTACAAACTACTAACGGCTGAAGAAGGCGAGTTCTACAATGTCCACGTGCCTCCCGATGACGGCGATATCTCAGAGCTCAAGACTCAGATGAAGGTAGGAACGGTGAGAATAAGCAGAAAATCCTAAAACATCTTCGTGTCGTTCGTAAACTCTGTTGTATACCGCACCGCACCAACAAAGTCTAGGGGTTCATCACATGAGTGACATGCACGGTTGAAACTAACTCTGCAGCACCTTTTACAAAAGTGTTTTATGTATAATTTGATCTTGCTTTCCATTGGTTTCTTGATACCGAGAACCTGGTAGAGAACTGTCTAAGCTATTTGTCCATTTGAGGTCTTTTTCTTGAGTTTATTTGGTATCAAGAAACCAATGCACATAATGTTGACTAGCCAGCAGGGAATAAACGTTTCAATTAGTTCTAAATATAGTCGACTATCACATTTTCCCAGAGCTCTCTCGTAGACCCAGGAATTACGAAATATGTCGTGTCAAACTTCTGGAACCGAAGTTCTAAACTTATGCATTAGGGGACAAAAGAGTACCTAATTGTTTTGGGAAAATCTCACACGCCCAAATTGAATTTAAGGTGGAGCTGGTTACGTATGCTTGGGCCTTTGGGTTCAAGCTGGTTTCCGGTTTCGTAACCCTTTAATTTTAAGGCATCTAGAAACTTTTAAGCTTAGTATTAGTTTTCTCCACCATACTGGTAGAACTAAAAGTTTTTCTGTTCTTCTCTCGCCATCTTGGACAATTATAGTCAAGATTATCATTGGCGACGAAAAAATCCGAGAAGATATCTCAAATGACAGACATTCCACACAATATGGGCAAACAAGACGTTATCAGGGCGTCTGACTTCAATTTCGTCATGGTGCTGGGCAAAGGAAGTTTCGGAAAGGTTCGCCAAACCAATCGGTTATAGTTTTATGGCACCGGGTTATTTATATAAAACTGGGTCTACCGCGCAGGTCATGCTTGCCGAAAGAAAGGGTACCGACGAGTTGTACGCCATCAAGATTCTCAAGAAGGACATTATAATTCAAGACGACGACGTCGAATGTGCCATGGTGGAAAAACGGGTACTCGCGTTGGCCAGCAAACCACCATTCCTAGTGCAACTACACTCTTGTTTCCAAACTATGGTCAGTATAATCTCGTATCTGCCATGTCACGGAGTTAATCGGATTCGTCGTGCTAATATCTCGTCCTCGAAAATAGGACCGGTTGTATTTCGTCATGGAATACGTAAACGGAGGAGATCTCATGTTCCAAATCCAACAATGTGGCAAATTCAAAGAGCCAGTGGCAGTGTAAGCCACTTTTGTAATTAAAAAAACAAAAAAAAAAAACATTGTTTTATGACAACCATGGAGAAACGAAAACTGGAATCATCAAAGATTATTGTTAAGAAACCTTCACATCCAGTTTTTTATTGCTCCATGGTTGAAAACATGTTTTACTGAAGAAAAACGTGGCATAAGTGTTTGAGTTTGTTTTGGGGTAAAGTCGTATAGTGTTTTTTAGTTTTATCTACATGTTATAGTGTTTTTACTCAATTTTACTTCGAGTTGGCACTTGACAGCACACCCAACGTTAGACAATTAGCCTAGTTTTGGCGTAGCTGCCAACTCGAGGTCACAATCTTGGAAGCAATAGTGTTTATGAAAACTAATAATTTTTAATTTAATAACTTTTCAGCTTCTATGCAGCGGAAATAGCAATTGGCTTGTTCTTCCTACACAATAGGGGCATTATATATAGGTAATTTTGTTATTTTATTTGAATTAGTCCAATTTTTAGTTTCATATAGGCCCGCCAAATTATATATTATATATTTATAGCCTCTAATAAATTATACTAATTACCGAAAGTACGAAACTAAGATTGACCTTAGCTATTTTATTTATCAATCGTAAAGACCCTATCTGCTCAGAAATTTGCCCCTTTAAATTACTCTTCCCTTACACACACAGCCTAGCTTTGACCACATGTTGTTATGGTCAACTAGTAGGAACCTCTGTAGCTTATGGCCTAAATATAAATCAAGGACATTCGCTTGCTGGGAATTTTAATAACTATTCATCGTACTTCAGAGATCTGAAATTAGACAACGTATTACTTGATCAAGACGGCCACATTAAAATAGCCGATTTTGGCATGTGTAAAGAAGGTATTAGCCTCGACAAAACGACCAAAACGTTTTGCGGGACTCCTGACTACATTGCCCCAGAGGTAAATTATTCTGGTTCGCGCGAATATACGATGTTTATTATATAACGTGCATTCCCGCCTTTTTGTAGATAATTTTGTATCAGCCTTATGGCAAGTCTGTCGATTGGTGGGCGTATGGTGTTTTACTTTACGAAATGCTTGTAGGGCAGGTAAGAGATATTTGCATATTTTGTTACTTTTAATACCAAGCTCATGCGGCTTCTTTGAAATGGTTTATTATTTAGAGCCTACAACAGTTGATTGATTCCCCCCCCCCCTTTTCAGGCATACTTGTGTTGTCACGTGTTCTGCCGCGTAATGTGGCAACCTTTTATGTGAAAATTAATACGTTTCATAATCTAACTAGTACATTATAAAACGGAAAAAATAAATCTATATTTTTGGCATTTTAATTTTGAAGTTAAAACACTTTAGCAGATGACGTTTCAGTCGCGAAGTGTAAGAATTATATGTTACATTAAAAATAGTGGACATGAAATATGAAATCACGACTTATTTCCAGTCCAGCTCCAGTATTCATTTTGGTCACGTGACTCACGTTGTCTGCTGAAATATTTCGCGTTGTTTTCGGGTTTTTGTTCTGTGGAAACGTTTTGAAATATGTTTTTTTTTTCTCGTGTAAATATGATAATTTAGAAGTTAAAAGTGTTTTATTTTAATCAAATTAAACTTAGCCCCCATTTGACGGTGAAGACGAAGAGGAATTATTCGCTTCCATAACAGATCACAATGTCTCCTATCCAAAATCTCTTTCCAAGGAAGCCAAAGACACCTGTAAAGGGGTAAGTTTTAGTTTTTTTAAAACTAATTATTAATTTCCAAGCACCCGTGTTTTATATTTAAACCAATTGTATTTTACAGTTTTTAACAAAAAACCCTTCTAAGCGATTGGGTTGCGGTTCTCGAGGAGAAGAAGACGTAAGAGGACACCCGTTCTTCCGTCGTATTGATTGGTTAAAGATTGAGAATCGAGAAGTGCAACCACCCTTTAAACCCAGAATCGTAAGTCTCCGTTTAAACTATTTTGAAAATATTTTCTATATTAAGTGCATTTTGACATTCATGAGCACGAATTCTTTTCTTGTATCACATTATGATGGTAATTTTTAGTTCCGTAACTGTTTCATATTGGATCTGATGACACTTTTTAAACTATTTTAGTGGACTAGCTTACTAGCTTTTATTTTTAAGTATTAATCAGATTATACGGTATAATACAGGGTGACCATTTTCCATATATATTTAATAATGGATTCCTTAAATTTTGACTATTCTGATAGTAAATTTGAAAAACATTATTGTCCATGGTTGTAATTTATTAAGAACTTAATTATAGAAAAATTACGGGTGGAGGATTTGATTTTAAACTAATAAACTTCTACGTAAAAGGTTAAACTTTCACGTAATGAGACTATCTATACGTTTTTAAAGCCCCTATAAAGTCGCCTTCTTTTCTAGATTAGCAGACGACATTGACCATAAATTGTACAGTCAAAGCTAGTATGTGTGTGTAAGGAAAGAGCATTTTAAAGAGGCCAATTGTAGAGCAGATAGGGCCTTTAAAGGAGCTTTACATGGGCTTGGCGCCACGTCCCTTGTTTTCTCAAAAGTCGGTCTTGACCAATGCATGTTTCTGGCGCTGCTGATAAGTTAGCCGGGATTTCGCGATAGTGTAGGAGGGTCGATAAAACAGGGGGGAGGTAGACACGAGGGAGCCGTGAAGAACTCTTAATATTCTGATGTAGACCATACCATAAATCCTTCGTCTAATCACAATATAATTTAGCAAACCTCAGAAAGCCCCATTGAATCTTAAGCAAGTTTCAACAGATGTGAATTCCAATTTGATTGAGCTTAGTATTGTTATTATTTATTTAATTTTCTGGGCAATGATCTCCGTTACGAAAACAAGGCTATATTTCCAAATTTGTGTTTGAAACTGTATTCACTTCACAAATGGTCACCCTGTTTATGTTGCGTGATATAATTTTATATCGTAAGATAGTGTTTTTAGAAATAACTAGAAAGTATTTATTACAATGAGTTAATTTAACAATACGATGAAAAATCCAAAATATTAAATAGACGCCAAATATAGTTACAACGAAACGTTTAAAAATCAAAACTAAATTCGTTATAAACCAATCCAATAGGTATAATATTTAAATTATGTAGTATTTCAATTCGTGGCAGTAAAAATTGTCATCTTTAACGATTTTTGCATATAACGAAGTGATTTCTTCGTTATATTCTGTGCTTGACTATTACCAATATAGTTCAACAAGCTAAGCTTACAATTTCAATTCAAAATTAAATTAGCTAAACCAGACTGTGTCTAATGGAGTGGTTTAGGTTTAAATTTTTGTTTTAGTATTTCATCAAACTCTAGAAACGTATTTTAAAAACGTTATCAACAAAAATTTTTAAAGACCCTTAAAGGGAGAATGGAACCTAACAACAAGAGTTTTTTTTATCGATTCATTATAATTAAATAGTCCTAATTCCCAGTAAACTTTTTTACAAACAAATATTAAACTAGAAATAAGTTTAAAACTTACCATCAAAATAGGCTTAGCTGGATTCATGAAGATCCTGCTAGGCCTATTTATGCGCGAACGATTAAGTTCCATTCTCCCTTTAAGACTTGAAAGTTAGTCTTTGAAAGAATAGCCAATTGGAAATTAGTTTTTGAAAGGGTAGCCAATTAGAAGTTAGTCTTTGAAATGACAGTCAATAGAAAGTAATTAGCCTTTGAAATGGCATCCTTTTTAACCGGGTCGGGAAGTTTACTGTTAATTACCGGTTGTTGCAGCGATTTTGCAGAAAATACCTTTTCTTTACTAATTATTTACCGTTCAAACTCATTTGGTGGAATGGTGTTATGCTTATATAACTTATTGTACTGTGTACATTGGTAACATATTTTTAGGACAACTGCGGCATGTCTTTTTGAGTCTCATTATTAGTGTCTTTTGTTTTTCTCCAAATTTTAATCGTTTAAGTTAAGATATATTTAAATTGCAAAAACATTTTGTTTCAAACTGGGTACGTAAGATTTTCATATTTTATTCGACTCGGATTGCAATTTGCAAATCAGTGAAATTTAATTCTAAATTAAGCATTTTTTAAGTAAATTAATTTTTTCTGGGATTTAAGGTGTCTCCTTTTTCAAATTATGGTTTATTCTTTTTGTCAAAATCGTGGCGGATTTTGCATTTCCAACTGTTGCACTATTTATACCATATGCACGAAAATTGCCTGGTGTTTTTTTCTATATCGAATCTTTCCTCTATTTGCATGCGATTAACTACGAGGCCATGCAAGGTCTTGTCTCAATTTTCTAATTTAATAATGAAAATCTTTATTAATAATATTAACGTTTTATATAAAAAAACTACCGTTTATTCTCGGTTTTTGTTATATATTCTCCTAAAGGCATTGACCTTTTGACCCCGTTCTTCGATTCATATCTATTAGAACTGAAAAATGTAAGATTCTCCCTAATACCATAAGAAAACGTAGTTGCGTTAACTCAAGGAACTACCTATCTACGTTTTTACCCGACATATCGAAGCGCCTGAGTGGCTTTTGAATCGTATCTAATTAAAGGGAGGTCAAAGGTTATTCCAGTGACCTTGAGTTTAGACTATTCTTATTTTACGCATGCTCATTAATTATAACAATAAATGCGTTTAGGTTACATTTTTGTCGTCTGCTTTTTAGTAACTTTGGGCTCCCTTTAATGCGCTTGAAGTGACGTGTAACCCTAGTCGGTTCCTTAATAAACAAATTTTCAGTTATCTATTTAAGTAGCTAAGAATATTTGGGCAAAGATATTATAAACCTTTCCTCGCATACTTGATATACATTCGCGATTCCAAACTATAGACGTTAAATTGCAAGTAATTGATTAGGGAATTGGCCTCAGAATATAAACAAACCACAGAGTATCTTTAAAAGGTGTGAATAAACGGAAAGCAGACGAATTTTGCCAACAAAGTATGCAAGGAATAGAGTCTAATACTTTATCCCCATATTTTCTTAGTCATTTAAATGGGTTTAATGAAAGCAGGCCTCAAATTTATTTAACAAACGTGTCAATGAAAACAAAAATTGAGCGTATATGTAAATTTATTGTTTCAAAATTTAATTGAATTCTTCTCATGACTGATGGTAGCGCTACGGCCAATCGCTTGACAGATTCAATCAGATCTTGCGCTATACCCTCGCTCGTCCTAAAATAAATACGTTAGATTTCACGATTTTAATTGAATATCTTACTTCTATCATAGTTAAATAATCTCTTGAACTATACCATTAATTAACAATACCAAAAAAAATTTAAAAATTATTTTGTAGTATAGAACTTTTCGCTGAACACGATGGTATGATTCCCAAGTCGAAAACCTGTTGGGAAATTTACGTAATAAATATAAAATATTTACTGAGACCAGAGGTATATAATAATCCCCTTCGGGGGGAAGTATGAAAGCCCCTATACTACCAATGCTAAAAATCACGAACAACAAGAGCCCGCTGCTGACTATCTAGGCCACTAGCTCGCGCTGGACTTCTTGATGTCGCTACTCTAGTAAATGGTCTTTGTATAAACAAGACGGCTCGATTTGTGTTTAGAACTTCCTGTCTCAGGAGTCAGGCTGTCTGTTAAAATGGAGTCGAAGGTTGACTTCAGCTCGCGAGTTCCGGAAGTGTGCGTAGGGAAAATTTAGTGAGGTTCAAAATGGTGTAACTATTTTTTGGGATCCGCCGCGATTTACGCCGGGCACTTGTTGTTCGTCGATTTTGCCTACCTTTCATACTTCCCCCCGAAGGGGATTATTATATACCTCTGCTGAGAATTAGGCTTAATCAATAAATTTAAAATTATTTGTATTTTACCGTTTGACAGACGTAGCTAGAGAATTATATAATTTAGATTAATTTTAAGTATCGCGGTAATTTTTCCATGGCATTTGTATCATTTTGTATGAGCCTGTAAAAATGTTTGCACCATACACGAATGATTGAATATTCATTTACTCCTCTATTAAAAACGAAAAGCTGTTTAAACAGGACGGAACTTGAACAATAGAAAGAAAAATTGAAATAAATTTATAATAATTAAATAGAAAAAATATATATCCAGTGTTAAGAGTGAAAACCATTTACAGGGTTAAAACTCCTAATGCTTTTCCTATGGAGCGCCTGTAAAAGTGTTCGAACAGTATAGCTTCAGTGTTCAGGATAAAAACAACGCATAGGGTTTTATTTTGGGACACGCGTATTACAAGTGAATATTTTCCAAAACCTTTTTCGTATATTTCTCAATTAAGAATTATACCATTTGTGTTCAGCGACATATGTTCTTAAAGGGAGAATGAAAGGCCGAAACAACTTATTTTTAATCGATTAAGAATGCTAAAATAATGAGAAAAACAATAATATAACTCACCAAAAATATTTCGTTATTTTATAATCAAATTCCAAAGTTCCGATGCTAAGCCTAGGCTGCCTAGCTCGGTGAACTAGGCTAGCACGACCTGTATTTTTTTAATATTCGCGGCTGTTCTTGTTGCCAATCACGAGCGAGTACGCGTATTTTATAAATATGCGTACTCGCTCGTGATTGGCGACTAGAATATTAAAAAAAAAAAAAAAAAAAAAAAAAAATACTGCTCGTGCTCGCCTAGTTCGCCGAGCTAGGCAGCCAAGGCTTAGCATCTGCAAGTTTCGGAACTTTGGAAATTGATTATAAAATAACGAAATATTTTTGGTGAGTTATATTATTGTTTTTCTCATTATTTTAGCATTCTTAATCGATTGAAAATATATTGTTTTGGCCTTTCATTCTCCCTTTAAATAAGATTATTTTGACTCTTTTTGGAGTTACTGAATTTAATTTCAACTTTATTTGACATCCCTACCTTTATTTTTATTCAAGAATCTTAAGATTTCGTTGAGATTTAATTATAAATTAAAATTAAAGTACATATCACACTTAAATCCACTTGTTCGGTTAGCAAGATATTGAAATATAACTCGCATAACGTTATATACATACTAGGCCTTGGAATCTATAGTTACGTTCACACTTGACTCTTTCAAACCGTTTCGAATGTTCAAATCGACTCTTCGAGATCTTAATTGGATTTTTTGGTGAAAGATCTACACGGGTGACCCCAAAATATTATAATTTGACCTTTCCAAAGCGGTTCAAAACGGTTTCAAAGTCTCTAGTGTGAACGCGGCTTATTTAAACTGTTTCAGAACGTTTCGTGTGAACGGGAAACAATCATTTCTCGAATCGATTTGATTCGATTTCTCGAAACTGCTTCGGGAACCAGTTTTGTACCGATTCGGTTTCAACAACCGATAGATGAAGCTACAATAAATTGATTATTAAAGATGACCCTTAAAACGATTCCTGGCGACTTGAATATCGGTTTGATTTTACCTTTTCAAATCGATTAAGAAATAGTTAATTATTGCTAAAATCGTCATTGAAATTGACGATAAAAAAAAATATCGCATCGAAGGTTCAAATTCATCCTCAAATATTTCAACGAATTGGCTTTGTTTATTTAATTTTTTTTTTTTATCCTGTAGTGATTAGAATCTTCCAATTATTTCATTATTAACAATTTATTAGTGCGCTGATTTACGTTCACCTTATCCTTGGCCGATATATATTTATTATAAGTGTATTAATTATTCCCAATAATATTTCTGCTTTATGCATGGCTGTTTTATTTATAATTTTCATTTATTCGCACGCTTTTTTTATATTAGTGTCTCTTTTTTATTTCTATTCATTTTTTTTAAAGTCGTGTAAGAATATTTCTTGAGGTTTAAGATTATATCACGGAGGTGAGAAAAAATGAAAGACAGATGTGAGAAAATTATTTGAAAGCTACAAAGGTTTTACCCCTAATTGTACACATCTGTACAAAATTTGTTTTTATGAGACAGACAGCTAAAAATAAATGTTTTATTCATTATACTTTATCTAAAACTGCGCAAGTTCAGAGAGGAGTCTTCCCCTTCAGTTTCGAAACATCTTTCTATCCTTTTATCCATCCTCCTTGATTTTATAGACTTATACCGTTTTAATATGAAAAATAATATAAAAGCTCACCACTCCTTGCACGCAATACAAGATTTCTGGTATATATAAGCGTATATTTACTAATACCAATAACGAATTATGAAAATCAAAATACTACAAAGGAGGATCTTATGTTTTCGTGAATTTATTCTGTTAAATTGTTTAACGTGGTAATCTTTCCCCGGGAATATCCCGAGTCTGAGGATTCGCAGTCTAGATTAGGCACAGCAAAGTAAAACTATCTCTCTTCTCTCCGCGCCCACAAACACGAATTATTATTTGAGAGCGTTTCTAGATATTGCTAGTTTTTACTCCGATGAATAGTAGGACAACAAACTATATTTACCTATTCTATCTACCAACGCTCTCAGATTTCGTTAGTTTTTACTGTTATCATAACCACTATAGGATCTTGAACGAATATTACAAGATATGGCGCTTTCAAATTAAGCATTTAGTCAACATTGAAGGCTTAATTAAAATAAACACATAATGAAGGCTTTCAGTTGTAATTTTAGATGATTGACAATATTATAACGTCATCAAATGGGCAAAATTCGGAAATTAGAATGATATTTTTTTTTTTATTTCTATACCCAAAATTTATTGACCACGACGATTAAATTTGAATATTATTAAATTATAATTAACGAGATTGCTACTTTCGTTTTGGACCTATACTAGTTAGGCCCTTTTCAATTCATATAAATAATAAATAATCTTCTCAGGCAAATTTTTTTATTTGATTATATTATTGTTTATGAATTAATTGGGGTCTAGTAATAAACTGTTTTTCTTAACCGTGATGTAGCAGTCTGGTCAATTAATTTAATAATAAATTTAAATTATCTTGGAAAGTAAAGTAGTTAATATTTTGTGGGAGATCGATTTTTTTTTTTTTTTAAACAAATGCCGAACTCTAAAAACAAAAGATCCTGCTTTGTACAATCTCGCGTTTAAATAATTAATTATTGTTAATTGTATCTCTAATTTGTAGTATCAAAAGTGTATCAATTTATTCCATAAAAGTAAATAACGCCCCGTAGCTTCATACTATCAGCAAATGTCCGGGTAAATGTACCGCCAGATTCTCTGATTCGAGACACTCTAGCGGTGTAAATCAGGGATGGAAATAAGAAATTTTTCTTATTGGACAAATGTCCAGTAACCCCCCTTAAAAATTCAAAAGTTATCGGACATTTAACAAAATTACCGGACAATGCTACATTTCTTGTATTGAAAAGTACTTTTTTTTATCGGACATTTGTCCAGTGACCCCCTCTTAAAAATAAAAAGTTATCAGACATTTGGAAAATTTATCGGACAATGACCAGTGACTTGTGCTTATTTCCGTCCCTGGTGTAAATATTGAAATAGGGAGAAATTCTGGAGTTGGAGGGGAAAACAACATAGCTAAGCGCGGTCCCCTTGAGGAAGAGTCCAAATCACTCGATGCAGAGAGGGGTGATGATTTTTTGACTAGTTTTGAGTGATATCTACGTGGCCCTTTGCTGATAGCATTAAGTTACTGGGCGTTTCTTACTTTTAAGTAATAAAGTTATAGACTTTCGGTAGTATATAATTCACAATAGAATTGATAGAAAATATAGACGTAGACACTTATTCTTTTGATTTTTGTTTTGGTTGGCTTGCCCATTTTTTTTTCTTTTTTTTTTTTCTTTTTGTTTTTTTTTTTGCGCAGAAAAATCCTCGATCCGGGGAAAATTTTGACCCGATCTTCACGAATGCGAAAACGACATTGACACCGGCTGACATGGTGGTCATCAATAATTTGACCGGCAGCGAATTTGACGGATTCACATTTACCAACCCGTTTTACGCCGAAATTAAACCTGGACTCTGAAAATTAACTGCTAGAAATGAGAGTTCAATTTAAAAATAAAATCTGTTAATTAATATTAATAAACATAACGGGGGAAAACAAACAAACAAACAAACAAACAACCTAATCATCGTAGAAACGAGATTATATTTTTTCCAAACTCCGTAAAAGCGGTAAGATAAAAATGAAAATATAATCGGATGTTTAAATTAAAAAAAAATTATGAGATATTCTCGTAAACCAGAGACAGTTTAAAGTACATATATATATATTTTTCCCTCTTACATATTATATATATATATTGCATGAATTATATACACAAAATTATGAATTTTGCCTAAAAATATGAAAATTACCACTACAACACAACAATTTGCCCTAAAACATACCTCACATTTTTAACATTTAACATAAAAAATATGCGCACCTTTTAACACAATATACTGATTAGATTATATTAATAATGATGTTTATAAATTTTACTAATATTATATATATATATATATCTACATGCCTTTAAATATTAATACTGCTAATTAACCTATTCAAATCACGATTAATATACTCTTTTATTGGATTAATTAGTTAATCCAACCTTTCCGTGAATGTTTAATAATTATATATTCAGTCTAAAAATTCGTTTATAAGTTTATTTGATATAATTATTTTAATTAAAAATGATTAAAGTCGTTATATATTCCAAAATTGAATTTAAGTTTGAAATCTAATTTCGAAAATCAGACTTTATCGTTTATTTGTTGAAAGAACGTTACCAAATTGGAATTTGAAGCTTACTAATACCTAAAATTAATTTTTAAACTGAATTTTAAATATTATTCAAACAAAAATAATATTCTTATTGTATATCACTCTCCTGCTCAACACAAAAATGTGATGCAAAATAATTTTCGTCTATATGCCTTTCTCATTAAATAATTGTTATATATAAATATAGATATACTACCAAATCAGTTCAAATCAAACCTCAAAATCATTCCCCCATTCGTTAATTATTATTCCCTTGGGTCGAAAAAATGTTTGCGTTAAAAATGGGGATGTTTAAAGCGTGTTTTCTGCCACTAGAGGAGATTTTGGTGTTTCTGGAAAACCATAATTTTTTTGGAGAATTTTGAAGCGAGCGAAAGTTCACAAGGAGTGAAAATTTATGTTCAGCCCTGGTTGCCGTAACAATGTCCACTTTTTGTTTTTTATCAGAACAAGGAGTGAGTTGTTACGTCTAACTTATGATCAGCCCTAGTTGCCATATCAATGTTTTATCTTGGTTTTTATCCGAATAATAAGTGGACAAATCTCCAATCTATAAATAAATATGATCGACCCTGGTCGACTGGTTCGTTAATTGAAAGTAGTATGTCCAATTTATTATCTTAAGTTTGGCAGCGTATGGTATTTTCACGGATTATCTCTGGCCCATATTTTCTCCTCTATGGAGCAGATTGCCTTTTAAACATCCTCATTAGTGTTTTAAATGTTGAAGTCTGCAAGTTTTGCGCTCATAAATCGTGATCGTGATGAAGAGATATGTAAATTTTATCTGGTGCAAGAGATCTCACTGATGTTGACCACCTACGACACACTATCACGTGCACTCCTATATTATGAAACTTTTTTTCACTATCCTAACACATACTCACTTTTCTTACTGTTTTTATACTATCTTTTGCTGCTCTGTTTTCATTGACACGTACCTTTTTTTCTATTACTAATTTCTTTGGACTGCTCCAACTGCTCACGGAGTACTCCTAAAGATATATATGCGCAATTAGAATACTCCTGGAGCAGTTAGAGTTGTCCATAAACTACTTTTCACCCTTGTTGAACTCGTGAAAAACGGCCAAAATTAGTTTAAAATATTTGAAAAATCGTTGGAAATTTTTGTTGTTATTTTTCGTTAGGTTAAGGTAAATAATTAAATATTTCTTTATTTAGGGGTTATTTTTAATTATTAAATATTCAAAGTGTTTCAAATTTAAATCAAAAATTAGATACTTTAATGGCTCCACAAGTTTTAAGTCTTCGGTCTTCCAATTTGTTTTCAGGTCAATTTTTAACACAATTAAGAATTTTAAATTTAGTTAGTTTAAATTAATTTACATTGCAAGATTATTTTGGGTCTGATATAACTCCACGTTAAGTCAAAATTTTAATTTCAAAATCCAAGCGGTGCTGTGATAAACGATAATAATAATATTCTAAAAACAAAAAGGGGTGGTAAAATTAAATATATATTTTTTTTCTCCAAATTTGAAACATTTAAAATTTTTCTTATTACTTTGGCCAAGAACTAATTGAATGCGTCTTCTTCAATTGTGGGGAGGGTTGGTCAATAATTAAGTAGATTTCGTTTTAACAGGATTTTTGGACCCTGTTTTTACGAGAATCCGCTTTTGCAATCAAGAAATTTCGTCCAAGAATCTATATTTGCGTCAAAACAAAGAAAAATTGACGTTGATTAGATTCTTGGCCAAAAAATCTTCATTAAAGGGAGAATGCAACCTAATTACAAGTGATTTTTTTTATCGATTCCTTATCGTTTAAATAGGCCTAATCCATCGATAAAAAGTTTACAATACAAATATTAAACTAGAAATAAATTTAAAACTTACCCTGAAAATAGGCTTAGCGGGATTCAGGGAGATCCTGAATCGCGTTCGTGTAAGGTGTAGCGACCAATGAGCAAAGGCCCGTCGTTCACGCGAGATCTCCACGAGACTTACGTCGCGCGCGATTGGTCGCTAGACCTTACACGCGAGGAAAACAAGACCTCCATGAATCCCACTAAGCCTATTTTCAGGGTAAGTTTTAAATTTATTTCTAGTTTAATATTTGTTTGTAAATATTTTCAGTAGTGGATTAGACCTATTTAAACAATAAGGAATCGATAAAAAATCACTTGTTTTTAGGTTGCATTCTCCCTTTAAGTTTTAAGCGAGGGGCTAATCACTTACGGAAATGATTACAGCCTTTGGTAGTACTAAATGCGTAGTCAGTTACGTAATCACTTTAGTAAAGTCAAAGCTACGGGCGTGTACACCTATAACGTTGAGTGGTCAGCCCTTCGGTTTTAAGGGGCTTCAATTAGTTCTGGCTTTGGCTTAGGTTTCAATCATTTCTTTCTACCTCTGACATAATTAAAGATTTTGCAAATATCGTCTTTTAATCCTCGTTAGAGAACTGCTAGCATGTTTCTGTGTTTTAAAAAAAACGTATTTTTGCATTTATGGGCAATGCAATTAATATATGATCGATGTTAAACGTCAAATTTTATATAAAAAAAATTATGCACTTTAAAAAAAACACAAAATTATATTATCACGTAACAGTTCGCTAATATACATACACACATACAGACGAATACGACCTATCGACGTTAATTATTAATACCATTATAAACTTGCGCGAAGACGAGTCAATTCTTACATGATTGGATTTGTTAGGAATTGTACCGAAAATTAGGATTCATGCTGTGGCTTTTCAGTTTTTAAGGTACTTTGATTTGTTCAAATCGGTTCAAATTTACCAAATTTTCACATAAATTAAAATTTTGTTTAAGTTTCAGTTTCCTTGGTCGTAATTTAGCCCATTTGGAATTAATTTTAATTTTCTTTCGTTAAATTTACCCACTTCTAATTTAAAGTTCTGTTAATCCTATTTATGTTGTGATTAATTATATTTTATCAAATTACCCATTGATTCAATCTTTGCGTTAATTAGTCCAAAATCCTGCCCTTATTTTGTAGAAATTTAAATCAATTTAGTTGAAATTTTCTCTAATCCAATTAATCCACGATTTTATTGAAATTTGAGGTCAAATATTTTAAAAAATACCTTAAAAATGATGAACCATTTCACGTAATCCAACAAAAACTCTTGTAATTTAAATATCAGGACACATATATATTGTATTTGTATAACACTAAACCAGCAAACACACGATTTACACGTATTAAAACATTAATCCAAGGTTTAACCCTAAAATAGGCCTAATACCGGTTTCAACAGGGTAAATAAAACCAAAAACTCAAAATGATCTTCTTTTGGGTCTTATAATATTATTAGAAAACCAATATGATATTGTCAATAACGGTGGTTTTTAAAAGTTGGTTCTAATATTCTGAAAAAAACAATGTACATAAGACGTAATGAGATAATTACGAACCAAATTTGTTAATTTTATTAATTAATGCACTATTTAAAAGCGAGAGAATTTATGGGTGTAGTTTAAATCATTAAATTAAAAGTATACGTGTTAGGCACAATATTAAAAATTGATATGGTTATAAGAACTAAGTTATGAAAGCCGAGAACGTATATAGGAAAAGATAGAATTGGTTTGTGTATTCCCGACACGAGATGTCAGGGTCTCGTAACTCCTCCTTACTACTCTTGCGATTAGGTAACCCACTGAATCAGACCCGTGAAGGGGGATGAGAGCTCATGCGCAGTGAAGGCGATGTTTCATCCCCCTTTGCTTGTCTGATTCTGTGGGTTTCCTACCCCCTTTTGAGGGGGTCAAAATAAACGCGAGAGGTCTATTGCCAGTACAATTTTAAGGGGACGGGTTTAGTCGAGCTCAAACTGGGATATTTCTACTTCCGGTAGTTCTAATATTGATGCCGAGTGACCAAGAAGGCATTGAGCAGTCCATAAAAATAGTAAAGATTAATTAATAGACTTTGCGTTTTTAGTCTTTGATGAACGGAAAATAATACACGCACTGCATGATCACCGGAAGTTGAATAGACCAGATTGAATTGGGACAGCTACCATCTAAGTTTCTATTCATTTTACCAAGAATCCATTCAGGTTCCATAAGAATATGGGAGGGCCGCGATTCAATAACCATCCTCCCAAACTTTGTAGCAAAAGTTCGTCTGCTTCGAATCGATTTTTGAAGTAAATCGCTCCTGACATTATATTATTAACCCGCGCCACTAACGACCTTGACATATTATTTTGGGTAATAAAAATGGAGCCGACCGAAAAAAGATCTAAGCGTACAAATGTTGCGAAAATCGCGGACGAACTTTTGTTACAAAGTTTGGGAGGATGGTACCAGAGGCTAAAGCTATGCTCCCATATTCTTATGGAACCTGAATGGATTATATTTTCTATAACGGCAAAAGTTTAAAACAAATATAAGTACCAGTCTCACAATCACTGTTCTGTTTAGAATTCATGATAAGATTCCCCTTTTTCTTACGTTCTCGGTTATCATCAATTAAGTCGTGTTATGGTTAATGTTAAAGAGAAATATATTAAAAGTTGTACGTTGAGAAATTATTTTAAACGAGGTGGTGATAACTCAAAAAATTAATTCGCGAAGTAGGCCTATACTATTTGTTCAAGGAAACTTGGCATTTCTATTCTATGTATTAATCCCACGTACTCATCTCTTACCATAATGCCAACTCCACTTGAACAGAATTAAGTATATATTCATTAATGTAGAAATCTCGTTTTTATTAAGATTTTTCCACTATTCGACGTAAATTTGCACTTTAAATTTTCACAAAATTTAAAAATTAAATAATATTTAATGTAATGTATTTCCTTGGAATCCCAATATAGATGTAGTTGTTAAAATTGTTGCTAGAATTAATATTTTTATTGTTTTTTATTTTCTTAGACATCTTAAAGAGGGTTTTTTTTGAAATATTCTAAGAGGTTTTAGTTAAGATTTCTTTCTTAAGAAAGCTTTTTTAGGCGTACTAATTTTTTTTTTAGAAATAATAGAAGGTATTTAGACTGGCTCAAAATGTTTTTCAGTCGTCTTCTGAAGGTTTTTAGATGTCTTATGAAATTTTTAAACGTCGTAAGAGGGTTTTTGAACATCTCAAAGGGTTTTAGACATCTCGAAAAAGGGTTTTAGACGTTTCGAGAAACGTTTTAGACGTCTCTAGAAGTGTTATCGGGTGTTAGACGTCTTTGGAAAGTCTTCGGACTTAAGATATATGGTTATGGGTTTCTTTAGAGCTAACTATTTCTAAATCGTGCCAATTTAACGCGTTTTTAAATGGTGGAAAAATATTTGAATCAAATAGATTATCTTAATCCTCTTTATATTTTATATTCGGTGCGTAAGGGAGTTTCCCATAAAACGTATTTTATATCTAGACCAAAAAAATTATTGATCGAGATAATTAATTTTTCCCTATAAAATTAAGAGTTCAGGCATCTGCCTAGATGAAGTATAGAGTTAGAACGTAGTGGGTTTTGATGTACAAATGATCAAACGATTGAAGTTTACTAATGGTTTTCAAAAAGCAAAGTTATCACGATAGTTTTTGGACTCGAAGTATTTCGTTGAAAGAAAAACAACCCGTTTAATTTTATTACAAATATGAAATTCAGGGCTTGATAATCTTCTAATTGGTTAATTAAACATTTTTAATTTGTCAACGTCATATATTTATTTGGTCTTCCCTTGAGATAAAACTTAGAAGTTAACTGTAATAGTTAATTCTAGGGACGCTTGTGGTTAGTAGTGACATGAGGCCACGTGGTTTAAAGGGTTTTAAATCAGCCAATGAGAAAGAACAAATCACTATGATATTATTATAGTCTAGATGAAATCAGTAGACAATATCATTCAACCATCTTAACTGATCAACCCAAATCCACTTTGGAGTTCATAAAATTTACCAAATATTGTCGATTTCAAACCACACACTGTTTAAAATTGTATACTTTGCTTTTTGATGGCTGTAAACATATTTTCTCGTCAAAAACCTCTGAATTTTTAGGTAAATTTTAGGTTTATAGAGACCAAAATTCACCCTCAAAATTTATATTTTGATCCATCTTAATGTGGGGGAAAAATTGTTTATAAGAAAAGGTTTATAGTAACGAAATACGTTGTGCCAAAGTTGGTTAGATTCTAAAAATGACTGACCAATCTTAGGGAAGAAAGATTTTTAGAATTAAAATAATAATAATATTAATAATAGTTTAATTAAAAACAAACTTTTCGGAGCTTATCGTAGGCCTAAAAACAAAAAAAATATATTACATAAAATAATTATATACAATTTTACTCTTCGTGTTAAATAATTCAAAATGGTTTTAATTCGTACGATTAACGTATTTACACGTGTACAAAAGATGGATAAATATTTACAAAGAAAAACAAATATCTATACATGTTAAACATAAACAAAAATATTAAGGTTTTTTTTTTTTTTTTTTTTTTTGGTTTTTATGGAATGAACGATTAATTGTTATTAAATGTTTTTCGAATCTCTAAAATAATTAATTTTTAGCATTTAACCTAAACGCAAAAAGGTATTTAGTCGCTCAAAAAACCTAAATATGTTCGTTATTTAACAACATTCTTCATTTTAGAATTAAATGATTGGATAACCATTTTTAAATCGGGTTTTAGAATGATTTTAAAATGTTAAATTGTAAAATTATACCAAATGCTTTAAGTTATTTTAAAATCAATAACGAGCAGTCAATAATATGTTAAGCCTAACTCGTTATTTTTGTAACGAAAAACGCTGGACCAATCAACTGCGTTCTTTCGCTTTTTTCCCGCCATTTTCATAGCGACAAAGAGCGCGTGAGTAAACCAATTTTCAAAAAAGCGTTTTCTGATCGGAGTTGTTAAGCCTAATTTACTAATTTTCTAACAATCCTGGTTTAATCTCTTCAACCAATCAGTAGCGTTTGCTTTTTTCCCGCGTTTATTGTTGCTACAAATAGAAAAGAAACGTAAGTAATACCAGATGAGTAAAACCGAATTAAAGGTGCTAAGCCTAATTCATAAATTTTATAAATAACAATCCTGGTTTATTTCTTTCAACCAATCAGTAGGTTTTTTTTTTTTCTACAACAAATGGCGCGTCATTAAAACATAGTTGCAGTTTGGCTAAAGGGTTTATGAAACCAGGATGGTGTAAAAAGCCAAGGCTTAATACTCCTAGAAGCTTGTGAGTAAAGTTTTATGATTGGTTTTTTTCACAATTTAAATCGATTTAAAAATGGTTGTTCGATCATTTAATTCACGTTTAAAAGGCAGAGGACAGGAGCAAGACTTATCGCGAGTAATCTTTCAATTGCCTTTGCAAAAAGTGTCTGGAAAAAAAAAATGGGAAAAAAAGATTAATTTTGCTTTGAATAATTTTATCTTTTTCCATGATTGCTAACAACGGTGTACACTCGCACACATGTACACTATACTTGGCCTAAATATTAACTGGTAATTCATTTTCAACATTTTAACTGTTAAAAATATTGCTTATAGTATATTTTCTATACCTTCGTATCACCAAATTTCTTAACCCCCTCCATTTTTTAACCAAATAAACCACATCGACAAAAAAACACGAAAAAAACTTATTCCTGATATCAAAATGTTAACCTAATTTTTTTTACATTGTTGTCAATCACCACAAAAGAAAAAATTAACACCGTTTAGTGCTTTATGTTAAACGCAAGGTCTATTAGATCTTAGATTTAAATTTTACAATATTAGTTGCTTTCTTATTTCGTAAATTATATTTAATAATTAATACTTTTAGAATTATTATAAATATTTAAATTACTAAATTTAAATAGATTTCATAGACCTTTCCAAATTTGTGTACGATTAATTATTTTATATTTTTTAAGTTTCAGGTAACTAATATAAATCAATGTGAGGTTTTCTTCTAATTTTTGCAACTTCTGTAAAATATTTCAAAGATTTATTTTTACATTTTAAACGCAAGATAATCGAAATCTGGGTAACGGTATTGTAGTTGGCTTTATTTGTATATATATATTTCAATTTCCACCTTTCACCGAACACGTAGACTAGAAATGCACGTGGCTTAGGCCTAGTTACGCGAATAATTACGCTTATTTTGAAATATTGTCGTTATATATAATTACCGTTACCCAGTTTTCAAGTCTTCCAAGACCTTACAAATTAATGGAAATTTATTTCATTACAGAAACTTTAAATATACATTTTCATATTAATATTTTTATACTTGGAAATTATTTATGTTGTTTAAAGAAAATTCTAATTTAGAACAATTTAATTGGCTGTCCTAGAAGCAATTCCATAACCTCCCCCTTCATTGGCCCGCAATTTGCAGACAATGAAAGAAAAGTGACAAACACTGCGCCGAGGTTATGGGAGAGAGATAAATGTTAATTAAGTATATTTAAATATAAAAACAATTAACGGTTATTTTTACGCTTTTAATCAACTGATTTCAAAAGTAAAAATATTAAAATGAAATTTGTATTTAAATATTCATATAGAACTCCTCCAAAAAAATATTTTGCAGAATTATTACAATTTGGTTTAAGTGGAAACACGAAGAGCTATAGGACAAAGAAGATTTCTGTTCCTATAAAATATTACAGAAATTATTATAATTTTTTAATTAAGAAATTAACTCTATTTTAATTAGGACATACAAATTATTTGACAAGTGTTTCGAATTTGTTATGAAGTGATTGTATTCAAATGTCTTTCATCTATAAAAATCTAAACCAATCGGGTTAAATTTAATTGGTACCGTAGTCCAATAAAAAGTTAGCCCTTGAAAGGAAGCAGGTAGCCAATAGGAAGTTATCATTTAAAAGGAAGTAGGTAGCCAATACTAAATTATCATTTGAAAGGCGAAGCAGGTAGCCGATATAAATCTAGCATTTGAAAGAAAGAGGAGCCAATAAAAAGTTACCGTCTGAAAGAAAGGGGAGCCAATAGGAATGCTTGTACACCGATTTCGTTTAGTGATTAGCTCCTCGTCTATATATCATAATTAAGGAATGATCTCTCCTTATCATGCCCTGTAAAACAAATCCTTTTTTTAGCGAGACCAGAAGCCGATGAAACCCTCCTTTGAAGTCTACTACTCTAATGTTCCATATAGCGCTCCTCTCTGTATGGGTAAAATTCCTAATTTTACGAGATCTAAGGGGTCCTACTTCATCCCCCCTGTCTACGGAAAATTGGAAATTCTCTCTCTCCACAAACGACGACGTTTTTTTGACGAACTCCAAGGCTGCTATAGATATTCGCTCGACGAACTCCCGCTCCGAAAATATCTACCGTTAGGAGGCGTACGAATCGCGCTTTTTGAAACTAACCCATACAGAGAGGGGTAGAAAAGACCCGGGAGTAATAGACTTCAAAGGAGGGTTTCATCGGCTTCTGGCGAGACTTTTAACCACATACGATTACTTATGTTGGAAAACTAATAGTCTATGATTCAAATCATTTTATAAGTTAACAGGAAATAATTATTCAATATCCTTAAAGTCAATATTAAATTGATAATTTAAACTTCAAATCATTTTGACAGATTTTTAAATTAGATAAGAGACATTTTTCAATATACAATCATCGAACACATCCTTGTCAAATCTTATAGGCTTAATTCTTTTAAATTATCTCCAACCTTTTATATTTTTGGTTCAATTTATTTTCAACTCCTCAGGAAATGTCACCAATTTCCAAAATCATATTTTAAACTAATTTTAAGATATTTTTTTTTTTTTTCTCTTTTTTTATTTTTTCCACCCGAAATTTCTTTCTCGTCCGCGAATTTACGCAATTTCTAGAAACACCGA
The DNA here is from genome assembly GCA_963920705.1 of Odiellus spinosus. Taxonomy (NCBI): domain Eukaryota; kingdom Metazoa; phylum Arthropoda; class Arachnida; order Opiliones; family Phalangiidae; genus Odiellus; species Odiellus spinosus. The sequence continues at coordinate 19,742,609 of OY987229.1, read as the reverse complement.
AAGGATGTTAGTAACTTTGACAAGCAGTTTACGAGCGAGAAGACGGATTTAACACCAACGGATAAACTTTTCATGATGAATTTGGATCAGACGGAATTCTTCGGATTTTCGTTTCTCAATCCGGAATACATTCAACACGTCTAGCTCTATACCGTTTCGCCGAGGAGTGGGAGGTTGAACGAAATCCTTTAAAGCTACTTGGAGTTTACGTAAGAAAGTATAGAAACATAAATTATATTTAAAAACAAGTTTTACTTCGCCCTTCTAAAACAAAAGTGCATTTATATACAATGTTACGGTTTGTATTAACTTATAAAAGAACAAAACCAAAAATGCAATTTCGAAATCGCGACTTATATGAAACAAAACACGAAGGACATTATGATTAATTTCATTAATTATGAGGGTGAATTCATTTATTTTTAATAAAATCTTTATCTTAAAATTGAGCTTAATGATCTAAGGGATAGTAACACTATCTGTTCAAAATTTTAATTGGGAGAAAAATACTGTAAAGAAAAACAAGAGGAAAAATATGGTTTGACTTTCAAAATATCAATTGCCTACACCAGAGGTATATAATAACCCCCTTCGGGGGGAAGTATTAAAGTCCTTATACTACCAATGCTAAAAATCACGAACAACAAGAGCCCGCTGCTGACTATCTAGGCCACTAGCTCGCGCTGGACTACTCAATGTCGCTACTCTAGTAAATGGTCTTTGTATAAACAAGACGGCTCGATTTGTGTTTAGAACTTCCTGTCTCAGGAGTCAGGCTGTCTGCTAAAATGGAGTCGAAGGTTGACTTCAGCTCGCAAGTTCCGGAAGTGTGCGTAGGGAAAATTTAGTGAGGTTCAAAATGGTGTAACTATTTTTTGGGAGTAAAGCGGTGTGTCGATCCGCCGCGATTTACGCCGGGCACTTGTTGTTCGTCGATTTTGCCTACCTTTCATACTTCTCCCCGAAGGGGGTTATTATATACCTCTGCCTACACCGAAAAGATTTTGAAAAATCTACAAGAATTCTGGTGAAATGGTTAAAAGAATTGATCTCAGGCGAAATAACCATGAGAATTGGGATAACCATGTTTTCTTGAACCTAAAAGTGATCCTTCTTATGATTGGGTCCCATTTAATCGAATCTCATTCGACCGAAAACCGAAATTTTGACGATTTTCAGAGAATAAATTATTAATGATAATTTTCACCATGCGAAAAAATCTATACGAGACATTTCGAGCCTAGGCCCTTTTTCGGTCTATCGTTAGGGTTTCTTTAATTTAAAATTTAAATTAACTTTAATTTCAAATTAAAGTAACTCTAACAATCGACTGAAGAAAGACCTCGACTCAAAACGTCTCGCAAATAAAATATTTCATTAAATATTATTTAATTTCATCTATATTTTCACAAAAAGTTTATTCACTGCTTTAATATGTATAAAAATATTTTTTACAATAATCTAGGACCTTGTTTTTATAGGAAAAGTATCACATGCTAATAATCTATTCTTTGAAAATCGCCAAAATTGAGATTATGGTTCCAATGTGATTGCGACAAATTGTGTATATTTATCACATTATTCGGCTGAATTTGAAAGAAGATAAATTGCGTGTTACTATCCTCTTTGGTCTGTGTATTTCAAGCTCTATTTCTAATTTCACTCTCCATTTGAAACCTAATTTTAATATTAATATAAACATGGATTAATCAACCTCACAGAGATAATTCACTCTGGTACGATTTGCTATACTAGTAGTTGAAGATGTTTGTTTCAAACATGGCTGCCAGACATTTAACCGGCCCCTCAATTTTACCCCCTTACCGATACAAATCCGGAAGTAATCCATGAGAGCATCGTCTGCTTTAGAGGTTTTTTTCCCCTTCAATATTTCACCCCGTGTATCGGTAGCTAGAAACTTCCGGTGTAGACAATTTTTGTCACCAGGATGCTATTCGAACAATCATTTTACCAGAGTCAGAAGCCGATGAAACCCTCCTTTGAAGTCTATTACTCCCTGGTCTTGTCTACCCCTCTCTGTATGGGTTAGTTTCAAAAAGCGCGATTCGTACGCCTCCTAACGGTAGATATTTTCGGAGCGGGAGTTCGTCAAAAAAACGTCGTCGTTTGTGGAGAGAGAGAATTTCCAATTTCGCGTAGACAGGGGGGTATGAAGTACGACCCCTCCGATCTCGTAAAATTGTGAATTTTACCCATACAGAGAGGAGCGCTGTATGGAACATTAGAGTAGTAGACTTCAAAGGAGGGTTTCATCGGCTTCTGCCAGAGTGAATTATCCCTTTGAGGTTGATTAATCCATGATATAAATATATAAACTAACTAAATTATAAAGCTATTGTCTTCCCAATCTAAGCGAATTGAGGATTTTAAAAATGGCATCAACTATAATATTAAATTAATTTATCTCGTCACTATAAGATTCGTAAGACTACGAAAGATGTTACGGTTAACTAAAACCAAGGGACTTACGTTAAAAGATGTGGGCACGTTGGTTTTTAAGATAGTTGGGGATTAAAAAAATGTTAAGCTCCTAAAAAAATAAAATACGAAAGTTACTGCAAAGATTAAAAATATAGGATATAACTAAACAAAAAAAAAAGTTTTAATTCTAAAGAAATATATCACATCATAATTTTGTAAATATTTCCTGTTAAGTAGGTTTAAGCTTATTGACGCGATATAGTTAATATTTTTAAGGAAAATAAGGTAATTATAAGATTAAATTAATTACGATTATTTAAAAATTTTCTAGGAATATTTAAATGCTAATTGTTGTTTAAAAAGGTTACTAAGTTATAACAGAAAAACTATATTTATTAAAGGGAGAGTGCAACCTAACAATTATCAGTCTCATTAATAAAATTGGTTTTAATATCTATTTAACATCGTTAATACATTTAATATAAAAGAAAAACAATATGATATTTCAGAAAAACTTCATTTAAATGAAATTAGAGTAGCATTTTCGAAAATATCTTTCAAAAACGTGATATGATTTCTTTCGCGCTGTCTCTTTCGTGAAAGTACTTTACTTCATCCAGAAAGTTTTGCCTTTCATTCGAAACGTATCGTTAATAACATTCCAAAATAATTTTAAACTCTTGACCCCAGAGGTGATAAATTTTAAATGAGTTTCTAATACTACGTAAAAATTAGAAAAAAAAGGTTTGCCTTCGAAAAAATGTTGGCAGCCTTGCTTTTAAATTAATTGAAACGTCGTTTTATCTGTTATAAAGTGTTAATAACCATTTTAAACTATATTTCTACCATGGTAAATAATAAGTTAACCTAAAAGCTCATAACATATTCCATAAAAGTAGTTAAAAACTAGTAGGCTAAAGTTATCAGCAAACTCTGGAACTCTGACGTAGGCGACTGCTATCAGAGTAATTTTGAAATGGTAAGCGCGCCTTTATTAGAGAATCTCTGGAGAAGGGAAAGAAGATGATTTTGCAAAGTGCTGCCCAGAGAAGAGTTCAAATTACAGAATCGTAACAGGGGTGTTAATTAGCTTAATTTTTATTTTGGCGCCCGTTTGAACGGGAGATATCGGAAGAGATCTTTCGAGATGATTCCTAATAGGTACCGGAGATTTTTCCTAACCAGGAATGATACCGGACGAATCTGCTCCTCGAACTGACAATTTTGATTGAGGGAACATTAGCTGTCTGGGTCATTTACGGGCTAATCCAAATTTCATTTCATGGGGAACCGTAAATGGAAATAATCATTTAATTCGCGTCGTTGAACGCAGTTTATGACGTCAACGTTTGTGGATAGCGTTAATCTACTTAGAATATATTATGAACTTTTGCTTTAACATTTAAAAATAGATTGATTTAATGACTTTATTAGAAAATACATTTTTAACGTATACTACACCGAAGCTTTACGGAAAATTTTATATACACCGGTAACCTATTAAATTTTAATTAGCTTTAACCGGGGTTTAAAACTGGATAATTGGCACATTTCTAGTCACGTGTTAATATAGTATTCTTTGAAATTTATACGTGTGCCTTTTTAACTAACATTAGTTTAATTTTTCCACTAAACTTTACTACTAAAGTGCCATGTAGTTGGAATTACGGTTTAGGTTTTACAAAATATTTTATCTCGTGAGATGAGACTCAGCTTTATTTTGCCATATTATCATTTAATTACAATGATTAGAAACATATTACAATTAAATTAATGGAATAAATACCACCATAAGTAACGTAATATTATGTTACTTATGATACCACAAACTTTGCGATAAAAAAATTTTTAGATACGCTACCTAGAAACCAATCACAAAAATTATTAAGTTTGTTTGAATGCAAATAAATCTCTAAATCAGAATAGGTTTAAGGTGGAAAGTCTGGTATTTTGAAGTTTACCAAAAATTTGCGAGAAGGAGGATGAAAATTAGATTATGTTTAATAAAATTATGTTTAAAGGTATACTATTAGCAGACATGAAGTAATTTTTCTAATTACTTATGAAGAAATATGTCCCTCTAAAGTTGTAATTCTATCCGAAAATATTTTTTATCTTAAACATGTGTTTGAATTTCCCACGAGTGACTTCTCCTCCAATCAGTGAACTCTTTACTTCGTATAGAAATATAATAAATTATTTCGCGCGTTTCGGTAACTTTTTTCTCGCGCTCTTTTTCAATTTCAATAGTCCTGGTCGATTTGCCGGAAATGGGCCCTTGTCTCATAGCCGCGCCGCCATCTTTTTGTAGTAACAGGTTGCCAGACTATTTCTAATTTTATTTCCCACAAACCAAATTCAAGTTGTTAGTCCAACGCTTCCTATATGTATAGGAGGCGTTGGTTAGTCTGTAGCTATTTTCACACTACAAAAAGATGGCGGACGATCACGTGACAAAAAGTTTTCCCCGCCAAAATTTTCGCGAGGTTCTCTAGACTTCCGGTTTTGGAAATCGACCAGGACTATTTCTACAATTTCAAAATTAGGCTTAGCGCAAATATGGCCATTTATTTTTACAAAGTTTTTCGTCAGCTTTCGTTTATTAAATTGGCCTGTTTAATAAACTGGTTGTAACTAATTTTTATCTTAAATATTCAGAACCTAGCATTTGATTGGTCCAAAATTCACTTCATTAAAATAGAAGTTCATAATTAATATTTATTATATTTAAGTATATGTCTATCAAATTAACCGGTAGGTTTTAGTTCTCTTCTAACTAGTTGGGTAGAAGTACAAAGCCTACTTTTTACATCAAAATACCAGACTTCCGGTTCCTTAGTTTTTGATATTCCGTGAGTGCCAATGCAATGATGTCATAAAAAAGATTAAATTCGTTAATTAGAAAGCTGATTTTTGACCGAGAGTTTAAATCAAAAAGCCTTTTTTTTTTCAAAATGTGGTAATATTCCAAATAGTCAAAAATATTCATATAATTTGAAACTAAATAATCTCTATTAATCTTTATTTCAAACTTAACAATTACAAATCTGATTGACTGTTAAAAAAAGAGGCATTTTCAATCAAGTGTCGCCTAAAGAAAGGATTTTCTAAAGAACAAAAAAACAATTTTGCAGATGGCGCAAAATTTTAATGTTGCTACTGAGTTTTATTGTTCTTTTTTTCTTAAACCAAAGTCTTCGAATCTCAGTGAAAGTTTTTATATATTCATAACAAAAAACAATGGTATGCAATACAAAAAATATCTTATATACCATAGATCTATCTTTTTAGTGTATATGAAACAACAAAGGAAAAAAAAAATTAACTTTTTTTTTTCTTCTTCTTCTTCGCTCCGTAAGTTTGCGCTCTTCTATATATACGATATAGAAAAATTTATATTATAACGTATAGGTAACTATTTAAAACAAATTTCTAAAACTCATTACTCGGGCTATTCTGGTTATAATTCTTAAAAAAAAAAAAAATCCACTAATACGGTAACTAAATAGACTTTGCGAGAAAAAGAGAAAAGTTGAAATTATTCGAAATGGGAGTCAAAGTTGATATTAAGACGCGAGTGTTAAACTTTTCAACTTTGGTTACAGCTTGGTGACGGAGGAGCTGATCTAAGTTGGCCGTTCACTGATATTGAAACCAACTCGGTTCATTTTAAATCAATAGCACCGCAGGAACTAATTTATGAAACTCAAGAACATTGGAAGAAAGAATCAGGTTTATTTCCGCAACTCTCTAAACTTTTCCATAGAGAAATATATCCAGCCCTTTTATCCAGATTTCCCTTCATTGCAGGGCTGCCAGGAGTTTATTAACACAGTTGAAAACAAATCAGTTTCAAAATTGAACTGCTACCCTCTTATTATTTATAACAACGGTTTGGTTAATCCCAACCTAATTATATTTTAAAAATGGTTAATTTTATGATCTAAAATGGATGAGTTTGGTTCAATATCTAGGTAGCTATTTGAGCAAAGTTTAACGTTTTACTCGCTTAGAGCAAATTCAAAAGAAAGCTCATAAAAAATAAAAATTGCGATTGTCAAATTTCCAATTCTTGGATATATATATATATATTTGGTATTAAATATTATATGGAATTTTTAAATTAGGGGCCAAAACCTCCCCTAAAAATAGTTCCATATACTTAGGCTTAAGACATACTTGCAAATTACGTAACGTTTTTTAGATAACGTAATTCTAAACTATTGAACTCTTAGCTAGTTTTTCAGCTTTCATCGAAAAGCCATTTGAAAGATTTCAACTTTGACTTCCAATTTCGACAGTTAAAAGCTAAAATTGTACATATAAATATTAATTCTTCAATTCCGTAATTAAAAAACTAGTGAAGGGCTACCTGCAATAAAGTACACACATGATTCAATGTTGTCACTTCCCACGAGATATATTGAAAACAATAAAAGCTATTTATTAATGGCAAACATATAGGTAATATACCTTATAAATGAATAATTTACAGAAAGCACGCTTTTCAAGTTTTTATTCGCACCCTTTATCAAATTATAGTTTAGCTATAGGGTCCTCACAAAATACGAGAGGTCGGACACATCTAAGATTAGGTCCAAAATAATTACAATTATTTCAATTGTTTCTAATCTCGCGCAGATTAATTGTGATTAAAATAGTTTAATTGTATCTTTTATAATGGGTTTCTGACAATCGAAACTGCGGGAAATTATTTTCAAGAGTATATTAAATCCTCCTTATGAGTATGGGCATCGAGGGAAAGTCTGGAGAGCCAACTTTTTCAAGAGGTGGAAGCAGAGGCGTCGGAAGTGATTTTTAAGTTGATGAAGGCCAAATTATATGGAGCTCGGTTACTCTTTAACGATATACTACACCCTTTATTTATTTTTATCGATTTAGAGTGATAAAATCTGCTTAAAAAATTATCAAAACTCATCAAAATTTCTCGGTTTGGAAATTAAATCGCTAAGCCTAACTCTTGTTTCGAAGTAAACTAACCTTTTAAATTATTTTTAACATGGCAAAAGCAAGGACAAAAGTGTCCGACCTCTTGTAAACAGTCGTTCCCCGTGTTCAAATTAAAAAGGGGACAAGGGATGGGTGTTGATTAATAAGACATTATCAAATTTAGAAAAACCAAAACAACAGTGTTAAACAATAGACGCAAAATTTGTTATCTGTACATATAAATAAGACAGGAACACGAATTGCCCAACCGTAGATATTCTTTGTAATTAGAGGGAAAGTTTTTTTTCCCACAGTTTTAAAAATCAATTTTTACGCCAAAAATCAAACTAACGCCGTTGTCGCGACGAAATACCTATTTTTGTAAATAGGATACGTTTAATTATATTCCAGAGAGGCGATTATACGGCGATACCTTAAATTATACTCGAAAAAGGGTTAAAAGTAAAGCGTCTTTGAAAAGGTTACTGTAAAGTAACCGCTTCGAATTTCGGAACGTGTATAGACTTCTAAATATGGAATATTTATAAAATAAAAAACATTACGTATATATGGAAATTGCTTAACTTTTACTCTTTAAGAGATTTTAATCGCGGGCCTTACTCGGCGTAAATTCCGCTAGAGAACCTTAAATTTATACTAAGGGGCCTGTTTCTTGTATACCTGGCTTGTAAATGTCCGTGTTATTCGCGTTAAACAAAGTTAATTTTCACATTAAGAAATCAAAACCATTTGTAATTCGAGTCATTTAATCAAAATTTTAGTTTTAATTCATTTTTTTTTCTCCCTTTTTTAAGTCGGCTGACCTTTTTTAAATTTTAAAGCCCAAAAATCAAACATTTTTAAATTATTCTTTTGACACTTATCAGTGTTAATTGATTGGGGAACGTAGACATTTTCATATATGATAATATTTTTCCCGATCTTTCCTGTCTTCGATTTTATTTCACGTATTATTATATATATTTTAAGTTTAAATATACGCGTAGCTAAATGAAGATGCGATAACTGTAAAAACCTTCTCCCACTCAACACATCAAAGCTAAGTTAGTTCTTGCGTAGCTAAATAATCAAAATTTGGGCTTTTTTCATAATGCACTTCTTCCCGTATTTGTGTTTTAATTATGTAATTTTTCAAAAATTGTACTTTTTTTACATTATGTTTTAACCCTGAAAGATTTATGCGTTTGTATATCAGAGTGGTACCTGATTTTGTGCCAATAAAATTATTTCAAGTTGTTATAAAACTTTTTGCATTTTTATTACCCTGTTTAAAAATAGCGCTCAATGTTTCGCTACCCAATCGCGACAGCTATTTCCAGGTAAAATGTGGCCTATCTGATATTCCAGCACTGAAGGCCTGCCCATAGATTCATGTTTTGCAAATTTCTGATGTCTCCCGAAAAGTGGACATCAAAATTATAAATTTTTGAAGCCAAAAATTACCAATATAATTTAAATGAACTGAATACAGTATAAATTAAGATAAAGTAAAGTTTATTTGGCTCTAAAACCTCTAATATTGATTTATTTTTGAGATATTCAAGATTAAAAATGGAACTGGACATCCTTTGTTTACCACTAGAGGGCATTTCTCGATCAATTTTTCTTACCATCGGGCTCGGGACGATCGTTAAGTGCCCGGATCCGGGAGTTTGTTACGCGGTGAAAGAACGTTGTTTTTGGTTTAATTTATACTTCAATTATGGAAATTATGGTAAGTAAGCTTTTAATTAAACGTTATTTACTTGGTTAAACTATTTTCCACGTTTCTAAACTATATTTTAGCTGTTTAATACAATATAAGAAGCCTCCGAAGTGTCGTTTTAGTGAGGCATACTTTATTGTCACCGACCGACAAGGCCTAACTTATCTCTAATCAAGGTCTAGAAAAATTAGGCTTATGAATAGTTTAATCTGTATAAACATAAATGGCATTTCACTAAATATGTTCAAAATCTAACGATTTCAATGATGCAAATATAATTTTTTCGCGTAGCTGTGTAACTAGAAGTCGTTGAAATGCAATTAATTTTTTATCTTAACGTCACTTTGGCGGGCAATTTATTATTATACCTATAGACCAAGTCCTATTGTAGCACATGTTTTGAAAATTATATAGAACAATTTGGACGACTGAAACCTTAAGCTACTAAACGTGTGGGTAGGGTAAAAGGTTAATCTAAGCCTTGCTAAGTTCTATCACAATCCGTTTATGAATATATTTAAGTAAACTGCATAGTTATAGTTAAAATTTTATTATTTCATTCTCTTAGCGAAACATGTTCTCGCACTTACGCATTCATCTAGAAGCTCTTGGACTGAAAATAGTTCCAAACGCAAGGTTATTGAGTGGAAAGCTGCCCTAAAAACCATTCAAACATAAAGCTCAAGACGTGTTTATTTTATTATGGCAGAGAGGAGAGTCTGAAGCTCAGTTTTTGCGATAATTGACATTATTCTTCGTAAAACTTATTTTTTGGCTTTTGCGTTAAATTCCTCACCATGCTGGCTTCACACTCTCAAATCTCCAACAAGATTAGTAGTTCACTTTCATTGGGGAAACAGGTATAATATTTTTTGTGGCTTTAGGAATTTGAGATTTGAAGAATTAAGATTTACGATTCTATAAAGGTCGCGAGCGCTTCGCATTCTACTTTGCTCACATCCCACGTAGACTTTACGCAAAGTGACAATGATCATTCAATGAGCACTAACGCTCTAAAAGCCAAATATCGTCAATTTGGTACGGATAACGACAACAATAAGATGCTTCCCGAGGTTCATATGAATGGGCAAACAAAGTTTACCATTCACAAAACCAAGGGTAAATATAAAATCATTCAATCAAACTGTTGAAAATCATTAGTATAAATTTAAATTACGCGTATTAAGGTCCTCATAATGGCCTGGAAGATAATAACCGAAACTACTTAGCTGATGGAATCCCACAACCTAAAGTTCAGATCTATAACCCGACTAAAATTCAACTAGAATGGAAACAAACGCACAAAATTGGATCTGGACTAGTGAATGTTGGAAACACTTGTTTCATGAATACCGTATTGCAATGCTTGACCTATTGCCCGCCTCTAGCTAATTATCTTTTATTCGAAGAGGACCATTGTGCAAAATGTAAGTTTAGATCAGGGTTGCCTCATCAACTGGAATTTATTCCAGGTTGTGGCAACTTTAAAGTTTTGTTCTATCATTATCCATGTTTATTAAACTAATTTATCACGCACTCTTAGGTAAAGTAGCCAATTTTTGTCTAATGTGTGAAATGCAAAAGCATATGAGACGTGTTATGGAGCATCATGGACAAGCCATAAAACCGTTATCTATTTATCAAAAACTAAGATGTAAGAACCAGTTATTGACAGTCTAATATTTTGAGAGATCTGTATGTTTCTTATACATATTCATTCGCAGCTATCGCGAAACACTTTCAATTTGGACGCCAAGAAGATGCTCACGAATTTCTTCGCTACGTTATCGATCATCTTTGGAAAGCTTCCCTGGCAAACTTTCATACTGATTTCAAGTACGCTAGAATTGCGAGTGAACTTAGATATTATCATTTGTAACAACCTTTTATTTTGTATTTAAAAAAAGGCTAGATCCCGCCAGTAAAGAAACAACGGTGATCAACTATATATTTGGAGGTTATAATCGTAGCCAAGGTAATAGAGGCGTAGTTAAATCTATTTCTGTTTAAAAAGTAGAAGCACGATTTCATGAAAGCCATTTGTGAATGAGCAATATTTCTGAAACTTGAGACACAAAATAAATAAGTGAATATCACTCGCTCACAAATCGCTCTTATGTATATGTGCCTTAATGCTTTAACTAACATTGAAATATCTTTTCTCGCAGTTATTTGTTTAAATTGTCAAGGGCGTAGTAACACTTACGATCACTTTATGGATTTCATCTTAGATATAAAAGTATGTCTATCACTTTTTATATACTTTTTTTTTTTTTACTAAAAAGGTGAAACTTTTCATTACGTAGAATGTTTCGAGTCTCGAAGGGGCACTAAAAAAGTTTATTGAGCCAGAAATGTTGGAAGATGATAATGCGTATAAATGCCCAAAATGTGGTACTAAAGTCAGAGCTGAAAAGAAATTTACCGTCCACAGAGCTCCTAATGTTGCTACTTTTCAATTTAAAAGGTAATATGATTGTTTGTAGATTTGTTTCAAATGACCTGATCTAATTTAAGAAGAATTAAACATTTCATGGTGCATTTAAGGAGATAATAGTTTATCACCAAATAATTTACTAATATATGTTGGTTTATTTAGTATTAATTACTTGCGAAAACTAAATGATCTGTAGAGCAAAGTTTATTCTGATTTATGCTTAATAACTTTAATTCATCTTATCTTATCACAAAGATACGATATTTAGTTCCTGCAAAATTAGTGTAAGGGTGGATTTCAGCTTTATTTTTACGGGAAACTCTTAAAATATTTCAATCAATTTGAAAAATTTTAAATCTCAAAACCATGAGAGGGAGAATGAAGAGACTGATAAGTTTTTGTTGATTTTTATATACTAAAAAAACCGAGATCAAATTCATTTGCAAGTTTTGCAATATATTATATTTAATATAAATGTGGTGATTTATTTTCACTTGGCATGAGTTAAAATAAGTCTGAACATGGTAGCAGAGCGTTGTTAATTCGTATAATTGAAAAAAAGTGGTTCCTGAGTCAGTTTTAGTAGGGACTAAGAATAATGGTTTGAATGGTCCATGAATTTCACTGCACATGGTAGCAGAGCGTTGTTAATGAATATGGCCATCAATGCTCATGAATCATTTGAGTTTTAGCACACATAAGAATAATGAAGGTTTAATTTGACTGAGGGGGTAGATAATAATTTTTGGGTTAAAGGCTTAGCTTCGTTCTAATAGGAAATTGAATTTCCTTGAAAACGATCTAGTTTATTGATTAAAGACTCGCCCTTCAGCGTTTTAGCGTTTGAGCTGCCGTTCTTTCCTGGTGTGGTTGTCGATACCAAGTTGAATATTAGTTTGTTCTTCATTCTTGCTTTAAAATTGGAGTTAAAATATTCGGTTTGAAAAATTGCCACTGAAATCCAAAAAACTTTCCCAAATTAGCTTAGAGATCTAAGAATCATTGACAATACTTTGATGCGTACGCTTTAGATTTGACTACAATCGTATGTTTGGTGGCAAAATCACGAAGCACGTAACTTATCCGGAGAAATTGGACTTGAGACCGTACATGTCTGAAAACAAAGGAAGCCCAGTCAATTACAAACTTAGCTCGGTGCTCGTTCATATGGGTCACACGTGCAACTCTGGTCATTACTACTGCTACGTTAGAAACTCCAATGGGCTATGGTACGTCATGGATGACACCAGAGTTAGTCAAGTGACGCAAAACCAGGTCTTGGCCCAGCAAGCCTACGTCCTCTTCTATGTCAAAGTTCAACCCCTTGTCATTTCGAAAGGTGTTATTAAGGTTAGTTTTACTCTCGGGATCTACGGTTGTTTTGGAATTAAAAATTTAAGTAAATTTGATCTAAATGATAATGATCCTCTTTTTCCCTTAGAAACCAACTGCTAGCTTACCTTCAAATAGTAAGCTAGTAAAAAATGGACCAATTGGAACTAACTTGGACTCTCGTGTATTGTTATCTCAATCCCCATACACCAACCATCATCATTCTTGCGTCTCAAACTCTACGACTTCTTTATCAAACTCCAGTCCCAACTCTCTTCCGAATGGTAAACACGTGTTTAACCCGAATGGAAACAGTCCTCGACCAAATTCTTTCGCTAACAACCATCATCAACGCGATAAAATTACGTTTGACATTAAGAGGCCGCTTGTAACAACAACCACCGGTAAAACAAATGGCAATGTTATACTTGGTAACAATTTAAATTCATTTCGACCAGAGTTGGGCGTTGTGGTGAAGGGAAACGATGCTTCTAAACCCAAGATGGTTCCTAAAACCGTAATTAATGTAGCTAACAACGCAACGGCGACCAAAACACTCGTGCCTTACGCCGGAGATTCCTCCGAAACTGATGACGAGAAACCCTTGCCGTCTACTAAGATGGTCAATGGACACTGTAATAACGTTAAAAAGGATAGTTCCTCGCTAAAATTGTCAGAAATTCCCTTACCCGGTGAAAAGGACAAAGTCCCTATAGATAAAAACATTCTACCTCGTAACATTTTTGACCAACCATCTTCGCGACTCGATAAATGCTTGCCTAAATTGACATTGCCCCTGAACAATCGAGCTAGCGAAGGCTTACGAGTGAAATCTACCCTAAATTGGAACGTTCTAGAAGAAAGGAACCATTCCCCGTCTATAACTTCAAATTCTAGCAATTGTAGCGTAAATTCCACCACCGATTGGAATGTGACGGAACAGGAAAGCATTAGTGCTAAAAAGGAAAGAGGTTGCCACGGAAATTGGTCTATCAAATCGAAGGAAAACACCAACCATATATCTTCCTTGAATAATTCTAACAAAGACTTTGATAAAGACAAAGTTTTAAAATCGGCTGATGCTTCTAGCGGGGTGTTTTCTCAAGTTGCCTCTGGTGTTAGTCAGTCTTCGGCCACTAGTATAATTCGGCTCTCTAACGATTCGAGCCACCGCGAGAATGGGGTGGTTAATAGTGAAGTGGACCGATTGGGGTTGCCTCCAAATTGTTTTCCGGGGCGTGGGGAACCAGATCGTTGCGAAAGACAGTATACGAATCGCGAACCCCACGGAGGGGGTAATAGAACTTCCCCCAAACCATTTATCGGGAAGCAGAACTCCAAAACGCCCTCCAAAAGTCAGAACGACGATCCTCGGGTCATTAATCGGAAACGTTGGCGGGGCGACGTTGATAGCAGTGATGAAAAGAGCGATCTTTCACTGTCTAAGAAGCGCAAAACTTTCGGGGGAGAACCAGCTCGAGAGTCCCGCGAGAAGCAGTGCAACGGACGAGTAAGCACTCCGAGTCTGATTCAAAGTTGTGATAGTGGCGTTGAACGTCGCAAGAAGAAAAAGAGTCATAAAAAGCGACCCGATGATCAATCATCCGAATCCAGTTATGAGTGGATTGAGAAAACTAAGGAAACAGTTGAAGCTGAGAAGACAAAATGCAGTGTTGGTGAGTATTAAACTCCTTGGTGTTTTTTAGGCCTTTATCTTCTTTCTGTATTCATGTTCTCTCCCTAATGAGGCTAAAGAGGAAAATGTACTGATTTTTTATTGCTAGAAATGAGACTTGTTCGTGTATTAAAACATTTGTGAAATGCCTCTGAATTATGCATATTATATTCAGATTTTTGCATTTAAAATCTAGCTGCTCTGACAAACACTTGTTGCTTCAATTTTATTAAGCCTATGGTACACGGAATCTTTTGATTAGTCAAAGGTTCTCTCCTTTTAATTTTTAAAATTAAAAAGTTTCCAATTGTTTGTACAACTCAGAGACACTTCCCCGAATACTTTACTACGCACCCATGTATTATTTTTAGAAGCAAAATCAATAAACATGACCATTTTCCTCTTCACCCTCCCTTTAAAAGCTTGTTGGTGAATCTAAGGCTCTCTGTATTTATACGATTAATCGTTCTTGTAGCTCCCAGCAAACTGTGGGACTCTGATGTTAAAGATGGTTATAAGAGAAACCAAGTAGATAGTTATGATAAACCATCTACAAATGGAGGAACCCATTGGGATGGTACCAGGAAAGGGAACATCGTCTCTGAACTCTTAGAATTATCCGGAAAGGGAAACAATAGTAATGGTACGCTTTAAATTTCATTCAAAATTTGCTGATTTTTCAAAAATTTTATGTTTTTGCCATTGTTTTAAATTTTTTTAGTTAGTACTTGGGACGGTAGTCAAAGTATGCTAGAAAGAGACCCTTTTCGTGATGGATATCGAAAAAGACTTCATTCCGATGACTATGATGAGGATTTTGATAAAGGAAAGGTACGTTATCGTTTAAAATTTGTTCCACTAGAAGCGTAAGTCATGCTATGAAATGAAAGTAACAATATTTTTGGTTAATTTTACTAATAGGTGAAGAAAGTTAAAAAACGCTATTCAGAACCAGACTTTACCAAATCCTCGAGGAATCCTTTTCAACAATTTCAACAATACCGACGAGATAGACCTAATAATTTCAATGTAAGTAAAATTTTGGATTTATCAGAAAAATAGATGGAATTTATGAAAGCAAGGGGAAAAGGGATTTTTAAATAAGGTCTTACGGTCAAAATTTACATTTAGCGCGAAAGAACAGAAACATACAGCCTTGTGTTGTGATTGTTAACGTATGAGTCAGTAAATTGTTATTAACCGAGCCTGGGACTCCTTGTCAGGGGTGGTGTGAGTTTCACTAATATAGGGATCAGTGAAAAGTAGTTGAATACTTCTTATGAGGTTTTTATTTGAACTGACCTGACTATTCCCTGAGCACTCTAAAATACATTGCGTCTAAGGCTTTTGGAGTGCTTCAGGAGAGAGAAAAAACGCCAGTTAAAAATGTTTTAATATGGTACTTTCATAGTGCTCCTATTACATTCTTTTTCTCTTTACATTTTCTTCCAAAAAAACCCTACCTTTTTTATTAAAATGCTCAAATAGTCTTTCAACACGACTCAGGAAAGGTTTTCTTGGAACCGCAATTGTCAGTCTAACAGCGCCAACTACAATAATAGTCAAAGTTACGCGAACAATCGCTATGCCTTTAATAAAGGCGGTAGAGGAGGTGGTAATAATCGCTATCGTTATCACAATAATGGCTACCAAAATAACCACAATAGGCCGCATCATCGCTACCATAATCCAAACTATTCTCACTAGCCACGTTCTTCAATTGCGCGCGCTCGTGTGTACTCGAATTTTGAGGTTTTCAAATATTAAACTATGAAGAATTTGAAAATCGTTAAAGAATTCTGTCCAAACTGCTTAAAATTGCAAAGTCAATGCTCGAAAGGCGTTAAGTTTCGAGTTAAGCTTAATCCGAAATTCGCGAAAGGCCTATAATCTTTAAAACAAGACGTTTTTAACATTAGTTTTATTTAAAAAGGGGATAAGAAATAAAAAAGATAATGATTCTGCTAAATAAAACAAAACTTTATAGAGTTTAAGCCACCGTTTTTAGCTAAGGGGTTTAAGCGATTAATTTTAGGTTTCTCCGATAAAATTAAGGAAGATCTGTAAATAAATAAATACTAGACTGTCTTTTTCGTAAAAGGACTAATGAAACTAAATCAGCTTCAAATTATAATGAACGTAAACTACGCGAAACATATTCTATAATCATGTGTAAAAAATTTTATATATGGTAAAAATTACATACATATATATATATAGAATTGGTTGAATCAAATTTATCGACTTTAAAAACTACAAGAAGGTGAAGTATTAACAATATCTCCGGTATCTCGAAACCCATCTGTCTCGAGACAAAAATTGAACCCTGTGAATATAAATATATATATATATCTTCCTACTGGTACGTTATTACATAGTTCAATGTTTAATCACTCTCGTAAACTTCAAAAAAACTTTAACGGGAAGAAACGTACGTGTTTTAAAAAAAGAGAATCATTTAGGTAATTATTAAAATACATTGTATTTTACGCTTGTGTCGAAACAGCGCGATTAAATACGGGGTGGGGGAGGGAGGTTTTTGAACAGGGCAATAAACGAAACACTTAAGTTTTACTTTTAGAAGATTCACCAAATTCTGCGTTACATTTCATGAATTTTTGCACAAAAAAAAAACTAAATTTTTGCCGAACTATGTAAATATTAGGTATATATACAAATATAAAAATGAATCTTATCTCAGGTGCCATTTTTCCTTGAATTTCGTTAAATTCTTCTTCCGTTTTAATATGACGGAAAAAACCATCCCATTCCTTTATTTAATACTATGAAAAAAAAAACTTAATACTAAATAGTTTGTGTAAATAATTAAAGTCGCCTATTTCCCCCACTGTGTTCTTTGCGAAAATTAAAAGCGAAAAAGAAAAAAAAACTTAACTGAGACATCCTTGGTTATTTCTTGCCTATCTTCATCTCCTCAACATTCCTGATAAAAACATGATAGAAAATTATGCTAAGAATGCCCAAGGCAACTGAGAGCTGTCTAACAAAATGACCTATTGAGGGTGGAGCCACGCGCTAGGCTTCTACTTTCACATGTGCTACGACCCATGAAACCTTGTCCCATGGTTAAACACTAGCAGAAGTAAATAGGGGGAAGTAAGTAAGCCACCTTTAACTAATGGGAGTCGTCCATCGCGCCTCAAAATATTGATTTTTAGCTTTTGGCGGGAAACCGCTGCTGAATACACAAAATCACGTGCCATGTTTACTCTACTGTCAAAGCCTCGCATGCTTTTTTCACGTGCAGCGAATTACCACAAGCGCCAAAATTAACAGGCTGAAAAAAATGGCAGAGCTTCCAAAAAAAGGCTAGGATACCTACTTCCTCCTATTTACTTCTGGCACTAGCTTCTATTGTAAATCCAACAAAGCCTATATTGAGAGACGGGCATTCCCAGTTCAATTTTCTATCATATTTTTGGTCCTGACATTTGCCATTTTTGTTGAATTTAAGGATTTTGAGATTTCAAAGCAAATTTTTGAGAGAGATTTTGAAATTATATTGCAATTTTTGGGAAAGACTTTGGAATTTTAATTTCAACTAGTTAGAAACTGGGAAAACTAAACAATCGTAAGAATGAAAAAACATGAATTCACTATAAAATATCAAGAACCAAAGAGAAATTCTGGAAAATTCATAAAATTGGAAAATTTATCATCGTGCGGGAATTGTCTCGAAACTCTGTATCCAAGAAAAAATTATTTCCGTAAAATTCAGACTTTTGGATATTTTCTCTGACAAAATGATGGCAAGTTTTAAATTGATTTCTAGTTTAATATTGGTTTGAGAAAAGTTTTACGGTTGAACGATAAGGAGTCTATAAAAAATCATTTGTTGTTAGGTTGCATACTCCCTTTAATAGGAAGTTGCCTGCTGTAAGAGGTTCTTATACTGTTATTTCTGTAGAGGTAATGACAACTACTCTTTTAAATTGGCAGGTGTCTCTGGATGTGGTAGACAGTTGACTATTGCAAAAGTATAGGAGTTAATGCCCCTTTTAACGTATGGGAAGGGGGAAGGGATGATAGTAAAATGGTGTGGGATTTTGTTTTTGTTTACGTCGCTAGAAACTTTCACACTAAGCACAACTTAAACACTTAACCATTTCAACTATAGTAGATAAATGTAAAGTACAATCAAAAGGGGTACAATATAGTCTCTTTTTTTAACTTTGGTTTTAAGGCTAAAAAATATTTATTTTAAATTTAGAGAATGCAACCTGACCATGAGTGAATTTCTATCGCTTTGTTATAGATTACAAACTAATATTAAGCTAAAAATTATTTTATTTTAATAGGAGAGTGGAGATTGTTAAAGGGAATAGAACCCCTTGTCTTTTTTCCAAAAGTATAGGGATTTTAGTACTAGATGTGACTGGTTACTGGGGTCTTTCCTTAAAATGTTTTTCTTTTTCCTTAAATGAGTCCTTGAACGAGGCTCTGGTGAATTTTGCGGGGAAGATTCCAAGAGTAAAATGTTTCAAACTAGGCTAAAACATACGGGGTTTTGCTCATTGGCAGGAGACTTAATGGATCCTTGCTAAGCCTTCTTTCCAATAAGTTAGGCTTGATTTATAGCTTCAATTGGTTTCCAATATTTTTACTAGTGGATTATCCCTATTTTAATAGAAACTCATTGGTTAGTCTGCATTATCCCTTTCAGGACTCAGGAGAAGTATGAAGAAATTTATTTCTCGATTATTTTAAATCTAAAAAATGAAACAAAATAGCTTTTCCAGGAATTTCAAGATATAGTTATATAAAATTTAATATTATAACAAAACTCTTTCAAGGATGAGAGGCAGCAAAATAAATTAGTACCTGTACTAAAAAATATTCAACTGTTTTCTCGTAAAGAGGATTTGAAATTTGTTTTTAATTTTCAGAAAAGGGGAGTGGCCAATTTTAGGATGATTCTATCTTTGAATTTTTGCACGTGCCAAATTCAATTTCATTAATTTTTACCAAAGCTCGAATTTTTTTCTTTTTCTATGCAGCTGCACGCCACTTATGGGGGGGTCTATTTGAATTAGATCCCACACAGGGTTTCACAGAGCTTTGAGTTAAAATATTTTTGTTTTTTCATTTTAAGGCTAGAAAAGGTGTTTTAAATATACTAAAACTTAACTATCCAAATATTTCTATGCCTATATATATATATATATTTTTTTTTTTTTTCCTGCTGCCTTTCGAGTATAACCCTTTAAACTAAGCTCTTGCAGCTTAATTATACTTATTCTTAATCAACGTGTCGTTTATTGGGCTAATTTCCAAGTACTCTACATATACGATACAACGGATGATGCTTGATAAACATCACGCAACTCTGTAAAATAAATTTTAGAATTTCCGTTGGCTGATAAGATAATTGGGATTGGATAAAGGCTACACGGGTTTGGTTTTTTATTTAGAAATTTTTTGTTTTGTGATGATGATTCAATATTTTTATCAAATATTTATTTCAATCGAGACTAATAATTTATAGCCAGTTTGATTTGGTTTTACTGATATTATGTGAAAAAACAATTATAATCATTTCTAAATGATTAGTTAAGAGTTTTTCAGCTTAGAATTGCGATTATAGTTAATATAAATTGCCCTGAAAGACCCCATATATTCAAAATTTCAGAATTGATCGTATAATTCCTACTTTTTGCCCGAGTTTAGTTTTTTGGGACACTCTTAAAGAGAATTTACTTTCAAGAGCTGTAATGGCCTTATGGCCCTAGCTCTACCCAAAAACCGAAAAAGAAAAGAAAAGCATTATACTATAAATTTTTGGGACTATTATAGAGCCAACAGTAGTATAACTTCTTTAGGAAAATTATAATTCGGTTAACAAACATGGGTCAAATAAAATTCATGACTTGAAATAAGCTTCACCAAGAGTATATGAAAGTTCTACCATAAAGGGAGTAGTAAATCATTCGGGAAGTGTCACTGAATTGAACCAAAAATCTGATTTTGGCATTCATTAAAAGGAGAACCACTAATCAAAACACACCCTTAGCTTGGTAAAATCTGACACATGCTGCGACATGCTGAATCCCGTAAAATCTCGTGCTTGCTTATTTTCAAGCACACAATAACAGGGTGTCGTGGACATTTAATGAAGTCAAAGGTAATGAGTCTTTTGATTAGTCATATGCTCTCCTTTCAATTGAATGAGACTTTTCCCGAATGTTTTAATACACGAACAAGTCTGTTTTAATAAGTAGAATTGATAAAAAATACTTCCTCGTCACCCTCCCTTTAAGGTGCCTTTACATGAGTGCAAGAAATCGAAGCTGAAAACCAGGGATTAATAAACACCACTGCTTTTGAAGTTCTCGGACAAAAAAAAAGCCACAAAATTCTGAAACTCATACGTTTCTGATACCCCTACAAACTAACACTTTGGAAAATCTGATTTAAGCTTTAACATTATTTCTCACGCATATGTAATGGCACCTTAAGAGTATAGATCTCAGCCCTTTACCCAAACTAGCATCCGTGAAATTTTGAAAAATTTAAAATCTTTTCAAATGATTGAGAAGTGTAAATTTTCCCTTTTTTTTTAAAACCCAAAATGTGAAAAAACCAATATTATAATTTTTAAAATGAGGAAAGCTAGGATTTGGTAAGAAAAGCTTGAACAGGTTCAAAATTCTTGTTTGTTGTCTAGACATCAAAAACAACTAATTTTATCGGGGTTCAGATATCTCAAACCTTCATTTATGACTCAACTCCCTCTTAATTCTTTTAATAAGGAAATATAAGCGTTATTTGGCCTATTTTCCGTTAAAACCAGTCTTTGGCATCTCATTTACCCACTTTTACCGTGACTAGTGTCATTTTATAAACGAAAATTAGCTTTGGGGCATTTAACACCAATCTATACGGGCTTAAAAATTTATTTTAAAATCAAAAAAGTCTGGAACCAGTTCAGTTATAAACCTTGCATATTTTTATTTTTTACAATTCACATTAAAAATCGAGAAAATGATATCTTTCGGAGCGAGAGAAAATAGAATATTTTTTTTTTTTTTAATTTTTCCAAAAGTTGCTTAACCATTTCGATAAAATTTATTTTACGTTTAATAATTGTATCGCAGAATATATATATTTAGTTTTTAACTAGTGTAATTAATATAATACCTTGAGCTTTCGTATTTTTACAAATATATGAAACAGCTCTCAAATGACCATTAATATTAAAATTTTAAACGAATATATTATGCTAAAAATTCTTGTTTAAAATATATTTTTTTTTTACACAATGTTTGGTAAAATTAACTTAGCTGCAATTAACAAATTTAATTTTATAAGAAGTGAATTAAAAACTGGTTGCAAAATTATACTGAGGAAGCTATAGTTCGATTTCGGGTTGGTTTAGTGAACATTTCCACTATATCACTTACTGAAAAAAGTTATTCTGATGTGAAGAGGTCCTCAAGAACACTAAAAAGGTCTTGGGGAAGTCTTTAAGACCTCACTAAGAATTCTTGACGTAATGGAAGACTTCCCCAGGACCTCTTAAGACTACGTAAGACACCCGAAAAACTTCGCCAAGATCTCTTCAGACTTATTTTTTTTGGTAAAGGATATAATTAGTTTCAAATTATTCTAGTTTTAAAAAAATGGTCATTTTAATTAAAGCTAAATTTACAAAACTCATACAAAATTTTGTATTTCCCTGAAGTAACAATGAAGCAATATGGCGCGTTTAAATTAGCTTTCAATTTCATTTAATAATAACTATAGCGCCAAATAAAATGATTGTCACGTTTGCTTTGTTTGCGAGCGTAAATTGAATGCCGTTTTTGTCAAAATTTAAGCATTTAGCTTAATAGGTACGATAAAATTATATTTACACCCCAATTTTATTTTAATCAAAAACTAAGTTTTGAAAACAAATATTACAAATATTTTAAAATTATTATTTTTTTCATTTCATTTTAATCATTAATTTGTTTAAAATGGCACAAGTGTGAGTTACATTATTTATTAAATAAAAATGGATATGTTTTTATTGGAGGCAATTAGCTACCATTAGAATTTAAATTTATTTTTATCCATTGAGGGAAAAATGTTTTTAATTTTTCATGCCCTGGAATTTTGTCAGTTAAAGCTATGAATAAATGTTTGTTTATGGTTTGAGAACATTTAAGAGCAGGTGGATGGTTGGGATGTGATTAAAGTTTACACCTATGCGCTACAATGTTTGAACAAGGTCAAATAACAGCGAAGTACGTTGTACATTGTTATGAACTCCTTTTTAGTCTAGAAATTTTGAATGTTTAGTAGGAAAAAACTACGCATTAAAATGAATCAATTTGCCATCTTTATAATTTTTAAAGATTAAGTTTAATAATAAGTTCACATTATTTTAAAAACTCAAATTATCTGAACCAAATAAATGGAGGCGCTAATGGATGACTCTTGTTATAAGTTTGATTAGAAACGATGTCAGTCATGTTTTTATTAACCGTATGAATGTTTTAGTCAAAAATAAACTAATAACAAGAGGTCAGCATTATATTAACCTTCTTTAAAGATTTCAAACTAAGATTAAACTCCAATTACTATATTATTAATTAATAAACTCTACGTAATTTTGGGGAACTAAACCCACCCGTCCATTAAGAACACCTTCGAGCCAACCTGGTTCTTGAGAAGGTTTAACATTATATATTACTTCATTAGGTTTAAAAGTTAATTCGAGTTCATTTTCGCCTACGCAAGCGAAAAGAGTTCGTACTTTTCGGCCCCCAGCAAGATTTCCCGGGATAGGTTTTGGAGGTGGTGGCCCTGTGGTAGCATTAGGAGACCTGGCTTCGGGAAGATATCTAGCGGTAGGTACGTGCTGAGCCACGGGACTGCTGTTTGGCGGTGAATGATAACTAACTCTTTGAGAGGATTGACTAATATGTTGAGCAACGACTCCGGAATGTGGTGCTTGTTGTTGGGATGACTGAAGTTGTACGTGAAATTGCGTTTGTAACTGTGGCGATTGAAAATTGGTCAAAGGTGAAGGTCCCGCATTGGATAAGCTCCTAGAGTAAGCCGGGTTTGGTTCCGGCGAAACGTGATTTGTTGGTATGCTGTTGGACATACCTTCTTGCCACATAGGGTTGGCTATGTAAGCCGGGCTTTGGCGGGGTATTCTACCCCCAGCCGTACCATTTCCTCTGATAAAATTATCAGGAACTGGCAAACTGGAATGATTGATTGGTCCAATTTGATTTGCAGGAACTGTATAATTATTGATGGGGTGTACTTGTGGTTGGTTTTGGTAAGAGGAACTACGATTATCCACCCAAAACTTGGAAGAGTTGCTTGACGACCTTACGTGATGATGGTACGCCATAGCCACTGGAGGTGTACTTCGATTTTCTTTAGGGGCAACTGACTCTTGACGGTTAGATACAGGTCTACCATCTACTTCGCTTAATGAAGAAGAAGATTGGTTTCGAAGTCCCGCAATTGGAGATTTGTTCTCTTGCTTGGACCCAACAGGGGAATGATAGTCATTGGGAGGTTTACTACCAAAAATTACGTCATAGTTATCAATTAGAACTTCGACTGTGACATTACAAAACTTTATATCCATGATGGAAGCCATAGTTTCTTCTTCAGGACGTAAAAGAGTTGGCCCAAAGCAAACTCCCAAGTTTGACACTGTCATTAAATTCTTGTCCGCATGCTGGGAAACTTTTCTCAAGTGTTTCACTAGGATTTCGAGCATTTTTCTATTAACACTGGGTAGGAACTGTACCAAAGCGTGTATATCGTTTATTCTCTTCTCAAAATTTTCCTGCTTAGCAGCTGCTACGAAGGCTCCGTGCAATTTGAAGCTCATCATTGGTTCAGGCAGGTTGCGAAAATAAGTTTTAAGAGCGCTCGTAATAGTCTTGGTTTCAAACTCGTCGCTGTCAGTCAGATTGATTTTTTCACCCTTTCTAGCCATATCCAATGATTGGCTGATTAACTTGGTTACCTTGGAGCTAACTCCAACAACTCGGTATAATCCTTGGTCAGTTAAACCACGGCTTTCAATGGCGTCTATGCAAGCATTGACAAAATTGAATCCAATTTCGTCAAGGAGATAATCTTCTTGTTTCAAATTGCGCCCAGAATGGTTATAGTTTGGTTCCTTGCCATCCATAGCTTCCAACCAAAGCTTGTAGTCTTTCTCAGACAATGCTTGGAAAGTGTAGGGTGTCGATTTGCCATTGACTACTATATCAAAGCAAAATCTTTTATCTATAGAATCAGCGTGTCGAACTAAACATCTCGCTACTGAAAGGGTTTCTGAGGACAGTATTTTATTGGTGGCTTGCGAGAAGGCTATCATAGCAAATTTCTTGGTATCTTTCTGGTACTGACAAAAGTGCTTGGTGCATGAAGTGGTCCCTAAAGCTTTTTTCTCTAGAAGAAATAAGTACCCTTGCCTGGTGTACATCTTGTTTAAGGAGCCAGGATCGTGAAGTTTACTCAACATTTTGTTCTTTAGTTGTGCTGCCTCATTTTTGGTGGCATCGAAGTTTACCTTGGTTCTTTCAATCCTCATTTGTAGATCTCTCATAAAAGACTTGAATTCTGCGCAAACTTCGTATCCTTGATGATAAAAAGTCAACCATCTCGACATGAAGAGCAAAATTCGTTCAACAAATTCAAACTTTTTACTTTCGTGAACCTCTTGCAATCTTAAAACGTAATCTAACGAAGCCTGCACAAAATGTCTTTGTTCCAAATCAAGACTGGCGTCAGCTTCTTGAATATGATTTTCGGTTTTTTTGGTAGACATGTTCAAATGTCTTTCTAGGGATTGACAAAATTTGACAGTCTCTTTCTCAAACTTTTTCTTTTCTTCTTTAGCGGCTCCAATGTGTTCCTTTCTAAAATTCTCCAATGGTTCGATAAAACATATTTGAGCACTGTCCACGATGCGATCACGCTCATCTTCGATGCTGATAAGTAATCGACCAAATTCCTTCAATGATCCGGCAATGATTATTTCATCATCAGTTTGGCTATTACCGATACATTCAAACGAAAAATTTTGAAAAGTGGTAGCTAAATTTCTTTGAGCTCTTGAAAGTGTTTTGGCAGCTGTGAGAAGTTCTTTAATATCTCTGATAATGCCTTTCACGGCTTGACTGGTTCGGTCAAGCTCTTTTTCATGAGCCGCGAGATTGTCTCGAAAATAAGGACTGTCGGTTAAGCAATCGGTAAATTCCAAAGGTAGTAAACCCATTTTTCGCGTCTAAACTCGGTAAAATAAACTCGTAAAATAATACTGTTTAAAATTGAGATCACGCTGTCGCCACAATACTCCTACTCCTTGGGAGTCGGGACTCGTGTATGGATTGGTAAACGTACAAATTTATTAACCAAGGCTTATCTATCGAACACATCTACACCCGCGCGTGGGAATCCGGGGTGCATCAAAAAAATCTTTATTTTTGAGAAACAAACGCATCTGCTGCACACCCCACAAAAGTTTCAAATTTCTGACGGTTTCTCCTTTGGTCTTGGTGACGTACACAAGTTTTTCTTCAAGGTTTATACTTTAAGAAAATCGCATTTTTCGCGGGCGGGGTGTTCTAATTCAATTTAATTACCTACGCGACTATCCCTAGATAAACGCTGATTAAGTGGGAGCATTCGAAGGGACTTTGACCCATTTCGTAATTCGATTTATGACAGTCACATTTATAATATCATCGGTTGCGAATTTATCGCGCAGCGGGGAGCGCGATGCCTTGATGAAAGGAGGGGTCACTGATTTTAATAAATGCCCCCTTAACTTCTAAAAATAAACGTGCTTTCTTCCTTTCCGCGGCTATTTTAAGACTATCAATTTGTTAGGGCTTAGTATAATTCTTTTAACTCGAATTTTCAAGAATTTTATATTGCATTGTTTTTAAGTTCCAGGCTTCCAGCAATTTAGGAAAATTGGCTAAATTCCGGAACTAACGTGATCCGCCTACGGGCATTTTTGCAATAAAAAGTAAACATACCATAGTAGTTCAAGGCCAACATTCCGATCATAGATGGCAATTTTGAACAAAGAAATGAATGACCCTGAAAAAAACCATGAAGATTTCATATTCATTCCCAGGGCTGTACATAAGGATATTAATGGTTAGTATGACTAGTGGGCATGCCTCGAATATTTTTAGTAGTCACTGTGATTTTTGAAAAGATTAAGGCTGCATTACATAACTTTATGTAATTTCAATAGTTGCTTTTGCCCCTCACTTGCAACGCTCTCCGTTACTCCGAGTAACGGAGAGCGTTGCATACGCAACGGAAACGGTCAGTGACCCCTTATTGGGCATGGCGACCACGTGTCCACGTTCCACATAGAATGATAGAAACAAAGAGTCAAAGTCTCAAAGACCATTTACAATTTAATTAGTGCGGCCGTAAATTTTGTCCCTATTCCTATTTTCTTGAAATCAAATAATTTATATCTCAAAAGCTCGGGCCCATTTGAGACGGTAATATCGGCTTAAAATAGGTATATTGGATATTGGTTAATGAACTTATAATATTTTAGAATTGGATTTATTTGGGTTTATATCCTAAGCCTTGGATGTTTCCCCACTGGCACCAAATATGGATTCCAAATTTCCCACACAATAACCAAGAACTCATTTATGCACCTAAGAACATGGAGGAAAAGATTATACTCTAAACCCATCCTCTCATACTTGGTACAGAACAGTAAAACTCTTTAATCAAAAAAGTAAAGTAAATTCCATAACTATTGTTGTGAAACCAACAGGTCTAGATTAGAGAATTAGCCTCGGGAGAAAAATGAAACGCCAGAGATTTGAGCAAATCAATAGCTGATGAATTTAGGCTGCTAAGTATGTGAGGATGGTACCAGAGACTACGGCTGCATTTCCAGGTTTTTACGTACTTGAATGAGTTCTTGAACTAACTACAACTGACTAACATAATAGTATTGAAAATTCAGCCTCATTATAATAGATAATAGTTTTTTACTTGGATCTGTACAATGTTTCAGATTTAAATACCAGTTGAATGGAATGATCTGAAGTTCTGCTAAGTTTGCCATAATTGATTGTCTAGATGGATGATTGTGAGAAGATTATATGCGAAGCGATTGATCGTATTACCAAGGAACCTCAATATGAACTTGAACTACATCAAATGTCCCTGGTTGAATTTCCTGCAAAGATATTAATCCTTGAAAACTTGAAGATTTTGAACTTAGACTTTAATTCTATCAATTCATTACCCGAATCCTTTGTTTTAAAGTTGCCCAACTTAACATACTTGTCCATGGATGGTAATGATTTATCCTCTTTACCGGAAAATTTTGGACATCTTTCATGTTTGCAAGAGCTGTATCTTAGTGAAAATTCTCTTAGGTATTTACCCTCAACATTTTCAAGCTTAAAAAATTTGAAGATTCTGAATATAGTCAACAACAAATTACTAAATTTTCCCTATGACTTTGGAAAACTGATAAATTTAGTAGAATTAACAGTTGATGAAAATGAAATTCGTGAGCTGCCTGATTCGTTCAGTGATCTAATGAAATTAAAAAAGCTGGATATAGGTGATAACGATCTTAAAGAACTACCCATCCTATTTGGGAACCTATCGTCGCTGCAGTTACTCGATCTTCGCAATAATTCTCTTAAAGTTTTACCTGATTCTTTAAAAAACCTTTCGAAGTTGTTGACATTGGATTTATCGAATAATTGCCTGGAATCCTTACCGGGAGATTGTTCCTTCGCAAGTACCATCACCAAAATGTACTTCGATAAAAACTACCTTACAGTTTTGCCTTCGTGGATTGGCAACCTGGAAAAAATTGAGGAATTATCATTTACCAGCAATTCTTTACAACACGATGCTTTACCTAATTGCTTTCCCGTGGCTACCAAGCTAAAACATTGTGATTTGAGTGGAAATTATCTAACTGTCCTCCCGGAAAACTTTGGAAACTTGGAAAGTTTAGAATTCCTAGACTTGGGTAGCATTTTAGAAGAAATGGAAAGGCGGCGAAATTTGGCCAATGGAAATTTACTAACAAAGTTACCCGAAAACTTTGGACACTTGAAGAATCTTACTGAATTACGTCTAGATGAAAATTTAATCGAAAAATTGCCAGATAGCTTCGGTCTTCTATCAAAATTGGAAGTACTTGATCTCAACCATAATTATTTACACGAACTTCCCGATTCATTTTGCAATTTAACCTCATTAACTGTATGTATGTTGTCCATGAATTGTCTCTCGAGTCTACCCGAAAACTTTGGTAATTTAAACAAAGTTTATGATTTGAGGCTTGATAGCAACCAGGTAACGTTAAACCTAAATTTATTTTGATCAGTTTGTAATTTCATATATTTAACTCAATTTCTAGATAATTTCATTGCCAGAGTCTATGAACCTTATGACGGAGCTTAAAACTCTAGATTTATACATGAATTGTCTGGCTGAAATACCTAGTTGCCTCAAATTCTTAACTAATTTATCACGCTTAGATCTCAGTGAGGTAAGGAATCCACTTAAAACTAATATAAATAAAGATTAAGGTCCGATATTCAATTTTTTTCAGAATCCTTTTAGTAATTCACTCAAGGAAATACCAGAGATTAAATTTCAAGCAAAGTACAAAGATCGAAATGAGTATGATTACAACGATTGGCGAGGTCGTAAACGAGCCGATTTGGTACACAAAGAATTTATTAAAGTAAATGAAAGGCAGATTTTTCGCTGACAATAGATAAATTTATGTAATTTAAATTTCATCCTAGTTAATGAACGGAGATATTCAAAGTCTGCCTGTAGAACAACTTGAAAGACTGGAAATGGCTCTGAAACGAAGCGAATCAATTTGGAAAAGCCACATAGATGAAGAGCAGCAAAGTGATGGGACGAGAAGCTCAGCTAGCAGTAAGTTAATTTTGAGGAAACTACTTAGATAAACCAAAGCAAATCAAATTGAAAATTTTAGATGGTAATCTTGAAACTGTAACGAGTTCCAACAATCTACCTTTTGAAGAAGAATGCTGGACCTGGGAAGATGATGAACCAAATAAGTTAAATAACTTTGCAGATGATGGTATGTCGTACAAGATAAAAGGGTTTCTCATTGATATTCTAAAATGGGTACATCTTGGGCTGTGCGAGTAATTAAACATCCAATCAAGGACATGATCAAATATTATGTATAGTACTTGATTGTGCATCTACTTGAGTACTCAATCTAATATTCGCTTGAACATATCAAATATTGAGACTAGTACTCTAGTACTTATTGAAATACTCTTTGAATAAGTACTCTAGTACTTATTCAAATACTCTTTGAATAAGTACTCTAGTACTTATTCAAATACGCTTTTAATATTGAGTCTAGTACTTATTTGAAATTAATCATATAGTCTAGTACTTATTCGAATACCATATCAATATGTAGAGTACTTGATTGTGCATCTACTTGAATTTTCAATCAAATATTGAGTCTAGTACTTAATTACTCGCTCAAATAGTGAGTCTAGTATTCACTTGAATACTCAATGAAATATTGAGTCAAGACTAATACTTAAACCTTTTTTTACAATTAGATGAAGATGATAGTGCTCCCAAGGCAATGTACAATCCTAGAGCCATGTACGAAACCAGGGATTATACATTACACCTCACAGAACAACGCCCAAAACAGATAAGAATTAAGCCTATTTGTTCTAATCCAGTAAGAGGCCAGTTTGATGACGCTGATTAAAAGCGATGTTTTAGTTACTAGATTATTTTATTTAATTTTAAGTAATATTTTCAAATTGTAAAAAACAATTAAATTATGGTTTAATTTTGTAAAATTTTACCCATCACTGGTAATGCCCAATTGCCTATGCTCTAATGTAGAAAAGAGCCAATTTCCACTTGAATCTAAACTATTCATGACCACCTCGATATTTTCCTTGACTCTAAGTAAACTTTCCTTATTGTTACATTGTTTTATTCGCTCGCAAAGTTGGTTAAGCTCTAAAAGAAGAGTGGATTTAATTTCTTCAGTATCATCGTAGATAATTTCCTCCGCAATATCTATGGAATCTTCTTCGGTTTTGATACTTTCGCAATAATCATGCCCAAACATTTCTAGTTTATTATTTTTCTTGTTACGTCTTTTTATGACTGAAGATGGGAATGGAATTTTAAAAGCCTTGGATATGTTTAATAAGTCCCTTCTCGTTATTAAGTGATGCCTTTCAAGTCTTCCTCGAGAAACTTTGGTCATATTATAAAGTATTTCATTAGGATCAATTCCTTTTTTGAGCTGTTCCGCGATAGAATGTCTGACCTTTTTAGGTATAGATAAGTAAGATAGTTCAGTCTGGTGCCCGTAATGAGTATGGCAAACTTTGGAACAAACTTTATCACTATTATCAACAAACACAGTAATAGTGGCAGTGCAATTTTGACCTATTTTTCCAGAACCTTTAGGTCTAATAGTACGTTTTCCAGCCGCTTGGCTTTCGTATTTGCCAGATCTATTGCAAATGAAGTATTCGGATCTACCGTGTTTTCGCTTAGCCGTTTTACTGTGTAGGAATGAGGAGTTGGTTCTACGTTCGTAATCATCTTTCCATTCTCGAAATTCTGTAAAAACCTATGCACTTCAAACATTTGACTGTAAAATTGTAAAAGATCAGTTACCATTATAATTGTCAAAATTAATCTCCTCAGTTTTCATGGAAATCAAGTGAGCACTTTCAATGTGAACCCTGAAGTCTTTATTATATTGACAAGTAAATGAACAATCTTTACACGTAAAATGCCATTTTCTGGAAGCAGTACCCTCGCTAAATCGTCCTTTGCCCTTTTCTAAAGCTAATCTACACTTCTTTAGGTGTCTGTAGTATTTACTCTTACTATGGAATATTTCCTCACATAAGCACATTTTTCCGAATTCTTTGGATTGAACCTCTTTAGCCATTGGTAAATTAACTTTAAACTATAACATTTGCAGCACCACTATGAAGTGGAACTTCGGAAGCTGTCTGCTCTGAATCTCTGATCATAAAACCATAGAGAAATAAGAGTAGAGGAGTAGATTCAGTAGAAGCACCACAAGCTTACCGTCGTCTGTTCCGTTTACCTTTTAACTAAGTTTATTTTTCAACTTAAAGGCCCTATCTGCTCTGAAACTTGCCCCTTTAAAATGCTCTTCCTTTACGCACGCAGCCTAGCTTTGACTGTACAATTTATTTTGTACAATGTCGTCTGCTAAGCTAGAAAAGAAGGCGACTTTAAAGGGGATTTGAAAAATCGCAGATAGTCCCTTTAACCCAAAAAAAATTAAATCTTAGATTTTGAGTAAAAATATAGGAGATTATGGGAATTGCCATGAAATTTTAGGAGAAAATAGAAGGTAGGTGAAAATTTAGAAAATGTTGCCACCCTGATATTTAATTAAAACTTGTTTTATTATATGAGTGTTTTTCTTGCTTTAGAGCAACCAGTGGTTCAGAGTATCAACCGGGTTCAAATACGCACAGTAGAGGCAAGGTTGGTAGACAGAGGGCAGTAGAGGAAGCAAAGAAAAAAAAGCTGTCTGCTTAAAAATTAAATTTCTGTATTGCCTGTGCTAAGATTCGTTGACAGTGTTCTTTCATTATTTTTTCGACTTTAAAATACTAATTAACATTATTGTATATGTATTAAATAGTTAAAATATCAATTAATAATGCAACAAAAGTCCTTAAAATCTAGGTAAATACATGTTTTCATAATCATTTAGTAAAATTTATAGGTATTGGACCTACTTGATTCTACTTAAAACCACGTGGCTCTCGCCTTCCCCTGCCATTCCTCCTAATAGTCTCGAGGGAAGTCTGCCATTCTTTTTAATTCCATAAGCCTTGGACTCGAGCAAAACGCAACTAAGTGGCGTTTCCAGTTTTCCAACCAATTTTGAGTTAATATGCAGGGTTATAAACAAGGCGATGCAATATGTACAGCTATGCCATTCGCTTACGCGTTGAGTGACTCTAAAAGAAGGCTTTACTGCGATTATTGTCTTAGAGGGACAGAGGAACCCATATTTGACAGATCCAACCTCCTTGCTGAAGCTACTTTTAGGCCCAAGCCAAAACGGTGCTCCCAATGCCAAATTGTATACTTTTGCAATCAAAACTGTCAACAAAAAGCTTGGGTTAGCTTTCACAAGTACGAATGTAACCGTTTGAAGAAGTGCCCTTTGCAGACGGCTAGTCTTCTAATAGCTAGGATATATATGAAATTGAAAGAAAACCTTAGTGGTGGTAGGAGCGTTATAGATTCTGTTGATGGCTACAGTCGTAGTTTCGATGATTTGGAACATCATCGATACAATATTAGTAAAGATGTTGAAAGAACTTCTATGCTTCTAGTTGCAAAATCAATGCTCAAAAACTTTTGTCCAGATCTTTTTGATGAAAGCAATAAGGACGATGATGAACTGATTGAAGAAATTTACGGCAAATTTACGATTAACAGTTTTGAAATTGTTAACTATCAGTTTCAGAGTATAGGTGCTGGTTTATATCTTGGACCGTCTATTTTAGATCATAGTTGCAATCCCAATGCTTACGTGTCTTTCAACGGCACTGCATGTACAATAAGGGCTGCTAGAGACATACCCCATCGAGATATAAAGAATATTTTTATTAGTTACGTTGACGTAGCTCTTCCGAAAACTATACGCCAAGAAAAACTTAAAGAACAATACTATTTTGTTTGTAATTGTGATTTTTGTTTGAATGACACTCACGAAGCTTCCAAATTTGAGGTTTTAGACCCAGTCAAAGCAAATTTGACCAATATTATTTCAAGATCGCAAAATTTCATGGAAAATCATAAATTGGATAAGAATCCTCGTGAATCTAATACAATAGATAAATTAAACGAATGTAACGAGATTTTAAAAGTCCAAGAGGGACTTCTGGGAAAATATCATATATATCGTATGAATCTTCTGGATATAGCTTTAGGATATTGTCTAACTCTTGGGCTGTGGGACCAAGCTTTAGAAATAGGCCTAAAATTGTACGATTTAAACAAATTGTACTATGGAGAAACGCATTGCGATCACGGTGATCTGTCTTTTAAGATTGCCAAGTTATTTTTAAACAAAAATGATTTGGACAATGGTATGTTATGGTTGGAAAGGGCTCGAAATGTATTTGAAACTTTGCTTGATGAAGATCATACTTTGTTAGCGTATCTAGATCAACAGATACAAAGAACTCTGTATGAAAAAGATTTTGAAACCAATAAACCTTTCTCTGCGAATAAAAGGCAACTTAGTACTTGCCCTTAGAATTTTGTTGACGTAATCAGTTGTGTTTTTGAAATTTAGCTTTATAAATTGGCCATTCAAACCATTTAAATGTAAACCATTTTAAATGAATATATCGCAATGTACCATAATGTATAATCTATAAAAATAAATGTAAAACTTGAATACAAAAAATGAAATTTTATTTTAGTTACTCAGTACAAACGAAGTACGAAGCTTTCTACAAAGGAGGTCACACTGAAATCAACTGCGATGGAGACTATCTCTTCTGTATGTGTGGGAGCAAAGTTCAAGTTCTCGAGATTCAATCTGGAAAAGTTATTCATTCCCTTGGAAAGGTATGTTGTGTCAAATACCTACTCTTCGACTTTAAACCCATGAAAACAGCACATATCTGGATTGACTATGGAATTTAAACTAAATAACCTACAACAGTGTATCCACTGGCCAGGTTTAAAGGAATATCTCAAACAGGGAGAAAGAGATTATTGTTATTACCCTTACCAAAAAAAAAAAAGTTAGTCTTAAGAGGTCTTGGGGAAGTCTTTCGGGTGTCTTATGTAGTCTTAAGAGGTCTTGGGAAAGTCTTAAAGACTTCTACAAGACTTTTGTATTGTTCTTGAGGACCTCTTCACATCATTTGTTTCACTTTCTCAATAACCTAACCTATTACCATATTTTTAAGACATTGAATGGACTATATATATAACCATTTAAATATTATATCCATTTTTCACGCTGGGCTATTTGAGTTGTCCTGGCTCTTTCGGCATTGAGAGTACTGCTATCATATTCTTGCCAATGAATGCGTACTTAAATCCAAAATAGCCATGAATTAGGAACTTTAAATCCAAAATAGCCATGCATTTAAGTACTTAAGTCTAAAATAGCCATGCATTTAAGTACTTAAGTTTAAAATAGCCATGCATTTGAAGTATTTAAATCCAAAATAGCCATGCATTTGAAATACTTAAATCCAAGTGCATTTTAACCCTTAAAATCCAAATAGACATGAGCTTGATCTGGCTGTGTATGTCTGAAATACAGAAATAAAAAATAAAACATGCATTTTAAATACTTGCAACGGAACCGGGTGAAATTCTATATAAATATCGTGCACGTATAAATGATTAAAATTCAATATGTAATTAAAATTTAAAATTTACTCGGAAAATTCATGAACTGGCTTTGATAATCAGTGAAAAAAGTAATGTTAAGAAATTTTGCAATACTTTTAGGATGAAGATGATGAAATAACCTCATTTACCATAAGCCCTAATGGCATAATCTTAGTAACTGCCAGTAAAAATGGCCTTTTGCAGCAATGGGATTGGAAAAATGAAGCTATTATTCGTACTTGGAAGGTAGCTACTTAACAAATTTTAAGTAGACACCTCGATGATTATTTGAAAATCATTTCAGAGTTTACACGCGGGACCAGTCAAAGTTATGACTATAAGTCCAAATTCAACCGTTTTAGCTACAGGTGGAAGTGATTCCACCATTAAAGTTTGGGACATAGTTAAACAATATTGTACTCACAATCTGAAAGGTGCATCTGGTGTTTTTAGGTCAGCAATAATCTTTCGTTTGATTTATTTTTTTGTCTAGATGAAGAAAACTTATAGTTTGAGTAAAAATATTTTTCAGCGTTTTAAAATTCTATCCTGATACTGAAAAAAATATCCTCTATGGAGCAGCCGATGATTGCGCAATAAGAGTTTGGGATTTAAACAAATCTAGCAAACACTTTGGCGAATTTAAAGGGCATTTTAGCCTCGTAACTGACTTAGCATTTAGCAATGATGGAAAGAACCTAATAAGGTGTGTTTTCTTAATGTTACCTAACTTAGAATTCTCAGATTTTCATTTGGGTCTTTAAAACTATAACTTGATCATATAGTTCTGGTCGTGATAAAGTTGTATTAACGTGGAACATTGAAGATTATCAAGTTAAAAGTACAATACCGGCTTTCGAAGGCATTGAATCTGTGATTATGGTACCAGAGGGTCATGTTTCCAAACTATATGATTTGAAAATAAATGATCAATATGTAATTACGGCTGGAACCAAAGGAGTTCTTAAAATATGGAATCTTCGCACTTCCAGTCCAGTTTATACTCAAACAAATTCATTGGTCGCCCAGACTGAAGATGATACCGCTGAATTTCCAAGAATTCAATCAGCGACGTATAATTCCAAACTAGATGCGATCTGCGTGATTACTCACGAACATAATATTATATTTTATAAACTGGAAGATTTTAAATTAATTAAACAGGTAAGATAACAATGCGTGGGAGGGTGATGGTAATGTTTATTTTTGGTAATATACCCTATCCAAATTATATTTTGTTAGTTTGTGGGATACAATGATGAAGTTCTCAATGTATGTTTTCTGGGCGAGAATGACACTCACATTGCCGTGACCACAAACAGTCCTATGATCAAAATATTTGAGCTCAAAAGTTTTAGTTGCCAAGTTGTGGATGGTCATACTGATTTGATTTTGACAGTAAAGTCATTTCCATCAGAAAAAAATCGGTTTGTGACTGGTGCTAAAGATAACACTCTAAGACTATGGGAAATTGATCCTGAAACTATGGATGTTTCGTGCCTATTTGTCGGATCTGGACACACGTTGGCTGTTAACGCTGTAGCTTGCTCCAGGTACTATTATTTGTGTTGTTTAGTATAAGAATTCATATACAAACTTGGATTTTTTAGAAAATTTTAGTTTTGGTCTAAGAATTAGTCCACTTTTAGAAAGTCTAACCTAAAGGTAGCATGCAACCCAAAATAAGCTTAGTTATTTTAAAGATTCAATATCATTTAAATACGTCAAACCCCAAAAAAAAAAATTACAAACCAAAATTAAGTTAGAAAACAATTTTTAACTTACTCAGAAAGTAGGCTTAACAGGGATACATGGACAGTTTGATATGCACACTTAATTTCGACACTGAAACATTTCAAATTAGGTTTTGCTCATTGGTTGGAGATTTCAAACTCTCCGTGGATCTCTGTTAAGCCTACTTTTTGAATAAGTTAAAAAAATTATTTCCACTAGTGATTTAGGCCTATTTAAACAATGAATGGATTTAAAATCAGGCTTCATTTCCCCTTTAACCAAAATAAAAGCATATAATAATCATCCTTGATAAATAATTTAGTTCAAGCTTGAATAATTATTGTTGAAATTAAGCCTGCAATTTAAGGCAAAAAAGAATGGTATTTCGTATGAAGTTCCTAAAATATTGGTTTACCTTTTCAACCAATTTCATCTTTTAGCGAGTTTCTAGTCAGTGGAAGTCAAGATACGACTTTAAAAGTGTGGGATGTGCCTAAAAGGCAATACCTGCTAGTGGCTACCCCTTCATTGAATTCGCGGTGCACCGAAAAGGCTCATGACAAGGAAATAAATTCTGTAGCTATATCTCCCAATGATAAACTTATCGCTACTGCCTCGCACGATAAGACTGCCAAAATTTGGAAGTCTGATAACTTGGAGCTTTGCGGAACCTTAAGAGGACATAGAAAGGGGATTTGGTGTGTCAATTTTTCACCTATTGACCAAATTGTGGTGACATCGTCCGCTGATGGTACGATGAAGATATGGTCTTTAACAACTTTTGCTTGTTTGAAGGTATAAGTTTATTCAATTATGGTTCAGGAATTCTTAATGAGCTGCTAAGAATTTTAAAAACCACTAAAATATTTCAACCTATTACATTTGTGTATAACCGTTTCAGACTTTTGAAGGACATGATAGCTCTGTACTAAATGTGTGTTTCTTGTCACGAGGAATGCAATTAATCACGACGTACGTTTTAAGTTCTTGTAAACGATTTATTTTGACATTAATTTTCTGTTGAACTTAAAATCAGAGCTTCTGATGGAAACATGAAATTATGGACCATTAAAACCAATGAATGTATTAAAACCATTGAAGCTCATCAAGATAAAACGTGGGCGCTGGCTGTATCGAAGAATGAGGAATTATTAGTTACTGGGGGTGCCGATTCCACCATAATATTGTGGAAGGTAATTATGTTTAGAGCAGCGTTATATAATTGTAAAAATTCTTACAAAGTGGGCGAATAATTTTAGGATGTTACGGAAGAAGAGAAAGCTGAAATTCAGGCTAAGGAAGACAGTCAGATTTTACAGTAATTATATTTTTAACCATGAACAATTTTAAGCTACTGACTTTATATTCTTATATGAGTTAATTTTCAACAGGGAGCAGAAACTTTCTAATTATATTCAACAAAAGAAATGGTTTAAAGCCCTAAAAGTTGCGATAGTATTAAACCAACCTTACAGAGCTCTAAACATCATTAAAGGTTAGAATTTAAAATTATATGGTCCTGGAATTAAAACATAGACAACAATTTTCTTAGAAATTTTAACTCAACCTGAAAAGAAAAGCTTAGAAGAAACGATACAAAAAATGCGAGAAGACCAAATACGTAAGATTAGTTCAGATTTTCTTAAAAAAGAAAAATTCGACTAAAACTAAGATTTTGCTTAAAGTTTCCTTACTGAAGTTTGCCTCAAATTGGAATACAAATAGTAAACATTGCAGTGCTGCTCAATCAGTAATCAATGCAGTCTTAAAACTTTACACACCAGATGAACTACTAAAGTTTTCTGAGATCAGAGAACATATTGAAGGTTTATTACCGTACACAGGTATGAACCTTTGAAATTCAAACCATGTAGTTTAGTTACAATATCCAATTGACATCCACAGAAAGGCATTTCCTGAGATTGAATCGTTTGCAACAGCAAGCCACCTTTGTTGACTACTTGTGGCAAAATATGAACATTGCTGGTCGTGAAATGTAAGCTTAAGTTTTTTTTCCGAAAAATTGGCGACCAATTTTAAAAACATGTAAATTTGGAATTATTCTCTTCCGTATTGATTAATTTTGATCACTTAAGGCCTTATAAGATGTCTTAAGGGCCATTTAAGGATACCATTGTCTTGTTTTATCCAACTAGATTATAGAGGGCACCACTGTAGACATAGGTGGTGCCACCTACAATATAGGCTGGATAGAACAGCATTACAAAGTGATGCTCTTAGGCAAGATTTTCATGTACTTTTGATAAATTTGTCTTCAATTATAGTACCGAGTTCAAAGTTCCAGCGCCACCTAGTGTCAAAAAGAAGGCAATTGGTTTTTTTGAGGATAAAATAAGAGATAGTCAAGTAGCTAACGAATTGGAAACATCAAGCGAAATGGACATTACCGAAACTGACGTTACTGAAACTGAGGAATCAGAAAGTGACGCGAAACAAAGTTCATCAAAACGTTTGAAAAATCGATCCAGGAAACATTCAAGGTCACAGGAAGAGTTTCTCGCCATAAGATAACGCTAATTGACTCAAACTTCCTTCTATTTGCGCGTTACTTTGGAATTGATTAACAGCCAAGTTAAGAGTTTAAATTTGTTTATGCGAGAATTAAATGGAAGTTTCTGAAAGAAGAATTCATACGAGGTATGGTTTTGTTTTTAAAATTCTCTAGATAATAATTGGTTTTAAAACTAAAATTTCCTGCAATACTACACCATCATTATGGTCGCGTAGCTTTTATAGAGCCTACAGTTGGTTTTTGTACGATCTGGGACGTGGTATGAGTGCTTTTGCTCTGTCTTCTACATGAAAGTCACAACCTTTAATTGAAAATTATCTATAGGATCTTAGACATGGGTCTGTGTTAGGATACTTTCTCAGCTGTATAATGTATTTGAAAAAGATTCAGATTTTTAACCCTTTCTGACGAATCGCAAGACCATTATGTTAATAAAATCTCATACAACCCGTATGCCTATGACAAAATGGTCAACCGCTTGTATGAAATTCCGTAAAAGTTAGGGAAAGTTTTTGGCTTAACATGAAAGAAAACACAGTTTTTGAAACAAATAATTTAATATCTATTAAAGTTCAACCTCCATAGAGTTAAAATATTTTCGTAGCCTTTTTTTTTTTTTTTTTTACCTCTACCGATAAAACGATTTGGCAGACCTTTTTTTGTTTGTTTAATACTACCATATAACATTACTATATAAACTAAGAAATATCTAATTGTATAACTATGTATAGTTTTGGATGTGCTTTTTCTTCACATTTGTATACAAATGCAAAATTCATCAAAAATAGGGTATCTTTAATTTTTAGGTTTGTCGTTTCGTGGAAACTACGATATTGTGCTTTAATATTCAGACTTAAAACGAAGTCACGCCAGTTACTTTACGTAATTGCTCGTAGGATATCCAAAATGTTAGTGACCATGGTGCCTAATTTTAAAATATAATTGAAATTGTACTCTTCCGAAGCATTTGAAATACGTGTTTCTAGATTAAGCACAGGCTCCCAGTCAAAATACTATAGGATTTGAAGTATGCATGCAACCTGACTCGATTTGGGCACCAAGCTCGCGAATTTATTCTTTAGAAATTGAACCACGTAACTACTTAACCAACAGTCGGTTCGCAGATATAGAGTTAAGGTTAGCCTCTATAAAAACCACTCCTTGACAAAGCCTCACCAAAATTTGTTGAGTCAAAATGGAAACCCATTATGCTCTTAGGAAATTATTCGGACTTAATATTCCAGGGTTCACCAAAAATTTCGCTAGAAAGGTTGTCAATGATCTTTGTTCAGATTTTGTCTGCAAACTGTCCCTTAGTTATAGCTAAGAGGATAAAATGCCATCAGTTCACTAATTTATGACCTTATTAGCCAAAAACACTCATTTATAGAAATTTTAAAAATATAGATATTATAGGATACAACATGATAATTATAGGATGACTGAGAGCCCTAGCTGTAATAGCCTAAAAAGGTACCATTCGTGTCCAACAGGGTATGAAGCCTTTGTAAATAGCCAAAAAACCCTCCTCACGTACAGTTTTCATCAGGCAATCGATTGAATTTTTGTAAAGTAACCCTCTATTTTGAAGAAAGAATACTTAGTAAAGTTTGAGTTGATGCTGAGCCTGAAATTGAAACTTTAATTTATTTAGAATATATACTTCTTACTGTCCTTTGCTGTTTGTTGGTTGATTCATAACCCTAGTTTTAACCGTATCAGCTGGTGTGCCTAAGACAGCAGCTACTAACCCTGAACATCCACTGTTAAAATGGCAAAATAATTTATCTTGTTAGCTAGATTAATGGACTGACAAGGTAACAGGCTGACATAATGGAAAGAGCGTGATATCAACTCAAATGAGCTCTTATATCGATGAGTCCGTTTAATTACATTGTTAATTTACTTGCCTTGATAGTATGTGCGTTATGTAGTCATCTTTCAGTGACGTATGGTTTAGAAATATGTGCTTACTAGTATCATACGTGGTGAGATCTAAATAATGATACAATATTTATTACTACCAATCCTACAAGGTTTGAGCTTTGAACTGAAACACCAAAAACTTCCACAACAACCAGATATCAATAGTAATAGGGAAAAAGTGTTTTGGCCTATAATGAACCCATCATGATTTGCGTTCAATGTTTCCCTATTACGTGTGAAACAACAAAAAAGTTTGGATTCCCACATAAGCAAATCTACCCCAAAAACCACAAACGTTTTTTTTTTACAAACAATAGGGTTTAAAGTTGTTAATAGATTAATATCACAAATATATTTATATTAAAGAGATACGGGTCTAGCTCTTCTAGCTGCGTACCTCCCAAATTGACCAGGGCGCCTCTTTGGACATTGGGTGCCCACCCTTTCCACAGACCCCTGAAACCCCCCTCCGATAATATCTTAGTAAGTGCGTGCCACGTGTTGTGAACCCTGTGAAGGATACAAAACATAATACGCGTAAAATAGCCTTATCCAAAGATAAAAAATCAAGGTAACAAGGACCTTGGTGGCAAGCCCTCCAATTTCCTTCGGCCTTCCATTTGAATTTGGACTTTGACTATGTCCAAAGGATTGGCCATTAGTTGGCCAATACTACCAGCCGTCACTCCACTAACTACTGATTTCCTGAAAATAAGCGCGTTTATAAACTTTTTAATTGAAATTTTAGAATCAATCGCTTTGATAATTTTAATCTAAAATAATGTCAACTAACCATAATGTCAAACTTCCATCAGGATTTTTTTCAAGGCAGTCTCTAATGTATTCGTAGGTTGTCATTCTAACACCGCTATAAACTATAGAATATATTTTGTTCTTAGTTTTGAGCTCGCCCGAAAATTGAAACCTAGGTTTTATTTTTAGAATCAACATGCTTATGTGCGAGTTAATTGTGAATATTCCGATTCCACCGGAGGGTTTAAACTTTTCCCACCCAATCCTTTTGCGCTATTAGTGTTAGGTCTGTAATCCCTATATTGATTGGATGGCGATTATAACCCCTCAGTTTTCTCAACAGAAAGTTAGTTTTTTGGGGGTCAATGGAACCTGTCAGTTTTTTCCACCCCTTCCTTTGTCATGAAGGGTTCATCTCTAAAATTATGGGTGATTAGAACGGCTCAGTTGTTCTTACGCACCAGAAGGCTCAAAAGTTTTCCACCTTCCAATTATCTTTGTCTCTAAGCATTTGGTCGATAGTGGTTGGTTGTGGGAACATCTCTAAAATATGTTGTTTAAATTTTAGCTAAGGCCAAAAATATAATTTTAGCGAGCTGATTCTTAAAATAAATCCAAAAGCTGTTCTATTTTCAACTATAGAATGTCTTACTAAAATGCCTATATAGAGCCGGTGGAACGCCATGCCATAGTCTAAACAGACCCTCTTCCTTTACTGAATAAATAAATTAGAAATATTGCTGATTAACAATCGGACTGTACATACATATAATATTTTACTGTAGCTGTTACCTATTCCAATAGCAGTTCTCATCATGCCCCGATATTTTGTTTTGTGATTTAAATCTCCTTTTTGACCCTGAATTTGCAGTCTAGTTTTGATCATATCTAAAGGATAGGTAGCTTTTTTGGGCAAAAAAAATAGAATTTTACCAAACAATCCTTTATATTAATACTACTTGTACTATCTTACATATTTCGGCTACACAGGCGGCTAGTGACGAAATAGTATATTTAATGGCAAAATTTTCCATCTTTGATTTTAAAATTTGGTAATCTCAAAAAAGTTAAATATATCTAAATTTGTACTTTAGTGGGAAATTGCTAATTGGTCTCTATATTAATTAAAAAACTAAAATTATATAACTATTATTTAATTTTTACCCTAATTAAAAACTAATGGTTAACTAAACGTTTTATTTGAATGAGCGTAACGTTGTAGATGAACCTGAAAATTAAAATAGAAAAGTTTAGGATTAAATGAAAAAATAAATAGAGGGAGGGTGATA
Source organism: Odiellus spinosus (assembly GCA_963920705.1). Taxonomy (NCBI): domain Eukaryota; kingdom Metazoa; phylum Arthropoda; class Arachnida; order Opiliones; family Phalangiidae; genus Odiellus; species Odiellus spinosus. The sequence goes on along the minus strand of OY987229.1, from coordinate 19,699,364 downwards.
AGGAAAATTATGTGAATTTTTATTGATTAATCTGCTTTAAAAATTAAGATATGATTTTGGCATTCTATTAATAGGTGAACCTCCGACTAATCAAAAGATGTCCCGTGCACCTTTGGCTTAATAAAAGCACACTACTTGAATTGGGCTAAATCTTGTTCTTAATTATTTTCAAGCGCAGAATCGTGCTTACAACAGAGTTGAGGATCATTTTGATTAGTCGGAGGTTCTCCTTTTAATTGAATAAAAAAATCTGAATCGTTTCCCATTTTTTTTTTGGCCAAATTCAGACTGTTCACAAATGTTTAAATATGTGAACATTTTTTATAGTAGAATCGTTAAAAAAAATCATTATATTTTCCTCTCCATCCTCCTCTTTGAAGTGTAAATCTTAAAGGAATCTGGTAATTATAGTTAAAGGGAAAATGCAACCAGCTTACAAGTTGATTTTCTATAAACTTGTTTTTGCACATTTTAAAACAACACGGTCCAAATAGAGTAACTTGCTATTAGAGTCTATAGTAGCCCTTTTTAGTTTAAATTAGCTTAAATTGGAAAAACCGGATTATGTTACTTCATTCATTGCTAAGTGACATCAAATGTTTAACTTTTTCCACTTTAGCTTACTTTTATATCTCTCTTTATTTTAAATGATACGAAATATTAAAGCACTTGTTACCTGGCTGCATTATCCCTTTAAATTTTCATTTAGAATAGTAAAATACAAAGATAAACCCGTGAACAAAACTTGATATTCTATTACACCAACCGTGAAAAAACATTTCATTTGATTTATTTATATTCGGAGGCATATTTAATTGTATTGGGGCTAACCGCGATAGCATTTGATCAGACTATAATTATAAAAGTAAATAATCTTGCGCATGCATTGTTATAAAAGTGAATTTGGCACGTGCATAGGGTTTGTAATATTCCCAATGGTATAATTCCTGTAATGAACTTAACTGCTGATACTATACCTCTCACTTTTCAAGAGGAGTTTGCGTAATGGAAATAGCTCAGGTGGATTGATACACAATGCTTAAACCTCATAGGAAAAAATGTAGTCTGCGCCAACTCCTCTTGAAAACGCGCATAGCATTGTTCTAATGTCACGAACGTACATGTATAATAATTTGTGATTGGCAACTAGCTAGTAAATAAAAAAAAAACAGGATCTCAGTGGGAGGGAAAGTTATTTACTGATAATGCTGCTATTTATTCAAAAGTCCTATTATAGTCAATATGTTACGTAGATAAGGATAAATATAGAAGTTGGATAATATATAATTTGTGACACAAAGTATATTTTTTAAGGATTCCAAAGTCAAAGGAGGAATTTAAAAAAAAATTGTTCCAGTGTTTTAAAGGGAAACTGAGCTAATAATTGAATCGCCTTTTTTAAAATCTCTACACATAATTATCTAATTTCCACTCTAATTTTCCTTCAAGAACACAGATTTTAGATTGAAAATACTTTGAGATGTTTCTTTATAATTGTAATTTTAGGTTAATTTTACAATTATTTCTAGCTTAAGTTAATTATTAGCTCCCTAGATGATTTACTTCTATTTCTGAATGTTTCTATTCATCTTATAGGAGTGTCTAGTTCTTTTATAAATCTATAATACCATTATATTTGAATTTAGGATAATTTGTGATAAAAATGATCCCGTTAGAGTTTAGGTAAAACAAGAGTATGTAGATTGACTGATAGACGCGAGAAACTAAAATTTTTACATTATGGTTCGAAAATGAAGATTATTTTGGTTCTTGGGTTTCACACCAATTTTTGTTAATTACAAGCACTTACGACACGTACCAAAATTTTAAATATTGATGTTAAAAGAGAGTACAGTAACACTGGAGTTATACATAACCATTAAATAATCTGCAAATCTGTGCCAACTTTTTTTCAGTGATATGAAGCGATGATGATAAAAATAACCTTTAAAGAACTTTCTCCAGGACCATCAAGGTAAAAATCATATCGCCCGGATTTAGGAGAAATAAGTGGAATTACATTTTATTTTATGACTCAAATTAAGTTTATTAAGCTTTTCAAAATAAAATTAAAATTACACAAAACATTTAGAGACAAATAAGAAATTCACACATGCACAGGCACACATTTTTTTAAGATTTGAAGGGCAAATAATTTAACTATAATTACCTCAATATATAAGGACATCATAATAGATGAACGCGAATTTTTGTTATTGTTATTTAGTAAACAAAATAGGTCAAAAAAATCAATAAACACGGAGTAAAAATTATTACTTTCCCCGCGTTTTTAGCCCGCGGCCTCTCTCCTTTTCTTTTCCTCTTTCGTCTCTCTCGAGACGTGTTACGTCAAGATACATGTGTTTCGTACTTCCGCCGGAAATCGTTCCAACTTTTGTATCACGGCCAAAATGACCGCGAAAATAATAGCGCGCAGCGCGATAAATAAGCTTTAAAAAGTGTTTAAAATCTAGTTGAACAATTTGATTATTCTATATGGTTATATATTAATAGAGACAAACTATATTTTACTATTAAAAATCAATTAATTATTGGACTCTTTTTCCACCGTCATCAATCGCCAACCACCATGGGATGCGTAGAGATCCGTGACGTCACGAGAAGAAGTTCGTTCCCAACACTTTCCCAAGGCTTTTTGCTTTCCGAAATTAATCGGAATTTAGTTTCGAGAATCGAGATCCGCCGAAGATATTGACAAATAATTAATTTCTTCGTCATGTTGAAAGCGGCTTGTAAAGTTTTATACGAATGAAAGATAAGCGTCTGGTCATCTCTATTAGGTAAGGAAAATTGTATTAGTTTTTAGGTTTACCCGTGAAAGTTGAATGAACGGCAACTTAAAAGGTGTTGGGGCCAAGGCTTAGGAATTCACCTGAGGGCCAGGCAGTGGCTGCTATGTTGGAGAAGCCCAGCGGCCCACCCTTAATGCCTTTAAAGTTGTGGCATGGGGAATTAAAGCTTATAGGAGGAGGCCAGGGTCTTTGGCTTTCTGTGGATTAAGACTAAGGCTTAACCGAAGGCCTCCGCCTCTTGAAATTTACAATTTTGGTTTTGATTCTCATTCAGTCTTAATTGTTTTCCAGTTGATTCAGTGTCTAGTTGTGTATAAACATTAGCCAAAAATAAGCATGGAGGCCATTGCGAAACACGATTTTAACGCGACCGCAGCAGATGAATTGAGTTTTCGAAGAGGACAAGTTCTTAAAGTAAGTTATAAGTTTTTTTGGGTTGGGTTTGGAAATTATAATACCAAGCTATTTAATACCTGATACCCAAAGGTCCTTGAATAATTTAAAGTGATGTTTATGTTGGTATACAGCGTATCCTATCAAGTGTCTAATTGTGGTTATGAAGTGATTTGCTTAAGCTCTACTCTCACAATTGATTGGAGATTTATAACCTATTTCTGGAGTCTTAGTTTAGCATTGAATGTCAAATCGCCTTGAAAAATATTTCCTGGAATTTCAATATGTTAGATCATATGAAATTTTATGGATATTTAATCCAAATTTCAAAAAACATTGGTTAGATATGTGTCCTTTTGCCAAACGTCTGGTTTCACATTTCAAACTTTAGCCCTACACTAAAATTAAAGTGTATTATAAATATTCTCCCAAGTTTAAATTTGTGAATCTCAGAAACTTCAGAAGCTGATTAAGCCCCAAACACTAATTTGATTTCGAAAAGTATGAACCATGCGTAGTTTTATAATTGCTAACCTGATAAGTGAGTTTACTTTCCAAACAATTAGTTCAATAGCCACTACCTTATCTTATCTGTAGTTAAATGTTTTACTGTTTTGAATTGTAAATGTGTAAGTTCTTATAATTAAGGAAATTTAATATTGACAGAGATCTTTACAAATCACTAATATTAATATATTTGTGGCGTATTTGAAACCGTTGTGTGTGGTACAAAACTTTTGGGCTTTTCTCTTAAAATTTATTTGACAAGTGGTTTGAAAACTACTAGTAACTGAGGCCTATTAAAATATTTGTTGCAAACTTTTCGAGAATAAATTAATATACTAAGTTCCAGGAATCCAGATAAAGAAAATAGTGTTTTTTTCAACACTGATAATTCGTCTTAACTGATTTTGTAGAACATATACTAGAACATGGACTTTGAAATTTTAATCTTAAAGATAATTTGTATCAGTTTAGATCAGTGGGTCCCAACTGGTGGTATGTGGCCCTTACCAAAAAAAAAGTTAAGTCTTAAGAGGTCTTGGGGAACTCTTTAATTATGTTAAAAAGTCTTGGGGTCGTGTTCTTAAGGACCTCTTCAGATCAGACTAACTTTTTTCAGTAAGGGGGACATCGTTTGGTCCCAGGTGCTTGGCTTAAAGGTCCCAAAGTATTTCTGAAGACCTCTTCTGGCTTAGTTTTTTCATCAAGAGAATTCATTAAGATTATAAACCAATAATACTGTTGATAAATTTGTCCAAATATATCTTTCCCCAGATTCATAGGAATATGTATATAAATGCTTAGAACTTCAAGGTCTTGTATACAAATTACAATCGATCAACTGATTTTTACTTAAATGCTCCTTTGAGATTTCACTCTAAACATGAAATATTGTGTTGTGTTAAAGATCAGTATAGATTTAGCGCAAATTTTTCCTTTTCATGTTTGCTTTAAAACCAAGAAATCACTTCTCTAAAAATATATTTAAAATGAAAGGAGAAGCGGTATACATATTACGGGATTTTAATAGATTCTCTTAGGGTGATTTTCTTATTCTCATTCCTGTTTGAACTATTTTGCTTGCCTCGGGTTATTTTTCCCTAGAGTTTCTAGTAGAGTCTGAAAAAAAAACATCCAAATTTTAAGAGAACTAGTGGGAGCTACTGAGAGAACAAGCTATAGACTTCTAGATAGAAATTTCCTTCAAAGTTTATATTTCCCCATTGCGTACCCCTTGAAAGGGAGGCTGAAATAATATGTAGAAAATTGTGACTAATATAAAAAAAACCACCAGATGGTGGTAGTTACTCAATCACGCATCATATGTACCATTGTAGGTAATTCTTGCTTTCTACGAAACTCTAAACATTTATTTTTTCAAATTTCATAGAAAATTAAGTATACTAGCCTTAGATTGAGTAGATTTTGAAAAATGATTTTAGTTATGTTTTGTTTTCGAATTTAGCCAAGGAGGAGTTGTCTGACACAGTTAACTCCTCCCCCAGGCTTAGCAAGGAATTATTTGGTTTATTTTGTGACGTAGGATAAATTAGTCTGTTCTTAATGGCCTCAAGGGAGGAAATACTATAACTCTCTACTTATACTCTATCCTTACTTCATGACTAGCATTTGGAAAATGAGATGTACCCCATAGCAGACGATCCTTATATAGTAGGCTTGGAAATTTAGGGGCTGATCATATTCCCGTATATAAGTTTATAAAAAGAATACTTCTGTGAGAAGCGGGACTTCCTTTAAAAAATCCTTGGTTCTATTCTTTCCCTTATTCAATGGTCGCTAGATGCAAATTTGTGTCGAATTGTCAAATACCTAAACACATCATAATGTCACTCTATTTGCAATTTTGTGAGGGACTGAAAAGCCATAAGTTAAAATCTGTTCCGTTTTTTTATGTTTAATTTTTTTACAATTGAATCTCCCTTTAAACTGCTATAACATAGAAAGAGAGACTGGTTGTTTCTATTTTTAACATCATTTTCATCTTGGAAAGTTTAGGGAAGTCTAGTAAAACCCCAAATTTTTTTTTTATCTGTCAGCTCAAATTCCAGTCTCACGTCTGTCTTTTAATTGTATAAGATCTGGAGTATTATACTCTTCTTCCTTATTATCCAGATGAATTTGTTATACATTTATGGAAACAGCTGGCCAAAAAATGGGTCTCGTACACCCACCGTTCAAGGGAAATCCCTTTTTTATTCCATTGTAATAAAAGTTTGGATTTGGGTGTTGTTTCGTGCACCTCTTTTAAAACTTAATCATGGTGCTCAGTATTGTCAAATACCGTAATAGATAATAATGTCTCTCTGTTTGCAACATTGTGAGGTTCTAAAAATATTTTTTAATCATTTTAACTCTACAAGTTCAAAATTATGCGTCTGGTTACGCTTTAACAAATAAAGGGAGTTTAGCCTATCTTACATGCAATGAAATGAAGTTAGATTATGGATATATTTTGAGTTAAATTGTCTGATGTTAAAGGGAAAATGAAGCTGTGTGCGGAATCTTTCTTTATAGATTTCTTATCCTTAGGTCTAATTCGCTAGTATTGTTTTTACAAACTAAAATTAAGTTAGAAATCAATTTTTCACTAACTTGAGAAGGTTTAGAAAGTGTGAAACATTCTAAAATGTTAATAAAACACTTGTCTTTCACGTGATTGGGTGGTTTGACAGCTTAGCATATAGTCTTGCTTTCAAACTTTTGCTGTATTTGTGTTAATCCTACTTAATATTGGTTTGTATAGGATATTAAGTCTATTTTAGGAATTGATTGATAGAAAAATCACTTGTCCTCTGCTAGCTTCTTTTAGCATTATTAACAATATTGATTCATTATATTAAAGAAAAAATATGGAAACTATTACCCACATCAAACCTATTTCTTGTTAATCAGTGAATAGTCAATCAATTTTTCAACTACTACATAATTTTAATCAATTTTAATTTGTAGGTACTAAATATGGAGGATGATATGAATTGGTACCGAGCGGAACTTGATGGGAGAGAAGGCCTCATTCCAAGTAACTACATTGAAATGAAGAGGCACGAGTAAGTATGCTAAGGTTTTTGCAATTTTAAACTTAGAGAATTATTTGGGTTTAAAGATAGGACTCGCAACATTGACACGCTCTGCTACCATGTTAATTTCACTTTGGCGTATTGATTTCATTAGGATTTAGTCCTGACCTATAATCTTCTTTCATAACCATTATAACATCGGCATAATTGTACCTATCAACCACACATTGCTAGAATGTTAAAAACAATTTTGTTACAAATTCAATGCAGATTTTGATACATTTTAAGTTACAAATCTCAGTGAGATTTCAATATTAGTATAAAATTAGAGTACTAAATTGTACTCAAGGAAAGCGTTTTCAAAACTGATATACTTACGTTCATATTCTAAATGAAAAAGCATTAAAACCTTAAATTGAACCACACCGTGACTAGGTTCTTTTTTGTGTAAATTATAGCACATTAGAAATGGTTTTAACTAAAAACATTACATACAAGAGTCAAAAAGAGAACAGTCTAAGAACTGGTGTAATCACAAACTGTGAACTGTACTAAGATATAAAATACTTAAGTTCATACCCTTGGAGACATAATACTAGGATGTTAAATACTATAGTGCATTCCCATGGAGACATAATATTGGGATGGTAAAGTTAATAAGCATACTTTACCGAAAAAGTTGTCATAAGAGGTCTTGGGGAAGTCTTTCGGATGTTTTATGTAGTCTTAAGAGGTCTTGGGAAAGTTTTTCATTATGTCAAGAAGTCTTGGGGAAGTCTTTAAGATGTCTTTAGCACCTGTCTAGTGTTCTTGATGAGGACCACTTCAGGTCAGACTAACCTTTTTCAGTAAGGGATGCTTTAACAGCTTAGGCTTAGATCAAAAACGTAAGAATCATATATTTGGACAGAACACTTCAATATTTTGAACTTAATATCTTGGTATATAATACTCGTAATTTATAGGATAAAGAATCTGATCAGTTCATTTTTTCTTGTAGTTATATCTCCCTTACAATTGTTGATACTTGAGATTCCGGATTACCTATAGTCCTTACCCTCTGTTAATTTAATTTCCTTATAATGTTATAGCTGGTATTATGGACGCATAACGAGAGTGAATGCGGAAAAACTACTTTTGAACAAACACGAGGGGGCTTTCCTTATCAGAGTCAGTGAAAGTTCACCCGGTGACTTCTCCCTCTCAGTCAAGTAATTGATATTGCTTATATAGTTTTCGTAACTCTCGAGTATATCTTTATGGTTTATTTTCTAATAGGTGCGGAGATAATGTCCAACATTTTAAAGTTTTGCGGGATACGCAAGGCAAATTCTTCCTGTGGGTAGTCAAATTTAATTCTCTAAATGAGCTGGTAGAATATCATCGTTCCGCGTCCGTTTCTCGATCGCAAGACATTAAACTCAAGGACATGCAACCTGAAGAAGTAAGTTTCTTATTTTATATTATATTCATTGAATTAATCTTGAGCGCTAGTTTTATGGGTAGAATTTTATTTCACTAATCATTTGCCAACTTAGTCCAGATCTTCTAGAATTGGTAACAAACCTTATTTGTTCAAGTTATAAATCACAAGTTATATAATTCTGTGGATTTAATTTTAGTGAATCTCGGAGTTTGGGATTCTTTAAACTCAAATTAGTAGGTTTTGGGATCCTATGGCAATCATTTTGTGAAGCTCTTGCTTTGTCTTTTTGCGCGGATTGTCATTATAATGTTTTGGGGGTCCTTATGGTATGGGTTGTATCAAATGTCACAGAAAAAAACAAATAATCGTTTTTCTGGTGAAATAATTCGAAATACCAAATTTTGTATTTGTGAAGAAGCTAATTTTAACCTCATGAAATTAAGACGTTAGTTCATAATTCACACATTCATCAAACATCCGCACACGTTTATTCAAGCTTGGACACGCACAATTTCATTTCTGGGTGTACTTTTGCTTAGTTGGGCTCAGCCCAGACTTCTTATTCTAAAGAGATTTGCGCAAAATTTCAGTTTTTGGTCCAAGCAATGTACGACTTTCAACCTCAGGAAAATGGAGAGCTCGAGTTTCACCGATCTGATGTTATCACGGTTATCGATCGCTCTGATCCCAATTGGTGGGAAGGCGAGATTGGAACGAGGCGCGGATATTTTCCTGCCACATACGTTGTTCCTTATCACACATAGACCCAGCTTTAAACAATTATTAAACAAAACAAAAAAAAAATATTAAGAATTTTTAAGGAAAAATAGTGGATGACACGAATGACATTTGCTGTATGTGGTTGATAAAGAAACAAAACAATATTATCAAAATATTCGAAGCCTTTTCTGGTGTAAGGCTTTTTAAAAGAAAAATTGTGGATTTGAATTTCAAAATGGGAAGAAAACTTTAAAACTTTTTTTTGTCCCCTGTTTAATTTTTATCGCTTGTTTAAACCTGAAAAAACAAAAAGCCTATGAAATTTGGTTTAGGGTCCAAATTTAAACCAAAAATTTAGGAACCCTAAAGAACTGATGTCAAAAAAATTTACGGAGCTGTTGAATGTCAGAAATTACGTAAGTGATTAATTTAAGTTTCAGGAGTGGTATTGAAAATTTTATTTCTCCGTACCTTAGCCTCAATTATCTAATACATTATTAACCAAAATGTTAATGAAAATATTAAGCCAAAATATGATCAATTTATCTTATCCGTATATCTGTATTACTAAAAAAAGTAATTTTGAATTTTTTTTAGTATTTTTAACTAAATGGTTTTTGTTTTTTAATTATTTGATAAAACATTTTCTCATTGTTTTAAGCCTTAAATCTTAGTTAAAAATCATATTAAAAGTGTCGCAAGTTTATAACTCGCTACTATTGAGTATATTATGAAAGATACTTGAAGGTTTAACGAGAGCTTGTCTGCGAATAAAACCAAATGGTTTGAGAGTGCAACCCTTCTAACATTTTCTCCCGTATTGCAAAATATTCTGACACATTTAGCTAAAAAAAATCTCAGTTTACAATTATTAAACTCTACCCAAATTTGCTGTATAAGTTTGTTAAAGACAAGCTCTCCTTAACTGCGTGGGTACGCTATAGGCTTATGGAACTAGTTTTTAGAAGCTTACTTCATCATGTCAATTAACAGATAATTTTTGTAAAATGGACCATGGATTTGTGGGAAAAATCAGATTAAAACCCTCTTGACATTTTAGTTTTATATATTATACATCAAACCATTAGAATATTCAAGTTGTAACAGTTGAAACCAGCGCCAATTTGTGGTTGCTCATGATGGACACTTAGGAGGTTAATTTTCCCAAACAAATGGGCGTGAGAATTTTACAGTCATGTCAGGGAACCTGTAGAGAAATAGCTTGTACAGTTTGGAGTAGTATAACTGTAGTCCCTAATTATTTTGTGGTCTGAAATTACCAAATCTTTCACTATAACTATACCGTCCTACAATATTCTTATTGTAATTGCTCGTAGGAAAGCTAGATTCCTAATTTACTTATTACAAACGTTTAAAATCGCGATTTGAAAGTATCTTAGTTAAAAAAATCTAAATGAAATTTTAAAAACTGAGTAATCTTTCATTAAAATTACAATGACGTAATGAAAAATTAAAATCTTCTGGTCCATTTTACAACCTTACCAAGTGATTGATAAAAACAAAAAACAAATTTTGCTTAATGTGTACATAAATTACTAAATATAGATTAAGATGCCTAGAAAATTTGGGAGTTTTCATTTTCAACTCGTTAAAATAATTTTAATGGTGTCTATTAGAAATCCTTTTATTTTCAGTTCGATTTTTAATATCTCCTAGCTCTAAGCGCTATAAATATTTCCTATAGGTCACGTAAGTCTTAAAATCTCGTTTATGGATTCCTCTAGTGGCCTCTTAACCTTTAATAATTCGTAGTAAAACCTCTCCCAAAAGCACTTGTAAGGTTTTTTCGTAACCTTTTCTTTGGTGGTTAAATATTAGCTGGCCTAGTCATCACTGGTTAAAATACACTGCAGCCGTGTTTAATATAATTAATATTATGAGCATTATAGCGTAGACCAGGGAATTTCGTGCTGACTGTGAATATTATTAATTTCAGCTGTATTTTTCAGTACATACAAAGCTACACAACCCGTTATCTCTGCAATTTGTTTAATTTTAGCTTTAAAGGAAGCCTAGCGTACTGTTTAAAGATGGTTTTAATAGAATATTTACTATCGTCGGTTGATTTTTCCTGGCTGAAGGAAAAAAACTGAAAAGGTGTACTAGCTCTAAAGACTTTGAGCAAACGTCTCATAAGGATAGTTTTTTTTTCCTCTTTATATCCTTTTTAGAAAAATAATACAGCTATAGCCTTGCTAGCTTTGTGCGTGTCGACAAATAAAGTTGAAAATACTATCATTTATTTCTATTGTACCATTTCTCCAATATACGTTAATGTTAATATGATTAGTTTTTATTTTTAAGTTCTGTTCCTGATTAAGTTTTAGCTTTTGATGGATTTGCCCAAAAATTAATTAATATTTTGTTGAAAAAATTTAAGTTTGTTGAATGAAGTTTCTTTTGAAGAGGAGATAGTGTCAATATAATATGTTTATACATCATATATTGAAGTCATTTTTCTATCAATTCCTTAGTAAATTAAAAGAAGTATTAAGCTACGTCTCAGAAAGTAGACTTAACAAAGATCTAAGGATTTTAATATCTCACTCATATCATCTGCATGGCAAATTAAACGCAGTTTTAATTACGGTTAAGATCAGCCATACTGGAGACTGTTTAAAGCCGAGATTTCCAACTCTTCATGGATCCTTGTTAAGCCTATTTTATAAGAGTAATATGTAATTTTTTAATTGGATAAGGAATCAATAGAAAATCATTTGTCGGGCTTCATTTCTTGTACCTTAATAAGGTTAATGAAGTGCCGTCATTATATTTCCTATCAGCCATTTTTCCCAATCTTTAGAGGCTGCCATAAAGCGAGGACTTCATACAGCTAAAACTACAATTTCCTATCCGCGTTTTCGTGTGGAAAAAGTTTATAAGGAGAAGACCATTGAGTAATTTTGCCATTTTTCCATTTAAACATGACTGGCATATTTTGCACGAAACTTTTCAATATCTAGCTCAGATGATAGAAATTTTTTTGTTTTACCTCAATCAATTAGAAATCTTAACATTGCTAGCTAGGCAAATGCCTTTGGGCGATGAAACATTAAAGGGAATATAAACCGAAACGAAAAATATTTTTCAAAAGTGTGCGACATCTTTTTTTCTCAACGTTCCGTAACTTTCGCCGATTTTAAAGAACAAGATAAGTGTAGTGGCAGGAATGTCAAATTTTACCATCGACTTTGGGCCAGAGCTTTATACTTTCTTTAATGGGGCCCTTGCATTTTAGACCATCGCTATTGAGGCCATGTAGAGTTAAAACTTCAATTGCAATTACAATAACTTTAAAAATAAGTTTAGGAGAAAATATGCGTAGTCTTATTGCTCAATATTGTTTGAAATGTTTGATCTGCTCTTTATAGAAAATGTTTTTTATTATATTGTTTTCAGGGTATAATTTACTTTAGCATCGTATAGCTAGGTCAGGTTTTATTTCAACATGGTGCTGTAAAAATGAATTGTTGAATGTATGATGTGTGCACGCGCAATTAACCTTTAACACGGCTACGTTAGTGGGTTAAAATGAGGAAAAAAAAAAATAATTTTGTACATTGGTTTTTTAGTAATTAATATTTAAGTGATTTATTGTATATATAATGGCTTAAAAATATCTGCTGTATACGCTTCATCCCCCTTTGCAATTATGTGTATGAACAAAGTGCCGTTACCCAAGTCATGATTAAAACAAAACAAAAAACTCATGTTAATCTAAAAAAAAAACGTTTTTCATCATGTGAACTTATCACACTTTTAATTCACTAGATATTTAAATCAATTTTACGCAATCTATTATTATACTGCATAATTTATGTTAGAATTAAATAATTTGAGGGCTTTTCATTATTATGTTGGAGACCTCACTGAAGCAGGTAAATTTATGGCCAACTTTGTGATCAAATGTGTGATGCAACTTAGGAATAGAAATTCTGACATCCTTTGCCAAATTATTTTAGCCTACGCAACAATATTAACTTTAGAATATTATAAAATTTATGAGACAGCTACTTCATGGTTAAGAAAACCAGTTTAAATTTTAAATGGAATAGAACACTCAATTTTCAAAATTCCTCAGTCGCTTTAATTTTTAGGATTAAAGTGGCTTATTGGAATCATCACTAAAATTATAGGGCTCTTCAGATATCCTTTAATTGAATTGAATTGCCCTTAGAGGTCTTAATGGCCTCTGCGGTTTGACTACGTACATTGTCGTCTGTTAATCAAGATAGTAGTCGTGTGGGCCTTCAAAAGGATGTTAAAAATTCTAACTTTTAAGTTATTTCAATTGAGATCAATATTAAAAAAAAATGAAATCCAGCCATGTAATTATAATTTATTTTAATTGCAGAGCAACAATTTTGATCTACACATGATACTATGTCATTTATGTGCAAAACTTAACAATTTTCCTACAACTTTATAAGAAAAGACTATTAAAGTTAGTTTCAAAGTAAAAAAAAAAAAATCCACTATCCTAAAATCGCACTTTCCAATTTACCAAAAATATATAAATTTTCATTTTTTAAAACAAAAAATTTAGTTTATAAAAAAAGAACTCTAGAAGTAGTTGAAATGCCTTGTGTTGGATGTTACTTAATGAAGAAAAACCATACAAACCTAATATTTGTGTATGTACTCTTAAATATTCTCTAAATTGCATTCAAACATTTAAAACCCCGGTAATACCCATTATTAAACAAATGATTAAACTTGCAAATATATTGCCTAGTTGGTTCCTAATTAATTTTCAGATTGTTAAAAATACATTCGCAAGCTCTGCTCCCCAACCCCTAACTGACTGGGCTACACGTGATATGATATAATTGCTTTTCGCTGTGCAGTCTCTCTTGTGAAAAGTTATTAATCCTCAAAATCCCCCATTTATTTTCAATTAATTTTCATACTTATCATACCGTCATAGTGGAAAAGTGGAATTTATATTTATAGTTTCTTAAAAATGCGTGCCTATACACCCCAAAGGTGTAACATTTTCTATATAGATCTTTTATAGACTCCAAAAAAATCAAACTTAATCAGGATTATATAAGAATTAAACACCCTTTGGGGAGAAGTATAAAAGCGTCCATACTATTAACGTTGAAACTCGCCCACAACGAGATTTCGCTGCTATCTAAGACACTATAACCTTAGAGTGGACTATAATATTTTGTCTGTCTTTTGGATTTAACATCAAATCAAGAATTAAAAAGACTTTTTTAACTCTTAAGTACGGAATTTGTTACGCCATTTTTAATATTTCACCCAAAGGTTGTTTCTTACATACTCCTGATATAATCTATAGAACAAAATTGTGATATAATTAATTTTTATTGGATACAAACCAATGTATATAAATTTTTCTCGAAACATTTCCTACTTTAAAAGCCAAAACCACTTTCCTTAATTTAATTTTATACACTCTATTATAGTACTAGTAATTTTGAAATCAACACATAATAGAAATCAAAAGTTTCCGTACCTATTAGTTTTATTTGCTTGTATTTCAAGTAAAATTGTTAATATAATTTATATAGTACTAGTTAATAGTCCCCAAAAAAATCCAATTTTCGTGTAATTTTATTGTTATTGTACTAATAGGGAAAACGTTGGATACGCATCAATGATTTCTTAATTTCATTGTTTTTATAATTCAATATAATTTTTTTTGTGTCTTTATTAGAGTATATTGGCTATTTTAAATTTTCAAGTTTATTCATTATAAAGCCGCATTTCGTCCCGGACAGTATCCCAACTTTATAATGAGTAAAGAAAGACTTGAAACGATCAAAAGACATTTGGAAAATTCGCCAGCGACTAAATTGAAAAAGGAGCAGGCCCCTTTTCCTAAAAGAAGGTAAATATATAGGTTCCCAGTTAAATGAATTAAATGAATTCTCAAAGTTTTGGACCACATTATCTCGTTGAAATTAGCTAGATGGAATTATGTTAATAGTAAAATGCTACTTGAACTCGTACAAATTCTTATGACCTGCTATATACGCAAGGTGTAATAGATCAAAAATCTTAATGGGTTCAAACTGCGCTGGAGCTAGGATATGATATAGCTTGAGTTGGACATGGAATGTGTCATGTTAATTAGTCTATTATAAAGTTTTTTTTTTTACTAATCCATAAAAAATTAGAGTATGAACAAAATTTCATCAAGAGTTTTTTACTATCCACCAATTTAATCCTTAATTATTTTAATACAGACAGAGCATTTTAAAATGGAATGGTTGGGGCTACAAAGACACTACTTTTGAATTGAAAGATGATGGCAAAGTTATACTTTCTGGAAATAAGTAAGCTAGCTAGAACATCAACTTGTACCATATACGCGAGATAGACTTAACTTCAACTATTTTTAACAATATTATAGCTATGCAATCGCCAATAAAAATCTACCGGGTTTAAGAGAATTTGTCAAAAAAGAGATGGATGTTGATGTAGATTTTAAAACAGCGCCGCAACCTGAAATTCCTGATGAAGATATTCCAGTTGCAATTATTAACAATGAATTTTTACAAGGGATTGAAAAACTGAATATGGATTATTCTGTAAACCCTCAGGACAGGCTCTACCGAGCGCATGGTAAAAAATATTTATAATTAGCTTTATTATATTGTAACATGAACTCATTCAAGTACGTAAGAATATTGGAATACGGCATTAGCCTCTGGTACCAATCCTCGCATACTTCTGAAATTCGGTTTCTCAGATCTTCAAAAAAACTCTAGGACCCTATCTGGTGTTTCATTTTTCTCCTGAGACCAATTCACTAAACTAGTAGTATCAGCCCAATAGTAAATGTATCGCAAATCTATATTAAGTACGCAAGGATGGGTTTAGATTATCTTTGCCTCCCCATGTTCTTAGGTGCGTGAGTTCTTGAAAGTAATGTGAAAATTTTCCAAACCAGATTTTTTTGTTCTTTAAAATATTTTTGAAGGGCTAACATTGAGGGAAGCTTGGATTTTACGAGAAAGTTGCTTTGAAAGAATTCCAGATTTAGTTATTTTTCCTAGTACGTATTCTTTTAATGAATCAGAAAAGCAACGACAGAAATAATTATTATTTTTCTCACACAGAATGCCACAATGACGTAGTAAATATTGTTGAATTAGCATCTAAGTACAATGTTGTGATTATTCCTTTTGGAGGTATTTGTTTTTCAAAGTGATAATCTCCCAAGATTTTTTTTTTTTTTTTTTTTTTTTGAGTGTAGTGTCATGAAATTACTAAATTAGTTGAAATTTTCACCAAATCACTTTTCCTGAGTGAGACACCAATTTTTAAAGTTTAATTTTTATTTTAGATTAGAGACTGCGACGAATGACAAATATTTGGTAATTCAAACTCTACTGAGAAAAATCTCATTAGATGTAATTAAAAGCTTAACTACCTCACCAAGCAAAATGCTGATAAGTCATGTAGCTCAAGAAATTCGACCCTAGAAAGTAGTATTGCCAATAAATGTTGCTAATCATTAAGGGTATCGTGTTGAAAGAGGACGAGAAAACTTTCAATGGGCTATTTTTCAAATTGTGGGCTAGCTCCTTTAAGTCAAATTTACAACACTCAAAATTAAAAAAAAAAAAAAATAAATAATACTGGTGTGTTTCAGTATCCCTTAAACTAAAATTTTTATTGTTACATGGCTATAAAAATGATAAATTGGATCTTTTTTTAAATCATTAAGGTGGAACTTGCGTTAGCGGGGCTCTAGAATGTCCCATTGATGAAAAAAGAATGATAGTTTCTCTGGATACATCTCAAATGGTAGGTTTAGGAGTGTGTGTATTACATCTTGAAAAAAATCATCCCACTAGGTGCTTCACCATGATAAATCATCATCAGGCCCGTGGTACTATAGGGCCCTAGGCAGTTTCAGAGTATTCCAATATGTAAACATTTTGAGGGCCCTTAAATAATAAAATGAGAAAAGAAGGGTTATCCTCAGAATTTTGGTGAGGCCTGAGGCCACTGCCCCTGCCTTAATACGGGCCTGTTCATTACTTTAATAAGAATTTTAATCGTGAACTAATTGAGATTATAATTTACAGAACAAAATTTTGTGGATAGACAAAAACAATCTTACTGCTCACGCTGAAGCCGGTATCATTGGCCTGAATTTGGAAAAACAAGTAAGAACGCTACAGCATGCGTACTTTATTTACAGCAAGTGTAAAACTATGATCATACCAGTTATCTCTATTGAGCCCATTTTTGCACGTGAAAAATAGGCTAGATACTTAAGTTGTTCGTAACATATCTTGGCCTTTAATCCTACAACTCAACCTAACCTTCAAGTATCTCTTGACTCTTGTGATCCTAAAGACCTAATATTTCAACAGTTGGAAGAAGCTGGACTGTGTATAGGCCATGAACCGGACTCCTGGGAATTCAGCACATTAGGTAAAATTTGACAACTATTTTCATCATCAAGTACTAAGTTTAGACAGGACCATTAGGTGAATTAATTTCAACTGTTAAACGCGCGCGTGACTATTATATGGATAACAGGTGGTTGGGTAGCCACGAGAGCGTCTGGCATGAAGAAATCTAAGTATGGAAATATAGAAGACCTTATTCTGCGCATTCGGTTCGTCACTCCCAGAGGAGTCGTTGAAAGGAACTGCATAGCTCCAAGAGTTTCTAGTGGCCCAGATATTCAACACTTCATTTTGGGATCCGAAGGCACATTGGGTGTTGTTACTGAAGTCACTTTCAAAGTTCGTCCTTTACCCGAGGCTAAAAAATTTGGATCTATAATTTTCCCTGATTATGAACCTGGAATAAAGTTTTTGAGAGAACTCGCCAGAAGGGTACGTATCGTTTTAAGTATTTAGTGCAGAAATTGACCCTTTTAAAAGAAAAGGGGACAAGTTTCTTTAGGTGATGACTGTACCATAGAAAATATAGTAAAAAGAACAGAAGCTTCCGTTGTGCCTGTACAATTTTTACGGGACAAGTTTACGCGAACTCAATCTAGGGTAGCTATCCAATTGGCGCCGAGTGATCTAGCAGGCATTTAGCAGTCCATGAAAATAGTAAAGACTAAATAATAGACTTGGCGTTTATAGCCTTTGCTGGATGAAAAATAACACGCCCCGGCGGCCGGCCCTATACCTATAGAGTGACACTGAATAGACCAAGTTTGGATTGGGACAACTACCAACTAAATTTTAGAAAAATTGAGATCAGAAATTAGAAGTCAGAAAGATATTTTTATCAAATGAGTGGAGACCATTATGTAAAATACCCCAATGTGCTTCTCACTATTTTGAACAATTTGTTCGTTATTTGTAACACTGCCTAACTACTAATGGGAAAAATTATTTTTAAAGCTAATTATTTACCATCTATCTCATTTTAATAAATATTTTTCAAGAAAATCTTCCCTACATCGATACGACTGATGGATAATGATCAATTTCGTTTTGGTAAATATAATTTGTATTTTTCTTAATGTTATGCGATATGGTTAGATGATTCGAAAATCAAACTCCATCCAAAATTCTCAGGCATGTCCAACAATATTAGGTTACCTTGCCCTTCCCCTTAATGTGGTCCTAAATTCCACAGGTTTAAACAGAATTTCATCATATTGTATCAGTAAGAAGGGAATTAACGCGAGATGTGAAAACCTTGCTTGATATAACAGGCAGTGGTTTCAAGGTTTTCCAGCTGTTAAGAAAAACGAGATCTAGCTAGCTGTTCTAGCCAGTTCTGCCTGCTACTGCTACTTGAGTGAGCTTCCTGCCTCAATGTCACGTGCGTGAATGTAATGTTCAATACTGGTTGAAAGTTTTTCGGGGCTCCCCTTACACGCCCCTACATTATGTCCCCTTATCCATAAGTATCATAAATTCAGTATTATCTCTGGTATTATAGAAATTCAAGTGATCGGTTTTTGTAAGGGTTTAAGTCTAATGACTCTTTTGACCTTTAAGGACACGCTCTTAAACCAGAGGATGAAAGTCTTCTGGGTCCTATTTTCTCCTTCTTCCAAAAGATGTATGTAACGAAATTTAAGGGCTTTGATGTAAACAAAATGTGTGTCGCGACGCTTATGCTTGAAGGAAACCGAAAAGTAATTATAAATATATATTTTTTTTTTGGTATATACAAGGTGACAATGTCAACTAGTCATAAAAAGTCATATGAACATAGTGACCATCTGGTTTGGGTCCTTATATACGAGGTCGTAATTTGCGACCAAAACGAGTCTAGGTGTCGCTGATGCTTTTGTGGTTGATTCCAGTGAAGACTATACATTTAAACTCAACCTATCAGGTTTTCAAGTGACTGACAGGGCGGTACAGTGATAGTTTTCAGTCATGAATAATCATATTTTGGGTTACAAATTCAAATAGACAAAGCCCGCTTTAAAGGGAGCCCAAAGGGGGTGCAAATAGAGGGGTCGACATTTTTAAAATACGTCATCATGGGAACCAATTGTGGGGTTCAAAATAGCCGCTAGAACTATCCTGGCGCTAGGTGTTTGGGCGCGTTCCCCGATATGTAGTATTCCGCGTTTCCCCGAGTCCTCCCACTCCCTACTCCAACGTGGGCCTCGTGGCTCCACCCCGGATCCGGATGATGCCTATTTACGCCAGGGCTCTTCACGAACAATAGTTCCCTATCACGTGATAGTGACGTTTTTTAAAAATGTCTTCCCCCCCCATATTGGTCTTTTGCACCCCCTTTGGGCTCCCTTTAATAAGTCAGCCTTATTACGGGATTAAAATTTGAGTAAGCTAGTTTTAAAACACCAAAAATATAAGTCTTCGAAAAAATTGACTTTAAAGGACCCATGATGCCTAATCGCGTGTTAAATCTGGAGTATTTATAGTTTATTTGAATCTTGTTGAGATTTTGTCACGAGAAATTTTAAGTCTTTAAACAATGGTGTTTATGGTAATATTTTTTGTAATGGGCATGATCTCAATTCAAAACTCTATGAATAAGATTTTAGCAGCAGTGAGTGTTAGCTAATTCCGATTTATTTATTTTTTTTCTTTTTGTAAGGAAGTTCAGGATCTTGAAAAACAACTTTATCTCATTGCTGCGGATTATGGGTAAGCTAAATCAAATTGAGGCGATTTCTTTCTGAATTTTAATTCGGTACTTTTAATACGTTAAGTGGCTACCCTGGTGGTGAAGAGAATGGCAAAAATGGTTACACAATGACTTATGTCATCGCTTACATCAGAGTAAGATATTGTTGTAACTTCTGAATTTATTTGTAATGAAATAACTTTTACGTAAAATCCATTTTTGTTTTAAAGGATTGCGGTTTAGACTATGGCGTTGTTTCTGAATCATTCGAAACATCTGTGCCATGGGACAGGTTAGATTTATTTTTCACTCTAGCAGGGTTTGTACAGCTCAGGAAAAATAATATTAAAGTCCAATAAGTTGAAAATTATCAGCCAATTAAATAGCTAGGAGGAAAGGGGTGTATCATCAGGTTCCATTGGTTCCGGCCTTTGGTGTGCAGCAGGAAGAGACTTTCACAGGGGTTCATCAAGGACCCCCACTGTAGAATAAACTATTTATATTTATTCTCTTAAATTTAAAAAAGTTAATTCTCCGAAGCCAATAAGCATTTTCGAATTAATTATTTAATAAATAATATATTAATATTATTTAATACATCAATATTTTTTATACAAAAGTCAAGGAAAATTTTAATATAACGGCTCCGTGATTTTTTTTAAAGTTCATTTGCATGGTCATAGAAAACTTTGATCAAACCTATATTTATACGAACCCTGTTAAATACGTTACTCCAGTAATATCTGCAAGCATGCTCAAAGTTAAAAGCAAAATGGTTTATTTTCTCATAGAGTTTATGATGTTAGTGAAAATGTGAAAAAACGCATCCACAGTGAACTTCACCGTCATGGAATAACAAAATTCATTAGCGTATCTAGCCGAGTAACTCAAATATATGACGCAGGCGCGTGTGTCTACTTTTACTTCTCTTTCAGCTATAAGGGCATATCTAATCCTGTAGAAATTTTTGAGGAAGTTGAAGTAAGTGCTAGCCCACTTTTTTTTTTTTTTTTTTTTTTTTAATTACACGTAATCTTGAGAATCTTTTTTAAACCTTGCATATCCAACCTAACCTTAAAGGCCTAGGATTACTTCTGCCTGTCACCCTGGAAACAAACTCGCCCTCTATGCTTTCTCTTACCTTGCTACCCAATAGGAAGCTCAGAAGGTGAGCCCTCTTCCAGTGAAACAGGCACGTGACAGGCAGAAGAAATCCTAGGCCTTTAAGACTAATTCAGGTCACCCATAGAAAAGGAAAGTTTCTTCTGGATATGACTGTACATTAATCATTTTTAATCCAATTTATGATTTAAGGCATTTTTCTTTGTGCTGCTCGATCTGGGAGAATTCCAAAAGCCATTAACACAATCTATATTTTGAATTGCTCCAGAAATATTAGGAGCAGCCCAAAGAAAAACACCATAAAACATTCCTAGTGTTATTTTCTATTGTATTCTTTATCTTACACATTTAATTTTTTTTTATGTATTAGGCTGCTGCCCGAGATGAAATTTTAGCTAGCGGTGGTAGTATATCCCATCATCACGGAGGTAAGCCTAGAAAAGAGATCAGCCTTATGAGAAAGGACTATAATACTGAGGAAAGTGTTGGCCCTCCACCAAAAGTATTGTTTTGCCTAAAAAATGGTGTCAGACCCATATTTTACAAAACCCCGTCCGCAGAAAGAGTTTAAGAGAATTTTCCCTAAGCCCTTTCCAAAAGAAAAAATTACTACTCAAGAGAGGGACTTATTAGAATAGTTAACTTATAGTGACTTTTAATGAAAGGGGAGTTCGCAATTTGGCTATGAAGGGGTGGAACCTACTATATACCATGAAAACCATTACTATAGACACTAGGCTCCGCCCCTGCCATACTACAACCCCCTTAACTTCTGACATGTTTTAAAATGTTTTGGTAATAACTTAAGTATTGATATGTGGCCTTTCTTATAAGGTGAAATTACTTTTATTTTAAAATTTCATAAAATTATTTTTAAACAGTTGGCAAGATCAGGAAGCAATTTTTGAAAAAATCTATCTCCAGTGTTGGTTTGGGAATGTTAAAATCAGTTAAAGAGTATGTTGATCCAAACAACATCTTTAATAATGGCAACCTGATGATTGATTATGACTAATGTTTCGGTAAATTCAACTAATCAGTAAAGAAATTTATTTTGTGTTATATAATTGCTACACTTTTTTTATTAATATATATTTCATTTAATCACTACACACAGAACTCGGGCTAGGATACATTTTGTTATCACTAAACTTTCGTCATATTTTCTCGTTAGTTCCATGGCATTAGCTACAACATTGAGTCTATATAGTTATGCCCAAATTTCGAACGTATTTTTTCACCAGCCATTCTTAATTTCTTCCACATTTTAATGTGTCCAACATGTGAATGATCCCCTCCAACCTAAGAGATAACCTAGCTAAACTCAATTCCACCACCTTGGATGAGTATAAATACTACGTAGTATTTACACTCATCCAAGGTTCCACTAACCAGTTATGTAAAATTTCTACACCAATTACATAACTGATAATAGCCCTTGGGAATGCTAAATAAGTACTCAGTCAGTCAGTCTCACTGCCAAAACAGCTGATGCTTACAAGTAGTAACAGTTAGCTCAATTGCAAAATAAAATATTAGGTTACACGTGCTGCTGCGCCCAATAAGATGTAGAAAAGTCAATAATTTTGGAGCTCTTCCACCATCTGGCCACACAAGTTATATTCAGTATACATTTTGAGGAAGGTTTTGCCTAACTCCTGGTTATACTGATAATTGATTTTGTCATTCCCCCACCAAGTAAGACTGAAAGATGACATCCTGACTGTTGTAGCCACTAGATGGCGTCAGTTCTAAAGGGTATGGCCAAATGTGACCCTCATCCACATTTAGTATGGTATATTATTATTAATGTTATTTTTTATTGTATATAATATTTAAACTGAATGGCCATCTGCCCTAGCTCGTCAATAAACAAGCAAAAAAAAACTTTGGGGAAATTGGAAGCAAGAGGTGGACAATTTCGCGAATGATCAATGATCAGGCTGACAAGAGCTCATGCACAGTGATAGCGCGGGGTTCATCCCCTTTGTATGCGTTTTCTTTTTACTGAAGGATGCCTAGTTGCCTACCCCTTTTTCTACCATCAAAGTGGCTATTGCCCAGGTATAGCGGAAACCAAATTGACACCTGTTTTAAATTATGGCCTGGGTGAAATGCTCTTCATCCAGTGTTGCCAATGTTTGAAACTTGAAAATCCCAACAAAAAAAAACCTTTGTGGCTGGGTATTTTACACTAGATACAAGGATTGCACTCGAATACAGGAATGTATGATTGTAGACTATCCTGCGATTGGATACTTGGGGGTCTGAATAGTAATGTTAGGTCTATTTAGCAGCTAGAATGCTAGATGTCTTAATCAAGGATAATACAGTAGTATCCTTGAATTAATTTAGAGCTTCATCTTCCTAGTTCAGAGCTCAACACAAGGTGGCGCTTAAAGCGTGCGTCCTGGCAATCGGGGGGGAAAAAGGGTAGGGTAGTTTTTTTTTTTTTTTTTTTTCCCTAAATGCTGTATCCAAGGACGGAAATAAGCGCAAGACTTTGGACGTTTTGGTACAGTTGGAAAATTTATTGGACAACTTTTCATTTTTGAGGGGAGGATCAGTGGGCATTTGTTCGATATGAAAAAGTACTTACTGATACAGGAAATATTGGCAATGTCTGATAATTTTTTTAAATGTTCAATAACTTCGAATTTGTGAAGGGGGATTACTGGATATATTTCTAAAATGAAAATATTCACATTTACGTCCCTTTTTTGTACCGTTTCACTGAACTGCGCGCGCATCTTGTTCCAAATACTAAATTGATTTTTCGTCTCAGATCGTCTGCTAGTGGTCTCTGGCCGGCACTTGGCTGTCAGAGCTGGGAGTGTGTAGTTCGCTAGTTTCGCGCGAGTCGCGACTTGTTTTATTTTGAATTTGATTATGGCCGCGAAAGAAAGGCTAGAAACAATCAAACGGCATTTGGAAAACTCACCCGCGAATAAATTGTCCAGAAAATCAGAACACATACATCCTGAAAACACTGGAGGATCAATTCCCAAGCATAGGTAAGTTCCCCTCTGTAAGCCTTTGTAACTTAGACTACAGCACTACACGGTCAAAGTGACTCAAGCAAGCCCTACTGAATACTGAGCCCTTCCCTGAGGCTTATCTAGTCATAAATCACTTGTGTCTTACATATGCATTTTAAACGTGGTAGTGGATTTTATCTTCTACTTTATACAGAAAAATGCAATAGTACATGCCAAATAATGTAACACTTAGTAGAGATGTACCTAACATAATTCGAAGCAGGATTGAAAAGAAGCCACAGATTAAAAAAATCTACCTGCATATAATTTATACCATAGGAGTCAAAATCTGTACTTAAATAATTTTAATCTACTAGAATAGTAGTTTAATCCATAGAGTTGTGAATATTTAAAATAGTTTCTTTTTCATTTCTGAATAAATGATAAAGATGTATGTCCATTCCGTATTTTCAAAAACATGGTTTTTAAAAGATACGGTCACCTTAGCATTTCTTAATCGATTTGAAAGGGTAAAATAATCCCTCTTGCTCTTGATGAAATCGCATTAAACAGGTCTATCAGTGTCTTGCTGATTCGTTTTTTTTTTTTTTTATACAGTCAGGTTACGAAGTCTTAGAGTCAAAAACCGGTTTATTAATTGCTTGGACTAGTTTTTTAACTCAAACTGAGGGTCACTGGTCCCAGGGACTAGTTATAATATTTTAAAAATATATTAAAGGGACTAGTTTAGTTATTTAAGAAACCAGGGGTCGACTTACCCGGTTGGAAAAGATTCATGATTTCCAAGCTTGCCCATTAGTGTAGGGGATTGCGCAAGTATCTGATAAGGTCCTTTAATAAGTGCATTAATTTAACATAGGTACTATCTCAAACGAGAACTGATTTTGACATTGCTCGTTTATTCTCAGGCTCTCTAGCATAGAGACACATATGGTTTGGCCCTTCTCCTCCTGTATTCCTATGGGGAAGCATCTGCTGTATAGTCTGTGGTATATGGTCAGTGAAAAAAAAATATAGTTAAAATGGGCTTTATAGCATACTTATGGTTCATTATTGTATATAAAATATTAAAATTGGCCTGGGAAATGATTTAGAAATAGTCAGAGAAATTAACTTCCAAAATTTTGTACGAACTTTTGATCCTAAAAGCATTAGGATCCCCTTTATAAGATTAAAATTCTTAACCAAGAAAACTGAGGGGCTCTATTCCTTTTAGGTGAAAACTTTCACGTGGAGGCGCGGTGTCAGTTTCAAATGTCATTATTTGTTTCCACTATTTATGATCTCCTCTACATTTTTACCAAAATTTTATCCTTAAAAGCTAGACCTTTTTATACATAATATAAGATTATAGTCTGTATAAAAATATATGTTAAGTGTAGATGTGCTAATAATTATCATTGTTGAGGCTCTACTTTCTCGTATACTCCGCTTAATTTTTCAAATTATTATTCTTTATAATCAAGAACTCTATAGTAGTCCCATTTTAAGAGATTAACGTTTCTTCATCCTCATTATAGTTCATCCACTGGCTTTGAGGTAATTGACTGAAAGATGGGGTGCAGTCTAATGATATATCGCATCACCACCTTTTATTCACTTAATTCACTTTATTGCCTTTAAACCAGTGGATGAACTACATATTTCGGTACTATTTAATGAAAAAAATTTGTAAGGGGAGAGTGAGATATTTGGTTAGTATAGTTTTATAAGAACAATTTTTTCACTGGGGTGACGATATTTTTGGAACTTGTGTTTGTTAGAGTTTCAATTAAATATTTTTGAAGACTTGAAATATCCTATAAAAGCCCTATAACTTTGAGTTAATGGACATTTCTTGATAAAAAAATATTGCTGCGTCTTCCATAAATTGAATATTTTGCATAAGCCCTTACCAAAAACATTTAGTCTTAAGAGGTCTTCGGGAAGTCTTTCGGGTGTCTTATTTAGTCTTAAGAGGTCTTGGGGGAAGTCTTCCATTATGTCCATTATAGGACCTCTTCAGATCAGATTAACGTTTTTCGGTAAGGGAGCAGCCCCTATTAACCAAGACTTGTATAATATTTAGCACAATTAGAGCTGGAGCATCCTGAAGTTTTGGGGTTACTCTTAATGGGCGAGTTCAATATCTTAAATTCATATTGAGCACACATCTATCGCATTTGCGAGGAAGTAGTATAACTTGAAAATAAAAACAATTGAGAGGTATTTTGGCTGCAATTTGTACTGTAAAATCCTTTATTTGAGATAATTTTAGTCCTTTATTATCCTATAAAACCAAATTTTGTCCTGTATATTCCTATATTAAAAAAAAAAAACGAATTCTACATTTCCTATAAGGAATTTAAATTCATAGCTTGTCTCCTTGAATTATTAAGGAAAAATAATGTTTGAATTATCCTTAATTTTATAATTTAATATAATTCGTTATAACCAACAAAAATCTTAAAATGTATCCACTTAAAGGATTCTACAGAGGTTTTTGTGATCCGTACAGATGTCTAAGGTTTAAAAAGGGGCTTTAAGCCTCTGTTAGACCTCTTCAAGCTTCCAGAGCAATTACATATCAATTATATTTAAATATTTGATACTTTACAGTTAAAATACTCAAACTTCAAAATGGGAAAAATGATACTTATTAAATGGTATATTATGCAAAATTGTTATAAATACACGGAAGAATGTCTTAAGATAAATTTCTCTGCCTAAACTTGGAAGCAAGTAATTAAAGCGAGGCTGTCACGTATTTTTCATGAACTCCAAATGGAAATTGAGTTAAAAAACGATTCAAAATATATGTCATAGAAAAATTACAGCGACAGTATATACATATTTTATAAAAGCCATTTTTGAAATAAAAATTCCCGGAATACTACATCATCACTACGATCACTGTAGGGCCTACAGTTGATTCTCGCTCATTCTGGCACTTAATAAGGTCACTTTCACCATGGATTAAATAATCTTAAATTTATTTAAATAAACTATAAGTTTATTTAATCCATGCTTTCACATTGCCTTCTTCATAAAAATACTTAATCTAGAAAGTACTGCCTTTCGTATGAAAATGATCGTTAATTTTACGTTTCAGAAATAAACTACGTACGTCATATATATCAGAAAAAATGACCTATATAATTTTGACATTTTTATTTTGAAGTTTCTTAAGAATACGACAATGTCCCAATCCCATAGGTATAAAATTTTGAATGTGACGTTTTAATAGAATATAATCCAGACATTCTAAGAAAAAGGTGACAGCCACACTTTTAAATGTTTAAACTTAAATATTTGAATTTTAGTACATTATGCGATACGTAAAAATGTTTAAAAACCTGTTTCACAAATTTTAAATCACTTATTTCCCAATTTTTAAATATTCATGGAAATTATAGTGCCGATCGATAGAAAAACTTGCATAACTCATAAACAATGAGATTTTATCTTGTGTACCGAGATTTCCTGCTGTTTCAAAAACATTCTGACCATAAATTATATACTATTTATCGTACGTTTGACAATACTTTTTCCTTGTTGAAAGGTTTTAGTCCCCAACAAGCCCCCTTATACTCGTAACTCTTTAGGATACACAATGGACTTTTAACGCACAACCTAGGTTTCCTCATTTAAGTGTGGTTTCATTATTAAACTCGGATGTTCCGTGTTATGTTGTCACGCAATGTCTTCAAAATTAATGCATTTTATTAGAAGGAAAAAAAGTTTTAACCAAAAGTGTGTTGTACACCAATATGCTTGATGAAGCTGATAGTAACAAATGACACAATTCAAGGTTTATTTCTATAGAAAATTTCAGCTTTATTCAATATACAAGTAGTTAGATTAAGGGATGATAGATGAAAAATTTTGCTGAATAAGTATCAGCCTCAATCTTGGGTTAAATTTGACTAAATTGAAAATCAAGAAAAACCATCAATATTTAAAGGGATATATGCCTCGGTTAAAAGGAACCGGCCATAAGCATCTATAGGGCTCTAAAATAATGCGTGATAAATTACAAGTTGCAATTCTATGCTTTGCAGTTGCTGAACTCGCTTTCTTTTACTGATTTTTATGCAGTGCATTCACATATGGCTACAAGAGGTCCTATAATTCCTATAAAATCCTATCTGTCCTAATACTATAATTCCACAAATTGTCCTATAAAATCCTATATTTTACTATATGTTTTTCCTATAATTTCTAGAAACATGGCCAACAAATCTGTTTTTTAAAACAGTAACTTTTTTAGGTTATCCCTTGAATGTATAGTAATTAGTCTTAATTAAGGCTAATTTTAGTAAAATTAAAGCTATTAA
This sequence comes from Odiellus spinosus, assembly GCA_963920705.1. Classification (NCBI taxonomy): domain Eukaryota; kingdom Metazoa; phylum Arthropoda; class Arachnida; order Opiliones; family Phalangiidae; genus Odiellus; species Odiellus spinosus. Next base: position 19,670,945 of record OY987229.1, on the reverse strand, counting down.
ACTAGTGTGTTTTTCTATTGAATCAATTATTTCAATTAGAAAATAATATTTATATTATTTTAATGAAGTGGCTTCCAGACCAATCAGAGGCTAGAGTCTATCTCGCGTTGTTTTTGAATAGAGAATGATAGAGACAGTTTCTCAATATATCGGAGCTTTTAGAAACCCAGTTGGTGTATTAACCAGGCTTTTCCATCGATTTAGTAAAAGAAAACTGACGAAAAGATTATAAACTATAAAAATAAATGGCCATATTTGTGCTATGCCTAATTTTGAAATAGTAAAAATTTAAATTTAAAAAACAGCGTGAGCAAAAAGGCAACTCATTTCAGCTTATAGTATCTATCACTTTTAAGGTTTACAACACTTGAAATAATATCAACTGCCTTATCTAGATACTTAATGCACTTCATATCATTTTGGGTTTACGTCATCAAGGGTCAAAGCTTTTTAAAGGCCTCCCGTGGTTATAAAAAAGTGCTTTGCCTTAAATTTCCAAGAGCAAGCTTGGTCTTTATTACTATACTACTAGCTTATAAATTTTTTTCCCAACCACGCGAGATGGTATTTTAACTATTGTTATATTTTGACAGGCAGGATGTTCTAAAATGGAATGGTTGGGGCTATAAAGACTCAAAATTCTTATATGATGTGACTGATGAGAAGGTTTATTTCACTGGAAATAGGTGAGTTATATTTTAAACCTCGAGTTTGAAACTATTAAATCCTTTAAGTGTATAATTACAAATTCCCAATAAGTTAAGAGATTTAAACAACTATCTATTACTTCGCAAATATGCTAATATTAAGACCAGCTAGTATGTGACCTCAAATAGATATTCAAATAGGGAAAAAAACGAGTTTTAAGCTTTGCATATATTTAAAATTAATCGTACTATAAAGCTATCAGGTATATAATATGCCAATTCCACTTGTGAATTTGTGATGACCTCGATTAAGTATTTATATTATTTAAAAACCAATCAGTTTATTTAAAATGAATTCAAGTCGTATTAAATTCAATTTAATTATGCTTAAATTAATTATACATTATAATTTTGGTTTCAAAAGGTATCCTATAGGAAACAAATCATTACCACATTTTAAAAAATGGGTTGAAGACACTTTCAACGTAGATTTTAACAGCCATTTTCGTCCACAGGTAATTAACTTTAATCGTTAATTAAGCATTTATATTTTTAAAATCAGAATTGTGCAGTGTTTGTGTTTTATTTGTAGTGAAAAACTCATTAAAAGTATTGTATGGGGATGCTGGGAGAGGAAAAACCTCGAAGGACCCCGGACAGGGTTTAATTATATTTTCAAATCAAGAATTTTAACGTTTATACATGTAGAAAACTAGTTAAAATCATAGCGAGTCTAGAGAGAAACACATTATTTGCGATCGAAACGAGTCTGTTGATGGCACTGATGCCTTTTTTGATTGCCAAGGTGTTGATCCTTGTGTGAAGTCAGACTGACTGGGTGGAGCCTTTATATTTTTTCGGGTTTTATTTAAAAATACTTGTATATTGAATGTATGTTACATCTTCAGAACTTAGATATTTACTTATTTTGCAAAGGATTATTTTCCAACCAACTTTTTTTGTAAAACCCAACTTACAGGGACCCCTTAGAATCCCTAAAAACGATTTGATGTATGGGTTGATATTCTAATTTTTTAAAATAAAAATTCTCATTAGCCTGAACTGCAAGACCCCGATCTTCCAACACCCATAATAGACGATGCCTTTTTGACAGAAATTCAAAATTTAGGAATAGCACACTCTACAGAGGCTGGTGATAGGCTATTCCGCGCACATGGTAATCATTCGAAAGCTTAGATTTGATTAAGACCCACTTATTGTATTCAAAATGTTGATTAAATGTCCTAGGTCACACAATGCGAGAGATTTTTCAACTGCGTGAAGGACAATTTGAAAGAATACCAGATTTAGTTCTCTGGCCAAGTTAGTTTTTTAATTATTATTAAATATATACTTAGGGCTCTTTTACAAGAAATTCCGTCAGTTAAGCTTTAGAAAATTGTGAAAAGTGGTGTTTTGAAAGTAACTGGGTTTGATTTAAGTCTACCTTTCTATTTTCGTAACAAATTAGACATTATTTTCTGTAGATTTTAAACATTTTTATACCCCCACATGACAATTCTAAAACCAAAAACATTTTTACAAGAGAGCTAGGAGTACAAAGTTATGATTCAAGGGCAGATTTATCTTACTAAACATTAATTTTATCCATAAAATCCGATACCCTTTCGTGATTGACTTTGGAAATCTTGTTATTGAGCACTAGCTGCTTTAGCTTGTTTAGCAGTAAATCACCACTAAGCCTTTTGTTTTAAACGTCGACGTAGTTTATAAAACTAGACCATATTACACCAATAACTGTTAAACGATGTCAAAATCCCTTTTTTAAGGCTGTCAATCTATAAATCAACCCTATGTTTTTGGATGGTTTGTTGCGCACAATACACGGTAACTGAAAACTACACACGTACTGACCTAATTCTGTATAATGCCTTGTGAAAATAAGATTTCGCAAAAATTTAACATTATAGGCTACTTAACTTATGGGGATTGTACGTATAAAACCAGGCATTAAGTGAAAACTTAAACCATTAGCAGTTATTTTGTTATTCAAATTTATGAATAGTTTATTTGAAATTAAAATTACTTGTATCATTATAAGGATGTCATGATGATATAGTCAAAGTTGTACAATTGGCATGTCTTCATAATATTGTCATCATACCATTTGGAGGTACGTTTATTTCATTCGTTACTAAACAAAAAACCTATAAACTCTTGGTAAATGATCCTTATTACAATTTTACCACTACAAAACAGGAGGTACGAGTGTGAGTGGTGCGCTAGAATGTCCGGCTGAAGAGACTCGGATGATTGTTTCGCTAGATACATCACAAATGGTAGTTGATCAATTTATATACCGCAATAAATTTTTGTAACTCAATGGGAAAAAATTTGTTCTAGAACCGAATATTATGGGTTGATAAAGAAAATTTAACAGCCCATATTGAAGCTGGGATTGTAGGGGTAGATTTAGAAAAAAATGTAAGTTATAGTCTATTTAATATTTTTAATTGAGAAGAGGAAATCTTCATCTTGATGTTTTCAATACTGCAGTTAGCCAAATTTGGCCTTTGTACAGGACACGAGCCAGATTCTTATGAGTTCAGTTCGCTGGGTGGTTGGGTTGCCACCAGGGCTTCTGGGATGAAAAAGACGATATACGGAAACATAGAAGATCTCTTAGTTCATGTCAGGTTTGTCACGCCGAAGGGTGTAGTTGAAAGAAACTGCCAAGTCCCTCGAATATCCAGCGGTATGGATATTCACCATTTCATCCTGGGTTCGGAAGGCACTTTAGGAGTTGTAACGGAAGTGACCTTGAAAGTTCGTCCATTGCCCGAATGCAAGAAGTATGGGTCTATAGTTTTTCCATCATTTGAACCCGGTGTTATGTGTTTGAGAGAAGTCGCGAGGCAGGTACGGATATATTAAACCTTAGGGTTGAGGTTTTTATTAGTATATTGAACTGGAATGCGTATTTGGTAGCAATTGAAACCAGCCTCTATACGATTGATGGACAATGAGCAATTTCTTTTTGGTCACGCATTAAAACCCGAAGATGGGTCCCTATTTGGTCCGCTTTTAAATAGCCTTAAAAAATTGTACCTGACTAAATTTAAAGGATTTGATCCGAACAAAATGTGCGTTACTACCTTACTCTTTGAAGGAACAAAGCAGGTTAGTAAATCATTTATATTTGGTACTGACAAAGATAATAAAGAGCTCTAGATACGAAATGTAAGTCTCTCTCACATTGTCACAGTGATTCCCATCATCTCAGAAAAGGGGGAACATTAACGTGGGTTTGAAAAATAGATGACACTGCTCTCTATAAAAAACATAGTCTAGCTGAGACCACCTAGTTTCATTCCCCCCGTGTTTGATTGCCACCTCAATTAGCTATTGTTTTGTATGTAAGAGACTATAGGAAAGCTCTTACAATTCGAATCTAGGGTATATATTACGTATTATAAATAAATCTCATATAAGGGTGAAGTTTTTGTCATTTCCGTGGTACGAATAAGACTGAAAAATTATAATTTCACATTATTGTGCGAGACGGTAGTTTATTTCAACTCGTTGTGATTTGGGAGATTAGTCAACTTAATTTCATTGGGAGTTGAAACTAAAATATTTGGTTCAACTTCATCTTATTGGGAATTGAGAGTAAAAATATTTTGGATCAATGTGGTCTCATTAGTCGTGTGAAATTGAGTTAATTTGATCTTCAAAGGAAATAATTTTTGGAGAAGTTGAGAGTAAATTTTTGAGTTAGTTGGATATCTCTAGAGTTAAGTTTCATTTTGAAATAGCGTAATATCAGCTCCTCATATCTGACTTTCTATACTAGGGTCTATGTGAAGCTTAGTGTGACACTACTCAATAGTCTAAATTACTTTTATAATTTAATAGGATGTTGAACTGCTCGAAAAGAAAATTTATTCCATTGCCACCAGTTTAGGGTAATTAAAATTAGTCGCAAAGTTAACAATTTGGTATTTTCTATAAATGTTATCTTTCTTCGTATAAAGTGGCCTCCCTGCGGGTGAAGAAAATGGCAAACAAGGCTACATGTTAACTTTTGTCATCGCTTACATAAGAGTATGATTATTTTTTAAAATTATATTCAAAATTATCCTAGCTGCCATCTAATGTGTAAACTTTAAAAGTACTTAAAAAAATCCTTTCTAGGATTTGGGCTTGGAGTTTGGCGTAGTTTCGGAATCATTTGAGACTTCCGTTCCATGGGACAGGTAAATAAAATATCGAATAAAATTATGCTTTCTCTCCTCGTTAAAAAAATTATATTTTTTTCTATCAAAGAGTTTTAGATACTTGTCGAAACGTCAAAACCAGAGTGAATCGCGAGTTGTCGAATCACGGCATACAATACCCAGCTCTCATTAGTTGTCGAGTAACGCAGTCGTACGATTCTGGCGCTTGTATTTATTTCTACTTTGCCTTTAGTTATAAGGGACTCGTTGACCCTGTAACTGTCTATGAAGAAATAGAGGTGTGTAATTTTTTTTCTTCAAAGTTACATTATAACTAGGCATAGTTTTTAAGATAAAATCTTTGAATTAGGCTGCAGCTCGAGATGAAATAATTGCCTCTGGTGGTAGCATATCACATCATCACGGAGGTAACAATATATGCTTTTTGTGGTTGCGGTCTTAAAATAGTAATTAAACTTGAGGAATCTTTACTTAAATTGAGAATAAAGCCTAGGAATGAGTGATTTTTCCATCTTTCTACATTATAGAAGGCTTAACAAGGATCCATGGGGTGTTATTATGTTGAGGGGGCATGCTTTAACTAGGTATCACAACGATGTAAACAAAGATTAAAGCAACTGCCACGTTGAAGGAAAAGGCCAGTTTTACTTAGAGCCCCAGAACTGCCCTCGTAACATAAGTTTGTAAAAGTTAGCGAGCTTGAATGTGTTTTAGTTACTTGGGCTATAAGTAAAAATAGCGACGGGAATTAACTTCCCTTAAAGTTAACTTGTCCCCTATCTTTGGGAACGCATTATTTGTAATATTAATTTACCGTTCTTTTAATATTCTCCATGGATCCGTGTTTCTTGTAGTACAAAAGGTTTACATCGGAATTAGTTTGGTCAATGATGTAATTTTAAATCATATAACCTTTATCCATTGGTCTCGAGAGACCAAAGACACGATAGAAATATGACAAGGTACATAATTGTATTTTTTTTTAGTGGGTAAGATCAGAAAAAGATGGCTCAGGCAGACGGTTTCCGATGTCGGTCTTGGGATGATGAGATCAATCAAAAAATATGTAGATCCCAACAACATATTTGGAAATGGTAACCTAATGTTGTGATCAAAGAGTGTCAAAAGTTTTTTTTTTCACTACCATGACTCTATATACAACTCACGTAGATTTAAAACAAAGTTATATAAACTTATAGCGTGTTACGAAGTTTATTTAAAACTACACAAATTTCAAAAAAGGTGTTCTCAACCGGCGAGAAAGAAAAATAATTAATGTAAATTTACTAAAAATTTGTATATTGCAAAGCTCTAGTAGATACTTTTTTAAATATAGCTTTGCTGCCCGTATTTAAGCAATTTCCCTAATTTTTGTTTTCGCTAGTCAAATTATATTCTCATTAGTGTCGCTTAGTTTTATCACAAACCTTTATTTGAATAATGACTACACATCTTTTTAAATTTTACGATATAATCTTATTAAACAACATTTTTAAAATTATACCATAATCAGTTTAATATATTTAGCTTTTCACTTCATACTAAAACCAAAGATCCGCGTGAACAAATAATACATCCTAATTTACCCTAAGACTGAAAGAATGTGCAATTTGAAATTATTCTGGGTTTAAACTTTGTTCCGGGCGAGGGGATAACCACTAGTGAGAATAATGAACACCTATAAAGGATTACTGAATAAAAGGATACTAGACTCGATATATCTAGAGTCTAGACTCTTATGACAAATTATTTTTACACTCCCCAAAGGTATAAATGTCCCAAACAAGACTCACTAAGCCTAAATCTGTTTTGAAGAAATATTAGAATGGAAAAATTCATGAGAACAGTTGCTGATTCCATTGAAATATCATATAAAAATGGGACGTGAACCAATTTAACAAACATCTTCTTCAGTTCACGCGCCATTTCAAAGAAATATCAAATTGATCCCATAATTTTACCTTTCCAAAACTAAGAAAATTGAGCTTGATTAGTGGTTTCTAGGATTCAAACATGAAATTATGTGGACTAGGACTATTTATAAAGAAATTATTTTTAGGTTATATTTCCTTTGCGTTAAAGGATTATTAAGTCCTTTTCCAATTTCTTGCTACTCTGGTGGCTGCCATTGAGATTGTTTTTGTACCGACGTTTTGCGTCTAACCAACCTATATTCTAAGAGAGATGGCACTCGTGACAGAAGTTATTTTACTCAAATTTTTAAAACTTTGATTCATAAAAGCTAGAATAAGTACGAGAATGATTCTACAAGTATTAACTTGCTGGTGATGCCTGTGCGAGTCTGATTCTCTCAGTCAATGGTTTCACCCTAAGTATTATGAAATTCTTACACAAAGAATTGAAGATTTTCCTCTCCACGTTCTAAAGTTCCAGCGTCATAACTTTCAGAAACAGATTAATTATTCCTTCTTGTTCTTTGTAGTATCATTCCCTCGAATAGATTACTGATTAAACCTTGAAATCAATAAGTTTTTCTGTAAATGTTTATAATCTTCAATCCTGGAGCTGATTGTTTTATGACAGAATACTTTTATTTCTCGCTGCCACTAGTGGTTGTGCAATTATTTTTGGGAGAAATAAACTAATAGTGAGCTTTAATTCCTATAAATCCTAGCTTGAATTTTAGAAGCACGTACATAATATATTTCCCAAATTTATTTTGCCGCTTATATTAACTAATAGATTGTAATTATGAGATTAGTTTTGCATTATGTACATTTTTTCTAAATTCAAATGTTTATCAATTTTGAATAAAATTTCCACAAGTTTATTTTCATTACAAAGAGTAAATTTTATTTTCTTTTGCGATTGCGATGACCACCCTTTTTCTTTTTTGATTTCGTTTTCAATTTAGCTCTGATCATTTTTATCGCTTTTTTCTTATCTTTTTTGAACATGACTGGTAGAACTAAATCCTGATTAGCCATCACTGTTTCACTTTCTGGTCTGTAATAAGATATAATTGGCATGATATTTAATACACTATACCATATCACCCCTCTTAATAACTAACATTAATTCAGTTTCCGCTTCAGGTTTTTCAGTTTGGTCATCTTTAGGCAATAGATGTTGTAATCCTAAAAGCATTGTAAAATGTTTGTAGTCTGGTAATGTAAATGATTTGATTAACTATAGTTACGATCACTTTCAAGCATTTAGCACAAATAAAGCTAGGTTCCTTATTACTAATGAACCATATAAAATTTAAAAACTGTGAGAATTTCACTTGAAAGAACTCTTCATGATATGATAGTCAATACTCAAAACAGTATGTTTCAAACTAACTTTCTTCATCTTTCTCAGATAATTTCGCAACTTCTAACAACATATTTTTTTCCTGGAATAAACAGAGTACACTTGTTACAACAAAAAATGTTTAACATTTGAAAAGATTTCTCACTTTTTCTTTTTCAATGCGTTTTTCTTCTCGGAGTTTTAATTTCTTTTCTTCTTGCGCTTTTAATCGACGTTCATCTTTTCTTTTTTTGAAACCACGTAGGTAATCTCTGAAGTTTAATTTTATAGTTGAGTATTTTAGCCAAAATATAAAGTAATACAAGATTAATTACCTTCTTTCTTGATCGTCAAATAAGAGAACTGTTTTAGTTTGCTTATTCTTTGGTTTTTTACCCATTTCAATTATAAACACGAATAGTGAAACTTAGTAATCAATAAGAACACATGTGTAAGACGATTAGACGAACTAGCAGACAACTATAGCAATATAACTGCCCTGAGTTCAGCGACACATATCGACCGAACAACGAACTAGTGGCTAGGTCTATAGCGCCGCCATATACTTGATAGAATTGCGCAAAATAATAAAAATTCTCAGAATTGCGTCATTAATTTGTATTCGAAGCCATTTTGGATAGGTGTGGTTTCGATTTTTCATTTTCAACCTTATTACCTAACTTCTCCTAAAATTCACTACTATTTTGGATAGTTATTGATTCTACTGGATAATTTTAAATCACGTGGTGGGTTAGTGCTGAAAAGATGGTAGATTTTCTCCTACAGTTCTAGATTTTCAAAACGCGAGAACCAATCAGAGGATATTTATACTAGACAGCTGGGAGAGAGAGTTGTGTACTCCATTCCCTTAGAAACAAAGGTTTTTTTCGTGATTAGGCTTGGTGCTTCGTATACGACGATGAGGTGAAAAACTGTAAATTATGGCGATATTTTATATACTTTAATTTCATTCTATAGCTAATTAACGCGTTGGGATATTAGTTTCTGCGTTTTCACCGTCAGATCCTTTGGCGATTTTTATATCTAATGAATCTAGCGAGTGAAGGGGGTGATCCCTCGAGTGGAGTTTTTTTCGTCAACTTCAACCAAGACGCTACGTAAGTTCAAGCCTTGCCTAACCTTGTACTTATTTTGTAGAATTTTCTCCTTCCAAAACTCCTGGGCTTAAAATTAAAAGTCTTGTCCTTCACTTAGTAGCCTAGATTTTCTGTTACAAATTTCTATGAAAGACAGAAAGAGAAAGGGGTAAGCTTTCTTTTCAGGGCGAAAGACAAAGACAATTGATTATTTGTGATCAAAAATTATATTTTTTTGTAAGACTTTAATGCAGTTGGGATTCTATATACCCTGCCAATTGCTCCTTTTAATAATTTTGAGGTTATTAGTAAATACATTGTAGATCTATTTAAGTAACAATTCACATTCATTCAAAAGGGAGTGTGCCGTAATAAGATTTAGTATTGACATAGCTAAGTGACAAGTTATAAATATTACTAAATTTAAAAGAAATATTACTGTACTTAACCATTCTAATCAGGAGACAATCTTCCTCTAAAGGGTTGTCATCGCAGGCTCTTATAGCCACTAGTTAGGTCTAGTTCCTGCGACTGAGCTTCTAAACTATGCCGGATAACTTCACCTGTTGAAATTAAAGTGGTACTTGCTTTTAGCATGAATTTATACATCCACATGGGATGTATAAATTCATGCTATTAGATCATCGCCACCAAGTGGTAAACATCCTGCAAAGATAGATGTAGTCAAAGTCATCATTAGTTTGGATTAAGTTAGTCAATCATCTTTAGTTTCCATGAAAAGTTTTCTTATCTTTTGCATGGGATACTAGTCTATGAGCATAAAAGGTAGTGGCACAGTGACGAAATTCTCAAAACAAAGCCCACAGACTTGAATATGTCATGGTAGGCTTTGCTCCTTTTTCGCAACATCACTGATTTGAGGTCCTAAGAGGTCCTGAAAATTTCTTGAATTTGCAGGTGGAATTTTTTTGTAAGGGTAATATTGCCTAGCCTTTTTTTATCAACATATGAGTTTTGTGTTGTAAAATCTCTTAAGCCTTTAGAAAAACAATGCCTTTTTGAGGGAATTTAAAGGGGTGTTTTTCCATTCTTGGTAATGAGACCTGAGACTTTTGGTCTCTTCCAAAAAAATTTGGATTATAACCAGATGTGAAGTACTTCAAGCTGCCAGAAGATTTCATTTCCTTCATTTCATTACACCTGGATACTTATTCCTTGAGGCCATTTACTGACATCCATCTGCCATTTGAATTAATCCATTTAGCCTTTTACACTTATTTTGAAAGACAATTATTATTCAATTTCCCTGAGTCATTGAAAAGCCTTATGACTAAATAGTACCTTTTTTTTATACTATCACCTAAAATTTTCCTGTATCCCAGTTGCAATAAGATTGAATAGAACATACGATCATTAGGATAGACTTAAATCATCCCTCAAGGTCAATATAGAGTTTATTGGCTTTCCTCCTAATTAATAAAAGAAAAATCCTAAACCTCAGTAGCGTGATTTATGCCTAAAGCTAGTTGCTTGCCTATAAGTGAGATATATCTCGCAAACTAGTATATTTTACTTTTTTATACAAATCCAATAACGGTATATTTGCTTTTTATTGGCAGGTCTTTGGCTGTCGGTACAAAAACAGGGTACAGGCTATATCATCTTAATGCCGTTGAAAAACTTGATCAGATTTTTCAAGATGGTGAGTATATCTTTTCTTTGGTAGGGTTTCCATCTGGTCCCTAGAATATCCATCATTCGACCCTAATTTAAGCATTTGGTTCCTAAATTACTTTATTTTCCTAATTTTGGGGATATTTGTTTAGATGGCTAAGGTGGAGCCACTTTAGTAGCTTGAAGATCTAGTCTTGAGTTAATGCACCCCTCGGAAGTATGGATCATGGAGGAGAGGAACGGGAGATTATCCGGGGTGGGGTCTCCACCTAGCTGCCCCAAAAGAATTGTACTATACAAAAAAGCAAGCATTTAATCGCTACGAAGAACCTATTTTGTATTTTCATAATGTAAAGTCCCTATATCCCCTTTCTAGTTTTTGGATTTTGCTAAGGCTATATTTTCTGGGATATAGCAACAGGTCATTTTTTCTATAAAACTTTCGTCTCTACTTTCAAAGCCATTATTCTCAATATATTCTAACATTAAGTACTGTCTGCAAGGTTAATGATATTGACGGATTGGCAATGTACCTGTTGGTTGTCCGTCTATATTTAATGAATGGGTGTGGCGGTCTACGACTATTAGTATAGCTTGCACCACCATTATATAGGCACTAAATTTATAAATTGAAGAATGGATTTATGCTCCTGTATAAAATACCGCTCTTATAATAGAGGATTCGTAACTGACATTTTATTTAATTTCGTAACCTTGTGAATGGTTATAGGCCGATTATTATAGTATGTTAAATTCTATAGGCAAAATGCTCGCTTACAACTGAGCTGTATAATATTTATAATGAGGCCAAGTTCTTAAAGGGATAATGAAGACGAGGATCAAGTTATTTTTAATCAATTAAGAGCGTTCAGAAATACTTAAATATTCTGGTTATTTAATGAAATTATTTTATTCATAAAATATTTTAACTGTCAGAGTTCCATTTCGAAATCCATACGCCTTGATTCATCTTGACCTAGAACTGTCAGTTTATGGCACATTTGATCGAGCCATAAGCTTATAACCCCTTTTTTTATTATTGTTATAAGATCTAAGTGTAAATTTATACTGTGTTTCATGAACTTAAACAAATCCCAATCTCGATGACAGCTACCTTTCGCAAAGCTTAGTCTAGTTAACAAATAATAGAGAAATGAGTAGCCTGACTTTGTACATATCTTGAATAGTGAATATAAACAGTACTTCTACTTTAGATCTTATTTTACACGGGGATATTTTCGAAGGGCTAGGATTTTAAATCCCAGTTTTTCTTGGAAAATCTGACTTGAGAACAAAGACCAACGCGATTCGTGTTGTGGATGAAAATTCGGTCGGGTTCCCTGTAGAATGCGTACTATAGTTCTAATTATCATTATATATCGGAGGCTAACCAAGCATTTTTTGTAGCTACCTTCTGCAATTTTAAATAAAATTAAGTTAAAAGTTAAGATTGCACTTAAAGAGAACGTCAAGGAACTTTTAGACCTCTTCTGCGCATTTGGAGGTCTTTTGAGACCTCTCATAGACCAAATAGTTTTTTGTGACAGTTGGCATCTTGCATTATAAGCTTTCACGTAAAGTTTTGAAATTTAAATGGCCTTGCACCCCTGCACGAGCTTAGGAGGCGATTAAGTTACATCACTCACAACAATCCTATTATTTTTCGGATTTATCTTAATAAGCTTTAATTTGTTACCCAAATGTTATCACTGATAATCTTGGAACATGTTGAAACAGTAAACTTTCTGCCAGCCACGAAGTTTTCATAGCAAAATAATAGATAAGATATAGAAATTATATAAGCTTTTTTTTTTTTTTTTTGTAGAAAATAGTCAGAGTGGGGAAATCTAACACACCAAAACTTGATTTTGTTCAATTTATATGCAATTTCAACTTTCTTGACCCATAAACGGGTAGTATTGTTTAGAAATTTAATGAAAGAAATATTAATTTTATTCAATAAGAAATTGAAAGTGGTATGCTACCTGAAGATTCCTTATCATTAAAATAATAATCATGCACCGGTTTAACAATTTAAAACCAATAAGCTAAAAATAAATTTTTAACTTACCAGGAAAGTAGGGGCTAACAATCATCCACGAAGAGTTACATATCTCGTAGTTAACGGGGGTCAGTGGCGAATCACGTGAAAGGCGACATGGAGAATAAATAGGAGTAGAATTCCTCTGTGGTTTGTTTGTTCTCGCCTGTTTTGTCCTCTCTACATGCGGTTTGTTTTAAGTTGGGGTCTTAGAGAAATAGTGGTGCCTCCTTTTTAAAGTAAGAGTGATACATAGGCCAAGCTTTGGCGAAATTTCATTATTAAAACCAAAAAAATTTTTGGAAGGGAGTTTTCTATCTAGCCATAGCAACACCAATGTCTTGAAAAGGTTAGGTTAGATTTGGCACTTTTTGGTCATGTGGAATTTGACTTTGTTAATGTTTAGGAATCGATAGAAAAACTTTGTCAGGTTGAATTCTCCTTTTTAAAACAAGAGCTTTCGATATCTTAACGTTGGTACTGGTTGAAAATAATGAATGTTAGTATAATCTAACACACCAAAATTAGATTTCAAAATTTCCTACGAATTGGTAGAAATCTAATACACCCAAACAAGCTTTTGTTATAAATCCTTAAAATTTCAGCATTTACGTGGCTGATACGGAAATATATTGCAAGAAAAATATATTTCGTTATACAGTATTTCTTAGAAATTTTATCTGATTGAGCCGTAAGTGGTTTTGTTATTGCACACTATTAGTTTAAAAATCTCCGACTCGTATTTGACTGTATCAGCTTTGATGATTCAGATCAGCTAAAGTTATATGTATATAAAACAAATTTGATATCCGTCAAAATGGAAATGAATACCCTTCAAAACTGTATATGTAAACTGCATCAATAAAAATTAACACCCGTATTTATGCTAGAAAGTTTTTCAATATAAACTGTTTAAAGAGTGGTACCTAAACTGTGGCCTAGTGTTATAATCAAAGCCTGACGTGCGCCCGAGAGTTTTACATTTCTGCCAGTATAATTTTGTTACTTTTGACCACTATAATCTCTGATAGCTGGCCCATATAGAGAGAAATGCGACAGTATTTTAGTGAGGGAAGATGAGATGGAGTGAAAATTGTCTTTATCAAGCTCTCCAAAGAGATCCCCTTTCGTTTCCTTTTTTGTCAACCCCCTTAATCCCAGTCTCCCGCTGGTTGGATGTGTGCCAAACCCTCGGAGAGTCGCCACCGGTGATTAAAAAAAATGTATATTTATAATTTTTAAAAAATTGCCCCCCCCCCCCCCATAGGGAGCATCTATGGGTTTTGATTGTGCATAATTTTCACTAAATTGTTGGTAGTACCTTTGTGAGTCGAGTGCGAAACACAGAGAAAGGCAGGCGCTTTCCACTGGAATTAATCCAAACATAACTCACATAGGTTCTGAAAACAGTGCAATGAAAGAAAGATGAGAAATAGGCGGGGGAATTTTCTAAACTATGTATAGCTTAGCCTTGCTTAAACGCTCCAAAAAACAATTTTAATTTGAACTTTATTACTTAGAAACGACAAAAATCTGCTGAAATTTTTACAAAATCATTTTGCAAACTTGGAAATTCAAATAAAGATGAATCTTTGTAAAGTGTTAGTTTTCTAGAAATAGCGCATAAAGCAATATACAGTTTTAAAGCGTCTGTGTAACTATTTAATTGTTAAATCGATCAATATATATGTAAACATGTATTCTACGTACTAGGTTTTTGACCCTTTATTGCTTATAATAGCTTTCAATATCTGTCAAGTGGCTTTTATAAGCGTAAACCTGTACATTTCTGATAATATGCAGAATCTGTTAAAGATATATAGATTGAAGAGAAATACATTTAGATTCCTCACAATCAAAGCTAGAAAACTCTTTTACTAGAGTAATTATTTCCATATAGAAAACCAGTTTTTTCACATTGCACTCTGTATATGTATAAGTGTATTGATGCACTCAACATGTAGACAATCAACTGGCAGCTACAAAATGAATTATGGTTATGAAAGTCAACTACCCTAACCCTTCTGATTTAGATAATCATACAGCACATTTAATTTGCCACCTGCCACATTTGCCATCAGAGATCAAAAACTTTTAATAAGGCATTATTAGGTTTAAATTGTAGTCTAAGAACTCGTCTCTCTCGTCATGCGTTAACACTCCCCTTAAATTTGTCCTATTTTTGTCTATTTAATTTTAGAACAACACTCCAATCTTAATAGACGGTATGACTGAGAAGAGTGTCCAAAATTTAAAATAGACCAAAATAGGTCAAAATTACAGAGAATGTTTACACACGGCGAGACGGACGGCATCTTACACTACAATTTAAAACTAATGATTATAAAAATTAATCAAATTTAAATTGATTTAAAACTAATTTAAAATTGACCAAATATCTGAATTTAAAAAAAAGAACGTACGAGAAAAACTAGTTAAATAATCAAAGTGGACCAAATTCTTGAGGAATCTAAGCACACGACGAGACAGAGGAGATTTTAAACTTCAATTTAAACCGAATCAGCATTAAATATAATCAATATTAAACTTTTTTATTGTTAATGAAAAATTGATATAGACAGTATGTCAGAGAAGATATAATTTTTTCATTAACTATTTAATTTGATTAAATTTAATGATGATTAGGTTTAAATTGTAGTTTCCTCTGTCTCTTCTTGTGATTAGATTCCTCAAGAATTTAGTCCATTTTGATTATTTAACTTTCTTAATTTATCTTTCTTAATTCAGGTATATTTGTCAATTTTCAATCAGTTTCAAACCAACTTAATTTTGATTAATTTTCGTAATGATTAGTTTTAAATTGCAGTATAGGCCCTGTTATTTTCTAATGCCACTTCTATACATGTATCATTTTTCAGCTTTGATCATATCTAGCACCCACGGTTGTGTAATATGCACTCTTTTCTGTAGCTATTTTTACCCTAGGATTATATCAAATAGTCCTATATTTATAACGAGATGATATATGTTAATATGTTCTGATTAATTTAGAGATAATCTAGCCAAATGGTGCCACTGTGCCTTTCTTATTACTTATCGTACTTATGAACTTTTGATAGGGATTCGAGGGTATTGACATAGAGACTATTATTTTAGTACCCAGGATTTAATGATAATGTTCCAAAGCTTCTCATCTACGCGTGCCACGAAACTTGCCAATTCTTTTTATCTTTCAACTTTCATTTTTTTTTTTTTTTTTTTTTTTTTGGACATTGATACTTGATCAACTGATTAGTTTAGGTATTATCATGTACATTGTTGATCTATGAAATTAACGTCTATATCGTAAGAACCCATAAGATACATTGCATTTATAAAAGCATACTGCTTTTTAATTAATCTCTGCAGAGATTAATACTGAACAAGAAATCCGCCAGTAGAGCTACACTGCAGTAGTGTAAAAAATACTTTTTCAGCCATTTTTAGCTGTGGGGTGGGTCTGCAATAAAGACATCATTATTGGGGACATATCCCTTAAATTATTGGGTGGTTTGATAAAGAAAGCCCTGTAGGCTTTATTAAATTTAAGATTAAGTCCAAAATAAGTTTACTGGTAAAGTTTATCAATGTAAGAATAAATTGTGTAATGGTACAAAGTTCGTTTGACTCGGACATGATTTTATCCGGAATCACAAGTTTAAAAAAAATGGGTTTTTCCTCTAGGGTAATTTTGCCATTTTTCTCTTATTATTCATTGAGAAAAGCCAATGGCCTATAATTACCTCTTTTTAGAATTCATAAAAGATAAAGGTTGTTTTTCATTAAAAAAAATGGGCAGTCGTTTGATATCTATTGTAAAATTACAATAATATGTTTCCCTAGCTAACTTGTGTAAATTTTTATCACTCTTGGTGGCTAACTAATATTGAGGTCTTTTTCTTCAGTCATAATTTTGATGAGTACTTTTCATTGTCAGAAGGGGAAGATGTGTGCATTGTGGAACGTCTGTTCTCCTCGAGTCTGGTGGCTATTGTCAGTTTATCATCTCCCCGGAAGTTGAAAATCCTACATTTCAAGAAAGGAACCGAAATATGCAACTACAGTTATTCAAACACCATCCTGGTTGTCAAACTCAATAGAGCTGTACGATAGTTTTTTTCATTCTGACAGGGTGAAAATTTAAATATAAGTAGAAAGAATTAGTCCAAGAAAGCTTGGGGTATCGAGATTTTAAGTTTTTATGAGGGTCAAGGATTTATAAATTTGAAACTTCGTAGTAGCTGATGAAAGAATGAATTCCTTTTGTATTTTTAGCGACTGGTTGTGTGTTTAGAAGAGAGTCTCTACATCCACAATATTAGGGACATGAAACTGCTTCACACAATTCGAGAGACTCCCCCTAATCCCCGCGGCCTCTGCGCTCTCTCTACAAGCAACGAAAACTGCTATTTAGCGTATCCGGGAAGCAGCTCTATTGGAGAAATTCAAATATTTGACGCCGTTAACTTGCAAGCCAAATTAATGATTCCGGCACATGATAACCCATTAGCGGCAATGGCATTTAACTCTGAAGGAACAAAAATTGCTTCCGCTTCCATCAAGGTATAAAAATCTTACGTGATTCGTCAGGTTCATAATTTGATCAAATATTGCAGGGAACTGTGATTAGGATTTTCAATGTTTTGGATGGTACAAAACTATTTGAATTTAGGAGAGGGGTTAAGAGGTTGGTAATTTTTGGCTAGTCTTGTTATTTTGTACGGTGTTTTTAGTATTAATTGAGCCGGATTTGTTTGTAGGTGCGTCAATATCTATTCCTTGGCCTTTAGCATGGATTCCATGTTTCTGTGCGCATCTAGTAACACCGAAACTGTTCATGTTTTTAAATTGACTGAACCTAGTGAAATGTAAGTATAAATCTCAAAATTGTTTTAATGTGTTTTACCTCAATGACTGGGACTCTGCCTCCTCCATCCTAAGTCCTATCCAGGGTTCATATAAAAAAACGTTTCTAATTTTTATTATGGTTACTTTGGCAACAATGTTTTGAGAATTGGGCACTGACAATTTTGATTTAAGTCGTTATCCATTTTTGTGGACTTGCTCATTTTGTTGAGTCTTAAAGCTGTACCATCTGTTCATGAAATGTTTTCAAAAGAGAACTGTCATAGTTGACTAATTGTTATTTAGGAGTGAAGCGGAAGAACCTCAAAGCTGGATGGGTTATTTTGGCAAGGTGGTGATGCAGTCCGCTAGTTATTTGCCCGCTCAAGTCACTGACATGTTTAACCAGGGCCGCTCTTTCGCTACCGTCACTTTGCCTTTTTCTGGACTGAAAAATGTCTGCGCACTTGCTGTGTAAGTTTCTTTCATAATATTATCTACACTTTTAGTCCCTGGCCTTAAGGCTGTCTATTAAGAGGTCTGAGTTTTCTTGACAATTTTTTTTTTGTCCTGAAGCCTAATCTTATAGTATAATACAAATTTTTCTAGAATTCAAGAACAGTTATCAGTTTTAGTCGCATCCGCCGATGGTTATTTGTACATATACAGTTTAGATTCTGAAGATGGCGGTGATTGTACCATGCTCAAACAACATAGGTGAGTGCATTAATCAGTTTTAGGCTAATACCAATTTTAGAGTAGGGAGTCTGGTGTAGAATACCAAGAAATTTAATTGTCGAGTACTTAGTTGAGTATTTTATGTTGAATCGAGTAGTTGGGCCTTGGTCATTTTTCAAGAACTAGAATAATTGCGAATTGTAAAATGAGTAATCATTTCTTGAGTCAGGATTGCAGCTAAGCTACTTTCAAGTGAGTATATTGATATTATTATTTATCTTTGTATAAGGCTTGACAGTCAAGAAGACGTTAGCTCAAATAAGGACGCGACAACCACAGGCGCGGATAGATCTCCAAACCCTTCAGCCAGCGCTGTGGGAAGCCGACGTCCAGTCAGAACTCCTGGTAATGTGTTTTGATTTATTTCTTAATTCAATTTTCAATTTTATGATTTATCGGTGGTGGGAGTCATAATCGTGTTATAAAACTGGTGGTGAAGATAGCTATTCAGGGTAGACAATATGGTTTTGAAAGATAATAAGATGTACAAAGCTGCCAGTCACACGATGGATTTTTTTTATCGTTCAAATGGTGAATTGTAACAGACAGCCTGCATAGAAATAAAAATACGCGTAAAATCAAAGATTATGCGAAAATCAAAAGAAATTAGATATCCAACCAAAAAATTCTTGATTTCATTCTTAATCTTCATTCCTTAATTGTTTTCTGTAAATTCTTACTCTTAGACTTTTATGTTCTTCCAATAAGTATATTACGAAACTTTTATAGTCGCACATTCCATCGTATAATTTTTAAAGACTTCGACATACTCTATAGGGTTTGTATGAGTAAGGAATAATTTGAAAAAGTCAATCCTGAAAGTTGAAAAGTAGATCAAAAGGAAAGTTAAAAAGTAGGCGTAAGATTTAATGAAATTTAAAATAGATCAAAAGAGCAAGGACAGCGAAGAGTGTGGGAAATTGAAAAGTTGGCCCAAAGATCAAGGAAGCGAAAAATGATTGTTATCAAACATACTCTTAGAAAATCTTAAATTTATATACCAAATCTGAATTTTAGATAATTTCAAAATCTTTCATAATCACTGGTTAATTGAAGCTTCGTACAGACCATGCTATCAACAGGGCCGGGTTAAGTGATTTTTCGCTCTCAATATTTAAAAATCAAACTAAATCGAACATTCTTTCGCCCTTGCTTAGGGAAAATTCGTTAATTCACTGCCCTTTTATGGCATTTAGCCCTCCACCCGCCCCTTTATGGCGTACAGCTCACGCCCGCCTTCCCTTTTATGGCATTCAGTGAGCCCCGCTGGCTCCATATAGATTTCAGATGGTACCGCCCCATAGCCTTGTGCCCCTCCTTAATCCGGCCCTGATTATCAAACTACTACTTTGCTTTCTTTCACAAATCCAATCTATACTTCCCCTTTTGTTCTGTACCTCTTTGAAAACTATAGCCCATTTTTTCATTAACTATTTCATTTTATCATTGCCTTCCTTTAAAAAAAAAAGAAAAATAACAATATACTATTTCTTAAAGCCTACTACCCTTATTAACCCTAATCTTCAACCCTTGAGTAAAATTCCTAAAAAAAAAAGATTCATTCGCCCACCTTTAATGCGAGTTATAAAATCTACCAAAAAAATCGACAATCTTTCTTGTTTAAATGTGCAGGAACCACGAGCTACGCGGCTATAGTGCGCGGCGGTTCCGATTCTGGTACTCAGAAAGGTGTGTAGGCTTTCTGTTACGTCTAATTGTAAAGAACCTGGCTTCCCCCTCGACTTCAAAATAAGTAAAAAAATGGCACCGTTAAAGCAAGCTAGGGAATCTGAAAAAGAAAATAGTTGTTTTTTTACCAAATTTTCCTTTTCACATTCCTTTAAGAAAAGCATAAGCATGACGACAGTTTTGGCTGGCTTTTTTTTATATATATAATATCACGAATGGTAAATTTTATATTTTAATTTTTACCCAAAAAATATGTATATCGGTGTATGTTATTTACTCTTCTTTATTATTATTTTATTTGTATAAATTATATCTTGCGTTCAAAGTTTCTTTATTTATGCAATTTTCTTCTTAGTAGTTAAATTTGAGTTAAATTTTAAGATCTGTTTATAATTTTATTATTATTATTAAGGATATCGCGAAGGTATACCTTAACTAAGACTGGTTTTAATATTTTAAATCTTTTTTTCTGTGAAATAAAATTGATTTTAATTTTACTTTTAGGTTATTTTATTATTTTTTGGGAGGGTGTTTTTAAGGTTTTACTATTCACTTTTGCAAAATTAATTCATTTGCAAATATGACGTGTGAATTTTTGCAACACTCTAGGCCAAATTAAAGATAATCTAAAGGTTACGGTTTAGGAGGAAGATCTTCATAAGTTAATAAAGGGATAATGAAGACGAGTAATATTTTAAATCGATTAGCAGTAATTAAATATAAAAACTTTTAAAACTAGCTCACCAAAGGTTTCTTGTAAATTTACAAATTTGCAATTTTTAAGTTTAGCATAGAAAGTACTCCAGTGTTATTTTAATCTTACATTTTTCGTATTTTTTTTTTAAACGTGATTTTTCATTGGACTCCAACATCAGGGCTTTTTAGCAGTTGCGTTATGGCTTTAAAAGATTATATTTTTGGTGGAGCACTAACCACAATGAAAATTTTAACTCGGCACTAACTATATTGAGTTGGAATGCCTAGGGTAGTTCATGCTTTTCTTTGTTTTTTTTCTCTATCCCATCTACCTGGTTGCTGTTATTGACTGTCAGATGGATTGACTTCGGATGCGCAATCATCTTCACCTTCCCACGGGTCACTAGGTTCTGTTAGTAATGCGGGATATGTTGATGAAAATGATTTCCCGCCCATGTCTCATACTAACGAATGATTCAAGGTAATTATTTGGAAATAAGTTTTAGCCATTGAGGTGTGAATATTTAAACTAGGGTTCCTTTTTCATTTCCCAATAATTTAATCTTGGGAAGAATTTTTTGCAAATAGTAAACTTTATCATGCAGTATAAATAAGGTAATGTGATGATAAAATTGGACGCGTACAATCCCACTTTTCTCTGCATAAATGATGTCAATCCCATATTTTCAAAATATCATGGTTCGCGAACTGAAAATCTATATAGATCTCTAGAAGAAAATATATTCTTAACTCAATGGTTTTAGCTTTGCCAAATAAAACTTCTCAATTAATTTGCGCTAATGCAAGCTTTACCTAAAACATCTCTATGTTTAACAGGTGTTGACGTTTTGTATCAAGTTGCAATTGCTTTTAACCATTGCACTATCCCATCACAACATTGATACATTTTTATAGTAAATTTATATGAAAAAAAATAGCGGAGGAAGAAGTTCACGAGAGATATTTTCGCAAAATGTGACCAAGTTTGGATGTTAAGTGTAACTTCGCACGTGAAACGTTTATGAGCGACAAGTGTTCTTTAAGCTATAATTATAAACAAAATTAGAATAATCTATAAAATCACGGGGTAAGTCTTTGAAATACGATCATGTGTGCCCGGAAAAATAACGCATGTAAAAAGTAATATGTAAAATTCAGTGAAACAAGTTGGAAAAAAATTGTACAACAAAAAACAAACATATTGGACCCTGATATTAGATACTCTTGATTAGGTAGTTTGAGACATCTGGTGGTAGAAATTAAAACTACGAAGGTTTTCATACCTGTTTTTAAGACATTGTTTAAATTATTTCTCTAAAGTTTATTCCATCTTTAGTATGTTGCGTGTACAAAGCTGCGAAGCTAATTAAGCTCGGCTTTGTATGTGTTATAAAATCAAGGTGTGATAGACTATAGTGTAAGATAATTAGATATTAAAAAAATCATTGTAAAATCTCTCTTAAAGGCTTATATAAAGACGTTTCTTGTAAATTTAGACGTTTTACATATGAACTTGTAAATAATGCTAGAGGGTTGATGAATCACTACAATCCTGTTTCTTTTTTATTAGTACGAATGTTATAATGTATAGCTTATGCGTGTATTTTAAATAACGAATGTTCCAAATGCTAGATGCCATGTTTTTGAGTGATTTTTCTAATTTAAAGAAGTTTGAGTAAAAGTAAAAATGTTAGCTGGAAACTTCCCTAGAGGAAATTTTTATTAAGGCCTTTTATGATTGTTTGATATTATCAGAAATAGATGAACCGAAATTATCAACGAGCTATTCCTCTAACGCCACAGGCAAGTTCTCCGTTTCCCCTCTCTTAGACGACAGTTGTAGCCCCCTCCCCCGCGGAATTTCGCCTAGCCGAGAAACGTTGAATGCGCCACCTGGCTTGGTTTGCAGCCGTCGCTACGTGGGGCGATCAGTTTCCCAAGATCCTCCTCGGTATTTCATTGAGGCCGAGGAAGCCCATTCCCCCAGTGCTTACCCTCCCCATTCACTCCAAATAAAATGCATTTCCCAATCTAAGCTCTCGTTGATAATTTCGGTTCATCTATTTCTGATATTATTTTAATGTTTAGCTTTTCAATTTTCTTTTTTTTTTTTTTTTTTATGTATAAATATTATTCAATGTCTTATTATATTTTTGACTTTGACCCTAAGATTATAAGATTAATTTTAATTGTTACATACGATCAAAGGAAATAAAACCTTTCGCGATAGTTCTTTAGCTATCAAAGGTTATGTTCCCTTTAATAAAAAAACTGAAATTATGTTAAAACTGAAAGAAGTAGGTTTTTTCAGACAGTATTTGTAATTCAAAACATTTCTATTACATTGTGATATTAAAAAATTACAGGAAAATAATTCTTAAGATCATTCTGTAGGGATTTGTACATATAAATTGAGAACCTTATTGTAGCCACACAAATGTCATTTTGCAGTATAAGCTTGATAACTCGAGCAATTTTTAAAAATGCTGTATTACAAGATTGTGAACCAATTTGTAACTCGACTTAACGCAATTGACTAATTTAGTTCAAAGCTAAAAAATTAAGACTAATTGAGCCCCAATTCTTGCCTCGTCTAATTGATCTCGCGCCAAACGCTTGAATTTCATTGATGTTTCTCCATGCGCGTGACGTCATAGCATCAGTGGAGACCCTGCAGTGTTGCCAAGTCGTGCTTTTTTCCCATATTGTGGCACCTTGTTTAGAGATTATACGCTCTCTGCATAGAGGATAAAGAAAAGGAGTGGCAGCTTCCCCGCTCTAGAAGAGTAAATAACGTTGTGGCTCACAAAGATTAGTTCACGGAAGTTTCTCAGTATTGCGCGTAGAGATGCCTGTATGTAGACCTAAGCTTATCTAAAGAGGAACGAAGTTGCCACTCCTATTCTTTATTCTCTATGCTCTCTGGAACATTGGCATTTGGCAACACCCACCATGATGCAACCGAGAGAAACTGCCGCTTTTTCAGTCTTTCTAAAACAATTTAATAGTCGCTGTAAATATCATTTAGATTTTACTAGTTTTAGGTGCCAACTTCAAGTAAATTACTCTGTTTATTTTTAACTTTATATATGTATAATGCAAACTAATTTGGAAAACGTAACGGATCTATGATGCTCCTACAAAACATTTAAGCCTTGGTTTCATACTGGGCAAGTGGGCAGGCATTACTACTACATTACATTAGAAGTCCTGGGCTGCTCGGTGCTGGGCAAAACGCGATTGACTTTTAAACGTACAACCAATACTGATAACTCTTGGGGAAATTTGCGAATTTGGCACTGTCAGCAGATGAACAGAGGCCACCGCCAGAGTGAGCATCCAATTTAAAATCCAAAATTACCTAATTTAAGTGGTCATTATGTTATAACGATGTATCCAAACCTCGAGAATTGATCAATCAGCATAAGCAGTCATGGGAAATGGCCAACTCAAAACTTGTGAAATACGTTTGCGTGAAATGGTGGCGACGCTACTGGATTTTCTTCGCCTTAGCCATTATTGTTTTAGTTATACAAGGACTCCTGGCATACAATTTTTATAGTTTTAATTCGTTTAGTGATGAGGAATACGCTTTAAGGGGGAATACAGGAAGAAGTAAAGGAAATGTTCAGGTATTTTTAGGTCATAGTCATTAATTTAGCAGTTTATCTGAGATTATAAATAATGTTTCAATCCTCGTTTTCAACAGCAAACAAACGATCATTCCCAGCAAAGGTCTAATATATATCAAGAACCTCTAGTCAGCCGATATTTGGAAGACTATGCCGTTGACGATGAAGATTCGCCAAGTAACCTGTTTGAACGAGCAGGCAAAGATAGTAGTTCGAGAAATGGCCCTTTGAAAGACAACTTTGACCAGCATCAGAATCTCGTAGCCAAAGTCATTGTTCGTAACGCGAAAGACAGTTACGCTATTCGTGATGGTAATTCAAATGCCAGGCTCAAAAACTTGGGAGGTAGCAGTAACGTGGCGGCCATCGGTGACGCTTTGAGTAATATGGGTGTTAACAAGTCTTACGAGAACTTGAAACTGAATTTAGAGGAATTAGATTTTAAACCGTGGTGCAATATCAGCACACGGGAAGCCATATCCGCCATTCACCGCGCCAAAACGCAAAAGTGCAAACAAGAGATCGCAAATATATCGTGCCTTATACAGAACTCTTCTTTGTATCCAACTCGACTACCAAGATATTGTCCTACAGATGGTGAGTATTTATTTTAAGTTTTGAAATTAGTAAGGTTGTATTAGCAAGGTCCCCACATTAAGCTGAATAATTGCACACAGATGTCACAACTGTGCTTTGCTCAAAAATATTGTGTGTGCGCAGATCAAGCAGTGTTGTAATGTAATTAGGTTGCAAGCAGGTGCAGGGTGGGCTCAAGGCCTCTCGACTGTTGAACATGGGGTGACCAACTGCCATATAATTTGGCCTTCGCCAACTTGTTCAGCCCACCCATTTTAAAATAACTTCTGCAAGAGGTGCAACTATGGACAACTTAGCACTATTAGGAAAGAACTTTCGTAGAAGTAGTACTCAACTAGTCCCAGATTTAGTATTCCCTGGTTCCAAATAGATCTAGTCATAAGATTATCCATCCTAGATTCAGGGTAAACAAACCATCTAACCACTCGTGCTATTTTAAACCGTACGAGACTTCTTTGTGCATCTGCCCATACTCTCTAATCCTGGACAGCAAGAAGGCAGCAGACCAAACCACCCATACCTTTCTCCATAATATTTTGGAAAAGGCGCCAATCACGGAATTTCAAAGATATGAGATAGTTTAAAATATTGAATGGCTTGCTCAACTTGTTTTTGATGTAGCAGAAATGGGGAATATTTGTAATTGCGAATACTGAAATTCCCCCTTTATATGGGGATGTCACTGAGGTGAGAAAAGTTTGCAAGGTCAGACTGCCTCCTCCATATAGTATAAATAATATGAATAGAAGTTATTTTACCAAAAATGGGCATGTACTTTTGTATTACTAGCTGTCATGTTAAAACCATCAACTGTCTCACCATTAATGGTAGATTGGATTAGATAACGCTTTTTTTATTGGTATTTAGTTTTTAAAAGACACTCTATAGTTTTTTTCCTGAATTTTCGTTTTATTTTATTGTTTTGATTTTTTAGACGATTATTCTTTTAAAAATCTGGGTTGTTTTCGCGATGAGACAAAGCGTAGAATCTTATCCGGTTCTTTCGTTCGTTTATCGGACAACAGTCCACGTCGTTGCGTGGATCAGTGCCTTCGCTCTGGCTATCAATATGCCGGGGTTCAATACAGCAACGAATGTTTTTGCGGCAAAAGCCAGCCACCCGACAGTGCCAAGCTCCCCGAAAGTAAATGTGATAGGGCTTGCCCAAAATCGCCTTCCATTCAGTGCGGAGGCTTTTTAGCCATGAATGTTTTTCGTACTGGGTTGCCAAGTTAGTTTTTATTTTTATTTTATGTTTTTATTATTTTTAAGGCCTTTTGTTTTGTTTGCTTACGTTATACTCCAGAATATTACGTGGTTATGTATGCTTTTAATTCTTCCTAGTCCATAATTGGAATTTTTTTTATATAGTAGATAGTAAATCCAAAATTTATTTTTATTCGTAACTTATTTACGGAAAAAATTCCACTTGTTTTTCGCGAAGCTTTGCTTATGGGTACACCACTCGCAATTTTCGTTCAGGATCTGAAATTATATCAGTACTTATACCGAGTAAATTGTTTTAATTGATCTATTTGGTAGAATTTGCCAAGCGTGAACTCGTGATACCTCCCAAATGGTCCTCTCCCAGGAATGTTCGTGTTGTCTTTTTACTGACTGTCAATGGTCGTGCCTTACGGCAAGTTAAGCGACTTCTCAAAGCTCTCTATCACAAGCGTCATTATTTTTATATTCATGTTGATTCTGTAAGTTTCTCGTCGAATTTGCGTAAGCTTACATATGATAAGTCTTTAGAGATCTACGTATATATTCGTATAAATCGCGCAAAGTATAGTTTTAAAAGTTAATTCTTCAAAGTCAAGATAAAATATCTTAAAGGGAAGCCATCAATTTAAAGTTATTTGTTTTTCGGAATCAGCTTACCTATCATATCTAAACTATGCTTTGGCGTTTAAATGCAGAATGCTATCTGACAAAAACTGTTTTCTATAGATTCTTTTTGTTTAAAGTAGACAAACAACATGACATTCAGAAAGAATTTTCCAAATCAACTCCCGAAAATTTATGAATTTTTGCTTTATTTAAGGAGATTTTTTATGAAAATCAGCTAGATGCTGGAAAAAAATCAGACCATACTTATTCCAAAAATTAATGAAGTGAATGACTATTGTGTATTATTTTGCTAAAGAGATCTCTGAAGTCTTTCATTTATCAATTAGGAGCTGTTCAACTGGTTTTTTTAATTAAAAATAAACCATTTTCAGCGTCAAGATTACTTATACAGGGAACTATTACCGCTAGAGGAAAAACTTCCTAATGTTCGTTTATCAAGAAGGCGTTTATCGACCATATGGGGAGGAGCTAGCCTTTTGAAAATGTTGTTGGGTTGCATTTCTGACTTGCTCGATATCGATGGTTGGAAATGGGACTATGTTATTAATCTGAGTGAGAGTGATTTTCCTATTAAGTAAGTTTACTTAATGATTAATTTTTTTGACTAGACATAGAGTAGTTTTGGTTTGAAAACTAATTTTATGGCTCTTCGTAGATCCTTAGAAAAGCTAGAAATGTTTCTTACTGCCAATAAGGGAATGAATTTTGTCAAGTCTCATGGCCAAGATACCCAAAGGTAAGATTTATAACCATCCTAATCATGGAGCTTGCCTTTATTCATTGTAGGCATTCCTCTTTTTAGGTTTATCGCGAAACAAGGGCTTGACAAAAGTTTCTATGAGTGCGATACTCATATGTGGAGGCTAGGAGATCGACCTCTTCCCTGGGGCATTCGCATGGATGGTGGCAGCGATTGGATTGCTTTGAATAGAGATTTTTGCTCATACGTCACTTCGAAACTTGGGAAGCGAGACGAATTGTTAGAAGGCTTGAAAACAGTATTCCAATATACTCTTCTTCCTGCTGAAGTAAGACTCGTTAGTAATTTACTCAAAGCTACTGTGTTTAAATCTTCTTGTTATTTTATCAATTTTTAGTCTTTCTTTCACACTGTACTTCACAACAGTGCATTTTGTGAATACATTGTGGATAACAATTTGCATATAACGAATTGGAAACGTAAACAAGGGTGTAAGTGCCAGTATAAGCACATTGTTGATTGGTGTGGCTGTTCACCTAATGATTTCAAACTGGAAGATTGGCCTAGAATACAGGTCAGTTCTCTTTAATCTTGTAATAATAGTGTGTGTAAAAAAAATAAAGTAATAATCCTAATGTAATGTATTTTTTTTCCCTTACAGTCGACAGAAGACCGACCTTTCTTCTTCGCTCGCAAATTTGAACCTTCTGTTTGTCAGTCAATTATAGAGCAGGTAGAACGTTGGATTACAGGACCAAGGGAAGCTTGTAAGTCAAAATTCTTCATTATACGCTGCTGTAGTAGGCATTTTATATTTGTCCTCAATGACAATGATGGTAGCGACCTAACTTGAGCCCTTTTACTCTTAAAACCATAGAAGTGCATTAAGATAAATTCAAATTTTGTATTTTTAGTGGTTCCCTCTACATTCTCGTATTGGCAAAATGAATACCATTACCAAGATCGTTCTCCACCCTCAAATGATGCATATCTGAGCGTGTTTTCGAGTTTTGGTCGTCTAGGCGTAAAACAGCTACGAGAGGCTGGTGAAGGAAGTTGTCTTCCGACGTTTCATCAAGTACTCGAAGCTAATCTGTACTTCGAAGACGATGACTATAAGGGAACGCTCATTCTTTACGAGGCCTTTCTACCAAAAATCAGAGAACCAGTTGTTCTAGAGACTCAAGTTCGTCCCATTCACAAGTTCACCGTCCACAAGGCCATCGGTCCTTTGGGAAGCCTTAAACATATTCAGGTATAATTATGAATTTAGAAATTATATTTTTAAACCTCATTGTTTTCTATTTTGAGTAGGCGTTATAGTAACTTGAATGTTTCTTTACAACTATAGGTTGGTTCTGATTTTGATCAGAAGGAGCAAGTATTCCGAAATTTTGGCCGAATATTAGGACCTTTTTCGGACCCAGTGGCAGTTCATCGCTGGGGTGCAGTTAGTCAAGCCTTTCCTGTTACGTTCGTTTGGGTTGATCCTATAGGAATCGTCGCTGGATCCTACGAAATTAGAATTGAACCAGGCACCAGTCAGGTAATATTAATTTCCCAGTTTCACTAAAGGTCTAACGTATATGGTATAAGACAAGGTTAAAAAACATTTTAATATCAAATAATCGGCACTATTCTTAAGTGCAATAATAAATTGGTTGGTTTTTCTTTATAAAATAAAGAAACCAACTCAAAATTTGAAAATTACACCCCATAGCTGTAGAGCGTTACTTGACTAATTATTATTGATGCTGTGGCTCTATATAGCATAATCTTTTCACTTGAAAATATTATAGGTTTACTAGCAGCCAATGAAAATTGCATTCCCAATTGCTTAAAGCCAAGGATCCCACATTTTAGGATAATTACTTGATTTAAGATCAAATTTTTATCCTGTCTTATGCCTTTAAATTGTTTTTACAATATTGATAGGGTTATCAACTTATTTGGCATAACAATTTTGGTATTTTTGCTTATTTTTCATATAAATTTTGGTACTGTATGATAGTGCCTATATATTGTTGATTTGTGACCATTGCAAGCTTTGTTTGATAACTGTAGTCAATTCCAGGACTTGATAACTTGCGAAATGTTAGTATTCCTTTATCAATGCATCTCTTCAATCAAATTTTGTAATAACAGGGGGCTTAGCTTTTCGCATGTGAATGAAACGATTATATTAAGAGTAATCGTATGTTTGACTCGGTTAATTATGTTTGATGAATGGATTGTTGCTTGGTGATCATTGCAAGCTTATAATCTGCATTGATACAGTTGGTTAGTGACAGTTGCGAGCATACTTGGTTTCACAAATGATTTGGTGACAGTTACTTTGGATCAGTAGCTAGTGCGTTTCCCAGTTTTGACTTGATGATTGCAAGCTTACATGACTCGGTTTCTTTGATTGGTAGCAAAATACTGTAAGGATTATAGCCCTTTTTATTGGTTTTCCAATTTTACCTCTTGGCAAGCTTTTTTTAAGTATGTGAGTAGCTTTTAAGCCTTGCATGTTTCATCCACGGAATTTTTACCACACTGTTATTACTATGGATAACTTACAAGTTAAGACTTTCTCATCAAGCAGTTGGGTGAAATTAATGTTAGATCTTACAAATGACAAAATGAACTAAGGAACTTACTCATTTTGATTGTAATAGATCTACACTTTGGCTCATTTGGTCTCTTTCGTATAAATTTTTAGCTTGCTGTTATTATTTATGCATCAGCCCTTTTGTTCAATTTCTAAATCATTTCATCAGTATATAATGTCCAAAATTTTGGGTATTTTTCACGATGAAGGTTCTTAACCACAAGCCTACTTTTCGTCAACCATTGCGAGCTGGAATTTGGTCTTTACTGCTCATGAAAGAGTGGGTTTTAGGCGCAGAAGTTCAGTTTTTGGTTGTTCCTTTATCGACTCACGAAGGTCAACCAATTTCTCAGGATAAAGCTCGCACACTTCACGACGGCCCCAGCGGCCAGCCTTATGTTGACCTGGATTTTTCCCAAGTCGCGACCTTGCTCTCTACTCTAAGACAAAGTCAAACGAATTTTGCCAACAAAAATATTGGTAATTCGTTACACGAAACCAATCGTTTAGCTCTCTCCAATTCTGGTCGATACGGATCGGATTTGGAATCTTGGATCGACAGTTTAGTGGCTGGTTTTTGGTCAACGCAAACAACTTGCTTCAAAGCGTCACCTACTCACGCCACGGGCGGTGCCTTGTGTCCTGGTTTAGATTTGGAACGATGTCAGGAAACGACTTGGAGTTCTTTATCACCCGATCCCAAATCCGAAATTACTAAAGTCGATTCCATTAGTGGGAGACTTCGATAATCCAATTATATAGGTTATTAATTGTGTAAATGTGTATAGAGGAGATATTCTACGTAGTATATAGGTTATAGGTAAATAACAAAAAAGAGTATAACATTATTTTTCGAGCGAGCACCAAATAATCACGTTAGTGTCAAATGTTTTTATACAAGAGTTTCGCTGGAAGCAAAGCGATACATTTTTAGGAATTTAGTTTTTAATCAATATTTAAGATTCTTTCAATTAAGGTTTTTCTAGCAAACAAACGAATGCAGTTAACCATAGCTATTTTAATTTGATAGCTAATACCTAAGCAGTTTTTCATGAAGTAGAATCAAGCGCTTTACGACAATATTTTTAATCAATTTAGTTTTGTTAATATCTTTAAAGCTTAAGAAAGACTTTCTTAATCAATCCTATCGAGCCATTTTATCAACCTACAAAATCCTAAACTCTTCAATCACTTACAAATATACAAAACCAATTGCTGGCAATGATGCTATCCTTTAAAATAGATTGAGACTTTTATTGGCACGATAAGATCATATTTATGAAGGAGCAAAATTTTATTTTGTTCCCAAACTGTTCTAATTATCGTAGTGATTATTTGATATATTTAGCCAAATAGACAATAATCCGTAAAAAAACCTTAAAGTATACACTAACAAATACCAGTATTTAATTAATGGTTTCAATGTTTATAAGTTGGCTTAAAATTACAATAGCCAGCTATATTTCAGTATTTAAATCAGATTGACTGTCGTAAAAATCAAGCTTTTATGTCCATAAACCTCGCAAGATAACCAAAAAATATACCCAGATACCTAGTAATATTTTACAATTTTTTGTTGACCATAGGTTTTGGTTGCACTTGTAGGGAAAATCAGAACAATTCTGAGGCTTAATGAAGAATTACTTGAGAAGAGTGATTTTCTTGCTATTTTTCCATGGTTAACTGATGCCAAGAATGAATTGAAGCCCCTAAGAACCTTGAGAGAGTGCTAACCTCTGGTAACATCCTCGCATACTTATCCTAAAACAGCGTCTGCTTATTTATTGGCCCCACCTCACCATGGCCAACTAAGATCGATGGAAGAGCTGATTGAAGTTGGCTGTGGTGAGGCGGATCCAATAAATAAAAAGGCAGATGCCATTTTACGATAAAGTAGTCGAGGATGCAGACTTCAAGGTTCTCAGCAACTCAATTCGTTCTTGCTGATGCTGGTAATAATGTGTAAATTATTAATGTTAAGCTTCAAAAGTTTAGATGGCAAGAAAACACAAAATTGATTGTCATAATTAAAATCTATGGTCATGAAAATCTTTACTTGCGCACGACACTTTCACATTCAGACTAAAACTAAAATAATTCAGGATTTTATACCAAGGCCACTATGTGTAAAAAGCATTTATTTAACAAAGTTAAGAATAATGATTAGTTTTGCGACTCATTTAGCTTAATATGATATCGGAAATAATCGTGGAAATATAGTTTACTTAAAAAATACGCGACTCTAATATCCTTTTAAAGGGTTTCCCGTTCACCATAATAATGGTGTTTAATCTTACAATTTTATCTGTGCCATGTTTATTTTTGTTGCATTTGTAGTAAGCTTACATTTAGTTCCTATTTGAATATTTAAAAGATTCCTGATATCCATTTATTATAAGAATTATGCTTTTAGTTGGCAAACGTTTTTCCCCATCCCACAAGTGAAGTGCAATAAGGCAGAATAAGCCCAGAATTGTGTACATATCAATTAATAATGATGCGTAAACTGATTTATTTTAATTGGCTTTAATTAAGCTCGTGTAGATATTAAATCTTACTCAAATTCCAACACGGTTTCTAGATTTCCCCCCCCCCCCCCCCCCCTCACACCAACAACTCTTGCGCAAATTTATCTACAACCTAAGTTGAATTTACTTTGGATGTTTCACCTCTGTGAAAAAAAAAATCAAAATTAACTAATAATGTTTATAAAAGTGTAATTACTAACCCAGATCGTACGTGTATGTGTGTATCTAATTGTTAAAGATAATGTTCAAATTTTTATAATAATTTAATCGTAAATTATTACTGGCATTTTGCGTTGGCTCGCTACTCTAGAATGTATAAAAATAATTAATTAGAAATCAGCAGCCATTTTGTTGGAGCCAAGCGCGTGTCGTTGGAAGAATCTCTAGTCTTCAGTCAGTTGAACAGTAAAATCAGGGACAAGTCACAAATATTCTTTATAGAAATAAGTTCCACTTAAGTGGACCCCATTTATTACACAAACTTGAGTATGATATTTTCTATTACAGTTTATAAAAAGTGGTCTAAAGTTTTCTTGGGGACTTTTGTATAGACCTAATAGAATCATGATGTTGGGTTAACCACTTCCGAAAAATCTCTACCCCTATTACTTGATTATGTAACTGATTACAGCCTTTGTTAATGCTAAATACGTACTCATTTACGTAAACACCACAAGCTGCAGGCTTGTACAGTACACTGATTACTTTGAGTGATCAGCCCCTTGCAGAAGTTGCAGTTGAAACTAACACTAGGAAATATTTTTTTAAAAAAATAATAAGATATCGGAAAATTCTTAAGACTTCTGGAAAACAAATGCGTATAAATTATGCAGCTCTCGTAGTGGGAATTTTTTTTGGGGGGAGGGGGATTTATCCTATACCACAATACACGATTTTAGCATTTTAATGTGCACATGAGCACGATTGAAGTGCCGACATACTGTCATGAAGAGAAACTTTACTCATGTTTCTAGGCGCAGGGAAGGTAATTATTACCTTGGGTGGCTATTTGTCACTTCGATTTTTTCCTAAAATACGCAGATCATGGAAAATGTGGGCATACATTACTTACCCCATGTTGGGTTTTCTCCCATCCCTTCGCAACAAAGCTTGGTTTCTCCAAAGACAGCTATAGGTAATGCTAAAATAGTGTATTAAAAAAAATTGGTAAATTTAATACTCGTTACTACGTTGTACATTAGATAATGTGAAAAAGGTCCCACCAACTATTCAAACCTGGTTATGTATTACATAGGCCTAGTTTTTATTAAAAACTAATAAACTTTGTACGCGAAAAATATATTAGTAATTAACGCAAAGCTTACAAAGATTCTTTGTATTCTTTTTTACAATTTTAAAGATATTTCTGTCATAAGTGCCTTGTCACGTAAAAGAAAAAACCGTCGATAATTACTAATAAACTCAAAGCTATGAATGTTTTCATTATAATAATTCTAGTTATATTTTGGATGGGTATCTTAATCAGTTTGTACTTCCAGAGTAAAATATAGACTGTGGGTAAGGGAAATCATATGATTTGACATCTAGAATGTTTCTCAAAATAAAAACTTTAAAATGTTAAACGACTGGGTCTAGGTAGCTTAACCGGGATAAGTATTCAATCCACCTGGTGAAAAACAGAACTAGCACAATCAGTTCATGTGGTTCCCCGCACGGTCTATATTTCACTCAGGTCTATATGGTCGAATTGGTGACGCTATTCCCAAGGTGAGCTGACCCTGGGAAGGCTGATGCACACTGAAACTCGAGCAGTGCTTAGGTTTTGGCGTTTCTAGCCAAGCCACACCTAAAGTGAGGAATACGCGTGAAACGCGCCGTGTGTCGCTTATAAGTCGCTCGCGAAATTTGGGAAATCGTCAATTTTCACAAACACAATGAAATGTTTACGAGACTTGCTGGTTCGACATTTTTGCGAGAACTACAGTGTGCATCCACTTTTACTGAGGCAGGTTTTTTTATAATGACTGGTTTAAAAGCCTGAACAGTAGAGACTTGCACATACTTTAACCTAAATGAAGACAAGACTAAGTACTGCACCAAAGAATTCTTTCATCCCTCCCACTATTACACCCTCCTACTTTATTCCTCCACGATTTAGCATTAAGCTCGAGCTTGTAAAGCTATCTTGACAGGTTTTATAATAGACGAAGGCACTACTATGGTACCTCACCAAAGCAGTCTTTATCCTCCAACTTAATTCTTCCATTCCTCCAACTTTATAACTCTATCCCTCCAACTTTATTCCTCTATCCCTCCAACTTTATTCCTCTATCCCTCCAACTTTATTCCTCTATCCCTCCAACTTTATTCCTCTATCCCTCCAACTTTATTCCTCCATTCCTCCTACTTTATTCCTCCATTCCTCCTACTTTATTCCTCCATTCCTCCTACTTTATTCCTCCATTCCTCCTACTTTATTCCTCCATTCCTCCTACTTTATTCCTCCATTCCTCCTACTTTATTCCTCCATTCCTCCTACTTTATTCCTCAATTCCTCCTACTTTATTCCTCCATTCTCTTTAACTTTATTCCTCCATTCTCTTTAACTTTATTCTTCCATTCTCTTTAACTTTATTCCTCCATTCTCTTTAACTTTATTCCTCCATTCTCTTTAACTTTATTCCTCCATTCTCTTTAACTTTATTCCTCCATTCTCTTTAACTTTATTCCTCCATTCTCTTTAACTTTATTCCTCCATTCTCTTTAACTTTATTCCTCCATTCTCTTTAACTTTATTCCTCCATTCTCTTTAACTTTATTCCTCCATTCTCTTCAACTTTATTCCTCCATTATCTTCAACTTTATTCCTCCATTATCTTCAACTTTATTCCTCCATTCTCTTCAACTTTATTCTTCCATTCCTCCTACCTTATTCTTCCATTCCTCCTACCTTATTCTTCCATTCCTCCTACCTTATTCTTCCATTCCTCCTACCTTATTCTTCCATTCCTCCTCCCTTATTCTTCCATTCCTCCTCCCTTATTCTTCCATTCCTCCTCCCTTATTCTTCCAATCCTCCTCCCTTATTCCTCCAAGGTTTAACATTAATCTCGAGCCTGTAAAGCTACATTCACATAGTTTTAGAAGTTATATCCACTTTGGTAAGGACAAAACATACGCAACTATAAATTAACTACAGCTATCGTTTTATTATCTTTGAAGTTGCTTACCATTTTAATTTAAACCCCAAATTTTGATATTGGTATTCGTATAGGGTAAGCCCTAACCGCTCTTGTAAAAATGGAGAAAATGTGTGAACGCGGGTTGAGCTATCCCACCATAAATAGTTTAAAAATACATCGCTAGATGGCGATACGTTCGCTATGTAGTGATACTCTGATATACCGCGTCCGCGTGAGGTTCGAATTTGCTTAAAAAAACCTGTGTTTTTTTACCGATATTTATTTATTTGTTTTAAAAATAATTAATTCCTGTCATACAAGTATTTCTAGATAGACAATCTGTACTATTAGGTAGTTTGAAAACTCGTCTATTACGCCTACAGTTCTTTGACCTATACGATAAAACTATATTTTATGTTTTACCCTCAAGCTATGTATTTATTTTCTCTAAAATTTTTTTTTTTTGGTTAAACAGGATTTTGACCTGGGCGATTTTTACCAGTGTAGGAATTCAAGGCCGATGTATTCAGTTCATCTGTGTCTGAAGGTTTCTCAAATCTCAACAAGCTCTTTTCATTCAATCCCAATTATGTAAGTCCTATCAATTTTTTTTGCTTTGATTTCTTTAGCCTTGAGTTTGAATAGTGAATTGTTGTATTGTGAAAAATTACCAGGGAGGGGGAAGAGGACGTTATGTGGTTGTAGATAGATTCATTAGAGGCTATTTCTATTAATATTTATTTAATAGTAATCTACAGTCCTTCGTTTTTGCGCGTATTACATCGTATTATAGTTCTTCTGGCGTTATTTTGAAAATACATTTCATAAAGATTACGCGTCTATTTTAGTTATATTGAATTTATTTGTTTACGGGCGAAAGTTTACTTTTCTCAAGGAAACTATTATTTAATTCCCCGTAAAAATTAACGTTTTGACGGAAATGTTTGAGTTTAAATTCCTCGATTTTGTACAGTTGTAGGTTAGAGGAAAACCCGGTTATTTTAACGGTGAGCATGAGTTAGACACGTGAAAGATCCATTTTTTTTATCCTGCCGAATATCAATGATATTTATCCAGGATTTTAAATTTAAAATAGTATGGTGAGCTTGAAACCCAGTGATTTTTTTTTTTTTTTTTTTTTTTTTTTTTTTTCCCCTTCATATTCTTGTCGAAACCTATAAGGATTTAGGCCTAAATTGACATTGGTCATATTCTTTTTTACGAGTTGGGTTCAAAACGAATCAAAATGGGTATTATTAAAATTAATAATGTTTATTTTCGAGGTACAGTTATTGTACCCCGATTCAAAGGGCAACTGATAAACATATAATATGACAGTAACATAGGGATAACGCGTATTGTCCCATATGGATAACGCCAGAAGCCGAGGAAACCCTCCTTTGAAGTCTATTACTCCCTGGTCTTGTCTACCCCTCTCTGTATGGGTTATTCCCAAAAGGCGCGATTCGTACGCCTCCTAACGGTAGATGTTTTCGGAGCGGGAGTTCGTCGAGCGAATATCTCTAGCAGCCTTGGAGTTCGTCCAAAAACGTCGTCGTTTGTGGAGAGAGAGAATTTCCAATTTTCCGTAGACAGGGGGGATGAAGTAGGACCCTTTCTAACTCGTAAAATTGGGAATTTTACCCATACAGAGAGGAGCGCTATATGGAACATTGGAGTAGTAGACTTCAAAGGAGGGTTTCATCGGCTTCTGATAACGCGTATTTTTTCCCATAGGGATAACACCTTTACACATGGCGTTTCGTTCTGACTAAACAGACAGACGGAATTGTTTTTTTTTATTTTATTTTATTTTAATTTTTTGCGTGTGTGTTTGGAGAATTTTAAGTACTTGGAGTATAATCCTTTTACCCACCCTCGTTTAATTTTAATATTGGTCCTTATAGTCGATTGAATATACGGTTGTCTGTACTTTTGGAATCTCATGAATATCTAATTTTTCCTTATTCTCGAAGTTTTATTATCTCTAACTATGGCGAAACTAGAAACTTTTGGGAAATTGTCTTTTAAATAACACGTTTAAGAATAATTTAAAAAAATTTCCTTTAAACTTTTAATAGGATTATTATCGTTAGTATATTCGCAATTTTCACGGTCATTTCGGAAATATTAAGCGGGTACGTGTTAAAAGGAAGTAGGCTCAAAAACAAATAAGCATTATAGGTATATCTTATCGAATTTTCAAAAATTATAGATAAGTTTTCTGAATTTGAAGTATTTTCTAGAATTTTCTTACTTTAATAATGTCAATGATCTATTACTATTAACATGCGCACCTATCTTAATAACCTGACGTTCTTTAGCGTCCTCTAACGGCAAACAGTGGCAAAAGTAACTAACAAAACCATGTACGCGTCTTTCTCTCTATAAATCCATAACAGCCTCGTGTGAAGTTAGTTCATTCTTTAGCCTGCACTGTTTGCCGTTAGAGGACTCTTTTTGAAACTAACCCAGGGGTAGACAAGACCCGGGAGTAATAGACTTCAAAGGAGGGTTTCATCGGCTTCTGATAATAATAATAATAATAATCAGACAAAACCTATTTGGTTAAAATTAGCAAGGTCTCCATACTTTTACGTCACTTCCTATGTTGTTTAACATTGATATCTATTCGCTTCAGCTTTTTTCTTTACGCAAACTATTAATGAACAGAAATATATATTAGTTTTAATGTACACGTGTTACATTATTGCCCTTTCAATAAATAATCTCGAAGGTAGGGAAGGTGAATTGGGAAATCCAGATTTTTTAACTAATGGGTAAAGTTTCCTGCAATTTTATATTATCAATATCCATTACTTTGAAGGCCCGTCTTGAAAGTTTCCTTAATTACAGTACCAAGATAATCAATTTTCTCTCTCGGAATAGGTAATACCCACCACCCCAGTTAATTAAGGAGTTCAAGGCTTTGAAAATCGTAATACAGACGTTGTCGTACACCTGTTAAGCGTAGATAATTATTCCGATACGAGTTAAAAATACGCGGGTTTTATACTTCCAAATCCGAGCAATTAATGTTTGAATTATGTATGATTAGTTTTTAGCTTGTCACCCTCCCTTTAAGGAAACAGCGTCCTTTTTAGCTACACCTCCCTAGAGTGGGGTGTAGGTATTGCATTCGTTGCGGAGGCGCAACCGCTGTCGCCCGTTGCTTTTAGAAAAACAAAAAGTCGCGTATGATTACTTGAAAAACATGAAAAGCGCTTAATTTTGAAAACTTGAATATGCGAAATTGAGAAATGGAATATATGTGTTTCTCTATACTTTCGTTGTTTTAAATAATTTTTCATTTGAAATTATTTGTTGCTTAATATAAGGAAATTTGGGAACTTGATTTTTAGGCGTTTACAGTTAAGATTTTCTTTTTTGCTATTCGGGCTTGAAAATCTTGTTTTCTTTTCTTTTTCTTTACAAGGACAAATAATAAAATATTAGCTAATATCTTAAGTTTATAATTCATTCTCGAATTACGCAATATTAGCAAAATCTTCCTTGGTAATATTATCCATTTTCAAATTTTTGCAAGATATCAAAATCGAAATTTCTATATATTTATGAAGAGTAGGTTAAACACGTGTTAATATGATCCAACCAAGGTCTTTTTTTCCTCTTTTTATTATCTTAGCGACGTGTTCGTATCGTCTGAGTAATAACGAGCCATCTGATTGGTTATTTCTGAAATTAAAACGATAGGGAATTCCGGAGAAAACCATAAACCACGCCACTCATACTATTTTATCGCGAAATACACGATGTTTTTTTTTTGCAGTCTTCGCAGTCAAAATATCGATCGAACGACTGATCGCAATCTGTTATCTTAAATTGTTCGCGAACGGTGTTGGAATAGTTGTTTAAGCCTTTGCGGATTAACACACGATGTTAAACCTCGCAGTAGTGAAAGTGGTTTATCAAACAACTCGCTCGCTAAGAGTTGAGTAAATTGATTGATAAGAAAAACACGAGTGTTTTTATCTTTAAAATATTTAATTGAGACAGACGCGTATTTTAAATAATTTGATATTCAATTTTAGAGTATGGTTAAATCCCAAAAAAGTTATGACTCCCTTGATCTTAATTTAAACAGATTATAAATATAATTAACGGGGATAACCTCGTTGAATTGATTATCGATTTGAATAGTTAACATCCAAGAAACTGAGATTTTGAGCTTAATCTTTATAGTCTATTCCATTTGTAAATAGGCCTGGCTCGAATAGTTGGTTATATCAGAGGTATATAATAACCCCCTTCGGGGGGAAGTATGAAAGCCCCTATACTACCAATGCTAAAAATCACGAACAACAAGAGCCCGCTGCTGACTATCTAGGCCACTAGCTCGCGCTGGACTTCTCAATGTCGCTACTCTAGTAAATGGTCTTTGTATAAACAAGACGGCTCGATTTGTGTTTAGAACTTCCTGTCTCAGGAGTCAGGCTGTCTGTTAAATTGGAGTCGAAGGTTGACTTCAGCTCGCGAGTTCCGGAAGTGTGCGTAGGGAAAATTTAGTGAGGCTCAAAATGGTGTAATTATTTTTTGGGAGTAAAGCGGTGTGTCGATCCGCCGCGATTTACGCCGGGCACTTGTTGTTCGTGGATTTTGCCTACCTTTCATACTTCCCCCCGAAGGGGGTTATTATATACCTCTGGTTATATATATTTATAATATAAGGTATAGACGTATTCGAAAATTTCCTATAGACAAAATATCTCCAAGGAGCTCCCCCCTCCCCCCTACAAGTTTCACTTGCAGAAAAATAAATATTTTGTCAATAAAATACGTAAAATTCCACTTGTAATTGCTGAGCCCCCGAGCAGAAAGTAATTTAGGATATTTTAGTATTATTGTATCTGTAAAAATATTAATATGGTGTTCAAATTAATACTAATTACCAATTAATGGCAGTGATCTTGAAATTTGGAATGTTAAATTTGCAAATTTAGTTTTCATATATGCTTAATTTGCATAAAGATGAAGTTCATAAAGAGACTTGAAAGCCAGTATATCATCCCTCCCTTTGTATAAGAGGCGATACTGTACGCGAAAGGTAGAGATGATGACACCGAGTCGGAGCACGCAACTCCTCTTTAGCACGAACATTTTTAGAAGGATTTAAATTTTATTACATGAGCATTAAAATATCCCTTCGTGGTGCGCTAATCAGATTGTTCTTTCCAAGAGTGTAAGAGAGTATAGATAAGATTACTTAGTTAAATCTCAAAAATGTTTTAAAACAAAAATTTAAAGCAAGAGATTCAAAATCACTCTTGTTTTCAATGGTGTGCAATAAACTTTCCCTAAATGTAGGCTGGACACAACTATAAATAAATAGGATTCCTTACACTGAAAACTCTCTTTGAAACTCGTGGGAACATTGAACCATGAACAAACACCAACAAAAATAACTTTTAAAGTGTATTCATCGAATTGAAAGCGATAGAGTTAATACGTCCGTCACTCGTATCGCTTTCTCACCGATATTTCACAACATTGCATCTAATTCAGTAGACAGACTGTATAAATATATTCATAACTGGTTTCTAATATAACTAGTTTAGATGTTACTTTTGTCTACGAAATGCACATAATTGGGGTTTGAATCTTTAAGAATCTTTAATTTTTTATACGTCTGGTTTTTTTTTTTTTTTTTTTTTTTTTGGAACACTTTACCATTCGTGAATCGTCAATAATTTTCGTGTTGTTACACGAATTGATAGCTATCTTAGATGTCGAGATATCAAAAATTTTCGCTCTAGCAAAAACGTGTACAAAATGAAAATAGTCAAAAACTATTGTAGATTAATTAGGTAGCGAATAATAGAAGTAAAAAAATATTTGTAAACACTAACACTTCTTATTATGCTTAAACATTTCGTCCAAACCTTCTAAAATGGGTGTATATTATGGAAAAAGCGCTTTTCGTAAAGAGGATTTGAAATTGGCGTTTTTTCCGAGAGAAATTATAATTACCAGAAAAGGGGAGTGGCCAATTTTCGCGCGCTTTATTGTTCCCGCGGAAATTGTAGCTATCTTTCGAGAAAAGCGCGCGAATTTCCGCGCGCCAATCTCGATTACGAAAGCCCGCGAAATTTTCGTGATATATCTGATTTTTCTCTATATTTTGGAGGCTAAAATTTAGGTGAAGGTGATCATTATTGTTGAAACCACGGAACGAAGCTTCACTTCTTCTATCATTAGTGGTTGCCGTTCATTGGCTAGAACACCCGTGACGTTATTACCCCCTTAAACGAAGTCAGTTTTTACCCATAATTTAGATAAAACCATAACTGAGAAGACAGATAATCTCTAATTGAGAACACATTGTCCGAATAACTGTTGCCCAATTATTTGCCGTAACAAAAGAAAACACGATTAGTAATTGTAGACATTTTTGTCAGATTTTTCTATTCTTTTAACCACGTTTTATTTTGTCATTTTCACGACAAACAATCTCAAGGCCGTTATTTTGATTCGAGGTTTTCCTGCTATTATTATTATTATCATCCTATATTATCGTAAGATGTTTTAGCGGAAAATAAGGAATAAATTGTCCTTAAAACATTAATGGAATGTTAAATTAAGGAATTTTGCATTTTTTTGTTTGGCCTACGAGAAATCCACCAAAGATGTTTTGATGCCAATTGCTGAATATAACAAATTTTAATTGAGTTTTCTCGATGACTTAAGCGGATAAATATTAGAAAACATATTTGGAATTACCTGATTCGAAGTTCTAGAAAATTCTTTTGAGTAGTGCTGCCTAGGAGTATTAACTACTGGATACCTATCTTAATAGATAAAGAGGTATAACACAACCTGGCTTTCATAATTATCCTCTAACGGCAAACTGAGGCGAACTTCTGCTCATATTTTATTCTCAGCAGCCACGCACGAAATTTGACTTACATTTTTGCCTCTGTTTGCCGTTAGAGGGCGCTTATGAATACCAGGTTTTGTAATCTTTATCTATTAAGATAGGTCTCCACTGTCCAATAATTAATGTCTGCTAATTCGCGGTCAAATGAGAATTGTAGAGAAATCAGTCAGCCCCAGTCTGATTAATATTTTTCCTGAGTCTATTTTAGTTCCATTTTAAATTTTGCATGCCTGATAATTTGACGTTTTATTGAATTCGATGTGAATCAATAATATTTAGTGAATTTTGGGGAATTGGAGACTTGATACTTGATATCATTTTAAAATTAATTTAATTTGAATATGATTGTTAATTAATATTTTCTGAACCAATTTCATACGGTTTTCAATGACAATTCCTTTGATTTTAAAGTTTAAACTAAAGCTAGATAAAATTCAAAAAATCCTAATATAATGGAAAATCGACCATAATCTTTGCGAAAATTTTACGCTTAATATCTTAAGCGTCTTGTTTCATAGTTCAATGATAATTAGGGGGTTGAAGAAACAAGAAATATATTCGTGCTTGGTTGGCTTAAATCGTAAAAACCATGGGAGCCCGGGCGCGGAAAAGTTACTTGGGTATACAACGTTCCCGCAACTCGTAAATAAATGCAACAGGAAAACTTCGTACGAAAAAATGAAAGTTCAAACATCCCCTTTTTTTCATCATTAAAATCATCTTTTCATGGTTGAAGTAAAAAAATAAAAATAAGTAAAATCCTTTAACTTTGCTTAAAGGGATAGTATCTTCATATAATGGTCAGAGGAAAAAACATTCTTTGGGCAATTGGACAGTTAGATATATATATAAAAATCGAGAAAAATATTCGCTGAAAAGATGTTGAGAAAATTTGGATAATAGTTTAACGTCAAAGACATTCAAAACGAAGTTTGGTGAATTTTGGTCATATAAGGGGCGGGATCTATTCGATACCATCAAACACATTCGAGGTCAACAGGTTGATAACTAATACCAGAGGTATATAATAACCCCCTTCGGGGGGAAGTATGAAAGCCGCTATACTACCAATGCTAAAAATCACGAACAACAAGAGCCCGCTGCTGTCTATCTAGGCCACTAGCTGGCGCTGGACTTCTCAGTGTCGCTACTCTAGTAAATGGTCTTTGTATAAACAAGACGGCTCGATTTGTGTTTAGAACTTCCTGTCTCAGGAGTCAGGCTGTCTGTTAAAATGGAGTCGAAGGTTGGCTTCGGCTCGCGAGTTCCGGAAGTGTGCGTAGGGAAAATTTAGTGAGGTTCAAAATGGTGTAACTATTTTTTGGGAGTAAAGCGGTGTGTCGATCCGCCGCGATTTACGCCGGGCACTTGTTGTTCGTCGATTTTGACTACCTTTCATACTTCCCCCCGAAGGGGGTTATTATATACCTCTGCTAATACACTCTTTTAGCCATAGTGACCGTTGTGAAAACTTGCCGTTGGGGCGTTTGGCTTTCAAAAGATGATTACATTTGCTCATATTTTCCCTCTAGCCTATATAGTTAGAAATTTCAGTCCCACCTTTCGTCAATTCGAAGGAGTTATTTTTGCACGAAGGTAACATAGGTACATTGGAAACTAGTCATCATCTAGTATGACTATTTTAAAGAGACAAATGAAAAGAAAAATCACGATAGGTTTTAATCTATTCTACTTCTAAGTAAGACATGTTTACATAGTAGAACATTCAGGAAGTTGACATTTAAATTCTATCAATCACAAGACAGCCTCCTGGGAGCGTTTCAAGCTCACGCTAAAATAGTTTTAGCTGGGTTGAAAAGGATCGTGTGTGCACGAAAGGCTCCCCAAAAAATATTAAAGTTTTTGAAGTATCTGTCTCATGAATTAAACTTAATTTATGTCTAATTCACCATGGTTAATAAATTTAATATAAA
Source organism: Odiellus spinosus (assembly GCA_963920705.1). Classification (NCBI taxonomy): domain Eukaryota; kingdom Metazoa; phylum Arthropoda; class Arachnida; order Opiliones; family Phalangiidae; genus Odiellus; species Odiellus spinosus. The sequence goes on along the minus strand of OY987229.1, from coordinate 19,626,227 downwards.
AAAGCTTTCAGTTCTAATTTTTGGCGACTGATTTTAAAATTATGTCATCAAATCGATAAAATTAATTTTTTGGGCGAAATAACGAGGAATTTTGCGATATGACCATATTCGTCAAAATATCTCCCTCCATTTTAAAATTAAATTAACGTAACTCGAATCACATGTTACAATCCCTTTAAGTTGACTTTAAGCTTTGCTTTTAAGATATACCGTCCGACTCCATTTTGGTTGGGCCTCCCCATAAATTTTTTCTTACATAACGAGTTTTATTTTTCAACTTCACCCGCTCACCTTGCTGTTTGTAAAATTATACCTGATTTCAGTGCACAAATATTGTGCCAAATAATTTTAGTACTATTTTTACAAAAGAACAACCCAAACGGCTCAGACCGATGCTAAAATTATCTAAAGCGAAATTATTAAGAAGGGCGGCTTACACCATGATACGTACTCTTCAGTTCTCTCCTACCCCTCTGTTGACCTCTCCGCTACTTCCCTAGAGATTGATTCAACAATTTCATACAGAGAATCATGGCGGGGTATATGTTTAAAATTAAGTTAATTATAATTAAACAGTAATCTTGTTTTTAGGTGATTTGAAGATAACGATTCTATCTATATGCAAAACAATATTCAAGCAATATTTCCACCTTAATTTTTATGAGGCGTTTTGGTTTTTCTTTGCATTATTTCGTTCGGTATTGTAGTGTGCCTGTATTTAACTTTTGAAAGACCGATTTCACGACAAAACTTACTCACAGGAATCTACCCTATTGTAGTTTTTACCCCCGGCGTTATACCCTGTATCTCGGTATGGTAAAACCCTCTTTTGAAGAATTGGGAATGACAGATAAAGAATTTGCTGAAATTCTCAACTTTCCTGTGCAGGCAATGGTTATTTGGTTTTTCCGAGGTTTTTTGAAATATATTAAAATAAACTTGAGTTGCTCTCCCTAAAACGTTGACAAAACAAAATTAGGTGCTACCTAGAAGTTAACCAAAATTATTTAATTTTATCCGATTAATTTTATTAATTAAATTTATTTAAAATTTCGGGTTATTCCTAAACTGTAAAGCTAATCATTTTTGCTGACTCATTATTAAAATGATAATGTAGCCTATTTCTCATGAAAACCAAAGGAAATTTTATTTTATTAGTATTTTAATTTTAAAATTATCGTCCAATCATATTTCAGGGTTGCCACAGGTCAGGGAATTTGAAAATGAACCAAATTTAAGATATTTTAAAAAGTCAGGGAATTTAAAGATCTTTCAAGAAGCCAGGAAATTACAGTCATTATCTGCGGATAATCCGTGTCAGTTGTATAGATTAGAACAAAGATACGCGTGCAAAGGGTTTGGCGAACGCAATTATATAAAAAATAAAAGGTTAAAAATTGGGTAGTATTAGCTGAAACGGTCAGGGAAAATCGTTGGAAAAGGTCAGGGAAAAACCTGGAAAAGTCAGGGAATTTGAATCTGAAAAAAACTGTGGCAACAATGAATTTTCTTACGTCATTAAGTGGAAAAAAGTGATATTTTTGTCAATTTAAGGTGCGCATTTAGAATATAAGTTTTTTTATAAAGTCAAATATATAAACCAGACCACCAAAAATGATGATAGTACTACTTTAAATGTGTTTAGTTCTTCAGCTAGACTGGTGCCCGAGGCATTCAAAATAATACATATTTCATAATTATCATTGTCGTAATTTTATTATTTTTCTCTTTTCTCTCTCTCTAAATCTTCCCGGAAATTTTCCAAACACAAAGTGCGTCATTTAAAGCCCCCCCCCCCCCCCTCCTCCTTTAGGATATTTCAATTTCCTTATATTGTATATATGGGACAATATTAAACCATGGTTTTATTCCTGATTGCGTTAAAATTATATATATTTTAAAGGCCCCATACATTTTTAAAAAATTTTTGTATAAAATAAACTAGGGCAAATTTGACGGAAATTGGGTTTTAATTTCGTATTATGGGGCCCATCTAAATGTAGTCAATAGACTAGGTAATAGCCCAAAAGGAAGTAAAACATTGTTGTTGGCGTTAATCCCGAGGGGGCAGACACTCGCGAACTCAGGTGTACAAAATTTTAGAACTCTTTGCACTATCAAAGCTGAACTCAGAGTTCATAGGAGTTCGAATTCAATACACTGTCAAAGCTGAACTCAATGAACTCAGGTGTACAGCGAATTCGAGAGTGTCTGACCCCTCGGTTAATCCATACGCATCTCTCTTCCTTCAGTAAGCTACCACCCCTCTGCTAACCTCTGCATCCCTCTAAAGATTACCCGTTTCGACGAAAATTCGTCTTCTAATGGTTGGAACCTTGCTAGGACTATTACCAGTGAACACTTACCTTAATAGATAAAGAAGAATAGCAAAAGCTTTCGTTCTTAAGCGACCTGTAACGGCAAAGGAGACAGTCAGGGAATTTTAAAAAATATCAGTCAAAAGTATGGGAATCTGAAAATTCCGCAAAATGCTCTGGGAAAGTTTTGGAATTTGAATATTGGATTAAAAGTCCAGGAGAAAGTCAGGGAATTTGAAAATTTAGTCAAGAGGTTAGAGAAAAACTCTGAGGAAAGTCTGGAAAGTTTATGGGAATCTCTGGGAAACTGAAAATGTTCTAAAAAATCATATCATGTAAGAAACCAAATCAAAAACGAAATTATCATAAAAGTTCCAAATTTATTAGTTGATTTTCTTTAAAAAGTATTAGAATTTCGCTACATGTGAAAACGACTTCGCGGTTTTGAGTCATGGACGAAGTAGACTTAATTGTGGAAGACGAAAAAGCAGTTGTTAATTGGAAAAAATAAATAAATTCAGAGCCAAAATTTTGTTCAGTTAACCCAAAGCAGAGTTTTCACTATTTATTAATCCAACTTACAAGATCTGAAGGACCTTGAATGGAAATGGCTGAAATTTAGTCGACGACTGTTTGTATTTCTCATGAGTATAATTCTTCCACGTATCTTGAATCAAATTCTACACCCCTTGGGGAAATTGATGGTCAAACCCGGTTTAGCAGCTTTTGGCCTCAGGGTTCGTTGTAGGGGCTGTAATGGGTGTAGGTCCATCTTCACTCGTGACACGCATCAATGGGGAAATAAAAATTCCACCGAAGTTTCTTTTGAAAGAGAAATAGATGCCAATAACCCTTGTGCCCTTATCCATAGATACGGAGAAAGTAAAACCACTTATTTTTTGGAGAAACCAACATTCCCCTTTTTCGCGAGGATCACTTGGAAGATGTCATTAAATTTTCGAAGTGTGGAGGGGGTAGCTGGGATTTTATTTCTTTAAAAAAATATCCTCCACTGATTTTGAAGTGAGAGATATAATTAGAAAGGTTAGACCTGTTTATTTAAAGGTATAATGAAGACTAATATTTTATTAATCGATTAAGAATGTTAAATTATTCTGCTACATCCGAACGAATACATTACCTTTTTCGACAAAAATTATGAATAATTTGTACTACATCCCTAGCTAAATGCGTAGCAGCCTACATCCAATCAGCGAGTAGAGATAAATAGAATAATGACAGACAGACGTCTCTTTCTCACTATGATTCGTGTCTACAATCGGCGATGTATCGCTCCGCGAAAATAATTTTAAAACCATATACTAGATGGGCTTTGTACTGAAGGTGTTGCATCAGGAAAATATCTCCAAGAACCTTGAGAGATAACCTCTGAAATCATTCTCGTGTACTTCATAGCGAAACGGAGCGTCTGCTTATTTTTTGGTCCCGCCTCAAAACGGCCAACTTAGATTAACGGAGGATGGAGGAGCTGATCTAAGTTGGCCATGGTAAGGCAGGGCCAATCAATAAGCCTATGCCATTCCACGATAGTACTCTATGACGCCTACTGAAGTAGTCCTTGGGGGCATCAATTATTTCTAGCTAATAATAGTTTCTCGTTTCACTAAGTTTAGGCTTAATTGATGAGAAAGAATTTAAATCAGTAATTGCTTATATAAACCTGTCGTCTAAACTGACCTACCAAAGTTCAAAATAATTAAATATAATCTACCAAATTATATTAACAATGGTATTATTATTATAATTAAATAAATTATCCATTATCCTTTTTAAAGAATAATTAGAAAACCCATCCTCGGGGCTCTCAACCATCATCAGTTATAAAATATTTGAAGTTTAAAGGAACAGTGAAAAATTCAGATTCTTTTTTTAATACCGAGGTTAATTTAGGAATATTTTTCTATTAAAATTATAAATACATATGTAAATACACTAATCCGATGGGCCAATCAGGAGAATTGGAATTTAAGGCATGGTTTATACTCCCTTTAAATTGATTGATGTATTACTAGTTATTCAGGAATGGGAGGGGCCTTCCTACTATTTGTGACGTTGACGCGAGCGTTGGTTTGATGTAATTTTATTCGCTTTCTTCCAAGTTCCAAACTGTAAGGCTTACACTTTCACCCACTGTTTTAATGTTTAAATTAAGAAAAATGTTGCTCATACAAGATATAATTCCTTTTAAGAGCTCGATTGGAATAAATAATTTAAATGTTAATATTAAAATTTAACCAATAACTGCAAAAATTAATAAATCTTTCAGATTTCAAAGCTGTTTTTTTAACTGATATTAGGATTTCAATGCTTATTTCCTAGAACTTTCAGATATTTTAGATATCGGCCAAGTGTACATGTTTTTGGGCAAGTGTCCGACCCTACTTTACTATGGAAAAATAACTTTGATTGCATACTTATGTTTAAATATTATACTTATGGTACCAACCATCAATGAACCACATGATTACAGTCCTAATTAAGTAATTAATGATAATTAAATATCCTAGACGAGATACGTTTGCTTCGAAATTCAGCATTACATTCAGTAGCCAACTTGTTTTTGTCGAAATATATCTTGATAGTGACCCCTAGGGCCAAATTTCAGTTGTATCCTTGGATCAAGGATTTACAGTCCATGAATTTACATTTAAACTAGCTCCCAAACTAAAGCCAATTGTGACAGACCAGTAAACCAGTGTTTACTGGTCTGTGGTGATAAAGCAAAGATTCCCATTCCGTTCTCGCTCAAAGTATCCACAGACCATAAAAAACATGTTCACTGGTCTGTGGTGTATCTATCTATCACAGTGAAACACGCCTTGACTAAGTAATTTAGCATTAAAACAATCGGAAGTATCTTCACACTTATATCAAGAACTTATTCAAGCACATACGAACCTGGGAATACCATCCTCTTATAGTCCATAGATAGACTCTTGCTTATAGCCAAAATTGGTTTGCTATTCGCTTGCTCAAGCCTTTAAAAAACTTAGCTTTGGATTTTACTGTACTATTTTTGATTTTAAAAACTTCATGAATCTTTCATATCAACAGAAGTAAATATAGTGGTAAGCCACCTTTAACTAGTGAGAGACATCACACCTATAAAAACAAGCTCGCACGTAACAAATTTTGAATTAATATTTTGGCGGGAAATCGCGGATGATCGCGCGTCTTTTCACTCTACCGTCGAAGCCTCGCGTGCTACTTTTCGTGTATTCATCCGCGGTTTCCCGCCAAATAAAGCTAGGATACTTCCTCTTATTTACTTCTGATATCAAGTATGCTAAGATGGAATTAGAATAACTTTACCTGCATGTTCTTAGGATCATAAATATGTTCTTTCTTATATATTACGTAACATATGATACAATGATATTCTTGTGTACATACATAAATTCATTCTTTATCGTTGGTATACTAGGATGCGTGAACCTTGGTGAACTGGTGTGAATGACCCTAAACGAGTGAAGCCGCGATATGAATCCTAGCTCGTTTCTTTTAATTAGGCAACCTTGAGCTTCGAGAGATCCATCTACATTCGAAATCCCCTTTTTTTAAATTTAGCTACCTTTCTATTTCCACAGGAGATGGTATAATAGGAAAACATTAGGCGTATTAATATGCAATATAAAACCTCATAGAGATGAAAGTAGTGTGGACCAACTCCCCTTTAAAACTAGTTACGAATGTATCTAGAGATAGAAGGTTTCTGGGTGGAACTTTTATTTTTAATATTTTGCGATAACACGCTCGATGGAGTTGCATCCACCATGCAGATCGTTACCAAATTCCTTACGAAACGAACCCGTATTTACCGGAGTAGCCCAGACTCTGTTTTATTAAATTTTAATGGGCGTATATATTTCTATTATATATTATTTATTTCGCAACAAAGTTGCCGGCAATCACCGAGGCTTAGATTATAAAGTGTGGTTGCCAGGACGATACAAATTACAAAAAATTAAACATATCATGATTTTAATTATTCAAAAAATGGAACATAGATTTAAATTTACTAGGAAAGTTAGGGTTAACGAAAGAACTGATTATTTGCAATTTGAATGATGATTTTCACAGAATTGACTTCACCTGGCTCGAACTTAGAGGTCAGATATTAAGTTTGAACCAACGAAAGGTCATAGAATATCAATGAGAGCAATGAAGTGTGAAAAATTAGATCAAAATTGGTCAACAAATAATCTTAAATTTTAACATTTCCTTAAATAGTCTTCCAAAGTTTATATAAAATAAACAGACTTGACAATTCCAAAAATTGATATTTAATTTTTGTCATGGATTAGATTAATAAATAAAAACTTTTATTTCGAGTGAGTGGGACCATTTAAACTCCTCGATAACCAACGCGCCTTAACACCAATTCTACCTTGGCGTAATTTAAAATTGACCAATCATAGAATTCGGTGAAAAAAGTATTCTTTGATGTAGGCAATGTGGTCTCGTTAGTGGTATAGTAAATCTCGGTCCGTCGGTTATTAAGGTAATTATTATATTAACTTGGAGGTTATAATGTGTATCAAAAAAATATCCCGACTCCGGTATAACTCGTGTTTCCGATTTTGACTCACATGAGTGGAGAAAAAGGCGGGATTGGTTGTTAAAGGGAGAATGAAAGGCCAAAACAACCTATTTTTAATCGATTAAGAATGCTAAAATAATAAGAAAAACAATAATATTAAAACACGCGTACTCGCTCGTGATTGGCGACTAGATCAGACAGGAATATTAAAAAAAATGCGGCTCGTGCTCGCCTAGTTCACCGAGCTAGGCAGCCAAGGCTTAGCATCTGCAAGTTTCGGAACTTTGGAAATTGATTATAAAATAACGAAATATTTTTGGTAAGTTATATTATTGTTTTTCTCATTATTTTAGCATTCTTAATTGATTAAAAATAGGTTGTTTCGGCCTTTCATTCTCCCTTTAAACGAAATCATTTATTAATATGGAATCTGAACGGCAGAGAGGTGTTCCATGTGTATAATTTGTCCATGAGGTTGTAAAGAAACAACTTGAATGGCATTTGTTAGTTTTGTTTCCTATGGTTGAATGAGTGATATTGTGGGTTCATTATTTCGATAATCCAACATTAAATATAGCAATTAAGACCGGATAATTATTAAACGCGTATATAGTTGGAAGAATCGCTTATCAACTTCATATTAGTCTTATATTAGCATGACGGTGGCGTCACATGGTGTTCGTTGACGCGTGCGCGTTTTGAAAATTGTTGATGGAGCGTTGTATTAGCCCGCCATATTAATTAACGAAGTTATCTCAGCGCGACTAATCGTGTGATATCTCCAAAAACCTTAGGCCTAACCGTGACCGTCTCTTTTAACGCACTTTCTCACATTTTTAGCAACAATGTTTTCCCCTTATATCATAACCGGATATATTCTCATACTACTTTATTATTTATTGAATTTAACATTACGAATCCCTGCGCTGTATCATCGACAGTTGCGTAATTCGCGACACGCTCCGCTAATAATATATGGGTGCTCGAAACTTTAGTATAACTCGTGATAACTTAGCAATTACTATTTTTTGTCCTATGAGATTTAACGTTGTGTATAAATCCGCTTTAGTTTTATCAGTGTTACAACACCGCGCACGAATGAGAGAAGTATTAAGTTCATATTTGGAAAGAACTGCGTTTATTAAGAAATGGTTTGGTTTTTGCAATTCAAGTTTAGGTATTTTTTAAGGTGTAACTTGAGGTACCAAATTATGTAGCCGTAAGATAAACCTTTAGCTTCGTAAGCGCTGTAAGCTCCTGATATACTATCTTTGGTTGATCGTATTTGACCTTAGTTCCGCTTCGATGCTCATCAAAATAATCCAAACAAGACAAATTGTTGTTCCATCATGCCCATTCCCATGTGGCTTCGTTTATGCCATAGTGAGCCAATGAGACCACGGATAATGGGACGGAGCAGCTTTTTATAGAATGTTTAACGTTAGTTTAATTTTGTTGGACAATTTATTATGGAGCCTTAACTTATAAGAGCACTGAACTTTCTGTCTGAAGGCCGAAAAGTCCGAAAAGAATCCCAACGTAATATAACCCGAATTAATATATGATTATATAAATAGCTCAGTTCGGCTTGATCAACTTGTTAGTTTAGCGGCCGCGTCACTGTAGATGTCACTCATCCCCTAGAGTTCCGGATGTATAAAGAGCGCAGGCGCGGAGAAAGCAGGCGTTAAGCTTGAGAGTAAAACTAGAGATCTTTAGAATTTTGTCATTCTGACTGCGGGCGCCGTGTTTCTGTACAAGAAACGTCACAGGTGACGTCGACGCTCAACTTACGAAAAAGGACTTCTCCCTTTTATATATTTATCTATTTGAAATACACTAAAAAAATATTAAAAATCCATTGCTGAGACTGCTTCTATATTAGAGTGTAATGCCAAGTTCTATGCTGGTCTTCAACCGTTCTTTTCGGTACTTTCTCGAAACTATTCAAGATACTTTGGCTTGGTAATTGGCAAAAGATGGACACATAAATCTAAAACCTTTTTCGGCTGGGCGTGGAAGGAGGCCAAAACTCTCTTCACAGTGTAAAGCTATGAAAATGTGACAGATTATACATTTATCTCATTGGCCGGGAGATAATGGCGACTCGTAGTCGACAAGAGGCAACAAAAAGTGTATCAGCTCCTTATTTTATGTTTTCTTCCGTCCCCTTTCCAAGTGGACAATGAAAAGTCGAAAAGTTCTCCTTCTTGATGGGAAATAAGATATGGAGTGACTTGTTTTTTTTGAGGGAATGTTAAAAGTAGATAAAATTCCTTTTACCGTTCTTTTAAGATTGAATTCGGTTTAAAATAATGTTCTAGTATAAGAATTTGAGGTATTAATAGCTAACCCTGGAACTTTGGGTTCCAATGCGTGGAGGATAGAATACATTAGGTGTAGTAAGACTGTATTTGAGTTCGTAAATAAGGAGAGGGTGGGCTAAAATTCGTGATACTATATATATTCACCCCGAAGACATACTTTTCCAAGTACCACCCATTTTAGCCCACCCCCCTCTCTTATTTTTCGAAATTAAATACCTTTTGTGTACTTCTTTGATATTATTCTTAATGTTCTTTGGTTCAAAGCAGTATGCCTTCAAACAAGTTAATTTACGAGGTACTTTAAAAATAATATTTCAAAATTTTAGATTTTTCGAAGGTTGTTTCGTAATAACTTTGTTGATCTTCTTTTTATATTACCACTTTTTTATTTGAAGAAAAGTTATACTCATAATACCTCGAATTTATACAGATGATGAATATATCACTGCATTAGGTTGCTATAATCTTACTAACACATACATGGATGGGAGGGGCTTCATTCTAGGTGAGAAATTTTAGCTTTTTACAAATTTACGACGTGAGGATAGTAGAATACCACCTTTTTTTCGTACGGATAATATCTCAAGTTTTTTTTTATAATATTTAAAAACGAATATTTCAAATTTTGAACATCTGAGTTGACGCGTTTTTAAGATACTTCAAAATTAAAATGTCAAAAATATATATCGATTTAATTTTCATCCCCTTGACGTAGAATGATTCTGAAACCTAATCAACGATAGATTTAAAATAAAAGACTCTGGATTGAGTACTTTCACGAAAAAGACCCCGTGAAACTGAGCATAAGGGCTACGTTCAATAAAGCTTATCGAGAAGAAGCGCTGTTTGTAATTTTTTTCCCCTGATGATCTCTGTCGTCATAATGACGTCACGAGTTACTGAACGACGTGTTTAATACAGCGGTTTTTTTTTCAAAATGGCGGTAAACTTTTTTTCTGTATCGGAAAACAAAAAGAAACGAAAACTTTTATATTTAATTGTTAATGATATTACAAGTGACGAACTGTTTGATGAAAATTTACTAGATAATTTTCGTTCTAAAGTAATCGCGAATAAAAATTGGAAAAAAAATATGCTGGAGCCTATAGTTGCCACTTTATTATTTAAAAAATAAACCTCTCGTCTAAACATAAACCTCTAAACGAAGAGGAAGAAACTACGCGTTTGACGTCACGCTTAAAAAAAAACCGACTTTTCTTTCGCTGACTTCGCTGCCTCACCGCTGACGATCGTGACGTCAATGTGATGGAAAAACCAACCCGTTCAATAAAAAGCGGTGGCAGCGCTGTCTCAGCGGACTCAGCGCTGAGGTCCACTGAACGTAGCCAAGGTGTCAGTAAGCGCGACCGTAGTCATGACGTAGAATAGCGTGAAATTTTTGGTTTTCAAAATTTGGAAGAAGGCGATTATTTATTGTGGTAAATTTTTCAGTTGCATTTGTATATATTTTTTAATCGTACTTAACGATCTTTTGGAAAATGATACACTCAAAATCCATTTGCAACTGATAACAATCTCACTTTAATGTTTATTACGAAAAAAACGTTTCTTTTGAGACGGGAATTGCACCCTTTTTATTGGTTTTGTCAGAAAAATAATTGTCGTCCCCTGTTCTGATTGGCTCTGGCGATTTTATAAAGATTCCCATCTTCACGCATGTTTATCATTTTCCATGTAATTGAGAGGGGAATTGCACCCTTTTTATTGGTTTTGCCACAAAACTAATTGTCGTCCGCTGTTCTGATTGGCTCTGGCGATTTTATAAAGGTACCATCTACCCCCTAACAACATGAAATCAAAATTTTCATGGTTATAAGCATTGTCATTCGACAGTTAATTTTTTTTTTTCTTTCTGAAAGAGCTTTTATAATTGTTGAACGTTACTCATTTACAAGGAAACTTATTGAAATATTAAACAGAGTAATAGTAAGTACGTATCATTTTCGCCAATTACTTTCGATCTTACACAAATTCAACAACCATAGGTCAAATAGTATTACGTTTTTGTCAGAATCAAAGGTTAAACACTTTTTAAACCTATTTAGTTGTGTACCTTTTCCTCCATTTTGAATTGGATAGGATTCAATACCTTTATATTTTCCAACCATTTCTTTCCTTTAGCGTCATAAATAAGTACCTTTACTTTATCAATGTAGAATTTTAATTATGCCATTATTTAAAATATTTCAATTTTATGGGCCCACGGCGTAATTAATTTGGTGTAATTACTTTCAAGATTATTTAGACGTTTTTGGATGGAGGGTCGGTAGAAGTAGAGCTACTGTCACACTAGCATTTCTTAATCGATTTAAAACGGTAAAATCAAATCGATATTAGAATCGCCAGGAATCGTTTTAAGCGTCACGTGTTCACATATTATCTTTATAAATCAATTTATCGTAGCTTCATCTATCGGTTGTTGAAATTGAATCGATTTGAAACTGGTTCCCGAAGCAGTTTCGAGAAATCGAATCAAATCGATTCGCGAAAAGACGGTTTCTTGTCCACCGACTCCAGCGCGAAACGTTTTGAAACGGTTTAAATCGATTACAAGGCCTAGTAGATGTCATACTTATATCTATGTTACTTATGATATTTACCAGTAATCGGTGTACAACTCTGCCGCTTCGACTGTTCTAAAGTTGTTAGGTAACTTATTTATCATTACTATAGGCCGTAATTAGTTACGATTACTGCGCAATTTGTGTACACATTTTAGTGTAGCGATTAACCTCTTGCCTTTTACACCATTACGTTATTTACCACATTGAATTCCTGCATGATTGTCCCATCTTGGACTGTTTTAACCATTTAAAATTCGTCAAAACGAGGAAGAAATATACATACATACATATTTATACTTTTTTTTCCCTTCCTAACAACATCACGCCATTTAATTTTAAGAATACTTAAGTCATTGTGTGGAACTGTGGTTTTAATCTTTGACGTCAATGTCGCAATGGAGGGTCATTTGGAAAAGAAAGAATGGAAGACCGTTGTAAATATCGCAATTAATTTAGAAAATTAAATTTGCATAACAGCTAATGATATTAGAGTTTGTGAAATCGTAAGAAAGAGCGTACATAAGTACAAGATACTTGACAATATTTGTTCAATTAGGCGGTTTTGGCGCAAACTGATTACTAGGGTTGACGAGATATCAATGAAGATAACGAAGTCACTCCTGCGTTCAGCGACGCGTAGCAATGAGTCCGGTTGTTAAAGGTTGAATGCAACCTAACCACAAGTGATTTTTTTTTTATCACCAGTAAAAGAAATTACAAACAAATATTAAACTAGAAATAAATTTAAAACTTTCCCGGAAAATAGGCTTAGCTGGATTCATGGAAATCATAGGTAGTTCAGGATCTCCATGAATCCAGCTAAGCCTATTTTGATGGTAAGTGTTTTAAATTTAATATTTGTCTGTAAATTTATTTTACTGTTGGATTAGGCTTAGCTGAAAAATGAATCAATAAAAAATCACGTTGTTAGGTTGCATTCTCCCTTTAACTGCCGTCGTTTTGTTATAAAACACGCGTGATACGAATCTGCAGACTGGTTTTCCGAAGAAAATAATTTAAGAGTTATGCCTAGATTTTTCGAAACAATAATAATAAAATTAATTTACGTTTTGCAACGCTACTTATCTGAGAAATATCCTTATACGTGTAAGAAAACGTTTAATCTTACATTTAAAATGCATTAATTTCCTTTTAGACTTTATAAACCTCGGGATTTAAGGAAAGTTCCATCCATTGAGATTCTTTAAAATTTTATTATCAAATTTGAAATCTTATATTTCCCCTTAATTATTTATTCATTTATTTTTATAATAAAAACCGAAAATCGTACGATAACTAATTTTCAGGGTTAAATTTTGTCTCACCACTTTTATTCATTTAGCTCCAGGAAAACAAAAAATAAAATAAATTAAGCAATGGATTTTAAATATCTTGACATTACATAATATTATACTGAATTATTTCAACATAAATATTCTTAATCTGTCTAAAACGGAAATGTAGGCTTAACATTTAACAAGGAAAAAGTAAAATTCGGGAATCTTAAAATACAAAAAAATGATTTTATTATATTTAGAGCATGGGGTTAATTACTTCCTTAAAATGGTACCCTGATTACGCGATTCCGTAACTGAATACAACCTTTGACAATGCTAAAAACGTAGTCAGTTACTCAATCACTTGTCAAAGCTACAAGCTTGTTACACAGATTACGTGATAAAATACTATGATATGTTAGAGTTATTGAAAAACGACGAGCAAACCAAAATTTCAACAAAATACCCAAAAACTAAAATTTATTTTATAAAACCAAGTATTACATTTAACATAAAAATATAAGGTACACCTGTAGTAAATAACCGTGTACTTCTTGCGTAAAGGTTAATTGCGAGCTTGAACAATGAGATAACCCTATACATTGACGAAACCACCTGTCTTTCACCATTATCATATTAAGCCTTGGCTGATGTTAAGCCTCTTTTTCCATCTATATAATATAGCCAGGCGCGCATCGGGAGAAAATGTTAAGGCCGGTACCGCGTTTCCATGACGACGAATCACGCCACCTAGGATCGTACGAGCTTTTTGATCCAGAGTGTCTTTCCGCGACGCGATATTAGCGGAAAAGCGCAAGGCGCAGGAGTAAAAGGTTCGACTAAGCAGCGGATTTACCACCTCACCCCACCCCAGCTTTTAGAGTTCGCGTTTCGCCGGTTTCTTCCTTGGAGTTCGTCTAGTTCTTTGGGCTCGTCTGCGAATACTGAACAGACCAACAAACCTAGATTGTTTTCTGTCTCTAATTTGACCTATATCTATTTAAAAACTTAAAAATAAATATATAATCCAGCGCGCGTGTAATCGGTAAGTAGAAATACCAAAAGGAATCCCGTATATAGTTTATTTACGATTAGGCTTAACATTATTCTTTTGTTGTTCTTCAAACGGATATTTACGGTTTATTGAAAAGGGTTTTAGCGTTTGCGTAAAACATTCACGGGGAAAGTATCATGACGTATGCGTGGTTACGTATTACGTAAGTGGGCCTTTGTTTCGGATAATCGATAGTGTGCCGTAATTTTATTCTTTGGAAGTAAATCGGTAGTTAAATAAGGTATTGTAGTTTTGGTTTTTATAGAAATTGAAGTAACCCATGTACGTTTTGATTATATGTACGTAGTTCTAAATGACGAGCATCTCTGGGGAGAATTCTATAGGAGACAATCAGGTACAATGGTTTTACTCCATTTAGTAATTTCATGAGCTAGTTACGAGATAACTATAATAGATAAAGGATTACGGTTTGTTTTAAAAATTAATTGAATATCTATAGTTTTCGGATATTTTTAAATATAATTACTATTAATAATATGTAATTAAAAATAGGCAATATTTCTTTTTTTTTATGGCGGCGTGTCCGTACACCGGGTTGACCAGTAATAAATGCTATCATTACCCTATTTATTTGCCCCTAAATACGAGCTTTATCTAGGGTACGAATATTGAAACACTTCTACAGACGCTCCATAGAAAATACATTATATAGGGAGTTATCTCTCGTTTGCCCCTGAATGGGAGCTCTGCCATGGACACGGTTGCACGAATGTTGAAACACTTTTACAGGCATCCCATAGAAAATACATTATCCCCATGAATTTTCTATGAGACGCGTCAACGAGTGTTTCAGTATCTGTTTATTTCCTTTGCTCGCCTTTGCTGTCTTCTCAAGTTTAGCGGAATAGATAATCACTATAAAAATGGGAAATTTTATACTGTTCTTCAACCTTGGAAGCAACAAAAATTGCCGTTAAATAGAACCTGTTTCTGGGGAAATGTACTATGTTTTTCAAGGTTGGGACAAAGTATAGGAGTTTTTTCTCAGCCTTGGAACCAACAAAAATTGCCGTTAAGTAGAACCTGTTTTTGAGGGAAATGTGCCAATTTTTTAAGGTTGGGACCAAAAGACTTAATTGCTTATCAATAAAAATTATATAACAATTAATTAGTTTTTAGAAATTAATTTTTTACATTTTAAAATTGAGAATATGAAGATATTTTCCCAGTTTCGTGCATGATGAAATTTCATAAGTGTTTTAAAATTTTAATACTTCAGTTTTTCATCGGAGTAAATGTAATTTTACATCGGTATTAAAATAATGACAACAATATAATATTAATAACTTATAATTAAATTAATAAACGTAATTATAAGACATCGGGGTATAGAAGTAGTATTACAAAATTCTGTGTAGCAGTACATAGGTCTTTTACTCCACCCGATATTGCCAGCTTTATTTCCGGTTTCATTTCTAAATCATGTGAAAATAATTTGATAAATAATTTTTCCAGCTGATTCGCGGATTAAAACCAAATAATAGGAGTAATATTTTACGACTTTATTTAATATTTTCTCTACATTATTTTTATTTGAAAATCTGCGGTATTATTATACCATAAATTAATTTTAATATTTTTACCTATAGGCAATAATTTAACCTTTAACCCTTTTGTTTTTAAAGGCCAACTCTCACGAATATTAAAGAATTTTATACATATACATGCTTTGTAGAAAAGCTTATATATTATAATTAAAAATTATAATATATGATTTTTATAGAATATAATAATAACTCAGTCATTTTGACCCTCTAAGATTTTTTTTTTTTTTTTTGGAATGACTGGGAGCCATGATTCTAACGGGAAATCTTGTTTTTGCGTCAAAATTAATGTAAAATTCAAATAGGTTTAGATGAAAAAGCTAAATTCTTGGCCAAAATAACCTAGATCGAAAACGGAGCTTAACGAGAAACTAACCAATCAGAGCGTCAAATCCGTCAATTGTAAATAAATCGGGTAAAATGACCACTAACAACCAACCCCCTTGTTGAAAAATGTCAAAACTCTGTACAGGGGGAGGGGGCATCATTAATGGACGCCACATAGGGAGTGAACTTGTTAATTCTCGTACGCCCTTTTTAGCAAGCCAGGGGAAAGGTTATAAACTGAGTCACCTCCCATTTGGCTATCGTCCTAGCCCTCACCACCCTTTTCTCTCCTTAATCCGGACCGGCCCCTGACTATTTTCTTATTAATTTTTAGTTTCTGGTCTCATTTAAAAATATTAGCGTGATGTGAAATACGAATACGTATCAAAAATAGAATTGAAGAGAATTATGTCACTTGTCCTTTATAAAATAAAATTCGTCGCTTCAAGCTTCCTCTTACCGTGAACGAGGAATGAAAATTCCCCAATCATCACGTTCAATTCACGTGATAATAGCGGAAATTCAATATTAAAATATTATCGACGCGACCAAAAGACCATGGCGCGTAGTCTTCGTTTATTAGTCAATGATCAGCTTGATTGTTCAACACGTACGACGCTAGGCCTCCAGCTAGACAGGCGTAAATCCGCTACCAAATAAAATCATATTAATATAAATGAAAGTGTAGCTTTGTATGTCAATGTAGCTCCTATACTGTGTCTGACTTTTAATGCTTAATCGGGAACTCCGTATATTTTTCTCTCTCTCTTCCAAGGATGAGTACAACGTTGATAGTCCCTTTTTTATCGAACCTCGTATAAGACAAAGAGCGCAAAATCCCTTAGTACGGTAGATAAGGAGTATTAAAAGACTGGAGTCGAAATGGATAGTTTTTTTTTATTATTTCTTCACATTTACTCTTTTAGTTCGCGAATTATATTCATACTTTTGTTCAAGAGCCTCAGATGGTGACGCGAAGTTAAAAATTTTGCCAATTTGAAACATTAATCTTGCCAATTGCGTCGGAATTTTTGCCAGTCAAGGGGAACCCCTTGATAATTAATTCTAATTTAACTTCGGTTTGCCAATATTTGAAAAAGATGGTAGGGTTTGGATTTGCTCCTGAGTAATGGGGAAAGCTTGATACGCAATCTTAAACCTCTTATACTCCAATTAATTTTGAACTATAATTAAAAAAATGTATCTATATTACGGAAAATTATAAAATTTAGTATTTTTGGTCCATACCCCAGAGCCATAAAGGTATGGCAATATTGCCGCTTTCACATATATATAATAACAGGAGTGAAGGGGGTCATTATACACTCCTGGTAATATCTATATATTTTTTAATAGCTAAATAGTTGGTGGTAAGGGTCATTCCTAAAGAAATAGGGTCGGGGTACGTACCTAAAGATCGTCTTGTATATTATATTCACCTCTATTAAAATCCCTATTTG
Source organism: Odiellus spinosus (assembly GCA_963920705.1). Classification (NCBI taxonomy): domain Eukaryota; kingdom Metazoa; phylum Arthropoda; class Arachnida; order Opiliones; family Phalangiidae; genus Odiellus; species Odiellus spinosus. The sequence continues at coordinate 19,608,753 of OY987229.1, read as the reverse complement.
CCTGTAAATATATAACCCTTTCGCTTCCATAACTATTTCGACTCCCGTCTTTAACTATCCTCGCGTTTTATCCGTCTAAATAACATATTTGTATCACTCGGCATGCGCCACCGCTCCTGACGTAACTGTGACATCACGCTAGAGCCCATCGGCAATTGGCGGAATTCACGTGGTCTCATGGATCACCCCAGTAGAGGGGAGGAGAGAGAGTGAGGCGATGGATTTTTCTCGCGCCGGTTAGTTTTCTACCGCAGTCAGTGACGCGGCGGCATCCAAGTTCTCCGCCTATGCTTCCCCTATCTTTTTCCCCTATAGGAAACAATTTGGAGCTTTTTTCCCAAAACATTTCGCGTTTATCTAACCGTAGGAGTCTACTCTACTACGTTAAACACGTTCGTAACGCGCGGTCTTACGGTTGGGCCTCGTTATCTGTCCTATAAGATCGTCGAGCGCGTATTGGGCTTTTTTTTTCACGTGTTGTAAGACGGGCACGTTCCCAGCCCATTTATACCTGATCGGAAATCTGGGGAAAAAAGGCTTAACAATTAAAATAGCGACCCCTATAGCTTTACGCTAATTTATATCACGCAATTCACGTTGTCAACTTGACGTCATCGTAAGTTGACCACGCATCCTCAGGGTCGGATAAAATATCGCCTTACTCTTTACCCTCGCTCAGCCCTTTTTAAAAGACTAACTTGGCTGCGAATATTTCAAATAGCGGCGAAGAGTCGTCGAACTAAGCCACGTTTTAGTTGAGCTGGCTTTTTATTTTTTTTTTATTACTTTAAGTCGGAATACCCACTGATGGTCCAACCTCGCTCAAATACTATTCTTTTATAGTCATTTATTAGATTAGTTCGGAACCTCTTGTTACTTTTGGGCTATATATTTACCGGCCTAATTGTTTTTGTGATTTTTTTTTTTTAATCGCTAATAAGGATTAAAACTGTGCCGCCTTTTACCAATATATACCTGGAATATTATTTCGCGTTGAACTATATACGGATTTTTTTCTCCACGATAACAGGCAAGTTTTTCGTATTTTATTTTACTTATCTATAATTTAACAATAGTTACGTTCACACTTAACACTTTGGAACCGTTTTCAAACCGTTTCGAATGTTCAAATCGACTTTACAAGATATTAATTTTGTTTCTTGATCAAAGATCTAAATGGGTGACCGCATAATTTTTAAAAATTGACCTTTCCAAAAAGGTTTTAAAACAGGTTTCAACGTCTGTAGTGTGAACGCAGCTAATGATTCTGAATTTCTAAATTTCAAGGAATTTTAAGAAATTTTCTTCTTAAAAATTTGAAATGAATTTTTTTTATTTAAATAATAAATAATAATAATTAATATTTTTAATTAATTAATGTGTGGTAGTATTTTGACGAATCTAAATCTAACCAAACATACCTGTATGTTTTGCCACTAAAAACGAAAACCTTAGAAAAACATAAAAACCTTCATACTTAAGAAGTTTATACAATTACTTTCTATTTGTAAAAGTATTTTTTAGATCTTTCTTTATACGTTTAAAATCCACTATGTTTATTTTTAATTCAAATTAACACGTCTGGTTGAACACGCTGAAAAACATTTAATAGTAAACTCTTAAAAAAAACTTCTTGAATTTAGGGCAGTAGTTATTCTATAATTGTTCTTCATGTACGATGATTATTCTTTAATTTTTTGGCAACCGTAAAAAATACCAACATCAAGCTTGTAACGTGATATTATAATTTTATTTTATTTTTTATTTTTTGGTCGAATTCCGGCGGAAATAGGTTAGACAATAACCAGATCTGCATACGGTGTCAGTATTTCCGGATATTTGGGATATTGAAATTCTAGTACCAGAGTTTTTTGTGGAAACTTTAAATTGGTTAGATTTTTAGCTATCCTGTTAATGAAGTTTTTTTTTAGTCTACCAAATAATGTAGGCTTTTTTATACCAGCGACGTCATGTTGTAAGTTTACTTAAGTCACGTTTAAATTAGAGCATTTAAAGAACAACAGCAACTCCCCATAAGAGTCTGGGTCCACGTAATGTTAAAATTTTTCGTCTCTTTTATGATAAATTCGTATTATATTATTAAAATAGGGTAGTTGGGGGATAATTTAAAGCTAAAATTCGAGCTCACAACTGTAAATTTTGGGAATTACAACGAATGGAAGGTTTCTTCCATAATGTAAAGAATAGGAAGAATCTATGACTTCCGTGCCGGATATGAAAGCCTTCCCCCACACGAAAATCTTGAACGGTTATTATTTTAGATTCATAATTATGTTAGGAAAATATTAGGAAAGAATTATTTTGTAACTGCCACGGGTATAGTGCTGGCGGCAAAATGAAATTCGTATATTTTTGGTCTACTATGCCTCGAAATCCTCGAAAACGCCTGTAGAAGTGTTCCACTTGTTAAGCATTCATGCAGTAGGCTTTTGCTAGCTTTACAGGGGCCGTGCAAAGACTATATAGCTTACTTGAATAGTCTTTGGTGTATAAGAAACTCGAAAAATAAATAGAGAAATCATACCAATTAGAAGATACTGGAGTAGTATCTTTAATTTTTATTTCATATTAAACAAAACACACTTGTATAAAACGGACAAATTATTCATTTAACGCTAAGGTTTTCTACGTTTAACGTATGTCTGGTAGTTCAAGCTCAGTGGCATCTTCACACACTACACGCAATTTTGACTGGTACCAACTGCCTCGATCTTCATGGCGACGATAACCAAGATACCAGATTACGCTGCTAACGTGAACACAAGTACCTATCGTCAAACTACCACCTTTGCAATTGCAATACCAGCCTTTAATGGCATTTGCACCTGTCCCGTTCGGTACATAACGAATTAGAGCTTGGTGAACAGCTGAGGTGGAAAATTGACCAGGCACGCGTATACGAATTAAGTCATGTTCAACTTTAGACACTTCGACGCTGAAAGAGCCGGATTTCTCTATAGTCAACGCCACATAAGATTCAGCGCGTTTCGTTTTAAAGTCGCTCATTACCACCTCACGTACATCACTTTCACGAAGTACAGGGAAGTCTTGAAATTCACTATGCTCAATTCGTTGCCATTGAGGATTTTCTTTCGTAGAGACTGCCAGCATTTTTTCGACGGAGTCTTCCCAGGAACCTTTAAGATGTAACTCCGGGTGGTAGGCGTTCAACAGCGCAGCAGCAATTTGAAGAAGTTCCGGAACTAATGGTAACATATGCACAGGTATACGGTTTTGAAAAAAACGATACACCGTCTGCAAATGCCCATTCCTAACTTCAACCGGCCACCTGAAGTACGTTACTTGTCGGGAACGATTAACTTCTTGCGTGTTTACTTGCTTCTCGCCTTTAGACAAGAACGAAGGCATTTGTAAATCCACACCCAGTTCAGTCAGTACGCTGTTGGAGTCTCGAAAACCGCGGTCTGCCAGTACAACGTCACCAACTTGAAAGAAAGACTGGAGTTCTTCTCTCTTTTTGATAGAATGGTTTAAAATGTGCGCGTCGTTATTGCGGCCATTAGCAAAGTAGGGTCCGATTATATCTATTATGTAACCCGTAGTTGTTACCATTAACATTGGCTTGAGGATATGCTGGCCTTTGTGCACACAGAAGGATTTGTGAAGAACGGTATAGTCCTTGGATCTTCCAACCTTGATATAGGTGCCATCTACATATATTAAAGACGTCTTTAATATTTTTTGCCAGCCAGGTTGGCGAAAAATAATTAAACCTGTTTTTATAAACATTAAAAAAATTGTAATATCTGGTTTGAACCATGATCTTAAGAACTTTCCTTATCAATAACATCAATGTGAGAGTCACTTGGAATTTGGAGATGGCTCCAAATACATGTTACGCGTGCAATCGGAAAGTTACCAATAGTACAAGTAGAGGTATAGGCACTCACGTAAAGGCTGGCTTTGCTCGTTTTCTTCGTTTTAGTGAAGGGTTATTACCACTTGTAATTAATAGCAAAACAACGAAGATTTGTTTAAAGTGCTCGGGTCTGTCACGAAAGTTTCAAACGTTCTTAAATGCTAGCAAATCGTCCTTCAGTAGTGATCATGGCTCTTCAACGTCATCGTCTCCACCACAAAAACGAAGACAAATGACGCAAGTATCTAATCCATCAACGTCAACAGTACCTGAGCCATCAACGTCCACAGTACCTGAACCAACAAAGTCCACAGTATCTAATCCATCACCGTCACCAATACCTCAGCCATCAACGTCGCAATTACCACGAAAGCGTACGTCATCAAACACTATTGCCATAAAGCACAGTTGTGTTCGGCCCCTGCCAAAGACTTGCTTCATTTGCGGTGTTAGTACACGAACCAGGGTAAAAGCCGAAGTGAGAACAAGTATATTTGTGGAAAGAGCCATATTTATTCATCGGGACAACCGAATGTGCTCCACGCATCTCGTTAACGGAGAGCTTCCCACCGAAATAATTGCTGGAATTCAGGTTTCCGCTAGATCAACCATTATGACTGCCACGGACATTGAGCAACTATTACAGGACCTCAGGAAATGTGTTAACGACCTACGGACGCCGAGCTTTGACAACTTCATACAAAGTGATGAAGACTGTAAAGTATTAACTTCATTGTCCCTGCACGAGTTCCTAGAGTTGCATTCGACTATTGAGGACATTATTCGTTTGTCGAAGACAGCTCTAGCAGTATTATTGGTGAAATTACGATTGGGTATCTCCAATAAGGTGTTATCAACTTTATTTCATTTAACTGAAAGATCGGTATCAAACACGGTAAAAGCGGTTATTATGGCTTTATCGGAGCATTTCGTGCCACATAATTTTGGCCTGCAACACTTATCACGTGACAATCTGATAACAAACCATCAATCTGGAGCAGCAGTAAAACTCTTTGCTAACAACAAGCCTAATTGTCTTATTACCATTGTAGATGGCACCTATATCAAGGTTGGAAGATCCAAGGACTATACCGTTCTTCACAAATCCTTCTGTGTGCACAAAAGCCAGCATATCCTCTAGCCAATGTTAATGGTAACAACTACGGGTTACATAATAGATATAATCGGACCCTACTTTGCTAATGGCCGCAATAACGACGCGCGCATTTTAAACCATTCTATCAAAAAGAGAGAAGAACTCCAGTCTTTCTTTCAAGTTGGTGACGTTGTACTGGCAAACCGCGGTTTTCGAGACTCCAACAGCGTACTGACTGAACTGGGTGTGGATTTACAAATGCCTTCGTTCTTGTCTAAAGGCGAGAAGCAAGTAAACACGCAAGAAGTTAATCGTTCCCGACAAGTAACGTACCTCAGGTGGCCGGTTGAAGTTAGGAATGGGCATTTGCAGACGGTGTATCGTTTTTTTCAAAACCGTATACCTGTGCATATGTTACCATTAGTTTCGGAACTTCTTCAAATTGCTGCTGCGCTGTTGAACGCCTACCACCCGGAGTTACATCTTAAAGGTTCCTGGGAAGACTCCGTCGAAAAAATGCTGGCAGTCTCTACGAAAGAAAATCCTCAATGGCAACGAATTGAGGATAGTGAATTTCAAGACTTCCCTGTACTTCGTGAAAGTGATGTACGTGAGGTGGTAATGAGCGACTTTAAAACGAAACGCGCTGAATCTTATGTGGCGTTGACTATAGAGAAATCCGGCTCTTTCAGCGTCGAAGTGTCCAAAGTTGAACATGACTTAATTCGTATACGCGTGCCTGGTCAATTTTCCACCTCAGCTGTTCACCAAGCTCTAATTCGTTATGTACCGAACGGGACAGGTGCAAATGCCATTAAAGGCTGGTATTGCAATTGCAAAGGTGGTAGTTTGACGATAGGTACTTGTGTTCACGTTAGCAGCGTAATCTGGTATCTTGGTTATCGTCGCCATGAAGATCGAGGCAGTTGGTACCAGTCAAAATTGCGTGTAGTGTGTGAAGATGCCACTGAGCTTGAACTACCAGACATACGTTAAACGTAGAAAACCTTAGCGTTAAATGAATAATTTGTCCGTTTTATACAAGTGTGTTTTGTTTAATATGAAATAAAAATTAAAGATACTACTCCAGTATCTTCTAATTGGTATGATTTCTCTATTTATTTTTCGAGTTTCTTATACACCAAAGACTATTCAAGTAAGCTATATAGTCTTTGCACGGCCCCTGTAAAGCTAGCAAAAGCCTACTGCATGAATGCTTAACAAGTGGAACACTTCTACAGGCGTTTTCGAGGATTTCGAGGCATAGTAGACCAAAAATATACGAATTTCATTTTGCCGCCAGCACTATACCCGTGGCAGTTACAAAATAATTCTTTCCTAATATTTTCCTAACATAATTATGAATCTAAAATAATAACCGTTCAAGATTTTCGTGTGGGGGAAGGCTTTCATATCCGGCACGGAAGTCATAGATTCTTCCTATTCTTTACATTATGGAAGAAACCTTCCATTCGTTGTAATTCCCAAAATTTACAGTTGTGAGCTCGAATTTTAGCTTTAAATTATCCCCCAACTACCCTATTTTAATAATATAATACGAATTTATCATAAAAGAGACGAAAAATTTTAACATTACGTGGACCCAGACTCTTATGGGGAGTTGCTGTTGTTCTTTGCAAAATTTTGCCTCTTGAAATATAGAGATAGTTTACTAAAAATTGAATTATTAGTTTGAAAAGTTAATTTGAAAATTCAAAAAGGTTTAAAAGCTCATTTTAAAAGTGGTTTAAAATAAAAACACGGCTTTGAAACGCAGACATATCAACGCCGAAAAGATAATAAGGTTAATTATTATCTTAATTTAGGGGTTTAAATGATTTTTAATTTAAATGTTTATGACAAATAATTCATGACCAGAAATTTTCAAGAACGAGATAAAAAATTATCTGATTTTTTTCAATTTTAAATCTTGACTTTAAAAAAACCCCAGGGCTTGCAATATAAAAATATATTGGCATTAGAAGCACGTATTCCCGACTCTAATAGAAATCAGTTTTAATTCATACAAACCAATCAAAGATATGGGGTAGAGTCTATCCTTTATCCGTACTGAAATCTTACTCTGAATCGAATTGTAGTTGTCTGACCTTCCTAAGTATTTTGTGCGGTATTTTATTAGAATCCTATGGGAAGATCTAAATATTAATTTCGAGCTCTTACGAAGAATCTCTTAATTGGAGTATAAAGCTCTGATCCAGGAAAGGAGGGGGGGTTTCCTAAAAATTGGCATAAATTATCATTTCTGCCAAGATTTCGCTAACCTTAGCAGATAATATTCAGTTTGGTTTTTACACCAATCTTGGGTTTATACCAAATTCAAAGAAAATATCGATGCTAATGGTAATAAGGTGATTCACCTAAAATTTGGGTTTTTAACTTTATACTTCATTGGAACTTGTATTTTTCTTAAAGAATTTTTAATTTATCATTGCATAATTTCGCGCTAAAATGTTTTAAAAATATAATCAATTTTTTTCTTTAATTATTGATTTAATTTCTAAGATAATTCTGGTACTGAATTACCGATGTTTTAATGTATTCGCTACTAGAGTAGGATGATCGAAATTAATGTTATCAAGAACTCATGGAATAATCAAAGAACGTCGGAGCAAAGATATTCTTAACCCTAAACTTGATATCATAAGTAAATTACTAGTTTCACAATCTCTAATATTAATGTAAATTGTAAACATTTAGTTCTTCCCCGTCAGCGTCCAGAAAACCGTGTTTAACCAATGGGAGACGTTCCTCCACAAGAGATATTCGAAGTTTTAACTCTGGGTGGTATAGGCGCGTTCTCTAGAACCGGGTGTCAAAAGTTTAGAAACGTATTTCTCTCACCGAATATCTTATTGAATACAACCTGTGTTACCTTCGGGATGATCCATTAATGTTTATATAGATTCGCGAAAGTTTTCAAATCAAAAATTAAGAGAAAAACTCTTTAAATTACACCTCCGGTCTCTTCTGAACGTCGTTTGTCCTGCTCAGGCGTGTATAGGAACATTTTCGATTAAAGGGGTACAGCATTAATTTGATTTTGGCGCCCCATGACGTTGATAGGCTCATGGCGCCCCTTTCGAACCCTTTAGGGGGTACATTGAACCCCTCTCCTGCGCCATTGGACCTGCATTGTGCTAAAATAGGCCAAGTTTGATAGGTGTATTATCTATACCTTCGTTTAGTGTATAAAATTGGGATGACAATGGCAATATTAAATAAGTTTCGATTAGCAAATATAAAAATTCATGGTGTTATACCTTTTCAAAAAGAGTTTTTATATAGGACACCTGTATTATCTATGGCGTGGTGTTAATCTGCCCCGGCTTTATGTAGTTTACAAGCTTCCCAGAACAATAGTGCATGAAGTTAGTTTCATAAACCAGGTAATTAATTTCGAATGATAACGATGTAGTTCGAAGGTCGTTCTACAAATAAAATATATGTGGCATTTGGATTTTTTTCCCCCTTCGGCTGATATTTTAAATGGATTTATAATTTTGTTTTATTATAGGACTCGGTTCGTCCTACATTTCTATAATGAAGTGATAAAGCATTTGTTTTTTGAAAAGCTAAAAAAAAAATTACCAAGTATAATTTGACTTACATTTATATCAATCGGATTTTATAATACTAAATATTAGTGTATATTTAATTAGTGAATAGGGAGAAATAGAGGATCCATGTTTTTTGGGCTGGATTTACTATAGTTCTTTAGGAAGGACCCCCTTCCATATTTATCTTTAGGAAGAACTCCACAGTCCATAGTTATCTTTAGGAAGAACTCCACAGTACATAGTTATCTTTAGGAAGAACTCCACAGTCCATAGTTATCTTTAGGAAGAACTCCACAATCCATATTTATCTTTAGGAAGGACCCCCACCTTCCTTATTTATCTTTAGAAAGGACCCCCTTTGTGTTTAAGTAAAACCTCCCCTTTATCTTTAGTGATGATCCCCACATATTTAAGAATGACTCCGCCCCATCCCTAGGGAGTATTATACTTTCTTATTGGTATGTCCGACTATGCTGGTCTGAGGAATATACCCAATATAAAAGGTTTTTATTGAATGTCAGTGGTGAAAATACTTAAGAAAATTTTATACTTCTGGTCACTGGTTATTAATGTTGTTTTAAAATTAAAAGCATACGCCGAGTTTTGGACAAGCTAGCCATCTAGGTCCCCACAACGGGTTTACTCGAGGTTCTTTGACTTGAAGTTTAATTTGACACGGAATGAACCCGGCGAAAAGATGGGAAAATATTTTTTTTAGCCGGTAAAAACCCCTCCCCGCTGTAGGTTATTTACCGACTCAACAAGGAAAATGTCTTCTACCACGCGGCTGAATATCCTACAGATCTACAGTGAATGATGCTAATCTTTGGTGGAATCGCTTGAAATGAGCCACAGTCATACCTTTAAAAGATACACGAGAAAAAAAAAGTTCACGAACTAGTTTCGCCGCTGGTTTTCCTTAAAGTTTCCCTTTCCACTTGGGTTGACGTGTCCCGCCAGGCATGGATCCTTAATTACGTATCCGAGTCACGTACGCTATTTTATTTCGCCACCAGGGGCGCTCCTGGCGCAATTTCCGTTTTAACACCACGTTATACTACTCGTTTAATCATAATTTTAAGGTACAACAACGTTAAAAATAAATATGTACATATATATTTGATGCCTCGGAGTAATACCCGGAAAATTTGACACCTATTGGTAATTTTTACAAAACTGAACTCTTGAAAACTAATTTCGTTTAAAGGCCCTATCAGCACTCATATTTGCCACTTTAAAATCATCTTCCCTTATGATTTTATAGTACAATTTGTTATGGTCAACGTCGTCTGCTAAGAAAGAAAAGAAATAGCCTTTGAAAATCGCAGATTGCCCCTTTAATTGACTGAAAAAATCCTTTTTCCTATTAATTCACGTTCAAAATAATTGATGACCCAATTATAACGAACAAGACCTCAAAATAACGTAAGATTACTACGTAACTCCATAAAGTTTAATTACATTATAGGAGAGAAAGGTAAATTTTGGCCAAAGTTTATAATTTAAACCATCCAATCATAGCGCAAAGTAGCTGTGACATTGAAAGAGATTTCTTTCACGTGATTCTTTCTTTCCAAAGATAATCTTACAAGAAATTCCATTTAACGTCGTATAATAGATTAACTACGGATAAGAGTTACGGTACAAAAAACCCACAGGGAATTCCAGTGACTCCTGTATTGAAAAACTTATTTTTTGTTAATTTTACCATACCTTCTAGGTTTTTGCGTTGCGAAAGTAATGATAACTTCGGTTTTTCGCTGGTTAGTTATAGATAAAGTCATATATTCTTTAATGTTTAATAGGCCTTATTATAAAATAATCTTGGAAACGAATAAAAGAGCCGTTAAAAAGCACCCGTTTGTATTGAAGATGGTCCCTTTTTTCAAGGCTGGTACAAAGTGTAGGATTTTCTATACTTTTTCCAGCCTTGAAACTAACAAAAAGAGCCGTTAAATAGAACCCTTTTATACGGAAGATGGAACATTTTTTCAAGGTTGAGACGTAGTCAGAATTTATGTTATCGTCTATTAAAATATATTTAGAGAAAATATTAAATGTCGTACGTTTGTTGTATCACGTAAAAGTGACAGAAATTATGAAAACAGAACTATTTGTAAGCACGTAAATAGGCAGGAGGGTTGGAACTATATGAAACTGTCGAAGTCGTTCCTCCCTGTGACCCTGCCCTAGACTTTGGTTTTTTATTTTTTTACTGTACTTATGATATCATGATACTTGGTGCCGAAAATAGCTATTTTTACATTACGAAATAAGCCTCCGCGTGTTTTTAGCAGACGAATTTTTCATATAATTACAACTTTCTTTAAAGGAAATAGAAACTACGTGACTTTCTTTGCGGAAGAACCCCATAAATTTAGGGATGACCCCAATAACCAAAATTATTTAGAGACGAAAGATGATGGATGCCAAAAAATTTGAATCATCTGTGGGTTTCTATTCCCTTTAAATTTTATTTAGTCGCGTTATCTTGATTTCGAAATTATTGACCCTTTAAAGGTTAATTTTAATCTTTGGTAGTTAAATTTATCACTTTATAGTTCATGGCTAATTGATACACAATTTTAAACTGTAGTAATAGTTTGGCAATTTATAACAGTAATATAAAAATAAAAAAAACCTAATAGTTTTTCCCGCGGTTTTTCCTCAGTATTGTTTATATATTGTGAATATAAGGAAACTTATTATCCTTCCCCTCACATCGAAATAACAATAACGTTATTACTAGATAGGCATCTTTTTTTAAAACCTACAACTTTTCCCTGTTAGCTCGAATCAGAAAAATATTTAAAGAATTGCCTTACTGATTTTACCAAATTTACAAAATTCAGAACCAGCCAGAGATTTCAGTACACATTTACAATGATGGTAACGTAGTACGACCAATTCTTAAAGCCAGCACCCTAGCTGAATAAGTCCTGTGTCTTAATTTAGTGTACCTATCATAAAACCTACTCGTATTAGGTTGCCATCGCAAAACAACGGAAATGTGCAATGTCTTGGATAATAAAAAAATAGAATTGTGTTCACAGACATCTGTCTGATACTTAAATTGTGGAGGAAGGGGAAAATAAATCACAAGTCAGATGATGTAACGATTTATACTTATAGTCATGTTAAGATTGTACTTCCATTGACAGGTTAAGATGGTTAAACTGGCTGTTTTATAACGATTCGAGGTTACCTTGACGTTTAAGGTTTAGTACATACGAGTATTAGGTAACGGTTGACATGACGATGCTAATTCCGTATCACAAAGATTTAAGTGCCCTAAGAAATATATCGAAGAATACGAGCTTCTTTCCGCTAATGGGTGTAACCTATTTTGTACTTCCTTATAAAATTAAGTATATCAAGAAGGTAAGTTTGGCCGCGTTCACACTCGCGACGTTAAAAAACATTTTTAAACCTTTTTAAAAAGGTCAAAATAGTAGATTTTTGGGGTCATTTGTAGACTTAATTTTTTCAAAAATGGAGTTTTTCTGTTAATTTTTATTTGAATATTCGAAACATTTCGAAAACTGTTTCAAAGTCTTGTGTGAACGTAGCTTATATGACAAAGCGTATTCTACCAGTCGTGTTAATTCTCTGCCGCAACGTATTTTTATCGCAACTATCTAGAGGAATTTGTAACTGCTACTAGGAATAGGTGGTATTTTTCAATAGTTTATTTCCGCTTGAATAAAGTGGGAGCGGCTTAACTTTGGCTTACGCCGCAATCAGGCGAAACTATAGTCTGTAGTAAATCATCAAAAAGCTATGGAGGGGATGATCCGGGAAAATTATACCGATGGTAGCGGCAAAAGTTATTTACTAGCTACTCACTTCATGGGGTAATAATAAGGGGAGAGACAGGCGTAAAGTCCTGGGGTAATAATAAAGGGAGAGCCAGATGATAAATCATGGATAAGGGATAATAAAGGGAAAGCCATTGATGTAACTGTAAACCACAAACAGTTCGACTAGTAGAATTGTTTAAAATTCTTATTTTCATTATTTTATTTTAGTGTGACAGTTGTGATTTCGTATTCATGCATTTAAATTTATTTCATCCATTGCTCTGATTTTTAACTGTTTTAGTTATTCTCTAATAACCTTTACAGTTTTGTAATGGTTTCGTTTCTTCGCAGTTTGAAGAGGCAGGAGAGCCATGCCCGCGCACTCCGTTAGCGAGCCACTAATGGCGAACGACCAGGACAGCCTAGACGGACCCACTAATTCCAGGATGCCAAAGTGGGAAGTCGAAGATGATATCGTCATCTCCGGTCTGTCAGGACGTTTCCCTGAATCGGACAGCATCGACGAATTTAAAAATAACCTATTTGCCAAAGTTGATCTCATCACCGAAGATGCTAGGCGATGGAAGCCTGGTACGCACAAGTGTCCACTTTTTTTACCGAGTTCTCGGTGTAGATTAGAGAAGTAGATTACGTCATTCTAACAAAAAAATCGACTTTTAGGTTTATTCGGAATTCCTACTCGTAAGGGTACTCTCAAGGACATTACCAAATTTGACGCTATTTACTTCGGCGTTCACGCGAAACAGGCCGATACTATGGACCCCCAACTTCGTATAATGTTGGAAGTAGTTTACGAAGCTCTTGTCGATTCTGGTAAGAATTTACGAGCTGTTAAAATTTCCGTATTGAACTAGACAATCAAAAGTCCTTTTAAACAATTAGGTTACAGCGCCCAATCCCTAAGAGGAAAAAACGTGGGAGTATTTATTGGACAATCGCTGTCCGAATGTGAAGAAGCTTTTACGGCCGACAAGGACAAAGTGACGGGCTACGCGCTAACTGGTTGCAGCCGAGCCATGATGGCCAATCGAGTGTCCTTCTCGTTTGACTTTAAAGGGCCCAGTTTCACTCTGGACACCGCTTGTTCCTCCAGTTTATACGCCTTTCAACAAGCTATCCTGTCTTTGCGCACCAACCAATGCGAAGCCGCCATTGTTGGAGGCGTCAACATCACCCTGAAACCGACTTGCAGTCTTCAATTCCACCGACTCGGTATGCTTGCGCAAGACGGGAAGTGCAAAGCTTTCGACGCTGCCGGTAACGGCTACGTTCGCGCGGAGGCCGTGTCCGCCATCCTACTTCAAAGGTCCTGCGATGCTCGAAGAGTCTACGCCACTATTTTACATTCCAAAATTAACACCGATGGAGCTAAGAAAGAAGGTGAATTATTATTTTCCATCCATAAAATTTATTCGAAATCAAACTAATTATGTATTTTCACTGAAGGTATTACTTATCCGAGTGGCGCCATGCAAAAACGTCTTCTACAAGAAATCTACAGCGAGGCTAAGATCGACCCGAGAGATGTCACTTATGTCGAAGCTCACGGTACTGGTACCAAAGTAGGTGACCCCGAAGAACTCGGTGCCATCACCGACGTATTCTGCAAAGATAGAACCGGTCCTTTACTTATCGGATCGATTAAGTCTAACATGGGTCATTCAGAGCCCTCCTCTGGTAAATATCCAATATTGAATCGATCTTTGTGACCTAACCGCTGACGACTCTTTACTGTATAATAGGCATGTGCTCGCTGGCTAAGGTTATCATTGCTATGGAAGAAGGGTTAATTCCCCCCAACTTGCATTTCAAGAACCCTAACCCCGACATAAAGGGTTTATTAGATGGTCGTTTGAAGGTAGTTAACACGCCAATCCCTCTAAAAACTGGAGCTATTGTCGGCGTTAATAGTTTCGGATTCGGGGGCGCCAACGCTCACGTTGTTCTGAGGGGTAATGTTCATGGACAAGTACATCGTCCGATTTCCAGAAAGGTTCCCAGACTAGCTTTGACTTGCGGACGTACCGAGGAAGCCACCGAATACATCTTTCAAAAACTAGAAACCGAAAACTATCCCGATGAAGCTTTAGTACTCTTGGAAGAAGCCAGTAAAGCTCCCACCGCTGGTATGCCATACCGCGGCTATATATTGATCAATAACTCTGAAGAGGAGCCGATCAAATTAACGGAACGCGCTCCCTTGGATAAGAAACCTTTGTGGTTCTTGTTTTCCGGAATGGGTTCGCAATGGCCCGGTATGGCCAAGGAAATGATGGACATTGAACCCTTCGCCAGGTCTATGCGAAGATCGGCCGATCTCTTGAGACCGTTTGGCGTGGATTTGATCCAATTGGTTACCGAAGGCTCAGACGAAGATTTAAGCAGAATTACCGTATCTTTTATTACCATCGCCGCCGTTCAGATTGCCCTGGTTGATATCCTTCGAGAACTTGATATCGTACCCGAGGGAATCGTCGGTCACTCAGTCGGAGAGTTGGGTTGTTCTTATGCCGATGGATGTTTCAACGCCGAACAGATGTTGATGGCCGCTTATTGGAGAGGAAAATGTTGCGAGGAAACAGAGTTGCCTTCCGGCGGTATGGCTGCTGTTGGCTTGACTTGGGAAGAAGCCAAAAGACGTTGTCCACAAGGAGTCATCCCAGCTTGTCATAACGCCGAAGATTCCGTGACCATCTCGGGTCCCTTGGATAGTGTCACAGGGTTCTTGGAGGAGTTGCGTTCAGAGAATATTTTTGCCCGGGAAGTTAAGAGTTGCGGTATCGCCTTCCACAGTCATTACTTGAACCCGATGGTCGATAAGTTGAGGAAAGCCTTGGATAAGGTAATTACCAACCCGAAACCAAGAAGCAGCCGTTGGATTAGTTCTTCCATTCCTGAAGCGCGATGGAATCAACCGTTGGCCAAGTTTTCGTCTGCCGCGTACCACGTCAATAACTTATTGTCACCCGTACTTTTCCACGACTCCTTGTCTCACGTTCCGAAGAACGCCATTGTCATTGAAATAGCTCCACACGGACTCTTGCAAGCCATCGTCAAGAGGAGATTAGGTACCGAATGTACTTACGTCTCCCTGATGAAGAGGAAACATCCTAACAACGTCGAACATTTCTTGTCTTCTATTGGAAAGTGAGTATATTAAAATCAGTCCAATCCAAACCTAAGCGGCGTTTAAAACTAACTTTTTTAAAACTTTAGACATTTGAAAAAGATCACCAGTCACTGCTTAAATATAATTTTCCTTGTCATATTTCAGACTGTACAACTCCGGACTTAATCCGTGCGTGAAGAATCTGTACTCACCTGTCCCGTATCCGGTTCCACGTGGAACCCCCAGCATTGCCAGCTTGATTCAGTGGGACCATTCACACTCGTGGCATACTCCTACGTTGGAAGATTTTGCCGCCACACGTAAATCTTCCGACCTGTCAGTCGACGTTGATTGCTCGAACACCGAATCGCCCGATTATTACGTTGTGGGTCACAAAATCGACGGGCGCGTCCTCTACCCTGCTACCGGTTACCTTATGTTGGCTTGGAAATCTCTGGCCAGACAGAGGCAATGTAACTTTGACGAAATCCCCGTCGTCTTTGAAAACGTTACTCTTCACCGTGCCACGGTCATCCCCAAAGAAGGAACAGTTCACTTTAGTATCGGTCTCATGGACACAACTGGTGAGTTTGAAATTTGCGAAGGAGGTTCGGTCGCCGTCAGTGGTCGCATTTATGTTCCCGAAGACGCTTCGCTGAGACTTGAAGAGCAAGTCAAGAGATCTCCTCTCAAGAAAGAAAACGTCACCGAATTTACGTTGGATACCAAAGATTTCTATAAAGAACTGAGATTGCGCGGATACGACTACGGTCCGACCTTCCAGGGCGTTTTGGAAGCCGAATCTAACGGACTAAGTGGAAAATTGCGTTGGGACGGCAACTGGGTCACTTTTATGGATACTATGCTTCAGTTCCCCATCTTAGGAATGAAAAACCGCGGGTTATACTTACCAACCAGATTCCAGAAAGTTAAGGTAGATCCTAGGAAACAACCTAATCCGGAAGAGGTGTCAGAGATCCCAGTCTACAGCGATCCTTACATCAATGTCTGTGCCGCTGGGGCCGTTGAAGTCGAAGGTTTAAAAGTCAGCATGGCCCCTCGAAGACAAGGTGGTCAAAGTCCCCCTGTTTTGGAAGGATATCAATTTGTCCCTAATTCGGACTCGAACGTCTTGTCCAGACAAGAGCGAACCGTCATCGACGAATACACCCAGGTATGCTCTTCCCTGGCGAGAAAAATTTTGGAAGCTAGCGGTAAAAATAAGGCACAAATTAGCGAAGTCATGAATGGCTTCTTGGAGGCCTCGGACCATGTTCTTAACCGTTATTTAGACCAAGGAAAAGACAACTACGTTCTTCTTAGCACCTTAAAGGACATACTTGACTCGACCGTCTCTAGCAGTAACACGGACAGTTTGCGAGAAAATATAAAAAAAGCCATCGCTAATCGTGGTCATTCTTTAACTAAGGATATCCTATCAACCTCTTTGTTGAACGAAAAATCGCTGAGGTCTTCCCTCGACTTGGTAATAGAGAACACCCCCAACGTCCACAAGCTACGTATCCTCGAAGCCGCTGCGGACCACAGCGTCGCGTCGCGCCTATTGAACTACGTCAACACTTACCACCTGACCATTCAACCGGATTACACAGTTGGACAAATCGTCAGCGACTCTACTCTCGACCCAGCTAGTTTGGGTGAGGGTGTCAAGACCATTAAATGGGATTTAGACTCAAAAGAAGGACCTTCAGAAAACTTCGATCTGGTTGTGGCCAAGGATCTATGCTCAACAACCGGTAGCGGTCGTACATTGAAGTCGGCCTTACGTACCATCGCCGAAGCAGCTAAAGATAACGGCTTCGTAATACTTACCGAGAGAACTCATTTAACGCCGGCTGAAAAATTCCTGTCCGTGGTCAGTGAAAGAAACTTGCCCGAGAAATGTGAAGAAGATATCGAAGCTGCGTGCAAGGACGTAGGATTGGCCATCATTGGAAAGAAAACCGACAGCGTCACTTCGACTATGTACATCTTGAGAAAGCAGAAAACTCCGCCAACTCTGCAACAAAAACAAACTGTGATAAAAGTAGACAACCAAAACTTTAAATTGTGGGTTGAGCCCTTAAAAGAAGCCGTCAAGAATCAAGAAAGTGCTCCCGATGGAGAGAATCTTTGGCTATTGGCCGATAAACCGAATGCCGGTATAGTTGGCTTAGTCAATTGTCTTCGTCAAGAATTTGGTGGAAAGAAGATTCGGTAAGTAGATCTACTCGCGAATCTTAAACTAAATTCCTAGGCCAATGTCTTATTATTTATTTGTCTTAGATGTGTATTTAACGCCAATTTGAACAACAAATCTCTACCGGAGTTTAAACCTACCGATCCTTTCTACGCCGACATAATTACCAAAGACTTAGTAATGAACGTGAACCGAAACGGACAGTGGGGTAGCTTCCGTCATTTTGGACTTCCGTCGCCCGCGGACGGCTCTGGTGTTTCGACTCAGCACGCCTACTTAAACGTACTGACTCGAGGTGATTTGTCGAGTTTGAGGTGGATTCAGTCCCCCTTGAAGTTCTACGATCCCAAGAAGGTTCAGAAAGGGGAAGTCTTGTGTCACGTCTATTGCGCCCCTCTTAATTTCCGTGATATCATGTTAGCTACAGGAAAACTTCCTCCCGACGCAATTCCTGGTAAATATCTCCGCTCAAATAACTTTGCATTTGTCCCCTCTCTGACTAGCTTTTCTTTCTTAAAAGGTGATTTAGCCGCCCAGGACTGCATTTTGGGTCTCGAATTCGCTGGCCGAGAAGACAGTCCCAAAGGTCGCCGCGTTATGGGATTGGTCGAAGCCAAAGGTTTGGCCACAACCGTTCTGGTTGATCCGGATTTCTTATGGCCCGTTCCTGAAAACTGGTCTTTGGAAGAAGCTAGCACCGTTCCTGTGGCTTATACCACAGCCTACTACGCTTTAGTAATCCGAGGAGGGCTCAAGAAGGGAGAAAGCATCCTGATTCATTCTGGAAGTGGAGGCGTAGGACAAGCCGCAATTTCAATTGCTTTAAGTCTGGGCTGCGAAGTTTTCACCACCGTCGGGTCTAAGGAAAAGAGGGACTATTTGAAAAAACGTTTCCCTCAACTACAAGACCGAAACTTCAGTAATTCTCGCGATCTCACCTTCGAGTACGACATCAAAAGAGAAACTCAAGGAAAAGGTATGAAACAAATCCCAACTGACTAAAGGAGATTCGAAACTTATTTTTTTTTAACTCAGGTGTCGATTTGGTTCTCAACTCTTTGGCTGAAGAAAAACTGCAAGCTAGTGTTCGTTGTTTAGCCCAACATGGTCGTTTCTTAGAAATCGGAAAATTTGATCTTAGTAATAACAATCCTTTGGGCATGTCTGCCTTCCTGAAGAACATCTCCTTCCACGGCATCTTATTAGACGCCCTCTTCAACGAAACCGCTGGCACTTCCTCGGCTAAGAAGGAAGTCGTCGAGCTGGTGACCGAAGGCATAAAGAACGGCACTGTTAGACCGCTGGAAACTTCCCTTTTCCGCTGGGATGAAGCCGAAGACGCCTTCCGTTTCATGGCCAGCGGCAAACATATCGGAAAAGTTGTCATCAAAGTTCGTGAAGAAGAAAACGTCAAGCTAATCACTCCCGTCCCTATTCAAGTCCCGGCCATTCCTAAATCTTTCTGCCATCCAGATAAAACTTACATCATTACCGGAGGTCTCGGAGGTTTTGGTCTCGAACTGGGTTCTTGGTTAGTTGACAGAGGATGCAAACGAT
The DNA here is from genome assembly GCA_963920705.1 of Odiellus spinosus. Classification (NCBI taxonomy): domain Eukaryota; kingdom Metazoa; phylum Arthropoda; class Arachnida; order Opiliones; family Phalangiidae; genus Odiellus; species Odiellus spinosus. Next base: position 19,589,491 of record OY987229.1, on the reverse strand, counting down.
TGGTCGTGACATCCCGAACCGGCGCGCGCACTGGATATCAAAAGTTGTGCCTAAAGAGATGGAGAAAGACAGGAACTAAGGTGGAAGTTTCTACCAAAGACGCTTCGACCAAAGCTGGTGCTGAAGCACTGATCAAGGAATCCACCAAGTTGGGCCCCATTGGCGGAGTTTTTAACCTGGCTATGGTTCTGAGGGACGCGTTGCTCGAAAACCAAACGGCCGATGATTTTGCCAAAGTGGCCGATCCCAAAGTACAGGGTACGGTTAATTTAGATCAAGCTACCCGTAGCTTGTGCCCCGAACTGGAGTGGTTCGTCGCCTTTTCCTCCGTTAGCTGCGGAAGAGGTAACGCGGGTCAAACCAACTACGGCTTCGCCAACTCCGTGATGGAGAGAATATGCGAGCAAAGACAGAAGGACGGTTTGCCTGGATTAGCGATTCAGTGGGGAGCTATCGGAGACGTTGGTGTCGTCCAAGAGACGATGGGAGGCAACGACGTAGTCGTAGGAGGATCTCTACCGCAGAGAATTCTGTCTTGTCTCTCTACCCTCGACCACTTCCTTCAACTATCAGCCGACGCGTCCAATGATTCCTGCGAAACTCACGGCCACGCTGGTCCGGCCGTCGTTTCCAGTTTCGTGCCGGCCGAGAGAATCTCGGCAAGCACAGATGGCAGCGGAAAAAAAGACCTGCTTCAAGCGATCGGACGTATCCTAGGTAAGTTGATAATACCCAAGTTTAATTATATTCGTAAGGCCCTCTATTCGTTAAATTAAGATTATTTGTGGAGCTGAACGCCTCTATTAAATTTTAATTGAGTTTTCTTTATCTTTTCTCCATAGGTTTAAAAGACATCAGCGCCGTTAACGGTGATATCACGGTCGGTGAACTCGGACTAGACTCCCTGATGGGTGTCGAAGTAAAGCAAACCCTCGAAAGGGACTATGAACTGAACCTTTCAATTCAAGAAATTCGCGGTCTCAGTATGAAGATGTTAATAGAAATAGGTGGAGGCGCTGCCGAAAGCGCGTCTCCTGTGCGAGGCCGAAGCCTCAGCCCCGAGAAAAGAGGCCTGACGCCTCCTCCAGATACCGTTAATGGAGTCAACCACGATAAAGGCTATTTCGGCGCGCATAACTCTAAAGTGATAGACATTAAACTTCCCGAAGAAGTTATTATCCCCCTTAATAAATTAAAATCCCCCAAACCCGTCTTTATGGTGCATCCAATCGAAGGCTTCTCTGTTATGTTGGAATCCGTCAGCCGTCATCTCAACATATCTTCCCTCGGACTCCAATGTACAGCGAACGCCCCCATTTCTACCATTCAAGACCTAGCCACCTTCTATGTTAAGGTAAAAGCATTTTAACTAGGCGTCTAAAGGTGACGTGGTGTCAAATTAATTATAGTACGACAATGACGGAAATGGTTGCTCTTTATACCATTGGTGCTACATAATATTAATTTCTTTCGACAGCAAATCAAAACCATTCAATCGGAGGGTCCTTATCACCTTTGCGGTTACTCCTTCGGTGGTTTGGTAGCCTTTGAAATGGCACTAGCTATTCAAAAAGAGTTGGGAGTTAAAAACGGCGTCAAGACGCTAACGTTGCTTGATGGTGCACCGGACTTTATAAGCATTCACGTTGAGAAACAAGTCGGACGTATGAAGAACATTCAGACCGAAGGCCCCATCATCGCCCTGAGAATTTTCTTGCTGCGATTCACCGACAACCAGTGTTTAGAGGTAATTCGTCTTTAAGCGTCTTTTTCAAGTTCCTCAAAGTTAGTGTATTTAAAAACATGTTTATTACGCTAACCATTTAATACGAAAGGATAAAATCGCTTTTGACGACGTGAGTTTTATATAAAAAAAAATTCGGAATGTTATAGAATATCGTATTTATTTTTGAATTAAGTTCCAATTTTTCGAACTTATTGACTCTCAACGTTTAAAATATAATGAATTTAGAGTCAAACTTTCTCGCTTCATTATTTGACAATACCTAATCTACTTTTCGATATGTATGACATTTTTTTCCCGTTTCAGCTAATTGACAAGCTACAGAACCTCAGCACTTGGGAGGAACAACTATCTATGGGCAGTGAAATTTTAGTCAAGAGTACCGGTGTCGATTTCAATCGAAAAAATTTGGAGTTAGCAGCCAACGCCTTCTATCAAAAGCTTTTGGCCTCTTCCACTTATAAAGTAACTACCAAATTTAAAGGAGACGTCACTTTAATTAAAGCCGATGAGAGTATCAAAATGTCCGCGCATCTACCCAAAGACTACGGACTAAGCAAGGTAAATATACTTTCTTGGTTTAAATATTTTGCAGCTATATTAACGCGTTAGGTACTTTTCTATCGCGTTAAAGAGGTTTAAGCTCTGGCCCCAGGTGGAAGGTGTAGCTTGACATTATAACCATTACGTCTAACAAATGTTCCCTAAAGTTGCGTACGAAACAAGAGGTCGCGCGCTGGAATACGATTATTTGCCCCTTTAAAATGATCTTCCCTTATGCACACATCCTATCTTTGACTGTACAAATTGCTACGGCCAACGTCGTTTGCTAAGCCAATAAAAAGGCGACTTTAAAGGGGATTCTAAAATAGTTCCCTACTTTCATTTGAGACAAGCAGATACTAAATTTGGTTTATTTGAAACGGGCAAATAAATTTGACATTTATATTTCTTTTTAAAGATGGTTGATGGTAAGGTGGATGTTCATTCAGTGAGCGGCAACCACAACACATTTTTGGAAGGAGATAGTGCGGCTAAAGTAGCCGGTATAATTAATAACCAACTAGCGGCTGCTATATAATTGTTTCTAAACGTTTAACATTAAATTAAATCGAAGAATGAAGAAAAAATATAAACTGATTAAAGTTCCAACATCGAGAGCCATATTTTAGGGAATTCAAAGAAAAGTTAGATAACTTCGAAAAAGTTGATATGTAAAAAACATCTTTTGGGTTAAAAATTAGACAACAAAAAAAACGTAACAACTATTTATCTGAACTTTAACTTTAAAATATATATTAATGAATTTCTTTCATCAAATTAATTTAAATGGATATTCAAGGCTGTGTTAGTGGCTGTGAAAAAAAAAAATACAATCAACGTTTATGTATTTTTTGTTTGATAATTATTGGAAATTGGAAAAATTTAATACAACCTTTTTTCCTGGGGAATTTTTTTTTTGGGGAACAAAAATATTTTTGGTTTTATATAACCACCTATAAATTAAAAAAAAAACGCGTTTACATTTGCGTTTAAATGTATAGGGTGCGTATTCATGGTTTAATATATTTTACACTACTTTTGAGTGTACAATACGCGTTCAAAAAGGTATCACGAAATAGTTTTTGTGTATATATGGTTTAATCAAACTTATTTTTTTGAAGTTGAAAAGGTTAATTATATTTTTCTGAATTCTAGAGGCATTATATTTTTCCGGGCTTGTTATAAGCCCCATTCTCCTTTACGAACAAATGTTTTTGGAATTTATCGGTAGTTAAATTTCACTCGTTTCTTTTACTTTTTCGTAAGTAAAAAAACCACCACCCGCATTTCCGCTAAGACAAAAGTTAATATTTATCAAAAGCAGCCGTTATCCATAGGCTTATGTAAAATTTATTCAAAGTAAATAAAATCTTTTTGTTTGATTTATTTTTGCTTTCATCACACTCACGTCTAAAATAGACTTAATATTTATAGAACTATTATAATTCAGTGCAGCCTACCCCGTTTGAAGGACATATCCTAAGGACGAGCTTCCTTGATTCTAAAGAGCTTATCCAAAGCTAGACGTTACAAAAATGGAAATAATAAATGTAAGAGAATTGAGTCCATAACACTACTGCTTCACCTTTTAGATAGATCTAGTGGTAGTCCAAAACATCCTCCTCTTCCCCTCGTTCTTTGAGTTCAAAGGCAATTACCACAGAGTCACAGAAATTCTGTTTCCCGAGATTAAATAGCCGCTGACGAATAGTAAACTAAATTTAAAACTATTTGGTTTTTTTAAATAATGAAGATCATATTAAAAGGACTGTCGAAGTGTATAACCAAGGAGGATCAGAGAAGGAGAGGAAATGTGGGGCTGCGTTGAGTTAGAGAGAGAAGAGCCAACCTCCCACTCGGGTGGAAAGGGGGGATAGGAAATTGTCGAGGTAAACTGTTGTCACGTGGTCGCGAGCTAGCGCGTCTCATAAAGGATTCGTTTTTCCCACGCGACAACATTTTACCACGAAACGTCTCTACCCCCGTTCTCCCAGAGTGGGAGTTTAGGCCGACGCAGTAGGAACCGCGCCGTCCCCACATTTCCTCTCCTTCTCTGATCCTCCTTGGTATAACCCACCTAAGCTACGTTCACACTACAGACTTTGAAACCGTTTTGAACCGTTTTGAAAAGGTCAAATGATAAAATTTTGGGGTCACCCTTGTAGATCTTTGATCAAGAAACAAAATTAAAATCTTAAAAAGTCGATTTGAACATTCGAAACGGTTTGAAAACGGTTCCAAAGTGTGAACGTAGCTCTAGACTAATTTCGGTCTCTAAATATTTCGTCTTTGGTACAGCGACACCAGTTGTGACACGTCTCAATAAGGAGTTTCCCTTTTAAAGTAACCCAATAAGTAATTACTAGCTTCGTAGTAATAAATACTTAAGTCCTAATGTTCTATTTTAAACAATTATCGAGGTTCGGAAAGTAAGCAAACAAGATTTGAATGAAATTCAACTTTATTTATGTACTCGCAAAAAATAATCTTTATTTTAAAAACAATAAGTTATGATTTATTCTTTGGCATCGCAAATTCCACCCGCAGTTATGGCGAAAGTGGCTTCATTCTCTGGCATGTCGGGGCTACGGATCAAAATATTGGTTAAAGATAAATTAATTAAAACTAATTATTTTATACAACCTGTCGTAAATTTTGGCGATACGCAGTTCTCCGCGACCTTTGCGCAAACTAACGCGAGTAGTGGAAGCGTGAGCCAAAATATGGCCCCCAATTGGTTTTTTCGGGTCAGCCTGGAACCTACAAATCCCCAAGAGGTTTTTAGACTTTATTAATTTGATTTAGTAAATGTATACTTACGACATAGCAGCGCCCGGGTCAGAGGTCATTTGATTGGTAATAAAAACCGCGACGTTGTATTCTTCGGATATCTTTTGAAGTTTGGATAACATTTGAGCCAATTTTTGTTGTCGATCAGCTAGTTCGCCTCGTCCGCTGAAATCCACTCGGAAAAGTGCCATGACGGAATCAATTATCTAATTGCGATACAAATTAAATTAATTAAGAATATTAGTTTTATTTTAATTAACGTCAGAAAGAATTTAAAAGTTGTAAAACTTCACCAATATTTTAAAAACTCCTCCTTCTTCGTGAAACTTTCCGGCAACTTGGTCCAAAAGCTCGAACTGATGCTCGCCTAAATGTTTGGGTAATTAGTTTAATCGTGATTAACTTAAATTATTAGTTAATTACTAGTAAAAGCGCGAGTGTAGAGAATGTTTTCCAACATTGCACTGTGATCCAAGTCAAAACGGTCCGCAATTGTACGCAGACGTTCAGGTCGACTGAAATAAAGGTAAGTTATTTGCCCTAAGTATTATTATGCCTATTTTATCATATTAATAGTGACTTACAATGTATTTTCAGTATCAATGAACATCACTTTTCCTCCAGGATATCCGTTATTACCCGGTAATTGGCACGTAACTAATATTTTACATTAACTTTAAATCTAAGATTAATGTTCTTAAAACTTACCACAAAGCGTATGAGATAATTGAGTTTTTCCAGTTCGAAATTCGCCGAATACTTCGGTAATTGCCATGCTTTCAACTCCTCCACCCATTAGTTTACTGCGCGTGTTAATTACGATTAATTAAAATTTTGATTATTTCGCGAATAGTATAGGATAATTACTCTAGTTCGGAACTGCCAGTGCTTATTTTGAAGACGTGTTTGCGTTTTTCGCATACTTCGAAAGCAGTTAGAAACGATCCTTCTCCTATTTTAGCAACTACTTCTTTCATTTTATCAACTTTGGCTTCCGAAAGTCCCTTAATGTTGCATAGTTTCTTTTTGGTGGTCATTTGCAAGCCCTATTTGCGTATATTTTAAATTAATGTCCCGTAATTACACAAATCATTGTTTAATATTTAACCTTAATAGTGCAAATTCCAGCAGTTTTAAGTTTCTTAATATCAGCCACATTCTATAAGAATAAAACCCTTTATTAATAATTATACCGTAGTAAAAATTTTAAATTATAATAAGTTTATATAAGCCTGCGAACAATGCCATGATTTTGAAGAATATCAACGTCTTGGAAGAAAGATTCCTGAAACATTTAGCCATTTGTTAAACCTTGCAATGTCAAAATTTATATTAAACACTTATATTCTAGTGTTTTACCTCATCATCTTCCTCTATTTGTTCCTCGACAACTTGATCCTCATAATTGGGCATCTTTCTAGATTTAATTACTTAATAAAGTAATTTAAATAGCTCGTAAGCGTTTTAAAATCAACGTGTACAGTGAATATCTTGGCGAAGTCTAAATCAGGTTTAGAAGATGCCGCGTAAATGCGTTAAAAGAAAAAATGGGCTGTTAATCAGGAAACTATTTTTGAATCATGTCCATTCATTAGCTGCGCGCATTAGCAGAGTAAGCAGACGATTTTTATGTGTGTTAAGTTGTTAACTGTTATACATTCCCTTTATGTTTTTTTAGCACAAAGCCGCAATTTTTTAGTTCTTTTAATTATATTGAAAAAGTACATAATGCCATCAAATTTGGTAGTAATAAATTTTAAAATGACACACGAATACCGATTTTGCATCTTGAACTTAATATAGTTGAGGTAAATATGAATTTAATTAATTTCCTAATTGTTGTAGTGGGACTTGGTCAATATATTTTCTCAAGTCAACTATATCAAAATGAAAGATTTAAACTCCACGGTTAAGGTAACATCGTTACTAAACAAGTTAAACAGGGTTAGAACTTAAGGCTTATTGTGCGTAATTGTGCAATAATTACACAGGTTTACCAAGAAATTCTTGGCAAGAATTAGAGTTTGCGTCTAGGTTTGAGTGTATTATCAGAGTGTGTTTCAGAAAATAGGCATACATGTATAGATATGCTAAATTTTATATAATTTATTAAATTATTATCTATAAAATCCTACTATATGTTTAAAATATCTCATGCGTGTATTATCTCTGAGTCCAATATCATTAATAATCAATCACTCAAAAAAGAATTATCCTACATGTACCAGGTGTTCCCATCATGATGCAATCAAATTCTTCTTGATACACTATTACACTATATATTTTGAGGTAGATGTAGTTTTTTTTTAATACATTAGATGTTTGCAAAGTAGTTAGTAGTATAAGAATTTGAGTTAGGAAGGGGTGGTAGAAGCTTATTTTAAATATGTCTGTTGATGAAAGAATTGATCAAGGTTTTGTAGTCTTAAGGTATCTTAGATTTAGAATTTCCATGTGTTTATCACATTTTAAGCATTTTAGCTGATATATAGTTCTGGTATTATTTTTAGCAACCTTACCAACATGCCAACGCGACCTGAATCTCATCAAAGACCTGACATGGGGATTGGACTACGACTGTCGGTTTTATCACTAGATGAGGTTGGAATATTAATATTTTTATCAATGAAGAACTTTGAAGAGTTGATAAAATTTAGTGTACAATGTCTCAGACCAGTTTAGGGAGTAGTAGGAGTTTGTTTTGCTTTTTCTGTCTGTAATTCTTAGGCTATCAAAAAAATTGTAATTTAAGTCTCATAAACTACATTTGAGAGTCAATTTGAGCTTCAAATGAAGGTAAAGTTCTCATTACAAAATAGGTTAAAATTCCATTTGACTGAGTATTATCTTTTGAAAATTCAAAATTTGATAAACTAAAATTAAGTTCAGTAACCATGGACTGTAGTGATTGTTTACTAAATTATTATAGAGTTGGAGTCTTTAGCTTTGATTGTACTCTTCAATGCAAGAAAAGGGGCCTTATAAATCTCAGATAGTCCATTTAATATTAACAATGTACATAGTTTAGCTAATAGTTGGTAATATAGTGAACTGAAATCAGAGTAAATATATTTAGTTCCATAACATTTATATATTTGTGACCTGTTGATTGCATTAGCAGTCGTCACACAGCTGGACCGATGACCTTCCAGTATGCCCTTTGTCAGGTCTTGGTTCCTCGACCAATCAAATATACCGGGAAGATGGCATTAGACGAGAAGAGCATCAATTTGAGGATCGTAGTTTTAGATTTAAATTGAATGACGATATATATTTCTATGGACTATTTGATGGTCACGAGGGTGTGAGAGCATCCGATTTTGCCTCTCAAAGAATGCCGGCTGAAGTTTTACTCGATCAATTAGACGGTAAAACTAAAGACGAAGAAATCAGAGAAGTTCTTCTGCAAGCCTTTCACACTGTTGAAAAAGGATTTTTTGAATCTATGGACGATTTACTCGCTGAGAAAGCTAATCTGCAGTTGCAGTTACAGGTAATTTTTGCCACTGTTGAACATTATGAAATTTAATATTCTTGGGATTTGAATCTTGCAGGGATTTAGTTCTTACGAAGCGTATCAAAAGTTCCCTGAAGTTGTAAATCGTCTGCGCGATGTCATGGCTGAAGTTTCTAGCGGTACGACCGCCGTTGTTGCCTTGATTGTTAATGACAAGTTGTACATTGCGAATGCTGGTATGATTCATCATAATCATCTTCTATATTGTTAAAGATTTATTGACTAATTTCTGTTTCAGGTGATAGTCGCGCGCTTCTTTGTAAAACCAAAAATGGGCGGATGGAAGTTTATCAACTTAGCATAGATCATAGCATTACAAATGAGGATGAATTGCTAAGATTGTCACAGCTTGGACTGGATATTGATCAAATTAGAAAGGGAAGCCTGCTAGGAAATCAAGAGAATACTCGATGCATTGGAAACTATCTAGTCAAAGGAGGCTATAAAGATTTTGATATTTTAAGGTAAATTAAAAAGTTAGAAATACTTCTGTTTAAAGGGAGAATGCAGACTGACAACAAGTGTTTTCTATCAATACCTTAACCTTAAAGTTTAAGTCAGTCTAATCCATAAGTCTAACCTAATCTAAAAGTAGGCTTAACAGATATCTTGCTGTTAATGAGATAAGTGAGTCTCTTTTGTCTAGTTTGATGTGTTTTATTTACTAACATCTCGCTTGATTTGCTGGAAAACCCATCATTAATAAAACTCTATTGATCCTTGTTAAGCGTACTTTCCTCATAAGTTAAAAAATATTTTTTAGCCTAGTAAATGTTTGTAAATTTTAGAAAATCTCTCGATGTCATGTTTCATTCTACCTTAAAGAGTATAAGTGTTTTAAAGTGAATGTACTTCATTTTTTTAGTTTTGCCAAAGAAGAACCAGTCATATCGGAGCCCGAAATTTGTGGCGGAATACATATAGATGAGTCTTGTAATTTCTTAGTTCTCATGTCTGATGGTTTATTTAAATCATTGGAGGAAGCCACTTTAACCCAGACAGTTAGTTCAAAATTTTAGTTTGAAATTAATTTTAAATTTGAGATTAAAATCGTTTGAAATTTTCAGGTCAATAATGACATTGCAGAACTTATTTTAGAACAATTTCAAATTCAATCTAATTTGATGGCTGTAGCTCAAGCGGTTGTTGATAAAATTGTAAGGGTACATCATGACATGTATATGAATCAAAGTCGGGGTTCTAGCAAAACTTGTCAGAAACGAGATGATATCACCTTACTGGTAATTACTAATTGCTACTTTTTGACTTTAGCGACTTCTCAAATTTAAATCCAAATCTTTCTAGATAAGAAATTTTAACCAACCATTGCCCAATTCGATACACAGTCCAAACTCTGGATCAATTCACTTAACCAACAGTCCGATTCAAAGTGGTCAGTCAAACACTCGCGTGTCTCCTCCACTCTGGCCTCTGAGAGGTGCCAGCGTAATAACTGCAGCCCCTGGCTCTGAGATTTCGTCTCAAAATTCAATTTTTAAACCCAAATTTGACAATTCAATAACAGAAACCAGTAGTACCGAATCGGGGAAGCTCTTTCAACCAAGAAACGCTACTTTGACTTTGGATGATGAAGCGAGAATTAAGCCTTACGTTGATTTTAGTGATTTTTACCAGGCGGTTGAGGAAGCTGCGAAGAAGGGCGAATTACCCGAAGGACTCGATTTCTTTTAATCGAGATGCTGTTACTGAAGTAAAACTTGGTTAATAAGATGCTGTTAACCACTTCTGTAAAATCTGTACACCGATTACGGGCTTAGTAAGTGATTACAGCCTTTGGTAATGCTTAACAAGTTCTCAGTTACATAATCACTTTAGTACAGTCAAAGCTACATAGTACGTGGAGTGAGAAGCATATCGGAAATAGTTTTTAATTGATATTTTTATTAAACTGAGTTAGGTTTTAACTTTTAACATGGTTAAAGATGTTTGAAAAATTAACTAGGATTAAAAATATGTTGAATTAGAAGTCTTTTAAAAAAGTTGTTATCGGAGATGAAGAAAGATGGCGCCCCGGATTTATAGAATTTAGTGTCTTGAAACTTTCTTCCTTTAAGTGTCATCTGATTTGGCTTGTCTTTGACACATAAGGATTTACAAGAAAGTTAACTGAAAGATATACCTATCTCTTTCCTCTATGCTGATGATCATATTGAAGGTTTTTGGTGATTTTCAGCATTCAATGTATGAAAAAAACACCACTATTGGCGTTACTTATCCTAGCTGATCTTCTAGGCAATGGCACTATATGGCCTGAAGTACTACAAGTATTATCATCAGCTAAATCAGATATAACAGTCAAATCCTAAACTTCTGTATTACCTCTGGCCATTGCTTTAGTTGCCTATTGGTTTATTTTAATTTTGTCTTTGGATTAATCTATTCACGCATTTAGGAATTTATAAGAAACCACCTTTGGGGGAAGTATGAAGTAACAACAAGGTTACACCACTGACTATCTAACTCAATGTACTCCAATATTTTCAGTTTTGGTTTTAACTTTGAATCAAAAGTTAAAGGCCCCTCCAAATACGCCCCTCAGTTTCTGCATAACAACAGCGGAAATAGTTCCACAAAAGAGTGTAGGAAAATGTTTGGGCTCTTAAAAATTATGGAACTATTATCACGCGAGTAAAGCTAGCTGTGTCTCCATCCTTCGAGTTTTACCCTGAAACTTTGTTGTTACATACTTTCCACAAGAGGGGGCTCTTAAAAACTGATGCATTCTATAGTTAACCAATAACCTACTCCTAAAATTTTCTTAAAATTGGTGAAATGAGTAAATTATTTTAATAATATAGTGAAATCCTGAAATTAATTAACACTAATCATCTACTACAAGGGTATTAGATGTTTTAATTGTAAATGTGGTATTTTATTATGTGAATATTAAATAAGTGGTGGTACCATTATTTATTCCGTCTGTATGATTTTATATCTTATAGCATTTCTCATCCGGGACGTTTAAATCCACTTTAAAGTCACCTTCTTTTCTAGCTTAGAAGCCGACATTGAGCATACCATTGTACAGTCAAAGCTAGGCTGTGTGCGTAAGAGAAGAGCATGTTAAAGGGGCAAATTTCAGTGTAGATAGGGCTTTTAAAACCAGACAGAAAACAAAGGCCCATCTTCACGATGCATACGTAAATAGCCCACCCCTGTTTTATCTTGGGTTTATGAGATTTTTTCCAACTAAAAAATTTCGAAGACTTTTGTCTTTATTTGAAGATTTTGACCTTCGCAGGTCAAACCAGTTTAATTTTATTATCAATTGATTAAATACTACAATAAAATTCGAATGAAAATTAAGAGATTAATTTTATGATAAGCCTCGGCCATGCAGTCGATGTAGCAGAGAAATTGAACTTTTGCTGCGCCATCTGTTGGGATATAAAAATATAAATTGATGTAGTGGCGGGCGGCAGTGGCCAATCATCGACCATCAGGAATGGCAATTAGCTCGACTCGACGTTTTGCGTTGTAGAAGATCGCCAAAATATTGCGTCTTTATTTTTGTGTGTGTTTAAATTAATAATCAAGATTATGCGAAGAAAATGGGGAATACAGACACCAAATTGAATTTTCGTAAAGCCGTTATACAACTGACAACTAAATCTCAAGTAAGAATTAGTTATGTTTAGTTGCAAATAAATTATTAAGCCTAACTGTCTACTTAAAGGTGTAGTAATTATTATCCATCTGCTAGTGGGCCATAAAAAATATTTTGAGGGGGTGAAGTAATGGGAAGATTTACAAGTATCCTTTCCCTTTGGCAATCTTTAGTCAATGAAGGCGGTTTTATCGTTATGCTAATTGGGAGCTTCTTGCGTCATAATGTTGTAATAGATGTACAGTTCCTGTTCATTTCCTTAAGTTGAATTTGATGCACCCTTGACACTCAAAACTTTAATTACAGCTTACGGTTTATCAAGATCAAATACTAGCAGCATTGAGTATTAAGATAATTACTTATGTGGTTTGAAAAATTTAATCGATTCTTCCAATAGTACAACCATTATATAAATGGCCCTATTGCATTTATATTAGCAGTTTGGTTAGTATAGGTTAGTTGAATTTATTCTTTAAAATCTGATTTACCTAAAAAAATAAAGTAAACCTAACATAATTTATTGGCCATAAATTCTAACGATTGTTAAGGAATGAAAGCCAAATCTTGTAAAGGTTTAATGCAAAAAATTTGTATAGTATATTATATTATGTAGGGGTTTTGCCATTAAAATTGTATTTTAACTTTTTATTAATGACTTATATGAAAGAATATGTCACAAAATGGTTTAAATATTCATATTTATAATGTGCTGCGTAATCCAGAACTGTAATCCCAACTGGCATTATACGATTGCCTTTATCTTGCCAAAGCTTTCATGCAATGAAATCTTTATTTGCTTGACATTTTAATTTATCTTCATGCATAAGCAAAGAAACATTTTTTAGGGTTGATTATATGACCAATTTTTATCAAATTGATTAAAGTATGTAAACATTTGATGGCCCTGAATATTTATAGGAATAAGACTACTTTCATTACTCGAGTCATTTTCGTAGCTATACTACTTTTATCCCTAAGTCAGCAGTCCTAAATTTGATGGCTAGCTTATATTTACGCATCAAGCCAATTCTAGATGGAAAATATTCACAGTATTTTGCTTTAAAATACTTCTAAGGTGTCTTTTTACTTTTCATATTTATTACAAGAGGGTAAAAATGTTTCTTTAACGTCCCTTCTAGATAAGTTTTAGGTCCTAAACTATTAGTTAAACCTCAGTCATAATGTCTAAATACTCAACTTTTATTAAAGGGAAAATGCAACCCAACAAGAAGTGATTTCTTATCGATTTCTTATCATTTAGACTCTGACAACTTGGGTGCAAATTAAGAATATGATTTATTTAAACAATAAAGAATGAATAGAAAATCACTTGTTGTTGGCATGAATTCTCCAGTTAAAGGGAGTGTAAACCAAAACGAAAAAAGTCTACTAAACCTTGCGACGTCCTCTTTTCTGACCTAAGTCGCGCAGATTTTAGAGAACAGTTGTACATAGTGGCAGGAATGTCAAGCTGTACCTTCCACCTTTGACCAGAGCTAAATACTCACTTTAAGGGGTAATATCTAACCCCAGGCTGAAGTTATTTGTACTTGTACTTCACAAAGATATCATTCATAGCACCAAAAGGGCATAGGACTCCTATCCCCTTTTGATAGCACTGACGTAAGATTTAGGTATGAAATACCGTAGGTTAAATCAGATATCTATTAAAAATTGGTTATGCCAAATATAATTACTATAATTTTATCAAAACTAATTCCGTGAACACCTAACTCTTTCAGCCAATAGATGCGAAAGATGATGCATTTTGGGACCAATTTTGGTCAGAGAGTGTTCAAAGTGTTCAGGATATTTTCACCTTGATACCCGCGGCAGAGATTCGGGCATTAAGGGAAGAATCTCCTTCAAATTTGGCGACATTGTGTTACAAAGCTGTTGAAAAACTTGTAAAAGCCGCGGATACTTTGTGCAACACTGCAGTTCAACAGCAAACTGGTGCAGAGCAGTTTTTTATAAAATTTTAGGCTTTGTGAAAACTTATTTTTGGGGTATTCTAAACAATGATCTTTCAGTTTTGAACTGTGTAAGGCTTTTGACTCGGCTTTTACCATACATTTTTGAAGACCCAGATTGGAGGTGCTTTTTTTGGTCCAGTTTACCCGGACAAGCCAGCGAAGAAACTGACAGTGAAGTAATTTCATCATTTTCATTTCTCTCAAAAAGCCAAATTTCAGTCAAAACTAGAGAAACAATTCTTGCGGCAAAATCTAAATTTTGTCTGAATTGATTGGAAAATTTGGTTTATGAATTCTCAGTTAAAAATACAAATATTTTTAAATTTTAACTAGATCGAAAGTCTTCCTTTGGCTAAATCTCTGATTACTTCACTATGTGTAAGTGTCATTTATCATCATATTCTCTTACATTTTTGGGAGATTTTAAAGCAATAATTTTACACCCAGGACTTGATGTTTTGTCCTGACTTTACTGTCTCAGCTAGTCGCAAAATTGGACCCGTATGTAAATTTCTAAAGAAAATTCTCGTTTTTGCGTATCCCTTCACAAGTCAAATAATTTGTGTTAATTAACTAGGACAATCCTGAAGACCTTCAGTCCATTGATAGCTGCGAATATATTTGGGAAGCTGGTGTGGGTTTCGCTCATCCTCCAGGACACGTTCCTCAGCATGATTACAATCGTACAGAGCTACTCAAATTACTGATTACTTGTTTCAGTCAAACTATGTATACGCCACCAGTTGGTGAGTTATGATCTTGAGCTCATGTGATCTAGCCTTCCACTTGACACGTGACATAGACATCCCAGAGAGTATAGACTTAGTCCCCCACCCCATGTTTGTTATTAAGAGCCAATAGAAGGCCTTTAGTCAATAACATTGAATATAGAATGGTCTTGTTCAAGATCTGAGGTTTTCTTTAACTGATCACTTAAAAAAAAAAACATTTACGCAGATGGACAGCAACAACAAAATAAGTGGATTCAGTACTTCACTTCAGCTGATAATAGGTAGAGTGGTACAATTTTCTAAATCGTACTATAAGGCGAGCACACGACCGTGACTAAGTCATAATACTTATTTTTGTCATACAATAGGCACGCATTGCCACTCTTTACTTCTTTACTGAACGTGGTTTGCGCTTATGACCCAGTTGGCTATGGTTTACCTTTCAACCATTTACTATTAACCGATTCTCGAGAACCTCTAGTCGAAGTGTCACTTCAGATCTTAATCGTGACTTTAGACCATGATTTTCGAGAACATGTTGTAGAAGATGCCAATGGGGTATGATTTAATTGCGATATTATTCTTAATAGTATTTTTTAAAAGTTGATGGTGTTGTATTTTTTTCAAGAGTCCAACTTCGGAAAACTTATTCATCAACTATCTTTCCCGAATACATAGAGAGGAAGATTTCTCTTTTATTCTGAAAGGTTTTACTCGACTGCTTAACAATCCTTTGATTCAAACATATTTACCGAATTCCACCAAAAAAATTCAGTTTCACCAAGAACTGTTAGTGTTTTTCTGGAAAATGTGCGATTATAACAAGGTATTTTTTTTTGGTTTAACCACTATTTTCCTGCTTGAAACTCATTTTTGATTCCATAGAAATTCATGTTCTACGTCCTTAAAAGTAGCGAAGTTCTTGACGTTCTGGTACCTATTTTATTCCACTTAAATGATGCAAGAGCTGATCAGTGTACGTAGTCTCGTACTTGATGAAAAAATTCACCCCCTCAGCTTTATTTAGAAAGATTCTTACGCAATTTTTATCCAGCAGCTCGTGTTGGGCTAGTCCATATTGGAGTCTTCATACTCTTGCTACTGAGTGGCGAGCGAAATTTTGGTGTAAGGTTAAACAAACCTTATACCGCTAGTGTTCCCATGGATATACCAGTTTTTACTGGTACCCACGCTGATCTGCTTATAATTGTAAGTTAAACTGTAATTATTTTCGAAACTACTGTTCACTTGTAGTAAGAGCTGTTTTAAATCCCAAATAGGTTTTCCATAAAATCATTACCACGGGACACCAACGTCTACAACCTTTATTTGATTGTTTGTTAACCATTATTGTGAATGGTAAGATCACGGAACTACAGTATTATCAGGAGTTTATAATATTAAATTCCCTTTCATAGTGGAAACACGAAACAACTAAGTTTCTCTCTAAAACTCGTCGGATTGAGACTCACTTGAATATAGATGCACCCAAGCATTTTTCTATCTGTCTTACGAAACTATTTGTTGTTCATACTTACCCCTAAGGGGGTTTCTTATAAACTCCTGATATTATCAACTTTAAAATCAAATAATTTTTAGCATAACTTGTTTTTGTCTTTTTAGTCTCTCCTTATTTAAAAACTCTATCCATGGTGGCTAGTACGAAATTGCTTCATCTACTCGAAGCATTTAGTACGCCATGGTTTCTATATTCTAGTCCCACGAATCATCACCTAGTTTTCTTTTTACTGGAGATATTTAACAATATAATACAATACCAGTTTGACGGTACGTACATATGCTCCTCTAAATTACGAGCTGAAATTAAACTTCCATGTTTTTAAAACCACTAAAGATGGCCTGAGCTTAAAATTTGTTAAATTTGAACTAGTCATTCTGATTAGCTCATCAGTTTTCGATTAATATTAGGTGATGTGGTCATCGCCATCTAGTGGCTTTTATTAAAGGGATATTATTAGCTGAAATGATTATTTTCAGATTCCTTACATTAAAATACGCCCCCACACCCTGTTTTATATCTTAGACATGCATTTGAATTTCACTACCATTACCAACAATATCACCTAATAATAATCTTCCATTAAATTCAAAGTTAGTAACTCAATTAAAAGGAAGGCTCTCCCGAGATAGAAAATTTTAACAGCAGGAATATTTTCAGCTTAAATGTTCGTTTTAATCAGTGTAATAAGGATTTTTTTGCTCAATAGGAAACTCTAACTTAGTCTACACTATAATCCGTAAACGTAACATTTTCCATTCGTTGGCTAACTTACCGACTGATCACGCTACGATTCAAAAAAGCTTGTCCAAACATAGCAAACTCGTTCCCTCAGTCAGTACGGCAAGTTTAAATAGTTCACCTACGACTGAAACTATTTCCACCATGGAAGGATCTACTCCAGCAAAACCGGCAGAACCTGGAACTTTGAACGCATCCTTAGCAGCTACCCCACGAATAGAAAAAATGACGGAATCTGAAACAGCCCACCCTCCTAGTACAGGCGATATTTTAACCCCTATTGAACCAGACATTGGAAGCATAGCCGAATCTGTGCATCCGCAAGAAGAGGAGAATGATGTCAAACAGGGCAATGGATCTATAACTTTGGTGGCTGTCGCATCTACAACAGATTCGAATCACCATGGACCAGAACCGGAAGGTCATGAAACCTTTCAAAAGGTACCGATTAAAAATTGGGATACGGATGACAACACTGTTACTCCGACTAATGAAGATGTAAATTTTAATATGGAAAACAACTGGTCTGCAGGCTTGAAACTAACAAAAAAATTAGCCGCCTATTCTTGGTAGTTGCATGTACATCAGATGTATCCCAACCTTTTGGTGACCACGGACCAGTTTAGAAAAATAGATTGACCATGTCACTCCCCCCCCCCCAAATTGGTACAAAAGTCTCAAATTTGTAATAGTTAGAAAATATTACATCTCGTAAGAAAAATGGTCATGAAAGAGAACTACATGGGTTGGGATGGATGAAAAAGTTACAAAAAAAAATCTGTTATAGGCCTTAGCTCTCTTCTACTATAGAAAAGCTCAACCTCTGTATGATTCACGCGGATCACCATGGACCACTGGTTAGGAAACACTGACGTATTTGGTACAAAGGATTAGATTTAGAATTGGTTAAAAATTTAAAATGTGCCCACAATTTTAGAACTTGGAGCTTTTTTTTTTCCTATCTCTTAACTCTTCCCTAGAAATAAAGCTTATAGTGACTTAAATTTCATATAAATGGGGCTCTTTGTTATACAGATTTTCATCTCTGGCTAGATTTTTGTAAAGTTGCCATGAAGAAACAATTTTTTTTGGTTTCAAGCTATGTTTAAAGCAAAATATCCCTTGTCTTTAAATATTAAATTTTTTTAAATAGGGGTCGCCTCCATCTAGTCCAGCACCATCAACCGTTTCTTCCAGTTCAGAGCCGGTTCAAACCCAACAAACCCCAATCTCGCAGCGAAATATTCGCAGAAGTCGATATGATTCCTCAAACAGTCTTAAAAGTAATGTTTCAGCTGCCTCAATCTTACCTTCCCCGTGGATTCCAACCTCCGATTGGGTTATGGGATGGAAGCAAAAGCTTCCGCTTCAGACTATCATGAGACTACTTCAAGTATTGGTGCCTCAAGTAGAGAAAATTTGCATTGACAAGTACGTAGCGCGTGTACAATAGATGATATCTAAAAATACGAGATTTTTGTTTAGGCCTCGTTTTTTTTTAAATATTTATCTCATTTTTTATTTTAAAAATCTTAGGGGCTTAACTGATGAAAGTGAAATTCTCAAGTTTCTGCAACATGGAACGCTAGTTGGATTATTACCAGTGCCACATCCAATATTAATTAGAAAATATCAAGCTAATTCTGGAACTACTATGTGGTTTCGAACTTACATGTGGGGAGTTATATATTTGAGGTACTTAATCCCCATTTAATAAATAAAATCAAACTTAATGAATCAAACAACTTTTGCAGAAATATCGATCCACCAATTTGGTACGATACGGATGTGAAACTTTTTGAAATTCAGCGGATCTAGTCAATTTAAAACGCACATGCGAAAAAGTAAATGGATGAACAAAATCTCTTTCGTGCCCAATCATCCGTATTACCTTTACTTCTCAAAATTTATATTGTTTACCGGTTAACATCTAAGTCTTGTTAGAATTTGCATTTTATTTTTTGCCTAATTTTGTAATTGTAATAATTTAAAACTATTATTTGCACAAGTTATATATTTTTAATAATTGAGTTCAAATTTCTATATAGTAATTAAACGTATATTCTGTTAATTGAAATTCGATTTTTTATATTCAATTTCAGGTGGCAGCTTTATTGTTAGGTGTGAATGTCCAATCTTGAATTAAAACATGCCATTAATTGCTCATATCATATCTTCTAGATAAGTTATAAACTTATGCTATTTATGGACAGCCAATATTTGATTAAAAGTGTCTCCTTTTATCGAGTGAACACAAGATCTATTGAGTTATAAAACTAATCAGAGTTCAACATTTAATTTGGACATCATTTGTCATTGGGTGGAACTAAGGTTTTCAAAAACGAGCGGGGTTAGTTCTGAAAGGACACGTCATACTGGGTTATTTATCGTGGCGCCATCTAAAATCGATTAACCTAGATAAAGTGAACACTTCTTCGCGAGTGGCTGGAAAAGTCATTACGTAAAAAAACAGTAGCAAGTGTGTGATGAACGCCTATGGGGCCACGTCATTTTGAAGCCGCCATACTACAGTAACACCTTAGTTAGCGGTTTGACTATTTTATATCAAAGATGAATATATTTCGACTTGCTGGCGATTTGTGTCATCTTTTAGCTATTTTAATATTATTAGCGAAAGTATGGAAAACACGCTCTTGCGCAGGTAATGTTCTATTTATCGTTAACAAGCCTAAAACCGGCGTGACGCGTGACTGTTGGGCCAAGGCTTACTTTTGGCTTGGCTTTGCCTGACAAAACAAAAAGGCTTTGAAAAAAGCCCAACACCAACGCTGAATCTCATGGGATGATGCGATTTAAAAAACATATTTAGGCCTAAAATTCGATATGCTTACGTTTTCCCTTTACAGGTATATCTGGGAAGAGCCAGATACTGTTCACTCTGGTTTACTGCACACGGTATCTGGATCTATTCACTAGCTTTATCTCATTATACAATTCTATCATGAAAATCATCTTCATCAGTTCGTCTTGCGCCACAGTTTATCTTATGTACGCCAAATTCAAAGCCACCTACGATCGAAACCATGACACCTTCCGAATAGAGTTTCTACTCATTCCGGTCACGATCATGGCTTTGATTCTAAACCATGATTTTGCATTATTGGAGGTACATATATTTCACGCATATTACTCTTAGAGAAGTCATTTTGATATTACTCTATATATTTTATTTAGATTCTGTGGACTTTCTCTATTTATTTGGAAGCGGTGGCAATTTTGCCACAACTTTTCTTAGTTTCTAAAACGGGGGAAGCTGAAACCATCACGTCGCATTACCTGTTTTGTTTGGGTTCGTACAGAGCGTTGTATGTGTTAAACTGGATCTACCGCTACTATATGGAGGGATTTTTTGACCTGATATCGGTTGTGGCTGGATTAGTGCAAACGGTTTTATACTGTGACTTCTTCTACCTATATGTTACCAAAGGTAAGATTCACCTTTCATTTATTTCAACAAATAGTTTATATGGGTTCTACTTTAGACCATCCAAGCCAATACATATATAAACTAACTTTTATGAGACTTTTAGGCTCTAATATAAGCATTAGAAGTGTTTGATCCATAGTCAAACTAAGGACCAAAGTACGATTAATTTAACAGGCAGAAATCTATGTTACTCTGTATGTTTCTAATGCCGTAGGTGTGTCAGCAAAAAAGGTCATCCTTTTCCACCCCAACCATAGAGTGTTCATACAGGGTTATTAAATCTCTGGGACAGGGCTGAACTACTTCTTAAAAAAAACAAGTCTTGGACAGGGTTAAAAGTTCGTGAAAATCTGAAAACCACGTAGTTTTTGATATTGTAGTATATAATTGATTATGATAGCAACAGATAATATTTTGGTAAAAGACCAAATGAAAGATAGTCAAAAGGTGGCTTACAAAATTACGGGGATGCAATCATTTTGTAACTTGATTGCTTCAAGTTTTATCCAACCATATATTTTGAGTACTTTACTAAACAATTCATTAATTTTAATAATACTATTAATGGCCTCTTTATCCATCCATCAAGAAGTCCACGGTCTCCACCTAGACAAGGCTTAAACCTTAATAGATTTACGTTATATTATTGTAAGTGACAGACTACTCGAAAGTGTTCGAAACTATATTTCCATTAAAACTAATAATCTTTAGGTTTTGAATTAAATCAACTTTTTTATATACATAATTTACTAAAGGAGGTATCCATTTCTGGGGAGACTTGGGGTGATAGGACATCTTTCCCTTGCCCTGCGTGTTTCACAGTATGGTTTTTAAAACCCACTCATTGAACTGGAAAAATCCTTCATAACACACTAAGGGGTATATGGACAATTGATAAATTGAAGTAAGGCAATATAAATTTCTGGCATGACTTGTAAATATAGCTGTTACGATGTTAATGCAGATTAAATTCATCATAGTCTAGTAATTGATGCCTAATTATTGTAAAAAACTATCTTCCTTGAACAAAAATCCATATTTTTGGGGTCTTTGTAAGTGCAAAAGTCTGGTTTTAAGTTCCTATTTGAACACTCCCCAAAGAATGGTGTGGATCTAATATCAAAATTTCTCTGAAATCGTAAAATCCCATTCTAGAATATGGCACGTATCTGCCTGACCTCTCACCGTATTCACTATTTGAAAATTTGGCTAGTAAATAAATATTAAGATGAAATAAAATTATATATTCATCAACGAATTCTTTAGCCCTACTTTGTGGATGTGTCAGTTAAAACATTTTTACCTTCATTCTCTCTTTAAAATATGCAACTATATTGACTTTTCTTCTACAATCTCAATTTCTGAAATCCAGGCATTTTTTTGGGCTACTTTCCCTCTTGACTTAATTTTGAAGGTTGAAAATGAAAGTGTGTATAATCTTAGAAGGAAATCTAAAATCCTAAATCTAATACAGGTTGAGATTCATCGGCCTTATCTATAATATAAGTCCATTAACCCATTTGTAATCTGGCGTGTGAAATGAATCCCCCTCGCCCTGCTTCTGACAAGTTATTTTTCTCATGAAGATAAAATTGTCTTGTCAAGTACCAACATATATTTTCTTAATAAATTGAAAATTTTATTAGTTGAACAATTGGGTATTACCTTTTAACACCTCAAATGACCTTTAGTGCCAACTGCTTGGAGGTTTTAAATTCTCTGTAAATTGGCAAAACCTTTTCGTTGTTTAAGAATCATTTCTTGTTAATAATCCCTGCCACCTGAGATGGAAAATTACGTCCTCAGGGTAGACTTGAACCACTGACATCTTGGGTAACCCTTTTGTGCAAGGTATACTGGCACACATTTTGTCTGTAAACAGGACACCAAACGTATTAGCCCTAAACAATATACTTCTATTTTCTTGTGCTTTTTAAGACTCACTGAAATAGAAGTAGAATAACAAACTTTACTATAAAAATATATGTAGAGATGCAGTGTTTTAATTAATGCGTCGCCACTCTCAACATTTTGAGAAACACTGGCTTAGGGAAAACACTAAAATTCATCTCCGTTCAATCTGTAGTACATTAACCTCCCAATTTGATTTTATTCATCCACTTCCCTCCACTGAAACAATAATTTATGAAACTGGCATTTAAAGCTTCGTATATTTATCCCGTAATTATATTCTGTTCCAAGGGATTTAGAAAAAATTTCGTTTCTATTTGCAGTTATCAAAGGTCAAGCTCTTAAACTTCCAGCGTAAGTAAAATATTAAAAACAAAACCAACAGAAAAGAAAAAGGAAAATTATTTGCCTTTCAACAATTTTTGTGAATCAAGTCATTGTTTTGCCCCGTTTAAAAAAATATATATTGGGGACATTTTTTTACGCGCTATAATATAAAAAAAAGTTTCAAAGTTAAAACAAAAAAAATATTAGGGGGTCCATAAATTTTCATTAAATCTTAAACGATAACGAAAAAATTATTTAACGTCTGTGCCGAAGTTTAGGGATATAAAAAATAACAAAAACAAATGTTTCTCGCTCTTTTTAGACTTAAAAATAAAATTTTCCATTCACTGGTGAATTTTTTCTTTTTCAAGATCTATAATTGGTAAGGGCTGATTAAAAAAGGGCGAAAGTTTATATATCTCAATTTTTAAAAACAAAAATTTATATGGTGAATAATTGTTTGTTGCAATATGAAACAATATTAGTTTACATTTAACTAGAATTTTAGCTTACTATGGTTTCGGAGATGAATAGTTTTAGAGGGAGAATTAAGCCAAACAAAAAGTGGTGGTTTATTGATTCTAATTAAAAAAATAAGACTGCGTAGTGAAATATTTCTACACTGCAAAAAACATAAGAGTTCTCGAACCTATTATTTTTGGCTTAAAATATTCTTGGCACGCTTGTTGATTTTCATGCGCACAATTGTGTGTGGTATTTTATTAATCTAGATATTGAAGAGATTGTTACCAAAACTGGAATCTTTTTAATTGTTTTCACAATTTAGAGACACGCAGAGAAGTCTTATTTTTAGTTGAATCATTTAAAATAACTTGTATGGCTTCATTCAACCTTAAAAGAAAAAAAGTTTGCTTCTGGTAAAATGTTTTAAAACATGAATTCTTACCGTAAAATTATGGATTAGAGCTAGATATACTTTTCAGTTATTGATTTTTTCATGCAATTATTCACATTTAAAAATTTACTGTTTTTTCAAACCCTATTTTTATTTTCACGTTAAAATTTATTTTGCACTGCCAATATTAATGGAAGATAAAAAACATACTAGTATTTAACACACCACACTTGATACAAGTTTTTGTTCAATATTAATGCCTCGAACCCCCCTCAAAATATTTTATATAAAATTTACCTGCAAATGAAAAAAAAAATCTCTTATTAGACAGATTAGTGATTCCTTTCGTAGCATTTTATTTTGCAATTATCGTACGGTAACTTAAGTTATATTTGTGATTGTCTTTGTTAGATTAAAAAATGAGGCGTAGTTATTATTTTTTTTTGGTTCATTATTTGCAAATATTAAATATTTTGTTTAATACGAAACTGCCCTCTATGATTTTCGGGCCTTGATTGTAAGAAAATTAAAATGAAAACGAAAGTGTTTATTCAAAGAAATCGTTAATTTTGATAAAGTAAGATAGAAGGTTATTTTCTAGGATACGACATTTAGTTATTCATCCAGAGGTGGAACTAAATTGAAGTGTTTCGCTAGCCTTCCATTGTGTTACAAAGCGTGAAGCAATACATCACAATACTGCGTTCATTAAAAAGTTGACATGGATGACAAAAATTAAATCTTCCTCGAATTGGCAGCATGCTCAATCCTGGATTTCCTTTATGGATAACCTAGGTTTTTGCAACATGCCATCTCGAGGTGGAATTGATGATGGAGTATGTTTTCCTGAAAGATATAATTAGTGAAAGAACGTTCCAAATTTAATATATTAAATAAACAGTACTTTTATTTCATCGCCATTTTTATTATAGTTCAATTAACAAGTAGTTAATTATAAATAGAAAAAGATTTTAATTATATTGATGAGAGGTATTGTTACTTTTGGCAAATTAAAGAGCAAGTAAAGCGAAGAGTGGTGAAAATCGGTACATGGATTAGCTTTTATTTCTAGCCAGCAGAGGCGCGAGTGTTGGCTAGTGGAAGGTGGAGACTTGTCACGTGACTGACCAAACCATCCCTTCCCTGCTTTACTTTCCCTTTAAATGAGAGGTTAGACCCTTCTTTGCCATTTTGTAGTACAGAGAAAAAACGATTTAAAGCTTGTTTTAGGATTTAATTTTGGTCCAAATTATCGTCCAACACCAAAATTATAGCGTTGATATATATTGCGTTAGAAACCTAGATTAGAAGGCAAGAAATTGGCACAAAGTTTTTGAAAAGACCTAATAGTTTTTAATTTATAATGATTTTGATTGGTCAATTTAATTTTACGTGAGCAGCTTTCTAGATCTATTTTTTTCTTGTTTTGTTTTTACATAAAATTCTAAAACTTAAAATAACAAATGCTATTTTTCTTAAAAGTTAATCAACATTCAGCTAAAAACTCAAATTTTCATAATTTTTTATATAATAATTTCAACACTTGCCATAGTTATTTGAAGTTTTTTTTTGGTAGACAAAATTGGAAGATTTTAGAGATTTTTCCCGCAAGTATACAAGATTTTGGCAAGTATCTGACCCCTAACACGCAAACTCAAAGGGTAATTTAATAAGTTAGTAACAAACAATCTCGTGATATTTTTGTTTAAAATTAATTTTATCTCATATAATTTTTATTTAGATTAGCAGCTTTTAACGCGTTTAATGAAGCAATATGTTTGGAACAACATGAAAATGGATATGCAGGTACTTTTGTTATTGGAATTTTACCATGAAAAACATTTGGACAATTCATTATGATTCAAGTAAGATTTTTTCGTGGTTATGTAGTTTTTATTAGATAGGATATGCTAAGATTAGTCTGTAGTCATCAATAAAACTTAACAGAATATCCTAGTTAATTTTAAATTTATGAAGTGTTAAATTCTAAGTCTAACAGAACCTCTCGTATATATTTAACAAATGTTCATCATCGCGTAAAATTTGACGTACATTTCAGACGGATTCGAAAATTCCCTAGAGAGAAAATATCTCCAAGGAGTCCTCCTCCACGCCATACTAGGTAATAGCAGAGTATTCTAAACCCCTTAAAAGCCAGTCAAACCTAGGTTGTGTGCATAAGGGAAGATGTTTTCAAGGGGCAAATTCTAGAGCAGCCTTGAATTGAGTTTATTTTCTTGAAAGTTTTATTGATGACTTTAAACTTAGCATTCATTATCATGTAAAGCTGCTTTAAGCGGTCTTAAAATTTCTCTCAGTACTTTTATGATTCTTTCATGTATACTTAAAATCCTTTGAAGATTTTATAAGAGTTCTTAGAACTTGTAGGTTCAAGGTCTTAAGAATTATTGTAGTCCAGCTTTGATAACCTTTTTTGAGGTTTTAAAATTATTTTGAGCTATATTACGACCTTTTAAATGGAAGTCCTGGGAAGAACATTGACTTTATCAAATAATTAAGATAAAGAAACAAGTTTTATTTTTCTAAATACGAAAATATAAACGTTACGGTTGATAAGCTTGTCATAGGATTTTAATTCATTAAATCCTTCGATTTCATTGGTCAAAAACATACTCGTAATATTCCATAAAAATTTAACTGGCTTTTTGAAGTATTTTCTAGTTATGACATATTAACTTATATACTGAGTTTCGTATAACAATTCAAAATCACGCTAGTATATAGTAACTCACTATTTTTTCTGAATTTTGATTATTTTTAAACATTTTCTACTGTTAACAAACGAGTGAGTTACTAAAAAATGTATCACAAGTTTTTAAACTATTCTACAATAGGTAAATATGAAGTGACTAGCTCATCTTGCTTCTTTTACTACAGTGATTATTCCACTAAACTTATCAAGATGAACGAGCCTAAACCGCATTTTATATATTTACCTATTAGTAGTTTAAGCGGGGTTAAATATTTTTTAGTTTTTACTAGATATATATTATTCCAAAAAAATTTCTCTTCATAAGAGCCTTAATATAATTTTTTAAAATGGAGGGGGGCTATAATTAACTAAAGTGTATCGTAACAGATATAATCTCTAATTATCCGCGCCTGTAAATGTACATTTGGCCTTTTAAGTTATTTTAGTTTAAAGAGTACATGAATCTTTTTAAAAATTCGTCACAAATTTGGGTCTGTAAGTAAAAATCAGCTATAGCGTAAACTAGCAGACGGTTTTTACAAAGATTTACAGTCCCTTCATTTTGATCATTGTAAAAAAATGATTCCAATTACTTTTTTTTAGATATACATGTTTCAAAAAATGGCGGTTTAGTTTTAACATGGTTTAAAATTTCAACTTATAGTTCGGTTTAATTTCTTGAGTGTGCGTCTCATTCTGACACGCAATAAATTCACCCGATATTGAACATTAGAACTACTTTGTTCAAGTTCTTCTAGCGAATCCGAAAGAGTTTTAATCTCTACGCGATATTCTTTTAGTCTAACAGATTTTTTCATTTCGTGATAGTGTTGCACGCAACATTTAATGATGATAAAACTAGCTAGTATGACTAGGATGAAGAAGAAGGCTGAAAATCTACATTTTCGAGTCAGAAATGATAGTCTGTAACACGGATTTCGGTTCATTTGAGAATTAAGCTTCTAATTGTTGAGGTACTAGACGTCCACTGAGTTAATCTAACCTTTAAAAATGTAATGAGAATTTATTGATCATTTTTAAATAATTCAACAGGGGGAAGCCTTCCAAACGTCAAATACACTTTTTTGGGTTTCACATTACACACTAGAGTGGGCGTGATATGTAGGCATTTCAATTAAAAGTCACGTGACTTAAGTGTAGGCGGATTTTCTGTTTACCACGATTTTTTTCTTTTTGGCCTATTTTAAAATACCCCGCTATAAAATATATTTGGGCTAGCTTCATGTTAAAAAGAATGAACGATCCTCTAGCGGCAGAACTGAGTTTTGTAATGTAATTCTAATGTTGATCTGGCTTAGTCTCCAGGAGGAAAAGTAAAATATTCCAAAGCTCAGTTTCCACCAACTATGAAATGATTCAGTACTTTTGATATTTATATTTCAATAACAATACCTTGAATTGATAGGAAATAAATCAAAAAATCTTACAATATTTGACTTTAACATTCTTTGCAGCACCAAAACAGTAACAAACGGTGGGCTTTTAGTTACGTAATTTAACATTAAACATCAAGAAGTTAAACTAAAAAAAAAGAAGTTTCCGCCATTATTTTTACACTGACTAGCAATAAATCTTGACTATTGTTTTGACGTCACAGCCACATACTACTCTAAATTATTACCAATTTTGTACTTGAAATTATAGGAATACGATGTAATTTCGCAGTTTTGAAGTTTCAAAATCCATTTAAATTGGTTTCCACGTAAAATAATTGCAACATAAGGTGATTAAGTTAAACCTGGACACTGTCCAATTTTTAGTGTTTATTTCTCTTCCCAGTTTTAAGTTTCCGGACTTGCAAATCCATCTCCTCAGATCTGTAGTCTTTGTAGAAAGAGTGGGAATGGCGGCATTTCATCCAGCTGGTCTGGAATCTTCCGATTCTGAAGGGGAATTATTGTATTCTGGAGAAGATCCGAAAATATTTTTAAAGAAGTACGAAAAAGATATCGCTTTTAAAAACGAATTCTACGGTGCAAGTTATGAATCAACGCCTAATCACGTACGTTTCTATACTTAATCATAAGCCTTTGTTTGCTGCCGAGGTCAATAGGGGCCTGGGGTCGTACTGTCGTATCCTCGTAGGGATGGGCAAGGGCAAGGCTTTAACAAACAAATTCTGCTGTTCTGTTTGCAATGATAATGGCAACTGTTCATAAGTAGTTATATGTTTTGGTCTTGTTTATTTTTAAGGATATATCGAGCAATGGTAGTACTGTTCCTAAAGATTCACTTTCCTCACCCGAGTCTGTCATATCCAATGGTAGTGTTAAAAAGCTTGTCAAATCACGCGCCTTATATGATGATTTACGCCTCGCTATTTTGCAACACAATTTGGAGCTTACGAAAGAAATAATAGAAGATGGTAGGGCTATATCGGTTTTACTTTACCCTGGTGATAAATTGAATCTATAATTAGAGTATTTTTTAAATAACCCAACAGAGTTAGAAGTTGATACCATTCTAAAGTCAGGATGGACTGCATTAATGTACGCTTGCAGCCTTGGAGATGCCAATATTGTCGAATACTTGTTATCAAAGGGAGCAAACCCAAATTTCCATAAAGATACGTTTGATGCCTTGATGGCTGTCTGCTCATCGAAACAAAATGAAGATGCAGGGTTATTTAAATGTGCCAAATTATTACTCGAACACAGCGCTAGACCTAATGTCTGGGATAGGCATCACATGACACCCTTGATGTTCGCTGCTCGAGAAGGCCATTGTGGCATCGTTTCTGAGCTTCTTCGTACTAAAAAAGTTGAAATAGACAGACTTGATAATCAGGGATGGTCTGTAAGTCCCTAAATCTAATAACAGCAACTGTTTTGATTAGTAATTCTTACATATAGTGATATTTAAATTTTTAAAAGGCCTTATCTTGGGCAGCTCACCATGGAAATGGGCAAATTGCCAAAATATTATTGGAAGGTGGTGCTGATCCGACAAAAGTGACATTACACGGTCAAACTTCTGCTGAAATTGCATTTTCTGCAGGATATGATGAGGTATATATTATAATAGCGTCTATCCTTTATAATTTCTTTTTTGTTTTTCAATTATGTTTAATTGGTTCTTTTATTAGCTGGGAAAAATAATTCAAAGAGCCGAGAAGCGGGAAGAAATTAATTTTACTCAGAAAGATCTGGCCCATCTGAACTCTAGTTTAAAGAAAAGTCCATTCGCCGAGTTTCAAGCTGTTGAAAAGCTATCTAAGTGGGTCTTTAATAGATACCCTTATTTTAAATTGGAGTCTTGGTTATTAAGTACAAATTTTGTTTCAGAATTTACAATGCTTCGGGTGATTTGGAACTATTCTTGATGGGCCTCAATTTGGGCGAATGGAACAAGCTATTCCAGTATCACCAACTGGAATTCCACGAATTTCTATTACTCACGGATGAAGAATTAATATCTGTAGGCAACTATTGGCTTATGTCGATTATGTTTAATGCTTAAACCTTTTTTTTTTATTTTAAAACGATAGTTAGGTGTAGACAAAATGGGTGTGCGTAACAAAATTCTAGATGGTATTCAAGGAGTGCATAAGAAAAAATGGGAACGTACAAGTTTGCCCGACATAAGACGCAATAAATATCTCAGTTGTCCCGATGCCGTAGTAGTTATGTCCAATATTGGTTCTCATATCCAATATATGCACAGCACAATACGTTATCTAAGAAAACAACTGCAACAGAAACCTAGAATACTCGAGCTTGGACAGGTAGATATTTTTTAAAAATAATATGTTCTTATTTCACCGTATTAATTTTTTTACGCGTAATTCTAGGAGCAAGCCAATGTAAAAAGGTTACTAAAAGAAGCGGCTTTAGCCCTAAGCATATGTGGAAATATGAAGGACGAACTGAGGTTTTTTGAACGACATTTAGATAAGGTTGGTGTTTTTTATTTCAGGGTTACCAATCTTCCTATATTTTATAATTTTACCGATATTTTCAAGGTGTTCTTTAAGTTTCTATAATTTGACCATTTATCATTTTTTTTCTAAATTTCTTCTGTACACTTGAGGGTTTTTCTGCATATTTTAGAGATGGCGCTAAAAAACTACAAAAATGAAATGAAAAGGTTTAATATAGATGGCGCTTAAAAGCTACAATAATGAGTAATGAAGAGGAAATATTTTGGGAAATTGGGTGAAGTGTCATGTGCTTCATTGTGTTTAGTTTCAAAATGAGAAATAGGTGTTTTTTTTTAACCAGAACCTTTCAGTAGTAATTATTCTATGTTATGTCTCAGACATACCTTGGAATATCCAGGAAATTATGTTCATATTTACAAAACATTGATATTTTCTGGGGTCTTTCCTATTTTGAGTATTTTCTTTAATTTTCCAATCACTCCTGTGGCAATGTCTAGATACAGGATAATGTGGAACTCAATCCCGGTGACATGATAGTGGCATCTAAGCAACCACGCTCTCATACCACTCTGATCATTACCGTTATGGGAACAACGCTGGTTGCCGCTTTTTATTTAGGATGGCAAAAACCAGATTTTTTTAGAAAACTAGTTTTCTTAGCGCAGCCGTGGCAAACTTGCGCAAGCTGAAAGTTCTAACCTATTATTGCGCAAGTCCGCCATCGCAGTATTATCAAACAAATCTGACATTGTTTTCTAGACACTAGAATTTGGACCATAGATTTACTGATTTAAGTTTTTCACAACGAGTGTTTTGATTGAACGTCTCGTTTGTCATTCCAAACTCGAAATAGTGTAGTTTTTCTAGTCTTTAGAATCTGATTATTGTTTTGAGTCAAAACGTTAGTGTATTTTACCATCGCAATGTGCCTTAAAGTTAATAAAACTTTGAGTTAATAATTTTCTTCGTTTTATGTTAAGGTTTTATTTTTCGAATGATTTTATTTAAATTTTGAAGATAATTCAAAATTCTTTGAAATCAATTGACTTTTTAAAAAAAAAAAACAAACATTTTAAGTATTTAACTGAAAAATATTTTTTCTTTAACATCAGTTTGAAAACAATGGTGACAATATGGGCCTAATTACAAAAAGCAAACAATAATTTTGTTTTGCAAGTCATAGCTTTTAAAAACCCTTGAATTCCCAAAAATTAAAAATTTAGGGATTCAAATTTCCCGCCACGGAAATTGTGAGATTTCCCGCCAAAATATGAACGGAAATGACTTCTTGCTCCCCTATGCCTTCTCCCACTACAAAAGGTTTTTGACTCAACAAACAGTTATAGTTCCACTCTCGATAGGAAAATATCTTTTTTCTAATTTTGATATTCAACAAAAGACTTGTTGAAATTAAGACTAATTAGCATTAGAATCTTTGGAAAGTTAATTATAATAGAGATTTTGAAAGATTAAGCTGGAGTGGAATGCCTCCAAGGAAAAAGGTCAATTAATTTATGGTGAAATGTATCTCTAAAGTAATATTTGAGAGATTAAATATTTAAAGGGGAATACATTTTGTAACTGTAAGGGAGTACGTCTCCCCTTTAGGGATTCCCCTGTCGCCCTTGTTCATACCTTAAGCCCAGGCGCGAAGAAGCGAGATAGAAGCAAGTGTTTTATACCCCCCCCCCCCCCACACACACACATGTTTTTCCCTCTTAGTTCCATCGAAATGGCTAATTGGGGGTCATTGTTCATCAGGCTAAACTATGGACATTCATATTCCCTTAAAGGAAACCCGATTTTCAAATGTTTTTTAAAAGAACTCCTGCCCCCGTAATTCCAATTATTTCTGAGAATTTTGTCCCCGCATTCGATCAAGTGTCTTTCAAATTTCACGTAAGCACGAATAGCCGTCTCTAATCTCGGGTGAAAAACCGAAATGTATTCGCTAAACAAGTCCCATTGCTTGTAGTTCACGATCTCTGTCATAACCCAACGAGACCGAATGTCGAAAGTACCCCAAGCCATGTCACCCCAATTAATAAAATCATGTAATACTATTCTGACAAAAGTGGGTCGACTCAAAACTACGAAAGACTCTAATAACGTCCTTAGCCTTTTTTTGCACAAAAAAACGAACACTTTAAGCCTATAGGGCGCCTGTGTCCATAACAGATAAAACATATCTTGGTAAGAATGGTTATAGCGGTTGTTTTTAGCGTTGATTATAATCAGGGTCACCAGAAGGTGAAAATATCCTCTACCCATGATTGGGAAAGCTAAGAGCGTAGTATACTCGAACATGTAAGTGTATGGAAAATTCGCAAGTAGTTCCAACAAGCTTTCATGTTGTGTTTCGAAAAACGTGAATTTTTCCCCCTCGTCCAAACCGTTGGTTAACACGAATTGCAACAAATCGTCATTGATTTTGAGATTTTGAGTGCGCGTTAATTGAGCAAAGCAAATACGTTTCTCTGACGATTTTAACTTATCGAAAAAGAAACTGGCAGTTTCTTTGCAACAGTTTCTGGCCGCTTCTAAAAAAAGTTCAATGTGCATGTGCGTACACGGATTACGTTTCCAAAATGCCATTAGGTTAAGTTCGAGTTCACCCTCGAGACAGTGCACCCAATAATTAGACACAGACGGATAAAATTCTTGAAATATCTTTAAGTATCTTTTGTCCAAATTAATTGGTCTGATGGTTTTCCACATTTTTACAATGTCCTCTTGTAAGTTGAAGTGGCAAGCGAGATGAAATCGCTGTTCCTTTTCAATTCGGGCATCTTTAATTTAACATAAAGCTAAAATTATTCATTGTCCGAAACAATTAATACGTTTTGCAACCATCCCAATCGTTATTAAACGATAAAATCAAACCCGATATTTAATCGTTTTAAGCGTCATCTGATCATATATATATATCATATTCAGAAACCGATTTGCTATAGTTCCATAGCATAATCGATTTGAAATTGGTACCCAAAGCAATGGAAAGTGTCATACTTATATATTTTGTTACTTATAGTATTACGAAGTAAATTATTTTTCATTGGAGAAGATATATTCATAGGATTTGGATTAATGAAGAAAAAAGAAAAACACGTATTACTCTCAACCCTGGAGTGTGTTCCCCGTTATTATGAATAAATATTAAATATAATCAGAAGTAAATAGAAGGAAGTTGGTAAGCCCCCCGTTAACTAGTACCTAGTGTAAGGCGTCCCTAAAAAACTTTGAATTTAGCTATTTGCGCTCTTGACCAGCCGAAATGTCCTCATCTCAATATACTGGTTAAGCACTTTTGATGTTAATGAACAAATTACGTAAAAATACCTTTAACAAACATTGCCACCATCTCTCGCTTATCCACTTGTCCTACGGTAGTCCATCGAAGTTTATAGAAGTAACTTGCTAATATTTTTAGGTAGATATTCATGAAAGGCTTAATGGTTTCACGGTTTAAGTGAGATTGTATCCAATTGAAAAATTCATTCCCCACATGAATCACAGTAGCTCGCGAGTCCTCTCTCAATTCTGTCGGCAATGGAACGATTAACCATAGTTTGTCTACCGTCTCGAGTACTAAACGTTGATAGGTTGGCCATAAATCGGGAATACTTTGGCCGTTGAATATGCTGTAATTATTAAACCTGGCGTTGGGTACCCATACGCCTTTAATCATCGTTCTCACTTGCTTCTTGGAAGTCCATAATATGGTGATTATTTTAACTCGGGCTAATTCTTGCAAGGATGACAATCGTAGTTGGAAATCCATGGTTCTTAAATATTAGGCTTAAAAATGTCTTTATTCGGGTAACGACGCGCTTTTGAAACTGAGGAAAAATGTTTTTGGGGGAATGACCCAAGATATATCTTTATCATCGTGCGATACAAAGGTTTAATTTACTTAGTTATCAAAGAGTATACCATTAAAATATTTTATCTCCGACCCTTTTATTCCTGCGATTTCTTTATACTTGAAGCAAATTCCCAGGGTAATTATCTATTTTTGTTTATTAAACATATCAATTGAACTCATTTTATGTTGAAAACAATTTTAAATGGCGGTGGAATGAGCAAAGCAAAACGAATCCAATTGTAAACCTATTTTGGTATTGTATAATTGTAGCAGACAAAAAACCTTTGGTTTAAATCAAATTAGCTATGCATATCACATCACTTGTCATCAGATATGCTAGACTTTATTAATTTTGGGATGGAGTGGGCCCCGCTGTCCTAAAAACGTTGACATGCCCTGATTATAAAGATAACAAATAATTATTTAATAATCATCAGATTTCATTCTCCATTTTGTTAAAGTACATATGATTCGTGTTTCCTGGGAAAAGTTTAAACGTAAACGTTTCGCTTTTTTTATTCATGGTTGTACGTGAATAAATTCATGCTGTTTGTGAAACTATAAATGAAATGAAAAAGTCTAAAAGAGATTGATTTAAAATCATGTTTATTTTACAATTTACATATTCTTATTTTTATCATAAGGATGTTCATCACATAAATACTTCGGAAAGTTACTAACCATTTTAATAATTCCTGACACATGTAGTACTTTTTTATCACAAAATTAATTACGATAAAGATATAAATTATTTTAATTTAAAAAAATTGTTAATCAGATTATTTTTTCGAAGCTAGGCTTAATTCTTGTAATTTTCTCTATTTCTAATTTTCGCTGAGGTATTTTCGGGTAAAATAATTATAGCAAAAATAAAATTCCCTCAAAGTCACAAAGCAACCTTTTCTAGGGGAGAAGTATTCTACGAATTAAGTTTTGCTGGCGGAACAATCATTTTTTAACTTCAAAAATTTTACGTCTACATTACAATCATCTCCCTCAATGTCCCGAGATTCGCTGTTTTTTGTCTGCAATGTTCCAACTGGCGCAGCTCTTCGATGTGTTGTACGAATTGCTTCCTCCCTCGATTGAACCAATTATCTTTACAGCCGGCCGAATCGCCTGTTATCAGAAAGTGTTTGTCCATCTCTAGGTACGCCATTTGCGCTCTTGCGAATGTTGGTAAGAAAACCGTCATATAGTCTTCCATCAAGTCCCACTTTTCATAGTATATTATTGGCCTGAACAAGGCAGGTGCCTTAATTCTTTGAGCGAACGATAATTCCCTACGATGCATCAAATTTATCAGAACCAT
Source organism: Odiellus spinosus (assembly GCA_963920705.1). Classification (NCBI taxonomy): domain Eukaryota; kingdom Metazoa; phylum Arthropoda; class Arachnida; order Opiliones; family Phalangiidae; genus Odiellus; species Odiellus spinosus. The sequence continues at coordinate 19,553,969 of OY987229.1, read as the reverse complement.
ACGCACCAGAAATGACCTTCGAGTGCTAACCACCTGGCGTAAGAAAAAAGCTATTCGCTGGTGCGTTTTAAAGATGAATCTTTTGTGTTTGCTTTCGGGTTGGTGCCATAGAAATTGGAAAGTTCTTACGTATTGTTCGTCGTGTTTATTGTTGGCCGCGCATATAAGGGTTCTAACTAAAATCGCGAAATAGTGGCGAATCTTGATTACGTCTATCGTGAACGTTACGAGGTTTTGAAAAGTCTCCAAATATTGCCACCGGATGAGGTTGTGAAGGAAACATTTCGGATGGATTCGCACGAACAATATCATTTGTTCCCGATTAAATATTTTGTACAGAAAATTGAACAAGTCTAGTTCGTACGTATAAGGGTGATGGTTGTATATCAGTCTAGATACGCATTCTTTCTGGTGTTTTTCACTTAGTTTATCGTAAAAGAATTCCATAGCCGGTTCGTACCCGTCTCGAGAAACCTCCAAGAACACTTCCTTGTGCATCGTTGTACAATCGTTGTATTCCATAATTGATTCGTTAAAAGCTTCTAATTCTCCTTCGATGCAATGAACCCAGTAATTAACCAATAGCGATTGCGTACGGCGAAAATGTGCTAGATTGTCCGTGTTGAAATCTAAAGGTCGCAATTCGTGTCGCCAAATGTTGTTTATCTCCGTCGTTATGTTGAAATAGCAAGCTATGTTGAATCGTTGTTCGCAATTCAGGTTTTCGTCTGTTATAAAAGATTCAAAATATATATACATTTGCCATAGAATACATTAATGCAACAGTAAAAATGCATATTCTATAATCGCTATCTTCGATACCAAAATAACAATTTTCCTTTTCACCCTCACTTTAATACCGAGATAGTTTTCACGTGACGGTTTTAATATATACCTTTAAATATTATGGATAATAGGGTAGTAATAACATTTAAAAAAATATTATTAGCTTTTACTATGATAATAAATTAACTGAATAGATTTCTAATAAAACATAAAAATCAATAAAAATATATAAATATATATATATATATATATATATATATATATATATTTTACACCTCTATTGACCCTTTAAGAAAAACCACCCGTAATTTAACACAATCTTCCGTGAAACATATTTTTTGGGGCCTACATCTTCATCTTATTTGTTTTTTGTGTTGTTTTTTTTCGCCTACAGCTTCTTCGCCGTAAATTTAACGGTCTTAAATCCAAAGGTCTATTTCTCAAATTAATAAAATCGTATTGCAGTGTGGTTTGGGGTTATTTGTTATTGAGAATTGAGCCGTTATGCTGTCCGAAGCTTTCCTGCCCGAAGTGGTTCCTGCGTTTCCGTATGTCAATTCTCTGATTCCGTGGGGTTTGCTATTACCAGGATTACCGATTACTATTCAACTTTATCATCTAGGCCATCAAATGGTATCGTTAAACGAGTTTTTTTCTCTTAAATATTTTCAACAATGCCAACTCGGTTATTAGCAATTATTTAAGTTCAAATTTAAGATCCACTGTTAGATGACGTTAACCTTTAGGTTAAAGATCACTATTAATTGACACTAAATGGGTTATTTCTTAGTTTTTTAAAATAAGCTGAGCGTTTAAATAGTTTGGTTAATTTAGGTAATTGCCTTGTATAGTCTAGGTACTTCCTACGTGCGGCCTTAGTTACCCATCTAAAATGCCTGGTGTTGGATGAGACAATTGTATCTTAGTTTTTCTTGAAATTTAAGCATTTTTGTTTTGTTTTGAAAGTGGATTTTTTCACAAGTAGCCAAAAGTACTGATGGTTTTATTCAAAAACCTGTTAGGTTACGAACTTGTGATTTAGGAATCAGTTTTTGCCGGAAGATTATCCAGGAACTGATAGACAGTTCCTGGATTATCATACCTCAAGTTATTTTTTTTAAAAGGTACCCTTCTGCCTTAACTCTAATAAACGGACCAGGGTCTAATACAAATTTTACCCGTGTAAGATTGCACACTTGATTACACTTTTGTATCAATGGACCTATGCTTTGCCCTATTTGTAAACAAAACCTAAACCAATTGATAAGGGAAGGGAATGTGAGATATAGAAAGGTCTGACTTCTGTCAGCCTTTTCTAGTACTGACGAGTGTAATATAAACAAAGCAATCAATGACTAACAATATTCTGGAATATTGTGGAATCTATGATTTCCAAACTATCGAAGTGGGAGGTTCTCGAGTGTTTTCATTCCTATCAAATTACTCGTGACATATTAATCCGCCTTTAGGAACGCTGCGATCGAGGAACAATAGTTGAATTTATTCTACATGTTAGAATTATCATACTACGTCATTTATACAACGCATTTAATACTCGAACAAAAATACCAAGGCTATTATTTTTCCGATTTTAAGATATTTTTCCCTTAAACCAATATTTTTCCACTATTAGGACGTAACTCTCATGGAAAATTACTCATTATATTATAGTAGAACATATTTTATCTGTGCATGGGTGGAAACTTAATGGATACAAGTTAGCACTGGTATTTGTATTTAAAGGAAGAATGGTCTTTTGGAATTGAAAAACATTAGGTTTGACATACCTTGAACGTAAAGATGGGCCATTTTCAGCGTATCAATATTTCCAATTGATGTCCATTGCAATCGCGTGACGTAACTAGCTAGGAAAACACCACTTAAAAGCAAATGTGTTTGGATGCAGCCCTCGTTATGATTTTTATACCATCTAGGGATTTCATTGACCACGTTAATGGCGATCGGTAACAATCGATTCCTCAGATTGTTCGGTAGATTCAATTCTTCGATATCACTAACAACTACGAATTGAATTGGTTCCCAGTCATCATCGTCGAAAGACAGGTTTTCAATTACCATAAGTTGAGTTCTTTTGGCACTAATTAACGATACGCTGATTCTGGTTAAGCAAAATTGCTGAAGGGATGGTAGTGGGTAATTCATATTTATCAGGCTGGGTATTTGGTTCGCGATTACCGTTATTACCATGAGTTTTCATTGTCACGGGGACGTTTAAATTTTGTAAAGCACGCGATTAAAAAGGTCGAATCTTTCTGCTTTTTATAAACGATTAGTTTCAAAGGTTATAGTGCCAGTTCGAGAGATAAGCTCGGTGATTGTTTCGAATCTTTAAGTAACCGCAAACAAATACTAAGTTTACTCGAATTTGGAGTTTGCTTAACTATGTAAGATATCATTTTATCTGGTTTTTACCGGGATCTCGTGACTATCATATCGGGGAATATTTCAATACTTAGGAAAATTTTGGGTTCCAGGATAGCGAAAACCTGGGTTTTTGTGAAATTGGATTGTTTTCGGTGAAACTAATTGAGAGGATCGAGAAAGTTGTAGGTATTTTTTAAGCTGTAAATCGTACAATAACAGATAACTGCCATCTGAAGTCGATAATAATTTTATAGCATACAATTGATGGGAAGTTAGTGATAAAAATATAAAATGTATATACCTAAGGCTAAAGTGTTTCCATTTAAACATTAATTTGTTTTCGCTCTATAAACAAACAAAAGCGTGTGTCTATTGAATCACTGCGTGATGGTGAATGTACACTTACCAATTTTCGCCATTTTTATCGAACGAAAATTAATCACTACCAGCTTTAAATCGTTTCACCCGTATTAGCACGTCATATGATCGCTTTCAGGGCACCCTCTAAATATAGGAATTCCAATTTCAAACTTATCGTATTCCTAATAATCAAGTGTTATAAATTTGAAATGTCATATCGAAAGTGTTAAATTTTCAATTTAGATTTTTAATAGATATGGGAAAACGAAATTGATATTCGGAAGTAATTGTGACAGCACCTGTTCTAATAAGTTATTTTGACGATTTTTGTCTACTTCGCAAATCATTTTAGCTGCATGGTTTTTCTTATTTCTAATTATTCCTATAAAATGAAGATTTTCCGCGATATTTTTAAATGTTTCCGCGATTTTTTTCCAAATACTTCCTTTATTTCTAGAATTTTTTCTGTTTCTCAACATTGACAATATCTTCGTATTTCTCTATTTCTTTCGAGTTCCGATAAATTCGATATTTTCTATTTTATCTAAAGTAATTTCCTCTTTTATCTGTCTATAAATTTCAATTTTTTTTTTTATTTCCGATATATATCTTAGTATTTCTCTGATATATAAAATATTTATTCGTATTTAAAATATTTATTTATCATATTTTTTAATTTTCCATATTTCTTTAATACTGAAAGTTGTTAGCTAACTACGAAATTTTAATTCAAAAATTGGTTTTTTTAACGCTTATAAAGTGAGAAACTAGCGGGCCTCTTTGGTACAAGTTTGGGAATTGGGTGATATCACGTGAAAGATTAAAATCTCTCTGTAGTTATTCAAAAAAATACTATACGATACGTGTACTTGGATACACGCTCCTTCCTACAATTGCCTCTTTGGTGTTTGTATTAAAATTAAATCCCGCCTTCTCACGTTTTCACTCTCGTGCTGTGTTTTTTACGCAGGCTTTATCTTCCACTAACCCCTCCTATTTTGCCTACGACACTTAAAGCGCGTTTTCATATCAAATTGGTGACCCAATTCCAAGGTGAACAACCCCTTAATCTTGACCATACGCCAACAAGCGGCTTCATTGAATATGGATTACTAGGTCCGATAATCCGAAAGCTCTCCTAAAAACATTTTAAACCTGTTTTTTTAACCATGAAGTCTCCTAAATTATAAGTTAGTCACTATGGTCACTAAGTTTTGCGTAAAGGGCTTTGGAAGGTAAATAATTATTTTAATTATTAATCTAATTAGACGTTAGAGGGTTGGAGTAATTGAACCAAGAATGCGTTGGCCTAGTTCTTCGTGAAATTAGCTTCTATAGTTCATCCTTGGATGAGTATAAATACATACTCATCCAAGGTTCATCGGTCACTAACCAGCCACGGGTACATCGTCTTCATTCCTTTTTTTTTAACTCGCTAGATTTTGAAAGGTTTCTCATAAAGTTAACTACATGTACGTGTGACAACTCGGCTTGAAAACAAATATCCTGAAGGTTACACGAGGCGCTTATCGAATAATTGCTTTTTCTTCTTATTCTGTCGGGTCCCCCCCTCACGAGGCGTTGGACCTGTCTGGCGCACATGCATTACCACGCGGCTATTTTCCCCGCAAAAAACGTTTTCGAGATAGACTCTTGTCAACAGTGGCTGGTCTCACTGAAACCCATTTTCGCCTATGAAATTAAAGTGTTATTTTCAATAAGGGATAACGTGACTTTAACATATAATCATAATGGACCAAAACAAAACATCGTCTGCTAGCGCTCGCGACAACTTGTTTCTTAACGTAATGCAGATTTAGTGATCATTTCTTATTCGTTATTTGTTTGTAATTGCAATTTATACCATCCTCTTTTGGCCAGAGCCTTCTTGCAGGAAGGGACATTCAAAATTTAGAAAAGCCTTATTTTCCCACTTTACTATCAGATATTCCAGTGAATAATTGAAGCCCCAATCCCTTTTCAGTGTTAAGTACTCTTAAAGGGAAAATGCAACTTAACAACAAGTGTTTTTATTAATCCATTCGTTATAGTTTAAATAGGCCTAAACCACCAGTAAAAAAATTACAAATATTTAATTAGAAATAAATTTAAAACATAGCCGGAAAATAGGATTTTCTGTATTAATGGGAATTCGGAACTTCTTCCCATATAAGCCATCAACCAATGAGCAAAGGTTCTTCGTTAAGGCGATATCTCTTTAAGACTTCCAATAACATTTGATTGGTCTCTGACAACCATCAATGCGAAGAAATTAAGGATCTCAATGAATTAGGCCTATTTAAACGATAAGGAGTCGATAAAAAATCACTTGTTAGGCTGCATTGCATGTTAGTTCATTCATATTTTAGTCTGTATTCGATTTTTGTACAATCATGAGCATTCAAGGCTTCTTTTATGAATCCTTTACCTGTTCCGCATTCATTATACCAATCAGCATGCAACGCTGCTTTTCACGTTTTGCAAAAAGGCTCTTGAACAAATATAAACATTAATATGACACTTCTCTATGTACTTTGCTATCAGATACATTTGTTAGATGAAGTGAGTGTGTATAAAAACGGATTTTTCACAATTCTTGTACAAAATATTTTGATATTTTATTTTCCTGGGAATTTCCTTCAGTCCAAAATATTAATCGTAACACGTTTTTTGATATGAAACTGGGATAAATCTCGTATACGATGATTCCTAATTAGGCAAAAACGTTTTTCTGCTTTGTTTTTAAATTCTTTGAGGAATACAGTGAAGGCCAAACGTTGAGGTTTCAAATTCCATTCACGTTTTTTTTATTATTGATTAATATATATATGTATATTTTTTTCGTTTTCTCATTTTTATAAGAAAATTTTTCATTTACTTGGAATTTTCTATCCAAGTGAATAATATAAATTTCCATTTCTTCTCAAATTTGTTTCACCTCGAATTAGCAGCAGGCACGAAGCTAGTTTCCTATCTTATTAGAAGTGTAATTAACATTATTTACATTATATTCAATCAAGTTGAAATTTCATCATTTGGGAAACTTTTCTCGCTAGCTCTTATCTTTTTGAAAAATTACTCAAAGACAATATATGATTTAGTTGACACTCTGTGAACTTGAATTTTAAACATATGCTGTTTTCCATTGGGAAAATTTTGTTCCATGGTAATGGCAATTTATTTGCTCTGGTAAAATTACCAAAATTGTAATTGTAATTAAAAACTTTTTACAGGGTTGCCACAGTTTTTTCAGATTCAAATTCCCTGACTTTTACAGGTTTTTCCCTGACCTTTTCCAAAGATTTCCCCTGACCGTTTCGGCTAATACTACCTAATGTTTAACGTTTTATTTTTTATATAATTGCGTTCGCCAAACTTTTTGCACGCTTATCTCTGTTCTAATCTATACAACTGACACGGTCAGCTTCGAATCTTTTCCGCGGATTATGATTGGAATTTCCTGGCTTCTTGAAAGATCTTTAAATTCCCTGGCTTTTAAAAATATCTGAAAATTCCCTGGCTTTTTAAAATATCTGAAAATTCCCTGGCTTTTTAAAATATCTGAAAATTCCCTGGCTTTTTAAAATATCTGAAAATTCCCTGACTTTTTTGGGCTCATTTTCAAGTTCCCTGACTTTTCCCTGTTTTTCCCTGACTTGTGGCAACCCTGTTTTAGGTTAAAAGTAAACAAATTGCTAAAAGAGGTCAAAGTTTAACGTGTTAAACATTGATACTGTGTAAAAATCTAAAAATATTAGACACCATATTTTAATATAGATTTGCGATTATGGGAGTGAATGTAATGAAACGCAACATTTAAAAAGCGGGGCACAGCGTATTTTGCTTGGTCAGCGGGACTGATTGCCAAAATCAGAATATTTTACGATTTTTGGCGCAATTCCGAGACATTTCTTATAATAGGGAGACAGCAAAGAACCAAGGGGGAAAGAAAGCCTGACGTCATGTAATCCCCTTACTGGGGGAGCGCTTATAAGGGCGAATACTGGAACTACCTCACTAAGGGGGAGATAAAACTGACGTGTCAACGTCCCCTTGCTGACTCCCTATTATAGAAAAAAAAATGATTTGCCTCTTCATACTCCCTTTAATGAAGCTAGGCTGGATCATCAGGGGTAGGAAATTATGAATAATATTGTAATTTGAATATACGGAGATTTTCTATCCTCCATACATACTCCTAAATCAAGAGTAAATAGATAACACTCCAATCAGACGGGGAAAGGCCGAGAGTAGCAATGCTACTCGAGAAGGAGACTTAGAGTTTACGTGACGTAACAAGCGTTCAAAAACATCGATAGAGAAGAGAGCCTGGAATAACGCTCTCACGTTAATATTGTATCCTTGTAGATTCGCTCTACGGGTCTCTCGTTTCGCGTCAACTTAAATAAACAGTAGGAAATTTTTAAACGTACGAGTAGAAGGTCGGAGCTAGATGACATTGGGTAAAGATTTTGTAAATTGTTCTTCGACACGCATTTATAAAGCGTGTTCATTGATGCTTTAAGATAAACACAATTTAGACAGTAATTTAATTTATTTTAATATTTCCAATATTTCGCGGGGGATGTGACCAAAATGAGTTTATTTAGAATAGATAGTATATAAAGGGACGGCTTTCCTTTATATATTGCCTAGATGATCCTCGGTGGTCCGGGGTGCGGGCTTCAAACCCGTAGCCGATTAGCGTCGGAGTGGTTCGATTCCACCTTCTGGGCGAAAATATTCAAATTAATTATGATTTTGATTAAAATATTAAATATAATTTAATAATAAGTGACTATTAATTGACTTTGAGGTTGATTTTATTGATTTTTATGAGGAAAACTGTAGTTTATATAACCAAAAGTATATAATACTTCGAGAGAAGTTTTCCACGAATATTTTCAACATCAAAATTACAGAAAAGGTGGGGAAAGTTGAGCCAGATTACATTAACCGCTCCTAATCTTTATTTTTTATTTGGAATATCTATTTTACACCAAAATTAATGCAGCCCAAATTTATGGCTGGGGAGGGGGGTACCTTACACTTTGAAAGTCAACAATACTAGGAAGTTGTTAAGACTTTTTCATTATAAATATAAAACATTTTACCGAGTAAAAGAATATGCAAAATGCAAATTTCACTAGAAAACTATCGGCTCAATAAGGGCGGTTAAAAATGATTAAGTGAAATTTTGAATAGACACTTTTATGCAAGAATATTGAAGTGAAATTATTTTCTGAGCATCTGCCTTTAACTGAGATTAAATTCATGAGGTTTTTGAAAAGAGAGCACACGCGTAATTCCGTTAGTCATTAGATAAGTGTTTTATTTATCAAACCTTTGGTACAGCAGCACTCAAAGATGATAGATAAGAACGCATTTGATATACCAAAATTTAAGTCCGCTAAACTCTCTTACGCGATAAGAAATTATTTCGATTTTCTAATGACGTAAATTCCTAAAAAGGATACAATAGATGTAAAAATATTTCCTTTATGACTGTTTCTGCACTCAAAAACATTATCTTAAAAAATAATAGGGCTGGGCGAGTAGTACTTTTAGGGTACCGAGTCGAGTATCGAGTACCAAAAATTTTCGTTGTCGAGTACCGAGTCGAGTATTAAATATTGGGTCGAGTATCGAGTAGTTGGGCCTTGGTTAATTTTCATGCACTCGAGTACTCGAGAGTATTTAAGCTTACTACTCGCGAGTATTAACTAATTAAGGAGTGAGCTTAGGATTAACCATTTCACATTAACAATAACAATATAAAGAAAATCATATTTTAAACTTTTACAACTGTTTTGTGTTATATCACATTACATGAAGTAGAGATCAGTCAGAACAAAAGTTAGAAAATTTCACTGTTTAGATTTTCATGTAGAAATAATAAATCAGTGCTTGCAAAGAAAGTTCCAGTTTCCCACCTTACGACCCAAAAGTAAAAATCCAAAAGAATATAAGCTCCATTGCCTGCAGGCTTTGCATTAAAACTTCAGAAGACAGAAATCCAAACTAAAACTAAAACGCTTGCAGGGTCCAGGCAGGTCCTATCCCGCCAAGAAATTCCATTTCGCCGCCTGGAGAGATACAAAAGTCTAGAGAGGGGTTGTCAGGTGGCATTTTTAATTTTTAGTAAAAATTGATGGAGCAGACGACGCTATAGAGGCGCTATTTTCAAATAGCCTCTATCGCGTCGTCCGCACCATCAATTTTTACAAAAAAATATAACTGTGCTACATGACAACCTCTCTCTAGACTTTTGTATCTCTGCAGGGAGCGTTTTTATTTCCTTTGTGTACGAATTCGATATTAATTTATATTTACTAGCCTTGCCGAGTTTCTAATGGGTTCCGCCAATGCTTATCGAGTAGTTTGTCGAGTAGTAAAACCAATACTCGATACTCGTCACGAGTAGTAAAATGAGGTCGATCGAGTACCGAGTCGAGTACTCGACTCGGTACTCGATCGAGTTACTCGAATCAATCGAGTACTCGCCCAGCCCTAAAAAATAACCTTAGTTTTAATAAGACGCTTTCAAGTGACCCTTATCGCTCGCAATAGTTGCATTCTCCCTTTTATAACTTTTCTGGGATTAAATTACGCACTTTTGATGTTATGTTATGAAATAGTAAAAATACAAAAACATTTAACTTAATTGGAATCCCTAAACCTTTACCGAGTTCGGCACATGTTTAGACGTGTGCTAACTACGGGAGCTCCAAAGATTTGTTTTATTGCCTCATTCGAGATTCAAAGATTATTGAAATGAGCGTATAATTCTTAAAATATTATTGTGTAAGACTATTTTTTTGCAAAGTAATAAGTTACTTCAAAAACCAATTTTTGTTATCAACATTAAAGTGAAAATGAATTTCACTGGAATTTGGAAAAAATAAACTTTAGCTATAATGCTCATAACATTCCTATAAGAAATTTTTGCGTGTTGCAACTCGTGAACCGTGAGAAGTTTCTTGAATTTTAAAAATTGATTTCCTCGGTATAGGTCTATATTTTGAATATTCTTAAAAGCTTTTCAGGGAATCACGTTCGCGAGACGTTTTGTCCAGCTTTCCCCTGAGAGATTACGCAAATTTCACGTTCTGCTGACGTATTTTAATTGACCCTAGACGATCGCCAGCACGCGTTTACCCATTGTGACCCAACCCTTGATTGGTCAATAAGAAAAATGTAATATCATCTCTCTAGGATATCTTAGATCTGACTTCATAACGAGGTATTTAACTTAAAGGGAAAGACGTAAAATGATAAATTTTAATGATTTAAGATCAGGATTAAGCCTTGGCAGTTGGAATTTTAATTTTATTTTGACACAACCGCAATGCAAAGTTATACTTTTTGCCTAAAGGTAGGCGCTTCGAATAGTGAAATCGTCTATTATTTTATTGGTGTTCATTCACATGAGACTATTACTTGGACTATTATCCTTGGTGGTTCTCTAACGTCATTGGGTCAATCGATATTGAGGGGTTCCGTAATAGGTGTTTTTGAAAAAGCACGCTTTCTGAATTTTATAATAAGAATGAAATATAATATTTAAAAAAGCGACGAAAGATTCTATTTGACGTCATTGCCTGCATATTCTAAAAGTTAGTTCGTTATTCGCGTAACAGGATATAGTTTTAAAACAATTTTAAAATTAATTATCTCAAACATCTCAATTATTTTTAACGAATTCAATGTATTTTGAGCTTTTTTGGAAGTGATTATGTCACTCTATCTGACACGATTTTTTATGAAAAGCGAGGGGGCATTTGTTCCCTCTGCCCCTGTGGCTGGCATCTTGAGTTTGTCGAGATCCACGAAAATTTGGCCTTGCTTTATTGTTGGCCTGAAAATCTTCCGTTTTTTTTGGGGGGTGATTTTGGCTTTATAGTTTAAATTTTCGAAAAATCTAATCCAGATTTAACGCAAGCTTGGTATAATATAAAATTCTTAATTTTAATGTTCAATTTAGACCTGAAACTGATGGCCATGAAGGTCAAATCACTACTGGCAAATTCCCAGAGCTATCTTTTTTACGGGGAGGCGATTTTAATTGGTTATAGATTGTAGATACGGGGAAAAGCTCCTGTATCGATCCGTTTGTGAAGAATTTGTGTCACGTTGTCTCTCTCTTCCTCTTTCTTTTCCTTTCCCCACGGTCTTCCCAATTAACGCACGTTTCGTTACTGATCGCTGCATACGTGCTGAGTGCAATGAAAGAGTTTTATTGTTGACCATCGGACAGGCTGTCATCTTACACTGATTTCCGTGTCGATTTATGTAATATTATTGAGTTATTAAAGGGTATGTGGAAAGGAAAGTCACGCTATATTAATGCCTAACAAACATTTGATATTAACTCAACGAAATTAACCTAAAATTAAATTGATAACTAACTTTTACTCATTCTATTTGAGTAGTAATGTGGACTAACATTACCCACTGTAATGTATTTTCACCTTTAAACAATCTTGGGCGTATATATTTGTGATTGGCTGCTAGTATAGAGCTCGGAATTCGTATAATTTTTTATATTGAATAAAATCTACTAAATTCTGATGTATATTATGTTTGATTTAAAATAGCTTATTCTTCATTCTAGTTAAACTTATTCGAAGATAAAGTAAAAAACGTAATCCATATCCGTTTATATCTTAGAATATTATCCGCGTTATACGTTCGGATAAAAAAATTCAAAATTTATTTTCGTGAAAAATAACGAATAAAAAGATGATTTAAAATCTTAGTTTCGTTGTTTTATTTTTATCCTTCAAATTAAAAGTCAATTTGAAATATTTTTCTTATATTTTAGACTGATTCTGGAAACTTTCGGGTAAACCTTATACATTTAAAAATTATACGAATATACAAATTTCATTTTTTAGTTACAATTTATTCAAAAATAAAATATCTGAAAATATACGAATAACAGAAGATAATGGATATAAGATTCCGAGCTCTATGCTAGTATAAGAAATATGTTTACTAATAAATCTATGATATTTTCCACTGAAAGAGATGCTAGATGCAGCCAAATATTTTTAAAACATTAACATTTTGACCATGATGAATGGCTATCTAAGAATATTATCAATGTATCGTTAATAAAAACAGTTTGATTGAAAAGGGACTAGAACGTTTACTTAATGAAGTCTTTGTCATAACCATGTAGTAGCAGTCTCGTAAATTATTTTAATATATAATATTCTAAAATACTTGTCTATCTCTAATCACGAGGGTGTGATAAGAGGGAAATGAAACCCCTTTCCAATCCTCCCTGTTTATTCAATTGAGTGCTGCACTTGAATTGTGTGACTCACTCTCTAGCAGACTCTGTCTAGTCCCCCTCCCCCACATATACCTACGTTCGCACACATTTACCAATTTCGAGATTTTTTTTGTTTAAATATTTCGTAGAAATCACTGCGTATCGTTATAAACAAATATTATTAAAATTAGTAATATCAGAAGTCTATAAAAACCCATTTTGAGCTCCCCTTATTCTCGTATAGTTTTTAAAAACGTGAAATAAACAATTACATCGTCTTTGACTAATTAGGTTTTTAAGAAAATTTAATGAGTGCAGTTACAAATTCAGAGCTCATTAAAATATTTTATTTTACAAAAAATAATTTCTAATGTTTAGATTTTTGGAGTATCTGCGATTTTTAAAACCCCTTTAAAGTCATATTTTTTCTTGCTTAGCAGACGACATTGGACGTAACAAATTGTACAGTCAAAGCTAGCCTGTATGCATACGGGAAGATAATTTTCAAGGGGCAAATTGTAGAATAGATAGATTAACGAAAAATCGGCCACTCAGACCCGAGGCGGCAAATGATTTTGCACAAAAACAGGAAAGTCCATCATTAATAATAATCGCTGAATGTTCTTTCTACAATGAGAATAATCCCCCCTTCATCCTCTATAGGTCACGCCTTCTGTCACGTTGTGTCTGCTATAAAATAACAAAAATGAAACTCGTGTGTGTTTGAGAGTAAAACTGACTTTTAGTTCCAGAACAACTTAAGTGCTCTCACTTAAAGGGAGAATGAAAGGCCGAAACAACTTATTTTAAATCGATAAAGAATGCTAAAATAATGAGAAAAACAATAATATAACTCACCAAAAATATTTCGTTATTTTATAATCAATTTCCAAAGTTCCGAAACTTGAAGATGCTAAGCCTTGGCTGCCTAGCTCGGTGAAATACGCGTACTCGCTCGTGATTGGCTACTAGTTATTATGCGAATTTAAAAAAAAATACAGGTCGTGCTCGCCGATTTCACCGAGCTAGGCAGCCTAGGCTTAGCATCGGAACTTTGGAAATTGATTATAAAATAACGAAATATTTTTGGTGAGTTATATTATTGTTTTTCTAATTATTTTAGCATTCTTTATCGATTTAAAATCAGTTGTTTCGGCCTTTCATTCTCCCTTTAAATACCATATAAATAAAAAGGAATGTTAAATTACCATAGACTTTTTAATAAGAAAACTATTACCTTCCTGCAAAATGTCTTGGTTAATTTCTACTTTATTTAGTTCGTTAAATCTAAATTGCATGCAGATCAATTTGAAATTGGTTCCTTTATTTATTTAAAAATAAGTTTCTCTGATAAGTTTTTAATCCACTGTGTATTAACCAGTTTCTGATTTAAATAATAATTCAACGAAAAACAATTTATCTAGATACGACGTCTTGAAACTATCCAAATAGTTTGAGAATCAGTACTATTATTCAAAACGTACGAACCCTATGTTTAATTTTCCGTTCATTATTAATCCCTTAGAGATTGTAAGAAAGCTTAGAATCGCACGCGTTGAAAACGAAACGTGATATTGAGATGGGCGTAAAACGATCAACAAAATCCACGCTGCGTATCGCGTGACTAGAGACGAAGTGAGTTTGCGCCGGGTAAAATCGTGACGTCACACGATAGCCCGCCGCACGTGAGGTAGAAGTAGGTCCTGATAATGGGGGAGGGGTTGGGGCTGAGAGTGAAGTTTTAGCAACGTGAAAAAAACCTCCTATAACTTATTGACGATAGCGGAAATTTAACGTTTATCTCTTAGCTTTGGAACGAATAGGTTTGCTTAAACGTCGCTCCCGCGCCAAGATTTACAGTTAATTATTAAATTGATTTCGGTGGATAGTTAACCTTTTGGATCTTGACTTTACGAACCAGAAATTAATATCGATTAATTATTATCTCAAATCAAAATGTGTTTTACAAATTTAAAAAGTTTTACGAGTCCTCGGGTAACTTGAAGATATATATAAAAATACTTCAAGATATAAAAAAAACAATTTTATTGTGTTGTGCTATTATCTTAAATGGATGTATGGGGAGAAGCTAGTTTGGCTCATCGTCTCAAAATCGAAAGGTAATTAATTATTAAATTAAATTATAAGGAATAATATTAAATATTTTTAATTAATATTAATTATTTGTTGCTCAAGATTACAATACCTCAATAATGAATGATAATTCTTAATATGTTATTGAAACTAATTTAAATATTTATTTTTAATTTAAACTACTCTTTTTAATCATTAAATTCATTGTTATATTAAATTTTTATCCAAAGGATATTATTAGATTCAATTTTTTTAAAAACCTTATCTTTTAACCGCAATTATATTTTAAAGTACTTTTAAATTTAAAAATGACAAGTAATTAGAAAATCAATTGATCTAGAATATGTTTAAAACAATAATAAAATAGATTAAGGTAAATATATTTTCAACAACGGGATCTCACGCTAATCGGCACGTGCGGATTCATGTGACAGCGGTTAAACATCACGCGCCTAGAAGAGTAGGGGGGGCTAGAAATTGAATAGGGTTGATGTGGGCGGGGCCTTCAGCAGTCGAACCTTGGGTTTAAAGGGAGGATGAGGAATAAAAACGTGAAATGTATGACTTGGAATGGCTTCCTATTGTCGCCTTTCGGATATTCCACCAATTAGAGCGCGGTTGTAAAAGGGTTTGCTTAGTTTGCACAGCATAAAGGAAATTGTACCAGAATAGGGACTGGGAGGAGTCAAGTCACATGTAAAAAATCCTTATTCTGCACCAAATATCATAGCGATTCAAAAAGGTAGATTGTCTAGGCTCCGCCCCTTCAATAACCAAATAAGGCCTCAACTACTTCAGTTATAATTTAGTTACGTTCACACTAGACCTAGACCCTTTTAAACTGTTTCGAGTGTTGAAATCGACTTTCCAATCAAAAATGATTTCCCAAATCAAACCATAACAAATTCTTTTACTGTCTCACTTTAATCGCTTTCTTTCCTCCCCCACATCTTTGAGAACGGTACTATCTGGCTGGGGGGTGAAATATCTCTGTAATAATCCAGGCCTCGTTTTCTGCAACGCGTTTGGTGGTGATATTACACTTGTACGTAGGAGTCGGACCACGTACGTGCGCGAATACAGTTAATAGGCAGGGAGTATGATCTAAACCTAATATCGTCATTTTAAGCGAACCTGATTTGCCAACATGTTTTCTTTATTGCATCAAGGCAGTAGGCACTAATGCACGTATTATATCATATACAGTGGGATTATTAGATAGTGACGCTATCTAGCTAAAATAATATGTACTAATATCCGAAAGACACTTTAAACATTTTTCTGTAGATTTGAAATGTATTTAGAGTACCATTTTCGGAAAGCTCGTTTTTGGAGGTGTGAGTATATTATGGAAAATAAAAATTATCTAAAGTTTAAATTATTAATTATATAACTTGGGAAATTCGTGTCACCCTAGATAAGAGGTTATCTTCAATACAAAAAAGTTAAATGAACCCTAATTTTATTGACCTGATTAACTGGGAAAAATTACTTATCGTGAACAACGTCACCTGAAACTCGGAGGAGGAGTGTAGATAGGTCTCTCAACCTTTGCTTCTAGTGGTCTTAGGTCAGTCTCTTGTTCAGTTAGCACTCAAAATGGTTTACAACACTGGGGGGGGGGGGGGGGCATCAATTACTCCCTTTAGTAAAGGCAAAAATTGGGTTCATACTAGGCCTTGGAGTCGATTCAAAACATTTTGCAGCAGTCATGTGAACGAGAAACCATTTTTCTTTAATCGATTTCTCGACACTGCTTCGGGAACCAGTTTCAAACCGATTCGGCTTTAACAAATTACAGATGTAACTATAATAAATCGGTTTATGCAGAAGACTTTAGACGATTACGTTTTCAAACCGTTTCGAAAGGCCAAATCGATTTTTCGAGATAGGTATGTTCACACATGACACTTTTGAACCATTTTCAAACCGTTTCGAATGTTCAAATCGACTTTTTAGGATTTGTTTCTTGATCAAAGGTGTGCACGGGTGATCCCAAAATTTTATAATTTGACCTTTTCAAAAGTTTAAAAGTGGTTTCAAAGTCTGTAGTGTGAACGCAGCTTATGTTTTTCACGATTAAAGATCTACACGGGTGACCCTAAAATTTTACAATTTGACCTTTCTAAAACAATTCAAAACGGTTTCAAAGTTTCTTGTGTGAACGCAGCTTTAGATAGTTTCTCTCAAATCGCTGTATTTTTCTAGCTCTCATGAAAACGCGCCTTAAGAGTTAAATTGGATAAAGATAGGGAAGTCACGTTTGTAGAATAGAAAGGAACGTGATATTTTCCATTTTATATAGTTTGTGGTGAAACTATCACTGATAAGGTCAAAGTCTATCAATAAATATCTATTTTATTTCCTCTATATTTGGTCACACTTTTTGATCAATTATTTATGAAACTTATTATTCTAGGAGTAATGAAATTTCACCACCCCATGCTCAAAAGAATTAGATTAGGCTTAAAGGGCCCTGATATAGAGCTATAGGTCTATTGACTATATATTTGTGTATATACGCCTTATCTATTTCCATTACACCAACTCCTGTTGAACAGAAATATATAACCTAAATGAATGTAAAATAATGTCATGCAAAAGTAATCCGTTATTTTTGCTCGAATTACGCAATTATCTTTAAAATTCCCCGTATCAAAGCTCAACGAGTTGTCACGTTTTTACTCACATGCACTAGACCTGTTTGAAACTAGATATTTTTGAGTTCGATCATATGAAGGGAGGAATGAAAATATTCTGTTAAAATCCTCTACTTTAGCTACGTTCACACTAACGTATCCAAATCGGTAAAATCAAACCGATATTTAAATCTCTTGAAATCATTTTAAGTCCCATCTGTTCAGGTATCATCTTCGTAAACCAACTTATCATGGTCATGCTTAGCCGTGTTCACAATAGAGACTTTGTAAAAATCATTTTCAACCGTTTTAGAAAGGTTAAATTATAAAATTATTAGGTCAGCTGTAAAGATTATTTCTCAAATTGTATCATGAAGCTTCAACTATCGGTTGTTGAAACCGAATCGGTACGAAACTGGTTCCCGAAGCAGTTTCGAGAAATCTAATCAAATCGATTCGATAAAAAGAGGGTTTCTTGTTCACACGACTCTTGCGAAACGTTTTGAAACGGTTTAAATCGATTCCAATTCCTAGTATGAACGCAGCTATAGGGAAACCAAATCGATTTGAACTGATTCCCGAAGCAGTTTGTTTTATTAAATTACTTCATTTGTTTACTTTTCAATGTTTAAAAACCATTTACAACCGTAAACATAATCGTTACTTCATAGGGAAGAGAGGGAAATGAACTCTTTCCTAAACACGTGTTTCAACGTAGGGTATAATTATATAATAAAATCTATTTTTTTCCCGGCGGTCAAACACGTGAGCTGACTTTGTACTTAGAACAGAACTGGGGCAAATGTTTCAAGCTTTATTTTTTAAAATATACCTTATAACTAATAACTCTAAGTTATAGATCTTACAATCCAACATACGTTTTTTCCGAAGGGTAAATTAAAAACTCGGGTTTTTTTTTACCTTCACGTGACTTCTATTACCGAGACTTAAAAATAATTCGACTTATCCATAGAAGGAATTGATTTACTAGTATTTTAATTTGTTAGGTTAATAGTTTCTTTCATTTTTTTTCAATGGATAATGTTTTAAGATATTGTTTTTAAATGACAACCTAAAATTTTAAATGTCAATATTTAAAAATTTATTTTTAATGGATATTAGTGAAAATCTATTTATTTCTAATGGATAATAGAGAAAAAGCTATATATTTATAATGGATAATAGTGGAAAAGCTATTTATTTATAATGGAAAATAGTGAAAAATTTATATTTTATAATGGATAATCGTGAAAATGTTTTTTTTTTAATGGGTAATAGTGAAAAATCTATTTTTTTTAATGGGTAATAGTGAAAAATCTGTATTTTATAATGGATAATAGCTAAAAATCTATATTTTTTAATAGAAAATAATAAATAGATGTATTTTTCCAGCTAGCATAACTAGAAATACTATTTAATAAACTGTGTCTCTCAGTCATGAAGTAGCAGTCTAGTTTGGAAGCCAAAACTCCCGTCTCTAACCTGAAATGAAAGGTTATCCGTGGACACTTTTTCCCATCCCACTTCCCCGCATTCATTGCCCTGTCATGAAACTAAAAATAAGATTGTCAGCAAATGAAACGGTTTTATGATAATCTATCGTCTTCGTCAGGTCGATAAATCATTTTTGAACTTAAATTTATTCATCTAGTCGAAGTGTCTGTGTTGATTTTTCGTTCCTTCCCGCCTGAAGGAATTTGGAATATTCGAAGCATCGAGACCCCCACGTGGCGTGGCGCACGTGAGACATTTTGCGCCTTTCTCAAAAATAGGTCTCGACAGAGTCAAGCCACGCTAAAAATAATATCTTCAGCCCTTTTCTCTATCAAGCTCTCTAGTCACCCATTCTCCCGCGGCCTGTCGCAATGTTTTTTCACCATTCAATTTTGAGCTTCATCTCGAGAGTAACGCCATTCGCAATGATGTTTTTATATTGACTAGTTGTCGTTGTCTGTTGTTGTTCCTGTTCCCCCAAAGAGAAGTGGAGTTAAATTCGAGGGGAAGAGACTTGTGAACTCAATTGTTCAAAATTTTGGAACCAAGTGAACTCAAAGGGGCTCGAAATTAGGGAAATAAGTGAACTCGAGTGTACAACTTATTCAAGACTTGAGTGTCGAGGGCCTCCTCGGTAAAACTGGATTACTACTATCCTTAGTAACTTTCATACCCCACCCCCAAAGAGGGTTCTTGTATACCACTGGTGTTACCCACCTTGTTTTAATTTCACCCTTTTGGAAAAACGTGCCAATAAAAATCGGGTGGTTGGCGAGTAAAAATCTAAAATCGTACGTCATTCTAAGCTTACGATTTCTTATTTGTGTTTGTCTCCTTTATTCAATTGCCAAAGATATTTTTAGAATATTATTTGATTTTTCTTCTATTGAATAAGAAAAAAATATATAAAAAAATATTATTTATTTTCTGTTGCAGAACTCTAAATTTTACCACAATGCCTCACGAGGAAGATGAATACAGTTACTCGCAGAAGAAGATTGCCAGGGTAATTATCATGCTTAATTAACAATTAAGTTTAAAATGGTTTTGCGCATGCGCCAGAGGTGTTCTCTTCATCATTTTGAAGTGCCGCCATCTACATTAAATTTACTTCGAGCTAGCAGACGCTAAAAAAGCCAACCTTTTAGCACTTATCTCTGTGCTTTTTAGATGGCATCACCTTATAATGAAAAAATGACTGTCTGAACCAACTCATTTCAATAGATTACCAGAGATCTCTTTTATAGATCTATAAAAATAAATTTAACACGTTAAGTTGTTAATATTTGATAACACTGATAGATGGCTCTGTTACGTTACTATTGATTGCAAAATCTTTTGAGCGCTCTTATTTTTGATATACGAAATCAACCGAATCCCTTAAAACTCTGGTTTCGTCGATGATCGATCCTTACGAGCTCTAGATTATCTTTTATCTACATCATTACTAGATTTTTGCCGCTTGGCAAACACAATTTCAACTGTTGCTACATATTTTGTTGTTAACTTTTATTTGGGTCATTAGCTCAAGGAATCGAAATAGATAAAACAATAAATCATTAGAAAACTTTTACTCTCCCTTTTTAAAACACAATCATAAAGAAAAGACAAAATTTTAATATGCTTGCAATTATAGCCTTGAGATGATCTCTTCTCCAAGGTGCATATTTTAACAGAGGATTAGCTACAAAACTAAATTGTTAACTTTTGGCCCCTGTCTGAGATTCACCATTAAAAAACCACTCCGTGACTTTTTGGTGAACTAAAACATTTCTACACACATTATCAAGATAAAACTTGCATCTCGCTGATTAGTTCATATTTATATATTCCCAATGATATACCATAAGTTTAAAGTTGCTTGGAATTTTCCCGTCGATAATTAGAAGTTAATCTTTAATGTTTATTATTATTTTTTTTAATTAAAGGATCCAATGTCCCATCGTATTATCGAGAAGCGTCGCCGAGATCGTATGAACAATTGTCTTGCTGATCTTAGTCGTCTAATTCCACCCACTTACCTGAAAAAGGTACGCATGTAATTACAAATATCTGCTCCAAAATTTACGTCCCAGTTATGATCATTTTAACTAACAATCGTATTTAATTTAAAACGACTAAATAGGGACGTGGTAGAATTGAAAAAACTGAAATTATTGAGATGGCAACGAAGCATCTTCGACATCTTCAGGCACACGCTTGCAAAGATCCTGGTAAGTTATAAACGACAAATAACTATAACGGAAATCATAAATATAAAATTAAATCCACCTGTGAGATTTAATTTCTTTGGGAACATTTCAATTTCAATAATAGTCGCCATTCAAACTTTATTTTTTGTTTTTTTATAATATTTGACTTTAAAAGTATTTATCGTGATATTATTGGCTGGCTGGCTGGCTGGCTGGCTTAGAATTTTTTCTTAAAAGGACAATAGGAGATAAATAAAACTAAAGTTTCGTTTTATTTTCGGAATCACTATGATAAAATCGTATTCGAGAAGGTTTTTCCCAATTGTTTAACATATTTTTCATGTTTTAATTAATTTCTTAAGTTTAGTTAAGTTTGAATTATAGTGTAGTAAAAAGTTAAACCAATCAGATGAAGCCAAAAGCTTCAGCCTTCAACAGTTCAGAATCCCCACAATTCATAATTACGTCGTCGCACTCAACCTCTGGCGAAATAATGATTGGTCTGCTATTACCATACGCTGAAATTCAAAACTAACCCAACTTCAGAATTTATATTAGGCACTAAAAATTGGTAGAAAAAATTATTTTATTCATAATTCTGTGTGCAGATTCTGAAAATAATTTCAAAACCTGTTTCATTTTTAGCTCGTAACTTCTATTTAAATAAATCGATTTATTTTACCTTTTAAAAACAGCCTAGTCTGAACCAGCCTTAAGAATAATTTGAATATTAAGTCTGTTCTTAATACTTGAAGTTATTAATAAATTTAAAATACTTTATTAGATCAAATAGTTAAAAATATCGTTACTGTAGTGACGTTGTCGTCTACACTGACGATTAAAAATATAAATTAGTTAAACTTGTATATTTTACTATTTATACAAATAACTTTAAAATTAAAATAAAAACTATACTTATTATTAATATACAAGTTATTTTATTTTTATTTTTCGGAGAACAATATATAATTTAAAGAAAGTGGCCTTTATTATTGTATTGATTTGTAGCCACATCAATTAACCCTCTTCAACAAAATATTTTACTAACAAAAATAAAATTTAAAAGTATGCCATTAATTTGAATGGCTTAATTAGTTTAAAAACACCCACCAAAAATTCCTGACTCGATAAAATTGAATTAAGCCTAAAACGGATTATTATATATATAAGCATAGTAGTTTTAGAAAAATAAATCGTGTTCGGATTTTAAAATATTGGAATCTCTTTTATTTCCAAGCCACCTTTCTATCGAACTAAAATCAATTGTTTGATTAATTCAATATTAAGGTGCAGAGACGAAACTACTTGTAGTTTTCGATCTACTACCTGACTCTTTTAGTGTGTTCTCACGAACTATATACGGCTGTACACAGAGAAGCCCGACACATATAGCATATCCGCACTGAAGCCCAACTCGGTGGGCGTTCGAATCGTTAATAAAATTAATGCTTGGATTTCTTACATCAACAATTGCTTTTTCACACAAGAATAATATAGTTTACAGAACTTTAATGATTAATAGTTTAGAGACTAAAATGATTAAAGTATGATTAGAATAATGGTAACCTTTGGCCAATGACCATCAATTGTAGGTATATTTTAAAAAGACGTTTTTGATTACCAAGTTGTTGATGTTGAAATATTGCTCACAGGACCAGTCACAAAATTATGAAGATTATTCAGAATTTTTTTTGACTCTATCGTAAACCGGAAATAGTTTTATAGTATATATAAATATCCAAGAAAAGTAGCGTAAGGTCAAACGTGAACTCTGGCGTATACGGTAGGGAAGCAGTAACATTTGAGACACCCATGGC
The DNA here is from genome assembly GCA_963920705.1 of Odiellus spinosus. Lineage (NCBI taxonomy): Eukaryota > Metazoa > Arthropoda > Arachnida > Opiliones > Phalangiidae > Odiellus > Odiellus spinosus. The sequence continues at coordinate 19,530,922 of OY987229.1, read as the reverse complement.
CCAGCAATAGCCAATTTTGGGTTTCAATTTCAAGTTCTCATTATAATCTACTAAAATACTTGTTAACCAAAATTGTCATTTTAAATGCGACCTGCCAATTAAATCTCGGTACGAAAGTAGTTATTTACCAGATAGTTTGACAGCGTATACTACGGTTTCTCTGTCTCCCTCCGCGGAATGTAGAGCATGAACACACAGATGACAAAAAACAGTCATATCAGGAGGCGCGATTGCAGGACATTTCGGTGTGGCGTTTTTTTCCTTTTTCTTTAGCAACCTGCGAAGTCTCGTTACAGCAAAGGGACGAATTTAGCTCTCGTACAGTAGAGGACTCTCGACGCCAAGAAGAGGCGGCTCTTCAAAGACAAAGAGACCAACACAGACTCGGATTTCAAGAGTGCAGTTCCGAAACCATTCGCTTTCTAGTCGAATCAGAGGGATTTGATCCCGGACAAGGCATATGTCTCAGACTTTTACAACACTTGCAAGCGCATTATGAGAAACTTGTTCAAGGTAAGAACTCTAATATTACGATTTTGACCAACTAATTAACCGCCTAATAAGAATAACGTTAGATATTTTCGAAGTAGATATACTCTATAAGCGTATACTAATCTCCTATATAAGTACTTGCATGTTAGCATTTTTTAAAATAATGGGCTTTTGACTGTTATTAATAGTTGTAAAAATCAACGCAGTCTAGAGCATTTTTGTCGTTTTTGTTTCTAGGTGTGTGCTACATGGGAGGTGATAACCACGGTGAAAGTCGAGAAGAAGGTCCGACTAACAACGGTCAATCCATTATGCTACCTCATCAGGAAGATATCCATTTATTCCACTTGGACAGTAACTCGAACCAGAGCTTGTGCGAGTCTTATCAGCGACAAACTAACGTCGGGTCACAATCGGGCGTAGGTGTCATTAGCCGGCCCCTGAAGCGGTCAGCTAGCCAAATTTCGGACTGCCCATCCAACTCGGTAGACGTGTTAAGACTCGGCCATCCTCCAACAGGTAACCGCCGATATTTGAGTTATAATACCAAAAGGCTTATTAAAATTAAAACGAAGGTATTGTGTTTGTTTTTTCTTTTACAACGTACAATTGAACCAAAAAGAACTACCACAATGTTTTTAATGTCGAAATTTTGTACGTGGGAAGTTAATTAACCCTTGCAGGCGAGGGTCCTGAAATGTAAGAGCCAAAATTGATACTTTGGTGAAGGTATTCCTCGGTGAACCGCCATGTTTGTATAAACGAACTAAAGCGGCACCATAAGAGACGAATTTGCCGAATAGTAGCTTACATACAGGATTCTTGTTATTATGTAGACCCGAAATGTTATATCACGCACGCGGTTGAACTAAGTATACCGTAACTTCCAGGAATTTAACGCGCGGATCTTATTGTCGGGGTTGCTGCTACTCTATTCACTCGTAATAATATTTTCTCTACCTTTGTATTGCCTTTCTCGCGTATAGAAAGAATAGGTTCTAGGAGCGTTCGTGTCACCGAAGAAGACACGGAAGACGATCATTCCAGACACGTTAATTTCGGCGTCGGAAACGACAGCGTTATTGAACGCTCAGTCTCCGTCACCTCGCCCCGCCTGTTTACCTTGCCTGGTCCCGGTCACTCCAGAAGTCACCTGAGAGACATTCTCAATCAAGATTCTTGCCCAGCTAGCTACGAGCAAAAACGGTTGCGAAGTAACAGCATCGATAGTACCCGATCTTGTCGGATTATCACAGGCGTATTACCGAGTCAAGGATACCATACTTCTGACGTCTACTGTAACAGGTAAGACAAATGCTCCAGTATTTTTATTTATGTGACGTTTTACCGATGTCACCATTATGTTGGCAACTAAAGGTTCTACCGTAGATAGTTCTATAGTGTTTATTGTTGTTACAGGTCCGCGGAAGAAGTGTATAAATTCAAGAACAATATCAAAGAGCGGTTCCGTGCTGACGTTCTCCACCACAACATGGACCATCCGAACGCCTCAGTCAGTCTCAATCACGGGCATCACGAACCGATGGGAGCTCCCAATCACGGTATCATTTCGGAAGCCTTCCCTAAACTGGCAACGGGAGAGTCCTTCGGCATTTCGCGGATGTTTCCCACGAGCGGCAGTGTCAGCGGGGTTTGTAGGAACGAACGTTCTTTCGCCACTTTAAACGGCTTCGGTTCTTTCGCCACCAATAACGGTGAGTTGGCTGTCAATATCCCCGTCGAGAGTAACACTGTAAGGGAAGTCAGCCGACTGGAACCTCCGGTAGAACACCCGTCCAGTAGAAGTAGTAGTTGCGGCTCCAACCCGAGTCCCAACTCGATGTCCTCGAACTGTTTCAACCAGACCGGCGCGACGTCTAACAACGCTTGTTCCAACAACTCTGGGGGCGAAGGCGCCGGTAACAAGGCGACCAGTAGTAGCGGACACAGTTCCACTTCCGGTTACAGCACTTCCGGCGAGGGCTCTTCAAACATCAGCGTCCGCGACAAGAATGCCAGGAATTCTTCCTGCTCGTCCAGTTCACCTTCTTCTTCGAGGAACAATACGGATGGTGAAAATTCTCCCAATTGCCACGGTCTTTTAAAGATGGAGGACCAAACCTTGTCCAACGAATGCGGACCGAAAGTTCCAGTCTCGCTAGTTCCTGTTTTCGCCCTTCATCCAAAAGGCACTTTCTACATACCTTTAACGTTGGAGTCTACCACACTGGCGCCTCATTTGAGAGGTCGCGAACTTATTTCTGAGCCCGAAAACACTCTGTCCTTACATCCTATAAGCATATCAGTTTGTTTCTACCCTGGGATTCTTGGAAAGGAAAGGAATCAACCACTGGACAACTGGAGGTCCAAAAGGGAACGGGACAATACCTACGAGGAGTACCAGGAAAAAGTGTACTAACTCTATATGATTTAGATCAAAAACAAAAACAAACAAAAAGATTCCGAACCAAGAGCTTATATAAATGATTATTAATTAATAATTATAAAATTATTTCGTGATCATTCGTTTAAAACTTGTAGGTTTCGAGTCTTTGTCCTAAAGTTTTCATAGTCCTTCCAAAATTAAAATTGCCTTCAATAGCTAATTGATATTGATAATCATGTTATAGCATTTGTGTTAAAATTGGTCTTCATGTTCAACGCCAATTGAACAAGCGAAGAATTTAAACACTTTCATCTCTCCTTGTGACGCCATCATTTTCCACGATATAAAAAAAAAAAAAAAAAAAAAAAAAATCCCCCTCAAAAAAAACTTTTAAGACCATTTAGTATTACACGTTCCTTCGCGGCGTCGTAGCCTTTCTGTCAAAGTCGAAATTATACAGATATTTTTCTCTCTGCCAAAACACTACATCCATATTACACTCGCTAAGGATTGTAGTTTAGTTCATCTACCATCTTAAGTTCAAAACTTGTTCATTGGTGAAGTATCTAGCCAATGGGAACATAAGAAACGGCCATATCAGCGACGGTTATTTGGGTGAATTTTGGGTGACTTTTATCTCAATAGTAATGGCGGTCCATCAACCAACAATGGCCCACAAAAGGTCTTGTTAAAAGAGAAAGGCTCAAGTGTTTGCTACACCCTCGGTTTGTCTCCGCGAATTTTGGCGTTGCTTAGGTGGCCATCACTAAGAAACATAGCTTTTATTCTCTTTAAATAGAGGGCAGTTGGTAAGGGTTAAAATAATGCCAAAATTTCCAAGTTTTTAATATTTTAAAAAAATATGTAAAAACTTGTTATTAATAACCACGTGACGTGAAACCAAAAAGTTTTTTTTCCACTGTGTAGAAGTTTAAAATCAGATATGGATGGTCAGAATGGTTCTTATTTTTTAAATTGTTTCCGCGAGAAATTAAAACAAAATGTTTTTAAAAAACATAGGGGTGATATCATCGTATTCGTGAAATTAAGACAAATATCTATCAATTTGTTATCGCCAGTTGTACATTTTATTGTAAATAAAATTTTGTTTCACAGAAAGTCAATCCAAATATTGAAAAACCCTTTTAGTTGGGAGTTTGTGAGAATCCGCAAAGTTTTGGAGATTTTCAGCAAAGAAAGCCAAGTAAGTTATACTATTTTTAAATTGGTTAGTTGGCATTGTTAAGTAATTGACCTAAACCTTTTAAGATGACTTAAACTAAACAAATTTCGGGTTGGTTAGAACCAGTTGGAAATGCATCCAACCGTGAAAAAGAGGTTGGGTCACGGGCGGGTGTTGAACCCGCAAACTTACGCTATCTGGTATACTGCCCAACCTGAAATTTGGTTAGTTGAAGTCATCTAAAATATAACAATTAGGAACCCCCAACTGAACTTTACAATGGAGGTCTTCAGACACCAACTATCATGAGACACTAGTAGAGCGGCTGCTGTGTAAGCTGGAGGTTGTGTTATATAACATTCGATTGGTTGCTGACCCATCGATGCGAAGAAGATCAGTATCTCCATGAATACAGCGTATTTTCCGGGTAACTTTTACATTTATAATTTAATATTTTCTTTAAAATTTCATTTACTGGTTGATTGGGCACATTTAAACGATAAGGAATCGAAGAAACAAAATCGCCTTTCATTAGGTTTACACTTTCCCTTTACATGAATAATGGTAGACCACATTTCAAATTAATAAAAAGAGAATATTTTTAATTATTCAGGATAATTTCGCGCTTTTTAGATCAAAAGTTGACTGTCTAATATGCCTAAGAAACATATTTAAATAATTTTTTTATTGTTGGATGTTGAATTGATTGGTGTCATGATCAAGTTACATTTCTCTTTATCTTTCAAATTCCAGTTTAATTAATATAAATCTTATTATAACACCGGTCGTACGTGCTTGAAAGTTAAAGTAATATGCGTAGGTCAAAATTTAATGAAACACCGTGGTTAGATAAGAAAAATGGCTTGTATTAAGAATGAATAAGGGCAACTCAAAATGCTTCAAGGAATTTAAAATACTTTATCTTTGTTTCGTAAACGTTCCGTAGTTAGTGACAGGTAAAATAAAGGGTCTCGTTATTAAAGTGTCGACCATACAGAATGTAAGTTCAACGCAGGTGCATTAGACCTTGGGGAGGGCTAAGAAAAATGGAGATTGAAAAAAAATTCTTAAACTCTCTTCCCGTTTAAAGGCAGGGTGAATATTTTTTTTATATAAATCGCATCCTAACTGTGGTTAGATCTGTTTGGTCAACAGATAAAACTGAAAGTTTAATTAACTGGTTCTAAATCGGATAAACAGATTTTTAATCTAACTGCAATAATCGGATACCTTTTTAGCGCTTATCTGAATGAAAGTTATTGCATAATTTTTAATCTGAACGCATTATATCTGCCAGTCAACTGTGAAACGTTTTTTAAATGAATAGTAGTTTATTTGAACTATTGTAAAGTAATTGCACATTATTTTGCGAAAAAAAAAATGGAATTGAGAGTTAAATTAAGTATCTCTTTGAGTATCGGGTAACCAGTAAATATATGCTTATAAAAAACGCCAAACAGAGAAGTTTTTTCTGTGCAGATAAGTTAGCACTAGTTAAGACATGGAGCCGAAGAATCGTGTTTCGATGGGCCATGTTCGTGCAAGACATAATTGTGTTAAAAAGTCGACTATTTATCATTGCCAATTCACCAAAAACTAATACTTAAGGGCCAAAATTCGTAGTTAGATGTTATATATCTGGCTTTACACTCTCACTTTTAAATGGTTTAGTGTGGATAGCGTGTCTCGTGGTCTTACGCTATTACTAAAACTTGGCAGGTGAAAGTAGGGACCAGAAATGGCACGCGCGAGGCGGGAGTGATTCTTAAGCCTCCTTAATCTTGGTTTCTTGACTAAAAGATTTCCGCATCGAAGCCTTCATCAAAATTCCACGAGATAAGGTGATCCTTAATCGACTTAGTTTCGCCAAGTCCCGTTAGGAGACGCTTATCAAAGAAAAATCGCCCTCCTTAAAGGGAGAATGCATGTGAATTTTTTTATCGTTCCCTACTTCCCTTATCGATTAAATATACCCAATCCATCAGTAAAAAACCAATATTAAACTAGAAATCAATTTAAAACTTACCCGGAAAATAGGTTTAGCTGGAATCATTGAATTTCTTGAAGTTCCTGAGATATTCGCCGCCTTTAAATACTGGGGCGCGTTGCTGATAGCCAAATTTCACCCCTTCCCCTCAATTGAAAGGGACGAGTTATTTTTAATCAATTTGGATAGTAAAAATACTATAAAAAGTAAACCCACCAAATGTTTATGGGTAATTTGCGTTTCTTTATCATAGTTTGGAAATTTTACTCGCAAAACCTAAATCCGTTTCAGAAACCTTTTAGGCTAAAGATTCTCGAGATTGCTGAAAAATTGTATAAAAATGGGTATCAGCATTGACCATTTATATTAATCCGAAATTCTTCTAGCAGAAGCTAATAATTATATCAATGTTGATATAATTATTAACTTCTGCTTCTAGTCTTAATTTCACATCTTTCATAATTAACCGAAACCTTCGGCAATTTTTAATGTTTTTAAGGCTATTGTAAGCCTAAATCGATTGAAAATAACTTGTTTCTAATATCCCTTAAAACAATTGAGTGTTTCTTTAGCAATTAACAAGTTTAATTTTTAGTAATTGAGCTTGATTTTCTTTTTCACGTTATGGTAGACAGTGTTTGGAGGCAACGCTGTTAAACCTACAGTGTCCATGTATTTTCGAAGTTCTGACCACCAAAATATCACAATAGTTAAAACAATATTGGCGGAATTCGGGCAAGTTTATAAAATATCTGGACCTGACTTGGTTTTTACGTTAAGCTGACCACACCTTAGCGAGTATAGAGATAGAATGTTTCCTAAAGCACAGTACGTGCTTTAATTTGCTAGTGATTACCACTGTAGTTCCGGTATACCTTAAACCGCTTCTAGGTTTTTGGAAAACCGCGTAAAAACGCTCTTGGCATGCTAATGAAGGAAGTATGAACTTTGTAATTGACCAAAGGTCAACTATATTATAATTATAATTCGGGGTTTTATTAGCTAGACCCAACCCTAGTAGGGTCTATCTGTATTCACTGCGGCGTTGGCGTCGGCGTTGTGCAAGAAGACGAAAAACATCATCGGATAGAAAAAACATTCGACTGAGTGAACTTTGGTTCACGGAGAGGTTCTCTCTTGGCCGTATGGGTCCGTCGTTCGCGGTGTTCGCAGTTACGTCTTCGGAACATTTTTCTCAACCCAATCTCAACCCAATCTCAACCCAATCTCAACCCAATCTCAACCCAATCTCAACCCAATCTCAACCCAATCTCAACCCAATCTCAACCCAATCTCAACCCAATCTCAACCCAATCTCAACCACGGTCATGTAGTCTACTCGAGAAATTTCCTTAACATCGTGTTTAAAGGAATCTCAAGACGCCATTCAAATTGTTTAAAGAGCGTTTATGTATGCATAACACTCTCCTGCTAAAGCATCCTCTCTTTAACAAAGTCTCGGGTCTAGCTATTACTATGGACTTGACCATCTTGTTAAAGATATGTTCAACTACACGTATTGAAAATGTGGGTTCTTCGAACTGGTTTTGACATTAGACATACGTACCCTCCACATTGGGAATCTAGTTAAAGGATTAGAGTAATCCGAGAATTTAAGCTTAACAGATCTTCAAAATAAACTATAGATTTTTAATAGGGATCTCGCAGTGCCGTAGTGTCATATATTACTACCCCCTACACGAAAGATGTTGTCAAGGCAAAGGTCATGGGTTAGCTCTCTAATATATATTCTGAATTCACCTAATACACCTAAAAATTGACTCGGATTAGGACCTCGCTTTAGGGGATCTACCGCATCATCGCTAAGCCTATTATAAGCGGTTGTTTTCGGGAGAATCGAACCATCAACTTGACAAACGTTGACGTTGTCTTCCCACGACAACTTGTTTAAACAATCTTAAAAATTACATTTCCCGAGCCTGCGTGTAGAGCGGATGTCCGAACTCTTCTCTCTTGTATCCATGGCAACTCCCGCGCTAGCGTGTTTTGCCACTATAGTTACTGATCGGTTAAAACGCGATCTCATTGTTAGTATATCAGAGCCTGAGGCTCTTAGTCGAACTTAAAAACAGGTTCGCGCTCTTATAGTACTGGACGCTCTGCTGGACTCTGAGTCGGACCTAGAACTCTCGATCGAGAGAAACGACAGTCGTGGCACGGCCTTAACGAATTAGTGACAAGCCTGTTGTTTATAGCGCTATAGCTGTAGAGACAGTTTTAGAATAAAACACTATTATAAACGTAAGTGAGAGGAGATTAAGGCACGCGGTCTGTTGACCGTCGTTTCGAGACGGCGTCCGTATTCACCCTGGGAAACGTCTCCTCGTCAGCTGCTGGCAAGAAAACCACAGTCAGCGGTAAAATGACCAATACGGCCAATGACAGAAGAGATCCCAACAGTATCAGCGAATATTTAAGGGTGAGTCGACTAACGAACATTAATTTTACACTTCGAAAGAGTCGAATGCATAATCTAAAATTAAGTTTTTTTCCCGTGTTCTGTATAGTTTCCTCATTTTTTTTTAATTAAATGGATTGTTTTGAGAGTCTGAGCTCTTGCTTAGCTTTCGGAACAAAAACCATTAAACAGAGTAATTTTTATTCGCTCGTTTCGTTTTGAGTTATGCTTTGGCAGCTATTAAAGACTAATTCACACTAGAGACTTTGAATCAGTTTTCCAATGGCCAAACCACGTAACTTCGCTAAGGTTTTTAATTTGGTGCGGCTAACAGCAAGTTTTTCTTTGGAAAGGGCCGGGTCACGTGTAGGTAAATACTGCGTTGGTAATTTTTCAATTTTCAAAGATTTAGTTCGCGAGCCTGGAGTGAGATCAGTTTGACAAGTGCTTTTCGCACTGAACATCTGGTATAATTCTTAGATCTCACAGTCTATGTTGCCGAGCACCTTCAAAATTGACAAAGATTCCTTTTAGATCAGGGAGAACCTTTATAGCCGTATAAAAACTATTAAGTTTACAAATAAAAATATAAATTAAAAAAGAAAAAAATGCAACCAAAAGAACAAAGCATCACGTAATCAAAAATTAAGAGTATTATACTGGTTTTCACATTGAACACCATATGCAGGCAATGGAATCACTAGCCACTTAAACAAAGATTGTTGTTCTAACCGTAGATCTCGTGTTTAGTGTGAAAACCACGAATAGGTGAAGCTTGATAATGTTTTATCCCCAGCAGTTTAACAGACTTTTTAAACATTTTAAAGCGGTAATTCACCATAGTTTGTACCCTACAAAAATTATACCGTAGTGTTCACTGAAAGAGGTCGAAGATAAAATAATTATTCTTTTATTTTTACTGACCCAAAATGATCCAAATTTGAACATACCTCCAGAATTTACGCCACGAACAAAGTCAGACTATGGATGAATCCGTTTATCTAATATTAGAGATTAGAGGTAATGTAAACTGGAACTCAAATTGACGAAGGTTTGATCATATTATCAATTCTTGTCAGCTAAAAATACGATGAAAGATAGCGAGTTTTGGTTGTGTTCCAAGTATACAAGTCAGGATAGTCCAATGGTAATTTTCCCGAATCCCAATTTTCCCGAATCCCAATTTTCCCGAATCCCAATTTTCCCGAATCCCAATTTTTCCGAATCCCAATTTTTCCGAATCCCAATTTTTCCGAATCCCAATTTTTCCGAATCCCAATTTTTCCGAATCCCAATTTTTCCGAATCCCAATTTTTCCGAATCCCAATTTTTCCGAATCCCAATTTTTCCGAATCCCAATTTTTCCGAATCCCAATTTTTCCGAATCCCAATTTTTCCGAATCCCAATTTTTCCGAATCCCAATTTTTCCGAATCCCAATTTTTCCGAATCCCAATTTTTCCGAATCCCAATTTTTCCGAATCCCAATGTATTTTTACAGGGGGTGTAGTTATCGATCGGTCGTTTTTACAGGGGGTGTAGTTATCGATCGGTCGTTTTTACAGGGGGTGTAGTTATCGATCGGTCGTTTTTACAGGGGGTGTAGTTATCGATCGGTCGTTTTTACAGGGGGTGTAGTTATCGATCGGTCGTTTTTACAGGGGGTGTTTTTATCGATCGGTCGTTTTTACAGGGTGTTTTTATCGATCGGTCGTTTTTACAGGGGTTGTTTTTATCGATCGGTCGTTTTTACAGGGGGTGTTTTTATCGATCGGTTGTTTTTACAGGGGGTGTTTTTATCGATCGGTCGTTTTTACAGGGGGTGTTTTTATCGATCGGTCGTTTTTACAGGGGGTGTTTTTATCGATCGGTCGTTTTTACAGGGGGTGTTTTTATCGATCGGTCGTTTTTACAGGGGGTGTTTTTATCGATCGGTCGTTTTTACAGGGGGTGTTTTTATCGATCGGTCGTTTTTACAGGGGGTGTATTTATCGATCGGTCGTTTTTACAGGGGGTGTATTTATCGATCGGTCGTTTTTACAGGGGGTGTATTTATCGATCGGTCGTTTTTACAGGGGGTGTATTTATCGATCGGTCGTTTTTACAGGGGGTGTATTTATCGATCGGTCGTTTTTACAGGGGGTGTATTTATCGGTCGGTCGTTTTTACAGGGGGTGTATTTATCGATCGGTCGTTTTTACAGGGGGTGTATTTATCGATCGGTCGTTTTTACAGGGGGTGTATTTATCGATCGGTCGTTTTTACAGGGGGTGTATTTATCGATCGGGCGTTTTTACAGGGGGTGTATTTATCGATCGGGCGTTTTTACAGGGGGTGTATTTATCGATCGGGCGTTTTTACAGGGGGTGTATTTATCGATCGGGCGTTTTTACAGGGGGTGTATTTATCGATCGGGCGTTTTTACAGGGGGTGTATTTATCGATCGGGCGTTTTTACAGGGGGTGTATTTATCGATCGGGCGTTTTTACAGGGGGTGTATTTATCGATCGGGCGTTTTTACAGGGGGTGTATTTATCGATCGGGCGTTTTTACAGGGGGTGTATTTATCGATCGGGCGTTTTTACAGGGGGTGTATTTATCGATCGGGCGTTTTTACAGGGGGTGTATTTATCGATCGGGCGTTTTTACAGGGGGTGTATTTATCGATCGGGCGTTTTTACAGGGGGTGTATTTATCGATCGGGCGTTTTTACAGGGGGTGTATTTATCGATCGGGCGTTTTTACAGGGGGTGTATTTATCGATCGGGCGTTTTTACAGGGGGTGTATTTATCGATCGGGCGTTTTTACAGGGGGTGTATTTATCGATCGGGCGTTTTTACAGGGGGTGTATTTATCGATCGGGCGTTTTTACAGGGGGTGTAATTATCGATCGGGCGTTTTTACAGGGGGTGTATTTATCGATCGGGCGTTTTTACAGGGGGTGTATTTATCGATCGGCCGTTTTTACAGGGGTGTATTTATCGATCGGTCGTTTTTACAGGGGGTGTTTTTATCGATCGGTCGTTTTTACAGGGGGTGTTTTTATCGATCGGTCGTATTTACAGGGGTGTTTTTATCGATCGGTCGTTTTTACAGGGGGTGTTTTTATCGATCGGTCGTTTTTACAGGGGGTGTTTTTATCGATCGGTCGTTTTTACAGGGGGTGTATTTATCGATCGGTCGTTTTTACAGGGGGTGTATTTATCGATCGGTCGTTTTTACAGGGGGTGTATTTATCGATCGGTCGTTTTTACAGGGGGTGTTTTTATCGATCGATCGTTTTTACAGGGGGTGTTTTTATCGATCGGTCGTTTTTACAGGGGGTGTTTTTATCGATCGGTCGTTTTTACAGGGGGTGTATTTATCGATCGGTCGTTTTTACAGGGGGTGTATTTATCGATCGGTCGTTTTTACAGAGGGTGTATTTATCGATCGATCGTTTTTACAGGGGTGTATTTATCGATCGGTCGTTTTTACAGGGGGTGTTTTTATCGATCGGTCGTTTTTACAGGGGGTGTTTTTATCGATCGGTCGTATTTACAGGGGTGTTTTTATCGATCGGTCGTTTTTACAGGGGGTGTTTTTATCGATCGGTCGTTTTTACAGGGGGTGTTTTTATCGATCGGTCGTTTTTACAGGGGGTGTATTTATCGATCGGTCGTTTTTACAGGGGTGTTTTTATCGATCGGTCGTTTTTACAGGGGGTGTTTTTATCGATCGGTCGTTTTTACAGGGGGTGTATTTATCGATCGGTCGTTTTTACAGGGGGTGTATTTATCGATCGGTCGTTTTTACAGGGGGTGTATTTATCGATCGGGCGTTTTTACAGGGGGTGTATTTATCGATCGGGCGTTTTTACAGGGGGTGTATTTATCGATCGGGCGTTTTTACAGGGGGTGTATTTATCGATCGGGCGTTTTTACAGGGGGTGTATTTATCGATCGGGCGTTTTTACAGGGGGTGTATTTATCGATCGGGCGTTTTTACAGGGGGTGTATTTATCGATCGGGCGTTTTTACAGGGGGTGTATTTATCGATCGGGCGTTTTTACAGGGGGTGTATTTATCGATCGGGCGTTTTTACAGGGGGTGTATTTATCGATCGGGCGTTTTTACAGGGGGTGTATTTATCGATCGGGCGTTTTTACAGGGGGTGTATTTATCGATCGGGCGTTTTTACAGGGGGTGTATTTATCGATCGGGCGTTTTTACAGGGGGTGTATTTATCGATCGGGCGTTTTTACAGGGGGTGTATTTATCGATCGGGCGTTTTTACAGGGGGTGTATTTATCGATCGGGCGTTTTTACAGGGGGTGTATTTATCGATCGGGCGTTTTTACAGGGGGTGTATTTATCGATCGGGCGTTTTTACAGGGGGTGTAATTATCGATCGGGCGTTTTTACAGGGGGTGTATTTATCGATCGGGCGTTTTTACAGGGGGTGTATTTATCGATCGGCCGTTTTTACAGGGGTGTATTTATCGATCGGTCGTTTTTACAGGGGGTGTTTTTATCGATCGGTCGTTTTTACAGGGGGTGTTTTTATCGATCGGTCGTATTTACAGGGGTGTTTTTATCGATCGGTCGTTTTTACAGGGGGTGTTTTTATCGATCGGTCGTTTTTACAGGGGGTGTTTTTATCGATCGGTCGTTTTTACAGGGGGTGTATTTATCGATCGGTCGTTTTTACAGGGGGTGTATTTATCGATCGGTCGTTTTTACAGGGGGTGTATTTATCGATCGGTCGTTTTTACAGGGGGTGTTTTTATCGATCGATCGTTTTTACAGGGGGTGTTTTTATCGATCGGTCGTTTTTACAGGGGGTGTTTTTATCGATCGGTCGTTTTTACAGGGGGTGTATTTATCGATCGGTCGTTTTTACAGGGGGTGTATTTATCGATCGGTCGTTTTTACAGAGGGTGTATTTATCGATCGATCGTTTTTACAGGGGTGTATTTATCGATCGGTCGTTTTTACAGGGGGTGTTTTTATCGATCGGTCGTTTTTACAGGGGGTGTTTTTATCGATCGGTCGTATTTACAGGGGTGTTTTTATCGATCGGTCGTTTTTACAGGGGGTGTTTTTATCGATCGGTCGTTTTTACAGGGGGTGTTTTTATCGATCGGTCGTTTTTACAGGGGGTGTATTTATCGATCGGTCGTTTTTACAGGGGGTGTATTTATCGATCGGTCGTTTTTACAGGGGGTGTATTTATCGATCGGTCGTTTTTACAGGGGGTGTTTTTATCGATCGATCGTTTTTACAGGGGGTGTTTTTATCGATCGGTCGTTTTTACAGGGGGTGTTTTTATCGATCGGTCGTTTTTACAGGGGGTGTATTTATCGATCGGGCGTTTTTACAGGGGGTGTATTTATCGATCGGGCGTTTTTACAGGGGGTGTATTTATCGATCGGGCGTTTTTACAGGGGGTGTATTTATCGATCGGGCGTTTTTACAGGGGGTGTATTTATCGATCGGGCGTTTTTACAGGGGGTGTATTTATCGATCGGGCGTTTTTACAGGGGGTGTATTTATCGATCGGGCGTTTTTACAGGGGGTGTATTTATCGATCGGGCGTTTTTACAGGGGGTGTAATTATCGATCGGGCGTTTTTACAGGGGGTGTATTTATCGATCGGGCGTTTTTACAGGGGGTGTATTTATCGATCGGCCGTTTTTACAGGGGTGTATTTATCGATCGGTCGTTTTTACAGGGGGTGTTTTTATCGATCGGTCGTTTTTACAGGGGGTGTTTTTATCGATCGGTCGTATTTACAGGGGTGTTTTTATCGATCGGTCGTTTTTACAGGGGGTGTTTTTATCGATCGGTCGTTTTTACAGGGGGTGTTTTTATCGATCGGTCGTTTTTACAGGGGGTGTATTTATCGATCGGTCGTTTTTACAGGGGGTGTATTTATCGATCGGTCGTTTTTACAGGGGGTGTATTTATCGATCGGTCGTTTTTACAGGGGGTGTATTTATCGATCGGGCGTTTTTACAGGGGGTGTATTTATCGATCGGGCGTTTTTACAGGGGGTGTATTTATCGATCGGGCGTTTTTACAGGGGGTGTAATTATCGATCGGGCGTTTTTACAGGGGGTGTATTTATCGATCGGGCGTTTTTACAGGGGGTGTATTTATCGATCGGCCGTTTTTACAGGGGTGTATTTATCGATCGGTCGTTTTTACAGGGGGTGTTGTTATCGATCGGTCGTTTTTACAGGGGGTGTTTTTATCGATCGGTCGTATTTACAGGGGTGTTTTTATCGATCGGTCGTTTTTACAGGGGGTGTTTTTATCGATCGGTCGTTTTTACAGGGGGTGTTTTTATCGATCGGTCGTTTTTACAGGGGGTGTATTTATCGATCGGTCGTTTTTACAGGGGGTGTATTTATCGATCGGTCGTTTTTACAGGGGGTGTATTTATCGATCGGTCGTTTTTACAGGGGGTGTTTTTATCGATCGATCGTTTTTACAGGGGGTGTTTTTATCGATCGGTCGTTTTTACAGGGGGTGTTTTTATCGATCGGTCGTTTTTACAGGGGGTGTATTTATCGATCGGTCGTTTTTACAGGGGGTGTATTTATCGATCGGTCATTTTTACAGAGGGTGTATTTATCGATCGATCGTTTTTACAGGGGGTGTTTTTATCGATCGGTCCTTTTTACAGGGGGTGTTTTTATCGATCGGTCGTTTTTCCCAAATCCCAATTTTCCCAAATCCCAATTTTCCCAAATCCCAATTTTCCTAAATCGCAATTTTCCCAAATCGCAATTTTTTTTTTTTCCCAATCCCAATTTTCCAATTCCTGTGTATTTTTACAGGGGGTGTATTTTTACAGGGGGTGTATTTTTACAGGGGGTGTATTTTTACAGGGGGTGTATTTTTACAGGGGGTGTATTTTTACAGGGGGTGTATTTTTACAGGGGGTGAATTTTTACAGGGGGTGAATTTTTACAGGGGGTGAATTTTTACCGGGGGTGTATTTTTACCGGGGGTGTATTTTTACCGGGGGTGTATTTTTACCGGGGGTGTATTTTTACCGGGGGTGTATTTTTACCGGGGGTGTATTTTTACCGGGGGTGTATTTTTACCGGGGGTGTATTTTTACCGGGGGTGTATTTTTACCGGGGGTGTATTTTTACCGGGGGTGTATTTTTACCGGGGGTGTATTTTTACCGGGGGTGTATTTTTACCGGGGGTGTATTTTTACCGGGGGTGTATTTTTACCGGGGGTGTATTTTTACCGGGGGTGTATTTTTACAGGGGGTGTATTTTTACAGGGGGTGTATTTTTACAGGGGGTGTATTTTTACAGGGGGTGTATTTTTACAGGGGGTGTATTTTTACAGGGGGTGTATTTTTACAGGGGGTGTATTTTTACAGGGGGTGTATTTTTACAGGGGGTGTATTTTTACAGGGGGTGTATTTTTACAGGGGGTGTATTTTTACAGGGGGTGTATTTTTACAGGGGGTGTATTTTTACAGGGGGTGTATTTTTACAGGGGGTGTATTTTTACAGGGGGTGTATTTTTACAGGGGGTGTATTTTTACAGGGGGTGTATTTTTACAGGGGGTATATTTTTACAGGGGGTGTATTTTTACAGGGGGTGTATTTTTACAGGGGGTGTATTTTTACAGGGGGTGTATTTTTACAGGGGGTGTATTTATCGATCGGTCGTTTTTACAGGGGGTGTATTTATCGATCGGTCGTTTTTACAGGGGGTGTATTTATCGATCGGTCGTTTTTACAGGGGGTGTATTTATCGATCGGTCGTTTTTACAGGGGGTGTATTTATCGATCGGTCGTTTTTACAGGGGGTGTTTTTATCGATCGGTCGTTTTTACAGGGGGTGTTTTTATCGATCGGTCGTTTTTACAGGGGGTGTTTTTATCGATCGGTCGTTTTTACAGGGGGTGTATTTATCGATCGGTCGTTTTTACAGGGGGTGTATTTATCGATCGGTCGTTTTTACAGGGGGTGTATTTATCGATCGGTCGTTTTTACAGGGGGTGTATTTATCGATCGGTAGTTTTTACAGGGGGTGTATTTATCGATCGGTCGTTTTTTCAGGGGGTGTATTTATCGATCGGTCGTTTTTTCAGGGGGTGTATTTATCGATCGGTCGTTTTTGCAGGGGGTGTATTTATCGATCGGTCGTTTTTACAGGGGGTGTATTTATCGATCGGTCGTTTTTACAGGGGGTGTATTTATCGATCGGTCGTTTTTACAGGGGGTGTATTTATCGATCGGTCGTTTTTACAGGGGGTGTATTTATCGATCGGTCGTTTTTACAGGGGGTGTATTTATCGATCGGTCGTTTTTACAGGGGGTGTATTTATCGATCGGTCGTTTTTACAGGGGGTGTATTTATCGATCGGTCGTTTTTACAGGGGGTGTATTTATCGATCGGTCGTTTTTACAGGGGGTGTATTTATCGATCGGTCGTTTTTACAGGGGGTGTATTTATCGATCGGTCGTTTTTACAGGGGGTGTATTTATCGATCGGTCGTTTTTACAGGGGGTGTATTTATCGATCGGTCGTTTTTACAGGGGGTGTATTTATCGATCGGTCGTTTTTACAGGGGGTGTATTTATCGATCGGTCGTTTTTACAGGGGGTGTATTTATCGATCGGTCGTTTTTACAGGGGGTGTATTTATCGATCGGTCGTTTTTACAGGGGGTGTATTTATCGATCGGTCGTTTTTACAGGGGGTGTATTTATCGATCGGTCGTTTTTACAGGGGGTGTATTTATCGATCGGTCGTTTTTACAGGGGGTGTATTTATCGATCGGTCGTTTTTACGGGGGGTGTATTTATCGGTCGGTCGTTTTTACGGGGGGTGTATTTATCGATCGGTCGTTTTTACGGGGGGTGTTTTTATCGATCGGTCGTTTTTACGGGGGGTGTTTTTATCGATCGGTCGTTTTTACGGGGGGGTGTTTTTATCGATCGGTCGTTTTTACGGGGGGTGTATTTATCGATCGGTCGTTTTTACGGGGGGTGTATTATCGATCGGTCGTTTTTACGGGGGGTGTATTAATCGATCGGTCGTTTTTACGGGGGGTGTATTTATCGATCGCTCGTTTTTACAGGGGGTGTAATTATCGATCGGTCGTTTTTACAGGGGGTGTATTTATCGATCGGTCGTTTTTACAGGGGGTGTATTTATCGATCGCTCGTTTTTACAGGGGGTGTAGTTATCGATCGCTCGTTTTTACAGGGGGTGCATTTATCGATCGGTCGTTTTTACAGGGGGTGTATTTATCGATCGGTCGTTTTTACAGGGGGTGTATTTATCGATCGGTCGTTTTTACAGGGGGTGTATTTATCGATCGGGCGTTTTTACAGGGGGTGTATTTATCGATCGGGCGTTTTTACAGGGGGTGTATTTATCGATCGGTCGTTTTTACAGGGGGTGTATTTATCGATCGGTCGTTTATACAGGGGTGTATTTATCGATCGGTCGTTTTTACAGGGGGTGTATTTATCGATCGGCCGTTTTTACAGGGGGTGTATTTATCGATCGGTCGTTTTTACAGGGGGTGTTTTTATCGATCGATCGTTTTTACAGGGGGTGTATTTATCGATCGGTCGTTTATACAGGGGGTGTATTTATCGATCGGTCGTTTTTACAGGGGGTGTATTTATCGATCGGTCGTTTTTACAGGGGGTGTATTTATCGATCGGTCGTTTTTACAGGGGGTGTATTTATCGATCGGTCGTTTTTACAGGGGGTGTATTTATCGATCGCTCATTTTTACAGGGGGTGTATTTATCGATCGGTCGTTTTTACAGGGGGTGTATTTATCGATCGGTCGTTTTTACAGGGGGTGTATTTATCGATCGGTCGTTTTTACAGGGGGTGTATTTATCGATCGAGCGTTTTTACAGGGGATGTATTTATCGATCGGGCGTTTTTACAGGGGGTGTATTTATCGATCGGTCGTTTTTACAGGTTGTGTATTTATCGATCGGTCGTTTTTACAGGGGGTGTTTTTATCGATCGGTCGTTTTTACAAGGGGTGTATTTATCGATCGGTCGTTTTTACAGGGGGTGTATTTATCGATCGGTCGTTTTTACAGGGGGTGTATTTATCGATCGGTCGTTTTTACAGGGGATGTATTTATCGATCGGTCGTTTTTACAGGGGATGTATTTATCGATCGGTCGTTTTTAAAGGGGGTGTTTTTATCGATCGGTCGTTTTTACAGGAGGTGTTTTTATCGATCGGTCGTTTTTACAGGGGGTGTTTTTATCGATCGGTCGTTTTACAGGGGGTGTATTTATCGATCGGTCGTTTCTACAGGGGGTGTATTTATCGATCAGTCGTTTTTACAGGGGGTGTATTTATCGATCGGTCGTTTTTACAATGGGTGTATTTATCGATCGGTCGTTTTTACAGGGGGTGTTTTTATCGATCGGTCGTTTTTACAGGGGGTGTTTTTTATCGATCGATCGTTTTTACAGGGGGTGTATTTATCGATCGGTCGTTTTTACAGGGGGTGCTTTTATCGACCGGTCGTTTTTACAGGGGGTGTTTTTATCGATCGGTCGTTTTTACAGGGGGTGTTTTTATCGATCGGTCGTTTTTAAAGGGGGTGTATTTATCGATCGGTCGTTTTTACAGGGGGTGTATTTATCGATCGGTCGTTTTTACAGGGGGTGTATTTATCGATCGGTCGTTTTTACAGGGGGTCTTTTTCTTTTTCAGGGCGTGTATTTTTACAGGGGGTGTATTTTTACAGGGGGTGTATTTTTACAGGGGGTGTATTTTTACAGGGGGTGTATTTATCGATCGGTCGTTTTTACAGGGGGTGTATTTATCGATCGGTCGTTTTTACAGGGGGTGTATTTATCGATCGGTCGTTTTTACAATGGGTGTATTTATCGATCGGTCGTTTTTACAGGGGGTGTTTTTATCGATCGGTCGTTTTTACAGGGGGTGTTTTTTATCGATCGATCGTTTTTACAGGGGGTGTATTTATCGATCGGTCGTTTTTACAGGGGGTGCTTTTATCGATCGGTCGTTTTTACAGGGGGTGTTTTTATCGATCGGTCGTTTTTACAGGGGGTGTTTTTATCGATCGGTCGTTTTTAAAGGGGGTGTATTTATCGATCGGTCGTTTTTACAGGGGGTGTATTTATCGATCGGTCGTTTTTACAGGGGGTGTATTTATCGATCGGTCGTTTTTACAGGGGGTCTTTTTCTTTTTCAGGGCGTGTATTTTTACAGGGGGTGTATATTTACAGGGGTGTATTTTTACAGGGGGTGTATTTTTACAGGGGGTGTATTTATCGATCGGTCGTTTTTTCAGGGGGTGTATTTATCGATCGGTCGTTTTTACAGGGGGTGTATTTATCGATCGGTCGTTTTTACAGGGGGTGTATTTATCGATCGGGCGTTTTTACAGGGGGTGTATTTATCGATCGGGCGTTTTTACAGGGGATGTATTTATCGATCGGGCGTTTTTACAGGTGGTGTATTTATCGATCGGGCGTTTTTACAGGGGGTGTATTTATCGATCGGGCGTTTTTACAGGGGATGTATTTATCGATCGGGCGTTTTTACAGGGGGTGTATTTATCGATCGGTCGTTTTTACAGGGGGTGTATTTATCGATCGGTCGTTTTTACAGGGGGTGTTTTTGTCGATCGGTCGTTTTTACAAGGGGTGTATTTATCGATCGGTCGTTTTTACAGGGGGTGTATTTATCGATCGGTCGTTTTTACAGGGGGTGTATTTATCGATCGGGCGTTTTTACAGGGGGTGTATTTATCGATCGGGCGTTTTTACAGGGGATGTATTTATCGATCGGGCGTTTTTACAGGGGGTGTATTTATCGATCGGTCGTTTTTACAGGGGGTGTATTTATCGATCGGTCGTTTTTACAGGGGGTGTTTTTATCGATCGGTCGTTTTTACAGGGGGTGTTTTTATCGATCGCTCGTTTTTACAGGGGGTGTTTTTATCGATCGGTCGTTTTTACAAGGGGTGTATATATCGATCGGTCGTTTTTACAGGGGGTGTATTTATCGATCGGTCGTTTTTACATGGGGTGTTTTTATCGATCGGTCGTTTTTACAGGGGGTGTGTTTATCGATCGGTCGTTTTTACAGGGGGTGTTTTTATCGATCGGTCGTTTTACAGGGGGTGGATTTATCGATCGGTCGTTTTTACAGGGGGTGTATTTATCGATCGGTCGTTTTTACAGGGGGTGTATTTATCGATCGGTCGTTTTTACAATGGGTGTATTTATCGATCGGTCGTTTTTACAGGGGGTGTTTTTATCGATCGGTCGTTTTTACAGGGGGTGTTTTTTATCGATCGATCGTTTTTACAGGGGGTGTATTTATCGATCGGTCGTTTTTACAGGGGGTGCTTTTATCGATCGGTCGTTTTTACAGGGGGTGTTTTTATCGATCGGTCGTTTTTACAGGGGGTGTTTTTATCGATCGGTCGTTTTTAAAGGGGGTGTATTTATCGATCGGTCGTTTTTACAGGGGGTGTATTTATCGATCGGTCGTTTTTACAGGGGGTGTATTTATCGATCGGTCGTTTTTACAGGGGGTCTTTTTCTTTTTCAGGGCGTGTATTTTTACAGGGGGTGTATATTTACAGGGGGTGTATTTTTACAGGGGGTGTATTTTTACAGGGGGTGTATTTTTACAGGGGGTGTATTTATCGATCGGTCGTTTTTACAGGGGTGTATTTATCGATCGGTCGTTTTTACAGGGGGTGTATTTATCGATCGGTCGATTTTACAATGGGTGTATTTATTGATCGGTCGTTTTTACAGGGGGTGTTTTTATCGATCGGTCGTTTTTACAGGGGGTGTTTTTTATCGATCGATCGTTTTTACAGGGGGTGTATTTATCGATCGGTCGTTTTTACAGGGGGTGCTTTTATCGATCGGTCGTTTTTACAGGGGGTGTTTTTATCGATCGGTCGTTTTTACAGGGGGTGTTTTTATCGATCGGTCGTTTTTAAAGGGGGTGTATTTATCGATCGGTCGTTTTTACAGGGGGTGTATTTATCGATCGGTCGTTTTTACAGGGGGTGTATTTATCGATCGGTCGTTTTTACAGGGGGTCTTTTTCTTTTTCAGGGCGTGTATTTTTACAGGGGGTGTATATTTACAGGGGGTGTATTTTTACAGGGGGTGTATTTTTACAGGGGGTGTATTTATCGATCGGTCGTTTTACAGGGGGTGTATTTATCGATCGGTCGTTTTTACAGGGGGTGTATTTATCGATCGGTCGTTTTTACAGGGGGTGTATTTATCGATCGGGCGTTTTTACAGGGGGTGTATTTATCGATCGGGCGTTTTTACAGGGGATGTATTTATCGATCGGGCGTTTTTACAGGTGGTGTATTTATCGATCGGGCGTTTTTACAGGGGGTGTATTTATCGATCGGGCGTTTTTACAGGGGATGTATTTATCGATCGGGCGTTTTTACAGGGGGTGTATTTATCGATCGGTCGTTTTTACAGGGGGTGTATTTATCGATCGGTCGTTTTTACAGGGGGTGTTTTTATCGATCGGTCGTTTTTACAAGGGGTGTATTTATCGATCGGTCGTTTTTACAGGGGGTGTATTTACGATCGGTCGTTTTTACAGGGGGTGTATTTACGATCGGTCGTTTTTACAGGGGGTGTATTTATCGATCGGGCGTTTTTACAGGGGGTGTATTTATCGATCGGGCGTTTTTACAGGGGATGTATTTATCGATCGGGCGTTTTTACAGGGGGTGTATTTATCGATCGGTCGTTTTTACAGGGGGTGTATTTATCGATCGGTCGTTTTTACAGGGGGTGTTTTTATCGATCGGTCGTTTTTACAGGGGGTGTTTTTATCGATCGCTCGTTTTTACAGGGGGTGTTTTTATCGATCGGTCGTTTTTACAAGGGGTGTATTTATCGATCGGTCGTTTTTACAGGGGGTGTATTTATCGATCGGTCGTTTTTACATGGGGTGTTTTTATCGATCGGTCGTTTTTACAGGGGGTGTGTTTATCGATCGGTCGTTTTTACAGGGGTGTTTTTATCGATCGGTCGTTTTTACAGGGGGTGTATTTATCGATCGGTCGTTTTTACAGGGGGTGTATTTATCGATCGGTCGTTTTTACAGGGGGTGTATTTATCGATCGGTCGTTTTTACAGGGGGTGTATTTATCGATCGGTCGTTTTTACAGGGGGTCTTTTTCTTTTTCAGGGGGTGTATATTTACAGGGCGTGTATTTTTACAGGGGGTGTATATTTACAGGGGGTGTATTTTTACAGGGGGTGTATTTTTACAGGGGGTGTATTTTTACAGGGGGTGTATTTATCGATCGGGCGTTTTTACAGGGGGTGTATTTATCGATCGGTCGTTTTTACAGGGGGTGTATTTATCGATCGGTCGTTTTTACAGGGGGTGTTTTTATCGATCGGTCGTTTTTACAGGGGGTGTTTTTATCGATCGCTCGTTTTTACAGGGGGTGTTTTTATCGATCGGTCGTTTTTACAAGGGTGTATTTATCGATCGGTCGTTTTTACAGGGGGTGTATTTATCGATCGGTCGTTTTTACAGGGGGTGTTTTTATCGATCGGTCGTTTTTACAGGGGGTGTTTTTATTGATCGCTCGTTTTTACAGGGGGTGTTTTTTATCGATCGATCGTTTTTACAGGGGGTGTATTTATCGATGGGTCGTTTTTACAGGGGGTGTTTTTATCGATCGGTCGTTTTTACAGGGGGTGTGTTTATCGATCGGTCGTTTTTACAGGGGGTGTTTTTATCGATCGGTCGTTTTTACAGGGGTGTTTTTATCGATCGGTCGTTTTTACAGGGGGTGTATTTATCGATCGGTCGTTTTTACAGGGGGTGTATTTATCGATCGGTCGTTTTTACAGGGGGTGTATTTATCGATCGGTCGTTTTTACAGGGGGTCTTTTTCTTTTTCAGGGGGTGTATATTTACAGGGCGTGTATATTTACAGGGGGTGTATATTTACAGGGGGTGTATTTTTACAGGGGGTGTATTTTTACAGGGGGTGTATTTTTACAGGGGGTGTATTTTTACAGGGGGTGTATTTTTACAGGGGGTGTATTTTTACAGGGGTGTATTTTTACAGGGGGTGTATTTTTACAGGGGGTGTATTTTTACAGGGGGTGTATTTTTACAGGGGGTGTATTTTTACAGGGGGTGTATTTTTACAGGGGGTGTATTTTTACAGGGGGTGTATTTTTACAGGGGGTGTATTTTTACAGGGGGTGTATTTTTACAGGGGGTGTATTTTTACAGGGGGTGTATTTTTACAGGGGGTGTATTTTTACAGGGGGTGTATTTTTACAGGGGGTGTATTTTTACAGGGGGTGTATTTTTACAGGGGGTGTATTTTTACAGGGGGTGTATTTTTACAGGGGGTGTATTTTTACAGGGGGTGTATTTTTACAGGGGGTGTATTTTTACAGGGGGTGTATTTATCGATCGGTCGTTTTTTACAGGGGGTGTTTTTATCGATCGGTCGTTTTTACAGGGGGTGTTTTTATCGATCGGTCGTTTTTACAGGGGGTGTTTTTATCGATCGGTCGTTTTTACAGGGGGTGTATTTATCGATCGGTCGTTTTTACAGGGGGTCTTTTTCTTTTTATTTTTCAGGGGGTGTATATTTACAGGGGGTGTATTTTTACAGGGGGTGTATTTTTACAGGGGTGTATTTTTACAGGGGGTGTATTTTTACAGGGGGTGTATTTTTACAGGGGGTGTATTTTTACAGGGGGTGTATTTTTACAGGGGGTGTATTTTTACAGGGGGTGTATTTTTACAGGGGGTGTATTTTTACAGGGGGTGTATTTTAACAGGGGGTGTATTTTTACAGGGGGTGTATTTATTTTTACAGGGGGTGTATTTTTACAGGGGGTGTATTTTTTAAAGAAAAAGAAAAAGAAAAAGACCCCCTGTAAAAACGACCGATCGATAAAAACACCCCCTGTAAAAACGATCGATCGATAATAACACCCCCTGTAAAAACGACCGATCGATAAATACACCCCTGTAAAAACGACCGATCGATTAATACACCCCCTGTAAAAACGACCGATCGATAAATACACCCCCTGTAAAAACGACCGATCGATAAATACACCCCTGTAAAAACGACCGATCGATAAATACACCCCCTTTAAAAACGACCGATCGATATATACACCCCCTGTAAAAACGACCGATCGATAAATACACCCCCTGTAAAAACGTCCGATCGATAAATACACCCCCTGTAAAAACGACCGATCGATAAATACACCCCCTGTAAAAACGACCGATCGATAAATACACCCCCTGTAAAAACGACCGATCGATAAATACACCCCCTGTAAAAACGACCGATCGATAAATACACCCCTTGTAAAAACGACCGATCGATAAATACACCCCCTGTAAAAACGACCGATCGATAAATACACCCCCTGTAAAAACGACCGATCGATAAATACACCCCCTGTAAAAACGACCGATCGATAAATACACCCCCTGTAAAAACGACCAATCGATAAATACACCCCCTGTAAAAACGACCGATCGATAAATACACCCCCTGTAAAAACGACCGATCGATAAATACACCCCCTGTAAAAACGACCGATCGATAAATACACCCCCTGTAAAAACGACCGATCGATAAATACACCCCCTGTAAAAACGACCGATCGATAAATACACCCCCTGTAAAAACGACCGATCGATAAATACACCCCCTGTAAAAACGACCGATCGATAAATACACCCCCTGTAAAAACGACCGATCGATAAATACACCCCCTGTAAAAACGACCGATCGATAAATACACCCCCTGTAAAAACGACCGATCGATAAATACACCCCCTGTAAAAACGACCGATCGATAAATACACCCCCTGTAAAAACGACCGATCGATAAATACACCCCTTGTAAAAACGACCGATCGATAAATACACCCCCTGTAAAAACGACCGATCGATAAATACACCCCCTGTAAAAACGACCGATCGATAAATACACCCCCTGTAAAAACGACCGATCGATAAATACACCCCCTGTAAAAACGACCGATCGATAAATACACCCCCTGTAAAAACGACCGATCGATAAATACACCCCCTGTAAAAACGACCGATCGATAAATACACCCCCTGTAAAAACGACCGATCGATAAATACACCCCCTGTAAAAACGACCGATCGATAAATACACCCCCTGTAAAAACGACCGATCGATAAATACACCCCCTGTAAAAACGACCGATCGATAAATACACCCCCTGTAAAAACGACCGATCGATAAATACACCCCCTGTAAAAACGACCGAGCGATAAATACACCCCCTGTAAAAACGACCGAGCGATAAATACACCCCCTGTAAAAACGACCGATCGATAAATACACCCCCTGTAAAAACGACCGATCGATAAATACACCCCCTCTAAAAACGACCGATCGATAAATACACCCCCTGTAAAAACGACCGATCGATAAATACACCCCCTGTAAAAACGACCGATCGATAAATACACCCCCTGTAAAAACGACCGATCGATAAATACACCCCCTGTAAAAACGACCGATCGATAAATACACCCCCTGTAAAAACGACCGATCGATAAATACACCCCCTGTAAAAACGACCGATCGATAAATACACCCCTGTAAAAACGACCGATCGATAAATACACCCCCTGTAAAAACGACCGATCGATATATACACCCCCTGTAAAAACGACCGATCGATAAATACACCCCCTGTAAAAACGACCGATCGATAAATACACCCCCTGTAAAAACGACCGATCGATAAATACACCCCCTGTAAAAACGACCGATCGATAAATACACCCCCTGTAAAAACGACCGATCGATAAATACACCCCCTGTAAAAACGACCGATCGATAAATACACCCCCTGTAAAAACGACCGATCGATAAATACACCCCCTGTAAAAACGACCGATCGATAAATACACCCCCTGTAAAAACGACCGATCGATAAATACACCCCCTGTAAAAACGACCGATCGATAAATACACCCCCTGTAAAAACGACCGATCGATAAATACACCCCCTGTAAAAACGACCGATCGATAAATAAACCCCCTGTAAAAACGACCGATCGATAAATACACCCCCTGTAAAAACGACCGATCGATAAATACACCCCCTGTAAAAACGACCGATCGATAAATACACCCCCTGTAAAAACGACCGATCGATAAATACACCCCCTGTAAAAACGACCGATCGATAAATACACCCCCTGTAAAAACGACCGATCGATAAATACACCCCCTGTAAAAACGACCGATCGATAAATACACCCCCTGTAAAAACGACCGATCGATAAATACACCCCCTGTAAAAACGACCGATCGATAAATAAACCCCCTGTAAAAACGACCGATCGATAAATACACCCCCTGTAAAAACGACCGATCGATAAATACACCCCCTGTAAAAACGACCGATCGATATATACACCCCCTGTAAAAACGACCGATCGATAAATACACCCCCTGTAAAAACGACCGATCGATATATACACCCCCTGTAAAAACGACCGATCGATAAATACACCCTTTGTAAAAACGACCGATCGATAAATACATCCCCTGTAAAAACGACCGATCGATAAATACACCCCCTGTAAAAACGACCGATCGATAAATACACCCCCTGTAAAAACGACCGATCGATAAATACACCCCTGTAAAAACGACCGATCGATAAATACACCCCCTGTAAAAACGACCGATCGATATATACACCCCCTGTAAAAACGACCGATCGATATATACACCCCCTGTAAAAACGACCGATCGATATATACACCCCCTGTAAAAACGACCGATCGATAAATACACCCCCTGTAAAAACGACCGATCGATAAATACACCCCCTGTAAAAACGACCGATCGATAAATACACCCCCTGTAAAAACGACCGATCGATAAATACACCCCCTGTAAAAACGACCGATCGATAAATACACCCCCTGTAAAAACGACCGATCGATAAATACACCCCCTGTAAAAACGACCGATCGATAAATACACCCCCTGTAAAAACGACCGATCGATAAATACACCCCCTGTAAAAACGACCGATCGATAAATACACCCCCTGTAAAAACGACCGATCGATAAATACACCCCCTGTAAAAACGACCGATCGATAAATACACCCCCTGTAAAAACGACCGATCGATAAATACACCCCCTGTAAAAACGACCGATCGATAAATACACCCCCTGTAAAAACGACCGATCGATAAATACACCCCCTGTAAAAACGACCGATCGATAAATACACCCCCTGTAAAAACGACCGATCGATAAATACACCCCCTGTAAAAACGACCGATCGATAAATACACCCCCTGTAAAAACGACCGATCGATAAATACACCCCCTGTAAAAACGACCGATCGATAAATACACCCCCTGTAAAAACGACCGATCGATAAATACACCCCCTGTAAAAACGACCGATCGATAAATACACCCCCTGTAAAAACGACCGATCGATAAATACACCCCCTGTAAAAACGACCGATCGATATATACACCCCCTGTAAAAACGACCGATCGATAAATACACCCCCTGTAAAAACGACCGATCGATATATACACCCCCTGTAAAAACGACCGATCGATAAATACACCCCTTGTAAAAACGACCGATCGATAAATACATCCCCTGTAAAAACGACCGATCGATAAATACACCCCCTGTAAAAACGACCGATCGATAAATACACCCCCTGTAAAAACGACCGATCGATAAATACACCCCTGTAAAAACGACCGATCGATAAATACACCCCCTGTAAAAACGACCGATCGATATATACACCCCCTGTAAAAACGACCGATCGATATATACACCCCCTGTAAAAACGACCGATCGATAAATACACCCCCTGTAAAAACGACCGATCGATAAATACACCCCCTGTAAAAACGACCGATCGATAAATACACCCCCTGTAAAAACGACCGATCGATAAATACACCCCCTGTAAAAACGACCGATCGATAAATACACCCCCTGTAAAAACGACCGATCGATAAATACACCCCCTGTAAAAACGACCGATCGATAAATACACCCCCTGTAAAAACGACCGATCGATAAATACACCCCCTGTAAAAACGACCGATCGATAAATACACCCCCTGTAAAAACGACCGATCGATAAATACACCCCCTGTAAAAACGACCGATCGATAAATACACCCCCTGTAAAAACGACCGATCGATAAATACACCCCCTGTAAAAACGACCGATCGATAAATACACCCCCTGTAAAAACGACCGATCGATAAATACACCCCCTGTAAAAACGACCGATCGATAAAAACACCCCCTGTAAAATCGACCGATCGATAAAAACACCCCCTGTAAAATCGACCGATCGATAAAAAATTTGAGGTTTGGAAAAAATTTGAGGTTTGGAAAAAATTTGAGGTTTGGAAAAAATTTGAGGTTTGGAAAAAATTTGAGGTTTGGAAAAAATTTGAGGTTTGGAAAAAATTTGAGGTTTGGAAAAAATTTGAGGTTTGGAAAAAATTTGAGGTTTGGAAAAAATTTGAGGTTTGGAAAAAATTTGAGGTTTGGAAAAAATTTGAGGTTTGGAAAAAATTTGAGGTTTGGAAAAAATTTGAGGTTTGGAAAAAATTTGAGGTTTGGAAAAAATTTGAGGTTTGGAAAAAATTTGAGGTTTGGAAAAAATTTGAGGTTTGGAAAAAATTTGAGGTTTGGAAAAAATTTGAGGTTTGGAAAAAATTTGAGGTTTGGAAAAAATTTGAGGTTTGGAAAAAATTTGAGGTTTGGAAAAAATTTGAGGTTTGGAAAAAATTTGAGGTTTGGAAAAAATTTGAGGTTTGGAAAAAATTTGAGGTTTGGAAAAAATTTGAGGTTTGGAAAAAATTTGAGGTTTGGAAAAAATTTGAGGTTTGGAAAAAATTTGAGGTTTGGAAAAAATTTGAGGTTTGGAAAAAATTTGAGGTTTGGAAAAAATTTGAGGTTTGGAAAAAATTTGAGGTTTGGAAAAAATTTGAGGTTTGGAAAAAATTTGAGGTTTGGAAAAAATTTGAGGTTTGGAAAAAATTTGAGGTTTGGAAAAAATTTGAGGTTTGGAAAAAATTTGAGGTTTGGAAAAAATTTGAGGTTTGGAAAAAATTTGAGGTTTGGAAAAAATTTGAGGTTTGGAAAAAATTTGAGGTTTGGAAAAAATTTGAGGTTTGGAAAAAATTTGAGGTTTGGAAAAAATTTGAGGTTTGGAAAAAAATTGAGGTTTGGAAAAATATTGAGGTTTGGAAAAATATTGAGGTTTGGAAAAATATTGAGGTTTGGAAAAATATTGAGGTTTGGAAAAATATTGAGGTTTGGAAAAATATTGAGGTTTGGAAAAATATTGAGGTTTGGAAAAATATTGAGGTTTGGAAAAATATTGAGGTTTGGAAAAATATTGAGGTTTGGAAAAATATTGAGGTTTGGAAAAATATTGAGGTTTGGAAAAATATTGAGGTTTGGAAAAATATTGAGGTTTGGAAAAATATTGAGGTTTGGAAAAATATTGAGGTTTGGAAAAATATTGAGGTTTGGAAAAATATTGAGGTTTGGAAAAATATTGAGGTTTGGAAAAATATTGAGGTTTGGAAAAATATTGAGGTTTGGAAAAATATTGAGGTTTGGAAAAATATTGAGGTTTGGAAAAATATTGAGGTTTGGAAAAATATTGAGGTTTGGAAAAATATTGAGGTTTGGAAAAATATTGAGGTTTGGAAAAATATTGAGGTTTGGAAAAATATTGAGGTTTGGAAAAATATTGAGGTTTGGAAAAATATTGAGGTTTGGAAAAATATTGAGGTTTGGAAAAATATTGAGGTTTGGAAAAATATTGAGGTTTGGAAAAATATTGAGGTTTGGAAAAATATTGAGGTTTGGAAAAATATTGAGGTTTGGAAAAATATTGAGGTTTGGAAAAATATTGAGGTTTGGAAAAATATTGAGGTTTGGAAAAATATTGAGGTTTGGAAAAATATTGAGGTTTGGAAAAATATTGAGGTTTGGAAAAAATTGAGGTTTGGAAAAATATTGAGGTTTGGAAAAAATTGAGGTTCGCAAAAATTGAGGTTCGCAAAAATTGAGGTTCGCAAAAATTGAGGTTCGCAAAAATTGAGGTTCGCAAAAATTGAAGTTCGCAAAAATTGAGGTTCGCAAAAATTGAGGTTCGCAAAATTTGAGGTTCGCAAAATTTGAGGTTCGCAAAATTTGAGGTTCGCAAAAATTGAGGTTCGCAAAAATTGAGGTTCGCAAAAATTGAGGTTCGGAAAATTGAGGTTCGGAAAATTGAGGTTCGCAAAAATTGAGGTTCGCAAAAATTGAGGTTCGGAAAATTGAGGTTCGCAAAAATTGAGGTTCGCAAAAATTGAGGTTCGGAAAATTTGAGGTTCGGAAAATTTGAGGTTCGGAAAATTTGAGGTTCGGAAAATTGAGGTTCGGAAAATTGAGGTTCGGAAAATTGAGGTTCGGAAAATTGAGGTTCGGAAAATTGAGGTTCGGAAAATTGAGGTTCGGAAAATTGAGGTTCGGAAAATTGAGGTTCGGAAAATTGAGGTTCGGAAAATTGAGGTTCGGAAAATTGAGGTTCGGAAAATTGAGGTTCGGAAAATTGAGGTTCGGAAAATTGAGGTTCGGAAAATTGAGGTTCGGAAAATTGAGGTTCGGAAAATTGAGGTTCGGAAAATTGAGGTTCGGAAAATTGAGGTTCGGAAAATTGAGGTTCGGAAAATTGAGGTTCGGAAAATTGAGGTTCGGAAAATTGAGGTTCGGAAAATTGAGGTTCGGAAAATTGAGGTTCGGAAAATTGAGGTTCGGAAAATTGAGGTTCGGAAAATTGAGGTTTGGAAAATTGAGGTTTGGAAAATTGAGGTTTGGAAAATTGAGGTTTGGAAAATTGAGGTTTGGAAAATTGAGGTTTGGAAAATTGAGATTTGGAAAATTGAGATTTGGAAAATTGAGATTTGGAAAATTGAGATTTGGAAAATATAGATTTGTTGCCGCAAATTTATTCATATTTGGTACGCGCCATTAATTTATTTTCTATACGGAACACGACTAAAAGGGACATGTAACCTTACACAAAAGTGTCCCAATTTTTTTAACGTTAAAAGCTGGAGCTGGTTCATATTCACTGTGTAGCTTTGATCTTTGTGTTTAGGTTTGTTCCCAGTTACGATTGCATTTCCCTTCTTTAACTGCAGAAAGAATAAGGTCATTGACAACTGAAATGGAAAATTACGCCATTCATTTCTGTAATTGTCTTTTTTGGTGTATCTTATAGGTTGAATGGGAGGACGTCATCGCGGAACCAGAAGGCGTCCGTTCCTTGCCATGCGTATGGAAAAACTCTCGCGTCATCTTCCGGGGAACGAAGAGCTGCTGTTACAAGGCTTTGACAATATTTTGTGGTTTTCCCTTGGCCATCATCGTGGGTATAAGCTTCGCTTGTTTGACCTTCCAGCACATATGGTGCGTAGGTCCCGCATTAGGTCACTGTCGAGCCGTTTGCCACGTCATCAAACAGTACTTCCGGGCCATTCTTGACGCCTGTGTCGCCCCTTGTTGCGCGGACGTTGGCCTGATGTGTTCCCGCATTAGGATTCGCTTCAACGACTCCGATACGTCAGCCGATTACGTTTCCGGTACGGGGTCCTTGGCGATTAAACCAGCCACTGCCATCGAACGGATGAAATTGGCTGCCAGGGATCATCACCCAGCCACTGTAGAAGAAGTTATCTAAAACCCAAAATTGGAACTATTTTAAATATTAATTACTATACATTTACCATCGAGAAAAGTCGACGAGGAAATACATTAACTAATGACTTTTTTGGTTTACTACAACAAAAAGTACACGTTTGTACATTATATTGAAAGGGTCGCAGACATTTTTTTCTTGTGAGACCTTGAGCGGATGAAGAGCAGTCTGTCGCATCGACCGCTATGTGGTTGATACTAAAAAACGTAAGGCATAAATATGTTTAATTATTGTACTTTTGGTTTTAGCAAAAGAAAATTTTCCCTTGTTGTTAGTGTAGCGAGTGCGTTAATGTTTTGAACATCGAAACTATATACGTTTCGTTATATTTTCTGTATGTAAATATATATGTTTAAATAATGCGTGTTTTTCGAGCGGACCGAGTAAACAAATTTCCTAAAAACCGCATTCCGTTTTACAAACAACAGTTTTGACGAATGAAAAAGGTTTTAAATATTCGTGTTCTTTGTAAAGACATTAGTTTCGAATTTTCATATTCATAGTTAATACGTTTAGATTTGACCTATAATAAAAAACTTTATGAAGGAATTGTTAAATGTTCTTGATGTTATTCGATCCCAAGGCTTAATATAAGTGCTTTTTATCTAGCAACTTTCCACAAAATGTAAAGAACACATTTTATTAAAGTAATACCAGAAAACATCGGTCTTGTCACGTTGGTCGGACCAAGGATCCTTCAAGTAGAAGGATCTGAAACGAGAGAGAGAGAGAGAGAGAGAAAAAGGGGTGTAGTTTCGTTTGGGCCATATGAAATAAACCAATCTTGCCCCAGAAAGTGAACGGAAGAACCTTTTTGTTGTTGGTTGATAAATAAACGGCAGCTGGTTCTCACGACCTACCTTTCCCAAAGTTCCAGAGAATTGTCCAAAATTCGAAGACTGGTATATCGTCTTCTGTGGCACCGTTGGAATTTCCAGATGTTTACGAGCTCGTCCTTGAGAAAACCAGGCGCCTTTCTAAGCTTGTTCAATTGCAGAATTTGCAGCGTACTATTCAGTGAGTAAAGGCTAGCGTTTCTAATACATCATTGGTGGATGTCACTTGGGTGATTTCTTTAAAGTAAATTTTCAAACGCGTGGTATACGACACGTGTTTGAAAAATAACACATATGACTCAAAATTAACATTGAATAAATGCATTTTGCGCGTGAGCACATCGGTCATATTTTAAACATATAAAACGACTTCGTGTTTCATCATGTAAGTCGCACCTGTCCAAACATTTTGATTGATTTTGATTGATTTTAACCACAATAAAATCAGCTATAAGAACTTCAATATTAAAATGCGACAAATATATGAATTTAATTTTTTCCATTTGAAACCAGAATGTGGGAAAACGTTGATAAGTACTTCCACGAAAAATACCGCGCACAAGCAATCATATGACGTGTTAGAACGCGCGAAAATCAATATTTCCTTCTATCTCTATGAAAGTCACGATTATAAAGTGATGACTTACAATTTCGTGGATTTTTCTTCTAAAATACTTCAAAAATGATAATTGTTTTTTATGATTATGCTAATTTTCTATATAATTTTTTTTTATAGTGTTTTGTCTTAGTGGGAATTAGGTGACAACATCACTAAACACGATGTTTAAACTATGTTAAATAACCGTATAAATAAATCGTTTGTATAACTATAAAACCAATTTATTATTGACGGTACAAAAATGAACGTTCCTAGAACTTGGGGAGAAAATTAAAATAATAAAATCCTTTAAAGGTAAGACGGGTTTTTCTTTATTTTACATTAGAGATGAGGCAGTTTGGTGAGCCCCTAAATTATAAAAGTGGCGTAACATCTCGAAGAGAGAGATTTAGAGAAATGGCTGAAAGACGTTACCGATGGGCGGAAATTCAAACTTCCTCCGATTCCCCCTTGAATTCTTCGCCACTCAGGTAGCATAAATAAGATGAAATATTTAAAAATTATGGTCATTCGAGAGGCGTATGGATAGGGTGATGATGCTTCTATAAAACCTCAATACCTTAATACTGTTACAACGTAACGCGTTTCATTCGTTTTATCTATACAAATTAAAATCAATTGTATAATGGGAAATTTTACGACATTGATCGTCTTCTTAGCTTGCGCCTGGTTTTGTCAAATCAAACACTGCGAATCTGGACCAATAAACGATGGTATTAAGGGCAGAAAAAGGGTCTCAACCTCAATACGTAAGTACCTATTTCAATTTACTAATAATAAACTTCTCGAAAATGATCTAAAAAGATCGTTCGCGCGATTTTGGAAAGTTGCAATATTTTTGAAACTCATCCTTATACATAGTTTTCACTAAAGTCGGTAAATGCCGACCCGGGATTGACAACTAGTTAGAAAGTCTAGCAGTTCATTTTTGAAACTGAACCGTTCTGAACAGCCCTCATGAAGCGAGGGGCTAATCACTCTCGGATTACCTGTACACTGTTACGGATAATCATTTTAGCACTGTCAAAGGCAGAGATTTTAAAGATTAGGCGCAATCGCTTTAGTACACCGATTACACTGAGTGATTGGCTACTCGCTCACAATCACCCGCTCAGTCCATAGCTGTGCGGGCTCACCTCAATTCGTTGAGCCCGTGCTCGAAAAAAAAAAACTGAGCTTGAGCCCGAGATAAAACATTTTTTATGGCAAAATGAGCTAAAGGTGAGGCGTAAAAACGGACGAATAACTTTGTGAGCCCGAGGCGAGCTCCAGCTTATATATTTTTATTTCTCGAGATCGAGGTGAGCCCAACATTTTCCAAATTATGTGAAGGAGCCCGGGCTCACGGGACCATAGATAAAATAACTAACGTATATAGGTTGGAATCTCAATGCTATAGAGGTGACTCCGCGGGGCAAAAATTTGCAGGGGCAAGAAATTATATAGCATTTCGCAGCCTTGGAACCACCTAAACTAGCCTATTGACAGGCACTGAAGTTGAGTATTAATCCTTCTTAAAAAAATTGCCGCAAATGAATTTTTCTCGCGTAGCCCGCGAGTGGCCGAGCTGGAGGCCGGTCTGACGCGTCAAATCTCCCGCGAGAGGGATAAGATATATTTGCGCGAAGCAAATACAAATCTCCGTGCAGTATTTTTTTGGGTGGTTCCAAGGTTGCGAGAGAATATAGTTAAGTTTCGGTTTTAACCCAAGGGGAGAGTCTAAAATTAAAAAATATATATATTTTTTCCTCTGCCTGACCATGATTTTTTGTCTTATGGTTTTCATGTTTTTGGTCGTACTTTTATGTGGGTCTATCGTTTCTTTATTTAAAGATGGTTAAAGTTAATTTAATATTCAAAAGTGACCACAGTGAGGTTCCAACGCAGTTAGGTCAAGAAGGATCAGACAAGGAGAGGAAAAGTAGGGCTGCGTTGAGTTAGAGAGAGAAGAGCCAACCTCCCACTCGGGTGGAAAGGGGGATAGGAAATTCTCGAGGTAAACTTTGTCACGTGGTCACTAGCGTCCTTGGCTACTACGAAGCTGATAAAGGATCCGTTTTACCCTCGTGACAACATTTTACCACGAAACATCTCTACCCCCGTTCTCCCAGAGTGGGAGTTTAGGCCGACGCAGTAGGAACTGCGCCGTCCCCACTTTTCCTCTCATTGTCTGATCCTTCTTGGTTAGGTATAAATAAAATAATTCTAGTGAAGTTTTACGTGCAAAAAATTTAAAATTAATCAATACCAGTTTAAGACTGAAATTAATTTTCCGTTTCACCCTTCCTTTAAATGAGGCTAGAACGGTCAAAACTCCTGTCAAAATAAGTTCTCCAACGCCCACATTTCCGCCAGAAGGTGAGGGGTAAATCCCAAGAAAATGTAACTTTTAAATTCGAATAAATTTTTGAAACTGATTGGCGTCAAGTTTAAAAAAACATCTTTCTAAAGAAAACACTTTTTCTATATGATTTTAAGACGGGGAAATACCATAATCGTGCTGCAGACCGGATTCTATCGTATAAAGTCTTCATCATTTTTAAATAATCTTTTGTAGTTAAGATCCTAGGAATTTCTTGAAGGGTGTTTAATTTGATATTCACAAATTCCAACTTAATATACAACTAAAAAATCCTACTTAGGGAGAACTTAATTTTCGGGCGATTTAAAGTTTCCGCCGGCATAATTAACATTTCGAGAAAAGCGCGCGAAATATTTCGTGATATTTCTGTATTTTTCCGAAATCATATTTTTCTTTTGTCGTTTTAAATGTACTAAAACTATGTATATTTATATATATTGATTTTCTCCTGTCTGTCTCTTTAAATGGAGAATGAAACCTAATAACAAGTGATTTTTTTATCTATTTCTTATCGTTTAAATAGGCCTAATCCAATATTAAAAAAATTACCAGAAATAAGTTTGAAACTTAAAATAGGCTTAGCTGGATTCATGGAGATATCCTGAACTCCCAGTATAAGGACTAGCAACCAATGGCATTGATCGATGGCTCTTACATGAGGAATGTAGGATCTCCATGATTATTGTCAATGGTCGCTAGTCCTTATACGGGGAGTTCAGGATATCACCATGAATAAAGCTAAGCCTTTTTTGATGTTAAGTAGTTTAATATTTGTTTTTAATTTCTTTTACTGTTGGATTAGGATCATTTAAACGATAAGGAATATATAAAAATTCACTTGATTTTAGGTTGCATTCTCTCTTAGAAGCACAATATGAGAATTAAAACAAAAACTAAAGCGCTGAAAAATAATAAAATATACTTTTACACAAGATATAGATAGATTGATAATTAATATTAATACTAAATACTGAAAAATAGTCTTTACTAACTTAGGAATTCGGAATTCATAGGAAGACACAGTTATTTTTCAAAATATTCTACTACGATTTCTCAAAGTAATTATTTTGAAACCGAAAAAATACCTCAATTTAATTTCTCAATTAAAAAAATATAAATATTTTCATAACCGGCCATATATAATATAATCAACTACCGGTACTTAATTCGCGATTTACTTAAAACTTCCTATAAATTCTTAATTGGGATAATTTCACCAATTACATTTTAAGGCAGAGAAGGAGGACTTTAATTAAATGATGGGTTACTAAAGTTTAAAAATAAACTTGCCCGCTCGGTTGACGAGGAGGAATTCGCCAATCTAATTAAACCGTTAATTTGATACGAGTATGTCTTATCTACTCTGACTTATTTACACAATATACGGAAGTTAGATACAAATCATTATATATTAAATCGAGGTTGAAATTAAAGTTTCTTTTTGAATGATTTTTCCGGCAATGCCATTCAAATTCAATTTCATTTACAATTAGAAATGTGAACCATGAGATAATACATAAAACTTTAAGAGTTTCGAAGCTAAATGTCAATTTCAGTTCGTTACCAGTGGGCGAATTTTCAATTGAAGATGTCGATATATAACCAAAACAAAATGAAAATTTAAATGAGACCAAAAGTTTATCACACCACAAAAGTAAACAACGCCGCGTAGCTTAACAATATCAGCAAAGATTCAAGTAGATGTACCGGCGGATTCTGATTCCAGAAACTAGCGTGTGAAGTCGGACTTGGGAGAAATTCCCAAGTTGGGGGAAGAAAATATAGCCAAGCGCGGCCCGCCTAAATTCCGTCCCTCTCTCTTGACTCAAAATATCGAGGAAGAGGCTAAATCACAAGAGCCAGACAGGGGTGATGACTTTTTTGGCTAAATTTTTGTGAATTGGGGGATGACAATATAGCCAAGCGCGGCCCGCCTAAATTTCGTCCCTCTCTCCGGACTCAAAATATTGAGGAAGAGGCTAAATCACTAGAGCCAGACAGGGGTGATGACTTTTTTTGGCTAAATTTTTGTGAATTGGGGGAAGACAATATAGCCAAGCGCGGCCCGCCTAAATTCTGTCCCTCTCTTCCGGCTCAAAATTTCGAGGAAGAGTCCAAATCACTCGAGCCAGACAGGGGTGATGACTTTTTGGCTAAATTTATATGATAGGCTAGTACCATTACCTGGTCTTTTGCTAATTGATACGTGGCGTTGTTTACTTTTATGTAATAAATTGATAGACTTTTGATGAGACCTAGGGATTGTGCGGGTATTCGCGACGAAAACTATTAATTAAAAATTGTTAATATAAAATAAAATTTAACTTAAACTATTTTTACAGATAGGGAAGAAAGTAACAGAAGAAACAAAGAACTGCAAGAGCCGATTGAAAAATTAAGAATGGTAGTTTATAGTTTCAAAAAATTCCTCGTACTGATATTTAATTTCATTGAAAAGTTTAATAAAAAAGTGTTTTGTTTTTTTCAGAGGGGTAAAAGATCAAACGATGATTTGCAAGATTTCTACGAGTTTTTGGTTGATAAAAATCTCAAGCGATTATGCAAATTGTTGAGAAAAGCGCAATTGGATGAAACCTTAACGTCATTTGGTACGAAGAATTTTAATATTTAAACAATTAATTTTAAAAAATACCATTAAAAAGTAACCATTTCAAAAATCGAAAAAGGGTTAACTGGTATATGATTAGAAATAAAATATTTTCCTACGTTCCTTAAAGATCATTATTTAAAGAATTAAAAGTGCACCAGGCTGGATTTCCCGTCTGGTATAAAATCTTTTAATTAAAGACTAGAAAAAGCTTCGAATATTTCAGACTGATTAGCTCATAGACGGATGTTAAAGTGAGAATGGAACCTTTTCGTTTAATTATGTCTAATTTACTAGTTATAAAAATACAAATAAATATTTGTATAGTTGTAGGAAAGTAGGAGTAACAAGGTTTGTCATCTAGTTGTTAACGAGTTTCAGTCGCGCTTTATTTTGACAGTAAAACCAAAGAAAATATAGCTAAGAATGGAAACTCTCGCCTCTCGATTTGGATTAAAGATTTGGTTTTTTCCGGTGGCTTGTGATTGGCCATTTCACAACGTAATATTATTGGTTTTAAATATTTTGTGATTTAGATCTTTCTAGCAAACACTATTTCGTAAAACAAAAAGTTATTTCATAAATGAGGTTATTAGATTACTATTTTTTCTTTGGTTTAAAGTTTTAAACTTGGCTCAGGCACAAGTAGGGCGCGTTTTCTCTAGTTAACGTCAAGATTTAAGACTCCATAGATTTCTGTTAAGCCTACTTTCTAAGCCTAATTTCTAGTTTAATAGTTATTTATATTTTTTTAGATGTGAATTAGGACTGAAAGTAATTAGTACTGTAATAAGGATAAGGAAGCGTTAAAATATTACATAATATTGGGTTGCATTCTCTCTTTAAGATTTTGAATATCAAATACGCGATAAATCATAATTCACCCCAACCAGGAACTTATCTCATCGAATAATCGCGTAACCTTATGCTAAGACTAATTTCCGCGAATAAAAATGAGTGGCTCTTATTGAAATTCAAAGATGAATCTTTGCTCCTGTCTCTCGAATACTCAAAAATCGTGTTTTAACAATTAAAATCTTTCATGGGGAGAAAAGAAAAATCCCGTCAATAACGATTTGTAGGGTTTTGTCAAAATGAGACTCGAAAGACGTTTAACCTTGACATAAGCCAGCGTGAAGATCGCTCGGAAAATATGTTTTTACTCAAACGAATAAAAAAATCTTAACTTTCTCAAACATCTTACGCAATCTTGGAAAATACAAATATTTTCATTTAAAACTGAATTTTTTTTCTTGGTTAAATCGTGGTTTTTATAGTGATGATTTTTTTATAAAGAGACTTTGAAAAGTTTACTAAAAACTTACTCATCAGTTTTTAACCGTTAAATTAAACCAACTTAATTTTAATTTGATAATGAAAGCAAATTATTATATCCTTCAATTTCATCCCAAGTTGAAAGCTAGGCTATGATTTGTGGAATTAACTATTGTAATAATGAGCAGGGAATCCAAATTTTTCGGGGCACTTTATAATTCATATTGTTGAATGACTTAGACATGAAATCATGGAGAAAATAATACATAGGAAGAGACAGACGTGATAAAGGGGTGATTAGGAAGCGCCAAAATTTAATTTCTCGACCACTGACGAGGTAATAAAGCAGACGACTAAAGTCGACAAAAAGTATATGTAAACACTCCCTAAGAATATAGATTCTTGCCGGAATTGGCATCTGTGGCATCTAATTTTTGTGTAAAAAATCGTGACCAGGCAGGGGGAAATTAGTTTATTGGCGCTCCCTTGGATGAAAAACGAAAACGAGCTTCACATTGATCTTACAATCCCCTCGAAGCACGTCTGGCTCTCCTTTTGCAATCAATTCTCCTTGCTGAAATTCCAGTCGGTTTTCTTTTTTATAAACCATCTTACTATACGAAACTTAAGTATGATTGCTATTATTTGCTATTATTCGAATACAAAGGAACATTTACGCTATTCGCTCCAACGGATGACGCCTTCGCCTTCTTGGAAGGAAATCTTTTGGAAGAATTGGAAAATGACACTACCAAATTACAGGGTTTCATCATGTACCATTTGGCACCCGGCACTTTAACTACCGTTGACCTAACGGACGATTCCGTGGTTAAGAGCGCTCAAGGTGCTCCTTTAAGATTCAACGTTTACGAAAATGGCAACGTGCGTTTTTCGTTACTATCCTTTTAATTTGCAAGATAATTAAAACCTCCCTAACATTATAGGTAGTAACAGTTTCTGGATCGCAAATAATGACGCCGGACTTGAAAATTGGGGAAATTATCGTGCATGTCATAGATCACGTTCTATACCCTCCTCCGACTAATAATTTGCCAAACGAAATAAGATCCAACTATAATACCATGTACAAGCTTTTAGAGGAAGCTGAGTTGACTGAAATATTATCTGGTAAATTTACTATTTTAGATAACGAGAAAAGTACTCTCAAACTTGAATATTATCCAGTATAACTATTGTTTTGCAGATAAGTCCTTTACGTGTTTCGTCCCTAGTGACCAAGCATTTAGAATTCTACCACCATCCATTAGAAATGCTCTCTACACAAATACAACCCTGCTACAACGTA
Organism: Odiellus spinosus; assembly: GCA_963920705.1. Taxonomy (NCBI): domain Eukaryota; kingdom Metazoa; phylum Arthropoda; class Arachnida; order Opiliones; family Phalangiidae; genus Odiellus; species Odiellus spinosus. The sequence goes on along the minus strand of OY987229.1, from coordinate 19,489,607 downwards.
AGTACAAGGATAAGCAATTAATGTTAAAGCTAAACTAATATAATATTATATATACATATTTTTGAAAAATAGGTGTACTGCTTAATCATATTATACCAGGGACGTTCTTCAGAGCCGGTCTACCAGTAGGTTTCAGTCTTCAACCTTTAGACGGAAACCCTTTGATTTTCACCACAAAAAGAGGACTTATTCTAGTGAACGGTGTACCAATAATTCTTCCCGACATCATAGTAACAAACGGAGTCATACACATTATTAACAGGGTATTACTGCCACCAGACGTGTTGGAGGATTGCAAATGCATACCTCCTACTGTCATGGCAACTACCACAATGCAACCAACTTTGGAACCTGAGGAACCAGGGTCGCCCATAGATGAAAAATACGAAGATAGATACAACCCGAATTTGAAACCGACACTTAAACCACAACTTAGCGAAAAACTGGAAACTAAACCGCCTTTAATACCGACAATTCCTTCTGAAACTACAGATAGAAAAGATTGCGATGGATATGATTGTCCCGAAGAGCCTAAGAAACAAGACTGCCCCGGTCAAAACTGTCCCGAAGAACCAACCAAACCAGACTGCCCAGGGGAAAACTGCCCGGAAGAACCTAATAAACAAGACTGCCCAGGAGAAAACTGTCCCGAACAACCAACCAAACCAGACTGCCCAGGGGAAAACTGTCCGGAAGAACCTAATAAACAAGACTGCCCAGGAGAAAACTGTCCCGAACAACCAACCAAACCAGACTGCCCAGGGGAAAACTGTCCGGAAGAACCTAATAAACAAGACTGCCCAGGGGAAAACTGTCCCGAAGAACCAACCAAACCAGACTGCCCAGGGGAAAACTGTCCGGAAGAACCTAATAAACAAGACTGCCCAGGAGAAAACTGTCCCGAAGAACCAACCAAACCAGACTGTCCAGGAGAGAACTGCTCGCAAGAACCTAATAAACAAGACTGCCAAGGGGAAAACTGTCCCGAAGAGCCAACCAAACCAGACTGCCCAGGGGAAAACTGTCCGGAAGAACCTAATAAACCAGACTGCCCAGGGGAAAACTGTCCTGAAGAATCAACCAAAGCAGATTGTACGGGGGAAAGCTGTACCGAAGAGCCACTCCATAAAGATTGTCCGGGGGAAAACTGTCTCGAAGGCCCAACCAAACAAAACTGTCCAGGAGAAACATGTCTGGAAGAACCAACCAAACCAATCTGCCAGGGGTATAACTGTCCCAATGAACCGCCCAAACAAACCTGCCAAGGGGAAAACTGTCCCGAACAACCGAATAAACAAGACTGTGAAGGGGAAAACTGCCCCGAAGAATCTACCAAACCAATCTGCAAAGGTGAAAACTGTCCCGAGGAACCAACCAAACAAATTTGCCCAGGGGAAAATTGCCCCGAAGAACCTATCAAACAAGATTGTTCAGGAGGAATATGCGCAGAGGAACCTAGACTTAATCCAGATTGTTTTGGAAACGACTGCCCTAAGGAAGCAAAGCCAGACTGTCCCGGGGAAAACTGTCCACGAGAACCTAGTGAATTCGATGTCTCCAAAGTTACGCCAGTTGATCCAGAATGTCTAGGAGAAGACTGCCCAACCCAAGCCCCACGAGATGAGAATACAACGAAAAAACCAAGTGTTTTCGAATCTAGACCACTTAAAACTGACGGTCCACAACTAACTTTACCAACGACAGTAACTCCCGGTTTTCAAACAACCACGACCGAAATGATTCAATTTACTTCTGTCAAAACTAAAGGACCTTTTGATTTGTTTGACGAAATTACACCGGCTAAAGAGTTTGATAGTACGACCTCTTCGCAAGATTTATCTCAGCCTGCTCAAGATATCGTAGGTAAGACTACTGTGTCGACTCTCGACGAAACGATAGAATCAAACAACGATAGAACTACAGACAAAAAGACCACCGAGAGCCCGAATATGACCACAAAATTTAGCGATGAAAAGACAACCGAGAGCACGGATAAGACTACAAAATCCAGCGATGAAAGGACCGCCGAGAGCCCGGAAAAGACTACGGCGCCAAGCGACGAAAAAACTACGGCGCCAAGCGACGAAAAAACTACGGCGCCAAGCGACGAAAAAACTACGGCGCCAAGCGACGAAAAAACTACGGCGCCAAGCGACGAAAAAACTACGGCGCCAAGCGACGAAAAAACTACGGCGCCAAGCGACGAAAAAACTACGGCGCCAAGCGACGAAAAAACTACGGCGCCAAGCGACGAAAAAACTACCGCGCCAAGCGACGAAAAAACTACCGCGCCAAGCGACGAAAAAACTACCGCGCCAAGCGACGAAAAAACTACCGCGCCAAGCGACGAAAAAACTACCGCGCCAAGCGACGAAAAAACTACCGCGCCAAGCGACGAAAAAACTACCGCGCCAAGCGACGAAAAAACTACCGCGCCAAGCGACGAGAAAACTACCGCGCCAAGCGACGAGAAAACTACCGCGCCAAGCGACGAGAAAACTACCGCGCCAAGCGACGAGAAAACTACCGCGCCAAGCGACGAGAAAACTACCGCGCCAAGCGACGAGAAAACTACCGCGCCAAGCGACGAGAAAACTACCGCGCCAAGCGACGAGAAAACTACCGCGCCAAGCGACGAGAAAACTACCGCGCCAAGCGACGAGAAAACTACCGCGCCAAGCGACGAGAAAACTACCGCGCCAAGCGACGAGAAAACTACCGCGCCAAGCGACGAGAAAACTACCGCGCCAAGCGACGAGAAAACTACCGCGCCAAGCGACGAGAAAACTACCGCGCCAAGCGACGAGAAAACTACCGCGCCAAGCGACGAGAAAACTACCGCGCCAAGCGACGAGAAAACTACCGCGCCAAGCGACGAGAAAACTACCGCGCCAAGCGACGAGAAAACTACCGCGCCAAGCGACGAGAAAACTACCGCGCCAAGCGACGAGAAAACTACCGCGCCAAGCGACGAGAAAACTACCGCGCCAAGCGACGAGAAAACTACCGCGCCAAGCGACGAGAAAACTACCGCGCCAAGCGACGAGAAAACTACCGCGCCAAGCGACGAGAAAACTACCGCGCCAAGCGACGAGAAAACTACCGCGCCAAGCGACGAGAAAACTACCGCGCCAAGCGACGAGAAAACTACCGCGCCAAGCGACGAGAAAACTACCGCGCCAAGCGACGAGAAAACTACCGCGCCAAGCGACGAGAAAACTACCGCGCCAAGCGACGAGAAAACTACCGCGCCAAGCGACGAGAAAACTACCGCGCCAAGCGACGAGAAAACTACCGCGCCAAGCGACGAGAAAACTACGGCGCCAAGCGACGAGAAAACTACGGCGCCAAGCGACGAGAAAACTACGGCGCCAAGCGACGAGAAAACTACGGCGCCAAGCGACGAGAAAACTACGGCGCCAAGCGACGAGAAAACTACGGCGCCAAGCGACGAGAAAACTACGGCGCCAAGCGACGAGAAAACTACGGCGCCAAGCGACGAGAAAACTACGGCGCCAAGCGACGAGAAAACTACGGCGCCAAGCGACGAGAAAACTACGGCGCCAAGCGACGAGAAAACTACGGCGCCAAGCGACGAGAAAACTACGGCGCCAAGCGACGAGAAAACTACGGCGCCAAGCGACGAGAAAACTACGGCGCCAAGCGACGAGAAAACTACGGCGCCAAGCGACGAGAAGACTACGGCGCCAAGCGACGAGAAGACTAGGGCGCCAAGCGACGAGAAGACTACGGCGCCAAGCGACGAGAAGACTACGGCGCCAAGCGACGAGAAGACTACGGCGCCAAGCGACGAGAAGACTACGGCGCCAAGCGACGAGAAGACTACGGCGCCAAGCGACGAGAAGACTACGGCGCCAAGCGACGAGAAGACTACGGCGCCAAGCGACGAGAAGACTACGGCGCCAAGCGACGAGAAGACTACGGCGCCAAGCGACGAGAAGACTACGGCGCCAAGCGACGAGAAGACTACTGAGGTATCATATAAGACCACGAAACCTAGCGAAGAAAAGAGTACAAGAATCCCGGATAAGACTACAAAACCAAGCGAAGAAAAGATCACCGAGAACCCTGATAAAACCACAAAACCCAGCGAAGAAAAGACCACCGAGAGCCCTGATAAAACCACAAAACCAAACTATGACAAAACTGAAAACCCTGACGAGACTACCGAAACAATTGACAAGAAGACTACTGAGAGCCCGGATAAGAGCACACAACCAAACTACGAAAAGACTACTACAAGTGCGCTTATGACTACCAAACCAAGCGACGACAAAACAACGGAAAACCCAGATAAGACTATTGTACCAAGCGAGGAAAAGACTACAGAGAACCCAGAGAAAACTACAGAGAGCCTAGATAAGACCACAAAACCTACTGACTTAAAGACTACCGGGAGCCCGGATAAGACCAAAACACCAAGCGAAAAAAAGACGAATAAGTTAACTGAGAGTCCAAAGAAGACTACGGAAGCTTCCCCTGAAACGGAAACTCAAAAACCAGATCTTAGTACAAGGAAAGGAGAAACAACAATCCCACCAGTAGCCTCTATCACCAAAGGAAGTGAAATAACATATTCGTCAACCAAACTATTGAGCCAAAAAGAGACGGAATTCGAATTAATCACGCCCAAAACCACCACCGAATCTATCGAAGAACCAACGATTCAACCGGATGATACTGAAAAACCACCTATCCCTCAAATCCCGGAACTATCTTGTACAAATGCTTCGAATAAACCACCAAAATCGGTGGATGAGTTTCTCAACCAACCTGGTCTAGTTTTGAATCAGAAACCAGTCACGTTTAAAGTAGTTTTAAATCTATTCAACACGGCAGGACTTACACCGATTCTGAGACGTCGTGGTAAGTTCCTAAATTAGCATAAATGTTAGCATGTACTTCCCTTTAACTATCTATATCGATTGCAGTTCCGTACACACTATGTGTTCCAACTGACGAAGCTTTCTCGTCATTATCCAACGAAAATATTGCCAAACTCAAAGCCGATATGAAAAAACTACGAAAACTTCTTCTCTTTCACGTAATTGCGTCCCAGCTGCCTAACTACAGCCTACGAGATAACACCCTGATCAAAACTTATCAAGGTTCACCTGTCATAATAAATGTGCAAAACCGCGGAAAGCAAGTTTTAATTGGCGGATCTCGGGTTATCGGTTCCCGCAAAACACAATTTGGTCAAATTTACGTCTTAAACAAACCACTGACTAAAGTACCCCAAGAAAGTGTACTTAAAGCCTTGAGGGACAGACCTAATGTCAGCCAATTTTACAATTTCGTTCAAGGATGCCCTCTCAGCAGAACCTTGCAAGGTACGATTAACGGAAGTTTAAATTTGATTTTAAATTAATTATCTCAAAAATCTTCAACAGGTAAGGGTCCTTTCACAATATTGGCTCCAACTAATGATGCGTTTAGGCAACTTTCGCCAGAAACTTTGAACAAAATTAGGACCAATAAAAAAGCGCTTGAAAGTAAGCAATAAGTTGAGCGCTTTAACTAGTAACTTAACCAGTAATAACCATTTTCTTTAAAGCACTCTTAAATAACCATGTTGTTACTGGAGCCCGATTTGTTGCGAGCGTAAATCAAAATATATTTGTGTCTACAATACAAAATGGTAAACTACGGTTTTCGAGGTCCCAAGGTATAGCATGGTCTAACCTTAAGTAGAACACCTTAGGCGTTGGAAATTACTTCATTTCAAATGACCTTCAAATTGCAGATCAAGTACTAATCAATGGGGCCAGGATTATGGAACGTGACATTTCAACTGGAAATGGAGTGGTTCAAGTTGTAAATAAAGTTCTGGTACCGGACGCTGATAGCCAATTATTAGGTACTGGTAAACCAATTAAAAATAAGTACTTGATGGAGAGATTAACTCTCGATTTAAACGTTTAAAGCTCCAGCTATGAAACCTCGTAATCCCATTTTGGACCGCTTATCCAGAGGTCTGGGAGTTGATAAATTTATAAATTTCCTAACCGAATCTGGAATAATGTCCAAATTGGAGGACGGACGTAAGTATCTATTGTTTTATAACTCGCCTCAATTAATAAAAGACGTTTAAACCATTTTTATGGTTGAAATTATTAGGATCTTATACTATATTCGCACCGACTGACACGGCCATTGAATCCTTACCACCCACATTACTAAGGAACATTCAAAATAACCCGAATCAATTGTTACCTATCGTTAAATATCATATCGTACCGTCAGCTATACAATTTCAGCAAATTAAACACGAAACCACCTTAACAACACTTTTACCTAATAAGGAGGTCAGGTTCAACTATTACCACAATGATACTGTAAGTATTTCATCGTAATAATCTTAAAATAAATATAGCTCCATATTATTCGAATTTAAGGTAACTGTTTCGGGAGCACCAATAGGACCAGTTCGCGCGATGGTTGGACTAACTTTGTGCGTTGTCAATAAAGTTTTGTACCCTCCCATCGGTGATATTTCGAAAACCGTATCAAAATCACCAATTTTGCAAGATTTAACAAAAGCCTTGAAACTAACGGGACTTGACGAGGAATTGGGTGAAATAGGGCCGTATACGTTGTTCGCCCCGACAGAAGCTGCGTTTAGATATCTACCAAAAGCCGAGTTTTTAAGTCTTTTTAATGATCCTGATAAACTAAGGGGTAAGTTGATTAATTTCAAATGTCAAACTACTATGGACACGGCAAGATTAAGCGATTTTAAAATCCAACATTCAATTCGCCCTTGCTCAGTTTAGTATGTCTCCAAGTTCCAACAGCACCCTTGCCACCCCCAATAATAGAGCCCTGCTAAGGACCTTTAAGGACTATTAAATCATGTTTAAGGTGAACTTGCAGCCTGACTCGATTCGGGACGTGTCAAGTTGATCCCGCGCCAAGCTCGCGAATTTAATCTTTATAAATTGAAATAAAAAAAAAAAAATCCTATGCTGTTTTTACATACAAGTGACGTCGGTTTTACTTTTCATTTCAAAGTGCTCCCATAGAATAACGAAATCGGCTAAATTTGGTCAAAAATTGTACAAATTGGAAAATTCCGACAGAATTCGACCAAATGAAATATCCTAAATTCATTAAAAGTGGAACAAAATATTAAATTTCTTTGGTCAACCTTTGTTTAATTTAGCTTATTTCATTTGGTCTATTTCTGTTCAAATTTCCCAATTTAGATAATTTTTGACCAAATTAGATTTTTTATCATTTGGAAAGCTTTTTTTTTTTTGGTATTCTATGGGAGCACATAGAAATGAAAGTAAAACCTACGTCACGCGTACGTAAAAAAAAGTACTGTCGCGAATTTTTCAATTTCTAAAGATTTTAAAATCGCGAGATGAATTTGAAAAGGCGCGAACCGAGTTGTGTGTCTACTTTATAAGAATTAACTATTTTGCTCTTTAAATTTCAATTTATGAATAGAGTGCTTCTTTTAGAAGTAAAACCGACGTCACGCGTATGTAAAAAAAACCCCTGGAAATTTTTAGATTTCTAAAGATTAAATTCCCGAGCTTGGCGCGAAATCAATATCACAAGGCCCGAATCGAGTTTGGTTGCGTGTCTACTTTAAGAGACTGTTCCTTTGAGTAGTAAATATATAGCTCAACAATACTATAGTAAATATTATTTGTTTTCAGAACTCATTTCAAAGCACTTAATACGAGGAACTCTATTTTCTGCCGGAGTAAGTGATCAGATGACAACAAGAGCCATAAATGGCGGAGAAATGACCTTATCTATAAGACCACGTAAGAATTTTAGGAAATCTTAATTATAAACAAAGATTCCACCTTAATTTGGCACTAGACCCAAAACTAGCCTATAAGGCTAAGAGTCGTCAATTAAATTATTGAGTAATCAAAAATTTCATTGACAATTATCGACTATTCGTTTCCTAGGATAAATCATGTATGGGTGCTATCTTTTCACTATTTAGCGAAGTTTAATGTTAATTTAAAATTTTAAATCCTAGTATAACATTGATTAAAGATGTCATTCGGGGAAGTCAGAAATTTCTGTAGTTTCATTATCAAATAACGAAATAATTCTAATGAACCTAGGAGGCAAGTAAATCGTTTCTTAAGTAAGGATAGAGAAAAAATGCTTGATGCTTCCCCTTATATCAAAAAGTCTGGGCTCTATTGTAAAATGTAGGTTCAAATTAAGACTAAAGAGGGTGTGGCGAGGCAGAATTTAAAGGATAGTTTTCATTTAAAATAGCGTTTTTGGTTAACAAAAATTCATTTAAACCCCTCCCCCCCCCCCCCCCCAAAAGACATATCTCGTAGTGGTCCATAAGCCTGGCCATTGTTTGAAAGTAAATACAGTTTCAAACTAGCCTTTGCGTCATTCTTTTGACTGAGAGTAACAAAATGAGGCCACATGTCAAGCTCGAAAGGCCCATTTTCACCATTATCACTGGGTTTTTAGGTGATTAAACAAAGTACACAAAGAAAAAAACTACTTTTGCACCCATTTAAGGAAATCCCTGACTTATCCAGTATATCCAGGTTCCAAATTAACCCTACTTATTTGCAAAATAAATCTAAATGCCAATTAAGGTGATATATAATTCATTATAAATAGAAACTAAGTTTTGCTTATTACAGAATGCATAGCTGTTAATGGAGTTAATGTAATTTACTCCGATATCACGGCTACAAATGGGGTTGTTCACGTCATCGATCATTTGTTATAGTTTTAATTAAATTCTCAATGAGATATAATTACGTTACGTTTGTTTAATTATTCGCCATATTTACATTATCAATCTATTTTGTTTAAACCACATTTTTGGTTTTTGTTTAACGCGTCTTTGCCTACGTTAAAACAGCTTTTGTAATATAAGTTATTATATAACTTAATGGTATTAATATGGTAAATAAAGTTCTTTCCTACCTCTAATAATTCTCAATCAAAATAGCCGTAATGATACCGTTCGCGGTAAGCTTTTTCAATGTCCATAGAGTTTCGACGAATTCTTCGACCAACCGGTTCTAAATCATTGTAACACTTATCGAAAACCTTTTCCACAGCTGCCAAAGCTTCTTTTTGGGAAATATCACGTACAGCCAAAACAGATAACATTGCCTTTTGTTTCACGCAATTCTATAAAAATAAGAAAAATTGAGTTTGAAAATTAATTCTTCTTAAAAAATAAAATCAGAAAAAAAAAAAGACCTTATGTCTCTCAGCAATATTTATAGGAGACGCCGAACCATCAATCATTGCACTCATAAAAGAACAATGCATAAGGTTCGCTGCCCGAATTTCAGTACAGGCTAAATGGTCTATGTTATTAAGATCGAGATTGGCCCGACAAAAATCAAACATGTGAACCATTTCGTGAGCCAAAGCTCCCACAACTTGGGCATCGGATCGAGCCGCATTTTGACATATTACAATTTGGTTCAGATTCATATCATATCCACCAGTCACCTATTATCAATTTATATATTTATAGGAAATGAAAAGCGAAACTATTTCAGCTTTTATATACCTTTTTACTGCAACATTCGCAAGATACATGTCGGCTTAAATCAAACTCGCAGCCCGAGGACTTAAGAGCGCTTAACATCAATTTTATAAGAGGATCTAAGAGACAGGTAGATACTAGTAAGTATGGGCATAAAGGATAGACTGTACTGACTATCCTCTATGGTATACGGAAAACAACAAATCACACAATGACATTAATCTTCAAACTCACTTTGATCCACCACTTTCAAAACGGTTTTTTCGCAACGCGCTTTATCGATGTCACGCCTAGCCTCCCCCAAAACTATAGTTTGAAACAAAGTCGGTTCGTATTTGCCGCCAGCTCTTTCGGGATATAGATCAAGGTTGCACTTTATTCCATCATGCGTTAGGCCTTGGCTCCCGGTCTGACTAGCTACCTCTTTATTAACAGAGTTTTTACTTTCCCCGTCAATTTCTGATTCACTAACCTCATTAACCAATTTACTTGGGTCCTTATCTTTAGTTTTACCAGAAATATCGTCACATAACCCCGCAAACTCGCAACTATTATTAGATTCAGTAGAAACGCGCGAACTTGACCCAACAGTACCCATGACTGTACAGTGCAGACTACTGTGCAGACGAGAAAAGCAAGAACCCAGAGACGGAAATAGCGCAGGACATCAGAAACTTTTTTCAAATGTCCATAGTGTTTCATTTTCGAGAGGAGGTCTGGTTCGGACAAAGTCGATTAAAAGGGGCACTGAACATTTCTCCGATAATAAAATATACTTGCTACTATCTGGTAAATGAAATCTGCCAATATCTGATAATTATTTTAGCTGTCAAATAACTTTGAATTTGTCCATGGCCTACTTAAATCAGCTCCTCCGTCGTCTGTAGTAAAATTGGTACTACCAATAACATATATATTTATATATATTTTTGGTACTACAGTTTAAGCTAGTAAGCAATGATACATTAAGCATGGCTTAATAGTTGTTTACTCTTCTTAAATACTTGAAACGTAGGATTTTTAGCGTTGTTCCGCCGAAGCTGGCCAAGGGGGGATTATACCTCAAAAGATCTGACGTTTTTTTCGGAAATGGTGAGCCGCGCGTTTGTATATGTGAGTGACGTCACTGAATGTCTCGGTTTGGCAGGAAACCACAAAAGGAAGGCTTATGCTTTAGTTTCATTTTGTCTGTCAATTTTATTAGCATCTATTTCATGTGAAATTTCTGCCACAGAGAAATAATATATAGAATTTTTAATTTTACTGCTAATTTTGAATCGGAATATTTTGAGATGACAACTCCAGCTAGGATTGAGTTATTTCTAATTAATCATCAAGAGGGTCTCCTCCCTTGCCCTATACGAATAAGAAAGAAATATACGAGTAAATAATTAAAACTTTTTATTCCATCTTAATCCAGAACAGCCAAATCTTCAGTAACTAACTTTTACAGCTGTTTATTACTGATGTTTAAGTTAAAGGGAAAATTCTTAAAAACTAGTGCAAGTTATAAATTGATTAGAACAATTTTGTTACACCATAGTTATGCAAATTTACAAAAATACTAACCAAAAATATAATTTGATATCCACTACTAAACACTTAGTATTTAATTTTTAACTCTTATGTAACGTTTTAAGATAATTTTTATTTGCTTAATTTTCTAATTTTCTTTTCCTTTTTCCTTTCTTGGGCTTCTTCACTAGTTTTATTATTTAGATATTTCATCCTAATAAGGGTTCGCATTTTAATATATGAGAAAACTATCTCTCCCCAATTCGAGAATATTATATTATACAAATTATCTACAGACTACAAATCAGACCCCTACGTTGCGCGAATTTCGGGAAATCACAGATGCCAGTGGCGGGCCGCGAAACGGCGAAAGAAAACGTGTTGGTCTTGTTTCTTTTCTAGAGACATTCACCTACGTCACTCGTAGGGAATAAAAGTGTCTTCCCCCCAGAGCTGGCCGTTTTGAAAACTGGCCTCGGAGACCCCCCTCTATAAGCCAACCTTATAATACGAAGAATTTTTACGAACCTTGGAAGCTGGCGGACCTTACAGGCGACGGAGGAGCTGATCTAAGTTGACCATGCAGGGTCAACCGGGTCACGTCACGTGGTATTTAATTCTAAAGATCTGCGCATAAGCTTGGTACCCGATTTCGTAAAGCAAGTAACTTTTAACGTGGGAAACACAAAGATACTTGATTTTAGAAATTTTAATATTTCTAGGGAAATATTTTTCATTTTAAAGAAAGCGAATCATTTCTATGGATTTATACTCCACGTTTACGCCCCTTAGACAAAAACCATCATGGCAGTGTTTGACAACAGAATATTGGTAAATAAAGTTACTTTAGATGACACTCAAAGATTAACATGTATTATAGAAGCTGCTGAAAATGCTCACGATCATACGGTAATTGAAATTTTACCAAAACACTAGACTAAAACACAAACGACTTGGACCAAGCAAATTGCACATTCCAATATGCTTCTCCTGTAGAGTCTGCACAGCTATTTCTTATGTTAATTATTATAATCAATTGACAGGTATATCAAATGAGGGTTCAAAGAGGACCCATAGGCGAAAATTCATGGCAAGTTTGGAGGAGATACAGCGATTTTTCTAGTCTACATTCCTATTTACAAACATCGGGTATCGATCAACTAGTTTTACCCCCAAAGAAGGTTTTTGGTAAAATGGACAGGGAGTTTGTGGCTGAACGACAACAAGGATTACAGGTAGAAACTTTTCATTTAGGTTAAAACTGGAATATGATACTAATTAATATTTTATTTTAAGAACTACATCAACATAGTCTTAGCCCATCCTGTTTTATCAATGTGTTTGCCAGTGAAAAGGTTTCTCGACCCTCATAATTATGATATGAACTTCCTTGGTAATTTTGATTTAATATATTTCCTAAAAAGAGAAACTATACTAATTTGTTGCGGCGTTGTTTAGAAAAAGCTTTACAACATGTTTCCATGGTTTTTCGATCGGAAGCTCATTGGGAAGTTATAGAACCTTTACCAGAATTAGGTTGGAGGTTACGAAAGCATTATTTTTTAGTCAAACCAAAAGTTGATCCAAAAGAAAGGTTACTTTTATATTGGGTAATTACTACTATACGTTATTAATCTCAAAATTTGAAATATTTAATAATCTTACTAAAAATTCAAGGTACCCTTTGGTCCTGATAAATTTTTAGAAGATAAGGATTTGCAAAATGTGATTAAATTATTGGGAACTATTCAGGTACAATAAACTAATTTCTATTACAAATAAGTTTAATTTAATTAAAATTAAATATAGCATCCTTACCTCTATCCTTCCGCTTATTGCGGAGCCACGGAAAATGGTGGAGTGGCCATAAGAAACTTCAACCAAAATGGAACTCTTAGAGATCTTATCTGCAAAGTAAAAAAATTTAATTTTACAAACTTACTTTTTAAAAATTAAAAATAAAATGTAATTAACAGTGCAAACCAAAAACGCCTTTCATTAAAAAATGTTCAGCCAAACCAAAAAATGAACCGCAAATACCACCAGAAATTATAAGTAGAATTGGAAGACAAATTTTAACAGCGTTAAAATTTCTACACGATAAAGGCTTTGGTCATGGTCATCTACATTTAGGCAATGTTATCATGGATAATGATCAATGTCAATTAATGGATGTAGAAAATCATCTCTTTGGTTTACCATCTTTTTATCGACCTTATATTGTTCAACTACGCAAAGTGCAGGTTAATATTTCAATTTTCCATGTTCAAGTTAAATAAAGGGAGAATGCAGTCCACTGACAAGCGATTTTTCTATTGATTCCTTACAGTTTCCAAAATCACTTCTCTAAATAGGTCTATTTAAATGATAAGGAATTGATTGGAAATTACTTATCGCATTCTCCCTTTAATGTTTAATTATTGTAGTAATTTTTTATATATATTTAAGACTCTAGAAAATATCGACGTTTATAGTTTTGGACATTTAATGTACGAATTAACATTTGGAGAGCCTTTAATAATGCCAACTTGCGATCATTTTCCACCAACGTGTCCACCAGAATTAAGTAAAGCTTTAAATTAATCTGAATTAAGGTTGAAATTGATCTGGCATGATATAACTTTTTATAGGGAGTGTTTTAGAAGCGATCTTAACGATGGAAGCTTGCAAAATGGGCCTGCCATCTATTGCAAATTTACTTCTACACCCGTAATACATCCTCTTTACTTCAAATTTAAATTATTTTCCACTGAATTTGTTATTTAAACTAAATCATATTTAAATAAATCGTTAGATTCTTTTCTAATGGAAATAATTCGGATGGAAAAGTTAGTTTCAAAGTTCCATCTCAAATGAAAGAATCTTTGAAAAGGTCCCGTGAACAAATGGAACATAGACTTCGAGAAGAGCAGAAATTTGTAATTTATTTGAATATACTTTTAATTAAATTGATAAAGATGAAGATTATCGTGTTATTTTTAATCCATTAGTAACTTTAAATATATTTAAAACTCACCAAAAGTTGCAAAAGCACTGGCAAGTTTGAACTCTTCAATTAGCTGCAATAAATAAAAATAAAGTTAGGCTTAACTAGACATCTTTGTTATTAACTTATTCCGTATATTTCAACGCATCTCGATTAAAAATAACACATTCTTAGTCTTCATTATCCCTTTAAAATAAAAGATCAATATTTCTTAAACTATTTTTTTAGCTTCGTCATAATCAAAGAGTTTCGAGGGCTCAAGCTCAACTTAATTCACACGATCATATTAAAAAGAGACAAAGTGAAAAGCGAAAGGTGATCATTAACAAGCTCTATAAAATTGCGAATATACTAAACTAAATTCAACTTATTCTAGCAACAAAAACATACAACTGAACACAACAACAGTAGCGGGGCTTCTAACGGACCAACGCCTAGTCCCACACCTCCAACACCCACAGGTATAACGCGTTAAACTTTAATTTGTGAAAGAACAAGTTGTTATAAAAATCAAAGACTAATTTTTGCGGATTAATTTAATATTTTTTGAATTAAATTTTTTTCCCTATTACCCCAATTTTGATATAAAATAAAAATTGGAACTGAAGGGAGGGTATTCAGCTGATTCAGAGATGAGACGGACAAAACGTCCCGTTCTACAACAGTTTGTACGATATAGTTTTGCCCCTTATTCTCTATAAATATTTTTTATCCTAAACGATATTTAAAAATGTACAGCAAAAATTACTAAATTAGATTAAGATTATTTTGTTGTATGTCTTTAAGGATATGGGCATGATTTTTATGACGCTTTCGGGTATTTCAATGTCTTTGTGTTGTTAAAACAATATTATTTCATTTTTCACGACTTTGAGTTCTAACCGTTTAGAAGGGCAAAAAATATGTAAGAACTAAAACTAACTTTAAAAACTAAAAACCACAAACACCCCTTTGATAGTTTTTAGGATGAAATACACTAAATTTCATCCTAAAGTAAAATTTGCTCTCTAAATGGTTCTTAAACAATATTATTTCATTTTTCCCAACTACTGTATAACCGTAAAAGGCAGATTTATAGTATGTTACACCTAAACCCTAGTATAAAAACTACTAAATATCATAGTAATCCAGCCCCTTCAGAAGGTTTGGGAGGAAATTTAGTAGTTTTCTTACTGAAGTAAAAATTTGCTTTTTTATAGATTCTAATTATTATTTTTTATCTTAACAGCTAGCCCTATTCCAGCTGCAGTGGGAATTTCAACTACGTCATCTATCGTTTCACCACCACCCCCACCACCTCCTCCTCCGACTCCATTAACTTCACCTGAAGGTTCGACACCAACTTCAAACCCAGACCGCAGTGCCCTATTAGGATCCATAGTTAATTTTAATCCCACTAAACTCAAAAAAGCTGTTATTAAAGACAGTGCTGTGCCGAAAATGTAAATTAAACCAAACGCAATTAGGTTTAAATTAAGATTAGCGCAAATTTAGTTTAATGCCAATTGAATAAAGTTGGTTAGGTTAAGTTGATAATTTTTTCGCCATATAGTAAGATATAAATTACTGTTATGCAATTTTTTGCTAAATTTCTCTTATAACAATATTCCGGTTTAAGTTTTAACCAAAAATATTCTGCGATAATTTAAATTTCTATATTTAATCTTCCAGCCATGACACCACTACAAGCTTACAATTAAAAATGAATGGCAAAATTAAGAGTACAAATTATTATTTAAATAAAATTATACTGATTTAGAGGCGAGATTTAAATCCTCAAATTACGCCAATACCTAATATGTTTCTGTTCATAATTTAAATTTAAATGCAATTTTTCCAATAATAAACGCTTTTTCAGGAAATTTATAAGCCAATATTTTTTCAAGATATTAACTATTGTGAACGAAACGTTATCTGCCAAAGTGTTATCCATATGAAAAAAAAAAAAAAAAATCTATTATTCCATATGGATAACACCTTAGCAGACGACTTTCAATTGCAAATTATTAAATAAGCTACATTAGAAATTAAAACTAATAAATATTAAAATACTGTCTGTTTACGTTATGGTTCCTATAAGTTTGTGTATAAAAATAATCAGATTTATTGTAATACTAATAAAAATAAATTATGTTACTATATCAACCATAGGATTGTCAATTTGCTTCTAAGATATATCTTAAAGGGCTAGTGACTCATTTTTTTTAACTATCCAAAATTTGGTTTAAAGTTAAACTATCATTTTTATAATTAAAATTATACATTCCAAGTAAAACGGTTGGAATTAATATTATTTTGATATACCATTAATTTGGCAACCACATTCTTGTAGTCAGCTGTTAACTACACCGAAGCACGCGCCTATATGCTAACTGTTAGCGTATACTCGTATAGCCGCGTGTGCTTCAGTAGGCCTTGGCTCTACCGTTATAACCACTTGATCAGCACGAATGACGAATGAGAGTTAGGTCTAATAAGGGTAAAAACTTTGAAGTGGCGGGCATTAAGCCTAAATACTAATTAAAATCTATTTTTGTGGTGGGTGATATTAGGTTGGTGCTGATTGGCGCCATCTGCTGATGAGACTGCCAATTTCTACTCAAACTATTCTGTGGGATAGCTAAAAATTTGACTTGGACTTAAAAAAATAATATAGTGAATATATAGATATATACAGTGGTTTAGATAAAAAACTCAATAGCTTATATGGAAGGATTGAGCGCGTGCTAAGCTAATAAATTTTTTTCAAACTGCCCGTGCTTGAGTTTGAATAAAGTGAATTTAGATATAATTTAGATATTAAGAGCTCGATGTTAATTTTATGTCCCTGTATTCAAAATCAGGGGGACTTGTTCTATCTGTTAGTTGGGTGAAATAATTGAAATATAAAATATGAATTACTTTTGAGAGTCTTTAGCCCTTTAAGCATCTCAGCTGATTTCAGTGGTAAGAAACAGACTATGCTTAGTGGAAAAGCTACTACATAATAGATCTTGAACTTATTGAAGGTCCAAAACAAAAACACCTTGAAAATATAATTAAATGCTGCTATTTAATAACTATGGATGAAAATACGACAGAGCTTGCATGCAGTAATTACCATAATTCAACCGTAATTCGATACTAAATGGTAATTATAATTCCTTTTTTTATATTTAAGTTTTAGAAAAATTTGGACCCTACCCCTTACACAGAGCTGCGGAAGTTGGTCGAAAAGATGTCTTAGAGAAATTATTAACATTGGGATATTCCCCGAATGTTTCAAATGAAGTTTGTCAAACCCCATTACATCCGGCTTGTCTACATGGAAGGGTTGATATTGCTTATCTTTTAATTGATCATGGGGCTAAGGTAATGGCTAACTTTAAATCTCTTCACATCATTAATCTTTTGGTCTTGTAACTATTAAAGATAAACGCCCAATGCATCGATGGAAGTACACCTTTGTGCGACGCGTGTTCGAGTGGTAGTGTCGAGTGTGTCTCACTACTAATGAACCATGGTGCCAGAGTTAACCCTCCCTTCGTTTTCACGTCACCCATGCACGAAGCCGCCATACATGGCCGTATAGAGTGTTTAAATATGATTATAGAAGCAGGGGGTAAATTGGAAGCCAGCGACTGTCACTATGGGACTCCACTACACGCAGCAACCCAAAACAAAAAAATTCAGAGTGTACTAACGTTGTTGAAAGCTGGTACGTAAGTTAATTCCCAACTCTCCACATTAAGCAAAAAATATAAACGAAAAGTCACTTAACTTCCATGTAGGATCCAACGTGAATGCCACCAAAATTCATCAAACCCCATTACATATAGCGGCTAATGATGATAATTTTGAAGTCGCAAAGTTTCTTCTAGAGTTTGGTGCCAATGTTTATGCCAGAAATAATCAGGAAAAAACTCCTCGTGATCTTATACCCAATGCTGAGAGTCAATTGAAGGATTTACTCCACTTCTATGAAAGTAAAGAAATGACAATTATTAATAATGAAGCTAGAACTTTAAAAAAATGCCCTCTGGGGAAGTTTCTAACTTTAGAGTTTCATCAGACAGAGTTGAAAAGGATTGTTACAATTTTTATTTGGGGTTGAAATGTATTCTCAGAACTAACATTGAGACTAAAGCAGTACCATAGACTACAAGTCAAAGTGCATGGTCGGATTTGTAACTGCCATTTCCCCAGTGTCGCCAACCCCCTTTTTTAGGAGTTAGAAACTTCCCCCAAAAGTTTTATAGACTTCTGATAATATCAGCCCACATATCAAAACAGGAAAATAAAGAATCCCATGATTAAGTCATAAACCAGAATTTTAACTAATTTTTATCATCTCGCAGGTAATCCAGCTCAACTTAAGAACTTATGTAGACAAACAATTCGCAACATACTAGTCAAACACCATCGTTTGGGCGATTTATCTCAACTTAAACTTCCAAACTACGTTATTAATTATATAAAATATGAATGTTGAACTAACGTAATGAAATGAAATTAAATTATGTATATAAATTATTATTAAATAAATATATTGCGTGTTTCTCATTATAAATATTTTTTTATTAGAAATTTCACAGTAAAATCTTTATCACACAATCACACCGAAAAATAAAAATCTATATACAAAAATTTGTACAAATACAATACATTTTGGTTTAAAAAAAGAATCACATGTGTTAAAACTTTCAACCGATACTCGAGTTGTGCGGCATTTGACAATTCGTTTTTAACTAACCGCATTACGCTTTAAGTGTTAAACACATACTAAATAAAGATAAGAATCTGCAATATGTAGATCTTCCTATTTTTCAGCAAGATTTATTCCTCCTCATTGATGAAAATAAATAAAAATGTAAAAATGCGGCTAGTAAAAAGTATTGTCAGTTAACTAGATTATTCTTTAAAGAGGAATGAAGGGATAATAAAGCTAGATAAGTGATTTTCTATCAATTTCCTTATTTTTAATTCATTTGAAAATAAATTAACAATCAAAAATTTAATTTGAAATCAATTTTAAAATTTCTTAGAAAGTAGTCTCAACACTAATCTATGGGAGAGTGAAATCTAGCTCTCCATTGCAATGTTAAAAGGTTTTCATTCAGGTTTAAGTGACTTGCCATTTTGAGAGAAGCCCCTTGCTTTATTTTAACTTTCATAGTTTAAACCAATATCAAGTAGATTTAAGAGACGCGTGCTTATGCTGGATCGTAATACCTCTATAAAATCACAAGAGAAGCAAGTATTTTATTTCAATGTTATAACATTGTCAACTAGGTTTAAAAGGCACGCGTGCTTTTGCCTCCGTTCAATCACGCAAGAAGCACACCCTTTATTCAAATATAAGAATATTTCCAACTAGGCTGGTTTAACCATAGCTTATGCTACATTACTATATTAAGCCTACTTTCCAAGTGAATTAAAAAATGATTGTTTTACCAGTAAATTGGGCCTATTTTTAAAAGAAATTGATAGAAAAATCATTTGTAACACTTCATTCTTCCTTTAAAATTGACTAGGTACACGGTACCACCTTTAAATCTGACTATATATCACTCTCTAAAGAAAAATAAATAATGATTAATTTTGATTTGTTAAAACCTATCTTTGAATTAATGATTTTACGATGGAACAATTGAGATTCAAAAATTTAAGAATGATCTAATATTTTAAAACTATCTTATGAAAAATATCACTTTTTTTTTTAAAAAAGGCACTTTGGTTTTTTTTTAAAGGGTCTTTGAAATTTGGTTTAAAAACGATAAATCTTCCAAAAGGGTTCTAGCTTCTTGATTTCTAATTTAAACTT
The DNA here is from genome assembly GCA_963920705.1 of Odiellus spinosus. Lineage (NCBI taxonomy): Eukaryota > Metazoa > Arthropoda > Arachnida > Opiliones > Phalangiidae > Odiellus > Odiellus spinosus. Next base: position 19,469,774 of record OY987229.1, on the reverse strand, counting down.
TTGGTTAATATTCAAATTAAAAAGGCAATGGTGATGGTTAGAGTTTGGCCATTTTTTTTTTAATCAATGTCTGTTCGGAAAATCTTCCTCAACATTAACTGGATAGTTTCCAGGAACCGCAACTTCGCCATAGACGAATATTTGATTATAACTCGGAGGTCTAAGTATTGTTGGAGATTCCTGGCCCATCAAAGAATAAATAATTATATACAACTTATTTTAAAATGCAATTCTTTTTTACAAGACTTACAACAGCCATATTAGGAGTTCCGATGAAAATTTCATCGTAAGATGGAGGTTTATCAACATCATTGGATGACATAACTGATTGACGGTTTTGATTGTTCATTCTCACAATGACATGATTGGCTTCTCTCTGCTTCTGGCATCTAAAGTCATCATTAAATTAATACAAAACTTACTGATGACTTTGAATTAAATCATTCTTACTTGAAACAAATTATGCACAGAAGAAATAGTAATATAATAACGCCAACGACAGTTGCCATTACAATATTGATTAAATATGACATGCTAATTTGTTTAGCCAATAACTTGTGATCTAAAACCAAAAACTATACTTAGTTTATATCGGGGCTTTAAACTATTTGCACTAACTTACCTAATTTACATTCAGGGTGATTTTTGTACGAAGCTTTACATTGGCAACGACCAGCCACGCAAACGGTTTTAGTGTTAGCGGATTGGCACTGTTCGTTATAGGTACATTTCTCACTAATCTTGGCAGTTTCGAAACACCTTAATTCCTCGTCTTTGACTAGCATAACATAATGAGGAGCGCAAAAACACTGGCCATCAGTGCAATACGAATTTGTATTCTTGTAACTGCATTGCAAACTAGTATCACACGCTTCTAAAAGGTTTCGACCTAGAAAAAAAAACACATTAAATATAAAACCAAAACTTATGGCTTTGATTTCTGCATGATTTAGGGTGAATCAGTGTAAGTTTAGCCTACCTGATAATTTCTCATCCTTGCTTTCCAGCGCTTCAGCACTTTTAGCAATTCTTGAAGAGGAAACTAAATTCAGCGCGTTCACGATAATACAGCACAACGCGAAAAGTCTTCTACTAATTAAAATCAAATGCATTGTTTACACCAAGGCTTAAGGAAAAAATTTCATTCACTTGTAATTAGATAAAGGAATAACTACTTAAAATGAAGGCTTAATATTTAAAATTCTGAACACCTAGACTAGAACAACGTTCTAACGTATTTCAACATAACCTCACAAACGAGTATGAAATCAAATTTTGCGAAATCCAAATTAAGTGCGACTAGTACTGTAGTACACTAATGACAGCCTAAGAAGAAGCCACTAGTTTGAACAGCTGATATGATATCATGGGTATTGAAAGTTCACGCCAATGACGTCATACTACAAGGAGTATACTTCAAGTCTTTACCCACACGTGGTCTTCCGGCGAATATGTAAAACTCTTGTGTCAACAAGATATTTCCGTTTTAAGTAAAATAAAATCAAGGCCAACGAATAATTAAATAATTTTACGATATATTCAATAGGCTTACAGTTTCTAACTAATATACAAAAAGCTGATAGTTTGAAACAAATCACCCAACGCTAGGCTAAGGTCCATGGGGGTCTCGAATACGAGATAGCTATGAAATTTTTGCAGCGCAAGAAAAATTAATTCTGATATCACTCAGATATTTTAATTTTTAAGGGTCGTTCTCACTAACCATGGAAAACGAGCCTTGAAACTCCTTTCTTTGTTCGCGTGACGTCACAGAGATGAGAGTCTAGCGATTTAGGAGCCTTGAGCCATGGACAAATGATATAATTGGATAATTTGTCCATGCCCAACCTAACCTTACTTAACTCGCAACACGATGTCGTAATCTATGGGTTTTTAACATAGCAATTTGAAAACTTCAAATTTAATTTGCGTAGAAATTTTACGCCATAATTTTTGGAAAATATCTCTACACTACATAAAGCTAGAAAAGGTGATACACGTCACGAAAGTCACCTTTATCCCATTGGTTGGGAGGTAATGGCGGCCCCCTGTCGATAATATACGACAAAGCCTATAGGCTGCGTTTCTACCAATGGAACCCTTTCAAAATTGGCTACTTGGAAGTAGAAATTTTATGTTTATACTAAATAGAGAAAATGCTGTTCCCACAGCTTTGCTAACTTCTTTAAGCAGAGAGAAAGGTCAGAAACTGGCAAACCTGCAATGAAGGTAAAGCTAGAAAAGAGGGGTGGAATTTAATTTAGCCCCATTAAGTTGAGACTCTCAGATAAAATTAAAAACATATTTAAAATTTTACATCTTTGAATTGATGCGTTTTCACCGAACTTTAAAAGCACAATGCCAAAAGATTTATCAATTAATTTTTTTTCCGCTTGATAGGGTGGGAAAAAGAGATTAACGAAAAGTTTAAAAATGAAACGGCAGGATTATTGAATGGTAAACAACTTAATGACTAGGACTTCCGGGATTAAGTATTTTTATTAAAGCAACCATATAAAGCACTTAATACGACTTTTGTATAGTTTTAATCGTTTCCGAAAATACTAAGTGGTTGTCGGTGACAACATCACTTTAAATCTATTTTTCTGGCTCGTTAATTGTGAGCCTAAAAACCCCGATTGAAAAAAAATGTTATATCATTGAGTTAACCTAATTAAATATTCAATAAAGGAAATAAAAACTGAGCTAATGACAATGGATCATAATTAGTATTCGTATCAGAGAATTACTAAAATAGGTATCCCAGGCTTTCCAGCTAGTTTCAAATAAATTCCGAAGATCGTTTATAAATATAGTACCGCTTTAAATACATTGGTATATCTCGCATACAAAGGTACTGCAAAAAGCTGGCGATGACACGCTAAAAACACCTACAATTTTGAAAACACTATACGCTATAACTTACAAAACCCACCGCCATTAGTCATATACTTCCCATGCAACTAACCAAAGCTGTATTAACTTTAGAAAGTAAAATGCTTATTTACTGGGTATTTTTAATTACTCTCGTTAAATGTCTCGAAACAGAGAAAGATAATGTAGGTGCGATCTATTCCACGGCCAATGAAGGTGAAGTTAACAGTCCTAATGTTATACCGGCCAAAATTGGTACCGATAGCGTAAACACTACAGCCGCTAACCAGCAAGTCCCTTTGCACGATGAAATGGACGATGTACCGGATCCTACCGTTTCAATAGAAAACGTTACTACTCATCCCTACCTGGACATCAGGTACATGCCTGGTTACTATAACAGCAGTGACGGTAACAAAGAAAACGCTACAAAGGACCACTTGATTAACCCTAAAAATGACAAGGTTCCAAACCAAGAAACCTCTACAGAATCACCAAAGAAAAATGGTACGTAACTCTTATGGTACAACAAAGGTAAAACTCTTGGGGAGTCTTGGAGTGGAAATGGTTTTGAGGGTGGCGCGCAGTGATGTACTCATAGGAATGGCCAATCATAGAGGGATGTATCTTTTCTTTGTTCCAAGATGATTAAAAAATCAAAATGGGCGCTAATTGGGAATCTCCAGCACCTTGTCTGAAGCCGTTCGAATAGGGAATTGATAGTAAGCCAGCTCCCTAAATGGTCAATTGGCAGGAAATTGAAAAATTTGAAAATGATGTACTTTGTATGAAGATTTGCGAAAATAGAGAAATTTAGAAAAATTTTGCCCTTGATTTATGTATTAACATCTCCGGGTGGGGAAGGCAGAATTTTGTTTTTCAAAAACTCCAGAAGTACTTGAAAGTATAACAGGTGGTACACACTCTCGATACGAAACATTTGCCAGCCTTCTACAATTTCGATAGGTATCAAAGTAAAAGTAGAATTATATTTTCTATCGCAGATACCAAAATGATTGCAAAAATTAACGTCCATCCCAGTGACCTTCAAGTTTTGGAAGGTGATACTGCGCAATTTAACTGTTCCGTGGTAACTTCTAACAATATGGCTTACATTGGCTGGATAAGGGACAACCAGGATATGTTGTATCAATCATTGTTCGGCCCTAAAAAATTCGTCAGTTTCGGATTTCAAAGTGGTCAAAATAAAAGAAGTAAATTGGGTAAGAAAACCTTTTGGAACGTCTTGGTACTCTACCAAGTGACTAAAAACGACGAAGGAATCTATACCTGCTACGAGGACAATGCTAAATTGGTGGACAACGTTCAGTTGACCGTGGTGACTGAAGGTACGCTAGTCAAATCTTTTCAGCGACGCGTACACCAGAGATACCGTCTCTTTAGAAAATACATTAAGGGGTACATTACCGAATTCTTTGGTACGCGTCGCTGAACACGGTCATAGACTAATAAAATACGGAAATTACGAGCAAATACCGGAAGATTAATCACATTTAAATTTACCAGAGGACATACTGAAAAAATCTTGCGTGAATAATATCGATTGTTGGAAATCCAATTTCCAATGCATCGATTTCCAATGCATTAAACAACTTGATTATGTATATTCCGAAGATCCAGACATGCCCAGTAAGCTGTTTTCAAAAATTTAGATGAACCAAATACAAATAATAAAATTTAGGCTTAACTACTTTAGGTACGAGAACTTCTTATAGTAACTCATATGGCCTGAAGTTTCTAGTAACAGCGTTTGTCTGCGGAGGTATCGTCCTTACCATCGTGTCCTTTTTCATCATTTCCCGGTAATTATATAACCCCAAATTAAACCACGCACTATTTATTTATGCAACCGTTAGAGGGCGGAGCCGAACGCCTTTCCTCGCGCTAAGCTCGATCGACGAAACTCCGCCCACAACCGGTCGCTTCATTTACCACTATAGCCTCTATTGAGAGATGGGTATTCCTAGAGTAAAATTATAATAACAATAGACCAAACTTTTACAGGACGTTATGTCGTAAAGTTGTTAACCGTTCGCGTAGAAGAAACAATACCTTAACCAGGGAACAATTAGTTTATGTCATCGGACGCACCGATTCTGGAATATTGGTCCCGACATTGGACAAACCGCCTAACTATGAAATTTGCCTTCAAAGTCCAGCGGTAAAAGATACACCGACCAAAGACGAAACACCGCCACCTTCCTACCGTCAGCATGTAAGAATTTCGACCTATTTTAAAGGGACTATCAGCGATTTGTGAAGCTCCTTTAAAGTCGTCTACTTTTCTTGGTCATAACAAATTGTACAGTCAAATTTTCAAGGAGGTAAAGCCTAGAGCAGATAGGGCCTTTAAAATCCGCGATTGGAATGCATTAGTATTATTGTGGTACTTTCAATTTCATTCAATGGCAGATATAGTTTCTTTGTATTAGTTATACCAGGGAGAAAATAATTCAAAGGGAGAGACATATGTGAAACGGCAAAATTCTCTACCACATTTATATTTTACCCCTGCCCGAAAAGGTTTGCTTCAGGAGGCCGTCTGTCACTCCCTTCAAAATCATTTCTCATTGATTCTATCATTTATCTTGATACCGACAAGTTAAGAACGGGATCTTATCACTTAATTTTACGTTAAGTTCATTAAAAATTAATGGTAAAATAAAATGAAACCCTTGAAATTTGTGGAAAGACCCAGAAGTCATTATAAGCTTGAACATTGGAGAGTGGCACTTCGGGTTGAAATATTTATGCAAACTACAGCCGGTAGAATATCTCGAATCAATTAGCTCTCTTACGCCAGACTAAGTTTGCTTACATCGTAACGCAACTGGGCCTTGACTACTTTTCTGGAATATGTTATGAACTTTTGAATATATTCATTATTTTAGAGCGAATAGAGAATCTTATTAACATTTAAATCCCTTTAAAACGTAGTCAGCTAGCTAAAACATGAAAATTAATTTTAAAGAACTGAGTATTTAAATAACGGTAATAACTTAAATATTACACGTACTCCAGGTACTCCAGATAAAAATTAAGTTCATTTTTAGCCTTATATAAAGAACAAATATGGCAAATTCATAGAATAAATAAGGAGGACATTAACTAATATGATCTCTTATTATTACACAACTAAACTAAACATACAATTTTACTTTTTTTGTTGGCGAGACAGAAAATTAGGGTTATTCCTTCTTCGATACCACCACCGCCCTATGACGAAAATAATACGTCAGAAACAGCTTCAGGCGCTGCTGAATCAACTTTGGATGCTGCAACTGGGTCCGCGACCACTTTACCAAAGGGAGTATAATATTTTTGAAAAGAAAACGACCTTGAATACGATTTGTCTGTATTTTTATCATTGTGCCTTGTAATTTACTATTAATAAAGTCATTTTTAACCATTTATAGATTAGTTAACGAAATTTCTTATTACTTATTAATAATAACGAGTTATTTTCTGATAATTATATCATAAATTATGCGAAAATGTAATGAAGTATTTTTCAACCGCCGTCTTTTGGTTTCCACAAAGGAGGGTTTAAATCTAGAGCAGATAGAGCCTTGACAGGGTTGCCACAGTTTTTTCAGATTCAAATTCCCTGACCTTTTCCCGGGTTTTCCCTGATTGTTTCAGCTAATACTACCCAATTTTTAATCTTTTATTTTTTATATAATCGCGTTCGTCAAACCTTTTGCACGCGGATCTTTGTTCTAATCTATACAACTGATTAGGATCTCTACACTCTACAGTCGAACTCCAAAACTTTACAATTTGACCAATTCCAAAAGGGTTTAGTTAAAAAGGCGGTTTCCGATAAACCGTTTTCTGTACCCCACCCGTGTGAAGGTGGCTTTGCTACTAGTAACATCTATTTTTGGACTGGTTCATAATTCATTTTTGAATTAAAGAATATACAACTTTCACGTGGATAGCTTCATTCATTCCTAAGGTTAAATTTTCTTATCTTTAGTTTTATATTAGACTATTAAACTTTCATAACCGTTTCACGCTCGTAACACGCTCTTTCATTAATATATAACCAAAATTACTTCAATTTTGATATTATATTTTAATTGAGACTAAATATTCAAATAATGGGTATTCATAAATGCACCAGTTACTAAACAAGTTTCGAAATACAGCCAAGGACTTTTTATATATATTTATATATTCTAAAAATCTATTAAAAAATAAAGCCGATGTTCATTCGGGTGTGAAGTGAAAGCTTTTAAAATATTCACGATGTGCTGGTTTTAGCCTTTTTGCTTTTAGGGTTAGCTAATAACTCGAGACCGGAAACTCGGGAAACTATTAAAGTTTTGTAGAGAAGGTAAAGGTAAAAACACGATGTAGGACTATAATTAGGCCTAACTACGTTAAGCCTAACTTTAAAATTACTTCTTATTAAACTTTTAATCAATTTGTATCAACCTTCGTGAAGAGGAATTCAAGGAAAAACTGGCGTTTGTATCAAAAAAAATTAAAGCGAAAAACAGATTTTATCGAGATTAAAAATCTATAAATTGCTTCGAGCCTTGACTATTTAAAATAATGATACAATATTGGGAAACAACAGCAAGTCTTCTGTAAGATATAGAGAATTAAATCGTTTCGTATTGAGGTCAGTAATAAGTAAAGTTACCTAGATTCTAGGTAAACGACGTTAGGAACTGGTAAAAGGAAACCACTTCGGTTTCGAGGTCTCTCTCGTGAGAGACACAAGGTTTTTGGCGCGAAAAAAACCCAAACTGGGTCGTTTTCAATGTTATTAGTTAGTACCCCTTTGCAACCATTATGTGGAAATATTAAAACAATGGTACGAACTCATCTATCTGGATGACGTTAACGGGTTAGACCGGCCCTGGAGGCGGTCACGTGATGATTCTAACTATCCCAGTCGATTCATTATAAGATACGCTTATTGGTCGCGAGCTGGATAAGGTACAGTTCGAGCTACAAGTTTCTGAATTTGATTACTAATATAACTTTCACTTTTGGTTGATTTCCGAATCGAATGTAGTAAGGTGTCAAGCTGCGAAAGCATTTTGTCCGGGAATTTATAATCGCGTATGAACGATGCATCTTCATCTTACGGTTCCTAATAAACTAATTTCGTGGATTAGTCGGCGCGAGTTTAAGTAAATTATTCTGTCTCACTCGTGTGGTTGTGTTTAATTTATTTCTGATGAATAAGAAAGTAAGTTTATAACTAAATTTATAAACTATTATTTTAATTTAAACGTAAACTTTTAAACTAAATAATGGCAGTATAGCGGCGAAGTTTTTAATGACCCTATCTCATTTATCAGCCTATCATTAGCGCCGCTACTGAATTATAATGAAATTTGGGTCGAAAATTCCAAGGGGCTGATCACTCCTAGTAATCGATGTATAGTAGCTTTAACTGTACTAAAATGAGCGGGTATTTAGCATAAACTAAAGGCTCTAACTGTTGTCAGATTTGATGAAAGTGATTAACTCAAGGGAAAAAAACCGTAATGAGTTGCATTTTACAGGGATTCAATTAGAAATACATTTGATTTCGCGAACTCTTAGCGTTGATTTATCTAACTGACACGTGAATGTTGGTTGAACACTTGTACAGGGAACATTTTAAAAGTCTATAAATTCTTATTCACGAGTTGGCATAAAGATTAATTAATTGGGGTAATAATTAGAGGTATTCAATTAGTGAACTCTAAATTTAGATTTATTTTATTGTCTCTCTTAAAGTGACAGTGATTTTTAAATCCCCTTTAAAGCAGACGACGTTGACCATAACAAATTGTACAGGCTAGGCTGTGTGCACAAGGGAAGAGCATTTTAAATGGGGAAAATTTCCTGAGCAGATGGGGCCTTTAACTTTTTCTCCATGATTATAGTTAATAAACAAAAATACTTATTTCCTGCAAAGCGGGGTACAAAAACTAAGCTTAACTTAATAATAGGAAAATTATTACGGTAATAAATCGACCATTAAATTTAGCATTTAACCCTGATTTGTTTTGAAGAAATTATTCTCATACGAAATTACAAATATAAAAGATATCTCACGTATTTCGAGTCAACCTTGATGATTAAAATCAAGTAACCTTGTAATATCCAACGACAATACAAGGTTTAAATATACACCTACGAAAATTTCTCAGCTATAAAATATGATTTTAAAATTTTTTAAAATTTATAAAATTTTGATATCAGAAAACCGTGAAATACTTCAAAATAAAATTTAAGTTAAAAAGCTAACCTAATCTTATCTATAAGCCCTTGTCGATCATTTGAAACTCGATCAATTGGGCAAAACCCCTTGAATATATACCCTCAAATTGATATTTATTTATGAAACATTCGACCTAATATTTCCTAAAGAAAACCGGTTATTCAACAACTTATAAAGTCATAGTATTTTAAGACTGCAATTGTTTACAATAATAACTTGTTTCCAAACAATGCTTCGAAAATATTGAATATTTTTAGTTTTATCAGAAGGGTATAATAGGACAAGTGTGTTACTAACAATAAATTTTTATCGATTATTTATCGTTTAAGATCCTGAATTTCTTCAAATTGATGGATAAGCGACCAATGAGAAAAGACCAGTTTTTAAGGCGAGATCTTCATGAAATTTCCAAAAACATTCGATTGGTTGCTGATCCATCAATGCAAAGAAATTCAGGACCTCCATGAACCCCCGAGGGGGTGTGACGTCAATGACGTGTAGGGGCTCGGTTGGGATATTTACACTCCCCTTTCAGTTCGTAACGACGCAACTTAAATGTTTTTGAAACTAGTGCTTCCAATCGATAGTCAAATCTGCACGGACAAAATATGCTAGTCAACTAATATCTGACCGTTTTCTGTAAATAACTTACATCGTATGGGATTTCTACGATATTATCCAAAATTTCAAGTTTATTGTTTCATTTTTGTTTTAGAACCAAATTCCAAAATTAATCTAATGTTTTGTTCAGATATCTCAGCATTTGTACGTGATTAAAATTATAAGATTACTATTGAAAGCACTAACTGAAACTCGGGAATCTAGATTTTTGAAACATTTACTCTCAAACAAAAGTATTATACGCTTCTGATTTTAATAATGTTCACGATTTCGATCCAAGTTATATATGAAGAGGTTTCCCATCATACATACACTAAAATTGACTATTGGATATTCACGAGGAGTTTGTGAAACTAATTTTTAACCCCAATAAGTTAATGCGCCAAAGTTAAAACCAACGACCATTACAATTTTAAATCATTTTTAAAAACCTAGTGGCTTCTTTACGTGATGCGAAAACTAAATTTTAAGTTTATGAAAGTTTTGACCTGATGAACGGCCTGGTTAACATCAACTTGACCGTCTTGAGTTCAAAAAAATAACGAGTTATGACTTTTAAACCTCGATTTATTTTTTGTTTATAGGGGTCACAGGTCAATTGGAGAAAATATTAAAAATCGCTGGGGTCATACTAGGACACGCGTAAATTTTATTAAAGTGAGACTGAGAATGTAACATCAGATAAAAATCAACGTATTCTTAAACAAGTAAACTAAGCAAGCTGTTAACCCACTAGCTGTGAACGTGACATGTCGGACTTTTGCCATGTTTTTATGTTTGCCCCATCTTTACACTAATATAAAATAATTGTTGCAATAGTTAAGTTTATCTTTCAGATAAAAAACTATAATTGAGATATAAGCATGAATGAAACACGTTGAGATTGTCACTAACACATCTTAGATAAGTTTTTTTAAAGGGGTAATGAAGATAAGAAACATATTTGTTTAAAAATTATAGATAAAAACGATATTAAACGTTTCTCGTTAATTTACGGTTAATTAGCAAAGTTGTGATTTCTGGAACAGCTAAACCTAGCTACACCTTCATTCGTATAAACACATGGATACAAATGTCAGCCAATCAAAACACGCGGGAGTTTTTAAAAGCGGTTTGATTAGCTGCCTGTTTTACAAGTACTTATCAAAATGAAGTTAGGCTTAGCAGACTATAAATGTAGCTTTGATTACAAATTGTAAATTAACAGAGATTGGTTAGTTTTAAAGGGCATATAAAAAGTTATCGATTTGCATTGTTTTGTGGTAAATTACAGTTAAGCTGGATGCCCACTGACGTCGCAACTGCATTTCGCACGAAATTAGCGCATGCGCAGATCGAACCTGGCAAGTTGCATCTATGCAGTTGCAAAAATTGATAATCCCCCTATTTTTACAAGCGGGCAACCTTTACACCCGATATTTACTGCAGATTTCTTTTGAAACGCATGAAATCTGAGAAATCGCGTGAGATTCTAGCGTACGCAATTTTTTTGAGCGACTTCAGTGTGCATTCTCCTTAAATTATCAAAGTTGCGCGGCTAAAGTCATTTCAAAGACTAAATTTTCTATAAAACGCAATTGCTGACGCCAATGAAATTCATGGAAGCCATAGGAGGAGCAATCCCCTGGATTGGTCTTTCCTGGTTGCACCCCTTTAGATCAGAGCCTTGCCCCCGGCTCCCTTTAAAACTGAAGGACTAAATGTTTATTGAAGGCGGAAACGTTAATAATTTTATTGTAGTATAAAAGACCTTATCTAAATCCCTTAATGTATATAGCAGTATAATAAAATTTTAGTGCTGCCTTTGTTATTGTCAGAATTAGAGAAAATATTCAAATCAAAACATATAGACGGGAAAAGTATCTACGAACAAACACTACACTCGTCGAATGCTGTTTTGTAGGGATTTAACTATAAAGGTTGTTTTAAAATGAGGGCGCCTGGGAAAATTTAATTCGTTAGACAATCTGGCTACAAAAATTAAAATAATTTAGAGACATTGAATCATTTAACTCAAAAGATTTATATATAAAATAGTTAAGAGTGGGATAAACTAGAAATAAATCTAAAACTTACCTCGAAAATAGGCTTAGCTGGATTCGTGGATATACAATGAATTTCTTCGCATTGATGTGTCAGCGACCAATGAGCAAAGACACGTCGTTAAGACGAGATCTCAATGAGACTTCCAATAGAATTCGATTGGTCACTGACCCTTCAATGCGAAGAAATTCAGGATCTCCATGAATCCCGCTAAGCCTATTTTGGTGGTAAGTTTTAAATTTATTTCTAGTTTAATATTTGTTTGTAATTTTTTTACTGGTATATTTATTTAAACGATAAGTAATCGATAATAAATCAGGTGTTATTAGGTTGCATTCTCCCTTTAAAATATTTACGCATAACGCGCATGTACTCGTCTTTATCCCTTTAAGTAAGATTATTCTGGTTATGGACAAAGGATTTGTTTAAATTTTGATCGACCTTTTTCTCTAATCAAGTATAATTTATTATCTGTATAGGGTCAATGTTTCGTGCGTGACGGATCCACGTTTATTAATTTACAAGGCTCAAATTTTATTCATGGTCGAAATCTTTAAAATTTTTTTTTTTTTTTTTTAATTACATTTTACCAAATGAAAGTTTTTATTTGACCTTTAGAAGATAAAAGGCGGATTAATACCCAATATTAAGTCTTATATGGGATAAAAGTAATTTTTCAAATATGTCTTTGAAAATAATCATGCCCTATAGCCATATTCTACGTGACTGGATTGTAAAATACCGTAATAAGGGTCGAAAATTCTGTCAATTAAAAACGAGAGATGAAATAAAATTAAATTAATACTTAAAGGGGAAATGCAATCTAACATTATTTTTTTTTTTTTTTTTTGGATTCCTTATCGTTTAAATAGGCCTAATCCACCTAATTCAAGGGTTTCCATGACCCCTGGCAACCCTGTTTCGCGTACAGGATTATTCTCTAGCGCGTGTGTTATAAAAATGCGGTGATTGACAGTTGCAAAACTTTTAGCTTAAACGTTTTGATTGGTCATAAGTTTTAGATCAAATTTTTCAAATGAAGAAGAAACATTAAAACGTTTTAAAATAAAATTAAAATACTAAAGTTTGAACCAGTTTTAGTATCCCTTAAATAAATTAGCATAATTTAAGCGCGATATTCCAATTGGTTAATATCAGATTTGGGACAATGTGATTGGCGTACGTGTCACGTAACTACGGGGGTCAATCCTTTTTGCAGATAAGATTAGACCTAACACATCGTATCTTTTCATTATATTATTTTTCGAGTGTTTTGTTATCGCGGGAATTTCAGAAAAATGTATAATATTTTACGACCCTTTTTATGATCATAAGGCGGCTGCTTTCATTAGAAGTATATATTTGACCTTTGAACTTAAGAAAGAAAATTAGGTTACATAACAATCTGTCAAAAAATATCAATTTCGCGCCCTAGTTTAATTAAATTTAGTGAAATTGGTATTGTACTTAAACTATAAATAAGTTTGAATGCAGTCAAAATTAATATACACTCAGCAGGGCTAATAAATTTATCACCCATATAATTTAAACTTTCTATTCAATCAAGAAGGATCAGATAAGGAGAGGAAAAGTGGGAACGGCGCGGCTCCTACTGCGTCGGCCTAAACTCCCACTCTGGGAGAACGGGGGTAGAGATGCTTCGTGGTAAATTGTTGTCACGTGGGTAAAACGAATCCTTTATGAGACGCGCTAGCTAGCGACCACGTGACAACAGTTTACCTCGAGAATTTCCTATCCCCCCTTTCCACCCGAGTGGGAGGTTGGCTCTTCTCTCTCTAACTCAACGCAGCCCCACTTTTCCTCTCCTTATCTGATCCTTCTTGATTCAATAGAGAGAATGGCAAGACAGTCAAAATTTTAGGTGCCTATTTGGGACACACATTTTTCATTATGCAAATTATGAACAAATATTTATTATAAAAAAACTGAGCATTGAAGATCATGCTTGTTGGGTTAGGTTAAGCGTATTTTGCCTTTTAGCCGAAATAAAAGCTAACCCATGGATTGTTTTTCCCCCCTCCCTCCTCACTTTCTTTCTAGACCTTTAAATTCAGTTCAGAACAGTTCTTTCTCCGCCCGGTTAGTTCCTTTTAACATGAACTTTAATTTATTGTTTTGCGATTTTAATAATAATAATTATAATATTTATAATAAAATGTGAAATGAATTTAGTTTCGACAGTTGTATTAAAGGTTTATAGCTATATCCTCAACACTAGTTGATTGGTCTCTGTGTAAACAGGAAACATGGATTAATAAACAGCTTCCCAGGGCACTATTAATTAATCCAAGCAGGAAAGCGCAGTTTGGATTTGGCCTTGGAGACGATAGAATCTCGTAATATTGAATGCTACCAGAGGTATATAATAACCCCCTTCGGGGGGAAGTATGAAAGGTAGGCAAAATCGACGAACAACAAGTGCCCGGCGTAAATCGCGGCGGATCGACTCACCGCTTTACTCCCAAAAAATAGTTACACCACTTTGAACCTCACTAAAGTTTCCCTACGCACACTTCTGGAACTTGAGAGCTGAAGTCAACCTTCGACTCCATTTTAACAAACAGCCTGACTCCTGAGACAGGAAGTTCTAAACACAAATCGAGCCGTCTTGTTTATACAAAGACCATTTACTAGAGTAGCGACATTGAGAAGTCCAGCGCGAGCTAGTGACCTAGATAGTCAGCAGCGGGCTCTTGTTGTTCGTGATTTTTAGCATTGGTAGTATAGGGGCTTTCATACTTCCCCCCGAAGGGGGTTATTATAAACCTCTGATGCTACTAATTTTTTCTCTCCCGCCCCGTTTACAGTTAGAGATCCTAGCTGCATCTGCTTCATATCCTTCTTACACAAAGGAGCCTTGCTTAAAACAGCAGCGTAATATAATTTGCTTCTGTTTGAACCTTCTCTGACATTTTAAGAGACTTCCCTTATCAAAAATGAATTAATAGATAAGCGTTAATTTATAATTTTGAAAACATTGTTCAACCAAAGTTTTCCATAAAATCTGTAAGCGAATGAGGAATAAGCTTCGATACAGGGGTTTCTTTTGCTATCATATATCACATATATAATTTAATCTTATTTAGTTTTGACCTTATTTTCAAATCTATTGATTTTCCAGACATAATGGCTTTAAGCGTAAAACTAATCCATTTTTTTGTTTCAGTTAGCATAACGTACAGATTTAAGCTTCGAGTAATTATCCAAGTTCATTAGAAAGTAATTATGGTAGCCATAAAATGAAAATTTCGATTATTCAATAATCTTTCCTCTCTAAGATAGATTTTCTATACTTCTTTTTGTAAACATGATAATAAACTCATTCGAATATAGTTTTTAGTCGGTTAAATTTTTTCGACAAATCCTTCTGACTTAACTTTATCTAGACTTTCCTTTCTTTTGGGGTCTTGTATTAGTCGTTTCAGACTCAGAGCATAATTTAAACAGATATAATATGGTTATTTAGATCTAATTTAATCTAATTTTGATTGTAAATAGATCGGTAATAATATTAAATTTAATTTAACCACGATTTAATCGATCAAAGATGGAAACTGAGATGAAATCTCTTTCGCTTGGGAAATTTAAACTGATGCTGTCACCATTCAAAATTCTACAATTTTGGTTGAAGTTCGTTTTAAATTATAATGTCACAAATATCAGAAGCCGATGAAACCCTCCTTTGAAGTCCATTACTCCCGGGTCTTGTCTACCCCTCTCTGTATGGGTTATTCTCAAAAGGCGCGATTCGTACTCCTCCTAACGGTAGATGTTTTCGGAGCGGGAGTTCGTCCAGCGAATATCTCTAGCAGCCTTGGAGTTCGTCCAAAAACGTCGTCGTTTGTGGAGAGAGAGAATTTCCAATTTTCCGTAGACAGGGGGGATGAATTAGGACCCCTTCTAACTCGTAAAATTGGGAATTTTACCCATACAGAGAGGAGCGCTATATGGAACATTGGAGTAGTAGACTTCAAAGGAGGGTTTCATCGGCTTCTGCAAATATATAAAATTAATTTTTCCATCTGATGAAGTATATAATGTAAGAAAAATATGATTAACGATAAAATTAAAGGGGGGGGGACTTCCTGGATTAAATATTTTCACAAAAGCAACGGTATCCTGTACCAGAATTCACGAGAATATACTGTCATCGTCAGAGTACCTTACCCCCAAGGTGTGACGTCAATGACAATACCACGTGGTATTTTAAAAAAAATTATAGGAGGCTCTGCCGTGGGATTTACAGTCCATCTAAAAATAAAGAAAACATGTTCCCAAAATTGTGTTATTCTCCCTTTAATAATGGTAATGATCTTCTCCTAGGTTTTAGTATTTTTCGCCTCCTTTCAAAGTGCAATAAAATTAAGCTGGGCAAAAAAAACTAGATAAACACTTTCTTTCCAACCAAAAAACACCTAGCCAAAACCCAGTCGTATAGAGGTCATATATACATAGGTACTTAGAGAAAAGATAAGCTTATGTTTCAACTGATTCCACGACAGCCGTCATGGTCCCAGCTCATGGTTTTTAGATAAAATTATTGGGAGGTACTCAGACGTGAAAAACCACCGGTTATTGTTGTTAAAAACTTATTTTAAACTCGTAACCGGCCTGGTTAGGTGGTGCGAAAGTTTTGTTAATAATTGAAACCAAAATTGAGTGTAGTATTTAAATGAAGGCAATGTCTTTTAACTATATGTTAAAATATTATTAAATCTACAATTGATATGGGTTAGTAATCGATATTATAAAGATTGTCGAATGCCGGAACATCCGGAAACGTCGATTTTATCAGTAAGTGTTGGTTCAAAATGATCTTGTTCAATTGGTGATTAATTATTGGAGTAAATAGGGTTTGAGGAAATAATTAATTATAATAAAAAATACAACTTTCAACCCTAAATAAGGTAAAAAAATTGTATATAAATATTATTAGCATACATTAATTAGGGGAATCTACAGATTTGGCATATATTTTCTTGAACTAAAAGTAAACGATATTCACTAATTAAAAGTAGAATAATTGGAGGTGTTTTAATGAAGTAATTGTGTAACTGAAACGTTCATCTTATATTAAATATTAACGTAAATAATTTCAAATCTTCTTTCCGAGAAAACGGTTGAATAATTTTGAGTGAAATTTTGTATAAGCGTTTATATAGACGAGTGTTTTCATTTAAGAGCCTTTGTGGACAAGAAATTAACTAAAACCGGATGTAGATCCCCAAAACTAAAAAAACAAGGCATCCTTTTTAAATTGCCTTAATAATTTCCTACTCCGCTCCCTGCTGATCCCTGCACATATAGTTCAGCTAATTAATTAAACTACTGACCATAAATAGAGGTCCAGCACATTTCGGGAAACAAATTTAAATATTTCGATAGTAAAACTTTTGAAAGGGAGTGGAAGGTCCTCTCTTTCACTCTACTAAACGTGATGACGCCCAAACAAGTCGTCGCCTTCCTTGAATATCGAGCTTTCAGGCCAGGCGAGTTTCCGGTTTAGATAACTTACAAACGCATCATGCCGGAAATCGGCCCGGCCAGATAGGTTTAGCAGACGACGTTGCGCTACATTACAAACCCCACCTTCCACTCCCTTTCTAAATTTTCTTTGGTGTCAGAGAGACATTTTAACGTGTAAAGGCGCGTTTTCAATCAAGATTTTATTGGCCAAGAATGGAGTATTTGGATCAAATCAAAGTTGAAGCATAAATGAAGCTTCTCATTTAACCTACGTCATCAGATTTCATGTGACAAAAAAGCGGATATCTAAATGAATTTGATCAAATAAGCTTCATTAGAAAAGCGAAAGCAGAAGCTTGAAAAACTTGATTGAAAAAGGGGCTTAACAGTTGTTTGAAGGCTTTCAAGGGCTCTGTAACTCTGTTAGCAGCTGCAACTTGCGAGAACAACAGCTATACGAGTTTATATGAAAATATTATTTCGTATTTCTAGCTAGTTTCGCGATACAACCTCCAAAATAAATCACGCGAAAATGGTTGATCTTTCCGAAAAAATTCAAAATTCCATGGAACGTAAGCCAATTTAATAAAATCTTAATAAAAATATTAACCTATCTTTGAAATACCTATCTTGTAAAATACATTCGATCAGAATTATGTCTTAGTATTACGGTATGTTAAATAACCACCATGCCTGAGACCATACGCGATTAGAAGAAAATTTTTCAAGAATCTTGATATTATTAAAATTATTTATAAAAAAGTTTATTAACTAAACGTTCCTATGAAGTTTTGAAATTAAGAGTTCTTAATTATTTTTAATGGTAATTCAAGGTTGATCTGGTAAAATTACCAAAAGGGTAATTTATAATTGAAAACTTTTGTTTTAAAAGTATGAATTTGTTAAATGGGGTGCCAGTTTAACGTTTTAAATCTTCTACGAGTGCTACTATTTATTATTATTATTTAGTTATTCGTACGTGTTTCGGGTCGTTAAGAACATGTTCATGTCTTAGTAACTTTGCCCTATAAATGCAAAGTCAAATGACCAAGCAAAAAAAAAAAAAGTAATTTTTCTTGACTGAAATTAGAATAAGTCGGAAAGAAAGTTACAAAGTATCAAAATAATTCCTTCTTGTAAAACAGTAACTAGTATAGTCAATCTACATTCTACCTTAATTTTTGTTTCTTCGCGTTGTTTTTGCCATGAACACCAGTACGCGGTAGTTGAATCACTAATTACTCTGTGTGTAAAATGTTAGAACCGTAGAACTACGGTGTTAAAGGGAGAATTCAGACTAATAACGAGTATTTTTTTATCGATTCCTTATCGTTTAAATAGGCCTAAAAATTTACAAACAAATATTTAACTAGAAATAAAGTTAAAACATACCCGGAAAATGGGCTTAGTTGGATTCATGGAGATCCTTAATTTTTTCGCATTGATGGGTCAGTGTTATTGGAAGACTCAACGACTGGGCTTTGATCATTGGTCGCTGACCCTTCAATGGGAAGAAATTCCGGACCTTCATGTTTGTAATTAGGTAAGGAATCGATAAAGAAATCACTTGTTAGGTTGCATTCTCCCTTTAAGGGCGAAAACATGGATTAAAAATCCGCTTCCCTAAGGATAGAGAGTAAGGGAACATCTCTTCATTAAGAAATCTAAAACTAGCTAATCCAATTTAAACGCAAGCCCCCTCTTTACCATGCACCTTTTAGTGGAACAAATATCTTTAACGATGGCCAACTTCAAGCGAGAGAGACTTTTTTATCATTAAATAAACGGCACCACCCGTCTTTTCCTAAGTCCGAGAGAAGTTTCAAAATAGGAAAGTTGAGGCAGTTGGATAAACCAAACTAGTATAAAGTCATTGCGAACTCCGCTTGAAGGCTATAGTATATTTCTTAGAAAGCTTGTGATATTACGAGAATTTATGATGAAGCTATCTAAATAGTTAGATTGCCGCTTCTAATCATGGATTAATTATCCATTATTAATTAATTAATCCATGTACAATTTGACCCAGGAAACATAGGCCATATATGTGGTTTGCTAATTACCGCCGCTAAGTTTTGAACATTTTCTGCCTCCTCTTTAATTCTCAGTGAAGCTGTTTACGTTTTTAAATTCATTTTGAAAAACAACATGTATGCCTAGGCATAGTAGAAGATTATTAATGTTCACTTATATAAGTGACGAGTCATCCTCAGTGAGAGTTTTCGAATCATTTTATTTGAAAATTTTCCTTCAGTAGTGACCTTTAAGAACTATACCATCGTGTTCAAGGTGAAAAGTACCATATTTAAAATATATATATATATATTATCTAGGGAAATGGTTACTTTAAATAACTTAAATTTTACCCTAAGCAAGGTTGTGGAGTTATTTTCCATTTGTATGACAGGTGAAAAATTTATTCAGGAGATTATAATAACACCTGCAGTAGTGTTCCAATCCAGGGTAGAGAAGTCACTGTAAAGGTTTGACTGACCTTGTGGCATATTGACAGAATTTTAAGTCTAAATGAACCATCTCGAAGATGAGATACAAATTGTAATGTTCAAAAATTCATTTACTAAAATCTATATAAGTTCGATTTATCGCGCGCTATCATCTAAACGCAACTTCATGTTACCTTTACGAGTTAAACAATTAAAGCAGTGGCTTTTAACAACTGTTATTTATATCAATGGGTTGAAATTAATATAGACAAATTAAGAAGAGCATTTTTTTTTTTTCCTTCGTCTAGAAATGTCATTCAATTTCAACTTGCCCCTGGGTCCATGGTTCGTTATTGTCGTTATTATCGTGGCGCTTTTTATGGCATTAATATGTACAGCTATTATGTATATATGTTGCAGGTAATTATTTCTATATATTTAGGTTAATTAAAATAGGTTTAATAACTAATATTTTCAATTCATTGTTAGAGGATGTTACACGGCCCCTACGCTGTCCATGAACTCTCCTAACGCGACGAATCCAGTCATTGCGTCAATTGTCTTGCAAGATAAACCTCCGTCGTATAGAAGATTTTTAAGAAATTTATCTAATATTAACTTAAGGGTACTAGGAAATTCCAGTGCCAATACTAGCAGGGTAAGTTCATTAATTAAATAGATCTAATCGGCTAGTGAAAAAATTAACTAATATTATTAGGGTTAAAGGGAAAATGCAACCTAAAAACAATTGATTTATATTTGCCTAGAACGCGGACACGGGAACGCCCCCTCCTAAATATGGTGACGTGGTGTCGAAGTTCCAATTCAGCTCCAAAGAAATTAAAGAATTCGAGTCGATGCAATCGAACTTTACGGCGCATACAAAATTTAGGCCATCAATTTGTGACGGGTTACGGCAACCACCGGACAGAGTGCGTCAACAAATAATTATCCCCCAAGTGTGTATCACGCCCCCGCCAGTAGAGAACAATTCTAGGGAAGAACCACCCCCCGAATATAGCCCGCCTTCACCTAAGCCTAACAGCCAAAGGGTTCATGAAATCAACGTATCGTGCTACGATAATCCTTCTTGCGTAGTAAATGACTTCACGTGAAAACAATCTTGTTAAGGTATAGTTTTAAATAAATGAGTGCGAGAAATCTCGACTATGAGAGTATTTTTACCGTTGCCATTTTTGTACAAAATGATTTATAATAAATTGTTATTGAAAGTTCCTTTAGTTTTGCCTATGATTTAAGTTAACTAGAGCTTAATTTAACTAATGTCTCACTAATAGGACTAACATATTAATGGTAACTTCGGACACCCTCCGAAAACGTACAAGATAATAAATCACAAGGTAAGGATAACTTGTGGGAATCTTTATCATTGGGAAGATAAACAAGGGCAAACTTCTCCTATTATCTCCTTCTGGTTTAACTTACGTAGTTCATCGCGTTATTAATCGACAATATGATTATTAATTTATTTAATTATCTAGCCAACAATTTCCTCTATTATTCAAGGACAGAAAAGTTTAACTTTTGTACGCCCGGTTCTGTTGAATGATAGATATAGAAATAACTATTTAGGAAATACTTCTCTTATTATCCCCTTCTGGTACAAGTTACATAGCTTATTTCGTTATGCATATTTATTTCAACAGTCAAATATTTTTACTGGTTGGAAGTCCCGCAGTTTTGAATTTAAATAAAATTACATTCTCACTTTTAATAGACCTATCTTACAAATTTTAAATTTCCTTGATTAGAAGAGCCTTCAATCTAAAACCGGAAGCTCTTTTTACGGAAATATTCCAGAGAGAAAAACCTTTTCCTGTCAGGAATTTTTTTAAACCTCGCAAAAGACAATTATGTACAACGAAGTGAAGTTAAAAAAAAATAATAATCGATAAGCCTTTGTATTTAGCATAAAAAGGTGTCTCTTCCGGTCAACCCTAGTGGTCACTGACCCCTTTGGCAAGACACTACCGGCTTTACCATGTCGCTCGATATCGACTTAGAGACAGACCAAATATTAACGCCCCAAGACTAAAATATCATTGGTTGACGCTCTGGGAAGTAATTGTCCTATTGGCTAGGTCAAATAATGGCGCGAAAATATACCGCGTTTGGGGTCGATTTATTTATGAGAAATCCGACTGTATAATATACAAATACTACCTTATTTAATAAAGAAAATCAATATACCTTTATAGTTTAAAATCACTACGCAGCACTAAGTATTTTGCAAGGTTTGACCAGTGGACTTTGGCTGAAGGAGTTTAAGTCCAAGAATATTATTACCAGTTTCTCTTTCTCTATGCCCTTCACTCTATTAGTTCTAATTAATAAATCATTGAAGGGACAATTGTGTTATTGGAAGTAAAATATCCCCCCTCATTTGACCTAAGCTAGACCCAAGGGGGTTGATTCTTGGGTTTCAAGAGAGGCAAGAGATCGGGACTGTCTCTAACGCTTTTAATCAACTGAACTAGGAAGTGTATTGTCAAGGAATTGCGCGACGCTACAAGTATTTAACAGTCAAAAAATGTAAATAATTAACCCATTTGAGACTGAAAAGATATTTGCGGGCCGCGTGGACTGTTTCAGTTCCCGCTTTTCAGACATCATGATGCGCCTTAGCTGTATTTAAATTATGTTTAATCAAGTTTAAATCGGCTAATGAACACAACATAACTTTGGGCCCAGATGGTATGTAATTGTAATTAACATAAAATTAATTTAATGTTAAGAGTAAAAAGGTTGAATCGAGAAATATTTAATTTCAAATGAGGAAAGGGGCGTTTAATTTGAAAAGAGGGGTTGAAGATAAATATAAAAGGTGGAAGCGACGTTTAATTTAAAAGTGAGAGTGAAGTTTAATTTTAAGAGGTTAAATTATATTTAAAGTGAGGCTGTCACAATTTTTTTCGAATGGCTATAGATTAAATTTTGGTTTTATCATACTATTAAAATGCCATATTCAAAATTTTTATACCTCTGGGTTGAGGCATTCTTAAGAAACATCAAAATGGAAATGTCAAAAATTTAGATCATTTTTTTCTGGAACGTAATTAACGATAATTTTCATATGAAAGGTAGGACTTTCTGGATTAAGTACTTCTACGAAAAAGGCCGCGCGAAAGCGACCTTATCACGCTCGAAAAAAAATCAACTGTAGGCTCTACAATAGCCACGCGACCATAGTGTAACACAGATCTGTTGTAAGGATTCAGTATCCCTTTAAATCCCAAACCCTCCATATCTTTCGCATATTAGTGTCACATTTCGTTAGCTATCCTCTGCCCCTTTCAACTAGTGCTAACAAGTTCTTTTTCTTATAGTTTTATGACTTTCAGCTGCATTTTGGGGGTTTTAGTTTTGTACAATCCTCGGGAGTTGGGTCTTGAATGCCGATTCAAGAGGCAGCTCCCGCTTGTTTGTAATTTACCAGTTTTCATGTTATTTTCAATTAAGTATTGTTTCTTAAATCAAGAAATTTGGAATTCGTGAAAAATCAGTGACAGACTCACTTTAAAAGGGATAAAATTAAAAAATAAAATAACCTAATATTATTAAACTTAGTGAAACTCTTCGAATATATTAAAACTCTTAAAATAACTTCTTAATTTTGGTTTAGAATAAGTTAGTGGTATGTTTCAATTATTAATTAAATTCACGTATCTAAATTGGTTGAAATAATAAGCTTAAACTAAAAATAAAATTTTTAGTTTTTAAAAGGTCGATATGGGTACCGATATCAGAAGTTTTTTACCGACAGCAGTTATGTTCACCGTGTTTGGAGGAGTGATTTTTTACAGTATGATATATGCGTGTTACAGGTAAGAAATTAGGTTAATAAAGTGACCTGGTTCTATTATGCACCTGTACACCTTCTATCAGAATTTTAAAATGGTTAATTTTACTGACCAAGAGGTGAAATGCCTGGTTCATATTATAAATGTTTCTAAAAATTAAACTTATTTCCCCATGGCACGAAAATTCATTTGACCTATATTTATTAATCAATATGATACCCAACTTAGGCTATACAAGAACTATGACAAACACGAAGGTTCATCTAGTCCAGTGAACTATCTCCCACCAGCCCATTGGTTCTCGTACCGTCACAGCCTAACCTCGACGGTTCACCCTTATACCAGCAATAATATTCAACCTCAAAGTTATCCAATGATCATTATGGATTCAGACCCACCTCCAAATTACTGGCAACTTTGCCCGCCAGTCAAAATAGCGCAAGAAAAAGAGCAATCGTCTTCTATCGCAAAATTGGTATGTAAAATGAGTATAATGGCGAATAAGCTTTCAATCAAATTTAATATTTGATCAATATAGGTTGACCCCGAATCGCCTCCGCCTTCTTACGAAGAGGCCATCATTTTTAATATTCAACAAAAAATGCAAGCTCCTAATCCAGTTAAAATACTATCGCCAATAACTCGTGTTGAGTGTACGCAATTTAAGTCAGGTACTTAAACTTATGATAAATACCAAATGAATAAATTTGATAAACCATAAATAAGACTTACCATTATGAAGTTCTTGAAGAGTAGTAGCATCGACAGGTTTACGTAGAATTGAAATATGTTGGTCACGTATTATGAATGAAATGACATGCTGCACGTTTGATGAAATTCCGTCCAAGATTATCATGTCTACATCATTGTCATAAATAAAAAAATTAAAATAAATTTCCTCATCTCTTTGACTTTTTGTTTTAATAATTGAATGTTTATTGTAGTAATTGGCATAGTTTCGCATTTTATTTTGTTAATATAATTACTATTAGTGAAATTTAATTAAAAATGAACTCGAATTTTAAAATTGAAATGGGGTCAAAGGTCCCTATCAAGCTACTGTAGTCAATGTTATGATTTGAAAACAGCCCACCAAGGAATAGCAAATCTTACCAAGTCAGAGGTTTCTAAATTCTATCTCAGAATCTCCATTTTATTTCCGTTATAGGTTAATGCAATGATTAATTAATAGGAAATTTATTAATATATCCAAGGTTAGCTCATACAAACACTAATCAACTAACGGGGTTACATGTGGCACATGGGGTTGTAATTTGCCGGTATCCTTACATAAAAAATAAGACAAGGCTTAACCAGTAACAATCATATTACTATTTTCTTATAGCGACTATAAGAAATAGATTAAATCATTAACTTACCGCAATTATTAAACTTGAAATTAAACCGTAGTCCGTATAATTACTATAAATTTCCATAAATTATGAAGCACTGATAACAAAAGACGCAGCATTCGGCTTCTTTCTTCCTGGCCCGACTTGGAAAAAACCTCGTAAAAGGCGGGAACATCTTGATTCTTGACTGGCTACGTACCACGTGATGAGTATCACAAGTTTTTTTTTTTTTTTTTTAAACCGTAAAATCTAAATTTTTTTTAATAAAACACTTGAATCATCTCAAGTTTCCAGAAACTAATCCTTGAAAACAAGTGAATCTTATCTACTCTTATCACCAATTAAATAAATTTAGCCCTAACAAATGGAATAAATGTTTTATGCATATAAAGCCCAAAAAAGGGGTGACATCAAGAAAGTAAAAAAACCTATCTTAGGTCATAGGTCGACCACAAAAAATTTGGAAATACTCTGATGGAAATAGAAAGCATATAAAAGGAAAAAATACTAAAACAATGAAGTTATAAATTGTTGGCAAAGCAAATAAAATATATTAGGGTCAGAGTAGTCTTGTTTTGTTAAAATGTCTTAGAAAATAGTAGTAACCTACATAAATAAATAAATTTTACAATCTTATTCTTGAAGGGAAAGTTAACCTTTATTTAAAAAATACAATTACCTGACTTGATGGTGCCCTGCTTTCTTTTTTAACCTTAAATGGCAGAATCCTTATTAGCTTTTGAAGCTTATCTCCTTAATGGACAAGAAACATAGTGAGCTTAATGTAGAAGAGTCCTTAGATTAAAAAAAAAAAACTTACTGCAGCTTCAGGCATTGAAATTATCTAACATATTCTAAGTAAAATAGATCAAAGTTTAACCACAGAAATCCATTTTAATCAAATCAATACATATTTTGTAGGCTTATTAAGAATAAACCAATTTATCCCTACAAAACTTTTGCAGCGGAAATTAATCGTGGTATTATAGCTTGGCAATTTCAAAAATAATTTAAATAATCAATAATTGATTAAAATAGAATACTTGATCAAGAATATTCTTTTAGTTCTTTAGCAAAATATACAATGAAAAATCAATTACAGTAGCCACTAGCCAAGCTATAACCACGAGAATACTTCAAAACAGTTAAAATGGATTAACGGTTACTATACATAAGATTTTGTGATTTTTTTTTTTTATCTTTATAATTTTTCAAAAAAGTTAAATATGAACGATATTAAAGAAAAGACCAAATACTTTATATAAAATCTTTTCTCGCGATAAGGGAGGGAAGATTGAAAAAAACAAAGCACACATCAAAAAACAAAATAATTTACATATTTTCTTCTACTTTCCAAAGATTTTTGATACTCGGTACTTGATATTTAATATTTATATACTAAAAAGAACTGTCAATGAATATTATAATACAAGATGTTTTAGTTGAGAATCTCTTACGTTTCATTTTATTTTTCTCTCAACTAGCGAAGGAAAAACGTTTGGGGATTTTATGTGAAAATTATTTTTGTCGCTCTAAGTTCAATTAGACATTTTACAAATCTAGAAACACTTTTTCCTCGAAATAAACCTCGATCTAATCCAGTAAGCGATCAATTTTAAAAATATCTCCACATCCTGAATAAAACATTTCTTATAACAAAATACTACACATTTTTCTTTTCAATGATTTAATTTAAAATTTTAATCTTGACTCTTATTCCAAATTTTTTATGCTAAGATTTTTTTTTTTGCTAATTTAATAATTTTATTTTCAATTATTAAATAAATTATCAATTTTAACATTATTTGAAAGACTTCAACTAATCGTTAAGTCTGGTAACTTTACAAGAGGAGCTGTGCATTTATTATACCTTAAATCCTGAAGCTTTCAGGAGGGCGGGCAAGGGGGAGGTGGTGAAAAAGGGTGAAATCAAGGTGAATGTACAATTAAAAACAAACAAAAAATTTATTTGGTTTTTTTTTAATATTTCTTTTTAATAATAAAAATATGGACGAAAACAACGAAAATGACCAACTTATATAGTCAGAACTAGTCAGATACTTTGAAAGAATCAAAGCTAGGCTTATTTCTATCTACAAACGATTTCGGGTTTATTTATATTTTTAAATATTTCTCAAATGATAAAAATAGCGAGAAGTCTAGCTTTGAAGGTACTAAAGTCCCAAACAAATTATGACCAAAACCTTGATTTGATAAAATTGGGAAGAGGTTCAAATTTACAGTGACAAAATAGAAGAACCACCAAAATCTTTCGTTACTTCAACGGGAGGATCCAAGTCCATTGACACCCCGACTTTGGAATTAGAATGATGTTCAGCGTTAAAAGCCGTCATTAAATTGGCTGTCACCTTGTCCTTACACTCTTGACTGCTATCGTCGGTGGTAACTTGCAATACCGAATCAACATCAATGTGTAGATCGATGCTAGCTACTTCAACCGCTTCTTGACTATCATCCATGCTTCCGATAGTGCAAGAATTACCACCACCAACACCACCACTCACGATGGGTGATTCCAATAAACTGTCCAGTTTGAAAGTGTTGTTAAAGTTTCGTTTTTGACTGCAAGTCGGGCAAATGTAGTCTTCGGTTTCACTTATATCATTAACCCCCAGGCCAACACACACCAAATGAAACCAGAGATCGCAGCCTCCGTCACACTGAACCCAATTAACGGCGTCACCTATTGGAGAAAATAAAATATACAACTCTAGACACCTTAAACAGTTGTAAAGCATCGAGTTCAACATGTACGTACCAACTGGTTTGAAACATTTAGCCGCTGAACACATCTCATTCTCATCCGAGCCATCTTCAGAATTGGAATCTTTCGAATTTGATCGTTTCTTCTTCATCATTCGAATCTTTCCACCAGCACCATTGCTGGGTCCCATTTGCTGTTTCATTTTGCGATTGGCTTTACGCTTCTCCAATATTTTGGCCATCTTATCCTTCATCATTTTCATCGTATTTCCACCGGTTTTCTTAGTTTCTCCCATGGCCTTTCGTTTCAATTTCCCAGCCTCTGCTTTAAGTTTCATTTGTTTCTTGGCATTGCTGTTAGCGGCCGCTTGAGCAGCTGCAGCCGCCGCCGCTGCTACTGCCGCACTGGTTAAGATAGGCCCCACGCTAATAGGTAGATTAGTCGTGGCTCCATTAGCTTCGGAACTACTACTCGACGAACTGCTGGAACTACTAGAACTAGAGCTAGAATTTGACGAGGTGCTACTAGCGCTGCTTATGTTGCAAATTCCTCCATCATCTTTGGTCACTTTGACTTTCTTCTTTTTCGGTTTGCTCATGTCTAGGATACTTGACATTCCACCCATTTTAAGCGCTGGCTTTTCTTTAATCTTAATTTCGCAACAATTACCATTGGATATCATTTAGAGAGATTATACATACAAAGCTAAAAGAACTGGCGGTTTTCAAAAGAAAAGTGCCAGTTTCTTTTGACAGACTGTACTTTAGGAATAAAATTTACAACTATGTACATTTTAGTTGTAAAGGCATTTCCCAAAAAATTTAATATCAGACAGTTTGGGCGGAAACTCACATATTGAATAAAAAATTTCCAATTTGACGCTGTCTTAATATTCTATTTTAGTAAGAAGAGGTTGACTTACGGACGCTTTCAACATGTCCTCGGGCTTTCTTTTGATTTTTTTCTTCTCCTTTAATTTCAATTCTGTCGAACCATTATCCTAAAAAATTTCAAAAATCAAAATGTTAAAATCAACAATTCTAGACTTTTTTTGGTAAAACACTTCAAATTTACAAAGTTAATGTTTTTAACGTCTATATTTACAACTAAATATGTTAATCGTATTAGTATATTCGCTAAAATTAGTTAATATCTAGACAGCTTGGCAGAAATTGTCAATACGGAGTCAAAAGAAATTCCAATCTAGCATGTCTCACAACTGTTAGTCAAAATCACAACTATAAAAACTTACATCTCCCTCAGCAAATCCCATTGACGGAAGAGGATCACGAATCGGTTTCGTGGCTTGAAGAATCCTCCATATGTGTTGCGTTTCGTCTAGGCTAACTTCAAGCAAATCCCCCTCCATCATCAACTCTTCGAGCTGAGCTTTAGCAACGTTCGAAAGCTCCAAAACTGGTGAATTATCAAGATGTCGCGGAACAAGCGCAGATTTTCTCATGTTTTTCTTGGCTAACAACGCTACAAGATTTAAAAAACAAAGAGTCTAGCTTTAACTTTAATTTACAACAAACACGCATGTTTTAGCTTTGACATTTACAACTCAAGTTTTTATAAAGTTGCAAAGTTTGTTTCAGGCTAAAATAGTTTTAATGTAAGACAGATTGGGCGGAAATTCAAGTATCAAATGCTAAATTTCCAATTTGACGCTGTCTATTAAAGAATTTTGAAATTTTAAAAACATACCAGCCGCTGTTTTGGAGGCTGATGAATAAGCGTGTTCCATATTACTATATGTTGGAGCAGAATCATCACCATTTCTATCATCAAGTTGGCTTTCTGACATTGCATTGTCAGGGGAAGTAATCGGTCGATTACTAAAACCTTCAACCGACGAATCTACATCCATTATTAAAGGATCGCTCTAAAAGAATACAATTAGTTCTAGAACATTTTCAAATAGGAATTAAAAACTTACCAAAGCAACTTCTTGTTCAGCGGCAACAGCAGGTACCATATCTTCGGTCATACTTCCGAGCAACGGCGAGAGAGGCTTAGTTCGAACTAAACTTCCAATACCTCCAATACTGTTCAGAGTCCTTTCCTCAGTCGTGTTTCTTATTTTCCCATGAAAACCCAAAACACTTTCGGAAGGAGAAGCCCCACCAAAATTCTGTCCTCTATTCTTGGAATTAGCCGCCTTCAATAACTCTGTCGAAATAATTTTCTCGGTTTTCTCGCGAGCGGCTTGCTCTACCATGCGTTGAGAAAGGACGGAGAGTTTAGCCAAAGCGGCAGCCAGTTCTTCGGTGGCTAAAGCTTGGCGAGCGCGATCTTGCCAACACATGGCTCTTTCCGTTAAACATTGCAACGCGTCGCCTTCCGGTAAACGCACGGGTAATTTCTGGAGAGAGACCAAGAGAGAGAGAATAGTCTCCAAGCGGGGTCTTCGCGAACGTAGACACATGGGGCATAGGAACTTCAAGTCTTTCGAAAGGTGCGCCGTTAGGGTCGCCGTAGTTACGCCGGTATTACCCACAGTGCTTTCTCTGTTCTGATTGGACCCGGAATTTGATAAATTTGAGGTGCCTTGTTGAATTTGCAACTGCTGCTTTTTAAATGTCGGGGATTTTGGTAGCGGAACACAGTTTGCTTTAATGATAGAAAGTAGGTTGCTATTTACAATTACTAAATTAGGCTTGGCCACAGTATATTACACCAAAATTACTTACCATGAAACCAATCTTTACATAACTCGCACTGGAGCATGTAATTGGTCAAAGCTTTACGACAAACGCAATATCTAGCATCGGATGAATCCTCGGCTCTTTTTCTTAAATTTCTGATTCTTAACAGTCGCATTGCTTCAATTTCTTGTAGCTCTGATTGTTTAAAAGCAGCTACGATGGTCGCCGGATCTTTAGCCTCCTCAACAATTGTATCCCAAGTTGCGTAAGACATATCCTTCTCTTTGTCCGAAAAAGATTCTTTGGGCTTACGCTTTTTTATTTTGCCCGAAATGTAAGTTCCAATATCTTTCCTGGGAGACAACACATCTACTAGCGTGTAACTGGAATTCTTTTTCAAGAAAGTCCTCGAAGTTCTTTCTCTCCATTGTTTCGCAGCTTGTACTTGAACTTCAATCTTAGGCAGCTCGTCCAAACGAACCGGGATAGGGCGACCTTTAATCATCAACGCTTCCAGAATGTCCAAATAAGGATAATGCTCGCTGTTCTAAAGTTTTTATGAAGATAGAGTTAAGTTTCAAACAAATTATAGCTAAGAACTGTTTCATACTTGAATTATTTCCACTCTAGAAATCCATTCTTTTGATTTACGTATCGCGTCTTTGAGAGCAATTACGTTTGGAAGTAAAACTGGAGTGTCACCAACTTCATTTGCAATAGCCTCAAACACACTTAAAAGATGCGGCGGTCTGAACCATGCGGATAATTATAAATATTGATAAAGAAATTAAAACTGAATTATTTTCGGTTTTTAGTTACTTTGCCTGCACGCAGAGCTTGGCTTTCTCTTCCCAACGTTCGGAAATCGTTAGCATTTCTTGTAACTCTGCCATCGACTTCTCAACCATGGGATGAGGAGGTAAATTAACTCCAGAGTCCAATAATCTTCGTAGGGTGTCCAAAACAACCTCGGAAGGTTCGGATACCGAAGCTTTTACCTCTTCCAACCATCTAGTTTGTTGTAGTTTCTGTTGGTTAATAAATGATGGTTATATAGTATATCATATAATATTGGTTTCCAATATCAAGGTTTCACATTCAAATTACCAATATTTCTCGATACCAATATTCTGCGATAGATGGCGCTTGGGACGTCATTTTTGCGTAAATTTGAAAATTACGAACTTTTGAGCTAAAAAAAATCTATAGAAAATGACGTCAGAACCAAAAATATTGGTATAATTTTGATTTTTAATTGCCATAATGGTTAAAATATCGGTATTGATAAACCTTGATATCAGATTCGCTATTAACTTATGATATCAGCCGAAACTTCATTATCAGAATATTTTATATTAAACTTAAACATTCATTATTTAAGTTTTCAAAGATTGAAAACTATTCTATTTTAATATTGCTGTCTCTACTACGCCCGTTGCAACAGGTATTTTTACAGGAGCGTGAAAAAGGGCAGCAGTTTTTACATACACATGACATCAGTTTTACTATTCATTTCAATTATCTCCCATAGAATAATGAAAGAAATTGGCTTTCCTAATGAGGAAAAATCTAATTTGGTACAAAAGGTTCCATATTGAAAATTATCAAATGAAATTCAACAAAAGTTGACCAAAACTTAAAATGCATTTGATCCAATTTTGTTGAATTGATGAATTCAGGTTTTTTTTTGACCTTTTTGGTCAAATTCAGAAGGAACTTGACAATTTGGACCAAAATCATATAATTTTTGATTCCTAAAGATTAAATTCGAGAGCTTGGCGCAAGATCAATTTGACAAGGCCGTTGAATCTAGTCAGGTGTCATGTCTACTTAAAGAACGGAATTAGATGAATAATCTTACGTGTTTAAGTTGTGGCAATTCTGGGAGATCAATATCTAATCCATAACCAACATCCAAAAGTTTTTCGAGCTTCTTAATTTCAACTCTTTTATCGCTTAGCAAAACTTTAGCTTCTTTTTTGAAGTCAACAACTCTATCAAGAAGATCCTAAATATAAAAAAATTGTTATATTTCTTCATTGAAAAGAGAAATTTTAATTATACCTTAATCAAAATTGCCTCTTTAACTTCGCAAGCAAGTCCGCAAATTTGTTGGCAAAATAACTCTAAGTCTTCTTGTGTTAAACGAATTTGTCCCCTAGATTCTCCAGCTTGTCTAGTACGTACGCGAACTTTACGTCCTAAAAGTTGCTGGGCTACTCCCATACACTTTTCAGCTTCCTGTACAGCGTTAACTAAAGTATGTTGCAAGTCAATTTTTGGGAATCTCTTCTCCTCGGCTTCTAATATTAACTCTTTTAGCTCATTAAGTTCTAATTTAGAGTCTTCACTCGCGTCTAAGGCAGTTTTCACTTTAACAGCCCAGTTATCAAAAGATTCAGCGCGATTTTTGAGACGGTGAAGCATAACCGGGAGTTCATCTAAAGTATACCGATATCTTAAACAATGCTTCGATGATGGGCAACAGCAGAGTTTGTCGCGATGCAATATGCAAACCAATTTATCTGTCAAAATCAATTTTAATTTAAATATTTTATAAATGATAGGAATTGAGTAAAAATATATCTCACTTCCGCTACAGGCGCAAGTGACTGCGGACAAGAAACAAGTTGTTTTGCAATAATCACACTGCCTTTCGTCATCAGGTAATAACTCGAAGGCTTCGCGTTCCGCTTCATTAACGCCCCATTCGAGAAGTTCTTTCCTCATATCCCTCTCAGTTTCAACCATTCTTAACATATCTTGATAGGTGGCGGCGGCCAAACTAATATCTAACCTATCAGGATCAGAGGCCATTTTGCAAACGAGTTCATCGTGTGAAAAAACACAGAAACGATGGAGAAGACTATAATGGGTTATGCAAACCCTTCCAATTGGTAGCTAGGAATAGAATTTAGCAAATATTAGGTTTTTTAAAACAATTCTCTAGTGATGAATAAACAAATTTGAATTATCAAAGGGAGAATGCCAACCGACAACAAGTGATTATCTAGCGCATCCTTATCTTTAGATCAGGACTAATACGCTAATAAAAAAATACTAACAAATATTATAGGGACCATGAAACAAACCTATATTTGGAGATTTTCAAAAAGAAATTGACTTTTCTAAAACAGGTTTCCTGGTCCCCTTAAGTTCGAATCAATTTTAACTTACTTGGAAAATATTCTTAACATTTATTGAACTCCCCATGGATCATTGTTAAGCCTTCTTTTCAAAGTAAGTTAAAAATACATAGCTATATTAATATTGGTTAGTAAATTCTTTTACCAATGAATTGGAACTTTTGTAAGAATAAGGAAGCGATAGAAAAAAACGGTTATCAGGCTGAATACTCCCTTTCAGTGTGGTAAAGGATCAGAGCCATGGAAGTACCAATCAACGTGAATCAAAAAGACCGGAGTTTAAAATAAACAACCCGGAATTTAAGAAAAACTCAATAAGATAAAGAGGTCATCAAGTCCAAACCACCTAAACAAGGTTTAACATGCTTTCCCCAAAATCGATATAACTTTGATGAAAAATGCATATTTACCCAATCAGCTGGTGCAAAATTTACAGCCTCTGCAAAGTTATATCCTTGGTTAAAACCAGCGTGATACGATCTTGGGAATGTAATTACAAATTCGCCGGCATTTTGGTTTATTTTATAAATCTGAAATTAAATGATAACGAAATATACTCAATAAGTATATCCACTTTCACGGTAGAGTTTAATACTTACAGGTACACCCTTTTGCATGAGTAAATTAGGATTCATTATAGTGACGAGTTGATGAAGGAGATCGGGTTGAGCTTGAAAAAGTTCCGGAGCGGCGCTCTTCATGGCATTTTCAAACATTTCCGCTTTTCCACCTGGCACGCCGTACCAGGTTTTTGGTTCTCCCCAATGGAGATAATTTATGGAATAACTCCAGTGGTCTTCATTATGCCAGCAGAATGTAGCGAAACACATACCAACATACATCCAAGGAATCTAAAAATAAAATTTTAGAGCTTATTTCCACCAAATTAAATAAATTTTTAGTGTTGTTATCATAATTTTAACCAAAACCAAATTTAATCAGTATGACAAAATAAAACCAAAACAGATATTTAACCAATTTGAAGCAAAAGAACTGAAGGTAAAACTCTCAATACTTGTAACATATTGATAAAAATTCAATATCAATAATAAATACAAATATCGTATCGGTTCAGACCAATCTAAATGAAAAAAAAACCCATGATAAATTTGCGTTACCTTCATCCCTGAAATGTCAGCATTGATGTGACGAAACACTGAACCATCCAATACAGGTAGATTATTCAAATTCCATCCAGAATTGGCATATTCCTCATCTTCTGGTAAAATATTCTTGGCGCCCCTCATCGGAAAGCCAGACCCGTGGTCGATCGTGTGTAAATCGGCTCCATACTCAACAGTAACATCCTCATCAACCGCATTAACAATCCTCCAAAATTCTTTCTCAACATCGCTGGGGCAAACCATATGAACGGGCATATTGAAATAATCGGCTTTAAATTGATCAGCCATTTCCCCAAACTCTTGTAGGGTGTATTCTCTTTGGGCTTGCTCGAAACCAAATGCTTCGTGAGGTTTGCTAACTTCTTCAGCCACGCAACGAGGGCATCTCCAATCTCCTTTAGGTATTTCGTTCAAGGGTGGATTTAAACAAAATGTGTGGTAACTATCGTCGCAGCCATCGCACAAAAGAATACTAGCTTCCTCATCTCCTTTGCCGCAAACGAAACACACAATATGATCAATCTGGTTTAAAAAAGATACAAAATTAGGGTTGAAATTTCGCAAAGAAATCGCAGAAAAAATGAAATAGCGAAGTCTAAAGTGTTTGCAAAGGCAAAGATAAGGAGTAACAGTGAAATGTTTAGTTTACTCTTTCCATTTGTTAATAAACTTCATACGTACTGGAACCTGCAAATCTGTAATACATACAGAAGTTATCTTTGGTTTCTTGTCTTTTTTAGGTGAAGTTCCGTAGTTCTTTTCATCCTCCTCTTGTTTCACTAGAAAATGAAAACTGATTTTTAGTTTACAAATTTAAACACCATAAAAATACTTAAAATTCAAAAAAACTGTAATTGCAGGCTTGAACTAATTAAACATATTGGTTTAACGAGTTTGATATTGCAACGGTTTTAATCTGGCTGATTTTAATCTTAAAATTAACTTATTTTGAAGTTTAATTTAAAGGAAATCGAAAAACCAGCGAAGGAAAGAAGCCAAGGCATAGCTAAACAATGCATTTCTCAACTCACTCTTAGCATTGTAGCCAGGCATCTTAGGTCCCGCACCGTAGAATTGTAACTTTTTAAGCTCACTGTTAGAACTGTAGTCGACGTTATCCTTTGGGCATGGTACAATTTCTTCTTCGTCGTCTTTATGACGAACCGACCGCCTGGCATAACGATCCGAAGGGGGTTTGATGGCTTGTCTCGATGGAATACCATGGGGAATGTAGTTAATGTCAATTTTTTCAACCTCCTCGCAATCTTCTTTGATTTTATGCTGTTAATGAGGAGAGTCAAATATTTTAAGCTTGGCTACTTGGTGGGTCAAATATTTTAGGCTCAGCTACTTGGTGGGCCAAATATTTTAGGCTCAGCTACTTGGTGGGCCAAATATTTTAGGCTTAGCTACTTGGTGGGCCAAATATTTTAGGCTTAGCTACTTGGTGGGCCAAATATTTTAGGCTTAGCTACTTGGTGGGCCAAATATTTTAGGCTTAGCTACTTGGTGGGCCAAATATTTTAGGCTTAGCTACTTGGTGGGCCAAATATTTTAGGCTTAGCTACTTGGTGGGCCAAATATTTTAGGCTTAGCTACTTGGTGGGCCAAATATTTTAGGCTTAGCTACTTGGTGGGCCAAATATTTTAGGCTTAGCTACTTGGTGGGCCAAATATTTCAGGATTAGCTATTTGGTGGGCCAAATATTTCAGGTTTTTTTGGTGGGCCAAATATTTCAGGTTTTTTTGGTGGGCCAAATATTTCAGGTTTTTTTGGTGGGCCAAATATTTCAGGCTTAGTATTTGGTAGATTAAATATTTCAGGCTTAGCTATTTGGTGGATTAAATATTTTAGGCTTGGCTACTTGTTTTGTGAAAAATGTACTCCACTTTGAAGGTAAATATTTAACTATAAAAACACACCACTGGTTGGAGAGCATTTCCACTGTGAAATACGTCAAATGGATACAATATCCTTTCATAATGGTGTTTTAAAATGGCACCCACACTCCGTCCAGATGGATACTGCATTCGATTAGCCACTCTAGACCATCTGCGTTCTTTTGTGATGAGTTCCATACCCCCTTCATCTTGCACAACCTTACATTAATATATATTAATAAATTTTATATTTTTAGATAATTGTGAAAATTCTTGATTTACTTACCCTGTGCAAGCTAAAAAGGTCAAGAACTTTACGTTCAACATTTGGAATCTTAAGAGAGGAGCCTTGCAGTTCCCAAAATTTTGCTATTTGATCAAGAAAATTGAGTTTAACTCTTGTTGTTGCCTAAATATTTAGAAGACCACAAAATATGAGATTTTTTTACAGTTTAGATTAATATTTCCAATAAAAACCCTCACTTCAAGCTCATTTAGTCTTTGTACTCTAGGTGTAAACTTGAAATTATCCACATCAACGACAAATGGAGGTTGCCAATCCTACACAATGAAGATTTCATTGTCAAACAAAAATAAAGCTAAAATGTCTGACATTGTTAGTTTACAAAATTTTGTCAAGATTGAGTCTAGAAGAGCATATAACACATATTTTTTG
The DNA here is from genome assembly GCA_963920705.1 of Odiellus spinosus. NCBI lineage: Eukaryota > Metazoa > Arthropoda > Arachnida > Opiliones > Phalangiidae > Odiellus > Odiellus spinosus. The sequence continues at coordinate 19,432,682 of OY987229.1, read as the reverse complement.
ATATAAAATTAAATCCAAAATTTTCATAAACACATGTTCCATTTGAAGATAAAATTAACATCAGAAATGTTATTTTTAAAATTTAACCCCCATCAAGTTACACATCATCAAGGGAGGTGCCCTAAGATTCTGGAAATGATTCTTAAATAGAATCCAAAATGGCTTTGGTATCTCAGAATTTTTCAATTGTAAATACCTACGAAAATACTTTTGATTTATTTAGAAGACAATTTGCATTAAATTATAACGTTTTTAAGACAGAAGAAACCTAGAACTTGCGTAAAACTAGATATTGTGTTGGAAAGACATTTTTGGGGATTCTAAAGGTGTTACAACACTATTCGAAGTCAATATCAAAGAAAACCCCTTAGAAAGTTGTAATTCAAAATATATTTAAATATAATTTAAACCAAAACGACAAGACTAGTTATTCTGAAAAGCGTTAAGCATCAAGAAATGAAGAAAGTGTACAAAAAAATGTCGTCAGCCATTTTGACTTTACCAACTTTTGTCTATTCAAAAACAGTTTTTCTAGATCATAAAGGATATGAGATTTTAAGGTGGAAACCCGAATAATTTGATAAAAAGAATTATTTTTGGAGTTTAACTTAATTTACCAATCGAGAGAGTACGAATTAATTAGAAATTTTACCGCAAATAACAGTTATTCACCCAATAGATTTATATTTTACCCCCAAAAAAGATGGTACCACCACGACCCCCATTTTTAAAAGACCGTGTTGTGTGTAACTGTGTACTTACCCTGGGTGGCTTTATCTTGCAAATGCCAGTTTTCTCAGCAATCGGTCGAATTTTCGCAATATACCCTAACGGATCCTTAAATTCCTCAGCCGTGGGTTCAAAAATCGGAGCTTCAGGCGGAGGCTTGAAATGATACTCGATTGTCGTCATTTTCATTAGATTATTCAAATTATACAAAAGCCTAAAACGAAATGCACGACCTCTTCCTCATTTTGGACGTCCATTTTAAATCGAGAGCTGCTCACGCGAACAACCTTCTCGGGCCGCTTCCAAAATACGCTGTGACGTTTAGGTGACGTCATACAGCGTCCTTTCCAAAATTTCCTCGTTCCATTGGTCGATCGGAAATGCACCTATCACGAAAGTGTGTTGGGTGGGATTTTTGAAAATCGAATTCCCTTGCTGGAATATAGGCTTAAATACGAGGCTTAGCTATAAAACGTGATTTCATATTATTTAACTATGACTTTATTGTTCTTAAAAAATTTAATTACCTAGGGAATTCATATAATTAAGCCGTTTCATGAAATTAATTGGATAGGAAATGGGCATAACATGAAAAAAAAAACAAAAAAAAAACAACTAACATAGGGAAAATAGGCTCAACTTCCTTGCCTTCTTGGAATTAAGCTTAAATATTAGGCTTGGCTTTTTATATTAACGCTACAACTATGGATCAATTATATGATTCATTATTTATAATTGGTTTTCTTAATTAGGGCATGGACTAAGAATATAGGGTGCGTTTAAATTATGTTACTCAAAATGAAAACCCTATATAAAAACTTACCCTTAAATAGCGCCATTTTCGCATAGCAAAAGGCCGATATTATTTTGGAAAAAAAATAATGAGCGCCTATAGGTCACATTCTTTAGTTGATCAGAGTGGCACTCATCCTATAATTTAGGCTTATTCCTGTAAATAGTTAAGTGATAAAACTTAAAATAGATTTAAACTGTAAATTTATAATTCCCTTTTATTTCTTGACAAATGCTTTCATAATTTGCATTTGATTCTTTTTTTTTTTAGTTTTTAAAGTTCATTCCTTAATATACTCTCCTATTGATCACATTTTATATTACACTTGTTTATTTAAAAACAAAATTACCAGTCAAAAATAAAAATTGCCCAGATCTAAATCTTCTTTGAATTAAATCATTTTTTATTGGGGATTTCATTTCATCTTATTTTTGCAACCAGTATTAACAACTGAACTAACTAAACAAGCAAGCGAGAAACAAACTTGAAAATTATCTTAAAAATAACCTTAAAAATAAAACAGGGGAAAAAACAAATGTAATAATATTATACACGTTTATAAAGGCAATTAAATAAGTAATCACCGGTTGCAAGAATGAAAAGATAATATTGTCAATGGACGTAGTTTTTTTTTTTTTTTTTTTAACTTTCTATAAGAATTTAACTCGATTAACCCTTAGCTTTTGTTTTTTGACAACTAGAATATTATTCCATCATAAACTAAGGCATTTACTTTCTCGCTATCTGATGATCTATAATTGACATTAAATTTTTTAACCAAAAAAGACTATCTAGTGGTCAAAATTCAACGCATAATATATAAACCTCCAGATTTTGACTTCAAGGTATCCCAGTCGCAAAAAAATCACTCGAAAGCACTTTTTTGCCTAAATGTTAGGCATTTACCCCCCTCCCCCAGTTTCTTTTATGACATGGTCTCGTGACACATTCTTTTAACAACCTTCTTCGTCTTATTTGAAAAATATTGGCTAGCTTTTTGTTTTTCTCCTGATGCAAAATTTATTTTTAAGTTTTCATTTGTTTCTTCTATAAAACCAAAGTTTTTCTTTCGTATTTTTTTTTTAATGCGCCTCTCCGCGGCACGAAATGTGTATAGTTGTTTATATATATATATATATATTTTCTCAAGTTAAACTTATCGTTCAGTTATATATTTTTCTGGTTGTTTTTCTTTTAGCAGTCTAACGTTTAAACGCGAGAGAGAAAAAGGTCACTTTGGCTGTAGATGATTTGGTGCATCAGCAAACGTAAATTTCAGTCTATAAGCATCGGCTAATAAAAGACTGATCTCTTCGTTTCCCCAATGTAATGTTGGTAAGTTTTGCAACATCAACATTAATCCCTAAGATCAATAATAAAACTTTCAGGTTGTGATATGTTTTGTGACTTAAAAACCATATTTGGAATATTAATTTATTAATTGATATCCTATTTACTACTTAATTGATTTGATAATATAATTTCATTCAACTAAATATAATTTACCTGAAAATCCCTTTCCCTTAACAGATCTTTAGACCAATACGTAAGAAATGCGGCGCAAACGTAAAGATGAAATGATGAGAATCCCTCTGTTTCAGACTAGAAATAAATGATATCATTAACAACTATAAAAGTACATGTAAGAAATTAAATCTTACCAAATAAGTATCCCATAATCGTATTGTGCAACGCAATGGTAATTCTCGCATGAGCAAATTATTCATCCAACGAAAAGAAAACTGCAAATATTCCACTTGATGATTTAGTAGATGTTCATGTAATGGAGCTAAAACGATTAAGTTATTAAACTTAGTGATGTAAAATTATAAAATTTAAAGGGAGAATGAAGCCAAAATAGTTGATAGAATGTTTTTGAGAATTCCAGTCTGATTTTTTTATTCTTTTTTTTTTTTTTTTTGGACAATTCAGAGGCACTGAGTGTTTTACTAGAGTTCTTAGTACATGTACTGTAAAACTTCGTTTTGACGAATTTCTGAGGGAGAAGAATCTGTTTTGATAAGTACATATTTTAACGTAGTTCTTAGGCCTTGGCTTTACAGACAACTTAGTATTTGGTCAAGGAAAAGATAACTTTTCTGTTTTCCCTTATAGCCAGAATTCTTCTGCTAGCTATAAATTTTTTGGTTTCGGTAGTAGAATCAATTAAAAAACTTGCAGTCTGACTTCATTCTCCATTTAAGGACTTAAAATTTACCATCTATTCTAGAAACTAAATCCTTCAACATATTAACTTGGCGTTGAATCCCCGGTTGGGCAAATGTGTAATTATCTTGAATCCCATCCAATAATTTTGACATACACCAAAAGGAATCTGCTTCGATCGGTTTTAGTCTATCAGGGTGAACATTACACACTTGGAAGCCCTCGACGTCCGTGCCTGGTTCAACTAAATCGTGAAGAAAGACCACGAAAAAAGGAGTCACCAGATCATTCATTCCTTGAACGTAGCCGCTGGCAGGATGACGAATGGCCCAGATATAAAGAATGCGCTCAAATATCTATAATTCCAAACCGCAAAAGGTTAGGTATGGATAAAAACTTATAAACTATAAAGATTCATTTTTACTTGTTGGACGATCTCCTGTTGAAAAAGTGGCACTAGTGGACTCATACGTGGAATATCAATGTGAATTTGCCGATAAGTTTCTTGGTGAATATCTTCCTCCCTCGTATCGTAATACTTTTTGACAAAATTGAAATACTCTTCGCGTTTCCGTCTCAAAGTGGCTTCCCTCCGATCCACGTTACTCGGAATATAACCAGCTAATAACTTCCAAATGATTGGTCTCAACATTGGGGGAATTCCTGACCAACTAAGTTTTCTTAGACTTTCTGTGATGATTTTAATCCTAATTTAATTAAACTGTAGTTTGGAATAAGGAATTCATAAAAGTCAAATGATAATTTTTTGCAATTAATGAACTTTGTGACAGACTCAATATACTACTGTAACAACAATTTCTCACTCTGTTTTAGAGGAATTTTTGATTTGCCCACAAAGTCCACTTTTCTATTTAGTAAATTACTAAATTATGTAGCTAATCCTTTTATGAATTCCACATGGATTAAAACCTTTATTCGGATACTTTACCTAAGTCAGTTGCGGGTCCTTTTAACAATGCATGGAATTTTTCTAACCTAACAGCCTCTCTATCGGTTGTACCTCCCATTGCATTAGCTTTGCCATAATATCGGTCGGAAGGAGCTCTAGGTGGAGCCGATGACTGACGGATGGCAAAACCAGGTCCACCTTGAGGATGAGGTACTCGAATTACTGACGATTGCGCAGGAGATTGTTCTGTTTCGTAGACCAAATCTAAAGATTATCACTCTTAAAGATCTCGTAAGATATCATGTTATAATACCTCGTTGAGATGAAGATCGTTGAACGTGAGACCCTCTGGAATCTTTATAATTATTAAAATTCTCCTCCGTATCACTTAAGCCACTGTTTGGATTGTTTTTCGGCGATCCCGTAACCAAATTAGGGGCTGATTTACTAAGTTCATGGTTATTTAGAACAGTTAGGGCCGCAGATTGAACAACCTTTGATGATATTTTTAAGTCTGAAAACATCTCAAACTAATAAGCAATTGTATAAATGTAGTTAAACTTATCCTAGTAACTGACCGCTTCCCGAAACTACGCAAAAGTCCTCATCATCTCCAACATCCCAAGCATCTTCCGTACTTTCCTGAAACTCTTGAAATGAACTTGAAGAGGAAGAACGATTGTGCCGGACTCGAGAACTATCTCGTTTGGGGGTTGAAGGCCTATCAGCGATTTAAAAATTCGTTTCACCCAATTACTCATTTGAAATACCAAAAAGTTCTTACTTTGAGTCTATGAATGGGGGATGCATAGCACCGTACACGCGTTGAATGCTGTAAGATTTACAAACATTTCTTTTTATAGGTTTTACATCATCTACAAACAATGGCAAAGAAGTCAAAGTCGTAACTTTAAATGGGGTAAACATCTAGGTATTTTAGAGGATTTACTCTCAAAACATTTAAAATTAGTTTTAACATGGGGGCTGAAAACAGTGGCGTCAATATTTCGCCGATTTGCTTTGTTTCTTATCTTAGCTAAAGCTTTGACTCTTATCAGAGAGACCCTCACCGATATTGTTTGCGTATGCATAGTATATTGGAAATAAATTTGGAATCTGAATTTGGGAAGGATAACACAGGTATGACCTAGCCGTCTCGTTTAATATTGATAGTATAGCTAGGGAAATACGCTGTAGTTGAATAAAGGTAATGACTAATAAGTTTTGTTCGGACAATCAACAGACTCTGCGGGTCAAGGTAGAGATTATGCGCTCTTTTAGAGCTAGTTTATCTAATCATATTTGAGATAACGCAAACAGTTTCAACCGAAAAAAAAAAAAAAAACACAATTTTATATACGGGAGTAGGGTATACTTGAAGAGTTAGGCAGAAAATTCCCAGTCATATATCTTATGAAAATAAATGAAAAACCAAAAAACTTTGAGAAAAAGAAAAAATTGCTGGTGGCCGTAAGCCTTGTTTTACCTTCCCGGAAGATTCGTCGAATTTTTCTTCCAGAAAGCTATCTTATTGTCATTTGCACTCTTGTCACCGATGCTTTGCATTGTGAAATCTTAAATTCTTAACACACTTGATCATAATATTTCCAAAGATTAATCCTTCTTTAATTAAAATTAAATTAACTCGATAAACCGAAGCCGCATCTCATACTCCTTCGACTCCATTTTGAAAATGAAACGTCACTGAAGAGTGACGTCGAATGGAATCTTCTTCCGCGTGGCTTCAAAGAAAGGCGCGACAAACAAATAAACAAATCCTAAGATATTTTGAATATTTAAATGATGTGACCTATTCATTGTTTCTAAGTTTGCCCTCCTAATAAACATGAAAATCAATAGATAATAAAAACTTTAGCAATTAAATTTCCTTCGTTCAGAATAAAAAAAAAAATTTATGCCTAATGCTTTATGACCTTACGACCTGTCAACCTCCTGACACCACCCACGCCTCATTTCCGGTGTCTAGCGGAAACCTGATTAAAGTACTATAATTAAAACTTCTTGATTATATCCGTGGATTATTAATGCCGGAAGAACTTGAATCAATGGATTTGTTTTTTAAATAAATGAGGCAACGGCCAAGAGAGGGAGGTCAATTCATGGTTACAATTTGGGATTTAATTTGACCTGCACATGGCTTCCAATTTTTGAAATGGTAAAATGTCCCTCAATAATCCAATCCAAGAATTCAAATTGACAGTGGCCAAGGCTTATTTTGTGTGCTCAATTTAAAATAAACTCTAACCAAAACCGAATGAGTTTAGAAAAAGTAGAATAACAATGGATTACGACGAAGAAATAGAGAGTGCCGAATCGGTGTATTGGGATGATTATAATGACGATTTAGACGTTGCGTTACAACACCAATATTTTAGTCAAGCCTTCGCTGCGTACACATTTTACGACTTATGGCATGATTGTTTGGTGCCAACCCTGGCTGATGGAATAAACGCCTGCAAAACATTGATCATATTTTGCATAATAATCAGGCTAACCATTTACTTAGGTAATATTTGCTCTAAATAATAAACAGGGCTAATCTTTAATTCTCAATTCTGTACTATAGGAAACTTTCCTAGACCATTCCTGACGTTAATTCTTATAACAACTGGGTTATTTTGTTTGTACAACTTTTTCGAACAACAAACTCTTTATATAATTGCTTTAGCCTTGATTGGCATTGTGTCTTTACTAATTTCAACCAAGTTTTCGAGGTCACGTGGGATATTTTGCTCCTCATTCTGCATATTATTTGTGATTATGTGGTTAGTTTACCTTCAACATAAACCGTAATTTCACCCGTAACTTTAAAATATTTTTTCCAGCGAGCTATTTGTACCAAAAATGAACTGGCATAAAATCAGGGGAGCTCAAATGGTTTTAGTCATGAAGATAATCTCTCTAGCTTTTGATATTGACAATGGTTTAACTCATTTACCATCTGTGCCTGAACTGCTAGGCTATTTTTTCTGCCCTGGAACGCTCATATTTGGGCCATGGGTTAGTTACACAGACCATCGGGCAATTTTAGACAACCCAACTACCCTCGTTGTAAGTTTTATATTTAAAAAGATAAGAATAATAATAATAATACGTAATTTTAACTTGCGTTATGATTTGATCCTGCTTAGAATTGCCTCCAGATACTATCAGCTTTGTTAAGCTCATTTTTGTTCTTAACTATTTCAACTTGTTGGTCTTCGTGGTTAATCGGCGATATTTGGAGATGGACTTCTGCCTATCGAGACGCTTTGTCATTTCGTTCCAGCCATTATTTTATTTGTTACCTCTCTCTAGCCACGACGCTGCTAATGGGAATAGATGTTAAAAAGTAAATCATCAAATTTAAGGGCTCATTTTTGTTTAAGTCTAATTAATTTAAATTTTAGGGTTGTCACTCCGTCAAAAATTGAATTCCCTAGATCTTTGGTCGAAGTTGTAATATACTGGAATACTCCCATGCATCAGTGGCTAAAAACTTGTAGGCTGCAAATTAAAATTTATTAAATCTTAATTTATTCAATTTTAATCGTATTAAGAAAAAAATTTCAGATGTTTTTAAAGTTGCCAAACCTTTAGGGAATTTTCTAGCTATTTTCTTAACTTACGCAGCGAGTTCTTTACTACACGTGGGTTTCAAATTAACTTGTAAATTTAATTGATTCAAATTTAATTTTATTTTATTGTAGGGTTTAAACTTCCAGCTTGCAGCTGTCTTGCTCTCATTGGGTTTTTATACATATGTTGAATTTGGTTCGATTTAAAAAAATATAGTCTTAGTTTAAAAATTTATTTTAAACCTTTTTTTTTTTTTTTCTAGTTCTTAGAAATAAATTAGCCTTAACATTTGACGCTTGCATCGAAGCTAGAAGCTGCAAAAGCGATTGTACGCACGAAAATAAAGGGGTAATTATAGTATATGCTCTATAAAAATAATTCTGGGTTTTGTTGTAACATAATTTTTTCATTTCAGAGCAATTTTTACGTTATATGTACAAATATATTTTTTGGTTTCGTAACAGTCTTTCATCTAGCCTACTTGGGAGTCATGTTTGATTCCTCTTCCTCCATTCAAGAGGAGGTTAAAATATTTTTTTTTATACTTTTTTTAGATTTTTCCTTCTAACTTTTCTTCTTTTAGTATTTTTCTACTAAAATTCACTATATTTTAGTATTTTCATACCAAATTCCTCTCTATTTTAGTATTTTCCTACCAAGACACCCTTAGTTAAAATGAAACTTGGACCAAAATAATTAATGCGATTTTCCTTTTACAACAGGGCTATAATATGCGCCACACATTAAGTAAATGGTCCGAACTGAGTTTTGCAAGTCATTGGGTGTCACTTATAACTTACGGAGTCTATTTGTTAATTTAATAATAAAAATTAAGTCTTCCAGAATACGTGTTACTTTGTGCCAATTTTTAGTGTGTCAAATTTAAACATATATTTTTCAAAATAAAAATGAATTTATTTTGTATTCTTCGACTTTGTTTACTCAGTTTGTAAATTAAATTTACGTGGATATGATTCCTCTAATCCAACTGTGATAATTATTTACTTTGGTGTAAAATCCGTACTTTCCTTTTTGAGCGCAACCTTCTCCCCAACTTACTAAACCAGGTAAGTACCAACGTCCATCCTTTTGAGCAACAAATGGTCCACCACTGTCTCCTTGACAAGAATCTCCCACTACTTCTTGCGCGTAACCGGCGCAAAACATGTTTCGGGTCACCTACAATGAAATAAATCTCATTAACATTTAGATCTAAAGCTCGGAAGCTTTAGGGTTAAACTTACCACATTTCTGGTTGAAGTCTCGCACACTGATCGTTTAACTATCGGTAGCTGTAGTTCTTTTAGTATTCTAGGTACGCCACCGCGTTCTGTCAGCTTACCCCAACCGGTTACGACTCCCAATTGATTTTCTTTGGAAAAGAAAGAATCTTCGATGAACTTGGGATCACCGAGACATATGGGTAGGATATAATCGGTGAACGGTACCGCTTCCTTCAGGCGAACTAATGCCAAGTCGTTGTCAAAAGTTTGTTTATTGAAATTAGGATGAAGTACTATGTCCCCCATGACGGTAGAAAATTCTTCGGGTTCAATTTCGGATTGGTCAAGTTTTCCAAGACGTATTATAACGTCTTTCCATTTAATTTCGGTCGCGCGCTTGGTCGTGAAACAATGCGCCACGGATATGAACCAACGCTCGTTCAACAATACGCCACCGCAGAATGTCTTCTGCTTAGGTTCCCAGAGCATAACTTGCCAGGGGTAAGCTCCCTTGTCGGCGTCGCTTCCACCAACGATCCTACCGCTGTCTTCCTTGGGTTTATCCTTACCAGGATGTCCTTTCTTAGGTATACCGCAAATATCATCAATTTTCTGCAAAGGCTTGACAGTAACGATAGCAGCTTCTCTTCTTTCGCAATTTCGTACATTATCCTTCGCTATGCAAGTATAGAACCCAGCGTCTGTCTGTTCTAGCTTGTCTAGTGCCAGATGACCTTTGGGCAAGAAACTAAACTTGTCACTCGAAATTAAAGGTTCGCCGTCTTTTTCCCAAGTTATAGTGACGTTAGGCGTAGGGGAACTACATTCCATTAGTTTGAATTCGATTTGTTCCGTCAAGGTGACGTCGTAAGGTATGTCTCGCAAAACTAGAAAAAAAAAATTACACGAAAATTACATCCATCTTGACCCCAAATTGTTTTCAGATCAGTTTAAAAGATAAATGAAAACTGAGGAATCACATTTTCTTGATTTTACGTTTTTCTGAATCTACGTTATCGAAAACCTAAAATAACATCAACTCTTTTTTCAAGCATATGAAAAAAAAAGGTTTTCAATATTTGGAGCATCAAGCACGCCAGAGAGAAAATTTGAATTTCCCTAAAAATGGAACGCAGCCAATAGGCGCCGTTTAGGGCGTGTGACACGAGAGAAATAATTCGGCGCGCTGCAAGAAATTTTCAAATATTTTTCAACGTAGTTCGAATGAACTAAATTGCTCTCTAAACAACTAAACTAAATAATAGGAATTATATGAAGACTGAATTTATCTCCAAGACTTCGCTTACTGGTCACGTTGCTAAAAGTAATTGCAAACATAGGAGGCCCATACCTTTTTAGATTATTTTCATTTTATTCTAGGAATGCTTGAAAATAAGTTATTTAGTTTTCGATAACGTAGATTAGAAACACGTAAAGTTAAGAATGTGTTTCTTTAGTTTTCATTTGCCCTTTAACAAATAAGTCATACGCCAACCATATACTGCCTTGACCCAATTGTTTTCCAATATTAAAGGGAGACTGACAGAAACATATTTCTATCTTTACGCTAAGGATTATATTCCCCTCCCTCGAAAAGATGACGGGGTGGACACGCCCAGATACGAGCGACTAATCTAGAGATAATTATATTTTTCCTTGATCGGGATTAGCGTAGAAGTTTTTACTTTGTAATCCCTTCAAGAAATCGGCGGAAAAATAATAAAGACGATGTTGGTTTTGTTTAATTCAAGTTAATTAACGAAATTTAAAAGTTTAAATTTTTTTAGGATAGTTTTAGATGGGTTCCGATTGTCTGTCTTCTTTTACAACAGTTTGTAAAAGTATACTTAGCGTGGTTGGCTTGATTAATTTTTTATAAACTTACTTATATCGCACTCGTCATTTTTGAAGCTCATTCCTATCCAAATTGTGGCGTTAATAGAAGATTGTTCCGTCGAAACGATAGTACAAGTATATTTTCCGACTAGATCTCGCGTCATTTTCTCAATTTCCAATGTGGTATCGCTGACGAATTTTAAACCCTTTGGAAGTTCCGAAACTGGATTTTTGCTAGTAGGCGGACCGATAAACTCATTTTCTTTAAACCATCTGGTTTTGGCGATTGGACTGCGAGGGATACAACTAATGGCGTGACGTTTTTCTTCCTGGACAGTCGCGTTGGGTGATATATGGACAAAGAAATCCTCGGCAGTCAAGGGCGCGGATGTTGTTACTTTTTCTATATTAAACAAACGATTAAAACTTAAGTATACAATATTATATGGTAAGATTGCAAGTTACTTTTGGATGGATCTTCGATAAACTCGTAGTTGATAGAAAACCCACTATACTCGGAGAAACTATCGCTGATGAAAGTGAAGAGGACATTATTTGTGGTTGATAAAAGCGAGTAAGTAGTTAGATAAGTGCCGCAATAAACTCCTATAGTTCTTTCATCTGTTACCAAATTGAACCTTTAATTATAATAAGACTACCCTCCATATGATAACAAATATATTACCATTACGTTCAAACCCTTCTTGAATCGTTATCATATCAAATGAGCAGTTATTATCCGGTTCCAGATTAAAATCGACAAAGGTGAATTGGACATAATGGTCCTCGGGAGCCACGATATTTATTTTACACCGCGAATTACTCGGATATTGATTAGGATACCTCGGGGATATTATACTACCACCCGTGTTAGTCTGATTCCATCCACAGTCTAATAAATCAAAATGTTAAACCTTTAATCAAAACAAATTAGCATCTTTTAAATAAGATTACGTCACGAAGACTTACCACCGATATTTCCGGTTTTACCAGCGAAACCTTCTGTCGAGTATTTAAGCGCGAATCCTTGTTCACTAAGCATATCATCAGAGTGAAAATGAATGAAAACCGTATTGTTCGTGGACTGCAAGGTTATTGGAGTTTCACTCAAACAAAATCGGCCAAGCAAAGGCGATTCTATGGAAAGATAATATTTTAGATATTCTTAAGTTGCTTTTTCTACGAAATTTCTATTCAAATTAAGAGAAACGGACCTTCATTTGGACCGTCATAAATTGCGCAAAAATCGTAGGCGCAATTTTCATCAAATTCCAATTTTAGAAACTCGAAGGTGAGGTAAATAATTTCCTTTTCCTGGACAGTAATCAAGGTGAAGCAATCGGATTTCAAGGGATAGTTTTCAGGATATCCGGGGCTTGTTACTTTACCCTCGGAATCTGTTAAAATCTGGTCGCATTTGCTATCTATATACAAATTAAATTACCATCAAACGAAGACAAACTACGATTGTTAATGTCAAAAATTTGATAGAAAATTACAGAATTGCAATATTCTATCATTGTCCATTTCACAGTCTGTATCTGGCAGCGTATAATCTCACACAAAGCTATCGGGTAATTAAAATAATGACAAGATGGTTCGTAAACTACTGTAGTTACACAAACGAGACTTGTTTTCCAAGTAGGCAAATGCGTCGGATATAGGCCTAATCCCAATAATTACGAAAACTTAAATTTAGGAAAATCATAAAAAGATTTCATTTCGGTAAAAATCAAGATTTTTTTTCAATTCTGGGGCGCCTGGGATGGTGACTAGGTAACTCGGGTATGAAAATAAGTAGGTAAGACTTCAATCAGCTAGTCTACATTAGGATATCAGTGAAAATTCATGGAATAAACAAAACCTTGGAAAAATCAGGCAATGATAGGCTATAAGTGTAATCATAAGTTGATAATTTATAAACATACGCCGTAACTCAGCGAATTGTTACCACTGCACTTAGATGAGATGTAAAAGTATCTTAGCTTTTCGCGCGCTGCCAAATTAGGTTGAAAAAGACTGATTAAAAGCTCAGAACTTACTTTGACTCTGAGCTAGACGATATTCAATTTCAAATCCCTTTTCTTCGAAAGTAGGATCGCTGATAAAAACCAACAAAACTTGCGATACGTTGATAGTGAATTCGTAATTATCAATCCGGCCACATAGACGTCTTAGCAAGAGGTCATCTTTGGTTGATCCCGCGTATACATCGAGATAATCGTAGCTGTAATTTCAAAGACGGATATTACATTACAATTTCGAAACATGTCTAGTTTTAGTTCTTTCTCAATAGTGACACGAATCAATTAACCAAGGCCAACCTGCAATTTGACCAAGCTTCGATATGCAAATCATTAATATGCAAGATAATTCCCTCTTCACGAGCTGCTGTCAAATGCCACTGACATTCTAGACCTCCGTAGTACGAATTTGGGTAGTTAGGACTGATAATTTTCCCACCAAAACTGGTCACTGTAGCATTTGAACCACATTCCCTGACTTGAATAAAAAAATATCTTTATTGTAAAAAGATATTTAATTTATACTTTGTAACTTATTACATTACCCGTAGTCACTTCTCTAATCAGCCTTTTGGGAATATAAGCTAATTGTTCTCTCGTTAGTTTACCATTTAATCTATAAACAAGTAAAATATAATTAAACAAATTATGATTCCATATATTTCATACGAAATTAACTCGAGGTCATTTTGAATTTATATTTAGATATTTTTCAAGGATATTAAAATTTGACCTTCGAGAATTTTGGAAAAAATCATCTCGAGCACTAAAGCGTGGCATCGAAACAATTCAACGTAAATATTATTTAAGATATTAAAGTACACTTACTTCAAACATTCGAAAGTTTCTAAATAAACTATCGTAGTAACAACCAGATTTATTACTCCTAGTATTCCAAATATACGCATTTTTCCCACAGTCCAATAAGTTCACAAATGTTTAAAAGATTTTCCGGTAATGAGCATATTTCGATTTACACATAATTACTTTGAAGAAACTTTAGCAAGTACCGAGAAAGATATGAATGGAATCCGCCTACATCCCCTTAAACTATTTTGTAACAAAAAATTAAACGCCGAACAATATGTGACGTAAATATTACTACAGGGAAAATATTCGCCGGCGCAATTGACTCGACCTTTCTTCGAAAGCAGCAGTCCGAACGAATAGTTTTCAATTTATCTAATCATAGAATCGGTTAGTTTATTAGCATTAAACCCTCCTACTTTGGCGCGACGATTTAGGCACATGGGAGGGCCTAATTTATCCTTTAAAGGGTAGGTTAAACTTATATTCAAGACGTAAGAACGAAATAGCATATCCTACTCTTGCACAAACAGACCTATACGATCTCTGAATGATAGATATTTTACTGATATTATAGTAAAGTTATCTCAAGACAAGACACGCGATTCTTACGGGACAACATTTAAAGCTCATTTAACTTTTGATTTCACTCTCCCTTTAAAGGAAAAAGTTAGCTAAGCCCAAAGATGAGATTACGAAGGACACCTTTACAGAGAAAAAATACCCTACGGGCTTTGAAGTCGATCTTACATTACTGGGAATGCAAACAGGATTTCTCATTATCAAAAAGGGAACGTTCGTAGTTTTTAAAATTTACGAGTTTTCACGTTTCTCGCCCTTTTAAAAACGCAGGGGGTGAGCGACGCGCCAATAATTCTCTTACATAATTATATTTTGGGGGGAACCCAACGGAAACGTTGACTAAGTAATAATACATCCGATACAGCAGCACCCCGTCATGCATTCCCGTTTAGAATTACAAATTCTCTGACAAAACGTGAGATTTGATGTGTTTTCCCAAGATTAACATACGAACCCGACTTATTTAGTTTAAATTAACGTATATATAATTAATTCATAGCTTTAGTCAACTAAAACTAGGCAGAAGTTAAGCCTTGATCTAAAATAATGACTAAATACAGTATAATTATATTTCAAGTATTTGGAACTTGACCTACTTACATTTTCGATTGATAATGGGCTCTTAAAATAAACAAAATGGTTAATTCGTGGCAAAAAAGTGCTTTATAAAAAGCCATTTATCTTGTTTATCGATATTTCAGAGTGTGTCATCCTTTTAAGCAGTTTGAATTATATGGCGGGAAAATGATTTCCCGCGTTTGAGTGTCGCCATCTGCTAGGGAAAGATCCTGATTGGCTGAAAGTTTGGCCTCAATAAAGTTGTTATTCGGGCCTTCGAGGAGCTTCTAAGCCTAATGATATACTTAAATTTTAGGAAGAATAAAAATAATGAGATTTTCAAGGTAATTTCTTCCTTTACTGCCAAAAATTTCCCATAATGTAAATAAATAGCTTTGTACAATGTTGTATATAGATTTCATTGCATCTTTTTAACAATTATAATTGTCATGATAATTACGCTGAATTTCAATGGCATTTTATAGGATGAAAAACATTTTCTAACCATAATATCTCTTCCAACACCAACAGTGCAAGTTATTCTCTAAACTATCTCAATAATTTCTGTAAAATTTTATAATATATAAAAAAGTATTAAAAACACTCTTTGAAATAAATCTCCTTAATTAAAAAAACGATTAGTAATTTTTGTACTGATTCTTGTTTCTTTTGAAGCGTTTCAATTTATGGAAGGTTTTTTTTTTTTTTTTTTTTTTTTTTTTTTTTTGTGGCGATTTAAAAATGTTAATAATTAAAGTTGTTAAAAAAGCTTATTTAAATCTTTTGAAATTATATTATAAAATTGGCTTTGGATGTAATTGTTCAGCACGTACTCTTAAACTAGATAATTCGTCTTGAATTTTGTCAGTGATCATTTTTCGTTTCTCCTTCTATAAATTTAAAATGTATTTTTTTAGCATTTATGCTTGGGAATGTTGATTGTGAAGGAATCAACTGAGGGGAAGGCACCTAAAACTTTCTAAAACCATAAAAAAATTCTTACAGCATTTATTACTTCATCTTTAAACTTTTTCCGCATGTTTTCAAAGTCTAAAGGATCACCTATGAATACAGTTATGACCTAAATACGTGCAAACATTCCATTAGATTGAACTTAATGCGTTGTTTAAAGTATTAAAGAATGAAAAATTTACTTTTCCAATTCTAGGAATATATGGAGACCTATTAGGTAATACATCATCCATGCCCATGTGAAAAAATGGTATCACTATTGGTGTTTCTTGACATTCGGCGATTAACCGACCAATACCTATCATTATTATATAATTTCAGCGCTTTTATAAGGCTTATCTTTAACGGATAAAAATAAATCACAACTCACCCCACTTCAACCTTAAATTGTCGTGATTTTCATTAACCTTGCCCTCAGGGAAGAAATGGACCCAACAACCTTCGTTTAACCTTTCAAGGCAAAATTTCATGCCTTTTTGATAAATACCGCTACCTCTGACTACAGGGAACGTTTTGCCAAAATAGAAGAAACGTGCGTGTATGTTATTTGTGAAACAAATGTCTGAAGCGGCTGCGCTCCATCTCATCACTGTGGTATTGAATAAGTGTCGCCAATCTAACATGCCTTTTTAAATAAAAAAAATACAATTACTTGTAGCGGGAATTAGTAAGGATTAAGGGATTTTAGAGTCTACGTACCCCACAAAACTGGATCATCTAGGCACGAATAATGATTACTAACTGTTATTAGAGGTATACCAGGTTTGCGGTTATCAATAGCGTCGATAAGTACTTCCCTGTTATGAACCGTCATTTTATTTAACCAGCCTATTAAAATAAGTGTCAAGCAATCCAGTCCTCAGGTTGGCAATTTTTACTTATAGCTCCCAGAACGCTCCGTAACCGAGACAACAGCCATGCTGCCGAGATTTAACCTTCACTCGCTAAAACTTCGGTTACGGGGAAGGTCCCGGGGCTACAAGTAAAAATTACCCTAATTTCATTCTGTGATTAGTATTAAATACTTGAAATATAATTATTTTATATTTACCAGACATTATTTTGCTTAGAACTCCAACTGTAGGGATGACCAAGGCACTCCCCACAGACCATAGTTTATGAGGTTTGCTTAGGTCAGGCATATATTGTTCTAAAGACATTTTAGCGTTTTGCATGGTTAATAAAATTAAGGGACTACATACGACACCAAAATATTATTTAGGAGTGAAAGAGGAAATTAAGTTTTTTAATTTCCTAGTTGGGGGTAAAATCAAAATGTTCTTGAAGCCATTTTCTGTGTACATCTAATCACCTATACTCCCGTTAAGCGATTGGTCCGATCTTAGCCACTCCTATATTTTACATCACGCGACCGTTTTGAAATCGCGCCAAAAATTTCGCGCCCTTTTTAAAACCGGTTTTAAGCGTTGTTACATATTAATTTGTTTAATAACTAAACTTAAGGAAGGAAAGAACGAAAAGTTTGAGAAATTTTCATGGTCAATTTAATTTCATTTAAATTCAGCCTTAAAAAAACAAAAAACAACATAAATTAATAACCGTGACATTTTTGCGCGTGGGCTCAATGAAAATCGAAAGCGTTTGTCCTTTCAAAAACAAGGTTTTTCGTTTTAAAGTACTAGTATTAAGACTTGAAATTTTTAAGCAAATTAATTAGATTCTTATTGGGGTATTCGGGGAACGAACAACCCCTGTTTTCAATTATGGTTCTAGCTATTTCAATCGCGAACTTAATATGCTCATCGATTCGTTTCGGACCAACGATTAGCGAAGCCAAATATCCGGATACAAAGGCGTCCCCAGCACCAATTGTATCTTCGATATGATCTACTTTCTTAACAGGAAATTCTAAGGCGGAAAAATTTGTTTTACAAACGTATACGGCGTCTGGGCCACACGTCATAATGACGGTGCGACCTGATTTAGGCACGGGAAAGTATTCGGTATTCGCTATCAATTTAACGACCGATTTAGGGTCTGAAACGCCACTTTCTATTTGCGCGGCTAAGGTTTTCATTTCATTTTCGTTCCCAAATAAAATATCAACTCTTGGTATTATTTCTTTCAAATCTTTGGAGTGATTTTCGCAAATGTATTGGGCGGAAAGATTAAAGGCGAAAGTTTTGCCGCGAGAGTTAGCGTGTTTAGCTATTTCTATTACCGCGACTTTACTATGGGTTAAGAAATACCCCTCAACGTACAATATACGACAATTTTTAAGGACATTTTCAACTTCCGGAGTTTTTAAATATTGCAAATTAAAGCAATTCGCGGCTCCTAATTTAGCGCATAGGGTTCGTTTATCGTCTTCGGTAACTAGACCAGCTGTAATTCCCGTCGGTTCAGTTTCGTGTATGTCATAAAACGTTTTAACGCCGATTGATTTAACTTTCTCGGCTAATAATTCTCCAAATTGATCCCCACCCACGCAACCGATAAACGCGACGAGATTATCACCCAAAACTGGCTTCAGAAGCCATTGAGTTACGCGAGCCGAATTTTGGGCCGATCCGCCCGGAGTTACGACTAAATCCTCGAGAGTTTGAATTTCTTCTATTAAACCAGATTGTCTTTCGGTATATTCGCAATTTTCATCGATTTCGAGGCCGTATTTCTTCAATGTCGCGGAGGAACAGGTTCCCGAAAAGTCTAATAAAGCGTTTCCAACGTAACATATTTTTTCCATAAGTATATATTATCGAGAATTGTTGGGGGAATATTTTATGTATCAATAAAAGTTAAATGATTCTTTTATCTTACAAATTTTGCGTTAACAAAAATCCTATACATTTCGAATATACGAGAAGTTTTAATAACGTGACGCGGCGAACGTTAATTTACTTCTACGTACCTAAACTACCGCGTCCTCTACGCGCCTGCTCTTTTGTTTACTTTTTAAATAGATGCCCTTTAAATGTCACGTGACAAACTGCTAGCAACGTCACGCGTCTACATATATAACCTAACGCCACCTATAAATGTTAGGCCTAATACCTATACTTTTAGTTTTTGGAAACACTTCAAATCGCTTTTATATTAAATTAAGACTACCCGAGTATAAATTAGGTTAAAAAACGGTTAAATCTTACAAGGACGACGATTTATACGCAGATATTTCGCCGAAATTTGATAAGAATCATGGAATACGCGACAAAAACGCAAGCCGCTTTTCTAAGCCTAACTCGCACCGAGTCCGGGAAATTCGAATCGATTAAATATCGATCGAGTTGGCGTTGCTATGGAAACGCCTAAATTACATCCGAAGGGAAATAAAAATGATTCATAGAAAAGCACTGCTATAGGACGTCCCTTTAGCGCGAAAACTAGCGTGAGAAACACTCATTAAATGCCGTAATTATGGACCCAAGGTACCAGTTTAGGATCATACACAAAAAAGACCACACTGATCTTTCACGCGGAGTAGTTTAAACAAATTTTTTTCTTGGGTTAAATCCAAAAAGACTATATCGAAGAGTTAAATAGAAAAACTGTATTTAAGGGTTATAAATTTCGTTGCTAAAAATAAAAATGTTGAATCGAGTAAGACGCAAGACGGCTAAATACAGCGAAGTTCCAGCTGCAAGAAAAACTTCAACGAGCCCAGATAAAGAGCTGCATCAGTAAGATAAGATTTTCCCATATCTTAGTATAAGATAATATCTTTACAAATTTACAGAAATTTGCTACACGAAGAAAATATAATAGAAATTGAGGAGGATTATTTCATTAATTTAAATGAACAGATACAATTCCTCGAGCTTGAAGTTAATTATCTATATCCTTTGCAAAATTTAACATTTTAATCTCTAGCTGGCCTTTTATCCTTAACGTTTTAAATTCACGAAAACAGTTATGGAAGAATCGGAAAAATGTAAAGCCAATGATACAGAAGCCGAATTATTGCGTAATCAGTTAACTGTTCGTATTTCGAGATCTTTATCGAAATTTTTAGCTAAGCCTAGGCCCTTAATTTAGTTTTTTTTAAATAGGATTGCAAAAATGAAGTAAATGGATTAAGGCTCGACATTAAACAAAAGAATACAAAAATTGATTTACTTTCGACGCATAACAACAAACTAATTAACGATATGCGTGAATTAAGAGGTAAGATTTTCAAATTAAATTTTTAAATGTCACTGAAGGCCTAATTGACACCGTGTCTGAAAAGCAGAGGTGGAAGGAAAACAGAAAAAAGCTTACCTAGACGAGATCGTGCAGAATAAGAGGATCATAGATAATAAGAACGAAATTATTAAAGATATGGAGGATAAACAAGAGGAGTTGAAAGGAAAGTTGGAAGAATATTTAGACGAGATTAAAAATTTGAAAAATCAACTGACGGAAATGCATGAAAAAGTAGGCCAGTTTTTAAGGCACGTAAAATAATCGTAGAAAGAATTTACAATCTCGTTTGTTTCTTACTTATACAAGAATGAAGAACTGGAACAACTAATACAAAATAACGCTAAGGATTTGGAAAAGCTCCAAAAAGCTTTCCAGGATCAAGAAACTGTCTTAGAACGTTATAGATCGGGGCAGGAACGATTCAAATTGGATTATTTTAACGTTCGTTAAGCCTCGGTTTCAAAAATTGATCCATTTCTCACTAAGCCTACCGCCATCTTTTAACAATAGAAAGAAGTAAAGGATTTGAAACATCGACTTAAACAAGCCGAGCAAGCGGCTGACCACGAGAGACATATGAGGGCGAAAATTTACGAGGAGAACGAGTTACTGGTCAAAAGATTTAGCGAGCAAGAAACGCTTCTAACGGAAGTACGAGGCGAAATAGAAGAAGTAGGCTTAGTGTTAGGCCTAACGTAGTTTTTAAGAGGTTAATGCGCTTAATTTTTCAGAATAACTTCTCCCGTAATAAGCTCGAAGAAAGTAACAAGAATTTGGTCTTGCAAATCGCCGAATTGAAATCGGAAAAAGTTAAAACTAAAACCGAAATAGAAACGGCTAGAAATTTCCTAAAACAACTAACCGAAAAATACGCCAATTTGAAAACTGAGGTTAGATCTATTGCGCGTTGGCACACCTTGTTATTTTAATATAAGAATCAATACGGCCAAACCCACGTGTTGCCGATTGCACATCGATTCGTAAAGCGCGCTTTTCAAATTATATTTTACACGTGTTTATCTCCTCTAGTTATCGGAGCAAAAACGTCAGTTAATCAACGCCGAGTTACACGAAACAAAATTATTATCTAAAATTGACGTTTTAGAGGACAAATGGAAATTGATTAGTGAGGAGAATGATTTCTTGAAAAGGGAAAACACGTTGGCTCAAGAAGAACTCGAAGAGTTTAAAAATCAGGTTAGGCGTTAATAATTAGGTTCAACTTCGGAATTAAAAATTGTTTTTCGTTATTAACAGATATCTAAAAAAGATTCCGAAATGGAATTTTTAGAAGATAAAGTTGTTTCGATGCAAGTTTGCCTCGAAGAACTGAAACAACACAACGAAGCCACGGCTCAATTGCAATCTAACCGCTGGTTACAACTTGTTAATTTAGCTCAAGGCATTCAAACTCTCAGCCAAAAAGCGGCTCAAAATCAAAACCAAAATTCTCAAATCGACGAACTTTAAAATTTAAATATTAATATCAACTTATTCCGTGTTTTCAACCATATTTCTTCATTAATTTTTGTAAATCCATAGTTATAATCTCATTAAAAATATCAGTATTTCCAAAGTATTACCCGAAAGGTATGGTTAGTAAGGACCAAATGTATTTAAAAACGCGAAATTTATTGTTAAACCTTATATTAAAACAATAAAAAACAAAAAAACAAATACGAAAATAAAAAAATATTAAAAAGTATGAGCGCTTATGATTCAGTGATATTTTTACCATCAGGTAAGATGCAATATGTTTTTAACCAATCATTTTCATTGGCACCAGAGACGTCCCAACTTAGGAAACTGGGCCTCCAACGTATACGTTTTGTCCAATCATCGAACGACAAAGGTTTGTAAAACTAAATTTGAAATCTCTTTTTAGCGATTATTTTAGATCAAATGGAAAGCGCAGCGCAAAAATCTTAAAGACAGTGCAATTTAAGTCGTCTACTAATACAAAAAGAAGGCGACTTTAAATGGGCTATAAAATTAGGAAATAATCCGTTTAAAGCGCATATGTTTTAGGTAATTCGCGCCTTTCACAAGGTTTTAAGAGTTGAATATAAAAGTTAAAAGCGTATGCGTAAAAATGAACCTTTGACCCACCTGATACCAGCTTTCGAGGCTGATGGTCATAGGTTCGTGACCGTGTTTAGCCGAGAAACAGGCTCGAGGATAAGGGCTTAAATTAGCTTTCAAGTTGTAGTTAAAATTACCGCCAAGGCTAACTCCCGCTCGTAACATCTATCGAGAAGAGAAAGATGTAAACGGCACGTTAGAGGAGTAGGGATCAAAGACCTTCAGAGATAAAAGCGCGCAAAAGCGAATATAGAGCAATATCCAGCATTTGTGCGGAGAAACTGACTCTAGGCTATCAAGGCACGGGGGTGTAGCTCAGTGGTAGAGCGCCCGCTTTGCATGCGGGAAGTCCTGGGTTCGAGACCCAGCTCCTCCATATTTTGCTAATTAAAGACGTCTACGCTAAGCCTAATTAACTATAATTATATCTACACGATATTACATATAAAGAAAAATTACCAAAATTGGTCACTAGCTTCTGAACTGACTGAACACTTCTGCTCATGTACTTTTGGTCATAAAATCATTGGGCTTGAGATTACCCAAAAATTTAGTTTTAGTACTATGATTATGATTAAAACTATACTTGTAGCATTAGACTAAAAATGTTATCCTATTCTTTACGTTAATAACCAGAACAATGCCCGATAAGAAATGAGGTCAGAAATAAGGCTTTCTTTAACCAATAACTATCACTATTACCGTTCTCGTTAAGTTAAATATTATTTGTTCACACTATATCACAGATTTCCTACCTAAACTTTGAAACTAATCGATACCATTAGTTAGAATACAAAATTTCGTATCAGAGTAATCAATACTTCGACCGCTTTTGGCGTGAAATTACATCAGAAGTAAATAATGTAAAGAAGTATAACAAAACATTCAAAACTTACAAGAATTCTTCCAGCAGCTTCGCCACCGACTCTCGCTATAGACTGTGGTCGAAAGACGTAGTTTTCAGTCGATTTACTTCTGGGACATTTAAATTGAACGATTCCTTCTACTCCTAATTGAATACCGAATGAAACTTGAACCAACCAGATGTTGAGCGCGTACAATGGTATATGCATGGCTGGTCGGTAAATGAACTCGTCTTCCGAGCAATTTTGGCTTTTTAAGTCCAGTAATTTTCGACCCAATAACTATATAAGAATAATATATTGTTATACAAGATCAAGTCTAACGCTGTTTAAAGGAAAGGCTTACCTCAACGTAAGTTGTAGATTTATTTTCGTTGATGTTAAACGTGATACGACCCAGTTCGAAATCTTTTCCCAAGAAATTGGCTTCACCGTTCATTGAGGCTTGAACTTTATATTCCGGTGGGTTTGTTGGGTATTTAACCCCCGCGAATATACCTGTAAACATTAAAATAGTGCATGTTGAATGCAATGAACTAGATACCAACGTTTTAGGCTTAGAGGAAAAAATGCTACTGACCTCCGTCAAAAACAGCGTTGGCCATATCGCGTCCAACTTTACGTTTTCCGCTGCAATGACTCCATCTATTATACATTTTTCCATCTTCCTCAAAGGCTTCGATGGGTTCTTTGGAATTTTCCTGATGATTGAGCCAATTATCGCAAGTTTCGTCATCCCAAAGCATACTAGCTCTACGCTTCCGGTTATTGTTGGCTCCAACAGATGCCTTTAACTTCCGGTACAAGTTGAGGTAATGCTCGGTTTGCGGTAAATCTTTGTACTCGAAGTATTTGACGATAGTGTTTTGGGCGCATGAGATAGATTGTCCAGTGGAAACTAGTGCTAAGCCTAATCGCTCGTCGATGGTGTTAAATCCGTAAGATGGCCATTCTTCGACTATACGAAATATTATTCCAACTCGGTATTAAATTCACAATAGGCTTAAGAGTAGGCCTAACTTATAGGCTCAATTTTGGGCCTATAAGTAATTAGGCTTAGATAAACGTACCTCCAGTAAGACCTTGTTTCTTCATAACCGAAACTAATCCATCAGCTACGACAGTTTTAAATTCGCAAGAAGAATTAAGCAGTGACTTGGCTATCCAATCACGAGTTAGCGATGACTTAACCGAAGGTAGCAAGGCTCGTACAACGTGAATTTGATAAATTGTAACTGCCTGGCATTTCTCAGCTAAACTAATAAGCTCATTTTCATAAACTCCGCCAGTTCCCATGGCTTCCATTAATTGGAATACGAGGTCATCTTCGGTGGGACAACCGGAAGCTCTTCGGTACATAAAAGAGATCAGTGTTCGGTAACAAAAAGCTCGTACTTTTCCGGGAACATTTTCTTTGACTAGTAATGAACTCAAACTATTGGCTAATACTCCGCGCAGGTTTAAAGGCGTTTTCATATCGGTGACTCGATTTAAAACGGAAACTAAGAACGCACTAGAAGGAGTGGGAAGTGACGAGAGGGAAACCGTTAAGTGTGTCAAGACAGAACTTCCGTTTGGAATGTCGGATCGAGTTGATAAAAGGTCCATCAAATCCAAAATTAACTGTTAAAAAATGTACATGGTTGCATTAAAACAAAAATTTATGAAAAGGGTTTAAGATCATTCTCAATATCTAATATATATCTAAATACGTATTCCAATTTAAATTTTGTTATATTAATTTTGTACCACGTATAAGTGCTCTATTAAAAGAAGCCAATCAACAGGGGCAAACAACCTAATGTTACTCCTATGAGCGCCTGTAGAAATGTTCTACTTGCAGTACTTCTACGTGCAGAGAGAAGTCAGTTTACAGGGGCAAAAGATTTTATCTAACGTGCTAAAATTAATATTTCAATTTTAATTTATTCTATATAGGTATTACTGATGGACACAAGTAGAAAATTCAGCATTGCATTTTTAGTGACAAGATAAAATCAAAAACTTGATATTTCCATAAATTAAAATGTTGAAGAGAGTTACGCGTATTTATGACGACTTTTTAGTGCCATGTAGAGGCAAGAAGGATCAGATAAGGAGAGGAAAAGTGGGGCTGCGTTGAGTTAGAGAGAGAAGAGCCAACCTCCCACTCGGGTGGAAAGGGACCTGTTGTCACGTGGTCGCTAGCTAGCGCGTCTCGTAAAGGATTCGTTTTACCCACGTGACAACAATTTACCACGAAGCATCTCTATCCCCCGTTCTCCCAGAGTGGGAGTTTAGGCCGACGCAGTAGGAGCCGCGCCGTTCCCACTTTTCCTCTCCTTATCTGATCCTTCTTGGTAGAGGTTACGAATAAACCTAATCCCGGCCCCTGGCGAATTAATTTATATTTATTTTCTAGTTAGTTGTGACTGACATGTTCCGAGCATAATCGGACAATTTTTCAAGATTGGCATGCTTTCTAAGGTAAGTAGCTAATATTTCCGTCCTCTGCATGCCCAAATTAAAATTTTGATCAGATTGGATTGTGACGTTGTGATTTCTTGCCGTGGGGGGATCTTAACTAAAGCTGTAAGGGATCTAATTTAAATGGATATTGATTTGAACTTACATTTTCATATTCCGAACCGCCTATAGTAGTAGCCAATAATATAGCAACAACACAAGGATTTTTGTCTCCATTTATGCAATAATTTATAATAGTTTCCGTTGAGAGTGTTTTTTGTACCAATGGCAATAATAACTTATCTCCAAGTTTGGTTTCAAGCTCTAACGTTTCTAACAACAGCGTTACTGGAAGAAAACAAGTTTAAATCACCACTTAAAACATTAAAATTAACTTACATATATTTCTATCAGATTCTTTTAAAAAATTTGGATCAAATCCTTCCAATTTTTCGCGCAATGAATGCAATCGATTGAGTTCGTACGTTTCTAAAAGTTAAAACAAATATACGATGGTTTAGAAAAATTAATCTTAAATTTAATGTTAATTTTAATTGCGAAACTAACCAGTGGATGTTGAAGATGCCAGAGTAGCGGGTTCAAAGTTAAATTCTTCTTCTAATTGGTTTAAATCCTGGTCATTTATGCTACGTTTCATTCTGTGTTTAAGTTGTAAAGTGAAAGATGTTTTAACCGCCAGGTGGCGAAATTCTTCTTCAACACCTCGACGTCTCCGCCGTCTTCTTTTATTATCTATCTCATTAACAGCCATATTAAGCTCACCCTCTATTGGTTATAAAAATTTCGTTTCAATATCTCTGGCCAAATACATTTGGTTGACGAGGTTTTAGTCTTACCAGCGGATATCAAGTCACCATCGCGAAATTTTTGAATTTGTACAGTATTTAAATCCATATTTTCCATCTTATTTAAACCTTTTATTTTATCGCCATTCATTGGGGATAATTTCAAAACGTCATCTTTATCAACCTTTTTAACGACCGTTAATTGGTCAGTACTAGTTGAAATTGGTGACGCGGTTGTCGTTGATGTTTCAGTTTTACTGTAAAATTAGGCTTAATGAACTTGTGACATTCCAAACAAGGCTTAGCATTACCCCAAACAAGGCTACGCTCTATCCCAAACAAGACTTAGCTTTACCACGGTCTCGTCTCAAACAAGGCTTAGCTTAACTATAACTTACAGATGCGTATAACGTGTTTTGTGCATCCCTAGAGGGCTAATTTCGTCTTTAGATATTTCATTTATGATTAAATTGGTGCTGAAAATCTCAGTCATGTGACGTTTGAAGTTCCTTACACTTTCGTCAGTATCATTGGCAGCGAATAAAACTTCGGGGATCCTGCCGTCTGCCAATTGGACGAATTCGTATGGCATATCATATACGCTTTGATATTTACCTTCAGAGTTTAAAATTAGGATTAAAGTTAGGTCTAACAAACATAGAACTAAAAATCATTTCTTACGAACTTACTGGGGTCAAATACTTCAACCTCATTCTGGTCGAAATATACTTTTTCGGTGGTAGTAATAGGTTTATTGGTAAATACAATAACTTCCGCATTTTCAAAATTACGTTGTTCAGGTTTCTCCATGCCGAAAACACGACGAAAAAAACCTTTAACTGATTCCCAGGCATTGCTTAACCAATCTCTAAAACCTCTTTTGGTCCGACGTAACGGTTCTTTACTTAAGTCGACATTTACGTCACGTTTCGAACGTTTCCTAGAGAAACCACATACAGATGTATTAACCAACTTGTTTTTATAGTATAGATGTAAATATTTCTTACTTTTCGTAAGAAGTTGGTATTCCTTTAATCTGTGATAATTCGACTAAGTACTTGCAAGCGGGCAGCAAATAATTTCCATTAACTTCTAAAAATAAGTATTTAAAATAATTTTGCTACTTAATTAAATGAATCCTGTTTTTAAATTTTTACTATCTATTGATGATTACTAGCTACAACTAATTAGGGTCATTCGCTGTAAAAAATGGCTTTAGCTTGTGTCCAAAGAGGGAACTAAAACTACTAGGGACAACTCAATAGGAGGTGGCCTATATCCAACCAAAATAGCTTAATTGGCTATTATAGAGCCTACATTTAATGATAAGGTCGCTTTCGCGCGGTTGTTTTCGTAAAATTACTTAATCCAGAAACTCCTACCTTTCATTCAAAACTTAATATTCAGTAATGTACCAGAATCATACTACGTCATCAAGTAGTAAAAAATTATATCCATATAATTTTAATTTAAGTTTTTTATAAACGTATCAACCCAGAGTAAAATTTTGAATATGATTTTTTTAATAGTATGAAAAAACTATTACGCATATGCCTTCGATAAAAATTGTGACAGCCTCCCTTTAATTCTAAAATTGTTTATAGTTGAAGATATTAAGAGTCATAATCTGCATATAGGGGATTAGTAAATTCTTACCTCCCATACAGTATAGTGACACATCGAGGTCAACTTCAATTTGACCTCCAGCTTCGCCCCAAAGTTCATTCTTGCTAGTATAATGAAATTGCCTGCTATCACCTTTCTAAAAATAATAATGAGACCCGATATTTTATCAAAATTGATTGAAATTTGATAATGAAAATCGATATTTTAATCTAACTGATTCTAAAACTAAAACCTAAACATGATTATCAGAATTAACTAATTCGTATCATTATTATATTGGAAAAAAATGAGCCGTAGACCAAACAATTTTAACCATTGTTTCGTAGGAGGAATTAAAACTTGATTTCCGCTACAACTAATTCCCAACAAAAAGAACTTTCTATAGACAACCAAAATTAAATCGTACATGCGAGGCCTCAAGGAAAACTAGTTTTGATATTTTATACAAAAAATAAAATAAAAAAAAAAAAACTTTCCGTACCAGGAATTTATACCCCCGTCAGTACCTGTACGGGAATTTCATATAAACCTACTAGCACTTTAAATCTACCCACAAACCCAAAGAAGGTTTCTGACCTAACCTAAGGCCTTTAAGAATTTTTTTGAAATTAAAATTGAAAGTTTTAAAAATTAAATTTTTCGGAAAAAATTGTAAAAATTATATTAATTTTCTTTTAAACTTAATTTAAACGATTTTTTAATTAAATCATTAAAAATTAAAAGTTCAAAGAATTTACAAACAAATATTAAATTATTTTTAACTTATTAGGAAAGCATGCTTAACAAGGATCTAGTTTGAAATTTGAGAATCATCCGCTTTATTCCGACCGTGAATCATTTTAAACTCGGCTTAAAAGGCGTGACCTTTTGCTCGTTGCCCGGAGGCAAGAAATTAAATTATCAATGGATCCTTGTTAAGCCTACTTTTAAACTAAGTTATAACTATTCCTATCTTAATATTAGTTCATAAATTGTTTTACTAGAAAGTAAGGATTATTTTAACGATAAGAAATCAATAGAAAATCACTAATTGTGATCGTACTTAATTCTCACTTTAAATAAATAATTTTAAAAACTTACTTTACAGTTTAATTTAGTCGCTAATGGTTTATCATCAATTACATATTTCGTTCTGTCATCAGATTGAATTTCGCGACCAATATCGGCCGATTTACTTAAACTAATCGCGATTAAACTAATGACAACGCTTAATAACTTAATCCGCATTTTCATAATGTTAAATTGGTAACCTTTAAACTATTTTCAATTTTTGATAGTTAGGCTTAGCAATAATTGAAAAAGGTATTACTACGAAAAAGACATTGTTTAATCAACCGGCTTCCTAGACTATCTCCAAACTAGTGTTACCTTAGGACTAACTCTCATTTTTCATACTAAAAAAGGGGGCTGGAAAAAAGGGGTGAGTTACAGAGCGTGCGCGGTTGCCGTTTTTTTTTAAATTACTGAACTTGGAGTCATATGACCTTGGATTGTGGTGGAATCTTTAAATCGAAAAATGCGTAAACTCTTATTTTAAAATATGAGTTATTCTTTATAAGAAGCAATTATTGAAGTTCTATGAACTAACTATGAGTTAAACAAACATTTAAGATTTTGCGGTAAAGGGAAAATGAAATAAAAATTAATTGAAGAATTTATTCTTTAAAGTATAACTTATATAAACGAATCAACAAATTCGGTGTGTAGCTTTGGAAAATCCCTAATAAGACCTAAAATCGTAAAAATTGGGGTGCATAATTCCCTGGCATTAACAAAAGGCTCCAACCTGACCTAAAACCCTGCGCTTGCCTACGACACAATTTAATTATTGAATTGGTATTACGAGAAAGGAAATATTGTTTCAGTAAACCTTTAACCTTTTAATTTCAAGGTGAAAATTTTAAATCTTTTGGTTGATTTACTATGAAGCGATTGTTCATTTCTCTAAGAAAACCTTTTTAAAACTTAATTTTAATCCAAGTTGTTATAAAGTCACGAACCTAATTTATTCACCCGCTAAGAAGAAAAAAATTATTGAACCGTTTTTGATTTAAATTAATATGTCTAACAATTTTGTTTCTCTTTTGTTTAGGAACCTCCCCGGGTTTCAAGGTCTGGCATTTCACGTTAATTCCGAGTTGTGAGAGGTTAATAAAAATTATGTTTTGTAAATAATAAAGGCAAAAATGACTAGAAAGCTGTTTAAATATAACCGTTAGGCCTAAATAGATTCAACATCCCGTTTCCTCAAAAAGCGTGGAATTAAAGATACGATGAAACGTAATTAAAATTTATATCCATTTGTTTCAATGAAATATAGAAGAAAAATTAAGACTAAGAATTAAAATAGGCTTAGTTTTTCTCCACCATAAAGTAGTAGTCTCATAACTCGTTAACTTAATAATATCATAGGCTTAGCGTAGTTCCAATTTAAACAAAAAATAAAGAGTGGTTGACACTTAAAATGGTTGTATTCGCACTCGAGTTCATTGAATTCAGCTTTTGTACTGAAAAGTTCAACATTTTGTACACCTGATCTCAAAAGTGTCTGCCTCCTTGGTCCAAAGTTAATTTATCCTTTATATTTAACTATTCAAATCAGGGTCAGATAAAGATCAGGGGTGGGACTCCTAATTGAAGTATTTGGAGAGTTTGTTAAAAGCTCAGGGGAGAGATTTAAAACTGATGTTTCTCCAATTGGCGCCCCACCCCTAATCCGACCTTGATTCAAACAAAATAATTGATAATCATTTTACCCTCTCTTTAATTATTACCCAATAACATAAACAATTTTAAATTCGCGATCAGTTTTGAAACATAAATGTAGTTGAGGCGGATGAATGCCTCAAAATGTTTGGCCTCGAAGCTTCTGCTTGCATGTAAATGACAAGCCTTTTTTCGACGAAATATATAATTTTAAAACAGCTCACATTAACCATTTATTTATTTTTTCGTGCTATACATACATCATTTACGCAATTGAGCATTTAATTATAATTTTGAGCAATTTTAATTTCCATTGTTGTAACTTTATAAGCGCAGTAGAAAAAGATTTACTCCAAGTAGTTTTACAGGAATATTTTACGTGTCTTAAGGCCCGTTTACAAAAGAGCGGAAAGCTGAAGCGTAAGCCGATGCATGGAGCAATAACAACAGGAGGCATAGGTTCATACATCATTTAAAAATGAGATTTTGGAAACTATGCCTCCTCTTGTTATTGTTCCATGCATCGGCTTACGCTTCAGCTTTCCGCTCTTTTGTAAACGGGCCTTAAGACTATAATGTATTTTTGTACTGAAAATGGGATCTTTCACATTTACGCGATTGTGCACCCCCAACAATATTTTTGAGGATAATCAGGAAAAAACACTTTGTTTTCAAATCCGTAGACGAAGAATTTCCCTTGACGATTTTTCCAAGAATAATAACATTCGACCAATGGTATGATCCGTACCTTTTGACGCTACATAGAGAGCTTTCAATTAGGCTTAGCTTTAAGCCTAATGACTAAGCATATATTTGAGACTAAATTTACCTGCTCTAAAGTTCGCTCCAAAGGGAAAGCGGTTTGGTGTTCGCTGACTAAAGTTTGAGACGCAACATTAACGGCTTCGTCAGGAAAGTATTTAATTGGTTCAACCTAAACGTTTCTATAGTTAATTTCATAACAGGCTTCAAATGGGTGTACTCTTACTTTAGACCCAACTTCTTCAAAAGCTACTTCACCAGTAACTTGCCGCACTTTTTCAATAGGAATCAAAGTAGATTCGGTGATCTTATCATCAATATGAGTTTTCCTGTAACGCTCGTGTTTGTTTACCAATCTCGTTTACTTCAAATAAAATTAGTTTCAAAAAATCTCACCATTCAACCTTAAGCCTAACGAAAAAACGCAAATTTCCAGTTTCGAGACAAATCTTACAAGGTCTATGTCCCTTTCCAGAACATCTTTTACATCTACATTCAAAATTGCATATTTAAACAAGAGTTAAGCCTAATTAAAAAAAGGTACTTGAAGGTAAATAGTGCTTATCATTAAGCCTATTTTGAGGTAAAAATTAAGGTTGAAACCGAACCTTATTTTTAAGTGTTTTAAATAAGCGAATTAATTTATGTTTGTAAAATTTCTTTTTAAATTATAAAAATGGTCCCAAGTACACGGAAGATAATATCTAACTCTTAAAAGGGTTTGGCAAAATGAGTTTTGCCATGGCCAGGATGGAAGCTCATTATACGTGGCATAAGGTGGAAACTCCTAGTAGTACGCTCCTGGCAGTAAAAATCTCTAATATAACGAGTAACTATTTTTAAAATTTAAACAATATGTGGGCGAAAAGCTGTCTTGGCTTGGTAGAAAATAACTTCGTTCCAACCAAGTAAGAAGCCTCTCCCATCCCTGCAGTTATAGGCTACTTATTACATTAATATATTCATGCTTGTGAATAAATTCATAGTATTATAGGTCTCAATGTATTCGAAAAGTGAGACATACTCTTTCTTTCCAGTTCCGGAACAGTTGGTACAAATCTTTTCTAAATTATTTCCTTTTTGAACCTTCAACCCACTTCCGTAACACTTATTGCAATTCTCCTAAAATAAGGTGGCAAATGTTTTTTTAATATTTCTAATAATAAAATATTGTTAAATGTGGTTTGAGGATTGATGATAATACCTTCTTTTTTCCGTGACAGGCATTACACATTTTTCTACCCATTCCACCACAGTTATGACATTGCCTAACGACCGAAGTATTTGGTACTTCCATAGTTTTTTCGCCATCATTAAAAGATTTTGGAGCATTGATTGGTATCTCCCACGGTCCAGGCGCGTGACCCACACTTATAGGTACATTGGCTATGGAGTGGTTAAAATTTAAGTTAACTATCCCTTATCATAATTACGCTTAACTATTAATTACTTCTATATGGTTCGAAATGCCACGAAGTTTCGCGTTTCTCACAGAATGTTTCCAAGGAATACTTTGATAGACAGATATTTGTCAGTCAAGATTATCAAAATAAAGATTTTCTAATCATAATTTAGGGTGGATTTGAATGGCTTATATCTAAGCAGGAATGTACATACAAATATCTATATTCATAGATTAATTATTGATCTAAATAAACTAATAATAGAGATAAAAGGTAACCTAGCTTCGAAACTGCTTCAAACTCAAGTGAAATAAGACTACAATTATATCAAATCCACCCAATTTTTGAACCTGAATTCTAACATCTCAGTTTGATGTTCTAAGTGTCATTAGTGTACTTATACTAATTATTAAAATTAAACAATATTATATTAATTAATCTTACGTGAAATATGCTATCGGAATTAATAGAAAGAAGTATCATATCCTTAGCTGGAGTGCTACCGTAACAACAAGTTTTTTTGGCAAAAGAAACAAGAGCTTCGCGAACTTGGTATTCTTTGATTTCTGGTAAACTGAAATTAAGTTCTATCAATAAATCCACATTATTATAATCTTAATATAAGATTAATATACTTAGTTTCAGTTCTTTTGGTTGGCATATGATTTATGTCAATCGTATCATGTGGATTATACGATGGCGGTACAGCCGGAACTTGAGATCAACAAAAATTGTAATAAATATAAAACAGCAAGTATATTTAAGTATCCTACAGCAAGCTAAAACTTTAATTGATGCGAAATATTCAAAATCTAGTTCTAATTTGCTCGAATTTTCAGAAATTATGAACACATTTAAACTCAAATACACCTCAAACTGGCAGCAAGCTGCAGTTAGAGATGGACGAACAAAAATTATTCTTCTCCAAACATATTATTTACTTTAAATTTTTTAGCTTGAGCCCTTTAAGTACTTATTCCAAGTAGAAAAACTCACCGAGCTCAAATGATATTCCTTCGTATCCAGGTATCTTGGCCATTTCGGGCCCAATACCAACGACGCTATCATTACCAGCGCCAGGATAGGATATTTGTTTAATCGGTTCAGTTGGTACCATGGCCATACTATCGTCGTAAACCCGGCGAGTTGCGGACTCGGGTCTCAAAGGGTAAGTGCCTACCGTCGTGATATAATCATCAATTGCCTCCTCGGGTTCTTCCGAAAATATTGGAGGGGTCAAAGGTTTAACTACAATAGGTTGAACCTCTTTAACCTTCGAAGTCTGAGGCGTTAACGGTTTGACCTTGTGAACCTTAGGCTCCGTTTGTCGTTCCTTTACAGGAGACGGCGAGATGCAAGCATCCAAGTAGTCGTCTAAAGAGCTCATGGATTCCAAAAATCCATTGGATGGAGTAATAGTAAACAAGGAGTCGTTGATATCGGTAACTTGTTTAGATTTACTGGTTAGTTTAAAAGTTGGTCCAAATCCATCTTGTTCTTGAGCAAAACCGGGGAAACCTAAAGGATGCTTATCCATAGCGTTACTAATCATTTAAGTTCGATATTTGAATTACGGTCATATAAACTTAAGGCAATTGACGAAGCTTCGCAGACTCTTTCGTGCTGTATTTTCCTCAAATGGTTAAAATATTATGATATTTTAAGACCCGAATCGCGTCAATGTCAGTGGGCTAAGGTTGAATTCAATATATACCAAATTTATCGAACGGCAGGTACCTTATTGGGGACAAAGACTATATGGCGCAATTCACTTAATATCCAATAAGTGACGTCTTTTTCTTGTTTTATGCTAATATTTCTTCCACAAACCGTTATCAACTTCTCATTATTCAACCCATAACGCGTCTCCACCCGTTGATTCGATAAAATCGAACTCTTAAAACGTTCTTATTGAGGGCAAATTGGAATAACGACCGATATCCGGCGACTATTTCATGTTCTATGGTAATTTCGCTTCCACGAACGCTTTGATACGTTCGAAAGCGTTACGTTTTGCTCGCGTTTCATGTCGATATCACAGTACGCGTAAAACAAATTGTCATATTTAAATAGTTTTCTAGAGATTCACGCGTTACTAGGTAAACGGCCATGAAAATCCGTGCCTTAGCGCGACAATAAAACTGTCGATTAATGTTCTAGGCCGAAATCCGGGATATTTTACTCTTAATCCCTCGAGTATTAAGTTCATGTGGCAACGCGACACGTATACACTTTTGAAAAACACGTGATTAAAATCGATTTAGCATACACATATACTGTATGTATGTATTTTATAATAAGAGGATTGAGATATGTGCAAGGAAAAATAAGTGTAGGTCACGCGTGTACATCGTATTGATGGATCACGCACGCACGTGATATACCATATATAGTCATTAACGTGCGTGATAGACGTCTGTCACAACAAGTTGACATAGATACCTTGTATGCTATTGTTAGAATACTTGAGATATTGAAAAATAAATACTTTCATAATTTTATTTAATGTAAAGTATGTAGGAATTAAGGATGGTCTAACATTTCTACATTTTAGACGCAATATTCGAATTGTAACACATTGATTATATTAGCTTCAAATATCACTAAGAACACTTAATAAGTACGATGGTTAATACGGACAACCCCAATAATTATTCTTAAGGGAGTAAAATTCCTCTTCAGTTGCGTTACAACAAGAGAAAAAAAATAAAGCAAAGCCGTCCATGCGTAATTATTATATTACCTAATAGGCGGATGAAAGTAGATGCGCGGGAGTTTATCGCTCGCAATCCGATTGGCTAGTTCAATAACTAGGAGGGAGATGTCATTACTTCTGACATTTTTACTCTCTGTCTCAATTTGGGAATTGATTACAACTAACAAGATATACTCTAGACTGTGTCTTAGGCTATTTAAGTATATAGAAAACAATAGTATTCAGGTAATTTTATTCGTACAAGGGTTATATCGAAAGAGATAAATTTTATAAGGCAAAATTGCGCAAAATATCACTCGCAGCTTATACATCGAATTTTTAAGGCAAAAAAGCTTACGATTTTTAACTTCTAGCATCATAATATGTGAACTATAGAGAGCTAGACCATGGTTAGATGGATAGTTAAATATCGTACAGGCTCATATCATAAGGGCGTTCTAAATATATGATCAAAAGTTCATAGAACTTTGTAGAAAAGGTGAAAATCTTATGCACGGTTTTATCAGTTTTACGAGGGGGTGTGGCAATATTAGTGTAAGCCACAAATTGTGATTTTTGGTTATCACTCAGGGAATGACTATAATCCTAGGGTCCAATTTTAACCAT
The DNA here is from genome assembly GCA_963920705.1 of Odiellus spinosus. Lineage (NCBI taxonomy): Eukaryota > Metazoa > Arthropoda > Arachnida > Opiliones > Phalangiidae > Odiellus > Odiellus spinosus. The sequence goes on along the minus strand of OY987229.1, from coordinate 19,396,342 downwards.
TTCGATCATTTGAAAATAAATCTGTTGGGGGGGGGGGGGGGGGGTGATATTTCGGTCATTTGAAAGTAAATCAATTTTTAATAACCCATTTTGTCTCAAAACTGGGGTGATTTGGTTATAGCCCAGGGGAAAGGTTCAAATCTGAGGTGACTCCGTTTATATGGCACCAGGAGCCCCAAACAAACCTTAATCCGGCTATGATCTTATAAAAAGAAGGCGCCATTAGTCTTTATCGCAATTCCACTTAAATCGCTTTGGCGAAAACTAATTTGAGGAACTTAAAAAGATCTGATTTTCCTAGTTTGGGCGTAAAATTTGGGGCATAAAAAATAGTACGAAACCGCGGGAGTTCTCAGTAGTAAATGGTCCACTTTTCCTACTAAGTTCTATCAACTTTTGTTATTATTAATTCGAGTATATAATTATAATATCTATACTTATAAAATATTTTCAAAAATTAAAATTTGATTTAAATTTTGTTCTGTAGGCACTATTCTAGGCGTTTTTTTTTACTGACAAGGCTTAAGCTCCATAGCTCTGAATAAACTCAGATCTCACATTTTAATAATACAATATTGGTCCATTATTTAATTACTTGCGAAATAATTTGAAATATGTCCAAAAAAATCAGTTTGAGTTTTATAAACCAAGCATTTAAAGGGACAATGAAAAAGAAAATTAGGTTAAATATTATAAAAAATATTTTTAAAATTAAGCACGTTTAACTGTCCCAAGTTTAAATTACTGACAAACCTGAATTAATCCGAGTTTTTAAATTTTTGATAGTTTCGAGATACCGGCTCCAAGTTCAGGTATATTATATTTTAACCTCTTACTTTTTTTCTTGTTTGACAAAAATTAGGTTGGTTAAACTTGATAATAATATTTAAACCAAAAACAAACACCAACAAAGAATTATATAATTATGCAAAAATCGCAACAACCGCAACAACATTTGGAAGGGTAGTCAGGGAAAAAAACCATGTTTTCAAAGCCATAAATGTGAAATGATCCTTCAGTATTTTTCCATCGATAAAATATCTCCGAAATTGGGATGATACGAACTTTATGGCGCTGAACGAAGTAAATTTCATTACGAATAATTCATGGAATAATTTGATTTATCCATGAATAAGAAAGGGATAATGAAGCTTAACAACTTGATTTTCTATCGACTCTATCAATTGTTAAAATATGCCTGAGATTAGTTCAAACTCTTGTGAACTCGAGTTCACAATTAATTTGGTTCAAACAAGGTCTGCCACCTTACGCTGTTTAAAGGGATACTAGACGCTGATTAAAAGTTATTTTTAATCTATTGTAAAAACCGTATTAAAACTCATTAAAGGTTTCGAGGTAATTTATAGATAATTATCAAAATCTAGCTAAGCCTAAATCAGTCGATAAGATATTTTAGACTAGAAATATTCGTGTGAAAAGTTATTTGGTCCTTAACTGAACAAAATTCTTGATTTAAAACGCGCCATTTCAAAGACTATAACTCTCAATGGCTTCAGCAATTGAGCCTAATTTTGGAACCTTTTTTGTTGGTAATTAACGGCGTATTACCACGAAACCTTTAGCGAGTGTTGATAACGTTTTAAGGCATGTTTTAAGTCTATATCGATTAAAAATAACTTTTTTCCAGAGTCTGGTACCCCTTTATCGGCGAGATATCAATCTTTTCGTGGATCGTTGTTAAGCCTTCTTTCGGATTAAGTTACCAAATTTGTAAATTATTATACTATAGTAAATTTGACCAAGTATTTAGAATCGATAGAAAAAAAGGTCACTTGTTAGCTAGCTTCATAAATAATACCTGTTCAAGAATTCGTTCTTGTCTGTAAGAATTTTCGTGCTGCTTTACTAAAGCTTTAGAAACGTCTACAACTGCTGGGTCAAAGAAACGACTAATCGGTGCCACCTTTAATATTTTAAAAGTGTAATCAGGGGGAATTAAACGACATAAAACAACTATTCCATCAAAAGAATAAATTACCCTAGGTCGTTTTTCTTCGAAAGCCGTTTCGCCTGTAACTCGGCGAATGTATTTGATTGGTACAGTGGCCGTTTCCGATATTTCGTCATCAACATGATTTAACCTTTTGATTGGTACAAAAACCATTTAAGAAATAATTCGTGACGTCATGAAACAATATATTTACAATATAATTGAAAAGGGCCTTAAATCCCGTTGGAAAAACGGTAATTTAGGTGCCTCCCAAGTTTTGTAAATACGTATAATGATTAGTAATTACCAATTAACTTCAAGTCGAATATAATAGCGTAATTTTCCCTGTTCTTTACAAGTTTTGCAACCTTCGTGACCATTACCGCCACAGCTTGGACAACTGCGAGACAATTACTCGAAATTGAACGTTAAATTATTTGAAATTTAAGTGGTGGTTAAATCGTACCATTTCCGCCCTGCGCCAGAACATTGGTCGCATACGTCATCGTTAATTCTTTTGCCTTTACCTTTGCACCAAGTACATTGAACCTGAGGTTATCATTCATATCAAATTTAACAGTGATTTTTATATATCTTTGACGTTACGCTTCATGAAAGAGCATCCAAAATAAATATGGTGGGTTTTGGCGCCAATTTAGGCTCGGGTTTTGGCGACAATTTAGGCTTGGGTTTTTAAAGTGAAGGTGACAGAATATTTACTAAGAGTTTTCAGTTTCGGATTTATTTTCTCTCCTGAGAAGCAAATAGCTGCTAAATTGATTTTATATTATGGGTTGTAAACTTTAAAGTGGTGGTGACACGATTTTTACTGAATTTTTTCGTATTGGTTGTGCATTTTCTTGAGAAAAATGGGAAATACCATGAAAACATTATGTAGGGGTGAGGCTACACTTATCGCCTTGTTTTTAACTAGGCATAGATTTCAATTACAGCCCCTCCCTCCCCCGTAACAAAGTGTCAGTCCATTTTGGATACCCTTATCAAAAACGTAAGACTAGTAAATCTATCAAATAATGTACCGAACAATTTCCTTGACATTTGTTGCACCTTTTACGTCCCATACCCACGCAATTATGACAAGGACGAATGTCGGACGTATTTGGAACTTCAACAGTTTGTTTCGAAGTTTCAAAGCTTCCGGGATACTTAACAGACACTTCCCAAGGACCAGGGGCTGGACCAGTACTTATACCTTTCTGGCCTGGTTAAGGCATGTCGTTTAAAAAAATTAAAATAAATTAGGGACTAAGGAAGTTATTAAGATAACATCGGAAGAAATCTAACCATTATATGGTTCGAATTGCCACGATGTTTCTCTTTTTTCCGTGTAGGTTTCCAACGTGTACTACACATTGAACAAATGAAACGTATCGATCAATACTGTTTATAAAGCGACATCTATGAAACTCCGAACCAGATTAAAGGAATGGTATACTTTCAGAGAAAGGTAACCGTAAAAAAATTCAAAATGCAATCAAGATATCAATTAACGGGAAAACACTAACCAACCTATACAAATTAAAAGGGGCAGCCAATAATAAGTCAGGTATATTGGGTTGAGTAGTTCTACACCATTCCTTTAATAGCTAATCTTACATGGAAAGAACTTTGAGGTTTGATATCCAAGATTTCCATGTTTTTGGCAGGATTACTACCATAACAGCAATGAGATGACGCGAAAGTTGTTAGACATTCCCTAACATCTTCCTCTTTCAGTTCTGGAAGTCTGTTATTAATAACAAAATAAGAAATTCCTACAGCAGACGAGCTTAGTGTGTGCAGTCTTATAGAAAGCCAAAGACCTTACTTAATTTTAGTAGGTTCTTCAGTTGGCTCTTCTATGACGCCAGGATTATAAGGCGGTGGAGCTGAAGGCGCTGTACGAAGTCGTTTTAATTAGGGCGCCACGTATTATTTAACAAAAATTAAAGCAGCCGGAGATAATTTGAAAGGGGAGACACTTCGATTAGAGTGAAATAGGAATCTTACCAACTACAGATCTACTTTCAGATAAGTGGACGAAAATAATTCCTAAAAGTGAGGCTGACACGGATTTTTAACGAGCTCCAAATGAAAATAGATTAGCATTTTCGGAAAGATATTTAAAAAAAAAAAAAAAAAAAAAAAAAAAAAAAAAAAAAAAAAAAAAAATTCAAAATTCGCGATAATTTTGTTCCAAAATAGTTCTACGTCATGAATTAGAAATAAATCTAAAAAAATTTGGAATATGGGTTTTTAATGCAAGTCTTGGTAATCACTGGGGTAAAGTTATGCATGGTTATAACGCCCCCCCCCCCCCCCCAAGGATTCAAATTAAGATATAGGAACGGCAGACAACGCGTGTCCAAGCAAAGATGTAAATTAACCCCCAATGCAATCTAAAAAATACGCGGCGATTCGGCCATTTCTGTGATTGATCAGATTCCTTTTACAATTGTTCAAATCAGTGTGTCCCTTCCAATATTATCTTCTTCTGATCATACCAATTAAGTATGTAATTAAACGTACTATTATCGAAAGAAATTCCTTCGTAACCAGGCAATTTATTCATGTCAGCCGCCGTTGGAGGGTTCCAAGCGTCGGGTTGAGTAGTAGGGGCTCCGAGGCCTCCTTGATACATTCCCTGGGGCGCTTGTGTTTGGGGATAGCCTTGAGGCCCCGAAACATTAGGATAAGATTGAGGGGGTCCCATAGGAGATGTCGGATAGCCTTGATTGGGTCCCGAGACATTAGGATAATTTTGAGGGGTTCCAACGGGTGAAGTAGGGTAACCACCATTAGGGTAACCGGGTTGCCCTGGGGGATAACCCTGTTGGACATTAGGATAACCGGGTTGTCCTGGGGGATAACCGGGCCCAGGCTGAGGGTAATTCACGCCTGGTATTGGCGGAAAACCCTGGCCATTTTGAGGATGGTTTGGGCCTGTTAAAGACCCAATAAAAAAATAGTCAAAGTTTGAACGTATATCAATCGTGGGGGACAGAATCTTCAGATACACTTTTCAGGACGCTTTTATACCGGTTAAATTTCTAATGCATATGGATACAATAGAAAGTAAACCAAACGTTTATCATGAATTTATTTATACTCTATCGTAATAAAATATATATATCACTATATAATAATTAGTTCTTGAATTTCTGTAAAGCCAAAGCCAAATCAGCAGATTAGAAACTATACTTCTCAATCGATAATTCACGATTTACTCAAAATGGTAATTTATAACTTAAAAACTTTGTGGATTAAAAGTGAACTAATTGCTAAAAGAGGTAGGTCAAAGTTTAATGTTTTAAATCGTCTACAAGTCTACTTTTTAAAAGTCATTCGGGTTTGGCGTCGTTAAGGACACGTAATTAACATTAACCTTGCCCAATCAATGTAAACTCAAATGGTCTGGTATATCACGATTGTAAGAGTTTTTTTTAGTCAGATATAAGATTTTTGAAGCGCCATAAAGAGAAAAATTACGTATCATAGAAATTTATATTCAAATTATTTTGTGAATACCAATAAATAAAAAATGTTTTTGACGTCCCATGCTTAAACCTGTTTTGACATTGACAGGGCGCCGCGGCGATAATTTTCGTTCGGGAATTGATTCGCGAAAGTTTTAAAGATATTACAGTAAAATCCGAAACTAAAACTAAAAATATTTCTTGGAATTACTTACAACATTAGACAAAATTGTAAGCCTTAGCTTGGTAGAAAATGAATATTACGCATTATTGCGTAAAAAATGATTTCCTACAATTATGTACAACATTTTTGATTGCAACAGTATACGAAATCTTAAGCCTTGGCTCAGTATAAAGTGAAGAAAACCATAACACGTCAGTTACAAAACGTGAGACTTAATGCAGTGATATATTCATGTTAAGATAAATAAATTCATGCGTTTAAATAAATTTGACAATGCATTGAGTACTTTTTATATACCATATACTGTATTTAAACAGCACAGTTTAGCGTTAAGTGTACACCTATTTTGTTTTTACGCGCAATAATCTGCCCCCACGATAAGAAATATTAAATAATTTAAAAAGAAATTTACTGGGTGGATATCCTTGCATGTTTGGGTACGGTGTCTGCCCGCTGCTAATAAAACGAAAAATTCATATACAACAACTCTATCGTTATTGAGCGATATTATCAAAACGGAAGCATGCCAAATATTTCACATATTATACAACTACGTTTTGCACCAAATAAGAAATAACCTTCGCGTACAAAAATTTCAAATAAGCGATTAACCGACTAAGCCAAGCGTAACGAAACGATAGAATTTTAACACTAATTAGATTAGGATTTGAACTTACTTATAACTCATGGAGCCTTCCGTAATTTGAATTATTACGAGGAATAATACTATTAGAGATTAAGCTCTCTTGACCCACACATAGAGGGATTTTTACTACAAAATCGATAGAAATAACTCCGAAAATAACCCTATAGCTACAAGCAGACTCAACTACTGTGGCGTCGACGTAGCAGATGTATTTTTTCCGTGTCTGGTTTTTTCGAAAATTTCCTCTCAAAAGCCGCACTGATGTTTCGCCTCTGTCTTCACTATAAAATGACTTGTCTAGAAAGACTAGCTTGGGACCGGTTTTGAGGACGTCACTATGAAATTTTTAAAGACGGAACATTCTTGGGGTAAAAAATAGTGCGTGCGAGTGTGATAGTCTGAAATTACATTTTGACAAGGCTTCTTTTTCTCGAAAGAAATTCAGATTATGGCAGGGTTTGTTAAAGATATCGTACACAATCTGGCTTTGAACGTGATGAAAACTTCAGTTGAATCTTATTATTTAGTCAAGGTTATATTATACAGTTTCAGTCATATTTAGACTGCAGCGGGTGCAAAGCTACGTTTCTCTTAATATCTATGATATATGTTTAATTTAGAATAGAAAGGCAACTTAGTTTGTTTCCGCTACAAGTTTTAGTTGAAACTAACTCGCCAGACAGACTTGGAGTAAGCGATGGGAGAGGTCGTTACGTGATTCGGAGAATGGGAGTAAATGTAGGGTGGATGGATTAGGTCACGTGGGCTATATACATAATATTATTCTATAGTCTATACGTCTTGTTTTAACCGCACAAAACCCAAACAAGTCTGGCCAATTTTAATATGAAATTTCGGTATTTTTCGCAAACATGGTCAGACCAATCGAATGTTACTGGAAGTTTCATGGAGATCTCGCCTTTAAGACGGGCCTTGGCTCATTTGGTTGTTGAACCATTAAGGCGAAGAACTCAGGATCTCCATGAATTCAGCTAAGCCTATTTTCCGGGGAGGATTTAAATGTATATCTAGTTTAATATTAGTTTGTATTTTTTTTTACTGGTGGATTAGTTTATTTAAATGCATTCTCCCTTTAAAACATGGAATTCATCTAAAGAATACTGGATTTCATTGAACATTCTCGATAATCCGACCCAAACTCGATAATCCGTCTGTAAACTACAAAAACTCCCAAAATTAACGTTCAAAATTACCGCGCCAAACATATCTCCATTTTCAATTTAAAACAAGTGTCTCCATCACGCTAGAACCAAATGAAGCTTATAAATAAAGCCATCTGCCGCGGCAATTTAAAACAGAGTCAAGCACGATATACGAATATATTATACAAACCCTAGGGTCAGTCCCCCTATTATCGGACACATTATGAAAAAATAGTTTTTAACAGCAGCCAAATGGCAAAGAGCCTCTCCAAAACTGATAAGTATGTAATTTGAATCTTCTAACCCCTGATAGTATAGGAAAAAACAAGAAAAAGTCATAAAACGTAGTCATAAATTAAGAATTAAATTGTCTAGTAACCTACCCTATTATCGGACGTTTGGATGATGAATCGGACACACCTGGTCCACTTATCGGACACGCTACCTTTGAATCGGACGGTAGGAGTTAAGAACCGGACAAAGGGACTTTAGAATCGGACACCCTGTCTTTGTAACCGGACAAAGGGACTTTAGAATCGGACACCCGGTCTTTGTAACCGGACGAAGGTCCCTTAAATTCGGACAGATATACACGTGTTCAAAAATAGGTACAATATCCCAATATTAGCGATAGCAAACATCCGTTTCAGTCACGCTTTTTTGAAGTGATTGTAAAATACCAACCGGATCCCATATTTTATGCTTATTTTAAAACTAAATAAAATTAACTTTATTTTTTAGAATTTTATTGAAGAACTTTAGGAGCTTTTTATATAAAAACGGCTTACGTAGGCCTATGTTAAACACATAAAAAATATCACCAGTTACATTACAATACCAGAGCATTTTTGGCAAACATATTTTGCACAAACTTCACATTTATATACCAAGTTTCATTTTTCTTTCGTTTGCTGTACAAGTTGGTACACAGCTTGCACCGTTAACCTCTTGGTATTTTTTTTATTTTTATTGACCGCTTCTCGGGCTATTTTTATTAATGAATATAAACATGAAACTTCCAGACTCGTATATTAATTTTTAGTTTGCTATTTTTGACTCGAAAACATCTTTAAAAGCTCTGACGTACTCTTACTAAAATCGGAAAACTGCTATACCTACTTTGATACTAAACGTAGGGCTATAAAATTTCTGAATCTCGGACAGACAGCGAGTCAAAAAACTATAAACAACGTGTCCGATAATAGGGTTTCAAGTCTAAAAATATATCTACTGTAGTTTTCGCAATAACAAAGTTTTAGCCAAGGCTTAAGGTAGAAATGTATAGATAAAGATTCAGACTTTCTAGCGATACCAAAAATATTTAATTGGCTTCCGCTTAAAAACTTCAAAACAGGTTTTCAAATTTTAGGGGAAAGCAATTTCCACCCCTCTTCAATTTTTAAACCAACCAAAAATTAGTATACCTGGTTCGGTGACGCTTTGCTCGTCATCCATGGCGTCGTTACTCTTAAAATTAATCAAATACGTAGATGACGTTACGGTCTTTTAAAAAATGTAACTCTTGTGGGTTTTCTTTAATGGGAAAATAGTATAAAAAAATAAAAAAGAAAACTGTCCGATAATAGGGACGTCCGATAATAGGGGGACTGACCCTATAATTTATTTTTATCACGTATATAAAAATAAAATTAAGGGAGGGAGAAAAATAAAAATCAAGTCAAATTATGTTTTCAATTCTAACAACACTAAAATTAAGGCCTTCTTTTAATTCACTGCCAACATCTGATTAGTTTAAATTTTGATTTACACAATTTGAGAGATTTCCAGAAGGTTTAACTACGAACACACTTGATTTTCATTTTCACTCTCCTTTGAAACGTCACGATCACGTGATTCATTAAAGGACTATCACGCAGCCAGCCAACAGAGGGATATTATAGAATGCCGGTTCTTCAAAACGGTGCCAAATTTACAAGCGCGTTCCGTTTGCACAGATTTGTGTCCCCTCTAGACAATCGCTAAAGCTCAGTTTAGAACTTTGTGAATCAACAGAAACTTAATCCTGACATTATTCCTAGAGTATTTTATAATAAATGTAAGATTTTGAAACGATATTAATTAGTATAGTGCCTCGATAAACAATTTAAAGAGTTGGATAATTTCACGTAAAAGTTTAAAGGACTTCAAATAACTCTATAAGTGAAATGGGTGATTTAGAAGGTCGCGGAACCGGGTCGTCTATGACCCATCAGTCGCCACTTAAACCTAGAGAAAAATGGGCCAATAAAGTAGAGTTTATATTGGCTTGTGTTGGATTTTGTGTTGGACTAGGAAATGCTTGGCGTTTCCCATATCTGTGCTATAAAAACGGAGGAGGTATGCGTTATAAATTTTTCATTACTTAAACTTTGTTTTAGTGTCCGATTAGGTCAGGAACAGTGATAGATTTCATTGGCTGTAAATTATTTAGTTTTAGGGTCTCATAAATTAAAACAAAACTTAATTCGCTCTTTAGTTTTATGAGTTTAAGATCCATTTTGGGGGATTTGCTTAATTTTTCGACTCTCTTCGAGAGTTGGGTCTGGATAGAGGCCGCTCACCTTTGTCTGTCTCTATTTATTAATTTCCATTTTTATTAATTATTGTAATTTCTTAAATCAAAGTATTTTGTTGGTTACCCCTATTTCATCCAAAACCTTTCCTAAATTACTATTCTTCCAAATCCTATTTCACTTAAAATATTACCATTTCACCCAATTTCAATTTCCCAAAACGACTTGGTCGAAAGCTTTCTGGCACAGTTATTGTTTTTAACAATTAAAACTTAACTTTTTCATCTCCACGCGTTTCTTAATTTTATAAAAGTTTGTGTACAGATTTTACAGAAGTAGTTTTTTATTAATTGACTATCTATTGGCCCCTGCCTGAAGTGTCGACTACGAAGGGAGCATTAATATTTAACATGGTTGTTTTTCGCGCGTTTTCGATACAAATTTGCAAGATTCCATTCGAACGGCCTTTATAAAAACCAGTTTGTATCATGTCTGGGGTGTTTCACGTATATTTTTCTGAATATAATCTTTAAGAGGTTTTTATCATTTAGTCAAGAAAGTTAATGCTTAAATGTGATTTGATCTTTAGGAATATTTTTGGAAAGAAGGTTATTTTCAAAACTACTCGTACTGATTCGCGTCAGTACTGGAATATTTAAGTTCCTTTTTAATTAACAATATTTGGATGATTGACATGCTATGGACGTCATATCATAGTCGTAATTTCTCAAATTCTTTGCGATTTGGCACACCGTGGTACTCCAGTTAATGTAATTCATATTGTTTTCTTTTTAACTTGATTATAATAATTAAAACCAAAAATTTACCTAGTCTAAGTCTTGACAGTTTATAAAATATTATATTAATTTTATTTAAAGGCAATGTATAAGCTATAAATCTATAGTGAAAATTCGAAGCAGTCAAAATTAAGAATTTGACGAAGCTCTAATTGAGCCAGGTTGCTTGTCTACTTTAAAGGTTATTCTAGGTTAAATAAAGATATTGAAATTATCTCAAACTGACGAGATTGGAAAACATAATATCGTGCATAAACGTTTTTCTGCCATCAACAAAGGTCAAACAAAATTGAGAAATTACGCTTAATAACCCTTAAAGCTAACTCCATTTGAAAAGAAAGTTCGCGTAAGCTCTGCTGCGGATTGATATACTATTCTAAAACATAAAGAAATAAAGTAGTCCTTACAAACTTCTCGCTCAATAGAAATACAAAAAGATAAAATTGGTCATCAAATATTTTTTATATAAAAAAAAAAAGGTTTAAACCGATGGATACAAAAATCAAAGTCAATGTAATTTGATCATACATTAGAAATCTTTCGAATAGATTACGATTTTGAAAGAAACAGTACACGAGACTGATAAAATAGTACTGTGCAATAATATTAACATATTACTTGCCAAAAAAGTAAACTAAAATTTAAAGGGAAAATATAAAATTAATCTCTAATTCCGTTTTTCAGTTATTGGTGTTAAATTTAGTTTAGTTAAATTTGAATTTCAGTGAAGTTTATAAATAGACTAATTAGATTATTCAGCTAGTAATTCATTTAAAATTTAAATTAATTACGAATGATTAAGTTTGAAATTCAGTGAAGTTTATAAATAGACTAATTAGATTATTCAGATGAACCCAACGGCAATAGCTAGTAATTTATACAAACTTGCTGGAAGCAACACTTTAAGTGATAATAACATTGAAATTAGATCCTTAAAAGTATCATTCAATGAAACTAAAAACCTCCATCAACTTTTAAGTAATTAAAATCCTATTTATAAAATATAGCATAGTTTTGGTGGGAAAGTTTGCAATGTTGCCATAACTAAGGAAAAATACTATCAGTTATTATACGAAGTAGTTTGGGCCAATTACTGGGAGTTGTTGATCCCCGTCATAAAAACGATGATTTAAAGCATCAAGAAACATGTTATTTCAACCATGGCACCTGCCTCCGTTGATATAAATCAAAAAGCATGTTTTTTATAACCTTTTAGTACGTGTACATATAAAAGAGTTATATCGGTGGAAAAATAAATTGTGCAAAGTAGTCTAAATAATTTGGCCCTTAGCCCATAGTGGGAAGCTCCCCCTTTATCTAAGCTTAAACCCTTTAACGAAAAATGTAACACTAAAAATACGCCGAATATTTTGTGCCAGGATCTTTAAATAGAACAAACAAAAAAAAAAAAAAAAAAAAAAAATTGTGAAAATTAAAAATTCAAATGTCAGACAAACGTTAAGTATTTAAGAAGTACACTACCCTTATCATTAACAGAAGCCGATGAAACCCTCCTTTGAAGTTTACTACTCTAATGTTCGACGTATTTTGACGAACTCCAAGGCTGCTCGAGATATTCGCTCGACGAACTCCCGCTCCGAAAATATCTAACGTTAGGAGGCGTACGAATCGCGCTTTTTGAAACTAACCCATACAGAGAGGGGTAGACAAGACCCGGGAGTAATAGACTTCAAAGGAGGGTTTCATCGGCTTCTGTCATTAATTTTGACAAGCCGAGAAACAAAAGAGAAAACGATATTTAGATCGAGGTTCATTTAAATATTACTATAAAGGTTAATTTATTCAGGACTCCCACCCAAAACGCCTCGAAATTAGAGTGAAATTAGTACCCTTTACAAGCAATATTAGGTGAAAATATTTTTTTAATGAACGATATTTTGACCCTCAAACAAAATTAAAACAGTCTATATTCAATTCCACTTAAGCCGCGTTCATACTAGGCCTTGGAATCGATTTAAACCGTTTCAAAATGATTCGCTAGATTCGTGTGAACGGGAAACCGTCTTTTCTGGAATCGATTTGATTCGATTTCTCGAAACTGCTTCGGGAACCAGTTTCATACCGATTCGGTTTCAACAACCGATAGATGAAGCTACAATAAATCGATTTATAAAGATAATGCGTGAACACAAACGCTTTAAAACGATTCCTGGCGATTTTAATATCGGTTTGATTTTACCGTTTCAAATCGATTTAGAAATGCTAAGTGTAACCGTAGCTAAAAGATAATTGTTATTCGATTCTGAGCTCTATACCAAAGATAGGTATTATACCTGATGCCTCTATGATTTGTAGACAGAGTTAAATAAAGGTATATTATTCACCCTACATAAGTATACGGTGCTTTTAAATCAGTCGCCTCTCTTTACAAAAAGAAAAATCCTTGAAATTTAAAAACGCAAAGCATTGTGCAATGAAAAGTAGGTTCATCTCTTCTATTGTCAAAAAACACTTTACGATACGTTGCTTCAAGCACGAGTTCGATACGTTGCTTCAAGCACGAGTTAACTATGTAATTATAATTTAACCAAGTACATGCGCGAGGAGCGTAACCATTCGTATTGTTATTACACTTTACGTTTTACATGGTGAATTATTTGATTATAATTTAAAATTACGCAATACAAATTATGGTTAAACAATAGACTATTAATTACAACCCTAAAAATTAAATATGGAGAAAAGATAAATACTAACTAGGAGAGTTCAGAAACAAATACTTAAAAATATAAACGTATTTGAAATTTTCAAATTAAAATCCAATCTTTGGGATTTTTTGTAGCAGACAACTTAGTCCGATCTTTAAAACCTTTTCTATCATATTTAGGAGATGCTTAAAAATTAGGGTTGATATTTTTCTTAGGTTTTCGATAACGTAGATTCAGAAAAACGTAAAATCAGAAGCCGATGAAACCCTCCTTTGAAGTCTATTACTCCCTGGTCTTGTTTACTCCTCTCTGCATGGGTTATTTTCAATAAGCGCGATTCGTACGCCTCCTAACGGTAGATATTTTCGGAGCGGGAGTTCGTCGAGCGAATATCTCTAGCAGCCTTGGAGTTCGTGAAAAAACGTCGTCGTTTGTGGAGAGAGAGAGAATTTCCAATTTCCCGTAGACAGGGGGGTATGAAGTAGGACCCTTCCGATCTCGTAAAATTGGAAATTTTACCCATACAGAGAGGAGCGCTATATCGAACATTAGAGTAGTAGACTTCAAAGGAGGGTTTCATCTACTTCTGGTAAAATCAAGAAAGTGATATAGTAGTTTTCATTTACCCTTTAACATCAATTTGAAAAATTCAAATGCGTTTTTCTCACACTTCCGCTGGTTGTGGATTACTTCAACTATTTTTTTCTTTACGCTAAAGGTCCTAATTACTTCATATTTAGTGGGGAGTTACATTTTATAAACAAATATTAAACTAGAAATTAAATTAAAACTTACCCTGAAAATAGGCTTAGCTGGATTCATGGAGATCCTACATTCCCCATATAAGGGCCATCGATCAATGTCATTGGTTGCTAGTCCTTATATGGGGAGTTTAGAATATATCCATGAATCCAGTTAAGCCTATTATGATGGTTTTAAAGTTTAATATTTGTTTTTAACTTTTTATTGGTGGATTAGGCCTATTTAAACGATAAGAAATCGATAAAAAATCACTGGTTAGCTACATTATTTAATTTTTCCTCTTTACCCTCCTTTTAAAGACACGTAGGCATATTACTTAAATAGTCATTTAGCTCGATCACGACGGTAATGAAGTTCTGTAATTTTCTCTTCATTTCTACCTAAATACTTTAGAAACATGTATATTAAGTTAAACTTTTTTTGGGGTGGAATTTTATATAAAAAGCTACTTAAAAAATAATGGTGTCAAGTCGTCGCGACGTTAGCCGCTATCAGTTATATTACATGACAAACTCAAGGGTAAAAGTTAAGGAACGTTTCAATTAATTTTTTTTAGAAAATGGGACTATAATTGCATATGAGCTGGTACAGGGTGTTTCGAAAATGGTGGTAGGACCGAGGTACAGTGGGTTCTATGGGTCATTTTAAGACGAAAATGTTCTATGACGTTTTGTCGTACGGGCCGCCGTTTAAGAGTTAGGAAATGAATCATGTACGGATGACCCCCTTAAAGTATACATTAATAAACGTATACTCAATGATAAAATACGCGCGCGCTTTTAAATAACAGCTAATTAATTAAGCCCTTATTGATATGCCCTTGAAAAAAGCAAAAATAAATATTTCATAATCGTCAATATTTCAAAAACCAAACATTCCAAGTAAAGCCCCGTTTTCAATCAAGTTTTTCAAGCTTTTCTTTTTACAATAGACGCTTATAATAAATTAATTTCTGTCACTTGAAGCCTGATAACTTGGGTTAAACGAAATGCTTCAAGTTTCTTAAAAACGCGTCAACCGAAAGGTGTAAAAAATTTAATATGGGATTTAAAATACTATTTAAAAGGTAAAACCAATTTGGTGACAGCCTGGGGTCACTTGTCCATGGATCAGATTATTAATTTGAAAGATTTAAAAGGTCACTTGTCGAGTTATGTAAAGAAAGGATACTATTTGAATATAAAAAAATTAAACAGTCACCCTAAGAGTCTCCCCCCAAAAAACCTTTTCCCAGAGTCAAATCGAAGTTGAATTGACATGAGGACACGAGTTGTTAAACTGATGAAAAAGGGTTACCCTTTCAGATGCATTGTCAAACTTTACGCTTCCTCCCTCTAATTGACATCCCTAACATTAAAATCTTACTCAGAATTATTTAATTTACATTTACATAATCCCTTTAAAAATATTTCATGTAAGATTAAAAAAAAAGGTTAAAAAAAATTCAACAGGTAACAGAGATGGTGATGAATAATAATATATATTTTAAGATTGACTTAAAACCCATTTATATTCGTAAAGAGTAACACTAAAGCCATAACTAACGTGGATTAATACATAATAATAAATCACGTATGATAAAAAAAACTAACTACTCAAACTGCTCGCGTATACAAAAACCAAGATTCCAATATTCGATAAAAAATAAAAAGTTACTATAGACTAACTTTTCATTCCTGGGTTGTGATTGACCCAAGGAAGAAGTCGGAAAATTTTGGTCCAGATACTTATAATTAGTGTTAAATTAATTAAAAATTTGGATTGTTGGAAGCTTTGATATAACATGAACGAAGAAATATATTCCGACGCTTCCGAACTAGAAGCATTGGCTTCCGGTCGAGGTGCGGAAGAAATAGTACAAGAAGTTCGCGAAGTTAATATTAATAAACAAAAACCCAGAGCCAAATGGGGTTCCCGAATCGAATTCATAATGGCAGGAATTAGTTTATGCGTTGGATTGGGCAATGTTTGGAGGTTCCCCTACTTGTGCTATTCAAACGGAGGCGGTACGTCATTCTTTATTAATATTAATAGATTAAAAATAAATTAATACTCAACTTCATTATCCCTTTAAAATGAATCTTATACGATTTGTACTTAAAAATATCATTAGGAACAAACCCTAGAATTTTATGGAATGAACTCAGAATCCACATAATATAAAACTATTTCGATTCCATCCCAAAATGCCAAATTACAGTTACAGCAGCACCATAACGGCTAATTTACCACCATATTACCGTTACAATAGCTCCAAAACTGAGGGGGCAGACACTCGCGAACTCAGGTGTACAAAATTTTTGAACTCTTTGCACTATCAAGGCTGACTCAATACACTGTCAAAACTGAACTCTAAGAACTCAGGTGTACAGCGAATTCAAGAGTGTCTGACCATGGACCCCTCGTCCGAAACGGTGTGGATACTATCACTACCTGATACGAATATAACCCAGCCGGAAATGAATAACAGTTATCAAGTCCTTTATGGTTATCGGAGGTAAAATTCGACTATATGCAATTCGTGTATAAAATCACGGTTATGTGGTTAACAACTTCGTGCCGCGTTTAAATAAAAATATTAGCAATTATCAAGAATTACTTTATAGTGATTATTCACTTGCCAAAATTGTTCAATTGCTTGAAGAATATAATTACAAACTTGCGATATTATTTTTAAAAATAGGTTACTTCAGTAAATAAAACTAGTAACTAGTTGTTCTTGAAGATAAACTCGTGATCAACAACTATTCCGTTCTTTAAGCATTCTTTAGTGTAAAATTATACTTAAAAGACCAGTTTTTCTTTGTTAATTACGAACTTGGAGTTAAAATATCAAAATTATTAGTTTTCAAAACAAGTTTCGAGTTAAATCACGAGACTAGTTTAATTTTCACTCTAACAACCTATTTTAGTTTTGTTTGGTTTAACACATTGACGAAACGAAAGCGGGATCTTATTTGTTCATTTTTTGGTCACAGGGGCTATATTGTTCAGTTTATGACCAACGTGGAGTGATATTATTCAGTTTTTGACCAAAGGGGGGTCATTTTGTTAATTTTTTGGTCAAAGAGGGGTCATCTTATTCAGTTTTTGGTCAAAGAGGGATCATATTGTTCATTTTTGACCAAAGAGGGGTCATATTTTTCAGTTTATGACCAAAGGGGTCAGATTGTTCAGGTTTTGACCAAAATAGGGACATTTGTTCAGTTTTTGGTCAAAGAAGGGTCATATTATTCAGATTTTGACCAAACAGGGGTCATATTGTTCAGATTTTGACCAAAACAGGGTCATTTGTTTAGTTTTTGACGAATGAGGGGTCATATTATTCAGTTTTTGGTCAAAGAGGGGTCATATTGTTCAGTTTTCAACCACCAAAGTGGGGTCATTTGTTCAGTTTTTGACCAAGTGGCCATAGTGTATATTTTTGATCACAGGGGGGGAATCAGTACAATTTTAGTCAGACGGTATCTTATTTGACCAAAATTTCAAAAATCCCTTAAAAGTTTTTGACCAGAGTGTTTTGTGTTTCTTATACTAAAACTAAAACGAAATTGTATTTATCTTTTGACAGGAGCATTCTTCATACCATACTTCATCTGCCTAATAACAGCTGGAATCCCTATTTTCGTACTAGAAGTAGGCCTAGGCCAGTACGCGAGCCAAGGTGGCATCACAGTCTGGGAAATATGTCCTTTATTCAAAGGTAAGATATTTATATAACTCGCAATTCGTCAATTTTCTATTTTTAAACTCCTTAGCTCAAAAAGTTACATCAAGCGCATTATTAAAACCTTCAAAATACTAGCCATATGGCATAAATTCGTTCGACATATACCAAATACTAAGACAAACTCTAATTTGGCTTAAATAATATCTTGGCTACTTGCCCTTTGGGTTGGCAAATTTAAATTTAGAAAAAAAAAAAAAGGGGGTCCTACCTGAATACTCGAAGAGATGTTTGATGACTTATTGTCGACGATCTCGGTGCCAAAAGTAAAGAGACAAAATCTCCAGTTTTTACCTGCGAAAAGAATTTGGAGTAATTAAGTTAAGAATTCTGACCTTAAGCCCTTAACCCAAAAATAAACCGGGTTGTTGGGGCTCATTCAGTTTTGTAAACATTGCTTTTTTTTTTAAGCCTAAGCCTAATTCTGATTTTACTATACACTCAGATAAAGATTAGATTAGATTAAAAGCAAATTCCACTGGACCACACTCAAGAATGCTCTTAATTTCAAGAAACACCTAATTGCTTTTGAACTCGCCTGGTTATCAAGCATCGAGCGGTGGAAAGTAAATTTTTGAAAAAGTTTACAACTGTTGAAAAATAAAAAAAGCGTTTTTTCGGTTTCGCTCACGAAAAAGACCGAGCAAAAAAGATTGCTCTGCGAGCAGAGAGCGCTTGATATTCCAAGTGGAAAAAGATACTCGGCAATCTCCGATTCTTTAGAGCACCCTGTGAAATTTGCTATTAAAAGAAATAAATCTAGCCTTGAATTTAATGTATTCCTGATCAAGAGAAGTTGACATAATGTGAGGAAAATTGATACAATGTTAAAACTAATATAATAAAAAGTATTAGTAGCAAATTTATCTTGAATACGAGTACTAAATTTTAAGTCATATTTGAGATAATTAAAAGTAATTTAAAATACAATAAAATCACACCTGAAATTTAAAATGTACCAAGTGCTTAGAGCTTCTAACTCAGCTAACTCGACGAGAGGAAAAACAAATGATTTTAAACCGTATCTAATTTCGATAAAAATGACTAAAACGCGCAACGCTTCGACATGTCTTGAGGGAAAATTCCAAAAAAAAAAAAAAATTCGATGACATCGGGTTTAATATTCAACTAACAACGTGACCACATAACATGATAACGGCTTAGCACAGCGAGGGTTCAGGGTTTTACATTTTTTTATTTTTAACCGCCTTAAGAGTACTTAAAAGTATAAGTTTACTATCGCTAATCTTTAGACCTTTCACCAAGGGACCATTTTGAAGGTTTTTTAATAATGTTTTTTTAACAGAGAGATATCGAGTTTTTTTTTTTTTGTTTCTATTTTTTTTTTTAATTCCTGATTAGTCATGACTTAAGACACGTGAGAATATTTCTCACAATTGTTTTCCTATTTTCCCTAAGTTGAGAGCGCTACAGAGGGGGTTTAGTTCCTATAATTATTTAGCGTTAAACCAATCTATAATTATTTTAATCACAAAATATTTTTTTATACTTTTTTCGTGAAAATAAATTTTCTATAAATATACCATCTACAATGATTAAAATATTATTTCCACTTCAAAATGATTAAAATATAATTTCCACTTAAAAATAATTAGAATATAATTTCCACTTAAAAATTATTAGAATATAATTTCCACTTAAAAATTATTAAAATATAATTTCCACTAAAAATGATTAAACTATAATTTCCATTTAAAAATAATTAAACTACAATTCCCACTTAAAAATAATTAAACTATAATTTTCCTTTCGGTACCGTAGAAACTATTACACCCCAGAAAAATATGACATTGCCAAATTAGTAAATCAACTTTAGGCCTAAATAAAAACCAAAAACCATTTCAACAATTTGGTCTTTTAGCTGACAATTATATCTTTTACAAAAGTGTAAACTAACGACGTAACAGCCGCGGACTTGACAAAGACTATTCTTTCATTCCTTTGTGTATCAGTCCAAAAGAGCTATCGCTATTTTGCCAACTCTTTTTAACGGTTTAATATATGTACCTGTAAACCATTAAAGGTAGACATTTGCCAGGAGTTTGAGCGACAGCTCCTTCAAAGAAAAACACTTCTATCTTTAAAACATTGTTTCCGGAGAGTTAAAAATAAACTGTAACATAATTGGCGTTTGAAACGCATCTTGTGAGCTCAAAATTGAATTCGAGTAGCTCTTTGGGAAGATCGTGTGGTCTTTTTCGTGAAAGTACTTCGTATGAAATCAAACTAAGTCATCAATCTGAGGTTTCTTAAAAACGCGTCAGTCTATGGGGGTCATGCGTAAAATTATGGAGCTCTTTCGTGAATGTATACTTGTAGGCGAAGGACCCGACACTCTTGAATTCGCTGTACACCTGAGTTCAGCTTTGACAGTGCATTGAGTTCGAACTTCTATGAACTCTGAGTTCAGTTTTGATAGTGCAAAGAATTCAAAAATTTTGTACACATGAGTTCGTGAGTGTCTGCCCCCTCGCTTGTAGGTTATACATTACATAATAAATGGATTAGGTTTGCTTCAATTGGTTTTATTGGATCTTGGTGGATACCACCATGTATTTTCTTTATTCGTTTTACTGTTCTATCCTAGATTAACGTTTGTTTTATTCTCTTATAGGTATTGGCTATGGAACTACTGTTGTATGTTTCTTATTGAACATATATTACATAATCGTTCTAAGCTGGGCCGGAGTTTATCTTTACTACTCTTTCTCGGCCCCGTGGTCCAGTTGCGACAATGATTGGAACACCGAACGATGTTTCATCAAGAAATCGGGGGAAGAATACCCGGAAACCGGCAACTTCACTTCCGTTAATGGAACCACAATGACGTCAATACTCATCAACGGTTCTAATTACTGGAAGGATCCGGTTGTAGAATTTTGGGAGTACGTCCCCACCGTAAAACAAAAACCAAATATACCCCAACGGGCTCTCGACCAATCAGAGAGCCCGGAAATTAAGAATATCTCATAAGCAACGCCAATCAGGTTTCAAGCTCTATACTAAGCGTCAAAAATTTTAAGTTTTAAGCAGCTATGACAAACTACTTCTAACATTAGATTTAACAACTTTTAAGTTAGCTTAATTAATAAGTTTAATTATCAAAATTTTGGCCAACATTTTTACAGAAAATTTATATGGTTGCCATTGCTGCAAACGTATTGCTTTTGACTGTTGGTATAGTTCAATCGCCTTAAATTGGATGCTTAATTATTGTAGTCGTTGTTTTAATTTTTACGATTGTAAGGTTATTTACAGTTATTACTTTAAACACCATTTTTGCGCTGTTATAAAATGTCTAAATTCGTATTCAGCTCGTCCAAATCTTTCAAATGAGTACCTACAAGGCATGGTTTTATAGCTATCCTGGCTGAACGTGGATGACGTCACTATGATGTCATCATTTAAACAATATTATAAAACAATGACTTGTGGGTACTCAAATCAAAACGCGTGAAGAGTTGGCTACGTTCTATAATTTACATAAATAGTGTGGCACAAAATAAACTAATCCTTAAACTTATAATCGTAATTGAAATAATATTTTTAAATGCTGCGTGAACTTGCGATTAAAATTGCTTTTTTGGCAAAAAAAATATTTTACGCTCTTAGGCGCAAAATATTGCAAATATCTGGAGGTATCGAAGACCAGGGTGGTATCAGAACTGAATTGGCCATAAGTTTACTCATTGTTTGGATTTTATGCTACTTTTGCATTTGCAAAGGAGTCAAAACTTCGGGCAAAGTACGGTTTTATGGGAATCTTGTATAATTTAATCAAAATATAAAATCTATATTCTTTGTATAGGTTGTCTATTTCACGGCAGTGTTTCCTTACATAATTTTGACAGTTCTACTCATCCGTGGTGTAACATTACCAGGGGCTTCAGAAGGAATTGTATTTTATTTGAAACCCGATTTCAATAGACTTGCCGATGCCCAAGTAAATATTAAAATTTAATTCTACGTTAAAAATTATTTCCTCTAAATAAATCAAATTTAACTATAAAATAGGTATGGATTGACGCGGGAACACAAATTTTCTACTCTTACGCCGTAGCTTTGGGTTGTATGACTGCCCTGGGAAGTTACAATGACTTTCATAATGATTTTTACAAGTAATTAAATTTAATTTTAAATTATGTTAACTTTGGACGAATATTGTTTACGCGACATTTCTTCAACAGGCAATGCATAATCATATCAGCCTGCAATAGTGGTACGAGTGTCTACGCAGGGTTCGCAGTGTTTTCGGTACTGGGTCACATGGCTCACCAAATGGGAGTGGCAGTCAAAGACGTAGCCACTTCCGGTAAAAATATTTTTAATTTAATTCATCTTTTGAGTTTGCGAATTTATTTTTGGTTTTATTGGTATTGCTTTATAGGTCCTGGTCTAGTTTTCATAACATATCCTCGAGCCATCTCTGAACTAGAAGGTTCCCAAGTTTGGGCAGTAATGTTTTTCGTTGTCATTATGTTCTTGGGACTAGATAGCCAGGTGAATTTTATATTTTGAATTTAAAGGGAATATAACCTCGAACGCGAGCTTTAGGGATGATTCCCATATCTGTTTGGAATGACCCTTCCACGGTTTTTAAACATAAACCCCCATCAGTCTTGAGGAATGATCCCTCCAAATCTTTAGGAATAATCCCTCCAAATCTTTAGGAATAATCCCTCCAAATTTTAGGAATGATCCCTCCAAATTTTAGGAATGATCCCTCCAAATTTTAGGAATGATCCCTCCAAACTTATCTTCTAACACAGAAAATATGTATTCGACTGGGTTTAATATTATGTTGAGGTTCCATATTCTATGGTCGATCTTGTGACAATGTCTCATTATGAAAAAGGCATATAAAACAATAGAAGTGACATACTTATAGAAGTTAAGTTGTAAACTTATGACATAACGAGGGGTTGGTGTACAAATGTATTGGGGTTATATTCCTAATTACTGTTTTAAAGCCAAGATTAAATGGTTGTATTAATATTCAATTTAATTATAGTTTGTGGGTGTCGAAGGAGTTATCACGGCTGTAGTAGACGCTCTACCTAATCAACTCCGTAGAGGTCATCGCAGAGAAATTTTTGTCGCTGTAGTTTGTTTCTTATCCTATTTGTTGGGGCTGTCTATGGTGACTAATGTAAGCTAACGAATGAATTAAACTAAAATTTAGATTTAATTTACTTTGATTTAAATCAGGGTGGAATGTACATTTTTCAACTATTCGACTACTACGCCGCGAGTGGTTTCACATTACTATGGTTCTGTTTTCTAGAATGTGTAGTTGTGGCTTGGGTTTATGGTAAAAAAAAATATGATTGCCATATTTATTTTATTATAATAAACTAAAGTTTTTGGTTTTCATAATTTTCTACAGGGGCAGACCGTTTCTACGATAATATTGAAGAAATGCTCGGTTACAGAATAGGCCCATGGTTCTACATATGTTGGAAATATCTTTGTCCTTTAGTTACTTGCGTAAGTTTACGAAAGATGATAATTTAATATAATTAAATAATATTCAATTTAAAAATAGGGTATATTCTTGTTCTGTCTCGGAACTTTTCAACCAATTAAATATAATCGAACTTACGAATACCCATCATGGGCAAATGTATTTGGGTAAGGAATTAATCATTTTGAAAAACTAAAATGTGGTATTTAAATCAAACATTTCATTATTTTAGTTGGTTCTTAGCGTTGGTGTCTATGGTTATCGTTCCCATTTACGCTGTAGCTAAATTCTCAATGGCAACTGGCACATTTTCAGAGGTAAATAACAAATGACCATTATAATTGGGTTTCTGTCCCGCAGATGGAAAAGGTCTAGTCAAACTAAATCTTTAATACAAAACACAGTGTGCAGAGTAATAAACTAAGTTTCAATTCCTTAAAGGAAATATAGGATTATACGGGACGCAAAATTTGGTTTTATGGGTACAAAAATCTCAAATAAAGGATATTATAGTGAAAATTCCAATTTAGGAACTATGGTCTCCTCCCAAACGCAATAGTTGAATTTGTTTAGATAATGGACTCGTAAGAGTTTGGTTGAACACTCTTTAGGATGCTCTATTCGCATTAGTGCGATGCGATATACAAATCTTGACTTATAAGGGTCTGTTTATGCAAAACATTCAAGGCTTTAACCGCGTGACGATATTTTTTTATCATGAAATGCGATCTTAAATAGTCAATTTATTCGAAATACTTATCTAACTCAAAGTTACAGGGCTTCATACAATTATTTTATTTTAATTGCAGAGGTGGAAATCACTAACAATGGCTCAGTGGAAAAACTCTAAACCTATCACAGGAGTAGAAATGAAAGTTACGAATGGAGGAGTAACTTCAATGGTAGTTACGTCACAGACCAAAGTTTAAAAACTGTTGTGTACGATTCACATACCCGCCAAGTGTTTTTAACATTGTATTCTAACATTTTTATACTTAGTAAAATTTTTAATGAACTTAGAGATGTATATTTGAGATTTACCAGAACCGATTAAATCATGTTAAATTGAACAAAAAAAAAAAAATCCATTTCATAGTTTTTTTATAGATAATAATTGGTAGAGATTATCAGAGGGAAGGTAACATAACTCAACTTGGCACATAATCTGGTTAAAAATGGTTTCCAGACGAAGACTGAAATTTTGTAATTACTGATCTGACAAACTAGTTTTTTTTCTCCAGGTTATTGAAGTGGGGGAGATTTCAATTAACCGACCCCCACTAAATAATGATGGTTATAGACTATTTAGGACCTGGGGAGTTCAGAAACAATAATAGAAAAATTTCCGACCAGCGGAAGTTTGAGAAAAATTCACTTCAAAATTTGAAATTCCCTTGCTAAAATCCCATAGGTTGGGTAAGATTGGGTTGGAATCTATGGGATTTAACAAGCAAAGTTCAAATTTTGAAATGCGTTTTTCTCAAACTTCCGTTGGTTGCAGATTATTTTAGGTATTTTTTCTGAGCTCCTGAGGTCCTAATTAGTTCAAAACCATCGATATTTGGTGGGGGTCGGTTATTGGAAACCTTACCTTGACGAGCTTAGGCTCATAGCCATTCAGCTCCATTTTGGGTTAAATCCCAAAACCAATTAAAATGGTAGACAAATGTGTAGACAGTGAAGTTGAATAGTAGACAAAGACACTTTTTATAATACATTAAAAGTCATCCCAATTGGTGCGCACAATGATTATCAACCCGAAGTTAGAGCAATCGCAATGCAACTAACTACTGTTTAAAGTTTTAAAACTACTTACGGTGTTTCAATGATTGCGTTGATCCCAAGACTTTCAACGTTACTGATGAAATCCATTTATTTTCACCAAAACCTTTAGGCAGATAGAATAGCTTTGTGCTCGTTAGAATGGATAAGGTGCTGGCAGACTCGGCTATTCCTAAATTTTGCTTGGGCCTGTATTATGTAACAGAAGGTAGAAATGGCTGCCATTTTGAGCCATGAGGATTGGTGAATGGCGATTCGACAAAACCAAGGCCTAAAAGGTACAAAACTTTTAGTTTACAATTACTATTAGTAATTACAGTTTTTTCATATTAATTACCTTTTTAATTTTTTGTTGAACAGGACAACAAAGCGATAGAAGCTAGTCAAGTTTCCTTTAATAAAAGAGAGTAGCTTCATGTGTAGATCTTGTTGCAAGATAAGGTCTACAGAAGACTGGGAGTGGAAGATGGTTGACTGTTAACCTGTTGGCTCTCCTCTCTACCTCTAACCGCCATTTTCTCACACTAACTCGATTCCTCGATACTCAAACTGTCAAACATAATTATTTTTCAGTCGTTTTTTCTCACGGCTCTTAAAGAAAGTAGAGGCGTAGTCACACGTGTGTACCGCAGTTACATAAAGAGAAATGGTAGCAGACGCTTCCTATTGATTGTGTCGCCCTCTGGTGACTAGAATCTTTTTTGTGTAAAGAGCCAACGCGAAGGGTATGCACTATGCGAAAACAAGGATCCTTGGCGAAAAGGACCCAGATAAAGGGCGGGCGAAAAGGATCGAGATAAAGGGCGGGCGAAAAGGATCGAGATAAAGGGCGGGTAAAGATCGAGATAAAGGGTGGGTAAAAAGGATCGAGATAAAGGGCGGGCGAAAAGGATCGTGATAAAAGGCGGGTGAAAAATAAAGTGTCATTGGTTTGAAGTGTCATTGAAGTAGCAATTCCTATGAGCTTGACCATCTTATTTTCCTCTATTTTCGAGAAATAAAATATCTTTGCTAAATTTTACATTTCACTAGCAAGCATGGTCAAGAAAATTTCAATAAGATGGAAAGCACTACTATCGGAGTTCTTTGCATCTGTTGTCACCTGCAATTATTAGCTACATTTATATATTTTTAAAGGGAATATGGAAGCCCCTATAGCGTAAAAGGGTTGATAATTCTCCCATCAAAATCTTTCAACTTTTAGTAATAGCTAGATGGTTGCTACAGGGTTATGATTAAGAATCCAGTGAAACTAAGTAGCCTTAATTAATAATTTCTAAATTGTCAAGTTTAGAACTAATGTATTTAGGTTCAGTAAATTATATTTCCCATATCGTTCTTTTTAATGTGTTTTTTAAGTATTTTAGTCTCTGGGCAATTGTTTTAAATATGATACCAAGTTTATTTCATAATATTAAGTTTAATGCCTTTATTTGAATAAAAAGCAACATATAATAAGGTAATCAAAACCATTCTAATCAAATACACAAAATCTATAACCCTTTAAATTATGCCTTCTGTAAAAATATAACCACACCCTAGTTTCATTCTTCACAATTTCAACATTCGATGTATAATTATGCGTGATATCTTCTTAAATTGTGATAAGTTCTTGGACTGCTTTAACGATACTCTTGGCGCTGATTCCAAACATGTCAAGAAGAACTGTTGGAGGGCCACTGCGAGGAATAGATTGAACAGCTAATCTACGATGTATCACGTTACGAGTTAAAGCCAAAGCTGAAGCTACAGCATCTCCAATTCCACCTGAAATAGGAAATTTTTGTTAAAATGATCCTAAATGTCTATTTTTAACAATTTAAACAGGATTTCATAAATACCTTCAGGATAATGATCTTCAACAGTAATTACGCGACCGTGACAACTTTGGGCGCAATTACGAATAGAAGCTTCATCAATGGGCTTAATTGTAAACGGATCCATAACTCTAATGTGAATTCCTTCTTTAGCCAAGATATCAGCAGCAGCGAGAGCTTCGTGCAAAGTAATTCCAGATCCAATAACCAAGGCTTGATCTTGATCACTTTTGCGAACGATTTTGCATTTTCCAATCTCAAAAACCTCATCATTGGGATATAGAACCGCAGTGTTGGGTCTGGAAGTACGAATGAAAACTATTCCATGAATGTTGGCTGCTAATTCAGCGGCTCTTTCGCAGGACACGGCATCACTGGGGTAGAAAACGGTTGCAGTAGGAATGGTACGGAACATGGCGATATCTTCCAAGGCCATTTGAGATGGTCCATCTTCCCCTATATTTATAGATAGTTTTAATGCATTATTATAATTTACCAAATGCTAAAAACGTACCAATGGAAATTCCAGCATGAGATCCAACGCATTTAACATTCGCTTGAGAAATTGCTCCCATACGAAGTTGATCAAAGGCCCGAGTGAAAAAGGCAGCGAAAGTACTACAAAAAGGCACAGTTCGACCTCTGCAACCGCATCCAATCGCAACTCCAACCAAATTTTGTTCAGCGATGTAGCATTCAATAAAACGATCGGGAAATTCTTTACGGAATTTATCCGAAAAAGTAGAGTTTTTAGTATCTCCATCCATGGCTACAACTCGGTCATTTCCTTGTCCTAATTTGACCAAAGCAGTTCCATAAGCAAGTCGAGTTGCGATCTATTAAATAAACAGTATAACCATCCATAAACTTTCGAAACTTGCAAACATCTTACTTTTTCGCCTAATTTATAGTTAGGAGGAGTAGAGAGCTTAATATTTGTAATATCAACAGGGGCAGCATCATCCTTCAAGGGTTTTTGAGGAACAAGTAGCGTTTTATCCTTATTGACCATGTTCTTTGTAATAGCAGAGATAGCAGCTTCAGCTTTATCACCGAGTGCTTTTCCATGCCAATTATCCAAATCTTCAATACCTAAAATTTAATTAACAAATTTATTAAAAAAATAAATTCTAAACATACAAATAATTGAAAATAAAAAAAAAAAAACTAACCAACAATGCCTTTCCCTTTGTAGGTCTTGGCAATGATTGCGGTTGGTTTATCTTTGACCTGAGTAGCTTCATGGAATGCTTTGCAAATAGCCTCAACATCGTGTCCATCAATAACATAAGTGTTGAACCTGTTTCATTAAAAGTTAAAAATGAAAAAAACTTAAAAGAATACGTCTAGACTGAAACAGGAAGTTCAAGAATTGAATATTTTCCAGACTATCTCCTTTCAAAATTATTACACAACTAGGTAAGTGTTAAAACAGGATATTGAGGATAGGGGTATGCATTAAGAATATGGGGGATGGTAATCGACCAGTTTTCAACCATTAAATTTAACTTTTCATATTCTGGTTGCGAAAACTCACCCAAAAGATTCTAATCTTTCCTTGTAAACGTCCATTTTGTGTTGGAAAGGCGTAGCTTCGCTTTGACCCAATCGGTTGACATCAAAAATGGCCACTAAATTATCCAATTTATAGATTCCAGCAAATGAAAGAGCTTCCCAGATCGAACCCTCGGCAGATTCACCATCACCAATGACGCAGTACACGCGATAACTTGATTAATTGAACATGTTAAGTTTATTGGTCAGCCCTATTATTCGTCGTGGCTTTTGTAATACCTAGCTTTATCAAAATATTTTCCAGTGTAAGCCATACCACAGGCTACACTTAATCCTTGTCCGAGAGAACCAGTGGCAACATCAACAAAGTTAAGACGCTAATAATTAAATTATAATTAGCCCTTTCTTATTGGTTAAAGATTAAGCAAATAAATAAATTAATATTACAGGAGTTGGATGTCCTTCTAAATCAGAATCAATTTTTCTTAAATTTTGTAAGTCTTCGATTGGGAACAAACCAGCTTCAGCCCAAGCAGCATACAGAATGGGAGCCGCATGACCCTAATTAAATTTTATATTTATTAATTTCCCCTAACTAGACTAAAATTAACAAAAAAGTTGGGGATAATACCTTAGACAAGATAAACCTATCACTCGAAGCATCCTTAGGGGTATTAACTTTGTATCTCATGGTATGGAAAAACAGAACTGCCATGATATCGGCCATGGAACAGCATGATGTTGGATGTCTTTAAAATTAAAAGAACTAAAGTAAGCACCAATTACGACTACAGCTCACATTGAGATAATGGGATTAATATTCGCCAAAAGTGCAAAGAACTAAAGAAAACTGACAAACCAAGGGTTAATTTTGGAGTTATTATCTTACCCAGAATTGCTTGCGCAAGTAGAATTAATACTATGAATTCTTAAACGATCCGCTACATCCTTCAACTTTTGTAAAGTTTCCGAATCAACAGCGACAATACCCGGCATTTTAAATTATCTTTAAACTTACAGCAAAGACTTAAACCTTATCTAAACACGTGTACCGGCGTTCGAAAGAGAAATGATACAGCAAAAGGCTAGCAGGCTTCTTTTGTAATGTCTCAGGAGAATTTTTTT
Source organism: Odiellus spinosus (assembly GCA_963920705.1). Lineage (NCBI taxonomy): Eukaryota > Metazoa > Arthropoda > Arachnida > Opiliones > Phalangiidae > Odiellus > Odiellus spinosus. Next base: position 19,366,730 of record OY987229.1, on the reverse strand, counting down.
TCCCCCTTGACAGGCTGATAGCTCACGTGGCAAAACGGGACGTTATGATTGGTTCGAGTGAGGTACTTTTTTTTTATCAAGGCCAACGCTATGATAAGATCACTTCCCGCTGATCTTTCGAGTTTATTTTTTTTTCACAGTCTAGACCTATTTTAGGTCTATTTTATATAATAATTATTCTGGGTAAAAATAATGATAAAATCGAAAGTTTCATTGATGGACACGTGGCCTCGGTAGACTAATAAAAAACTTCCACGTTTAACAACAAATGCATATAAAAGCATTGCCGGTTTTGAGGTTACATAATAATAAAAAGAAAACGCCCGATTTCGAGAGAACTTAACATAAGATTTAGGTTAATCTTTCTCGGGGTCGATGACATTTACTGACCAATAGATTTTTATCCTATGATCTGAAGAAAATGATTTAACCACGGATTTTTTTGAAGCCAGTTATGATAATTAACTTTCTGGGCTCCAATAAGAGACACGTGAATTGTTTGCAAAATATTATACATAGATTATGATGATAATAATAATACCAGAACTTATATCGCGATTTTGCATACTTTAGCCTGGTGGCCACCAGACAAATGTGTGATACCAAAAACTCATTTATGTGTACTTAAATGAGTTTTTGGTGCTACAGGTATCATTAACCTAATTAGTTTCATGCATGTATCTTTGTTTATAGGCTAGATTTGGTATTAAACGTGTGCATATGAATAAATTTATTTTGCTCATAATTTGTAACAAGTTCAGTTACTTCAGCTTTTAATTGAGAGTCAAAGTTCTACCTAGCTGAATAACACCGTATAAATATTAGAATGTGGAAATTTATAATTACTAATCATAATTAAGCCTAAATCACGAATCAAAAAGTTGAAAACTCAGCATGTCGTTCTTATTGGTTCGAACGTGTCACGTGTATTAAAAAAAATCCGGCGTGCTTGCAGGATATGCCAAGGTTTTTTTTTTAAGAAATGTTTTAGCTTACCCACTATTACTAGCGTTGGTCGAAGTTATACTATGGATTCTGAGCCTATTCGCGGCATCTTTGATTTGTTGAAGGGTTTTTGCGTCTGGTCGATGATAAGACATATTAAAAAACTTTTAAATATAATTTGAATAATCCCGGTTAACTTTTTCACAGCTCTTTTTCACCCAACGGCCTTACACAAAACGCTACCGCTAAAAAATGGGAAAAATTATCTGGAAAAACTAAAAGATGGCGCTAGTCTTCAGAATTTTTCACTACGGCCAACTTAAAATTTACGATGGCGGGAAGTTCGAAATTTCATAGACCTTATACCTGTACATTATATTATTTTATCTGGAAATGACTAGGTATTATCAGCAGGTAACGCATTTAAAGAAGTAATTTCAACAATAAAGATAAGACTTATCTAAAGTTCTAAACCGTCTAAACGTAATAAAGGATTTACGCTTAGATCTTTACACCATTTAATACCATTATTCTAAAGCAGGATTTGGATAGTTTTGCTTCGTTTAAACATGCATTAATAAAAATGAGTATTAAAACTATTATATTGTTTTTGTCCGTGGTCAGTTTAATTCTGGTGGCTCCGCGGCAAACTGTAGCCCAAAAAAATAATGAAACCTCAATGGTAATTCAAAACAAAGGCTTAACTGAAGGCAAGTTTCTGCGGTAATCCTTAACGCATTTGCTACTCCAACCTTATTTAAATATTTTTGGCATATGTATAATTGTGATTAGTACATAGATTTGTTTCTTTAGAACATTGCAAAATTGCCATGGTGATGCAACCGTCAGGTGATATTTTCGAAGGTACAACTGCAGAATTAATCTGTACAATAACATATTTCGATGGGTTGTACAAAAACGAAACCATCATATGGTACAAAGACCATGAACAAATTCACTTTGACTATCTTGGAGAGTCTCCTTGGGTCGCGCTTCTACAAATTGAAGATGCAAAGTTAGAACAAAATGGTACGAATGGAGTGATTCTTTCTGAATCAGAATTATCGTAATTCTTTCCCAATAAGAATTAGCGTAAATCTTGATAAAGTTAACGTTATTTAAAACATTTTTTGATAGGGATATACCATTGTAGACCAAATGTTTCGGCGACTTGTTATGGAAATTCTATACAGCTGAAAGTTTTAATAGGTGAAAAACCATGTCACAAAAATATTTCCATTCTTGAAACAAAACTTATTAAATACTCTTGTAGAATTGTCTAAGAGCTGTAACGAATCTAGTGAATGTGCCGCCAGGCCACGATCCTTTTGTGACGAGGGAATTTGCAGATGTAGACCAGGTTACAACCGAAACAAAAATACTTGTTCCAGTAAGAGTTTCTATGAAGTACTTGCGTATTAAACTGTTTAAAGTCACTCTTTAAAAATTCCTTAGCCTCTGGTGGTGGTGCCAAAAGCCAGGAGATCTACAAGGCGGCCATGGTTGCGTTAGCTTGTTTCATGGTCACCATCATTGGTCTCTTCGTCCTGTTCTTATGCAACAAGTACGTAATGTATTGGGATACACGTTGAAGATTAAACACACACTCCTAATTTTCAGATCTTTTTTGCGACGAGGTTCAAGCTCAATCCCATTGGACGACATGGACAGTCGAAGATCAAGTGATATCTTCAACGTAGCTGAAGGCCTAGCTGCCATGAGACACGTTGATAAACCTCCGACGTATCAACAAGTAGTAGCCCAAGAAATGAGAGTCCGAGGATGTCCTCCACCATTGTATACCGAAGTGGCCCCCACATTTGACACAACAATGGTCCATCGTTCCAGGATGCGAGACCAAGGACACAGACCCGTTTGGTCTAGATTACAAGACGCGAATTCTGAGCCTGCCATTTTGAACATCACATCGAGTCAGTTCCTCCAAAGACACGCTGACAGAGGCCATATAAATTTGGCTAGAAGTACTTCCGATAGTGCTCGTAGCGCTGCCCTAAGTGGATTGGTTAACTCTGCATTTGTCTCTGACGCTTAACCCTTTTGCCCTTGTTTTAGAAGAACTCAAGGACTTAATTTGTGTTTTTTAGCTTTACACCAACTCTTCAGTAAGAGTGTCATTCTATACTTGGATTTTACACAATTATTTAAATGTTTTTGCTATGTACCACTACATATTGTACCAAGGACTAACCAGTGATTTTTACCATTTGTATAAACTTTATGCAAAGCAGATTAAAAAGTGTGATTGCAATTTTGTAAAGTGGTTTACTACAATGTTTCCTCAAATAAACGTAGAGTTTTGTTTTAAGTATATTTATAATTTAATGACAACGCAAGTAATTCGTATTTCACCCTCATTAGTTAAGTTTTAGAATTAATTCATACCCTTAGTCAAAGATTAATTTGACTACAACCAAAATGTGCTTTTGATATCATCACAATAGTGCACTGATATTTTGTTTTACATCTTGGAGAAATTAAAACTAGTCATTTTAAAAATAAAGGATAAGATTGTAAGAATTTAAGCAAGAATATAAAGTTGCAAGTTCCCAATAATTCAAATGAGTTTTAAGTTTAAAACAATTATAGTTCTTTTAACTTTAATTTTAATATATTTTGAATCTGAGAAAATAAAAACAATTTCATCATGTTTAAAAAATTTAACCAGTTTTAGGTATCGCGTGCGTTTTAGGTTCAAATGAAGGCTGACTATACATAAATATGGAGGCTATAACCAAACAAGCTCCGATAAAAAACTTCCATGTTAAATTAAAATCAAAGGCGTACATTGCAACTATGCAAGACAAAACAATGGCCATTGACGTGGCAAAACCTTTCATAATATTGTCGGCGTGTTTAACAACCATGGCTACGACCAAACCTCCCACCGCTTGCAACAGTATAACAAACCAAACCAACGTATCGTAGCCGTAGAAGAAACCCTTTTCGTTAACTTCAGTATAATCAGCTAAAAAGGTTGTTAATAAGCCAATAGGAATCGAGAATGTGCTCAGTTGAACGTTCCGAATCCAAACACTAATGTCACTTCCTTTTAAAATCTTTTCAAAATAAACGCCTGCAAAACCGGATAAAAAGCAAGCTGCTACAATGGCGACTAATCCTAAAATTGGATTTTGTTCCCTTCCTGAAGGATTTGTTTGCTTAGCACCGATTTGGGCAACTTGAACCAACGCTACACCCAAGAATAAGAGTAGCAATGCTACCCATTGAATTCCAACAAGTTTTTTACGTAGCATAAATACAGACAATATCGCTGTTGTCAGGATTTTTAGTTGATAGGTCACCTAAAAATGCTTTAGGTTAAATCTTATATCTAACAAAAGAGTCCCCTTCCCATAAATTTTACCTGGCATGTTGCGGCATCTAAATGTGTAGCAGCCACGTAAATTAGATTATTTTGTATAACATAAATCATTGATGGAATGGCAACCTAAAACCAAAAAATACAATACTATTTCTAAAGGGATTCTTTAGACTTTAGGGCTTTAAGTTTCATAACATACCTTAAAAGTATCTAAAGGCTCTTTAACAACTGTACTATGTAGCATGGAAGCCCAACGTCTTGTGGAACCTTCTTCAATGTACACCATCCCCAAACAAGTCAACAATTTAATGATTTCAGACATGACAACCGCAGTGCTCGATATAAATAGAACCTTTTGGGTTCGAGCCATTCGCATGGTTAGGTTAAGGGCGGCATTTTGAACGGTTAAGGTGACTAACGAAGTATATTTTAAGATGGATTGTGTTTCTACTTATCAAAAAACAAACATCAATTCAGAGACAGAGTTAAATTTGGTTATCTATAATAGAATTACTTTTATGAAATTGCTCCGCCAGTTTGAGACCAGGATGATTGGCAGTCATTTTAGGATCCATTATAGGAATGGCCATATGATTCTCAGAAACCATTACGAACTTTGCTTGGGGTAAATCAATGTTCACGAAGTTTTCCCGACTCTGATTTCATTCACTATTCAACAAATTTAAGTTTATTTTCAAGACTATAAATACAAGAACTTCTCTATCATTATCAGTCAATCTATATATTTTCTCTTGAAATTGCAAATTGGGTAATTATTCTTAGTAATTCATGATAACATTAAACTTGCTAGAATCGTTATCAAAGCACAACATAAATGATAAATCCGGTTTAAATTTATCAAGGATTAAGTTCATTTTGAGACACGTTAATGCCAAAATTCCTCATAAATTGAGGTCGTTCATCATTATTAAAGATAGACGTATGCTGCATGCATCTACCAATTTAACCTGTAGTTGTTGTCCTAGACCTTTTATTACAACAAGTTGTAACCAAAAATCATAAAAATGAATTCTAGGAATTTTCGAATTACCTCACTAAGCCTTGGCTCATCAAAAACTTGAATTTTCTTGAATAAAAATTCCGTTGATTTAAGTTCTAGCTTCCTATTTAACTACCATAGTTGGTTAATGTTTGACAATCTTACTTAATATGAAAGGAACTCTGTAAATATTACGGTTACTTTGTCTTCAGTAAATTAACCCAGAAACAAAATTCCGAGAATTGGCACTTTGGCAGTCGCAAGAACCATAACACGTGTACGACTCGTCTAGCTGAAAGAAAACACAAAAGGGGAGGAGAGGCTTTCTTCTTTGAAGTTCACCGCGAACTGACCTAACAAAATATTCAAATTAGTTAACCTTATGACGTCATCAACAACTAGTAAAGTTCAACCAATCAGGAGACTGAAAAAATTCCGATGATCCCTAACATTATGTAACATTGCCCATTGGCCAATTACATTCATTCTGTGACCCACGTGGTGGACTAGCATTATCATTCCTATACTTAAAGTTAATTATATGTAATTATCTAACTACATAGTCAATAAACCTAATGTATTTAGTAATTTAAGGTTACATATAATCTACCTTAAGAAGGTAAACAATTGAACAAATGTCTTACTGCAAACAAATAGGTAAAAATATGAATTAAGCAGTATTACGCAAGACCGGTTTCGGGCCTTGGTCCTTTTTAGTCCTATAGTCCCCCTGATAGTTTGTTTTGCCTATTTGTGCAGGAAAGGACAAAGTTATCTTCGCCACTAAGGAGGATCATGAAAAACCAAGCACGGTTGTCTTGGAAGAAGATTCGGAACCGGAAGGAAGAGGTTTAATACTCGCTAATGGCGAAATAAATTGGAATTGCCCTTGTTTAGGAGGAATGGCTTCTGGACCATGCGGGGTAGAGTTCCGTGAGGCTTTTTCCTGCTTCCATTACAGCCAAGCGGAACCAAAAGGCAGTGATTGCCTCGATCAATTCCATACTATGCAGGATTGCATGTCGCAATATCCGACATTATATCCTAGCGAAAAAGAAAAACCTTTTGATCCGGAAGAAGTGGAAGATAATGCGACTGCGGAACCTAGTTCTACATCAAAAAATGACCAAGAGAAGCCAAAGTCTTAATCAATAATACAATTAGGTTGTTTTCCAATTCACGGGTTCATAGTTGTTGTATTGAAAAAAAACAAAAAAAAAATAGTGCTGTAGGAAATTCAATATTGTAAATAATGGCAAATTAAACTCTTAAATGTAAAGAAGACTAAATTTTATTAAGATCATCAAGAAAGACTCCGTCATTTTTTTCCAGCTTTAGCGGCAGCTGCTTGAGCTGCTTTCTTCGCTTTAACCAATTCAACTAAATCCTAACAGATATAAAAATTATAATTTCTAAACTTGATTTTCAATCTAACAAGTTCTTACTTTATATCGTTTCATGCAATCTTTCTTGCTTCGGCCTGGCAAGCATTCAGCAATTTTATCCCAACGGTCGGCTACGCTTGTAGGATAAGTTTTCAAGGCTTGTTCCAAAAGTTTTTGTTCTTCCGCTGTCCAAGTTGAAGTGTTTAAACCTTGCTGTTCCGCCGGACCTAGATTAAAAAATTCTAATTTAGACTATATTTCCAAAACAGGTCATATATGTATTTCAAAAACTAACTTTCAAATCTTTCAGTTGGTATAGATTCTTCTTTAACAACTGATGAAACTGGTTTCTGAGATTTTTCTAATTTTTCGAAAGCTTTCTTATTAACTTCTTCCTTCAAATTTGCATCTTTGGGAGAATAATAATTAGTTTAAAATTAAATAAAAAAATTATAATTTACCAAATTTTTGAAGATCTTTTGCTTTAGCCAAAGTTTCTTTTGCAGCTTTGGTTGAAAGCGATGTAGTATGCTGATTAATAAAGGCAGCAACAACTTCCCACCTGAAAATAAATTAAATCTTAACCCGGATGAATTTAGAATTTAATTTAGTTTTGTTTATAATAATATAATTACCGATTAGTCGTCCCAGCTGGAAACAAATTAACAGCTTTGACTAGTAGCTGAACATCGTCGTGGCTCCAATTCTTTTGAGAATTGGTTTCCAATTGGGTGGATGATGATCGTTGTAATGAAGCCGATAATTCTTCTTTTTCTTTTTGTAATTGAGAATTAACAGCGTCAACTTCCATTAAAAAGGCAGCTTCGCTAACGGCTTTGTCCCCAGATTGTAAAGCTTTATTTAAAGATTGCAATCTTTCCAAAGATAAAAGCTTGCAGAGCAAATCGACTTCTTGTAATCTCGCGATTTTCAAATCATCTTGTGTTGTAAAGTATTTGTTATTTTCACAAATTTGTTGCAAAGCTTTACGTTCCTTCTTCAGCTGTTTCTTCAAGGCGTCTTTTTCTTTCTTTTCCTTATCACGTTGAGCTTTCGCTTCCATTTCTTCCTTTTCCTTCGCTTTACGCTCAACTTCAAGAGCTTCTTGTCGTTTCTGTAAGAAATAATTTAGATTTTAAAAATTCTGCCTTTAAAGATAAATATTTAAGGTACCTTCTCTTCTTCGACAGACTTGGCTTTGGCAGCCTCAATTTTGGCTTGTTTTTGTGCCAGTTTTCGTTGTTTTTCTTCATCCTTAAATTTTTGTATCCTAGGATCACAAGCGTACGCGTTATCTGTCAAAAATTTTAATTAGAATAAATTAAAACAAATTGAATTCATATATTACCAATAAGTTGTCTAATTCTGGCCATTTCTTCCTTTTTAAGCTTTTGCCTAGCAACTTTATTTTGCTTTTCAATCCATTTACGTTCTTCTCGACTAAATTTGATTAAATTTAATTAGGCCCAACTAATGTATGGATCAATTGGGAATAATTGACTTACTTCTCTCCCTTTTCCTTCTCTTCTTCATCCAAATATGAAAACTCTCTCCAAGAATCAAAATCATACCAAAATTGATAAAACCTATCGACTTCTTCCACAGTAGAGTTTTCATCACCCAATTTTGGAACACGTTTCTTCGTTGACCATCTTGCGTTTCTTTCAAAAACAGCTCTAAAAACTTTGAAGAAATTATCTTTTGAGTTGGAATTATTAGGCGGAATGTCATCGTTGAATTCAGGATCGATGCTATCATAGGCTCTTCTTTTAACAGGATTTCCCAAGATTTCGTAGCCTTTTGTGATGCACGAAAAATAATCTCTATCTAAATCACGAACCACTTCTCCAGCGCCCCTTCTTTTATCAGGATGATGTCGTAAAACTTTCCTACGATCTACACAAAATAGTTTGTAGTATATTTAATACCTATAGAGAAGAAAATGAAAAACTTACAGGCCTTCTTGAGCTCTGCCTCGGTAGCTTCAAATCGTTTGTTTTTTAACCCAAAAACTGCATAATGATCTTGAGATTTCCAGTCTTTGGGATCAAGGCTGCGTAGATAACTCACTTCTTCTTCAGTTTCTTCTTCCAACGTCGAAGAGTCTTCATCTTCCTCGTCCGAACTTTCAACGGAATGACACGAAATGGTGTGCCTAGCGTGACGTCGGGCTTGATAGGATTCAAACCATCTACCGACGGGTTCTACTACGCATTTCTGGAGACCTGTGACGAGAAATTTTAAATATAAATTAAACCCTCAAATGGAAATTAATTAAGTAAACTCACTGCTTAAATCCTTGAAAACCACATTTTCAATGTCCTCATTGTCTGATGAAGATGGAAGACAAAGAGATCCTATTTCTAATAAACTGGCTAAGTTTTCGATAACTTCTCCCGGATTAGGATCTTCCAAAACGGCCATAGTTTAAAATAATTTAAATTCAACTATAATATCAAAGATGTAACTAAAAATCTAACAATCTATAACCCTAATTTTGAAACAAAGTAGTACGGCGTGCGTCACAGACGACGTCTGCTAGGCTGCTAGCTCGGGTCGGGGATATGATCATAAGACCACCTTTTCATAACACCAACTGCTCGTTTCACCATAGAGGCTTTTAAAATAGGGAGTAGAAACTCCTGCCTTTGGCAAGGCAAAACGAGATGTAGCTCCCCAAGCAACCTTTGCCAATTCTAATAACTGGCCGGGCCAACTTCCGGTCACATGACATCACCCCGCGTTAGAGGAAAGCTATACCGGAAATCCACCCGGCCTTTTACAACGGTTGTTTTGAGCTACATCTTCGCCTCAACTTTCCACTCCCTATATTAAAAGTCTCTATGGTTTCACCAACTATACACTATTCTGAAGTAATGAATAGTTGGTGTTTTGGATAGTTGGCGTAATCATGACGTGAACTTTTAATGGTGCGCTAGAAACCACTGAATCATAAGATCAACTTGTTTCTTCTAGAGTTAATTTTTAGGTCAAAATCTCTATTTGTAGGAACATAATTACATAAGTAAGGTAACACCCATAAGTATATATACTAATAATATTTCTACAAACTGTTACTCAAATTTGCAGGTAGCGTAAAGGTCCACCCATAACCCCAAATACGCATAAAACCGACTTGTTTCTTCTCGTATAAATTTTTGGGTCCAAATTCAAAAATCTCTATTCATAGTACCATAAGTAAGGTAATATCCAGAAGTATATTACTTATGTACTTATAATATTTCTACCAACTGTTACTCAAATTTGCCAATACGCATTAACAAGCATTTGGTCTATTTGCATTAAGTTTAGCTTAACTTAGGATTATTACGCTTGACTTAATTTGGGTTAATTTAACTAAACAGGGTCAAGCTTGACAAAAAAAAAAAAAACACATGGATGCTAAACCACTATTTTTCAAAGTGATAACTTATCACTCTTTAAATCTTTATTCACAAAAATACTTTATAAAGGAAAGGAAACATGAGAAATGCATTAAATTGTTTCTTTTTTGAACAAGGTTTCCTCATTAATTTTACGGAACTTTAACTTAAAATTCTGTAATTTATACAAGTTTATAAAATGTTGATGTTTATAATACAAGATGCGCTTTGACTCTGCAATACATTTCTATGGCAATTTTTCTATATATAACTATGATTTTTATACAACCTACTTACTTTACACATAAATAAGTTTTTTTTTGTTGATATAAATAAATAAGAATCAGATGTTCTAATTTTTATTATAAACGCGTACTTACAGAAAAATATCTGATTCCCTTTATTTATTACCAACGCTACGTCATAGACCTTGTGCTTGACCTTAAGATCCTGAAACCCTCGTCATTCATTTTGCTTACTTTGTTTTTAGAATTTTTATTAAATTTTTGCTTTGGAAGCGTTTTTTTCGTAGCCTTTTTACTACTTCTCACGCGTTTTATAACTTGTGGTAATGGGCTGTTACCTCTGCTAGTTTTACCTCTGGTTTTTTTAGAGGGCTCAGGTTCGCAGCAAGCACATTTAACTTTATGGGATTTAGCCACTCGTTTGCGACGCCTTCCAACAGGAGAAAAGTTTGATTCAGAGTGACGATGAAAACCTTCGTTTTCTCTGCGCGAATCTGGTTCTGAAGAATCATTCTTAGTTGTACCTAAGTACTCGCATTCAGAAAGACATTCTTCCGGTGTTTTACATTCGTCCGAAATTTGGGTTTCATTATCGCAACAATCTACTTCCATTAAGAGATCAACTTCGGAACTTGATTCGCTGTTTTCAGTTTTCTCCCACATCTGAGGAGTAGTTTTTTTTGAAGTATCATCTAAGATAACTATGGGAGTTTCTTCTTCCCCTTTCATTTGGTTTTTAACATTCTTTGAACGAGTTAAAATCAGAGCATCTTCCGAAGATTTATTACTGTTCTTTTTCGATGATCTTTCAATCGGCAATGAGAGTAATTCAATGTTACTATTTTTTTTAGATGATTGTTTTGAAAGTTTATTTTCACAAATGGTTTGTTTAGAGGAATCTCCCAAAGATAGCACCCTGGGTGAAGTTGATTTGACAGTGACACATTTCATATTCTCTGACACCTTGGTTCTTGTTCTGATGGCGATTACTTCAATTTCAGGACTACTATCCTGATTCAAACATATACTTCTGTCAGAAGTCTTTTCAGGTGTTTTCAGTGTGCAATCTCTCAGAGGTATTTGAAGATCTCTGAGGGTTTCGGAAATTTTAAATAATTTTGGGGAAACTTTTGATTTCAATTTAGATTTTTCCAGTATCGCAGTAGTTTTTCTTTGACTGCTTGTGGACACGCGATCCACCATACCTTGAACTACGAAATTTATTTCTTTCGAACTATCATCAGGATCAGAAAACAAAGTCCTTTTTTTAGACGGTGAATATCGTGTTGGGTTTGATGGTTTTCGTAAATTTTTAGTCCTAATTTTACTTAACTCCTCAGTCTTTTCACATACAACCGGTCTCATCTTTTGATTTTTAATCTCCATTTCACATGGCTCCTCTATTTTTTTGTTTATTTGCTCCATCTTTTCGAGTTCAGCCTGTCTCAGCATTTGACATTTTATTTGTTTTTCGTATTGTTCCTGGAACGTCATGGGTTTTTCCAATTTTGGTACAGGAACATTATTTGGAGAGGAAGAGTTAGTTTTAATTGTTGAATAACCTTGAGCTACCAATTCCGGCGAATGTTTAAGGATAGGTTTAGGCTTCTTGGATTCAACATCTATGGTACTATCTTTCGGCAAGATGTGACTTTTGATACTGGTATCTCGCAAAGAAGATTGAACTTTTGTTTCAATCAAATCAAGATTGATTTTGGTAGAAGCAGGAACTAAGACTAGATTTGATTTTGCTTCCTGATCAACCACAATGTTGATGATGCGATTGAGAACCACCTTGCATGTATCTAAAACATGGTCACGATGCTTTTTCAACCTAGCTTGCTTTTCGCGAGGTGTCATTTTCTTTGGGGGAGAAATGGTAACAGTTGGTGAAACTAAAACTTCTTTTGTCATTTGCATAGTTGAATTAGTCTCCCTGATTTTCGCGGGGATATCCTTGCTATCTGTAGAAACTAGAGTGACATTAAGTTTCTCATTTGTTTGTTCACAATTCTTTGAGCTCAGTTGAAAATCTTCGGTAGTTGTAGCAGTGGGCACGTGTTTTGCGGTCACTGGAAAGTTTTCTTGGTCCACAGTGACTTTCGTCATTGGATGGCTAGCTGTGAATGGATTGTGCATGGTTTCCACGATTGCTTGATCAGGTTTAGGGACTAAAGCAGAAGATTCGGTGGTTTCTGGATCTATTTTTTCTAAAGGAGTTTGTAGAACTTCAGGAACTGTTGTGGAGCATGGTAAGGCTGGTTGAGCTGTTATTGCTTCAAGAGCTTTAGTGAATGCAATCGTGCTTTTAGTTGGTTTAGAGAGTGCTTCAATCTGTTCCAAGGCTTTTCCAGAAATATCCATGGTCTCCGAGACATTTGAGATTGGTTCACAGTTTTTTAAGGGATGTACAGTTGACTGGGGAATAGGCTCGATTGTACCTGGGACATCATCAACGGGATTAAAAACATTTGCGAGAGCTCCAACTGACCCGGTGACATTCGCGACAATTCCAACTGGCTCAGTGACATTAGCGACAACTCCAACTGGCTCAGTGACAGTCGCGACAACTCCAACTGGCTCAGTGACAGTCGCGACAACTCCAACTGGCTCATTGACATTCGCGACAACTCCAACTGGCTCATTGACATTCGCGACAACTCCAACTGGCTCATTGACATTCGCGACAACTCCAACTGGCACATTGACATTCGCGACAACTCCAACTGGCTCACTGACATTCGCGACAACTCCAACAGGCTCATTGACATTCGCGAAAACTCCAGCAGGCTCAGCCACATTCGCGACATCTCCAACAGGCTCAGCCGCATTCGCGAAAACTCCAACAGGCTCAGCCACATTCGCGACATCTCCAACAGGCTCAGCCACATTCGCGACATCTCCAACAGGCTCAGCCACATTCGCGACATCTTCAACAGGCTCAGCCACATTCGCGACATCTTCAACAGGCTCAGCCACATTCGCGACATCTTCAACAGGCTCATTGACATTCGCGACAACTCCAACAGGCTCAGCGACATTCGCGACAACTCCAACAGGCTCAGCGACAGCACCTATTTCTTTCATGGGCTCTGTACCAATTTCCACATCTTCCATAGGCTTAGTGCCATTTGCGACATCTTCAATTGGCTTGGTGATATTCGATATATATTCTACAGGTTCTGTAATATTTGTAAAGTCTTCCACATGATCTGTGACACTTGCTACGTCTGCCTCGTGCTCCGTGACACTTGCTACGTCTGCCTCGTGCTCCGTGACACTTGCTAAGTCTGCCCCTTGCTCCGTGACACTTGCTAAGTCTGCCCCTTGCTCCGTGACACTTGCTAAGTCTGCCCCTTGCTCCGTGACACTTGCTAAGTCTGACCCTTGCTCCGTGACACTTGCTAAGTCTGACCCTTGCTCCGTGAAACTTGCTAAGTCTGACCCTTGCGCCGTGACACTTGCTAAGTCTGACCCTTGCGCCGTGACACTTGCTAAGTCTGCATCTTGCTCTGTGACGCCTTCCTTTGTCAGATTTCTGAGAACTAAGATCTCTTTAGAAACGTTTTCAGGACATTTGATGGGTTCAGAAAGATTTCCAGATACTTCAGTGGAACCGAAAGATTTTGCATAAGTTTCTTCAGAAACCTTTCCAGTTGCTTCTAAGTGTTCAGGGACGGATACATTTGGTTCTATCGATTCAATACTTGCCAACGCACGTTTGTGTGGTTCAGAGGTTTCTACGGTGGTAATGGGTTCTTCCACAGTATTGGAAAAGGACGAGTGGTTTTCGATCTTGGGATTGTCAATAGTTTTGGTATCGGATTCTGCAGAAAGAAGCTGGATCATATCTTCATCTATTACGGAATCAATAATCTGATTGGGGTCAAAGTTAACTGATCCTGATTCTCCCAAATCCCGGTCAACCTCTTTAGAGATTGAATTCATCATAGCCTCTAGAGATTGTTCAAGTTCTTGGCGCTCCATCAAATCTACACTTTTAACCGGATCAAAAATGCTTCCAAATTGATCAAGATCTTTTTCTGGAAAGTTACTATCGCGGATAGCTTTGTCTAAATCCATTTCAATTTCTCCTTCCAGCAACTCGTCTTTAAAAAGATTATCAATGTTGAAAGGATCTGCGGAAGTTGGGTTTACCATATCCATATTAGATAGATTATGGTCATTTACCATAGAATCAAACTCTTGGTTTATATTAGTCACCCAATCGTCTTTAGAGTCAATTAAGCCACACTGATTTTGTATTACAGTTCCAACAGGCAAGCTTTCTACTGGTTTTGCGGAACTTTCTTCCCTAACCATCGTGAGTGACTTGAAATGAGCTTCTTTCAAAGCCTGGAAAACACTTTTGCATGATTTTTCGTGAGAAGTAGTGGCCGGTTTCATGGCTTTTTCCAGCTCACTAGTTTGGACTAATGGCACTGTTACTGTTGGCGACTTAAAATTCAGGGATTTACTTAAGTTGGCATCACGGATGTTGGGACTAGAAAGTGTGAAATTTTTACATGACTTATCAACAACGTTGGTGATGATTTCATTCACGGTGATCTTGACTACTTCAGAAATATCTCGAGAATGACAATCTTCCAAACTGTCATTCACTATAAATCTGGTGTGTAAATTCTTTAGAATTTCATCGTTTGACAACATGGCCCTGAACTCCGTCGGGTTAAATGGTTTTTCAGATTTAGGAGTTTTAGGTTGCCTCGGTTTTTTAGGTTTCTTCACACCAGATGTAGTATCGCCTTTAGCTCTTGGTCTCTTTTCGCCAGGAGTTTGAATACGCTTTACCTTTTTCTTTGGAATTCGCGCCTGAATAATTTCATGAATCATTGTGGTTCTATCTAAATTATCTAGCATTGTAGATTCTTCAGTAAGGGGAGCAATTTTCTTTTTCTTAACAGATGATTTTTTAGGTTTAGTAGGACATTTTGACAAGTTTTGATTATGAGGTGTAGGATTCTCTGTTTTAATTATGACTGGTTTGTGGTTAGCTTCTAGGGTGGCTATACCTAGTAACTCCTTTTGACCCGCAAATGGCGGATAAGTAGATATGGCTTCCATTTGATTTGAGGATAACAATTTAGAGTCAGTTTCTTCAGAGATGGGGGCGATTTTCTTTTTCTTAACAGATGCTTTTTTAGGTTTAGACGGAGGTTTTGATAAATTTGGATTATCCTGCCATAGATTCTCAGTTTTTATTCCAACTGGTTTGACGTTATCTTCGAGAGTTGCTATACCTACTAACTCATCTTGACTCTTCAATAGAGAATAAGTAGATATGGCTTCCATTTGATTCGGTGAAACTAATCTAGCTGAAAGTCCTTCTCCGAAAGGTGGGTCATGGGGACTTGCAAATTCCTTGTTAGACACTGTTTGGTTTTGACTTATTTGGTGGTTTATATTGACATTAGAGTTTTCAAGTTGGGTTTGTTGAAGTTTTTCAAGCTCTTTTTCACGCATTGGAGGATAAATATCAATGTGGTGAATCGCCTTCATGTGCCGTCTCAAATTGTACGAAGATACCATGGATTTCGTGCACATTTCACAAGGGAAGCCTGGTGAAGTAGGTGAACCCTCCACTTTCCTCTTTCGGGGAGTTTCGTCACCTTCCACCTTCTTTCTCCTCTTTTTAATCTTGTCACCTGAACTAGGGCTGAATGAGCCAGAAATTCCCGAAGTTGGGGATGCAGCATCAACAAGAACATTTAACTCTGGTTGGCAGAGCAGGGTTTCTGAGGGGTTAGAAGTGGCAGCGTATAAGGTAGCCGTCTCTGCTCTACTTTCAGGATCTGCTTGAGCGCAATCAGCATCATCCAGTTGTTGCAGGTAATCAATATCAAAACTCATGTCTTCGAGTGCCTGAAATAGAAAATTGCCTCTTACTCAATTACATGTAGAAAATAGAAAGCAAAAATTAAACAAATTAATAAATCTATTAGTTATGAATGAAAACAAGATAAAATTAAGTTTTCAAAGATGATTAAATAGCTTTCTGTTGGATATTCAAAGATCAATTTCTAGATTGAAATAACCTAAAAACGATAATATGCTTCACTAGTAAAATTTTTACAAACAAACATTAGGCAGAAATATTTTTTAAACTTGCTCGGAAGTAGGCTTAAAGGGTCTATCTGCGATTTATAAAATCCCCTTTAAAGTCGCCTTCTTTTCTAGCTTACAGGGCTCCCAGCGCACAACCCAAAAACTTTTATAGGTATTATAGGTTTCAAAAGCCAAAAATATAGGTTATTTATAGGTCCAAAAATATCAATTTATAGGACTTTTTATAGGTTTTTAGTGTCGAAAAATAGGAGTTTTATAGGTAGGTATTGCTGACACGTAGTGCAATACGCTACATAACTTATAATAAAATATAATAATTATAACCAGTGACCAAGGAGAGGAAACCTTTCTGCCACAGCTTTGGTTTTTGCGAACATTTTCACTTTTTCGAGCAAAAGAATAATTTTTATAGTTATATGGATCATACATTTCGAATTTTATCAGCGAAGTTGAACAAATTACCCAAAAAAATAGGTATTATAGGTAAAAAAGTGAAATTATAGGTTTTTATAGGATCACTTCAGAAATATAGGTAATTATAGGTATTATAGGTGGTCTGGGAGCCCTGAAGCAGACGAAGTTGACCATAACAAACTGTACAGTCAAAGCTAGGCTGTGTGCATAAGGGAAGAGCATTTTAAAGGGGCAAATTTCAGAGCAGATAGGGCCTTTAACATGGTGTATAAAATTTTGTATTTTTTAACTGTATAAAATAAAAAAGCCCTATTTTAAGGATAAGGAATTGATCTTATAAAATCACTTCTCAGATTTAATTTTCCCTTTAATAACTGAAGAGTGTTTTGCGAATATGGTAATTGTAAGACTAGCCTTGATCAACATCAGAAAACTAGATAAATTAAATGAATCCCAGCCTCTTTGTCTTATTCTCATTTGCATTGCTTCAATTTCTTAGGTAACATGCTTGCTTATCCACCAGATAAAAGCTATGAAATTATGAACTACATACACCTTGCTTCAGTCAAAAAGTGAATGCTTATTGGCAGAGTACGAAAAACAATAGTAAATTAAACTTTATACGTGCAATAAAACCTTTTCTTTACCAAATCAGTTTTAAAAAACTTAAATTTTTGAGTAATTAAATTAATGGTATACGTACTTTACTATCAATTATAGTTTTGGGAACTTCAGCCATATCCATAGCTTGATCCAAAATATCTTCAGTTTTGATACGAGGAGTATTTTCAGTAGAATGGTAAGAAGAACTAGGACCCGATGGTTCGTTACTCTGAATATTCCACTGTTGCGATGCGGGGTAAATGTTTTTGGTTTCGGGCACTGGCATCACGCTAGTAATCAATTGTTTTCTCATGTCCATAGGTTTATTTACTTGTTGCGCGTTCATCTCCTTTATACAATCTACCAAACCGTGATCAATATTTTGATTAACCACTTTGCGATACTCGTGATTGCCGGGGGTTTTTCGTATTGATGTCCAGAGTTTTTTTTTTACCACAGGTGTCTGTAATCGGGTGTTGGCTGCGTTTATCACGGTTGTTTGAAGGCGTACAATGTTTTGGGGTTGTTTAATAGTGGCCTCTTGTTTTTGAGGAAGGACTATAACTGGCATTCTACCAATTGGTAAGGCTTGCGGTATGATAACGGAATTAGGTACCACTTGTCTGGCAACGCACTGTTGAGGTCTGATATTGAAAGTATTATTCATCTTTCGAACAACCTTTTTAACGGGTAGCCTGATAGGCTGATCTCTGGCAGTGGTTGATAGTGGCACAGCCACAAATTTTCCATTTACTGTTTGGAAGGCTAAAAGTTGGGACGTAGTCTGGTTAGAATTGACTTGGGAGTTTGGTAAAGAGTTTGATACAAAGAAATTTGGTATCACATTAGAATTTGAAACCGCAATGTTTGAGTTTGTTACTATCGGGCTAGAATTAGGTGGTACCACCAGACTGGCTCCAGTTGTAACCAAATTTGTGTTATTGTTATTTTGATTTGCTTGCGAAGTTTTAACTTGGATTCCACTTTTCTGCACTGATTTTATGATGTTAGGCAATTTTTTACAAGTTTTGTTTTGAATACCGTCCGTCTGTGTTTTTACAATTTTATCAATTTTAGTTGGGGGTTTATACAAGTCACTCATAACCTTAACCTTAGAAGAATCTATACAAACTGGTTCTTTTGAAGAGTTTGAGGAGCACTGGCTGTACACGGTGCTAAAAGTCGCGAGACCACCAAAGGTTAAACTAGGTAATCCTTCAGCCGAGAAGTATTTCTTCACAGTCAAATTTGTCTCAGTGTTCGGGGAAAATTTGATTTCCGGGGGTTTAGGTGTCAAGTAATCTGACACGTGGGGAGGTATCATAGGTGAAAACAATAGAGACAAATCAGTTTGCGTCTGCATGCTACACAATATCTTCTTCTTCTTTTTCTTCTTAACTAAATGCTCTTCTTTAATCATTTTGGGCAACTTCTTGGACTTTAAATCTTTACTTCCAATCTTCTCAACTTTTTTCTTCAGCAAAGATTCGCCAGTCCCAACTTCATTAACAATGGTCGACGAAGTTGCAGCTGGAGTTATATTCATAACAATCAATGGCGCAGTTTCTGTACCAGTCTTTGAGTAGGCTTGCTTGGCAAGCAGCGAAACCTGCAACTTTGATCTAACATCATCTTTGGAAGTCCCGCTAGTGCCAGGAACGGTTAGAATTTTGATTGGTAAAGGAGAATTCGGTTTGGCTTTGACCGGAGTCTTTAGCCCCTCTTCTACAGCTAGCCTTGATAGCATAATTCTTGGGTTTGTGCCCACAATAGACTCCATTTCTATTGGATTATTAATATCGATACTTTTCTGTCTGGGTCTAGACAAGGGTTTCGTATCAACAACTCCATCAACTTCAGTCTTGTCAGTTCGGTTCGAATCTTTTACATAAGCCTTCTTATGGGATTTCTTAAATCTTTTATCGAAATAACGATCTTTATCCCCTTTGACCTTGCGATGCTTTTTCTTGCGGCTGCTTCTTAAAATATGATCAATCATTCTGTGACGTTCGTAAGGGTTATGCGCCATTTTCTTTTTAGCTTTATGAATTTTTTTCTTTCGTTGACTCTCCCAAGTTTCGTCAGAATTTGCGAAACCTTCCGATGATGTTGAGCTTTCGAAACTATCAGATTCTTCATCCATGTCAGTTTCAGAGTCTGATGTATTATTAAGCGGAAAGACTGGCTTCTTTGGGAAAATTTTAGGGACATAAGGGAGAGTTTTCACGGAAGATTGTGGAGGAAGAGCTTGATCTTCGTATTCAGTTGCGGAGCCATCTCCGTCATTATCATTATCTACGGGTTTACGAATCATCTCATTACGCTTAGACTGAGTCAAATAATCTTCAGCCATTTCGGGAAAAGAAAGCCAATTTACAAAATTGCGCCATTTAACACACCTAGTTGTTTCGATTATGGTTGTCAAGTCCATTAAAACACCCGTGGGTAAATTTCTACCTTTTGAATTTAAAATTGGGTGTACGAAAGGGTAAGTCTGGCATCGATTTCGTTTAGAGAGATCGGGAGTCACGCACCTTCCTTCGCAATTACACTTTTGAGGAGTCTCTCCATTTAGTTCGGTTCGACTACTGTCCGAAGTATGAATGGAATCGGTAGAAACGTTAGGATTAACAACCCCATTTTTGGCTAGTTCTTTTTCTAAAGCGGAGTCAAAGTTTAACTTATTTGGGTTAACAATGTCAGTTTCTCTCGTTTCCAATTTTACCGCCGTGGGTTTAAAAGAAGCTTCCTCGTACAAAACTGGGCCAGATACTAGACCCATTGTTTCCAAATGAGCTGGAACGATAGATATGCCCCTGGGATCTTCGCTGGGTCTTATTACATCTCCATTTTCAGATTGAGGAATAGGAGGAGGTTTAACTCCGTTTAAGTTATTGAATTCAACACACATTTTATTTAAATCATTCAGTCGGTCGATAGTCGGTGTTAAGGAGAAGGCACTGAGCAAACACTCGCGAGCAATATCCAATTCGTTTGCAAATAGTTGGGACAATTTGGTGTACATGGCTGCGATGTGATTCTCTAGTTCTTTCGAAATTGAACTCGGAGCTGACACTCTGGTCACCTCCAAATGATTAAGATCCGAAGTTAAACCCCGGATGTAAAACTCTATGTAAAGATCAGTTAGTTCTCTACCAAACTAAAGAAGAAAAAAAGTACGTAATGTTAATCCTATAGATTCTTATAGACTCATTTTTTCTAAATTTCACCTTATGCCAAAGAACATCGACAAATAGATAAAAATGAGCACTCGTAGACGCATACATAACAATCATTTTCCAGGCATTATTTTGAACCAATTTTTTTTCTACTTTCAACGAGACTTGAAGTTCGGACCAAATTTCCATAAGTTCCTAAAAAATTCAACAAAAGTTAACTTAATATGTATTAACATACAATTCAATTCAAGAACTTACTTTAGTGCAACAATACACATTTGGATGAATGAGATCTCGAAGTAAAAAGATTTCAGATAATGTTAAAGCTAATTTAAGGGAACTTTCAATTTTCTGAGACATGAATGTCCTGATTAAACGACAGCCTTGATGGCATGACAAACAGACAGTCTACAAAGAACGAAATAAAAGAAAAAAAATTACATCAGAAATGAGCGATAACTTTGACTAAAAATATTAACTTACTCTATCGACAATCGCCTTCAAATTATTTTGTTTTTTAAGAAGGTGAATGAAAAAAACAAATATTGGAATAAGTTCATCATCTAGAGAACTGTCTACACTGGTTGCAGTTTTGCTTTCTCGAAAGACGTGCTCTTTAGAAGTAATGTAGTTATTGCACAACCTGAAAGCATTACTTTCATCTCCATTTGCTATGAGACGTTCAATACGAGCCCTAGCGATCTCGGGGAATTCAGAAGTATAAAAGCTTTCGGCTATATAAAGAAAATTTGATTACATATAATGGTTTTCAAAAAATGGAATAGAGACTCGGCAATAATATCAAACTCCCAACTAACAACTCTGGCGTATTCAACTCAGCCGACCTTAAAAATTCCTCCTCCAGAATGATTCAAAGAGGAGGAACTTTCTTGGTGGTTTATAATATTGCAGAGTCCGTATTTTACTAAAACTTACTAGCATTTTGGGCATCTTCGGGGCTAAGATTTTTGAAATATTCGTATCCCCACGGATCTTTACAAGTTTTAGCTAAACTATCACATTTCAATTTAGCTTTTCCGATTCCCAAACCATCAAGATGTACCCCACATTTAACAAGAATTTTATCCAAGGTTTCTTTAGCTTCAGTTGATAACTCCTTGTAGTCTGGTAAAAAAATCAAGTTGCTTGTCTCTCTACAAACACAAACAAGCATAAGGAATTAATAAACAAGATTGAATCAATGATCATAAAATGATAAAGCCATATTTACCGATAAAGTAGATTAAAACCTTTTTTGACCCTAATCATTCCATCCGCAGTCGCTGTATCAGCACCCTCAGAAAAATACGCATTCCAAACTTGCATCAGCAAGTCTAGTTTCTCCTTGATAGATTTATTCCCCATTGGGCTCATTGCCTGTAAAGATTTACACATTCACATAATGCTTAAAAAGTTCAAAGCCAACACTGTACAACATATTAAAAAGTCTCAAAATATTCAATGTTACAACTTTATAAGTAGCCTAGCAAAGAAAATGAATACTAATGTTTAATTAGTTCGGTTGGAAAGTTATTAATAATTATTTGAATAAAAAAATCTTGGATTATAGCTTAAAATGAGATAGGGCTGACCCTTTCTGAAGGAGGGGGCCATTTAAGAGGCCTCGGTGATGCGGTAAACTGGCCGTCATTGGCAACTGGCAAGGTGCAAACATAAATGCCCCTTGCCTTTTGACATTGGAATTAAGAAGGTTGGCGATGCTATTTAAAAAATAATTTTGATAACATTTAAAAGCGCATCAATTAAATACCTGGGAAATGAAGTTGAGACAATCGGTTTCTGCCATTTTAACAATATTATTGTATTATTTATCCGCGTTGACAAACGGAGGATCCGCTTCGATCGACGCCATATTGCTTCTGGAAAATATCACGCATCCAATTCCAAAGACTAAACATAAGCGTTTGTACGATCACACCCCCAAAATGGTTTGTATATTGGGCGGGGCTTGTGACGAATTATTACGTCCCCAGGGTACGTTTACTAGGACTGGAGGCACTGAGGCACACTTTACAAACTCCGCCCACTTTTGTTCCAAGGACTATTTAAAATTTCTAGCTGAAATTTGATTGGCTGTTTCAAAAAAATATTTATATATTTCTCCGCGCTTAGTCACGCATTTGGTATTGCTCAAGGGACTCAAGGAACAAAATTTCTATCCAATAGAAATATTCTGACATACCAGGAAAAGCGTCTAGTTTGATTTGACCATTATGTCTCGACAGACTTTAAAGTGACCATGTAATATTTTTTTTCCGAAGGTCTAAACATAAATTATTACCCTTAAAAAAATCAATACAAAATATCTCAACATAATTCAAAATTCAAAGCAATTTAACTGCTAATCACAATTAAATATTTCTAAGCACTTAGGCTTAGTGCAAAATCAACCGGAAAGCTTTTCCAAGTGATTTATTTTATAATTTATCACTTTGGCAAGTCATTTCATTACACTTTATATAATATATATAGAAATTAACTGGCCTTTAGATAACTAGTTAGGCGCACTAATTATGTTCCTTGATTGGCTATTAAATTGCTTTTCCAAATGACAAAAACTTATTTTATTTGCAAGTATTATGAGCAAAATTAATGTTTTATCCATTGCATATTTTCTAAACTTAAAATTGTTTCCTTATCCCTTTAAAGGGAATATAAACCTAAAACAAAAAATCGTCTGCTTAAGCATGCCGATGTTTTTTCCTTTCCTAACCATTTTTTTGTAACGCAACTTTGTTAAGCGACGTTTTCATTCAAGATTTTTGGGGGCAAGAATTAGAAATTTATAACCTGAAACTTTTGTTCCCAGCTGTCACAAACTCTTTGAGGTTTAACTTTGTATCAATCCTTCTCAACCATAAACTACTCCTGATTCCTGAATAGCAGTTGGTAGCAGAAGAAAAGCTAACTTCTAAGTTAACAGAGCTTAGCTAAAGACATGCTCATCTCATTTAGTAGAAACTGATGCTGAAATAGCATAAAATTGACTTTCAATTCACCAAAATATCTTTGTTTTAAATTTTATTCACATTTATTGAGAAAAAAAAAAAATAAAAAAAATTGAAACCCTATGTCCATGAAAAGAAAAATCGCATTTGACCACACCAGAAAAAATACTTATGGAAAATGAAAGAACCTACTTTTTAGATAATTTCTGGAATTTTTGATGAAAATTGGCTTTTTTTCCATTTCTATTACTTTTATTAGAATGTGGTAGTTAAATGCACAATTTTTTCAGCTATTTCTTCTTTTTTCTTTGTTAAGGTGGTTTCGGAAGAGACCAGCTTTTGTTTATTGATCTTCTCGGCAAAAAAATCATCCACAATTGAACTGTGCTTGGATAATAGCTCCTTCAAATTCTTATCCAAATTCTGGAGTTCTTTTACCTGGTTAAAAAACAAACAAATACTTAGTTGAAAACTACTAAAATTTAGACAAAGTGGGTGGGATTCCGTAAAATTTAAAGGTTATTTCTTAGTATACCTTTTCAGCAACATCAGAGCCTTCTTGTTTAAGTTTAGTCAACAAATCCGCGATAGATTGAGTAGCTCCTTGATAATCTCCATTCAGTTTCTTTAAAGTTGCCTTATAAGCGTTAGCATCGCGACTACTCTTGTATTTTTGGAGAGCCGAATCAAACTGGGTATACAAATCAGCCCGAGTTTGTTGATGAGTTTGAATATGCTCGATTAAGCCGACAACTTTCAATTTGCTTTCCTTATGAGGATCCTAATGAAATAGTAAATATTTTATTTTACAAAAACTAAAAAAAAGAGAAATTAAATTATCTTACGTGAGTAATGGTGAAATCCAAACGAACATAGACAATGACCAATAAAAATAGTAGGAAAAAGGCAACAACGACTAGAATAGGTTCTTGCAACATCAACATTTTTTCGTATTTGTAATGAAGCTCAAAATCTTGAATATGTTGTTCTACAAGATTTTTTTTGTGGAGAACTACTACTGGTCGGCCAATCGTATCCAAATAAGTGTGATGTATTTCATTAGGTCTACGCTGAATATTGTATGGCAGTTTTAACTTAATATCCTTGCTTCCTTCGGGCAATATAACTTTGACAACGGCATCCTCAATGATGCTATCGTCAAAAACGTGATCCACAAATCTCATTTTCAAAGCGTAATTATTTCCTGTTAAATATAAAACATTATTTCTTGACTCTGATTTAAAGTAGACAAGCAGCCAGACTCATTTCAGGTCTATTTTAAATTCTAAATAAAAAAAACTTACCAGAACTGAAGAGATATTCGTAGGTGGGAACATAATACCCCAAAATGTAATGCGTTTTCCAGCCCCCAAATAAAGGGAAGCGAGGTCTGAGATCAACTTCCACCGAATCTTCCAAGATTCTCAGATGACTCGTTGAAATGTTGCCAATTTCGTCTCTGTAGTAAACGTCACCGGCTGATGCTGGCAAAATTGTCTAAAACAAATCGTAATACGCTTAGAAATTAGTTACATAAGAGTTTTGTAATTTTTTCTTAAAATACCTTGAATGATTTGATCGATGATAAACCAGACATATCCCGTTGATATTCATATCTTGAAAAGGCACCCTTTAAAATGGCACCGTGGTGTTTGATATCGTATTCCTCCTCAATAGATATAACACCCCAATGAGAAACTTCTATTAAACGTTTCAGATTAGTTATAGCTAAAAATGGACTGCTGTTTTCATAGTGAATAGTCATTTTGTCCTACAGAAATGTTTATTTCAATTAGAAATTTATACATAATTATATGTATGCAAAGTCTACTTACGACAGAAAAGGGAGCAATGTTATCATAAGGTCCGTAAGTGATAGTGCTTTCGGATTGAGATACGGGCTTGAGTTTGGTGTAGGTTTCAACATTATTTGATGATAGTTGAACCGTTGTAGTCTGGATTTTGGTTTGATAAGGAGAATAGAAGTAATGATTCCCATGGTAAAGGATTAGTTGTTTTTCACTTTGAAGGATTTCAGCAGGAAAAGGAACCAAAGCATTTGTGAAAACAGTTTCTACTTCGACCACAGTCTCTCTTCCAGATTCTAATGGCTTTCTCAATTTAATCTTCAATGTTGCCTTCTCTCTGAAAGATTTTAAGAGTTATATTATGAATGTGAAATTAGAGGATTTAACTTACGAATGCTTCAAGACTTGAGTCTCTGCCACATCGAGAGTAATTTTTCCATCATCTAACGCCTAGTAATTAAAAGTTCATCAGTGGTTTGTCATATTTAATTCCGAAGTCCTTTAGTATTAATTTAACTCACGTGAGCAGTTACGAAGGCTAATTTATCCTTTACTTCTTCATCAATAACGAAAACGAAATAAGTAACTGGCGAATTTGCGCTATTTTCTAGGGTTATTTTTGACGTGACTTTTACAAGTTGAGAAGAAATGTCAATATTCCTTTCAACTTTCTTATTGAAAATTCCACTATTTATTGCCGTTGCTTCACCAGTTGAGGCTAAACTAACGTTAAATACGCTTAATAGAGACAAAAAAATTAGGGTTAAAGCAAATTTCATGATTAACATTAATTAACTTAATGCCGATTTAACCGGATTAAGTTTACAACACGCCGAGGCCCGGCAGTACAATAAAACAAGTGGGGTCTGTGGGGGAGGAGATAATCCTGAAGCCGGTGAAAATGAACCAATGAACGATCGAGACACGTTCACTTCCGGTTCAATCCCTGAAGCAATCTAAGCGGAAATAACACAATGGCGCGTAAATTTGAATTAAAAGTTGTAGATTAAGGTAATAATGTTGACAATTTTAATAATAATTTTATAAATATAAACGCTTTAATAACAATGAACGGTAGCGATTCAATTACACGTATAAAATCTGCAATAAAAAAGGCTTAAGGTACAAAAATTCCAGTTGATTTTAATGTAGTAATTTCTTCTGGAGTATGGTGCTGCGTAAACGAGGGGTAACAAGGTTGCTGCGACAATAACTGCAAAAATTGAGTTAGATAATTGTCTAGGTTAATTTGGTAGATAGGATCAGCTAGTATGTCTGGATCATCTTCTTCTTCTCCTAAATCATCGTAACCGGAATAATCTTCCGCTTCAGCAAATTGAGATAGTAAACTTTGTAGAGATGGGTTTGTTCCATCTTCACTTAAATCATCACCCTAAATTTTGAAAAATTAATATTTAATTATTTATTAAATCAAAACTTGAATATTTTTTATATACACTTACGTCTTCTAGGCTTACTTCATCGCTACCACCAACAACTTCTAAACTGTGGGCTAATTCACTAATTAAAGCCTTGTAAATTTTAACCATAACAGGGATCTCTTCGTACTGAATAGGGTTCTTTTGTGTTTTGGATCGTGTTTTTATTCCTTCCACTGGATCTATAATCATTTCCCCTTTAACCATTACTTCCGTTAATCTTGTATCATTAGTTTTAATTCCGTGTTCCAAGAGCTTGCATAGAGCTAGTATACTAAAGAAGATATCTTCTTAGTTTTGAACTTTACGAACTGATTAAATAAAAGGACTATTTACTTCACTTTGCGATCATAATTTCCATAGAAAAGGTGCTGTTTAGAACACCATTCCCCTAGGACAAAATGTAAGGCTGATTTTCCAGTCGGACCAGGAACGCTTGATAAGAAATCAAGAACGGCCTCCATTTGGGAATGAATCAGATGGGCAAAAACTAAAATTAAACCCTGAATGACACTGAGGGTCTCCGTTTGTTGAAGACGACTTAAAACGGCTCTCAAAAGAAGCTCGGAATTTTCTCCCATCACTGGACCGGCTTTCAACATCAATACTGACACTAGACGTCCAACAAACGTTGATGCAGTTTCAGGGGAACGAGGATCCAATAAGTGCTGCGCAATCTGAATAACATAGTGCAAGCCATTTCTACCGTGATCATCTTGCCAAGAAGCAACTTGCTCAAAGGCCGAAGAAACATAAGCTCTCATTAATTCCCCTCCATTCTGTAAACAAAATATTGTATTTAGTAGAAAACTACGATATATTAAACATTACTGCAAAAAAGAAGGATAATTTTCTCTTACTTGCATTGTTGAATTATCATCAGTTTGAAGGGTACATTGTGCGGCTACCGCGAAGGCTTGAGTGACTAATTGTTCCGGTAAAGGCTTTGGACTGCTACGAACTAAAGTTTGAAGTACATCCATGGCAACGGCTTGTAGTCCACTGGGTATTTTTTCAGGGGGAGCTTGCAAGATGGAGACTAACGTAGGCAACAGCTTTGAAAGAACTGATCTCGTGCAAGCTGGATTTTCACTAAGAACTTTAAAGATGTCTTGCGCGAGAGATACTAAAACTGGATCACTGTTGTGCTTCAAAAATGCCGCTATAACTAAAGGTGTAACTCTGCTTTCGATACTAGCAGTAAACTCTCGATCAATCTGAAATATTTTTTTTTATTAAAATTCGGGTTTAAAAAGGAACAGAATTTTGCAGTCATCTTACAGATAACACAATTGAAATGGCTTCCATGACGAGAGACAAAACTTCATTCGAAAATTGAACAGATAATCCTAACAACCCCTCCATGATTGGAGCTAAGAATGGCATTATTAGAGGAACTTGATTGGTGCCTTTCAAGTGTTCAGAGAAACTGAAAATAATTGTTTAATAAATGAAAAGTTTCTTTTATAGATTAAAAAAAGAATATAAAATTTTAGGATATACCCCCAAACGGCTCTAACAGCGGAAACTCTAATAGAAGCTGGTTGATTAGCTTGCAATCCGCTAACAGTAGCTTGCAAAAACCTTCTGGTTAAATCTTCATTCATGGCTATGCAAAATCGACTGCCAGACCATAAACATCGCCCAACGAGAAACTCCAAACCTCCCAGATTGAGATCTGACAAAACGACGCTTTCCAAAAAGCCAACCAGATCAAATTGAAGTTTCCCAGCTTGAATCTGTTCAACTATCATCTCTTTAACAGAACCTAAACTCAACAAACACGACTCGTGAATTCGCCACCAGTTGGGATCACCGGCTAATTTCTTAGTCTCCGCCTCTTGCAAGTGTTTGGTCACAGCTTGACATAAACCAGACGAACATTCCTCTTCAAACTCTTGGCAAAGTGACATTAATAAATCTTGGGCAGAAATTCTGATTGAATATGAATACGTATCATCATCTTCATCTTCAACAAATTGATCTGGACTGTTTGACCACAGTGTTATCTAAAAAAAATCCTTTATCAGGTTCAACTTCTTACTTACTCCATAAAATTTTATACTTTCTTTACCTGTTCTTCTGTAATTTGCATGTATAGAATCAAATAATAGAGCAAATCGGTCATTCCTTGTTGAACCATCCCCCGAAACTTTGAGGTTTCTATCAACGTTGAAACAAATTCAAATATAGTGAATACCAAATTCTCAAAACCTAAAACTTCGCCATCAGAATCAACAGGATTGTCAACGTCATCTGTGTCATTGACAATGGTGCAAACATAAAGATTGGCACTATTGGTTAAAGTATTCCAAACTGGAGTTAAGATATGAGGTAACCAGGTTGCCATTTGCTTCGGAACGTATTTTACTAACACAGTTAAAGCCTAAATTTTAAAATTTGAATTGAGAAGTGTTGAGATTTTTTTGGAATTTTTTTTGATTTGTCACATACCTGTAATACTTCTTTGCGTAAGCCACTATCGGATGTCATTCCATCAGGAAGGATCAGAGCTTGCACTAAAGCTTCAGTAAATTGAGGAAGGATTGGATATAACAAGGTTTTAGTCACGCTCTGAAAGCGAGTAAATGTTTAGTAATTCGTATTATTATAATTTCTGAGTGATTTACTTTGTTATATTCGCCCATAACTGCTATAACGTGGGCACAAGTTGTGAAAATCTCCACAGCCCTACCTCTGGTTCTAATGCTATATTTCTGAGAATTTAACAACTCTATTATTGGAGATTATTAATTAGATATTAGAAAGCTTACCTCAGTTTCCGCAAATATTTTGTACATTTCTGGTAAAATTACTGGGGCAACTTGACCCATTTGTGTGTCGGTTACTTCTCTAGAAAACTCTGTCAGAACTCTCATGGCACCATGAACAGCGTTAGGATCCCCGCTTTGCAAGCACTGCATCATAAGGTCAAACAATTGGGGCCAACTATCGGGCCAATCCCAATGAGCTATTGCTGATATGGCATAGGCAACGCTAGTTCTAACTTTACTAATTGTTTCTTTGAGGCCAATAGGAAGCATATGACGTATGGCTGCTTTTGCCTTAAAGTGGGAAATGTGATTTTTAAAATTTGACACCTAGGCGAAAACAATGACGATAGCATACCTCATCAGTGGCTTGAGGTGCAACAAATTTCTCAGACTGTGATGACCAATGTACTTCAACATACTGTTTTAATAGGATTGAAGCCAGCTGACGAATGGGGAGGTGACCGTGAGGATCAAGCGTAAGTTCCGTTAAATGCACTCCAAATTCTTAAAAAAATTGTTCGTATTTTAATTAATATATGTCATATATACGATATGAGGATCAAGCGTAAGTTCCGTTAAATGCACTCCAAATTCTTAAAAAAATTGTTCGTATTTTAATTAATATATGTCATATATACGATACGTTCGAGCGTCATGGTGATCAAATTAAAATTCGGGTAATACGAGCATGGTGAAGGGGCCATCGAAGACTGAGTCACTGTCACATGGTGACATGGGGTAATAAACCAAGGCTTAGCACAGATCCTGCAAATTTATTAAAATTTATAATATAAACTCACCATCTGTTACTTCTAAAGCTTTTATTTGTTCTTCGGCGCAAGCCCTAACATCTTGGGAAGGTGATAAAATACCAGAAAGAGTTTCAAAAAGGGCTTCTTTACGGGTGCGACTCACGTCCGCGTTCGTCGAATCCGCCATCTTGAATATCAGAGGAAAGTAGTCACGTGTATGTATTATCAAGTTTGGCGGGAAATAAGAGCGCAATTTTCGAACTATAGCTTAGCATGTGACCAGAGACGGGGACTCTTCTCGCGCTTATGCTCGCCTTTACAGCATAAAGCAAAGCTCACGCGTCACTCTGTTGAAGGATAAAAAGCTTTTATACTGTTAAAAAAAATGTGGATCTTGTTCATTTTCATATATCTATGGCTCTTTTCAAAAGAGGCTTACCTGAATTTGTGAAATATCAATTACTAAGCGCTTGCACTGATTCCTACGACAGAGAATAAAAGCTCTATTTTGTTTTTACTGAACGTTTTTTCGTGGAAGGTTCTGACATCACATGGCTCATGGGGTGTGCATAAAAAACTTGCTTATTATAGGAACACACTGAAAATATAGAAAAAACAGCAAAAACTATAGGAAGTGTGGTCAAAAGAAGTGAATTTAGTCATTCTGGTATTACGTGACAGATAATAAGTGGAGATGTGATTGTATGTTACATGTAGTTGCTAATTCCCAGTTGACAGACTTCAGGGTTCAAAAGGACAGCAGTCAAACTTACCAGGGGGGTATTTATAGGTGAAATAAGTTTTTAAAATCAAATATTTACAATAAGTTAATATTTATTAAATTAAAAAATAAGAAAAAACTAATGTTTCCACATTTAATAAAACAATTTAAATTTCCGCACCTTTTAAAAAAATTTAAGCCATTATTGGACGCGTTTTACGAGGGAAGAACGCCAAATTATATATTTACAATTAAATTGTATATAGAGAGTTTCCCCAAAATAATTTGTTGACGTGATTATGCCTTTTTATATATTTGAACTACGCTGCTTTTCTTTTGTCGCAGAGTTTATTACTTATCTTTCTTGTGTTTTTTACGTCGCTTCTTATTGCCAGAGCTTTGTCTTTTACTGATACACCGAGAACAAAACCAGCTTTCCTCTTCTTTAGGAGGGACTACAATACCGACGCAAACCCTAAAAAAAATTTTAAATTTAGAATAGGTTCTCGGTATTTGAAGGCTAAGAGATCCATTACCAATGATACCAATCATCGCATTCATCACAACCAATCATGGGGCTTCCATCATCGGGTCTGGTACACGCTGGACAAATCCAGATTTTATTTCCACTTTCATCCTTTAAAATTAAGTCAATAACAATTAATTTACAATAAGATTTAAATAAATAAAGTAATAGCTTGCCATAATAGTCCCGAGGGTTTCGGTAGTTACGATACAAGGTGTAGGTGAAGCTGCTCTCTTAGCCGCACCTCTTCCACGTCCACCTTGACGACCGCGTCCTCCACTAGAAGCTGAAGACGCAGCAACAGCGGCTCCTCTGACTGGAGGTGGAGGAGCAGTTACTAAAACTGGACTTTTAATTCTAGAAGGTGGTGGTGGTGGTGGCGGCGGTGGCAGAGGTGGTGGTGATGGAGGTGGTTCCGGAGACGGTTCTTTAGCTGGGCTACATGAACGAGAATCTTTACCTGAAGTTTTGATAACACTAAAACAACAGAAAAGAAAACTTTGTAGCTAGGGCCTTACTAAAAACGGAATTAAAAAAAACGCAAAAATTATAAAAATTAGCAACACAAATAATAAATAAATAAAAAATAATAAAACTAAAATGTAGCGATCACTCTCGGGAGTTTACGATACGCAAGATGATTATCTGTAAAAAACTTTTAAAACGTAGAGACCGGGCTTATATAAGTTAAGACTTTAACGGACCAGAAACGTTTATTTTATATACGATTCATGCTGGCGTAGTGCAAGAACTTTCCTTTAAAATTAATTGTGCACGTTATGAAATCGCATTCATGCTACGATTTTCTTCATTTCTCGATAATTTTGGCTTTCTTTCAACATTTTGCCTACCATTTTCTTATCAGTCGCGTAAAGAATTGAGGAACTGAAGAGTCAGGAATGGTTAAAGGAGGGAATACAGCGGTGCATTCGTTGTACCATTGAAAATATTCATTTGTTAATTTAATTCTACCATTATCTAAAAATTCTTCAATATCAGTTAGTGGTTGCAAAATTATTACAGGGTATTTTTCGTTTAAAATCACTATCTTTTCGTTATTTATTCGGCGTGAATTTTTGGCGGACACGATCGAAGAGTAACTACTACCCGTAGTTTCTTTCGATTCGCTACTTTTGGGTTCGTTGTAAGGAATTTTGTTGGATGAGGATAATTTTAGAGTAATTCGGGATCCCGAATATTGTGAGGTTGTAGCAAAACACGAATATCCCCTCTCAGGACTTAGTAACTTTAGATATAACTTTGGCAGGCCTAACTTTGTTAAACTAGCAGTGGCCTTTTGGCTTAACTTATCGGGGGAATTGGAGACCTTTAACATTAAACGAGGTATTAAACTTTGTTCGTCTTGGCTTTGATTACCTACATTATTTACAGCCCACAAACTATGGTTTTTATTCGATACTTTGAGGCAAATTCGAGGTAATCCATTAATACTAGCCTGCGGTTCGTTATCCAAAGCAGGTTTTTGGACTTTTTTTGATAAACGAAAAATTAATTTTGGATTCTGATGACGCCGTATTTTTGCCAAAGTATTTTTAACTTTGTAAAAACCTTGATTCGATAATTTAAGAGTGATACGGGGTAAAGTTTTAGAGTTTCGTAATCTCCATAACTTTCGTTTAGATTTTCTAATGACTACTGGCAAAATGCGGGGAGGTTGCAAGGTTTTAGAGAGAATGGGATCACATACGGCTTTATCAATTTCACGAGAAGCGTGCTTGGGAAACAAATTGGGGTTTAAAGTCAGCGGGAATGATTGACAAGGAGAGGAAATGGCTGATAGGATAGGAGGAGGAGAAAAAATAGAAGAGATCCGACCCAATTTTGCGGAACAGGATGATGTTGATTCGGTTAAAGGAGGGGTAGATGAGCGTGATTGGTTCATCTTTATCACTCTAAAAAAACACATTTCCAATTCGAAAACGGCGGAAAAGAAGAAAGTTGAGTTTAAGAGAAAAGTCATTACACTTCGCAGCATCGCTAACGTAACTTATGCCTAATAAATGTTTAAATACGACTAAGCGTCCGTCAGAGATTTTACAAGGGGAAACTAAAATGGCCTGAATTTAAATCCCCAAAATTTTAAATAAAAAGACTAAACTTACATCTTTGTCGAGCCAGATGAGTGAGGAGCATTGCTTCCAAGTTTCAAGGTGATCTTGGGTACGGCACTTGAATCTTCCTTCACCTTCTAAAAAAATTCAAACAAAAACAGATTTCAAAATTTATCATAGTTCATTTGGCTTAAAGATTAATTCACATAAAATTTTTCGTGAATTTTACAAGTTTAAAAATTTAAAAGGATAAAGAAAATACCTTTTCTTCTTTAATTTTTTTGGATGGTTTTTCTTTCTCTACTTTGGGTGGCTTCGTTTTCTTCTCGGGTTTAGTTTTGGTTGGTTTGGGAGGCTTTTTCTCGAGAGGAGGAAGCTTTTTCGGTTCAGGGATGACAACTGGAGGAGGAGGTGGTGGTGGTGGAGGTGTTATAGGGACTGGAGGCGGTGATGGAGGAGATGGTGGAATAAACTTCTTGGATTTTTCCTTAACTTTTTCTTTAACTTTCTCCTTCTCCTTTTCCTTTTTCTTAACCTTTTCCTTCTTTTCAGGTTTCTTCTTATGTTCTTTGTTGCTTTTTGAAGGCTGTAAGGTACATATAATGTTGCGCTTGTCTTAGAAAAATCAATGTTTGCCTTCCTTACCTTATCAACTTCATCATCGCCTTTAGAAGAGGATTTCTTCGAGGTCCCTTCATTAGGATTGTGTTTTCTTTCCTGCGTATTTTTACTCGAAGAACTTCCTCCGCTGTTTGTTAAAGCCAAGTTAATGGGTTGAGTTTGTCCTCCTCCGGCTGGCATTTCCATCTTGGGAGTAACGAAAAGCGGCGGTGTGGGGAAAGGATTCGAGGGTAATGGTCGTAATGGTGAAAATGGACTGGGCGGAAAACCCATTCCGGGAAATTTATTAAAAAGATTGTTATTAAATGGATTTGGAAAAGGGTTAAAATTGGATCTGTTGACTGGTGAGTCTTGCTTTGGTGTTGAAGGACCGGGTGAAGGTAATGATTCAACAATGTCGCTAGAATCGCTATCGTCCAAAGGAGGTGATGGAGCTCGTTTTTCTTGCAATCCTGATCGTCCAAATTTAGGAAAAGAAAGAGCCGGCTTTGGTTTCTCTTTAACCGGTTTCTTTTTAGATATTTTGCCAGCTTTTTCCTTCTTTTTTTTGGGATTTTCAGGGGTTAAGGCTTTCGTGACAACTTCGGGTGATTTAGTTTTTTCCTTTTTAATTTTTGGTGGGGGGGAGGATATTTGGGGTTCAGGAGTTTTTGGGGTTTTGGGCAAAGAATCTCCACCATCTGAAGAATCTGTAAAATCGTAAACGTCTCTCGGTTCTAACTTCTTCGAACTCTGAATGACAAAACTAATAGCATCATCTACGTTCTTATCAGATTCTTTATTTTCGTTCTCCATCTCCGATTGTCCCCTTTTAATTACCGCATTGATGCATTCATCTAGATCAGCCATTCGATTTTCTTTCTCACGTCGGGCTTGGGCCTCGTCATCGATAACTAATCGAGGTTCCGGCGTGTCTTCCCTAGACTGTTCATCTTCGTCATCTTCATCATCTTCTATTAAAGCGCGAAGAGGTTCAATCTTGACTGGCATTATGGGTTCGTGGATTTCAGGAGGAGGGGGTTTATGCACAGGAGGCGGGGGTTTATGTACAGGAGGAGGAAGAGGAGGAGGTAAAGGTTGCTGCGGAAGATGAGGTTTTTCTGCAGGAAATAGTGTTTTTGGAATCTTCAGGCCAGGTGGTTTTGCGACGTGAAATTTGTGTCCTTTCGGGGATTTTGGGGAACGAGGATAACTAATCGAAGAATGAGATGGAGACTTTATCCTGTGTTTCACTTTGGGCAGTTTGATGGGTAGAGATGGTCCAGCATCTTTGCCACCAGTTCGGAAAGATTTATCCTTGGCAATTCTTATTTTATTAATTGCTGGTTTCATTTTTGACATTTTTGGACTATTATCCATTGATCTTTTCTTCTTTTTTATCCTGGAAGGATCATTGAATATATTGGCTTCTTTTTTAACTAAGGCTGGCGGTGAAGAGTCCATCGGGAACCTGTTGTGACTAGGACTCTTATTCTTCGGAATTTTCATTTTTTTAATGTGTTTCTTCAAAGTCATATCTTTTTTGAACTTGAGCATCTTTGATTTATCTTTTTTGACCAATTTCATGGGTTTGGGAGCTGATATATCCAAAGGTTGTACCGAAGCAGAGGAAGATGAAGATGGGCTTCTAATGATTGGTATTTCGGGGGAAGATTCAATAATTTTTGGAGGCATCCGGGGATCCGGTAGTTTTCCTTCCCGCGCTGGGGAAATTAAACCGGATGGAGTCATAAAAATGCTAACAAGTTCTCGCATAGGTCTGCCTTCATCTTCGAATGCTAGTTTGGCTCGTTTAAGAGCGGGTTGATCAATAGAGCCATCATTGGTACGTTTAACTCCGGATAATGGATTGCTATTCAAGTCCAAATCCTCACTGCTACTTGAAGATGGAGAATGGGGAACTTCAAATGTTTTGGCACCTTCATCGGGTTCAGGAGTTCGAGGTGTTGGTTCTTCTTCACCTTCTGGCTCAGGATGAGTGAGGGGGAGATACTCATGTATCCAATCGGGCCGCTGAGCTACCGAGCGGCTTTTGGGCTTTGGAAACTGAAAATTTGAATCGTGAGGCAGCGGATAAGCAGCCACTTGATGAGCAAAGGGAACAGGTTCAACATTATTGACGTATTCTTCAAGTTCATGCATTTGAACACCCATTAAACGAAATGCGAGACCCAAATCCATAATATTAGGCTCCGAACGATTGTACTGATTGCTATACTGATGAGTGATTTTGGATAATTCAAGTAAATAGCGATGAGCTATGTCTACTAAAACTTCCATGGGTGAAGTTTGTACCGCATGCCAACCAATATTTTGGCATATTTGGGCCACAGCCACTTTCAACAAGTTGCGAGAAAAATCTGATGCCATTTCCTATTTCCTACAGCCTCAGGACAAATCCGACAAACTAAGTCTGTGATTCAGTACTGGAATTTAGGTATTGATCGGCATCGTTACCGTGCATTCACACGCCGACTTTACTGCGGATCGGCCTACGAAAACAAACATATTTACCTTGGTAACTAAAAACAACTTGTAATTGTTGCTATCGATTAAAAAATAGGCATAACTACCCTAAAGAAACGAAAGGGCTAAGCCTATGTCTATCTCCAGTAAGGCAGTAAGCCTTGGTCGAGAGGAAACTTTAAATATAAATACAAAAAAGGAGAAAACACCTTACCTTTTAAAAACAAATATATGTAAGTCATATTATGTAAACGCTAATAAATGCAAAATATTATATAAATTACAAACAATTCATAACTTAAACTAAATTACATATCGTGGACTTTTAGCGAAACGCGCAAATCCTTGCAAAACAATGAACTGATTTATAATTTATTCATGAAAAAATGTATTGGGGACGCTAATCATACAGCATAGATGGAGCTCGAAGCGCATAGAAATTCGAAATCGAAAGTGACACTTCACAGTCACTAGTAGGCTTAGAAAAGACAGATTTGGTTGTAAAAAAAACAAATTTCCTAGGGTTTTTGATTACTTCACATCCAAGTTTAAAATTTGCTTAAATTATCATAGCTTATGTAATTTTAAACATAAATTAACTATTATTTAGTTTTTTCTCTCAATACGGATTACCGAGCAATGAAACCCGAATAAATTCCTAAGCCTCGCTTATTCAAGAAAGGATTGCATGAGAGCCTGAAAGACTTTTTTAAGAATTTTAAATCATGGGTTTTTTTGATCAGTTAGCTACTTTTATCGGTCTACGGAAACGAGAAGCTAATATTTTAATTGTGGGCCTGGATAACAGTGGAAAAACCACCATCATTAACCACTTTAAGCCCGAGGAGGAGAAAGCCATGGATATCGTGCCTACAGTGGGCTTCAACGTTGACAAATTCAAAGTGAAGAATCTGGTATTCACCGCCTTTGATATGTCTGGTCAAGGACGATATCGTAACCTATGGGAGCACTATTTTCGAGACGCCCACGGTATCATATTTGTCGTTGATAGCACCGATAGTCTACGCATGGTTGTAGTCAAAGATGAGTTACAAATAATGCTGGAACACAAGGATATAAGGGATCGAAATATCCCCATACTCTTCTTTGCCAATAAAATGGACCTTAGGGAAGCTATGTCCAGCGTCAAAGTCAGCCAAGCTCTTGGTCTAGACCGATTGAAAACTAAATCTTGGCACATTGCGGCTAGTAACGCTTTAACGGGGGAAGGCCTATCAGAAGGCATTGAATGGTTGAGTGATCAAATCAAAAATGGAATACAAAATAAACGCTAGTCTCCCAAGCCTATATTAAAAACTATATCCTAGTCACAAAATAAGCCCTTTTCATAACTAGTCTAATTTAAAAGCTTAGCACTTAAATAGGCCAAAAATATGAATAAATAAAATACATAAAAGTCACCTCTAATATTTATTCCCAATAGGTTTGTTAATCACTTTGCTTGGGGCATTTTTACCAAAACATAACATATTATATATAAACTGGAAACTCCGTAAATTATTATTATATTT
This sequence comes from Odiellus spinosus, assembly GCA_963920705.1. Lineage (NCBI taxonomy): Eukaryota > Metazoa > Arthropoda > Arachnida > Opiliones > Phalangiidae > Odiellus > Odiellus spinosus. The sequence continues at coordinate 19,328,466 of OY987229.1, read as the reverse complement.
TAAAATATAAAACTCCGTCCATGCATAAAAGTAGTGCTCAATAAATCACTATTGTGTAAAAATTGAAAAATAAAACAAAATTTGAATTGAAAACCAGTTTTTTCTCTTTGAACCAAAACCCTAATTCACTGCTTTGCAGACTGCTAAAGCCTAAACGCATGTGTGATGACTTATTTCCTTACGTTAAATCATGTGACTTAAATATGATAGCCAATTAAAATGTTCAAATACAAGCGCCAAGTTTAAACTGTAAAAACAAAGGTCCATATCCTAAATGTTATAATTATTTAATGTTAATTTTAATTTTGGATTTAAATAGTTGGATAAGGCTTTTTATAATATGTTTAATGTGTAGGCTTAATTTTCGGGCCTAAATTTCATCATAATTTCATAATCCTCTAATATTTGTTAGATCATTTTTTTGGATGTAAATGTAATTTTGTTTTGGCGAAATATAGACACGATTTAAAAGTAAACACACCGATAGTTAATTTTAAATTATATTTAATTAATTTCACAACTAGTGAAATAATAATTTGTCTAGGCGCAATTTCACTCGCATTACTAGAAAAAAAATAAAAATTAAAAGGGGGTCAAAACTTATGGGTCAGCTTTCCACACAAATTTCACGCATGGTGATAAGACTATACATACTAGTTTCTAAACCAATCTGTTCCACTTTTTAGTCCCTGTAATCTTAGCGCTAGTGTTTTCTAAAAGTTAAGCAGCGAAAAAACAGAGTAAAATTTCGTATTAAATGTTTTGGAGTATAAGTTCTCGGTTAAATACCGTATCAATAGTGGTTTTCTTTTTAAGCTTCAATATATCCCTTTATCTCTTTGTTTGGTAATAAAATTATTTCGTGATATGAAATTTGATTAGAACATTGACGAAATAGTTTCCTTTTTATATTCGGAAACCTCGAAATTATGGCCAAAATCAAAGAGATCCCGTCGTTACAGAACCAAATCAACACAAGCGTAGAATGGAACAACAATATTTTCGATAGTTAAAAATGTCTTTCAATTTTTTTCAAGACCAACGTAAGTACAATTTTAGATTATTTTCTAAACTTTGTTCCTCAGAAATGAGCTTAGCTAAATCTTTAGCTATAAATTGAAATGTTTATAAACTAAATTATACTATCCTAGGAATTATAAAATTTATAATTTGTTTCTACGAATATTACTAGAAGGAATAAATTTATAGATAACCTTGAAATATATATCTTATAGCCCTTAGTGTATATTATTATCTTATGCCCTAAACTATAATTTTGTTTAAAAACAAATTCTGTAAAAACAATTCCAAGAATTATTATTTCTCAATTTAATTCGAAGCAACTTTAAGCTATTTTTAGTTTGAGTCCTGTGGGAAATTATTACGTTCTCGGAGATAACTCCCTCTTTATAAAATTTCCTAACGTGTTTCAATCCTAACCGATCCTCTCTGTTTATGGGAAAATCATCACATTTCGCGCTAAGCTAGAAAGTGATCTCTCCTTTAAAATAAGTTAAAACCTTCCTTCAAATCTGCTAGAGGTCGAAAAACCAATGCTAGATAAATTATCATATATATATCAGTATATTTATTGGTATAAAAGAATTTAACAAACCCCTAATTACCATAATTAATCTTTCCGTATTAAATACGGTTTTTAAGGTCTCATTAAGAATACATGATATACATTATTTTTAATTTTGAAGATTAAATTTGATTGGAAACTAAGTAGATGTTGTCTAGTTCACCTTGGTTTTTCAGCAAGTATGATCCATTTAGACAAATTGAACCTTGCTTTGATCAATCTGACAAACTAATATATCGATCATTTAGAAGATAGTAGCTTAATTAGGTCTAAACGTTTTTTTGAAGGAAACAAGAAGTAACTTCAACCAGGTTTTTACAAAACAATTGGCGAGTGACAAGGATAGGTGGGCTAGTATATACTGTTCCTCAAAGTGTTCCAGGAACTGCTTGAAATACAGTGCTACTGTCCCTTTAAACGAAAAAGTCAGATTACGCGCGCGACGTAACTTGGGCCGATTTTAGAGAACATTTGTAATACACAGACAAGAATGTCCGGCTATACCGACCACCTTGGGTCAGAGTTTTAAAGAACTATACGCGAATACTGTAACTCCCTCACTAAGGGGGATGACACCGAGGTGAGAGATAGAAACCTGTGACGTTTCAATGTCTCCTTTGCCGGCTCCCTATGGCCATAAAGCAAACTTAAACGTTCAATTTCACGTCTACTAGTCCCTGATATATCCGAAAAAAATCTCTAATATTAATTGATTAAACCTTGAGAATGCTTCGTGCAATTCAATTTTACACTTTCTTCAACAAGTTTACGATGAAAATAAAAATTATTAGTCGCATCCTGTCCTAACTTATGGTAAATTTCATCTTGAGCTGACAACACGAGAAAAAACTAGACTGCAGGAGTTAATAATACGAGTAAATTAATCATACGAGTAGCCCAGCTTTGTACACGCAAACAAATCAAGGTGAAATATACTAAACTCTATTATCCTTCGAGCGTAACTGTATATTTATTCAAGCATTTTTATCAAAAGTTTAAATCATCACTTTAAAAGCCTGTCATTAATGGCCACGTGTTTAGCGCGTATATTTTTAATTTCATTACAAAATGTTTGGTATTTGGGTCACGAATAACGCTTATTAGTGCTGGTGTTATGAAGAATAGGATAGATAAAATTACACTAAGAATGGAGGTCTCTCCATAGAACCAAGCCCTAACTCAAGCAGCCCGTTGTGGGTTGGGTTAGGAGCTACAGACAACTCGCGTACTACATGTCAAAGCAACTGATTGGCTTGGAGTTATCGAAAAGAGTTAGACTCCACCCTTGACTTGTTGGTTGAGAAAAAGGTTTTCAATTACTTTAGGCATTCCTAACGTAATTATCTATCATATTATTGGTGTTGGTGTTATAAAACACATTTGCATTTCCCTCCCTTTGATGCCTCCTTGAGCGAGAAACGTATCTCAAAGCCGCAAACTATGATAGCTTAAAACTTGATTTCTTGGTTGAAAACTTTGTTTTTAAAATCCGCAGCTGTACCTCTACTTTAACAAACTTCCTGGACTTAAGAGGCAGTAAATATTAGGGTCTCTGAGCCTTTGCTAGGGATCTAAGGTATCAGTGATAAACATAACTGAAATTAGGTTGTGATCTTTTAGAAGTCTCCCCAAAAAACACATTTTAAGTTCAGTGCGGGTTTAAAGGGGCCATAAACTAAACACAGAGGCCACTTGAAAAGTTTCTTCCACGCTGGTTGATCAAGGTCATCTGCTTCTTTGATTTTTACCATTATTAATTTACTTTCTACGTGTCAAAAGTAGCAACCTGCTTTGTCCATTACAAACTTTTCAATCTGAGTTTAGAAACGGATTGATTAAGGGACTATATAGTACGTCCGAAAGCTCCCCAGAAACGTTTTCGTTACCGTGAAGTAATTACCGTTACGAATTACCAATTACCGTATTTCAATCAGATTGTATTTCAATCTGAACTTTGTCATTAAGATACCAATTGAAAATTATAAACCAATCAGCAGGGAAGAAAAGTTTTAACGGGGGCTTATTCTGTGACTAAAAGGCAAGAACCAATGAGAGATCTTCCGTTTTTGTTCAAATGAACTTCGCGCAGATTATTTCTCTATGGGGCATATAAATCCGCTTCAACCTTTCCTATTGAGCAAACTCCTCTTGAATGAACCTCTCAATAGTGCTTATAAAATCACTTTCATACGCCTTTACAAACTTCACCAGTTAATCTTGAAAGCGAAAGTAGAAACGTGAATTTATTAAAGGGATAGTACCACGCCACGATTTAGTCTAAATTTTAATTGTAATTAATTCTTTATGCGCTCTAAGAAATAAATTTATGGTGTTCCACCAAAATATTACCTACATACTTTCCGTATAAATCAATCTTAAAAGCGATCTTAAAAAGAAAGTTGATTTTTGGCAATTATATAATTATATAATCCATTTTACTGATACTTTCCCTTCAAAAAAAAAATCAAGTCTATTTCAACCTCGAATGTTTCAAATTAAAGAAGGGAGTGCGCAATTTAAAATATATTGATATATAATTAGGCTTAAGGACACGATTTCAAATTCGACCCTCTACGTCTGTTGTGTTGGGGATCTATGCTACTTGAAATACTATATCACACGAAACCTTTTTTCAATTTGATAAAAATATTAGCCACGCCCATTAGACTTCTAGTTCTGGTTGGCTTAGTTCGATTAAAAGGCTTAGATGGTTTTGAAGAAAAAAAAAAACATTACTAAGATTAGATCGTGCGTCGCCCATTGTGGCTTCCAAGTAATTTTACATCCACAAAGATAAAAAAAAAAACTAATTACTTTAAGGTTGTACGTGCGAGAAAACCTTTAAATACCACAGACAAAATATTTATCGGTTCAAATTCAATTCTGGTGTTTAGAAGATAGCACCAGTGGATTAATCGGGCAAATTTTAAGTTTTCAAATTTTTGGATTTTGAATTTACCCGACTTGAGCCACTTTCATGTAAGTTTTCTTATATTATATAAGTTTTAGCTGTTTTTACAGAAATATTAAAATTTAGGAGCTCTTTGAGAACTGTTGTAACTAACTGTAATTAAGGCAGATTAATTAAGTACCGAATAATTTTAATTTTGGTAGGTTTTTATACGCGATATTTTCAAATTATTCGGAATTAATTAGTGTCCAAATCAAACGGTTTTTACTATAAAATGGTGTTAAGTAGGTGCATTATATAAGGTTCTTCGTTATATAAAAAGGGGCGATATGGCTTGACATTCCTGTATGACGAATGTTCTATGAAATAGGAGCAAGTTACGCAATGAAACAAGACGTTGCGCGCGTTATAAAGGCAAATGCACACGGATGCATTTTCAAGCGTTTTAAGCTAGTGCGCTTATAGAAGTATCATTAGCGCGTGGGCGTCTAACGAGTGAAAATAGGTCTGTGTGAATGCGGCTTTAGAGTAGTTTCATCAGACGGGGGAGATACAAGTGTATCCCTCGCTCCAACGTACGCGTCTCGGAATTTGAGATAACGAGAATGGTAAGATCAAAAGGGGATATTAATAAAAAATACTTTATAGTTTCTATAAGAATCAATACATTTACTTTTCCCTGCAACTATTTAGTTTTTGAAAATGCTGTTCAAATTGTTAGATTGGGAAAATGCTGTTCAAATTGTTAGTTTGGGAAAATTCTGCTCAAATGGTTAGTTTGGGAAAATTCTGCTCAAATGCTCCACTTGTTTCTTTAACGTCACCAGCCTTTTACTACAGTGACGATTACGTTAAAACAAGTTGAACAAGCCAAAAACGTATTTTATATTTGCTCCCCTTCCCCCAAATCGGTTCTAAAGGGACGCCAAGAGCTAAACAATGCCAAAGGGCGCCAAAATCAAATTTATGATGTACCCCCAAATCGAAAACGCGCCTGTCAAATGGGTAAAATTTTAACGAAATAACTAAGGATTTTATGGAATAACATTTATACGATAGACGTGCACGAAAAAATATGATACTATTCCTTTAATTTTCATTTATAGGATAGAGATCCAAAATTGCTTTATGTATAAACTTACATCTACTCTATTGACGTACGATTTTAAATGATATGGAAACAGGTTTCAAAACAATATTATAGTATAGTTTAAGTGAGATTAGAAGGAATATAGATGTTCTAGCCTAGCTGCCTAAGCAATAGTACTGTAATATTGGAGCATAATTTAAATGAAACTTTGAAAAGTTATCTTCTGATAATTTACCGAGAGCAAAAGTATTAAACTTCTAAACTTATGTAATCTATTATCGAATACTTTTGGTCGTTGTATACTTCTGATACCAAAAAATCGATATTAATTCCAAGGGTAAAGTATATAAACTAAAACATGCATTAAAAACGTATTCCGAGTAAACTAACAACATTTACCCTCCTATATCTGGCTAGTAACAACTAATTTGCTAAAGTTCTTATGTTGAACAATAAAATTTGCAAGATCATAAGTTAATATTATCAGTTGATAATTCATAAGTATATCACCCATTTCAATTCTCATCCTAATTAATTTTTGCATTTGTTTTCTTTATCATTTAACAGAAATAATGTCTGAAGTAGTAACTGGTAAACGCCCTAGGGTGGCCAAATATGACGGTCATAGCCTTTCGCTTTTGGTATCCGAGGAGGTTTATCGCTACGCCACATCTTACCAACCAAATAAGGGAGATATCTTTCTCGTATCGTACCCTAAATGCGGCAACACTTGGTTGATGCAGATAGTTTACTTGCTTACCCACAATGCCCAATCTGTCGGTGAAGGCCAAAAACTATTTATGGAAATCCCTTTCTTGGAATTCGAAGGGAAAAACCAAGTGGAGAAATTTTCATCCCCGAGAATGTTAAAGTCTCACTTACCCGCCACGTTGCTCAACTTCAGTTCTGGAGCCAAATACATCTACATCGTTCGTAACCCCAAAGATTGTTGCGTTAGTCTCTACCATCACACTCGAGGATTCGTCGAAGATTACGATTTTGAGGATGGGACTTTCGAAGACTTCTTCGAGGCCTTTATGGAAGGAAATGTTGATTCGGGAGAATATTTTGACCATCTTATGTCTTGGTGGAAGCACAGGAATGATCCCAACGTTTTGGTTTTAACGTACGAACGTCTGAAGGCTGATCCACGCAAGGGAATCGCCGAAATTGGCACTTTCCTAGGAGGAGAGGCTAGTAAATTAGTACAAGATCCAGAAAAGTTAAACCGAGTTTTGGAACTTAGTAGCTTTGATAAAATGAAGAAGGACGCTGACAAGTATCAATACTCTATGGATGGTAACCAAAATTTCTTCCGTAAGGCGGCTGTCGGTGACTGGAAGAACTATTTCAACAACGAACAAAATACACGATTGAATGAAAAATTTACCAAAGCAACAACTGGAACAACCATCCCTGAATTATGGAAAGATTTGGATGTCAACCTTAATTAAATATCAAATTAATAACCTTTATAAGTAATTTATAGTAATTAATAATCAAGAATGGTTTTAAAACCTACTCGCCAATTTTATATAATATCAAAATTTAAAGTTTTAAACGTTCACTTTTTAAACCCCATTTTCATTTGTAAAGATACGAAATAAAGTATATTTTAGAAGAAACACCTGTGGAAATCAGTCATACCTTTAATTTTTTGGGCGGGGAGCTCAATATTTACAAGAGGGAAAAACCCAAAACTATCAAGTTTCCATTTTTAATTCTCCTTCACTGTCATCATTTTCATCATCTTGTAGAATCTGTTGTAATTCGTTAGCGGAGGTAAGTAATACTTGGAATAATTTACGTCGTTTTTCTAGTTTTCTGTCCAAATCCTCTTTCGTTTTTTGAAGGGCTTCAATTTCGGTACGTAACTGCTGAAGTTTGGCTAATGTTTCTTTACGATCAGGCCTTTTATCAATTAGTTTTGCCAAGGCATCATATTCTGTTGTTTTATGGTTTAACAATTAGAATTAATAAATAATATTAAGTAACTTAATATAATACCTTGCTTATTCTTCCTAATTCTCTTTGCATGTTGGAGCTCTTGCTTGTTACGAATTATCTTCTCTTGGGCATCAGCAATCCCCTTTTCGATTTTAAGGTACAGATCTTCGTATATTTTTACTTCCTTTTGATACATTTTAATAACTTGTTGCGATTTTGTCATCGAAAACTCGCATTGAACTAGCATAAGGATCATCTTTTCGAACATGGCAGCTCGTTCTTCCTCGGGTTCATCTTTCATCGAACACCATTTGACAAACATCTTCATAAACATGTTAAGACGACGATCATCTCCCATACCATCACCATCGACTAATAATCTTCTCCTAATTATATCATCTAAAACAATTAACACAGGAATTAATTGTATGTGATTGTGGAACCACCAGACAATGGTTAGGCTTAGTATCTTCTATTAAATAAACCTCTGCTTAAATAATTTTAAGTTCATTAAGCCTCACATAATATATAATTTTCTTAAAATAATTAGCACATGGTTAATAGTAATTAAATATAACAATATAAACTAAAATAAACAAGGGATAAAAACATAACGAACCTTCAGTTACGGTAGCCGCCATTTTTCTGAATAAAAAAATAATCTATTCGATTGATCCGCTAGATAGCGCAAGAATAACATTTTCTAGAAAAAATTCAGCGCGAAATTCAAAACAATGTTTTATTTGCTCAAGAAGTTTACAATAAAATCATTCAGCTTTTGGTAGATACGGTACTATTAGGTTGACTACCCAAAACTGGGTTACTAGAACCTAAAACACCACCTCCATAAGTGGCGTAACAAGGTCCGACAGATCCCCAATAAGCGTTTCTAGGCATATAAGAGAATAGATTTCCCATCGCGTAATAATTCGATCTAACGAAACATCGAACTACTCTATATTGAATAGGCCTTGGCACTACGTAAGGGTAGGGATAAGGGTAAGGATAAGGATAAGGTGGATATGGGTAGGGGTTAGGATTAGGGTTTGGATACGGCGTTGGAAAAGGCCTTGATGTTGGTGGGGGAGTTGGTGCGGGGGTTGGTGCAGGAGTGGGTGCGGGGGTTGGTTCAGGAGTGGGTGCGGGGGTTGGTGCAGGAGTGGGTGCAGGGGTTGGTTCAGCAGTTGTAGTATCTTCTTCCGGTTCGGGTGTCGGTCGAGGTCTTGAAGTAGGACGTGGGCGTGGCCGAGGAGGCCTCGGTCGAGGTCCAGGACCAGGACAAGTGCGGCAGCCTCCATAGTCATAATAATCGTATCTGCCAGGGGGTCCGCGGCCTCGTCCCCGTGGTCTGTAGTATCTTTGATAGTAATAATCGTAATAGCCATTCCAATAAGGTCTCCTACCGGGTCCGCCGCGCCCTAATAAGGTACCATTCGGTGGCACAGAGACGACGGTCGTGGATGAAACTACGGCTTTACTAAGAACATACTGGATTAAGGGCAAAACTGCGATCAGTAAAATCGGTAAGCATCTCATATCTATAAGCGCGAAAGAGAAGTAATGTTTCGTGACTGAAAAATATTGGGTCACTTATAATCGAGTCAAGTATCATGTCCTTCAAAGCGTCATTGTTAAAAATCACTTAATTTATGCAGCTGTGAATTTTTATCCGCAATTTACTTTATACCTTTTGTCAAACTAAGTGTTCGTATAGTATCAATTTAAGTTTAATTGTAAAGCAAATATTTCGGAGAATTTCTGAAAAGGTGTGAAAATTACTATGGTTAAGAACTGGGGCTTTTTAATCTAGTTTCAACTATTTCTCCCTCTGCAAATTAATGAAAATTGATCTATTGTTGTTGAAATTCATATTAATCCTAGTTTCTTGGAAACACGTATATTTATTTATTTTATTTAATATTCCCGCCTTTTTTGAGGACTGGCAGACTCCTATTATAATTGCGACGATTAAATTAGTGTAGATTGTTTCCCTCGTCCCTTTATCTTCTTCTGGTTACACTTTTCAAGATAAACTGTCACAAAGCGAAAATGTGATATACTAATTAGTAAGTCGTACCACTAAAACTGTACATAGTTCATAGTAGATCGATCTTTTTGCACTGTCAAAGCTGACCTCAGTGAACTCAGGTGCGCAACGAACTTAATTCTCTGGAGTTTACCATGACACGCGCGTTAATTATTAAACCGCCATATGAGTTTGTAACCTTAATCTGTGCGACTAAAACATTTGCGAAACAATTTTTTACGATCGTTTATAAGAATAATATACGCAGCTATCTAAATAACAAAAATGAAACCCGAAAATTCACGTATTCCTGAATTTCCCTATAACAATCTAAAATTATACTTAAATAGTTTACTTAAAACGAAAAATTACACTAATTTAACGAATATGGATTCGTTAGAACAATGTTGCTTGGCATAAAGTCTTAATCAAATATAATTTTCCATAATTACATTATCTCAGAGTTTTAGCCCGAAATTAGAATATGGTATAAAAGTGGAGGACAAGGGTTATAAAACGCAGTTTCAACTTGGCATATAAGCAAAACGTAATGACATCTTCAAGCATGATTCTAATGGTAGTTCTTTTGTTATATATTTCGGTCATCATGGAAAAGGCTTTGGCAGAGGAATCTGAGCCCACTCTCAACTCCGGTACAGGAGATACGGTAGCTGGTTTATTAACCCTTCTGGGTAAGGAACTTAAATCAACACTTCAACTTGTGGATGGTCTGGAATCAACTTTGGGTAAAACCCTAAGTACCCTCGGAAAAGGATTAGCAGGTGGCTAATTCCAAGAAGACTAGCAATTACCTAAGTTTGTGTAAAAGTTAATTTTTACCTCAATAAAAATTTATCTGGAATTTTGGTAAAACATAATGGTTTTTCTTATCATTTTTATAAAGTGCTGTACATTAAAATAACTCTCGAACGTAAGAGGTTACTCTAAACTGATTTTCGCTTTAATAATCCAAAGGAGGGAAACGGTTTTGTAAAAACCAGTTTTTTTTTAAATTGATAAAAAGACGTTATCCTTGAAGGAAGTTTCATAGTTTTTAATTTTATTCCGCAATCTTACGCAATAATTCCGGTACTGTGATTAACAGATTCAACGAAAGGCTTAGCAAGAATTATATTTATAACGCTAGCATTAGAATTTGCAGTATTTTAATTATAAAAATGAGCCCATCAACTTTATGTTTATGTATGCTAATTATGACTTCATTAAGCCTAACACTAGCCAGTATTGAAATCAAATACGAAATAGTGGACCTTGTATCTGATGGGCACGGAATTGTACCACCTCCAAGCCAAAGCGAAACGTATCAAGAGAGAAGAGGTAACCAAGGAGGACCTCATAATGGACGGAAAAAAGATAAGAAGCAGAAACAACACCCAGTGTTTGGTGCCCATCCGGGAAGGGGTCATAACAAAGGTTGAATTGTTTGAAATAAAATAAATATTCAAAAGTTCAATACGCATTCATTTTATTTAAATCTTTAAATATTAATAACTTTAAGAGTCAGAACTTTCGGTAGTAGAACTTTGCTTCTGGTTTCTAGATCCTCCTCTTTGGCCTTGCGAGTCGCTACCTTGCGAGTCACTACCTTGCGAGTCACTACCTTGCGAGTCACTACCTTGCGAGTCACTACCTTGCGAGTCACTACCTTGCGAACTTCTTCCGTTTCCACCTTGACCAGGAGGACCACCTTGTCCACCACCTTGTCCACCACCTTGTCCTCCACTTTGGCCTCCCCGACCTCCCTGTCCCCCTGAAGGTGGTCCTTGACTACGAGACGCTAACGAGTCTGAAACCATAACCAAGACGAGGAGTCCGGCTAATAGGAGAATGACTGATAATTTGGCCATTTTCAACAACGGAGACTTGCTGGTAAGTGATATCCCAAGTAACGAATCTCAACGTTTTTATACAACTTCAAAACAATAAGACATCAGAGGAACAAACATCAAGAGAAATCTTTCGCAATATGACCAAAACGCGCAATTGTTTTACAACAATAGATGAAGTGTGAAGAGCTGCTAAAATTTAAATAACTAGGTAACGAATATTTGAATCAATATTGTATTGTCGTATCAATAAAGCTTTTATTTGAGCATTTGTCTTACAGCCTCGTATTGACAGTTGTGAAAGAAAAAATATTTTAAGGACGAGGTTCAGGTGCCCCAGTGTGGCTAGCAGTGCCAGTTCCATTCTTAGTTTTTTTCCCCAGTTCGGAAAAAACGAACTGTGTCAAACTTTCACAAAGCTACGTTCACACTCGCCACTTTGAAACCGTTTTCAAACCGATTCGAATGTTCAAATTGACTTTCCAAGATAGTAATCTTGTTTCTCGATAGAAGATCTACACGCGTGACCCCAAAATTAATTTGACGTTTCCGAAATGGTTATTAAACGTCGGTATAATAGAACGCTGTCCGAGTAGCAAAAACCCCCGCACTTTTTGGTGGTCGTTCAGAAATTAGTAAATCATACAGGTTTAATATTAAAACACCTGTTTACACTGAGAATGGATTAATCCTTAACATAGGTCTGTAATAAGTTACTATATCGCGTAGAGGATGTACAGATTTTACGGACGTGGATAACGTCTCGAGAGATACTGAGTAGTCTTTATTTCATTTTCGTTACCAACTTTACTGTATTATTGGCTTTCCAACTGAACAGTTCCATGTAAGCCTGAAGAAAAGTAGCTCCTTAATTTAACGTTATTGTCTACCTTTTTAACTTGGATAATTCAATTGGGTGCTCTAGAGCAAGAGAAATCATAGCTAATTCCACTGCACTGGACCACTTTCAGAGTGCTCTGAATCTCGCTGAAAACCTAGTTCCTCTTGCCCTCGCTCGTAATCCTCAAATCAAAGACAGCCCAAGGAAACTTCCTCAGTGGAATACCAAAACGTTTTGGTACCCATCCGGGAAAGGGTCATAACAAAAGGTTGGGTTGTTTGAAATAAAATTAATATTCAAAAGTTCAATACGTATTCATTTTATTTAAATCTTTAAACATTATATTTAAGAATCAGAACTTTCGGTTGTAGTACTCTGTTTCTGGTTTCGAGAGCCTCCTCTACTTTGACCTTGCGAGCCACCGCCTTGGCCTCCTTGTGACCCTCCGCCTTGACCTCCTTGTGAACTTCTTCCGTTTCCACCTTGACCAGAAGGGGGACCACCTTGTCCTCCACTTTTACCTCCCCGACCTCCCTGTCCTCCAGAAGGTGGTCCTTGACCACGGGAATTTGATCCTTGAGTTGAGTTTTGACTGCGAGCAGCAAACGAGTCTGAAACCAGAACCAAGACCAGGAGTCCGGCTAGCAGGAGAATAACTGATAATTTTGCCATGTTTATCTCGGGAGACTTACTGGTAAGTGATATCCCAAGGAACGAATCTCAATGTTTTTATACAACTTCAAAACAATAAGACATTAGAGGAACAAACATCGAGGCAAATTTTTGACAATGTATGTATAACACATAGTAACGCGAAATTGTTTTACAACAATAGCTGAAGTGTAAAGAGCTGCAAAATTTAAATAGGATATTTTGAATCAATATTGTATCATCGAAGAAATAAATTTTTTATTTGACTCTCGGGCATTTACAGTTAATTGTGAGAATTAACGACGAGTTTTTGGTGCTATCGTGCTGCTAGCAGTAACAGTTTCATTCGTAGCTTTCTTCCCGCTATCTTTCTTTGATTCTTTGGATTCTTTGGATTCTTCGGATTCACTGGATTTTTCTTTCTTTTTTTTCTTGCCATCAGCTTGAAGTGTCAATAAAAGACATAATACGGCGCATAGAGCGAACATTGTAGCGTACTTCATCGTGGTCTTTTGACGTTTTTGATGACAAGATTCTTGATTCCTCGGTTTATAAACGTTTCCATATATCTCTAATGACGTTGTTATTCGGAAGAGAATAAATTTTATGTTTAATATCAAACCACCTGTTTCAACACCATAGCACGAATCATTCATTACATTCGGATTTTATTATTCGAATATCCTTTCTCCTTCAATTGGCTAGTTTAGTACCTTTCTCGTATGTATACGATCGTATGGGCACTACACAATTCACTGTAGTAGAGATAAGAGAATAGAGCTCGGAATCAGATATCCATTATCTTCTGTTATTCGTATATTTTCATATATTTTATTTACGAATAAATTGTTTGTAACTAAAAAATGAAATTTGTATATTCGTATAATTGTTAATTGTATCAGGTTTACCCGAAAATAACAATGGATAAGAAAATTCACATTTACAGAATTAGTTTAAAATATAAATTGACTTTCAAATTGAAGAATATAAATAAAACAATGAAACTAAGATTTTAAATCATCTTTTTATTCATTATTTTTCAGGAAAATAAATTTTGAATTTTTTTATCCGAACGTATAACGCGGAAAATATTCTAAGTCCATGTTTAAAAGCTCTGACAAGTTCAGGGATTGTAGTTCATCTCTTACAGGTTGGATGGCATGGGGAAATTAATTTGTAGCCTATAGATAAAAATAAATCAAACAGACCCGTTTTTTACAGTAATTAATTAATAATCAAAATAATTATTCTCCGTTTTAAAACGCACATAATACATTCTCGACAACCTTTGGTTTATTTATCAGTATCCTTGCCACCCATTTTACTAATCATCTCTTGAGTAATTTAGAATACTTAATAATGGCATGGGAAATAATTATTGTAGGCTATTAGATAAAAAATAAATCAAACAGACCAGTTTTTATACAGTACTTAATTTATTGAAAATTGTAGATCAATTAAAATAATTAATCTCCGTTTCAAAACGTACATAATACATTCTCGACAACCTTGGGTTTATTTACCAGTACCAGTACCCTTGGTAAATTGTTTCATAAGATCTCCCATTCCTCCTTGTCCTTTATTTTGAAGCATCTTCATGATACCCTCGGCACCACCTAGATTTTTCATAAAATCTCCACCTTTACCTCCACCAATTTTACTCATCATGCCTTTGATTTTCTCCATCATATCGCCTCCGCCTGCACCTCCTCCGCTCATCATTCCCTGAAATTAAAGTTCTAAATTTAAAATCTATTTTGGATATTAGAGCGGTTTATTACCAAGGTAATAAAAATTACCAATTTCTAAAATTACAGTATAATTTTTAGACTCTACCTGGAATTTCTGCATGATCTTCTGAATCATATCGTTGCCACCTTGGCCGCCACTTCCACCGCCACCAAACTTCTTCATTAAGCCTTGGATATCAAAGCCACCGGTTTGACCTTGTGGTCTTGATAAAACAGAGTCACATAGCAGACTTAGGCAAATAGCTGATAAGACTAAAGATATCTTCATGTTGAATATATTTAAACTTCAAACTCGGTTACCTCGCTAAGTATAACTCGGTACTTAATCTTATTAAGTCTAACGCGAGGTCGAAGAAGGTGTAGGACTCCAAGCAACGACTAACCAGTTTTATACGATTTAAAGTAGCGATAATGTTTAGTTTACAACAGATGTTATTATAGATGAAAGTGGCATTAAATTTTTCAGATACATGGTACTGAATGTTCATGTATTGACTCTTTGCGTCATAATTAAACCATTAGCGCTAATTATTCAGTCGGAAAGGGTTTGCCTAGTACTAAAGCAATTAAGGTAACCGACTATTTAAACTTAAATATGGCGCAATCATTTATTTAACGGTTTACGTAGAATATGACCAAGAGGCAATGATTTTGAAAGGGAAAGAAGATAAAGCCACAATCGTAATTCCGAGCTATCGGATTAGATCAATAAGGAATATGTATTCAACTGCAATATGTTATAAATGCGTGCTCGTTTTTTTCTTCCCAGATATATAAGAGACTTTAATGATAATTGATCGTACCTCTAAATAGCATTCCCCGAAAAGTGGCTCTTTCGAAAACTTAAATAGCGGCCAATATACCCTATTCAAGGAAAACTATTTTCACAACTATACTCGTATCAACATAGTGACCTATCACCAATATGACATCACCAATACGCGACCCTGAGTCACTCAGATCTAAACCAGCGCTCACCGCTCGCTTCCTTTATAATCAACCGTGATAAACCTACAAATAAATGTCGCACGCATTACAGGCACTAATTGTCTTTTGCTAATCAGTTATTTTAAATTAGGAACACGAAAAATATATGTCACCAATATTTCTATCAAACATAGCTAACCATCCGTACTAATTAACTTACTCTTTCTAAGGTTTTAACACAGTTTACTGAAATGATTAGAAGTTTAGAAAATGAGCCCTTCCCAACGAAGTCGAGCTATTAATTAGCTTAATATAAGAGACCTTGAATTTGCTATAATTCATATGAAAAGAATTGTTGCATCCGTATTAAAGTCAAATGTAACAATTATGTTTTTTTCATCAGCAATGAACTAGAGAAAAACCTTTAAACTTGTTTTTAACTTGATATTAAAAGGGTGGAAAGAGGGGTGGAGATTAGGTTTCTTATGGTCTTCTTCGAATTTGTCTCAAAGTATTAGAAAATACACAACTCTTTTCTCCCTCATATAAGCAATCCATATTTATAACCTTTAAGAGTATCCGAAGTATATATATATCAAACCTTCTGGTAAATATTCTCACGCCTTAAAGGGATTGCACTATCAAGCGCTCTTAAGTTTCTTAAAAACGAGTCTAACCAACATTATAGCTTCAATGTCGTAAATGTCTCTAACTCGTTGCTGTTGATTTCTTTGGAAAGAATACCATTTTGCCGTGATCACAATGCGTTTTAAGCTCAATTTACAAGTTGTTCATCCCTGATCAGTTTGAAATTTAGCTAAAATAATTTAGAGTATTAATATCATATTGAAATTATTTTGTATACTATAGTTAAAAATAATTCAAACAGACCAGTTTTTACAGTACTTAATTTATTGAAAGTTGTAGATCAATTAAAATAATTAATCTCCGTTTCAAAACGTACATAATACATTCTCGATAACCTTGGGTTTATTTACCAGTACCCTTGGTAAATTGTTTCATAAGATCTCCCATTCCTCCTTGTCCTTTATTTTGAAGCATCTTCATGATACCCTCGGCACCACCTAGATTTTTCATAAAATCTCCACCTTTACCTCCACCCATTTTACTCATCATGCCTTTGATTTTCTCCATCATATCGCCTCCGCCTGCACCTCCTCCGCTCATCATTCCCTGAAATTAAAGTTCTAAATTTAAAATCTATTTTGGATATTTGCGCGGTTTTATTACCAGGGTGATAATAATTACCAATTTCTAAAATTACAGTATAATTTTTAGACTCTACCTGGAATTTCTGCATGATCTTCTGAATCATATCGTTGCCACCTTGGCCGCCACTTCCACCGCCACCAAACTTCTTCATTAAGCCTTGGATATCAAATCCACCGGTTTGACCTTGCGGTCTTGATAAAACAGAGTCACATAGCAGACTTAGGCAAATAGCTGATAAGACTAAATATATCTTCATGTTGAATATATTTGAACTTCAAATTCGGTTACCTCGCTAAGCCTACCTCGGTACTTGACAATCTCGTTAAGTCTAACGAGAGGTTGAAGAAGTTCTAGGACTTCCAACAACGACTAAATTTGGTTTTATACGAAATGAAGTAGCGATAATGTTTGGTTAATAACAGATGGTTGGTTTCTTTTTTGGTAAAAAACGTGACATTAAACTGTTCAGATACATGGTACTGAATGTTCATGTATTGTCCATTTGCGTCATAATTAAACCATTAGTCGGAAAACGATTTGCATAATAAAAACGCGATTAAGGTCAAAATTCTTCAAATTCAAATACGGCGCAACAATTTAATGGCTTGCGTGTCAAGCAAGCAAAGGGGCAATGATTTTGAAAGAAAAAGAAGATAAAGCCACAAGCGTAGTTCCGAGTTGTAGGATTTCTTTTATTCGGAGTATGTATTCAACTGGGAATATGTTATAAACGCGTATTTGTTTCTTTTTCCCAAATATTCGTGACTTGAATAATAATAATCATTACATTAATTGATCTTATGCATATTGGATGACGCTTGAAAACTGACGGGTAACGTGGAAGGATAACGAAAAAACTAATGTCACCAAAATCTGAGTCGCAAGCTCGTTTTTTAGTTGGAAGGTATATTTACAATTGGGGCTTACATACTTCTTCCTATTTACTTCTGCTATTATCTGTTATAATATTTATCAAATGTAAACTACGCAAAAATGTTTACACGATATAGTTTAAAATTTGGGGGGTTAGGAAATATGTTAATACTATAATAATAATAATATTAGTCTGAGAATACTGTTTACAGAGCATAGATTGATTTATAGTTATATTTAATTAAGTAAAACGTTGAATTTGCATAAGATCATAACTTATCTTCTTTATAAACTTAGGATAACAGGTAGCCTATCCTCGAGCGTGCTGCCAATTCGAGGTTGAATAGACAAAGCCATTATGAGGCAATTGAAAGTGGGAAGCAAATGTAAAAAAAAATGGGTTTTAATTCATAAATTTATGTCTAACTACATATACAGCAATGGGAGGGTTACAAATCGAAGCTTTTTCATTACTTTCAACCACAGCAGTAGCGGCGGACGGTTCTTATTTTGGGGGGGGACATTTTTCGTTAAAGAACTTGGAAACAAGTTGCTCAAGACCAATATACCTGATACCACGCTGAGTGAAGAGTATTGTTAGAAATTAAAAACGTCACCTAGTTTATGAATTGAAGAATTATGTGCCTTTTTTTTCTTGCTAAAGTTCAGCCTGGTAAGGTATTGTAAGATAACTCCAAACAGGTTGAGATTATAGACTGATTTTTCTTATAATTCATTGATTTCAATTATATTCTGAGATTAATCAGAGTATTGACTGAACAATTTGGGGAGGGACACGTATATTGGTTGTCCCCACCTGGTTTAATTGAGGGGGGACAATGTCCCCATGTCCCCACCCGTTCCGCCGCCACTGAACCACAGGATTTGAATTTGAATCACTGTTTTAATGGCCCACCGCAATTTAGGAATATTACAGAAGCTTTCCTCGTATCCCCACGCCACACGAGTTAGCGGAGTCGGATAATTTTTATAATTTAAATGAAAATATTATTATACAACATACAATCCTGGATCTTAGATCTAGAAAGGTAAAGTCCATTCCAGAAGCCTATGACATAAAGTCAAATAGAATTCACGACGGCATTTACCATCGTGCTTAGATCGACGTAGTCTAACACCGCCTAAATGTCACTACTCCCAATGCAAACTGTCTTTATAGAATATTGAAATAAGAAAAAGAACAATTTCATATATATTATCACTCTTTATTTTTATATTAGAACATATTTATAATTATAGCAAGGTTGGACGAGGGTCTGTGTTAAGTTACATAGAGTTGGAAAGCAAAATTACACAGGTAAAGGTGAGAAACAGTCGTTATTGTTCATCTTCTCCTTGTTCTCCTTCTTTTGCGCCGCCTTGGCCCTTGCCCTTGCTCTTCTCGGCGCCTTTGCCTTTGCCCTTGCTCTTCTCGGCGCCTTTGCCCTTGCCCTTGCCTTTTCCCTTGCCTTTGCCCTTGCCCTTGCCGTCGCCTTCGCCACCTTCGCCTTAAGTTTTTTTAAACAATTTTAAATAAAATTATAAATAAAACACGATTAAAGTTTAAAAAAGTCCTAATAAAGTCAATGAGAATTGAACAGAGGGAGTTCATTTTTAGCCTTGGCTCCGCGTCTGTTCAATCCCTCTCGTCAATATCCCTCGATAAAATAAATTTCATCAAAAAAATCTTCACAACCTTCGGCCTCAGTGCTGGTTATGACCAGAACAAGCATCAGGACAGCGGATAATACCAACAAAGTAGAAGTCTTCATCTTCGTCTATTTTTCGTGTAACAGAGAGTTAATGTGAGTTGGATAACCGGGACCCATCGACTTTATATACTACCAGAAATCTTATAGTTTAATTACAGTTTTAACAATAATTTGATCAGCTTGATTAGTTCGTGATCGCGAGGATTACCCTGATACATCATTAAGATGTTGAATTTGCGCTTTTTATGGTTGTGAGCAAAGAGTAAAGTCATTCATTTCACATTAAGCTATTTAAATAAAAAAAAATTCCTGGTACGGATAGTACTAACAACATATCGTTTGCCAACTGTTTGCAAAACTACTTTATATACGAGGTTAACTTTTAAATGATCCACCCCAACATATTTAATAGTATTGAGATAAAATTATCAAAAAATATTATTGCTGGAAGCTTAATTCTTGAAAAAAAATATAATAATAAAATAAAAAACGTTAATGCTATAGAATTATCTAAATCAAGTTAGTTTACTAGTATAATCATAAGTCGAATACTATTAGTTAAATAGTAATATTCAACTTTTAAAGTGAAGCTGTCATTTATTACATTTTTATTATATATATTTTTTAATTCTTTAAAATAATATTCAAACTTTTACCCCCCTGAATTTGAAGCGTTCAAAAGAAACTTCAATATTAGAATCCCAATATGCAAATTTAAGTTTTTGGATTTTGATTCTGGAACTTAAAGTAATGAAACAACTTGACTTATTTTGGACCCGGGAGTTAAATTGATCAAAATCACTTGTTTGGCGTGATTTCATTTTCAAGAATAGGGAGGGAACAAAGAGCCAAGGATGAAAGAAAGCATGATATCATGGAACCCCCTTACTGGGGAAGCGCTTGTAATGGAGAATACTAACTCCCCTCACTAAGGGGGATGACATCGAGGTGAGAGATAGAAGCCTCTGACGTATCAATGTCTCCCTTGCTGACTTCAAATTGAAAAAACCGCCAAGCTGCTTTTACAAACGCGTGATGTCAGAGTTGCTCGAGTTATAGGATTATTTATATCGGAGTATTATATTCGACTCGTAATAAAATGCGTATATGTTTATTTTTCCCAAGTATAAGTGACATGAATAATAACAGAAGCCGATGAAACCCTCCTTTGAAGTCTATTACTCCCTGGTCTTGTCTACCCCTCTCTGTATGGGTTAGTTTCAAAAAGCGCGATTCGTACGCCTCCTAACGGTAGATATTATCGGAGCGGGAGTTCGTCGAGCGAATATCTCTAGCAGCCTTGGAGTTCGTCAAAAAAAAACGTAGTCGTTTGTGGAGAGAGAGAATTTCCAATTTTCCGTAGACAGGGGGGTATGAAGTAGGACCCCTCCGATCTCGTAAAATTGGGAATTTTACCCATACAGAGAGGAGCGCTATATGGAACATTAGAGTAGTAGACTTCAAAGGAGGGTTTCATCTACTTCTGATAATAATGATCATTACATTATTTGACCTTATGTATATAGGATGAATCTTGTAAACTGAAGGGTAATATGGGAGGATCACGAAAACTTGCATGTCGCCAAATTTCGATCGTTACTATCATCGCCTTTATAAAATATTTAAAATAAGAAAAATAACAAATTCATATATAGCCTATCACACTTTATTTATTGAGCATATGTTTAGTTACATAGAGTTTGAAAGCAAAATTACACGTGTAAAGGCGAGAAATGGCAAATCATTATTTTTCTTCTTTTTCCTTGGCACCGCCTTTCTTTTCCTTGCCGCCGCCTTTCTTTTCCTTGCCACCGCCGCCGCCATCTTTCTTCTCCTTGCCGCCACCACCTCCACCGCCGCCTTAAGTTTGTTTAAACAATTTTAAATAAAATAAAACACAAAGTCTAAAATCTAATAAAAATCCTAATAAAGTCAAAGAGAATGGAACAGAAGGAGTATTAATAAAGACATGGTGATTTAAAATCTGCCAAACCTCTCAACCACTTTCATTTTTAACCTTGCCTCCGCGTCTGTTCAATTCCTCACATCAATTTTCCTAAATACAATTAATCTAATCAAAAAAAATCTTCACCGCCATCCTTCTTGGCCTCAGTGCTGGATACGACCAGAACAATCATCAGGATAGCGGACAATACCAACAAAGTGGAAGTCTTCATCTTCGTTACTTTTTCGTGTAACAAAGATTTGATGTAAGATAACTGGGACCAATTGACTTTATATACTACCAGAAATTTTATAGTTTAATTACTGGTTTCGTAATAATTTGATCAGCTTGATTAGTTCGTGATTGCGGGGATTTCAAAATACATCATTAAGATGTTGAATTTGGGCTTTGATGTTTTTAAATACGGTTGGAAGTAACGACGACAGTCATTAATTTCGCCTTAAGCTATTTAAATAGAAGGAAATTTCCTGGTACGGATAGTACTAACAATATATTGTTCGCCTACTGTTTGCAAAACATTATCTTCGAGGTTAAAATTTATTTGATTCTCTCCAACTTTTAAACTACAAGAGAATTTTCAAAGAAACGCGTGGAGATAAAATTATCAAAAAAATATAACTAATTCATGGAAACTAATTCTTGAAAAGAAAAACCTTAATGCTAGAGAATTATCAAAATTATAAAGTTTAGTTAACTAGTATAATCATAATTAGTTCAATTACTATTAGTTAAACAGTAGTATTCAATTGTTAAATTTATGCTGTCCCCATTATTAATAGTTTATAAAAGGACTACCATGTCCAAAATCTCTACAGAAACGGTTATTTAATAAATTGTTTTTCTCAACCATGAAGTGACATTCTCGTTAATTTAATAATATTATAAGTTAAAATCATCATATGGTGAATACATTTTGAGTAAAGTTAAAGAATTAAATATATTCTTAATTCATAGGAGGGTAGAGCATACATTTTTGCCAACTACAGCCGCGTCGGAATTAATTTCGCACGTCACCAAATTTTAAGTCGCGAGATAGTTACTCTCATCGTCATAATAAAATATTGAAAAAATATAACAATTTTATGAATAGCTTAATATTACACTTTATTTTTAGAGCAAATGTTTAGTTACATAAAGTTGGAAAGCAAAAATTACACGTGTAAAGGCGAGCAAGGGCAAAGAATTATTCCTTTCCTTTTTCCTTGCCACCGCTTTTTTCCTGGCCGCCACCACTGCCTTTCTTCTCCTTGTCGCCACCACCACCACCGCCGCTTTTCTCCTTGCCGCCACCACCACCACCGCTTTTCTCCTTGCCGCCACCACCGCCACCTTAAATTTTATTTTAAACAATTTTGAATAAAATAAAACACGACCAAGAAGGATCAGACAAGGAGAGGAAAAGTGGGGACGGCGCAGTTCCTACTGCGTCGGCCTAAACTCCCACTCTGGGAGAACGGGGGTAGAGATGTTTCGTGGTAAAATGTTGTCACGTGGGTAAAACGGATCCTTTATCAGCTTCGTAGTAGCAAACGACGCTAGTGACCACGTGACAACAGTTTACCTCGAGAATTTTCTATCCCCCTTTCCACCCAAGTGGGAGGTTGGCTCTTCTCTCTCTAACTCAACACAGCCCCATTTTTCCTCTCCTTGTCTGATCCTTCTTGACACGACTAAAGTCTAAAAACTAATAAAAAAACCTAATATAATCAAAGAAAATTGAACAGAAGGAGCATCATAAAGACATGGTGATTTAAAATCTGTAAAACCTCTCGACTACTTTAATTTTTACCCTTTTCTGTTCAATCTCATCAATTTCCCTATTCAAAAAAATCTTCACCGTCTTCCTTCTTGGCCTCAGTGCTGGACACGACCAGAACAATCATCAGGATAGCGGACAATACCAACAACGTCGAAGTCTTCATCTTCGCTTATTTTTCTCGTAACAAAGATTTGATACGAGTTTGATTACCGGGACCGATGGACTTTATATACTACCAGAAATTTTATAATTTAATTACGTTTTCCCTAATAATTTGATCAGCTTGCGAAGATATCCCAGTTTTTCAATATGGTTGGAAGTATCGACGAAAGTCATTAATTTCGCATTAAGGTAATTAAATAAAACAATTTCCCGGTACGGAGAACTAACAATATATTATTTAGCCATCTATTTGCAAAACTACTTTATCCGCGAGGTTAAATTTTATTTGATCCGCTCCAACTTTCGCTTCGTACTTTTAAAACTACTACAGAATTTGTCAAAGAAACACATGGAGATAAAATTATCAAATATAGAACTAATTCATGGAGTGTAATTCTTGAAAATAAAAACCTTAATGCTAGATGGTCAATAAATTTTGAGTAAAGGATTAAATAAAATATATTCTTAGTTCATACGAGGGTGGAGCATACTAGAGCTGCGTCGGAATTGGCTTAACCTATCCAAAAATTAAAGCTTGAAATTTTCTACACGGGGCCATTGTATCATTGTTTTAACACACGTACTTAGTCGTAATTGTTTTATCAAAATTGACACAGCCGTTGAACATACGTAATTCAGATCAGAAATTAGGCAAGAATATCTAGAGTTGATCCAACCTTAACTTGCAAGCACGCAAAAACATAGTATAAAAGAATCATAAAAATAACTGCTAATAGATAGACGGAAGCAATAGCTTTGCCCCGCTGAAAATGTGGGGCGGAATATGTCTAATGTATTCCAAAGATATTCTGAATAAACTTCATTGAATAGACTTGAGAATCAGTTTGTATTTTCAGAGCGGAAAAAACTAGGTTTCCTTGGTTTTCTTGTATCTCTAGAGTGATCACAGAAAAGTCTAGGATTGAACCTGCTGAAATTTCAAAATGACTACGGCTTTAGTACAAAGAATTTTAGGATAAATATGAATATAATCTTATTTTTTCGCACGCACAAACTAAACCATTTAAAACCCCGATTAGATATACAATAGGTTTAAAGTATATTTTATATTATGAAAATCGCAAGCATCATTTGTGTTCTGATATCGTTAAGCCTTTGTCAAGATGATTCTTCTACAAGCGAAAGTTCGGTTACTCATACAACCGAAGGTACGAGTGTTTCTACTGAAAAGATCCAAGAAACAACTATTCTAAGTACAGCTCCACCCACTACCAGTGTTCAAGATGTTGAAGTCGTTACTATTAATAATACAATTGGTCAAGGTATAACTGAATTATCTAACAGTACCGAATTGCCCAACTCAACAACGGAATTATCTACAAGCACTGACTTAACCAACACAACGGAGGAACTATCGAACACAGAATTGACCAACTCAGCAACGGAATTATCCAACAGCACCGAAATGACCAACAGCACAGAACTGACCAACTCAACAACGGAATTATCCAACAGCACCGAATTGACCAACTCAACAATGGAATTATCTAACAGCACCGAACTGTCCAATTCAACAACGGAATTTTCTAACAGTACTGATTTGTCTAACTCAACTGATATAAATAACACAACAAATGGGGATAATAATTCAACTACAACTACAACTGTATCTACAACAACAATAAAACCAAGTTCGTCAACTAAGAGATCAATAATCCACGTTCATAGACCATCGAACGGATTAGGCTTAGCTACTGGAATGGCGACGGGTGTATTGATTGGTCGAGCAACGTCAAATAACGCGCCTCCAGCATATCCTATAGGTCAAATTCCCGCGTACCCTAACGGATATAATGCGCAATATCCCAATGGATACAATCCACAGTTTCCAACTGGCCAAAATCCAAGTTTCAGTCCACAGTACCCTAACGGATACAATCCACAATATCCCAATGGATACAACCCACAGATTCACAACGGCCAAATTTCGGGTTACAATCCACAGTACCCCAATGGATATAATCCACAAACCCCCATTAGTCAGAATCCAGCTTACAACCCTCAAAATCCAGCTTACAACCCACAATACCAGAACACAGCTTACAACCAGCAGAACCATAACCCAGCTTACAACCCGCAGTACCAGAACCAAGGGCCATCAGCTACAGCGCCAAAATTAGACGATACTGATTCTCACAAACACACTACGAAAAAACCCAAAACAACAAAGAAACCAAAACAGAAAAAAGCTAAAGAATCCGCACCGAAACCGGCACCAAGATCGGCACCAAGACCAGCACCAAAAAGAAGTCCTAGTCCTAGAAGAAAGGGCTAGGAAAGTATTAAAGCTCGATTTGAAAAACAGCTGTGATTAATATGTCAATACCTTTTCTAGGACATAAATCTGAACAAATATAAATTTATTATTTAAACATCTTGAATTTCGTTTATTTTTTTTATAAAAAAGGTTTTAGTAATAAAAGATTTATATTAGGCTTAAAGTAAAAATGAGGTTAAATTTTCGCGGGAAAAAAACCTATACTCTCATTTGCTGTATAATTGTAATTCATGACCATTATTTCAAAAATTTGGCGCGAATAATTCCGTTTCACGAGTTTATTTCAAAATTTTCGCGCGAATTTATATTTTAGCACGCGATTCATTTCAAACGTAGTTTAGGCTTAATAATTTGGAAACTCAAACCACCCATTAACTTAAAATATCCTTAACAAAATTCGTTAGTTAAGATGCATTTTTCAGCGATTATCTCTATAGCATTGGTATTCATCGTGATAAGTGGTACTGCACTTTTGTTTGCAAACCGAGATTACTGGCGTAAATATCGTTCTACGTGCCACACCCCAAGTAAAATGAAACGGAATGTCGCAAAAGCCCAATCTAGCATTGAAAGATTCATGACAAGTATTGGCCACAGACGCTTTCCTGCCATTCCCTTTTGTAACTTAAAAAGAAACGTGGAAAATAAGTGCGCAGAAACCAGTAGACAATTAAAGCGAAAGGATTTAAGTATTCCAAGAATGTTTAACGTAAGTTTATAGATATTTAAGGTCTAATTAAGTGTTGATTATCTTAATCAACATTTGTTTTAAATCGGTTTTCTCTCTTGCAGTTTTAAGGGACAATTCGACATGGACTGAAGTCACAAGTCTAAATTCAAAATAAAAATTACTTAAAAAAAAGAGGATGCACTCAAAATTGAATTCTGTTAAAATTTAACTGTCAGAAAAACAACTTAAATATGATCTGTGATACTAAATAAACTTTTCTATGTTAAATTCATATGAATTACATTGCTTTTTCTTAACATCGAGAAGACGGCAAGACTATCATTATTGTAATTACTCTCTATGACCCAAAGACCTAAGATCCAGCCCCCCCCCCCATGACTTATTACATCAAAATTTGCGCGCGAATAATTCCGTTAAAACTATTCCATTTCCGAGGATTATTTTAAAATTTTCCCGCGAAATTACATTTCGCGCGATTTATTTCAAACAGATTTTAAGCCTAATCATTTAGGAAAAACTGAAACCACCCGTTAACTTAAAATTTCCTTAACAAAATTCGTTTGCAAAGATGGAAGTTTTCAGCGATTATCTCCATTGCTTTAGTACTTATCGTTCTAAGTAGTATTGCACTCTGGTTCGCGACAGACCGAGGATACTTTCGTTCTCTAGGTCAAACCCCAGGAAAAATAAACCGCAAAGTTTTTTGAAATAAGAAAATAACCTTTTACAGGGACGCACCCACTGTATGTTGAATTTTAGAAGAGTGAGGTAGCAGTTCGCGAGGGGTAGGAGGTGCCTAAAGAAGCACCATCTACAGTATTTTACATCTTCCCGGCTGTAGGGTAGCTCCTTGGCGATATTTTCTCTGTAGGGAATTTTCAAATCGGGTCTATTTTTCCCTCAAAATTTCTATATGCTTTTCCAAACGTATAACATTGGGGTTAAAGGTCAAGAGGGTGCAGTGCGCAATGAATTCATGCACAAATATTTTAATGAAAAATAACCTATACACAATGAACCGACCGCTACAGACATTACGAGTCTTTAGTGGAACTCGGGACATAGTAGATGCAAAATTTAATTTTTTTTTTTTGGTCTCAATCTCTTTGCCATTCTGATTTATAATTTTTTTTTTTTTTCTTGTCATAGCAAAGAGCTAATTTGCGTTAAACTAATTAAAACATTGAAATTTTTGTATTTTTTTGTTGTTGTTGTGATTCTTAGGTTTTAATTTTATAACCTTTGTGTTTATATTTATTTCAGATTATGGGTATTTTTCAATTAAGTTCGATTTAAAAAAATTCCCCACAATCATTAATTTGAAGCATTTTTTGTTTAGTACGAATTTAATTATTTTTTGTAATTAAAACTATAAAAAATGGTTAGTTCTTAAACCAGAACTTAAAAGTTACGTTTTTGGTCTAATAATTATTTTTACAATAAATTTTTGTTGAGCAATTTTTGCTTTTCATGTTCTTTAAATTTCGGCAATTTGTTGTAATATATATATATATATATATTTTCTATTATGTTAATTATTATTTAATTAAGCTTAACTATATAATGGAAGCTTCAAACTAAGGCCTGTTTCGTTTCATTTTTAAATTAATAAGACCTTTTAGTATATTTATATAATCAAGATAATTACACAGGAGTCCATAGAGCCGATAGAGTGGTCGCATTTGGGCAGGGTTTATCTAAGCCCCTCCTTCGCCGTGGAATTTGCCCCAGTTTGGGAGCATTTTTAACACAGAGTCCTATAGGTTTCAGACTCCACCCAGATGGGGGAGAGAACTTGTGACGTCATCTCACGTGGTAAACGTCACTGTTATATTGAAATATAACCTGTCTTGCGTGGAGTTTCGCCTACGTTTTTAGGCTACGAGGCATCTCATTGGTTTTGGAAGCCTACCACGTGGAGTGACGTCAATAAAAAGAGGCTCCACCCATCTCGTTTTTGGGGTAATTATAGTGTAATTATCTATCATAATCTTGATGTTACCATTTTAAATGAATTTTAGTCAAAAATTCAAGATTATTTATTAATTAGGATAAATTTATCCTTGACGATTATGGCACTTAAATTAGACTTAATTAAAATTATGGCACGTCGCAACTTTTGATCTAAAAATTTAAATTGAGGAAGTTTTGATTCGGTTGACTTACAAAATGAAGGGTACTTGTGAGACTATAAGTCTTTTCAATAGATAAGTTGCCGATTTTGCAAAAAAAAAAAAAATTGAAATATTTAAAATTAACACTTGGTGTATTTATTGCACTACGTATGATAAAATTAACGCCTTGATATGTTTATTTACCTAAATGAATAAAAATTAAATTCTAGGTAAAACCAAACCCTCCGATAAATAATACTAAAGTCGCGATTTTAAGTCATTTTTCCGATACGATTGCAAGTATGAATTAAATGTGAAATAGGCCTAAATTAAAAACCTTCCACACAGAAACAAAATCAAAACCATAAAGTCTATTTTAAATAGTAATTTATTCCATTTTTTTTTCTTCTTCTTTATCAATTGGGTAAATTAAACTATTTTTTTTTTAGTTAAATAAACTAGTATTTGTTTTCAGCTATATTTTTTTTTTTTTTTTTGCGCCAAAGTTATCTTTTAATATTTAATCTGTTAAAGCGGGAGCTACAAAAATTAAAATAAGACTATTTTGAAATTAAGTTTTAAGCTCTCCCCAGCCTTAGCTCGGGTAGCCAATCCCAACATAGCATAAGGCAGGAAATAAACTTTCGCTATTATTAAATTAAAATAGTCTATGGGCTGAAAATAATCTGTTACAATTGTTTACCAGAAACAATTTTTTTTTAAAATATAACTCGAAACTAAAAAAAATTATGGGTGAACTTAATAATCATTCAAATAACCTTTCACGCAAAAACGCAAAAAAAAATAATAGGATAGCATTCTTACAAATTAAACAAACAAAAATGACGTGTTTTGGCCGCGAGATTTTTTTGCAAAATAAAGCAAAAACAAAATATGAATTTTACACATGAATTTTTCATAACAAAACAATTGTGAGGAAAAAAATTATATGTACATACGTTTAATAATTATTTAAAAAACTGTTACGTGGGTCAGCTAAGGGTCAGGGGGACAAAATTAACTTTTTAAATATTTTGGCTGACTTTAATTTTTTTAAATAATTTGACGAATATCGGTAATAAACTCAGAATTAAAGATGTATAAACGAATGATTTTAAGATTCATTCTATGGCCACGATTGATTCAAAGTTTAATAACAAAAATTACTGCTTTTCTATACTGAACTATCACTCATTAGGCCTAAACTCAAATGTCATGTTTAATAAAGGAATGGTGAAACGGTTTTTACTTATTTCCCTCAGTGATAAAATATAGACTTAGCTTTCTTCTATAATTAAATCCAGTAACTGTCTATTTAGAAGAATGAAAATTAATGGGAGATACCACGTTAGTTTTTATTACCTAAAGCTTAAAACAAAAAGACGATAGAAGCGGCTGGATGATGGTACCAAACAAACAAAATGGCCGCTTCATTTCCTCACCTTTTTTTTTTGCTAAGCCTTTTTTTCTAATAGTTCTAATGCTAATAACTTTTGTTTACTGGTACCAGATGCTCAAGTTAGTTAAAAAACCCACCCAACTTTCTCATCACTCTAGATAGACGGTTTCTGTTAAATCTAAAAGGTTTTCAACTCATTTGGATTGAATTTTATTTTCACTGTTCAGACGATATTTAAAAAGGCGGGAAAATTTCAGTTTGACATTCAAACCAACGCCATCTAGAGTCTGTCTGACGAATCAGAAAACAGATTTTTGAGGCAAATAACTATGAAAAACTAATGAAAGGGATATATTTTCGTTTAGTTTGATCGCAGCTTTATGTCTAAACTTGAAAACCCCCTTAACCAATCAAGAGGGCTAAGAATCTAAGATTAATTTTGTATATTTACTAAGCCTAATCATTATACAGCTTCAAAACTATCATATGGATTTATTTATTGGACTTATTCAGCACGCGGCTATTCCAAAAATATGGAAGGCAAACTTAAAATTTTCTTCAATTATTTTCAAATACTAATTTTGGCAAAACCGTTTCATCTCACCTTTAAAAAAAAAGGGGGGCACTAAAATTCTAAATTTCAAAAACCAGTCTTTTCAAAGTACTAAAAACCGGTTTTGTATTTTGCACACCCGTTTTTCTCTTTAAAATAAAAAAGTTTGATGCTTAAAATTTTTTCAAACAACTTAAAAAACCTGATCACTTTTTCCTTTTTTACATCAAATTCTTGAGCATTGACTAACCATTAGTTTTATATTTTTTTATTATAAAACTTTTTTGTTGTTTCATTAAATTAATCCGTAACAATTAAGGATTTTAGGGATAATTGGGATTAATTTAACGTTGATTAGATTGGATTAAGATTACGTAGGGATGGGAGGGGGTTATAGAGAGGATAGGCACGATTTATCCTGATTTTTCGAGACTTAGACGCTAAAATATCAGATTTTTTTAAAGTTTTATCATTTAACGATAATTTCGTGGGGAATGGGGATTTTTTTAAAGATTTTAACACTTACAGGAACGTATTCAACGTAATTTTTAACTAATCTTGGGGTAAATATCCTCGTGATATGGTCTACTAGTCGGTTGAATAATCCGTGATAATTATTCATCATTTGTTATTTTTTTGGTACATGTATTCCCCCTTGGTGGTAATCGAAGAAAAAAAAACAAAATCTTCATTTTTGACCCAAGAAAGTTTTAGAAGTTAGAGAACTTTTACAAATAATAACGGGAGATCCACTGCCCATTTTTTTTATCTTCTTCGTTATGGGAACAAAAAAAAATGCCAGTTTTAGATTCGTATATTTTTATCTCGTATTTTTATTTCATAGCATCATGCTCTGTCGCCGATTGCGATTTCGACCTGAAATATTGGGTTTAACGTTATTTACCAACTTTGAAGTAAAATATAGTATAGGTTCTAACGCTTAAAGTGTGAATTTTGAAGTTAAAGTAAATTTGAAATGCAATAAGGTAACAATAAGAAAATTATCTTGCAGGAGTAACTAGGGCATAGGACACGTTACATTCGGTACTCGATTCGCTTCATTTTTTTTACTCACAGTGAGTAAACTGTCCCAAATATCGGGCGCAAATCGTCGCAGGTATTGAGCCCAAATGGTCATAAATTCTCGCGTTTAAATTGTCCTAATTACAAGATTAAGTACTCGATATATAAACTGTATAAATATTTCTTTAAAAATGATATAATACAGATTTTGAATATTTACGCAATAAAATACGAATAATTCCTTGATTATCTAAAAATATCTTATTGCGATTCACATTTTCTTTATATGTAAGCCTAAAGTTTCTAAAAATGGTAAAAAATAAAGAAGAGTAAGAACAGAAAATATAAAGGGATAGAAAAAGCAAAAAGATGTATTTAACAAAATTTGTTCAAATAGAGAGCTCACATTGGAAGGAGAATGATTAGAATTGGATATTGGTATTTTGTTTATGAATTTGTATTTTTTTTTAAAAAGATTTTTTCAATTTACCCAGAATTACCTGGAAATAACAAATAAGTTAATTGGTAAAGAGGAAAACGAGAAGATTTGTTAGTAAAAATATAGATACGAAGGAATTTAAGGATGGGAATGGAAAACTATGCAATGACTAATAATTACCTGGGAGTTAACGATGATATTCAACTTCACAAAACGTGCAATATTTATGAGCATTCACCGCCTTTTAAAGCTCTACAGCAAGCGTGATACAGCCACCAATAACATTTCTTAACACTCCTTGTTAATTCCGCTGATTCCGATCAAGTGCTTTTGTCGCGATATACCGTGATGCTGCCGCGATTTACCGTGATGCTGCCGCGATTTACCATGATTCTACCTCGATTTACCGTGATTCTACCTCAATTTACCGTGATTCTACCTCAATTTACCGTGATTCTACCTCAATTTACCGTGATTCTACCTCAATTTACCGTGATTCTACCTCAATTTACCGTGATTCTACCTCAATTTACCGTGATTCTACCTCAATTTATCGTGATTCTACCTCAATTTATCGTGATTCTACCTCAATTTATCGTGATTCTACCTCAATTTATCGTGATTCTACCTCAATTTATCGTGATTCTACCTCAATTTATCGTGATTCTACCTCAATTTACCGTGATTCTACCTCAATTTACCGTGATTCTACCTCAATTTACCGTGATTCTACCTAAATTTACCGAGATTATACCTAAATTTACCGAGATTATACCTCAATTTACCGAGATTATACCTCAATTTACCGAGATTATACCTCAATTTACAGTGATTCTTATACTTATATATATTTTGGTTTAAAGATTCTTAATCTTTAAAAAATGGTAAATATTTTGATTGGAATTGAGCATTGAATATTTTTATGCTCTATTACAAAAACCATATAACTTTTTAACTGATAAATTATTGCTACAAACTTTCCATGCTGAACAAAAACATGCTTAAACCATTATGTGTAAGCTTAACAAGTTAACATGCTCTACTAAAAGCATTTTTGAAAAGTGCAACCATGGATTTAGCATACCAGGATTACGGGAAGTGAAACAGTTAATGAATTGAAAAATTTCATTTTAAAGTGTACTCACTCGAAGACTTTGGCCAATCCGTGAGCCTAACTCCACTTTCAGGATGAGGTCGTTGGAATTGAATACCAGGTAGACTAAATATTGACGCAGCTATTGAAAGTGAAAGTGAATTTTAGTATTTATAAAACCTTGGTTTAAAATATATAAAAACGCTAAGTCTTAAGCCTTGGTCAAAGTAAAGGTAATCATTCAGAACTTACTATCTGGAAGGAGATGAATGCTGGGTCCCAAATTGTCAAAGTACGAACTCTTTGTCGCTTCTGCGGCAGACAGTCGTACTTTTGGTTCATACTGAAATCATAAAAAGATTATTTAAGATTAATTTATCATTCAAGAGAGGAACTTCTTTCCAAAGACCAAAATATAGAGACGCTCACCTTAAGAAAGCCCATGAGTAGATCAATGCCGTCATTGCCTAGCCTTAAAACTTTGTTGGTCCAAGGTTTTGGCTCGTACTGATTAGGAAACTCTTCTAAATTGGAACAACTGGGCCAGTTCTCCGTGGTGGGGCTGCCCAAAGTCCTGAATATTAAATGAAGTTGATGTTCCACCGTAGAACCGGGAAAGAGAGGGTGTCCGCTGGCCATTTCGTAAAATATACATCCAACACCCCACATATCTATTGACATAGAATAGTCCGTAGACCCTAATAAAACGTCCGGGGGCCGATACCTTTACGCGGTTAAAATTGTATAACCAAAAATTATACCACAAAGAAAACTTCAAATATAAAATCAATCAAAATCAATTACCATAATGTGACTACTTCATTAGAGTATGTTTTTGTTGGAACGGATTTTGCTCTCGCTAAACCTGAAAAACGATAAAGACCAGAATTATTAAAACAATAGACTCGCAGAAACAAAATAAAAAGGAAAAATTACCGAAGTCAGCCAGTTTTAACTCTCCCTTCTCGTTAATCAGGAGGTTTTGAGGTTTGAGATCACGATGAAGAACTTTCCTTTTGTGGCAGTACGCCAAACCACGTAATAATTGGAACAGGAACAACTAAAAATTAATGGGCAAATGAGTTAATTTTTATCTCGAGTCAAAATTTTAATGCGCCTTACCTGCACATTAACAGGATGTAGATTATTTCCACAGAAATCCATATATTGTTTCAAATCATTTTCAAGGTACTCGAAGACTAACGTTAATGATTTTTCCGTGTGGACGATGTCGTGTAGCGTAACTATGTTGTTGTGCTTTAAATCTTTTAGAAGCGACACTATATAAAAACAATTAAGTGAAGTATTTTTTAGATTTAAGGCCTATAGTCATGATGTGGGATTTGATTTGGGCAGAGTGTCATCAGGAGGACACGGTGACGAAATACAGGTTAAAATGTATTATTACCCTCTCTAATGGCTGTACATGGTGCCCCTTCCTCGTGTTCTAGGCGGATTTCTTTGAGAGCTACCAAATTGTCTGTTAGTCTGCTTTTTCCTTTGTACACTGTGGCGTAAGTCCCCTAAGAGGCGAAAATACGAGAAGGTTAATTTATGATCGAAAGAAACCGATGATTAATGAAATGTGGGGTTTTTGACTGTGGTACAACGAGTATTTCATTAAAAATGTTCCACTCAATTTTAAATGAATATTAAAACAACTTGCTTTAACCTATTCATGTTTTAAACTATCATAAATTACGCAAATCATGAAACCCCGTACATAAAAATTACCCTTGACGAACCGCTACAGGTGCCAATTCAAACATGAATCTATTAGAGAATTTTTATGATCAAATTGTACATTTAAATTAATTTAACCAAGCTAAATTAAATCTAATTTGTAGTAGTTCCTAGCCTAATTGTTATAACAAATTACAAATGAAATTTTCTGACACAAAACAACATCCTGAATCTAAATTATATTGAAGATTCTATAAAGACCCAATTTTGAAATGACAAAACAACAAAATGACGCAAACAAATAATGATGTTGGTAAAAAAATAAAAACAAAAGATACACGAAAAATTAGGGGGAAAAACATCCGAAAAAAAAAAAAAATTAATGAATTTACCTCTCCTAGTTTGTGAAGTTTGACGTAGGTTTCCATTCTACCAAAGCCTATTTCAGACTACGCAAAAAGTAATAAAAGATAAAGAGGAAAAAATATCAAAAATACGTTACAAAATAATATTATCCTCTATTCTACAATAGAGGTTAGAAGTTAAAAGCTCCAATTTAAAATATTCATAGTTCTCTTTGCAGGTACTAAAATATCATCAACTTGTATTTTTCCCCTATTTAAATTGGAGACGTAAGAAGATTTAAGGGGTTTATAAGTGTTTGTAGTATCTTACCAAGGACTGTCTCCTCATGGTGCGACTAATGGGTCCATCGAGTGTGGGGCTGATCGACTGTTTGGCAATGAAGCTCTCGGGAAGACGAACGTCGGCAGGCAACGACAGACGTTTGCTGATGTCCTGTTGCTGACCAACTCTCCTATTCTTTGGACGTAGCTTGACTGGTGATGTAATTTCATCGGAGGCACCTGACGCTTCTTCGCTCTCGCCATCTGATCCTATTCGAGGATGTTCCTGGACAACGCCTACAATGACGAGACAAAGAAGAAACATTTAAATTTAGGCTTAACAAAAACGTCACTTTCAATTTTGTGTTAGGCTCAGAGGTGGGTGAATTCGAACTTTCTCGCGAGTGACCAGGCTTGGCTGTACAAAGTCACTCGCGAATTGCCCAGCACTGGTTAGGCTTAGTCAAAGATGTCTAAGGCTAAGGCTTAGATAGTTACATATAATTCCATTTAAAACTCCGTGAATTTTCCAGGGCTTTTGTCAAAATGCTATGACGTCATAAAATGGGTAAAATTAGATTATTGGCGAAACAACTGGGAATGTTGCGGAATAACTAAGTTTTCTTGACCTCAAAGTGTCCCCCTACACGGTATAGCAACTTTACAGGGCATTTTCTGAAGTTCTTATCAATTTCAAAATAAAATTATTCGAGCAATAATTTTCAGAACAAAACAAAAACCATAATAAAACTAGGCCAATAAAACTTTGAGTCGCCTCGAAGAATAAGAATTATATCCCCATAGGGTTTACCTTAAATACGTTATAGCTTTGAGAAATAAGCGAGGGAAAAGTCTGGTAAGTGTAGAACAAATCTCTCTCGCGACCCAAAGAGGATCAAACACAAACACAGATGCTCGGACATCTGTCAGAGAACCTGAGAGAGAAAACGAGAACCAAAACTGTCCCTCTTCTCCCACATCTTCATCCTCTCAAATCCCTTCAGCCTCTGAACATCCCAAAATTCATCTCCCAATTCCTACAGAGACATACAAGAGAAGGCGAACCAAATAATACAAGTTTTAAATCTTCCATTAAAGGGGTGGTAACTAGGACAAGCAGTAACGGAGCCCATTCAATAGTCGTCTGATCCTTATTTTAGACGACAATATGCTGTCGGATACACCCTCCCTTTGCGAAAGGAAAGCATTTTTGCCCCTCCCTCCTTCCTTCCATTTAAGAAATTTGCTGCAAGGAATTTAGGCATTGCAATTTTCAGTATAGGTAAGCGCATTTGGTTGGTGGAGAAACTCGGGATGATCCCTTCTCTTGGCGTATATTTTATTATTCGCCTATCAGTTCGCGACCAGACTGACTATATTTAGAAACTTAAGCCTTTTTCGTTCCCCCAACTTTCTCGCCTCCGGAAAAGTTCCATCGAAGCTTAAAAGCTTCTTGAATATATTTCTCAAAGTCTCACTGAATATGAAATATCTGAAGACTCGGATCGAGTCCCTTCCCCCACTCTAGAGAAATTTTTTCCAGGTTTAAAGAAAACTTCAATAAAATTGCTACAGAGATAAGGGTTTCGTGCTTATTTTTTTCAGCTTTTCGTTCATGTGTATTTAAGCATTTTTATTTGATTTCCAATTGAAGTGGTGGTGCGCGACAAATGAAAATATTTTGTATATCTGCATGATTTCCATTCATA
Source organism: Odiellus spinosus (assembly GCA_963920705.1). Lineage (NCBI taxonomy): Eukaryota > Metazoa > Arthropoda > Arachnida > Opiliones > Phalangiidae > Odiellus > Odiellus spinosus. Next base: position 19,291,556 of record OY987229.1, on the reverse strand, counting down.
ATAATATAAACTTATACTCAGAAGGGAATAATAGGAGAAGGGTGCCATAAGGTTAAGATTCATCCTAATGCTTTCTCACAACTTTAAATACTACTGGAGAACCCAGTACTTTGAATAAATATGTTTATGAATGTGTATCAATTATAAAAGGACAGGTTTAGAATATCTTTGCTCCAACGTTCTTAGGTACATAAATCTGTTCTTGATGTTAGAATAAGACTCGTGTTTCAATTAGGGACTTTGTGAAGAGACGTATGATCTACACATTTCGGGAGCATAACAATAAGAGTACTGGGGAAAATACGGGTTGTATAGATTCCAGATTAAATATACGACCAACTTATTTCACGCTTTTCAGCCTAACCCTAAATTACGCGCGAGTTGTTAAACATTAATTGATTATAGTTAAAGTATATTTCTAATATTTTCACCAGTCTAAAATTGGTGTTAATGAACTGTAAATGATCGAAAAAAGTTTCGTCAGTTTTAATTATGTTTTTTATGTGAATATTTTAACATTCCTAATCGATTAAAAATAACAGTACACTCGTCTTCATTACTGCTATAAAGATAAAATAGATCAAAGGCAGACGAGAGAATCGTATAATGACGTAACAATTTTTCTCATCGTCTTTCATTGAATTGGTTCTAAACCAATAGAAAAGTTAAATTTCATCTTGAATTGACTGCGCGTTTCAAAAGTACAATACCGGTTACTGTACGTTTATAATTCATTTAAGTTGATAATAATGAGAGCCAAGCTTATGGCGCAGCGTCAAATAAAGGTATAAAATTGTATTCCTAGATTCAATCTTCCCTTTCATCCTTTTCTCCTCTCAAATATCTGCTCCCACCGCATCCCCATCCTCTTATAAAGGAATCAGGTTAACTTTGCAGCGTGTTTAAAACTGGAACATGATTATGTTTCTTACAGATAAAGACTGGGATCGTAGGTTCGTACGCGATGAGAACTTTAAAATGTTTCCAGGGATGTAGATTTCCCCATCTACAGTGGCTCCCATCCCAACTATAAGCGATGACGTGTTTACGTCGGATCAATATCTCCATGGTAACTGCGTCACAGATTGGGAAGTCATAGTCCCACACGTGTCCCCCCCTATTTCCCGGCATACTATTCTTCTGGTTTAAACCCCCCATTTTATAGTTATTTCTAAGCATTTTCATTTCCATCTTTCTGTACACGTGTGTCCAAGGAAATGGCCCGAATTGAACAAAAATAAAGGATATATTTATGCTCGCGAGTTGAGTTGGTGAAATGTAATTGGGGTTAAAAAAAATTAAAACTGCTTGCAAACAAATGACATAATTCCTTTACTTCTTCAGGACCGTTGGGATTCAATTTACAATTCCCTGATTTTAAATTTAAAGTCTTAAAAATGATTTGCTTTCTTTACATTTTAGTCCTAATTTCCAAATTCTAACTTTTAGTCCCGCTGTACAATTTCCAAGACATATAGGAGCCCCTAACTTTCAATTTCACAACCTTCAAGGTCAATCTTTCAAATCATCTATTAAGTTCCAATCTTCAAAGTGTCAACTGAGTTAAGTCCAATTTTCAAACCTCCTATCTGAACTTGTAGCTCAATATTCAAATCACCGAGTTTTTCTGACCTTAAGGTCAATTATTCCCATTCCCGGACCTGAATTTCAGACCCAATTTTCAAATTTCATGACCTTTGTGCAAATAAGTCCAAGAATTTTCAGCATATATACTATTAAAATTAATATTTTTAGAATAAGGAAATGATAATGAAAATTTTAATAAGAATTATTCTTTCTTTTATCGTGCTGAAAATTTAAATTTTATATTTTCGCATAATATATATCGATTTGAATAAGTTAGATGGACGAAGAATAGTAATTCTCGCGGGAGGCATCTATTTTTCATTCTACACCGAGAATTTCCCCATTCTGAAAATTTATTTGGCAGACAGTAGAAATTTCTCATTCTCTGAATTCCCTCACTCTATCTGATCTCGGAGATGGTGGTCTTTTACATCTCGCTGTATTCAGAGGGATGACATTCGCCCGGGGTTTTGGAGGAGTAATACTTTGGGTTGGGGGAAAAAAAAGGATTTTATGTTGGAATTGTAATTTTTTTCCCCCGGGCGGTTTAAATTTCCCCAAAGCTACAATTCCAAACTCGGTTGTTTAGAGAGAATTTTGTAAAACTAGTTTTTATCCTACAAGAGGTTAACACGGTGTATTACTACGCTTCAAGCTTGCGTAAGTAACTAAACTACACTGAACCAAAAACGAGGGAACGTTTTTAATAAGTATTAAATTCAAAAGTACCAAAATTGTTTCGAAAATATACGCTTAACTTTTAGAAGAAATTTTAGTTCAAAATTTTGTTTCTTAATCTCTAACCCAACTTACAGAAGGGAAAAAAATTCTAAATCTTTACGAGTGAATTAAAATTATATTTCTTTGCCAATTAAGTTTCAAATATATTTTAAGAAAAATAAAATTAAATAAAAATTTTATTTTGACCTAGAAAAGAGCGAGATTAAAGCTAAGGCGGAGTAATACTTAATGTTCATCCTCATAGAGAGTTGTAGAACATAAATATAGATCTAACAGATACAATTAAACACCATGAGCAGATTCTTAGATAGGAAAGGACACAATATGAGACAGAAATATCATTATGGCTTCCTAGATCCCAAAAATGGGTTCATTCGGGTACGGCGACTCCATGAAGAGAAATATAATCCAATAATAAAGGGAAAGTAACCACGATCTGGTCAAAATTATAACAATAACATTATGCAAGGCCACGGAGGAAGAAAACATGATGGTACTACTATTGTCCCTTTACAAGTACCATTTTCTAGATAAAACAGGGTACTTAGAGTTAATACCATATTTATGGAAAAACGTCGAGGTGATAGGAACGTTGTATTTCTCATAAATATTTGAAACGAAGCCTCGAATTTATTATTAGTCTGTATCTACACGTTGAGTCTTATTCTGCAAGACCTTTTTTCTATAAAATAGGCTAAACTAATTCAAGTCCTATAAAATTGCGTAACACAGCCAATTTTCCACGATATACGCAGCCAGAGCTTAGTAACGTAGCAGTTTACCCATTTGGCGAACATTGGCAGTGACCAAAAACTGATCTTGAAGATTCTTTGGAAAGTTTCCAAATTTACCACAGTAACGAAACAAAACTATAGTATATTTCATTATCATTTGACATGACGTATAAAGGTAGGCTACCAGTTAACTTCAGTACTGGTTTTACTCGGTTACAAATGGAGTCTAGCTTTGAGAGTGCTGTCATTTTACGAAGAAATTGACTACAGCCAGGAATTTTATTGAGTTTTCGAAACGAACAAAGTTAAGATCCTCTCTATATCTAAGAAAGATATTATAAAGGGAGAAAAGACGAATGGATTTTACGTGTTGTTAATTTAAAATGAATTCTTGTTACTAGGGAAAAAAAATACTTATATCCAGAACTAAATAAGGGGCCAAGGCTTAACATCAAAGAAATAATAAGGTATGTTTTAAGGTTAGTTGGTAGAGGACAATGTTACTACTATGTTAGAGAATTTTACGATCTTCAGACTTTAAAAAAAATACTGAAGACATCACAATTCAATTCTTTCGTAATAGGCGTGAGGAAATTTGAGTTTTTTTTATTTTGGATTATTAAAATATTAGTTAAAGATTTCGAAAATTTTATGTAGTTTAATAAATTAACGTTTTGATCAGTGAAAAGAAAACTTAAAGAGGTCAGGAGATTTTTGAGTCTACCATATTTGACATCGAATTCTAGACTGCAAGGTTTGCTGGAGTTTTAGTCACCTTTGCAATTAGAAGATTATTATTTAAAACAGCTTTAATTTCTTCGAAAACAGAATTAGGCTTAGCGAAAATAATAATGATAATGAGTTTTAATATTGTTTTAAAGGTTCTACCCTCTTCAGAAGTTCAGACGAGGCGTAATTAGCCTTCTAAGTTCAATTTTCTGTAATCAGGAGCTTATACGTAAGCAATTTTGTAGGATTTAATTATCCCTTTGAGATAATTAAGACATTATAGAATCCTTAGGAAATGCTTTAAAAAAAGGCGACTTTTACTATAAGTAGCTTATATTACTCCGATTGTTTTGAGTTTTTCGCAACTATGGGAATTAAACATGGTATATTAATATTATTGGGTCTCAGATTGTTTTCACCCCTGGGTCCAAACTATTACTAGGAAATAATACTAAGAGGATTACAAAATTCAAGGTCTGCCTATGAAGAAGCCATAACACGAGTCGCTTTGGGATTGAAATTTGTTTGGATTAATTAAACGAAAAAGTATAGGTATTGTCGTAAACGCAAACAAATATTAAATACGAGAAACCTTATTACTACAACTAGGAGTTAAACTAATACTTGATATTATGAAAGGGGAGGAGCTTAGCAAGAAGTTGTTCGTCTACGTCATATAAAGCTCGTGGAAAATGCTAGTCCAATTCCATTTATAACTCATGAAAAATTTGTACCAGTTTAATTTTAAAAGAAAACAACTATTCCCGATTTAAGGCGTCATCAAATGTGTAAAATTATGGAAGTAGATTATATTTAACTAGTAATTTTGGTCCACTATATATTAAAAGAAAATAAAAGTGGTATTACCCCTTTAACTTTAATAAAAAAAAAAATTCACTTTCCAGAATCTTTTCAGGTTTTCCACTGGCCCAATAATTTAGAATAAAAGTTCCTATACGTACCTATAAACGTTACGCGTTTGAAATAACAAAAAAGGTTTGGCGCCATTCACTTAAGAAGAAAAAAATTAACATAAAAAAACCTTGAAATTTAGGTCTATTACATCTGGTTGTTTGCCAAAATAAAGATATATCCATCTTGTTTTAAAACACCTAAGAGATTTTTAAACAACCGGGCATTAACTCCCGTTTCAGTAACCTTGGTAGCTAAATAGTTTCGGGTATAATCGTTAGAGTATTAGAGACGAGATTAATTCGTTATTCGAAATTGGAAAACTTAATCCTGGCCCACTTTATCTTGCGTCTTTCATTTGTAATATTTATACAAAGGGGAGATTACTTAACCGATGGATGTTAAAAATAAACTCAACCCTGAAGGGCGGGATTTGAACCCGTTATTCCTGAAGATAATATTGTAAAATTTTAGGGTGAACTGTAGAGATTGACCAAGGGTTTTCAACTGTGGATTTAGTTAAACATTTGGGGGCCTAATGTTAATTCTGGGGCCTAGCGAAGTCCACATTAAGAGGAGTTAGTAAAAGTAGTTCTTGCCAAGTCCACTTACAAGAGACTGAAACCATTTTAGCCGTTTTGGAAAGGTCAAATTATAAAATTTTGGGGGTCACTCCTGTATAGATCTATGTCCAAGAAACAAAATTAATATCTTGGAAAGTCTATTTGAAGCTTTGCAAAGGTTTGAAAAAGGTTTCAAAGTGTTAAGAGCTAATGTATCTTTTTTGATAAGAGTTTTTCGTTAGTAACATTGGTTAATTATTCCATCACCATGACAAAAATGACTTCATTCAACTTATTGAACATTAGAATAACGCGTACACGTCTGAATTCAAGGTCTAACTGATAATTAAATATCAATTTCGAATAAAATTATCGTTATAATACCTTAATAATATTAGAATAGCTGACCAAATACGTTAATAAACTTCGCATTAATCGTTCCCTTACATATATCTCTTACAGTAACAGTAGATAAAATAGAAATACAAATATTAGACGTAATTAGGCTTAACAAAACGGAAACCCAAACTTAAGATTAATGTAATTGTATATAAGATACGTGTTAAAATACTTTGTTTTGAGCATGAAAGAGAGATGATATATTCGACTGTTCAAGGAGATCTACTTTAAATATATACAGGGTTTAATATCGCGTAAGAATCCGCCTTAGATTTAACTAAATTACGACACTACTAGGGTACAAAATTATAGTAGAAAATTACCGTTTTAAATTGGTGAAACAAAATTGACTCCGCAGCGAGCGAGTCTTCTACTACACTGACACCCACATAACTGGTCCCTAAGAACTTAAAGACTGGTTACTAATCTCCCCAAACTTTATCCACTGTCAACTCTCTAGGGTGGAGGAGAAAGGGTTCAGAACCAGTAATACAAGATGAAATTAATGACTCAACGAGAAAAAAGAACTTTCGCCGCGGTCGTTAACTGAACAAATTTTTCTAGACTATAAGATTCTTTTCTTAACCGTTAATGGCGGTTAGGCTTAGCGTTTAACGCGGTTAAACAATAGATGCTAAAGTCAGGACTCCCGCCCAAAACGGCTCCAAATAAAAGTGAAATTAGTGACCTATCCAAGCCATATTAGGTGAAAATAGTGACCAAAATTTTGAAAATAGGAATCAATTAGTGACAACAACAAACCAAAAATGGGTCAAGATATTAGCAATCCGAATAAAGGACCCGTGGCTCAGTATGAAATGGACCTCTCTTTTATTTTGACCCCTCCAAAAGGGGTCTGAATCAGACCCGTAAAGTGGGATGATGAGCTCATGCGCAGTGACGGCGATGTTTCATCCCACTTTGCTTTCTTATTCTGTGGTCGTCTATTCCCTTTGGAGGGGGTAAAAATAAACGCAAGAGGTGTATTATTCAGAGCTGGCAAGTTGGATTTAGGCATAGCCACGTTAATTGGCAAGATGGATTAAGACATAGCCACAGTTGAATTTAGGCAAAGCTACATAAATTAGTAAGTTGGATTTAGGCATAGTCGCAAATTATCTGAATTAGACATAGCACACCCATCATGCACCTACGTCACATTTAACATACACTTAACGCAATCCGAAAACTTAGCACATTCTTAGATCTTTTGGCTGGTAGCCATTAAGAAGAATCAACTAAAAAAATTCGAAAATCCCTAAAATATAGGAAGACTCACTTGGTATCTTAACTGTAAACGTGTTTCAATGTCAAATTAAAGTAGAATCATATTTTAAAGTTTGCGGAAATACTCTTACAGTTATTTTGGTCACTTTCCAACAACTTAATTTAGATAAAATTAGTACTAACAAAACATAACGTAAGTTAGCACTCAACAGATTCTAGAAATGTATTTTTGTAAGATTGAAATCACGCAAGATTTACAGATACGTAAGCTTACATCATCGTCTATGCTCAAAGGAATGGATTAAGTTGATTTATTTTTAAGGAATACCATCTAAAACTGAGTTGTTTACGTACAAAACATTTTGGGCCGCTGGTTTTTAACTTCATTTACACATACATGGCTAACAAATTCTTAGAATTAATTACTATCAAAAGGATATTTATAAAAATTCTAAAACATTAAATTGTAATATTCCTATAAAACTATTTCAGAATTCTTATCCCCTATGGCTTTAGGAGAAAATAATTTACCAGCCGCTGCTTTTCATAAATTAATCATCAAGTTTTAAATTGGGATTAACGTAAATATAGGCTTGTATGTAAGCGTATAACTCGAATGTAGATGTAAATGAATATTAACACTCGCATGCCGTTTAAATTATTGTAATTTTTACGCCTAAGGACAATTTTAACGTTACAATAGATTAGTGTTTGAGTATTATTTTATCCGCTAAGTTGAGTTAACGAGAATCAAATGGAATATTTATTTCATTTTTGTTTCGCGTGTTTTCCCCGTCGTCTATCAAACTAATTAAGGCGGAAAAATAAACGAAATTCTTGGACGTCACATCATGACGCACGATGCCAAAAGTTATTTTAGACAAATTCATTTTTGATAAGACAATATTACGTAGTTTATCATTTAACCCTAGCGTAGATAATTATGAATAACTTAAAAAGTTATCACAAATATCGTGAGAGAAAGTGTAGTAATTTATAGATATTATCTCCAGAATTTATTTGCGCATGTCTAAGAACATGTACACTGTAAGCTTCTCGTACAATCAGTGTTAAAGTACCATGGCATAAATTTTGACAAGAATTCGTCTGCTTTTCGCTTTATATATTGGAGATAGTCTTAACTCTATGGCAGCCTACAGAGACGGGACAAAAATGGCCGATAGAAAATGGTTTATACTAAGTAACACACCATGGTGAAAACCCCGTGAGGACATCCCCTATAGCTTGCGGAAACACACTGAGCATCGAATTTCAAAGAAATCCAATCCCCCTTGGACCATATCATGGCGTTTCCATTTCGGAATATGCAACATTGACATCTGATTCCATATGTTACAGATCTAGTAGATATACGAGGGGGTTTAGTTTCCGTACTATCGACAATTTCGGTTGCTATCATACGTGGAAAAAGGAAACCGCACTGTAGAGGATCTCAGTCATCCCCCTACCCAAACAACGTTAGATTTCAACACACGCGGAAACTAATTTTTGATCCACCTCTATACGGTTGGGTTCCCAATGAATTAAAAGGGACGGATATGTTCGTTCGTACTGAAATTTCAGAGTGATTCGGAAAAGATTTCTTCCCAAATGAAAACTTATGGCACTGGTTAAAATCAATGCGACTAAAAAGCTTAGGGATTATTTTACGTCGCTACTAAGAATGTCGCCATCTTCTATAAAGCTTTCCTAGTTTTCAAAAACAGCTGGTGTTCATTTGGAAATGTTTTACAGTAATTTCAGTAAATCCTTCAGTACGAAACGCTTATGAGTTTTTCTCGTGATTTCATTTATATGTTAACGAAATTAATTTTAAATCGAGATTTCATAAAATTATGATCGTCTAAAGAAAACTCCAAGTATACTTCTAAGTTTTGCTTTCATTGCAATGTTGTTAGAACCCTCTGAGAATCAAGTTCTGTTCGGATCAGTTCCAAACGAAAGCGCTTACCCTTCTCTTTGCTTCAGGGCTTGATTCTCAACAAAGGTTCTGGCAACACTGAGGGAACGGCAATATCGAATGCTAAAGTAAGACTTTATAGTTACATATAACGAAATTATGATAAAGAAATGCTATTTTTAATAAGATATTTCTTAATTTTGGGATACGCAAACAAACATTAATAAAATTTAATTTCACTGTACCTTTAAAATATAATTAAAAACCTGTATACCATCACGACAAAACCTTGACCATACTACAAAACATAAACAGAAGGGTTACATTATAACCCGCAGTAAAAACAGACCGTTTTTCCATATTAGGAACACGAGTTAAATCTTATATCCAGATGTTGCTATTCAAAAACAAAACCCGCTTAAAATCCTAAAAAAAAAAAATGTTTCGAGTAGGCGGGGTATAGCCCCATTTAACGAAAAACCTAAAAGGCTAGAACCAATGTTATATAACACCATATTATATATACAATCGCAACTAGAAAAAATAAGCCTTGGAAAAACATATTTCGATTTGGACGCTGTTGTTTGAAACTGTCGCGATGACTTCCGTTTTCAAAATAGAATTCCTAGTGTATTAGTAATTGTTCAAACACCCCTCCCCAAATGGTTGCCGAGTAACGGTAAATTATCGAAGGGCTAGTCTTAGGAATGTCCTAATTACACGAGCAAGACAGGGGTGATGACTTTTTGGGCTATTACCTTTACCAAGAATTCATTCAGGTTCCATAAGAATATGGGAGGGCCGTGATTCAATAACCATCCTCCCAAACTTTGTAGCAAAAGTTCGTCTGCTTCGAATCGATTTTTCAAGTAAATATAGTCACAATTGTGAATAAATTAATAACGCGACTTAACTCAAATTATTTCTGTTACGCTTTTCAGAGCACTATACTCTTACGAGGGGTCAAGCATGGATTAATCAACCTCACAGGGATATTTCACTCTGGTACGATTCGCTATACTAGTAGTTGATGTTTGTTTCAAACATGGCTGCCAGACATTTTATCCGGCCCCTCAATTTTACCCCGTTAACGACACAAATCCGGAAGTAATCCAGGAGAGCATCGTCTGCCTCAGAGTTTTTTCCCCCCTTCACTATTTCACCCCGTGTATCGGTAGCTAGAAACTTCCGGTGTAGAGACAATTTTTGTCACCAGGGTGCGATTCGAACAATCATTTTACCAGAGTGAATTATCCATGGGTCAAGGGTGGTTTTATCCCATCAAAAGGTAAGACTTGCCCTTCAACAATCGATAGAGTATGACAAATTCACATACTTCCGTCAACTGTTGTTTTAACGAGACAATTACGAGGGTAGTAAGAGGGTAGGAACCACCACTATCATTGCTAGAAAGTAGAAACATTCCAAATTGTAGCTATAGGGATCGTTTTGACTGCGGGGTTTTTGAGGGCACCCTTATCTCGAGGATGTTTATCTAAGAGATTGGGAAAGCTCAGTTATACTTTACGGTGGAGCCAAACACGGCCGTGTTTGAATTTAGGGAGGCTGATTTAAGGGTGTTTTTCGTTATGGTATACTTTAAGTTACTTAGGGGATTGTAAACTACGAGGCCCATAGAAACCGTTTCGAGACTAGATAGGTTACGAACGAAATAAAGCTCACGGTTAAAAGGGTCTCGTCGAGAGTCCTAAATTAAGTACCTAAATATATAATGTTATAAGAAGTTCATTCTATGACGTCAAAATGACGTCAAACGGCGTCAAAAGTAAAATTTAAAGTTAAAGTATGGATTGTGTGTACTTGAATGAAAGCTTATTACGAAAGCAAGCTAGTTCAGCCGAGTTAAGATACGAAAAAGTATAAATTACGTCATTACTAGTTAATTTTAGTTATAGAGGTTGTTAAGCTAGGTTTCCAAGACGCTCATAAGCGCTATGGTTGTTACAGGGTTCGTGCAAAAATTTTGTATGTTAATTTCCCCGACTTCTTCAGGTTTCCCGACTATTTTTTCATTAATTTATTGTTCTGAGCGAGCTCTTAGCAATTCCCACTTTCTATTTGACGTAAGTTTATCAATTAGGGTAGATATTTCACTCAGAATATTAGAAAAATAATCCTTAGGCAAATATTTTCAGTTTATAATAATAACGTTAAAAGTGGTTAACCAATCATAAACAGTTCCTTGACATGTACCACTTGGCTCATTTTCAAATTTCCTGACTTTTCCCTGACCTTTCGGGGCATTTTCCAATTCCCTGACCTTTTCGAGGTTTTACAGGTCGTATACGAACTCTGTGTTCAGAACTTAAACGAAAGTTTACACCCTCTCAAATGAAAGAAATTGGTTCGTGGAATACGAAATTAGGGTTGAAATTGTCTAACTTATAATTCTTGAAATTCCTTCTGAAAATGGTAAAAATTTGGAGTCGAGGGAACTGTGACTCACGTATTAATAGGACATATACGTATATGGGATTACGTAAGTAAATAGCGCGTGCGCCATTCTGTGGCGCTACATAAGAGAGGCGATTTCTCTCGCACACGTGCCACAGGGGGTCGTTTTCACCGCGGGGTACAAACGGATTTATTCCTAGAGCTTCTTCTATTACAGCATCCGCGATATAGATTTTTTTTATGTCCCCGAGATATCCGCTAGAACGGGGGCGGCCCCCTACTTTTCAATATTGATGAATAGACATCGATTTAGTTCAGGGCAGGGGATGGAGGGGCCAAAATACTCGTGAGGAAAGAAAAATCAAAGGAAGACCAAAGCTTTTGATTACAACATCCATATCCGATTGAATTTTTCATCTTTTCTTTGACATTTTGGGGCGATTCATCCCATTTTTAGATTTTTTTTTAAAGATTCTCTTTAAGTATCTCACGATTAAGGGTAATGCTTTTTTTTTCATAGCGAGCTTAAGGCTAATCTAAATTTAGTCATTTTCATCTGGATTACTTACTATTTGACGTCAAATATTGATTGCAAATATATATAAATTCTACTTAATATTGCAAAAACGAGAATTGTTACTATGAAATACATTTCGTCGTGTAAATGGGATGATAAATAGGTTGAAATAAGGATTTAGATTAAAGGGTTGATCTCACAAAATTGAGGATTTGGATAATCTAGAGATTTTAAAACTTAATTTAAAATATTTACAAATAATTATGGTCCAACTATATATTATTTTTTTTCATTCTTGTAGAACAAACTGATAAGTCCCATTTAAGCAGACGAAACTTGTGTGGTACCTCATTTGCTTACCAGGGGGTGTATTTTCCAAGTAATATTTTAAAGAAATCTTTATGCAAAATGTCGAGTCACTATATCTGATTTAAAGTGTTGTCAAGCACCACTCACGCTCGAAGTTATGATGAAGTTATAGATTAAACAACTTCCTGTTTCCACGACAATCTAAATTATATTTGGGATAAGGTCAACTTTGTTTGTTCAACTTGTTAATTTAGCAAAATTATCGATGTAGTTAAAAATAGGAGGTATATGGTCTAATTTTGAAAGACTTTAGTGAAGTTTATTTCAACCTGATCTTTAAATAAAAGGATAATGAAGTGTCATGTTAATTTTAAATGAATCTCTAATGTTAAAATAAGCGTAAATACTGAAAACACGTTTCTAGTTAATTTGCTAATTAAATTAATTAATTTAGATTGCAAAGATTAACTCCAGTTTAACAATGATTGAAATTTCTTATCATAAACATGGATTAGATGCAAGTTTTCTGATATTTTTTCCAAAAAATAAAAACGAATAAAATATTGGGCGTCGCGCACTCAAACCAACACTTTTGGTGAGTGTTTTTATGCATATTTTAACATTACTTATCGTTTAAAAATAACTTAGAGTCTTCATTACCCCTTTAAAATATAATTAATTAATCTCAAGCCACAGAAAATATTTCAAATTAACGAACATCAAACAATGTCCCTAAAAATAGATATTAAGCCATTAAAGGGAGGATGCAACCTAACAACAAGTGATTTTTTATCGATTCCTTATTGTTTAAATAGGCCTAATCCACTATTTAAAAATTTTACAAACAAATATTAAACTAGAAATAAATTTAAAACTTACACTGAAAATAGGCTTAGTGGGATTCATGGAGGTCATGATTTCCTCGCGTGTAAGGTCTAGCGACCAATCGCACGCGACGTAAGTCTCGTGGAGATCTCGCGTGAACGACGGGCCTTTGCTCATTGGTCGCTAGACCTTACACGGACGCAATTCAGGATCTCCATCAATCCCGCTAAGCCTATTTTCAGGGTAAGTTTTAAATTTATTTCTATTTTAATATTTGTATTGTAAACTTTTTATCGGTGGATTAGGCCTATTTAAACGATAAGGAATCGATAAAAAATCACTTGTAATTAGGTTGCATTCTCCCTTTAAGCCTTCGTTGAAAAATAACGTATCAAAGTAGAAAAATATTTCAGCCTTAGAATATCCTGCAGTGCAGAGTTACAATGTTTTTCCCCTTTGGTTCGAAAAATATTAAAAACTAAAAACATGGGGTTTCCCCTAACCCTGTTAATCAAAACCTCGTGTCCTTGTTTTATCCCATGTCGTCTATATTATTTTTACACCCTTGGAAGGAACTAAAATGTAGTATAGACGAATTGAAATATGCCTTTGCGATGAACTTCAAAATGTGTTATTAAGAGTGAATGGACCAAAGGGCGTAGTCTAAATTAAACGCTATAATAAATTTTGTCAAAATGTCACAAACGTTTCCCCAATGGAACCCAACACTAAAATGTTATCTTTAACATACTAGGCCTAAAATAGAGTTTTTCGCAAATGTTTCTAGCGTAAGATTAAAAACATAAAGCCACCCTTTTAATCCTAATCTTGGCTTCTTGAAAGTTTTAGATTAGTCTTGAAATTTCTAACTTATTAGGGGTTTAAATAATTATAAAATATTATAATATAGCTTATTGCTATATACCAAAAATAATTCAGGGACTTCAAACTCTTACCTTGACAAAAATAATTAAATCAGATTATTAAATTTAGGTTTTTAAATAATCACCTACCTTAGATCTATACACGAATAACAAAATACAATTAGAAAAAATAATAGATTCAAATCGCCAAATAAATTTTAAACTTCTGGTTGTAAATTTGATTCGGTTAAGACGTACTAGCAATGTAGAAACCATTTCTTTATCCCCCTTAATTAAAAAACAATCACTAATTAGAACTAACTGAAGAAGAAATGAGACTAATTAAACCCTTTCTATGAATGAGTGCGTTGCAATAATTCTTGGAAATCTGATTCGGATAAGACTAGCAATATAAAATTTTTCCAATCTCTCCAAATTTAAAACAAGTCTAATTTAATTGTAATTAAACAAAGTCGGAAATATCACTAATTAAAACCCCTTTTCTATGAATGGGTGAGCTGGAATAATTGTTGTAGATGTGATTCGACTAAAACAATTTAAAACTTGAATAAACGAAGTTGTAATAAATTAGGAAACCAAGTAAAAACATTAAATTAAAGTGTTATTTGTTACTTAAAAAAAATGACACTTATTCAGCATACAATACTTATTGTTTGATGATATACTAAACTTATGATATGATATTCTATGCCAGCGTAATCAATTAAAGACTCCCATAATTATAGTCATAAATTCTCACAGTCTATACAGTAGCTTGAATGGAATATAATAACCTTGAACTCGAGTAAAAATAAAATAAAAAGGTATAAAAATTAATGAGCCTCCGTGTTCAAGGGACATTTAGCCCAAACTATTTTCACTCCTACTAGGTTTAAAATTATGTATTATATCGCCATAGTTACGGCTGGTTTAAAAAACGTTCGCGGACCAAGCTTGATAATATCCCAATTCAAGAAACAATGTCACGTAATTTGAGATATACCTAGGTATGCGTGACTATAAATGGAAGCAGTAAATGATTTCAACAAGATAAAAAGGTATAGCCTGTCTTCATTTCATTGAGATTGCGTCTTAGAGGTACAGGGTAACCTATAGTTTCGATTGAGCTTGCAAATACTAAAAGATTCTCATTATACGTGTACATTAAAGATCATTTATTAAATGGGGGCTGCGTAAAGTTATAACAGGTATAGTTTTCAGCGAGTACAAACGAGGGACAAAGTCATACGAATTTGAGTACAATTTTGGTGGTAAATTAATGAGAATTAGAACGAAAATGTTTAAATAACCAATTAAACCCTGATTAAACCAATTTAATAGATAATTTAAACTATGAAACGACGTAAACAGGATTTATTAATTATTTAAACGATGGAAATCACAATTACACCACGATTTAAGTAATTAAAATGGGCGGAGTTCGCTAATCCCTTTTTTAAAATATCTTAAAATTCCCTGACTTTTTTGGTTCATTTTCAAATTCCCTGACTTTTCCCTGACCTGTGGCAACCCTGTCTTTCATATCAGTTTTTTTTTCGGATGCAGTATTACCACAAATGAAAAGCTAAGACTGCGATTTATCTACCACGGTTAAACCTGATTGGGGAAAAAGTACTCTTACAAACTGTACGCAAACCTGACTATACTAGTAAAATTTTTTTTGCTCAGTTAATGATTGGTATTAAACGACGGTAGCGTGCTGAAATGGTACGTTGTTAGCTTTGTTTTATCCAAGTATAGACGCGAACAAGCTATAAGAATACTAAAATAGAAACCTTTTAGTTTTTCCTCAGTATATAGTATGGTAATCTTATTGTTTTAAGTGTATTGTTCTGTTCAATGGAGAGATGATTTATTATGATCTCAGAGTTATTTGGACCATCAATTTCCTTTCCTGTATATGAATTAATAACAAGGATTGTATTTTTGACCTTGAATTGAATGTGGAAAAGCTTACAGCCTTTTAAGGATTATTTAAGTGATATCAGAAGCCGATGAAACCCTCCTTTGAAGTCTATTACTCCCTGGTCTTGTCTACCCCTCTCTGTATGGGTTATTTTCAAAAAGCGCGATTCGTACGCCTCCTAACGGTAGATATTTTCGGAGCGGGAGTTCGTCGAGCGAATATCTCTAGCAAACTTGGAGTTCGTCAAAAAAACGTCGTCGTTTGTGGAGAGAGAGAATTTCCAATTTTCCGTAGACAGGGGGGATGAAGTAGGACCCCTTCTAACTCGTAAAATTGTGAATTTTACCCATACAGAGAGTAGCGCTATATGGAAGATTGGAGTAGTAGACTTCAAAGGAGGGTTTCATCGGCTTCTGGTGATATTTTTAGATAGAAATTGATCATCAACTATTTGATTTTTTTATTTAAAACGATATGTAGGCCGAATTTAATTTTACCAGGTGTAAGATTTTTCCCAGATTTTAATTAAATTTTGGTCTTTTCCTGCAATTTCCATAGTATTGCTGGACAGTTAGTGTATATTATTTTGTAAATACACTGCCACATTCATAATTTATAATATAAATTATAAATAAATGATAAAAATCAACGAGCATACGACCTAATTTCCAATATCCGATAAAATAGTATACAAACTTATAAACAAACGTACAGGTATATATAATATATAAACATCTAATTATAAAATGATTTGGAATTATTAATTGTCCTGAGGAAATTTTCGACTGTGGCCTCACGTCACGCGCGTTAGAACAGGGTCAAATGACTATAAATTTGGATCGATTTCAGATCGAGAGCTATAAGAGCCTAGAAGCGATAAAATCAACTGGGCTACCTTATTTGGGATGGTTTACGAGATGATAGAGGGTTAATATTCTGTATCAAACCAAAAGGGCTATTTATTTCTCTTTTCGCGCGCTAAATCAGGATAATCACGCTAATAAGATTCAATCACATTTAAATATATGTACTAATTTAGTGGAATAAATTAAGCTATTAGAAAATTCAAAACCTAATGTGTAATAATTAATTCGAAGCCTAAATGGGTAATAATTAATTCAAAATCTAAATGGGTAATAATTCAAAATCTAAATGGGTAATAATTAATTCAAAATCTAAATGGGTAATAATTAATTCAAAATCTAAATGGGTAATAATTAATTCAAAATCTAAATGGGTAATAATTAATTCAAAATCTAAATGGGTAATAATTAAATTAAAACCAAATGGGTAATAATTAAATTAAAATCAAATGGGTAATAATTAAATTAAAACCAAATGGGTAATAATTAAATTAAAACCAAATGGATAATAATTAAATTAAAACCAAATGGATAATAATTAAATTAAAACCAAATGGGTAATAATTAAATTAAAACCAAATGGGTAATAATTAATTCAAAATCTAAATGGGTAATAATTAAATTAAAACCAAATGGGTAATAATTAAATTAAAACCAAATGGGTAATAATTAAATTAAAACCAAATGGGTAATAATTAAATTAAAACCAAATGGGTAATAATTAAATTAAAACCAAATGGGTAATAATTAAATTAAAACCAAATGGATAATAATTAAATTAAAACCAAATGGATAATAATTAAATTAAAACCAAATGGGTAATAATTAAATTAAAACCAAATGGGTAATAATTAAATTAAAACCAAATGGGTAATAATTAAATTAAAACCAAATGGGTAATAATTAAATCAAACCATTTCTAATAATCGAATCAATCAAGATTTAAACTATTATAAATTAAATCTATAATTAACACATTCGGATTAATAGACTTAATCATAAGAATGTCTCCCTCTTCATAAACTTGATAATTATATTTAAATAATATAATTAAATGAAAAAATTAAATCCATAAAAAAAACTAACTTTACATACCAGTGATAACAATTTCAATTTTACAATTAGTATGATGCATTTTAAGGACAAAATCAAAATTAAAACCGTTTTGTTCTGAACGCGATGTTAAAATAATCTAAACGTATTTTAGAGCGGTAATAAAGCCGTTTTTATTTCACGGTTCAAGATAAACTCTTAACCAAACTATAATTACGGATAACCTAAAAGAACAGTGACAAGTCAAGTCATGATTCAAACGCTGTCCTACGGTATTTATCGATATTATTTGACAGTAAAAGATAGGGAAACCTTAACATATCTGGCTAATGCGAGCCAGAAAATATATTTTTATCAATAACTTTTCACAGAGGGTCTCTTATCGGAAAAGCCATAAAAACTAGCGTCAGGTTTTTCAAACGATCTTTAACAACAAAAAAAAAACTTTTGAGAAGTTTCAAATGTCTTTTCAGGTTTCCAATAAACACAGAATATAGAACAGTATAGACTACGCAACTAGACTAGGTTTGCAATGTAGTCGAAACTTAGGAGGTCAAAAACTCTTTGGGTTTAAATAATCAAGTCAAATCGAGGGCCCATGATTAAGTATATAAGTTGGTTAACGTAATCTTTAGAAGGAAATGCACTTGGGTGAATAAATAATGATTGATTTGGATTGATTTTTTTTACTAACCCGATTAAAGGGAGCCTGAAAGAAAATTAAAAACCCTATTTTTTGAAGTCGGCGTTTCACCCCCTCCTTTTTTGTTCAATGTACAATTAGATATGCCAGCCAATCAGATTTTAGTTTGGCTAAACGAAAATGCGTTTTGTTTACTAGAATTTTGATGGGACTATCGTCTAAATTTGTGTAAAAAACCAATTTGACTTGGTTTTTAGAAGATAAACTTCGTTTCTTACAAAATATTTACTTTAGGGTCTAAGAAAATAAAAGTTATAGCATATTACACTAAATTTTCTTCAGGCTCCCTTTAAATATAATAAATGCAAGCAAGTTATAGGTTCCAGGATATGACACTCTAAAATTAAGTGGCTAACAAACGGCAGCGATATTCACGTGAATCATGGGTAACAAAATGGGAAGTGTTTTTCACGCGTGATTTTAGGTTAGGCCTAACGACGAAATCAGTTTAAGTTCACTAAGACTCCGCAAAAAAAAAATATACTTCATTAAAAACCCAAGAAGCTTTCTCGTTTATAAACAAAACCTTAATTTTGGGCCTTAACTTCAACGTGACAGATGTCACTTGTTGAAAAATAAGTGTTTTAAGGTATCTCGCTCCTGATTCGGTTATTATATTTCGCACATATGCAACCGAAAACAGATGAGTAGCAATGCAGGAAGTTGAGTTTGGCTTGTTTTAGGTTACCTATGTCAACCAAACTCAGATGCCAAACCAAAGGTTGAAATGTTATTTCTAGGAAGAATTGCTTCCATTTATCGAAGTTACCTGACCCTTAAAGCGACTTCTACAAATCTCACGCCTTAATAAGGCAGAGAAATTGATATATTAAAATTATTAAGCCTTGGTAAATAAATCTACGCTGGTACCTGACCGTTTCTATTAATTTTTTTTAAAACCTTGGACTTTATAAGAGGATTATTTTTTTTCTATTCATAAATACGGGTTCATTCACTTATTTAATAGCTGATAGGGAGAAAGGAAACCACCCTACGATGACATTCCCAAGAATACATTCCCCAGTCTTTCACAATATTAGTTCTAAGTCCGTGAATAAATAAATTGTTGATTATATCAACCATACTTGAGCTTAAGTCTGCAATTTTAGGTTTTTAGTACAAGAAATGCTTGTGTTTGATAGAGGCAAAATATTTGTAACAAGGGAAGCATTGTGATATTTTTCCACGAACCAGAAAGAAAAAAAAAAATTGAAATCCAAGCCTACTTATATTTCAACAAGAAATGTTAGTCATTGTGGTGATTTATACACTCATATTTTGAGTAATTATAGTGAAATCTAAAATTCATAAATCATACAAGATTTGGAAAATTACATTTCTTTTTCTTATGAAGTGTATTCTTGGAATCTATTAGATATCTTTGGATATGTATGTGATACCCAAATATTTAATTGCAAAACTATAAACAAATATTGGGCTTATTTTTAATCAGAGAGTGAGAGAGACTAGGCGGTTAGGCTTAAGACTAGCTACGCACTGAAGTAAGGAGTCTTATTATTGGATATACGCATTAGCAGACGACAATAAATAAAAGCAGCCGAATTACCCATTACTATCAATTTCACGTTAATTATTAATTGGGAAGAAGACTGATGTTTTTAAAAGACTAAGGCCCAATCTACTAGCAATACGGCTACATGGTTCAAAATTTTGGAAATAAAAAATGAATTCTTACTTAAACTTTTGGAATTCTTCAAGAAACTGCTCTTTCGACGGACATTTCCCAATGACGTGAACCAATTTCCCAATTTGTGACTACCGAAATTGCTAAAAGTACTGCTTTTATGCAAGAGTTTTATATCCATCGTCATCTTGGCTTATACGTAGTATTCAACGAATGTCGAAACAAAAACACGACGACAAGTTCCTAGTTATAATGGCACAGTCTAGGTCTAATCACAGATTTTTCTTTAGTTTTAAATATTATTTATAATAAATGGAAGATATTGCACGTATAGACGCATTATTTGGCCGAGATTTGACGATCACCGTTACGTCAACGAAGACTTATACTTTCGACATTATTATATAAAACAACCGATTCCTTCGAAGATTTAAAAGTCAGCTACGGTATACAATATTTGACTCGAGTTTTATATTAAACTGTGGACACGATAATAATATATCAAAATACCGGAAGAGCGGGACCTAAGCCTTTGCGGAAGGACGCGATAAAAAAACGTCTCCTCTCGGGACGAACCCAAAACGCCGTCAAAATTTCGATTTTTACCGGCCAGGACGTTAGGCTTAACGACAGCTCAGCTTTTCGACAGTGAAAAGTCAAAAACAGTCCGTTAATCTTTGACACCGATATCGAGGATAACTTCTTATCAATTAATAAATTATTTACTCGCTATATTCGACAAAGAAAAACTACGTTTTCAAGATAAGCGAGGTTATTTTCAGAGATTAAGGTTTTCTTTGTACGCGTCCGCGCTTGGGTTCGATGTCGTTCGCGACTCGAGGAGTCGAGGTTTCCTCTCATCTCTCTTTCCCGTCTTTCGAGATTCTCCCGACAGGCGGCGTTTCGGAATTTTACGTCACTAGCCATATTATACCCCGCCTTTTTAAACCCGATTTCCGGCCCCTTCGGTCGTCTATGTTTTTAAGCCTAATAAGTAATAAACAAGCAGTTTTCCAACTACAATGGCTTCTCAATTTCAGAGATTTTAGACCTAAAATTAGATCGTGATTTTAGTAGATCTAGAAATGAAACCGTAAAAAAACCTCTGAGCCCGGCACGTGCGATTTAAACTGGTTTTCTCGTCTTTGAAAATGAATTTTCGCGCACCCACTAACTCATGGGGCGTAGATTTCTTTATTGAAAGAATGAAGCGGGTATAAAAAAAATGTTATCTTCAGAATGATTCTAAAGACAGAGGAAGTCATTGTTCCATCCCTTAATCTCCCACGTTTTCTACCTACACTTTTCTTTTCCAAGAATAAAAACTAACTAATCTTGATCATAGACCTAATTCAACTAAAACATTTAATTTCCTGAACCAAAACACAGTACGCCTCTTTACACCATAGTTCCTTAGGTTCAGTTGATAGTTCAAAAAGAGATGGTGCGAAGAATAAGCATGCATCAAACAAAAAAAACATGATGGTAATGATTATAACTGTTACGGGGAAAAAGTTGAATACTTAATTAAGCAATTCATGAATATTCCGAAAGAAAACTTCTTTAAATTTTATTTTCATTTGTTTTTACCTTCTATGCTAATCAAAATAGGCTTAGCGTGATTTTTCACGGGGGAGGTGCATTAAAGAGGAGATTTTTAGGGTTAAATTACCTGTCCGGACATAAGCTTTTCCAACGGAGCATGAATATTGCAAATGATTTAATATTCCCACTTTCTATACGTATAAATTCTAACAGAAAATCATGATTTATTCATCGAAGAGGGAGAAATTCCTCGACGAGAGGCTCTTCATTTAAAATTTATATAACGAAGTAACGGTACTTCCTAAGCCTTTGCCAATTTTTTACTTTAGTTTAAAGGGAGGATGAAAAATCAAAGTTTTTCTTTAGTAATTTGACCAATCAAATTGCTGTTAATTTCAAACTACATTATGTATATTAAAATAATAGTTTTCGATAAATGGGCAAAAGAAAATACCGAAACTTTCTCAACTTCCCTTTCGTTATAAGGTTGCCAGAATCTTGCGAGCGTAGTTCAAAACAGTTCAGTTTCAAAACTGAACTACTAGCTTTAGTTTGCGTTCACAAGTGGTTGGCAATACTGAGACCGACATTTACCTTAGTGTAAACTATGTATTAAAGATAATTCCTAAGCCCAGGGTCCGTTAACTAGGGTTGGGACAAGAGCTTCAAAGGTTTGCAAGAAACAAAAGTAGAGCTTTGTCTTGTTGTTTAATGGACAAGATTGTTTTGGCTAAGCCTAAACTGGGGAAGTGAATCCCGTCAATGGAAATTCTTTACTTTCATTTAAACCTATTTGTGTTGGAGTTGCTGAGCGTGTTTAGTAATAATTAAATATTTGCTTAAAACATTTTAGCAATGACCTAAAAATCTAGATACGGTATTATTAACGAAACAGTGACGTTAGTGTTAATTCTTTCAGAAACAAGGTTTGAAAAGAACCCCATACCAAATCTATAAATCAACATATTTTGGATAAAAAAGAGGCTTAAAGGAAATTTGCATCGAGTTCTGTTATTTTAGTACTATATTGTATGAAAGCCTAATTTGAATAATATGGTAATCTAAATTTATTAAATCGTATCTTGGTTCTGATACCAAAATTCCAAGCTTACGATAAATTTGCTAGGACTTGGTCAAACATAATAGACCCAAATTCTTACTATCAAGGATCACGCAATTTATAGCAAAAAGTTTTGGGAAGAAACTTAAGCAGCGTAATTATCATTAAAAGGTCTTTACCTTGGTATTTGCTTACTGCTTCTACTGAAAAATAAAAAGAACGAACGAAAACAAAAAACAACAAAAGGAATTCACATTTGTGTTTGTCAAGAGAAATGGTTCGCTTGGCTTGCTGTTCTCTTACTTTTTCACTTAAATTAATATTCTTTCAATTCATATTAAATTGTTAAATTGTTCAAGTCATTTACCTTTTTGTCGATTAACTATTAGATATTATAAGCGCTTTAGAGAAATCTTATACACTTTCCTAAAATATGGACACCTGTTACCCGATTACAAAAGTGATTATAGACTTGGGTAATAACTTTAGTACAGTCAAAACTACAGACTTGTACGTACATCTATTACAAGTGATCAGTCCCTCGAGTGCGTCTTATAGCTAGTGTTAAGGTTAAGTGTTTCCCACCTGGTTTAAAAAAAATGACGTTCTTCGCTGTAAAAAAGGACCCAACCTCAAATTAAACTTGCCGAAAGTCAAGTCACAATTCGTGAAATACAGAAGCCAGAATTAAATTCCCGAGAAACTAAAGTCTCGTCGACAGTAGTCATTACTTAACTCACCGCATATAGTTTTTATACAATGGTCAAGCCAATCTTTAACTCCCACTCCTTCCCCAAGAAATGTGGCCGAAAGAACCCCAGAAAATATATCAAAGGGCCAGAAAAAAGGCAAGGCTAGACATTAGAGGAGTTATATCGAGCACAAAGAAGCTAGAAACGATTAACGGCCGAACCGTCGGGATACGGAAAGAACCCAAAAAAAAAAAAAAAAAGTTTAATCTGTGTCAATCGCTAATCAAGGGGTAGCAGAAAAGAAGCCAAGGCTTAGCTCGGGATCCTTCCTCGTAGAGGGGACAGAAAACAAATTGTGACGCCTGGGAGGAAACAGTAGAGGGATGTAGGAGAAAGAAGGTTAGAAGGGGCAAAACGCAATTGCCTACATCCAAGGAGCGCGCGAGACACAGGAGTAGAACATGGTTTTGACATCACTTCTGACCGTCAAAAACATCGTCTATTTTATCATCGTTTCCCAAATCGACGTAAGACCATCTACATTTGGAATCTAACAAATAGCAACCATCTTTATTTTAGTCATCGCGTGGGAATCGAAATAAACTCTCCTCTCTGTCTTTACGCTCTTTGGTAAATCGCATCCAACGAAACAAAAGGATGGTCCCGAAAATTGAGAACCCCTAGCGGAACGGGATGGAGGTCATGACCTATTCCATCCTAGGAAAAAGAAGGAGGAGATGGAACTACGGGGATGAAAAGGGGAGAGGAAGGTTAAAACGGATCGAAACCAGGAAGCTAGCGATGGAGAAACGTCAAGCTAACTTGGATCTATATTGGCCAGAAGTATTTTAATTCTAGACTTCTATAGATTTATTGTTAGGTTAGTTGGGTGTTTTTCGCGGAGGATTGAAATGGATGACGGAAGAAAAAAAAGAAGAGGAGACCAGTGGTTATACGAATCTCGAAAGCGGTTTCGGGACTTCTGATTGATAGGCTTAGTGTCAAGAAAGGCGGCCAAACTTTGATCGACTCCCTTTTATGATAAGAAAACTTAGACCCGATCGACTAAGATTTTTGTTTTAGTTCTAAATTGACATATAGAGAATTATGACGCTGTTTAACTTTTACGGATGAAATAGCCCTACTTAAGTGCAAATTGGCAAGCCTAAATAATGATATCCAAGCTTAAATAACATCTCTAAGTCAAAGTAAGAATAAGACTAATTAAAACCCGTTTCTATGAAAGGTGCGTTGCAATAATTGTTGTAGATATGATTCGGTTAAGATTAACGAAACCATTTTCCAATCCCCAACAACTGAAAAACAGTCACTAATTGAAATTAACCAAAGTAGGAATAAGACTAATAATAATTAAAACCCCTTCTATATGAATAGGTGCGTTGGAATAATTGTTGTAGATGTAATTTGGTTAAGATCAGCGATGTATAAACCATTTTCCAATCTCTCCTCATTGAAAAACAGTCTAATCCACTTGAATTAACCAAACTAGGAAATAGGACCAATTAAAACCCCTTCTATATGAATAGGTGCTTGGTTAAGATTAGCAATGTATAAACCATTTTCCAATCTCTCCTAATTGAAAAACAGTCTAATCCACTTGAATTAACCAAACTATAGGAAATAGGACCAATTAAAACCCCTTCTATATCAATGGATGCGTCGGAATAATTGTTGTTACAAGTGATAGCCCAGCCTAAATGTAATCCCAGAAAGCTACTTCAGCCTAAATGTAAAATGAGAAAAGATAAAACAAACGGATACACAATGTTAAACTTGAGAAAAAAGTAGTTCATGAAAACTTCCCTTGAACACGATTATAGAAGCGCGGAGTTTTTATTGCAAATTAAATTAACTACTTCATATATAAATAAAGTTCGTAATTTGTAATCATTTCTAAACCCCGTCATTTTCAGCTTGTACCTGCTATAGTCTAAACCCAAATGAGACAGCTAATCCTAAGATATAACTGGGCCTTGATATAGGATCAAGGGAGCACGGACACACAAATACCTAAAGGGCATAAAGTACCGTTTTTACTTTTAACAACTACGGAAGATCGTAAACACTAAAACATTAGAAATCCTATTGATAAAAGCCGTATACGCGTATAGAGGCTCTTAATAAAAATCACTCGGCAACGATCAACGCGTAACAAGCGCGCAAGGATCCCTTTCATCTCCCCAACTTCCCTTAGTTCTCTTCACTCTTTCCTCACTCCCAGTTACAGCGAGACTCCGTCGCCAAGGGGCCGTACAAGGAATCCCTCAAGTACCTTTCCTATGGCAACTCTCTTTCACCTTCAACTACTAAAACTAATGGGTCTACTTTACCAGCTTTCCCCCAACCAACCAGTCTTATATCCGATAAAACTTATTACCGAAACTATATCCCTCACTCGCCAGCTAAATTGACTGCAAAGGCTTAATGTCAAAATCGTTAGAAGCCCAGAGAATACAACGTAATTAAGTAAAAAAAAATAAGTTACTCTAAAAGTATCATTAAATTATAATTGGACGTCTCAAGTACCGTAAACACTGTAATTTGAATTGTAATTTCGTAATAAATGTAATGAAAATTACAATGAACAATGAAGTATTGAGGCTCTAACACTTTTACAGGGGCGCCGTAGAAATAGCATTGAAACTCAAACCCTGGAAGCGGGCTTCGCCCTGCGCATCGGTGCGCGAGTGTTAGAACACTTCTACAGGGGATATAAATAAAACGCGTAAAAAAAGAGGTTAATCTAACGAAATTCTGTAGTTTAGTTAAATCTAATTGACAATCTTGCTAATATTAACTACGGTTAAGTTAATTTTACGCATTTTGGCATAAATTTAGCCCACTTTAGTCAATCTCCCTATAGAATAACGGTCTAATGCGTATAATTAACAAATTATTCTAGAAAAACTATTATTCCTTCAACAAGGAGACACTGCACTTCGGTATAATAAAATTTAAAATACGTTAATTAGTCTTCTTAAGACATATCTGTCAAGTATATACAAGGTGATTTATCGTCAAAATTGTAAAAAATTTAAATTCAAAGTACATTAACCTCTTTCATAAATGGACGGAGTATAAAATTCCGAAAACTCTCCAACTAAGCAAAAATTTTCAAACTTCAGCCTCTTCAGACTTCAATTATGTAAATCGAACGATGGTTGGCAATTCATTTAAAAATCTTATAAGGTCATCAAATTTCCCGACAAAAGATCGAAAAATTCCTTGACATCAGACAACAATAAAACTGGGAAGTTCGATTTACATATAGGCTTAAAATTCACCCTTATCGGAATACAGACATCGACAATTAGAACTTGTCCCTATTATAAGACTAAAAGCAGACGAAGATTCACTTTGAAACGCGCTGACAATATAAATCGTATTTAGTCCTATTATTTAAACATGTCTTCGAAAGACCCTTTCAAGGAAAGATATCAGTTGAAGTTGGTAGCGGGTTCGAAGCTAACTGTACTTGAAAATATTTCTAGCGGGATAAAACCCTACCATAGCTTCACACTTACTATAATCTCAAATTGAAACCGACTGCGCTTCGTCTCTAGTCGATCCGTAATCGATTTAGAGGAGAACGCGTCATCACTAAGGTAACAGTATAGGATTGTTTAAGTAAGGATCCCTTGAAAAGTTTAAAGGGGTAATGAAGACGACTAGCGTGTTATTTGTAATCGATTAAGAGCGTTATAAAAACATCATTAACCCATATTTCTCGTTAATTTCTAGTTAATTAACAGAGTTAAGATACAAGATCGTTAAGCCTAACTCCAGGGTTCATACAACATTTTTAATTAAAATTCATTCAAGATTAGCAATGTATAAACCAATTTCCAATCCCCACCAATTGAAAAACAGTTCCGAATTCATTGAAATTAACTAAATTTGGAAATAGGACTAATTAAAACCCCTTCTATATAAATGGGTGCATTGGAATAATTGTTGTAGATGTAATTTGGTTAAGACTAGCAATGCATAAACCATTTTCCAATCTCTCCTAATTGAAAATCAGTCTAATTAATTTGAATTAACCGAATTAGGAAATAGGACTAATTAAAACCCCTTCTATATGAATAGGTGCATTGGAATAATTGTTGTAGATGTAATTTGATTAAGACTAGCAATGTATAAACCAGGTCCATTTTCCAATTCCCAATTGAAAAACAGTCGCCAATTCATTTGAATTAACCAAATTAGTAAATAGGACTAATTAAAATCCCTTCTATATAAATGGGTTTGTTGGAATAATTGTTGTAGATTTAATTTGGTTAAGACTAGCAACGTATAAACCAGGTCCATTTTCCAATTCCCAATTGAAAAACAGTCGCTAATTCATTTGAATTAACCAAACTACGAAATACGACTAATTAAAACCCCTCCTATATAAATGGGTGCGTTGAAATAAATGTTGTAGATGTAATTTGGTTAAGACTAGCAATATATAAACCAGGTCCATTTTCCAATTCCCAATTGAAAAACAGTCGCCAATTCATTTGAATTAACCAAACTACGAAATAGGACTAATTAAAACCCCTCCTATATAAATGGGTGCGTTGAAATAATTGTTGTAGATGTAATTTGGTTAAGACTAGCAATGTATAAACCAGGTCCATTTTCCAATTCCCAATTGAAAAACAGTCGCCAATTCATTTGAATTAACCAAATTAGGAAATAGGACTA
Organism: Odiellus spinosus; assembly: GCA_963920705.1. Classification (NCBI taxonomy): domain Eukaryota; kingdom Metazoa; phylum Arthropoda; class Arachnida; order Opiliones; family Phalangiidae; genus Odiellus; species Odiellus spinosus. The sequence goes on along the minus strand of OY987229.1, from coordinate 19,263,613 downwards.
TGCCATGTTTAAGAGTTTCCCTGATTTTTCAATAAAATTAAAATTTCTAGATATTTTCCAGTTTATACCCTGAACTTCATATGTTTTATGTTTCCTAATAAATTAAAAATAACACGTTACTCATTTTGATTCTCCCTTTAAGAGTAGATAAATACGGGAAAGTTTAGAGTTGGGTTACCTTTAGTGCAAGAATAACTTGATATTTGATCGATTTTTTTCAATATATTTTTTTTCCGGTTCGGAAGCTTATGAGTTTTTCCGGAAAATTGATATAAAACTTTGGTGACCTTTCAACAAAATCTCAAATGGTTTCTCAACAATATTTCTATTATAATAGGCTTAAGATCTTCGTATTTCTCAGTTTTTCAAAGAGATTAACTACTTTTTCTTAATAAAGCTCAACATTGTGTATAAATTAGCCACAGCTTTTTCCCTTTATGTCAGCTCTATTTTGAATAGATGTACACTAACAGACTAAATATGAAGATACAGAAAAATGGGTCTAAAAGGGGTTAAAACGTGGGAAGTGTAAATGTTTCTGGGAATAATGCTACTATGTTTAATCCATTAATTTTACGGAAGTATAGTTCGTTTTAGAATAAGCTAAGCCTATTTTTTAACAACCCAATTATTTCGAGGCTCTTAAGCTTAATTTTAAATTCGCCAAGAACAGAGGACTAACAACCAATTACTCTCAGAGCTGTCCAAGGCTTATCTATAACCCAAATAATGACTAAATCGAAAATCTCACGGATATACTGGAAGCTGGAAATAAGTATTACCAATCGGACTTAACTCCGAAACCAATTCTGCTCTCGTTACATTCCCCACTATTAACAATATAGACAACTGTGATTGTCATAAAATACAGTAACATCGGTAGCCTAATGGATTACGTCATTCTACACATCGAAGTATAAACCAAAATGTTGAGGGAGTGTTTGAGAAGAATCAGCCTCAAATTTCATAGCGTAAGAAGCTACGATTACCTTTATCTCTAAAAACCAAACAACGGAGTTAAGGGGAATAGTAACTTTACTAATTCCGAAATCAAACCGAAACCCAACACATTATTCAACATTATTCCCAAAGGAGGCCTTCCTATTATGGTATAACAAGCGTTAGGCTTATCGTATATAGTCCAGAATAAATAAAAGTTTTCAGAACGTACGTACATTATACTTCCTACTATCCTTGTACCATTTAGTATCGTAAGTAAGGGTCATAACTTCGCGCAAGCGGATATTTCAGCCTGATTTTAGAAATTCAGAACAGGCAGAGTAAAATCATCGGGAGGAAATTGATGCGCGTGAGTCACGAGAGATGGATAGGATAGGGCGACAGGGATTAAGCGGAGCGAAGGGGGAATTGGTCACGTGCCACCGTGCGAACAAGAATTTGGCGCGAAAATGTTTGGCGCGCGAGCAAAAAATCGTTTACGTAAGGCGAAAAACATTGAACGGTGGAGAAGTCTTGAGATAATGGTTTTTAGAGTAGCATGTGTAGACTGAACACCCCCCACGATGGAAGACAAGGATTTTGTTTGAAATACAGTTACTAATACTGTAGACTTTGTAAGAGCAAATCAATGGAAAATATAGACCAAATTTTTTGTTGGTATAAAACGGCAACCCCGATAAAAAACAAATTATTTCACTGCGAATGTTAAGGGTTTATGTTTTGGGTTACAATTAGATATAGATACGGTCATTCAAATTTATACGCTATAACAAGTATCAAATAACAGTTGCAACGGAAGCGGGGAGGCAGGGTGGGCTCAAGCCCCCTTGACCATCGGACCTGGGGTAACTGAGCTCCATATATTTGGTCTTGCCCAACTTGTTCAGCCCACCCACTTAAAAATAACTCACGACGCCCAATAAACACAAAATTATAGTAAATTCCTTGCAGTTGTTTAGTGAAATAATGACTATTAGTGGGTGACCACTGCCGTCAGGGTTCATTTAGAACTACATAGAGTACCTATAAATGTTGGCTTCACTCCGAGTCGATGTTCTCAGAGCAGTTTTCATTGAACGGGCAAATCTCGTACATTTCTTGTGATAATGACTTATAATGGTATGATTATGTTAATTTTATAAAATTTTACCGAGAAATACATAATCAGAAAGTTAATGGGCATAATTACTCTGCTGACTATCATATTTTATCTTTCACTAAATTAACTAAACCCGATAACACGTTTGCTACATTAAAAACACCCTTATTAAAAAAATATATATAATTATTCAGCTTCATTAATTTGAATAGGGAGCTAGAATAGGTTGAACACTTTAAGGCACTATCGTACCAGAATAGAGACGGTGTTTTAAAGCCTAATTTGATTTACTTTTCCCTCAGTCTTTTCCGGTACAAAGAATTTTTTCCCTCCATACCGTATTTCGGATTTTTTTTCTAATCCACTGGATTTTAAGAATGAAAAGCAGCCAATTTTTTACACCCTTCGAAATTCTAGGGATGAGGACGTACGAGACGAGAAAGAGAGAGAGGATAGCTTTTAGACGGTACAAGAGCAACCCATTACACAAAGGAATTTAATTAAAAACACTGCTAAGAAGCTGTAGTTATGGGGGTTTAGCCCTATTTCATTTCCATCCCCATTCCTGTCAGTAAAAATTCTTTGGAAATGCCTACGGAGTTTAATTTAATCACGGAAGAATATTTTCTAGCGAGAAATATTTCTTAGAAACTTTCAATAAAGTTCTAGAATATTTAGAAGCTTTGCTGGACCTTATTGGCCACAGATTAAGAATTAGCAGAAGAAAATAATTTTCTTCTGGAATTAGGCAAATAATTTGTAACGTTTCACATTTTCTACGACTCAAGAGCCATTATGGGTTTAATTTTAAACCACCTTTGCGCCCCCCATTTTAATTAAGATTTAAAATACGAAAAAAATCAACACTTACCCGAACTGGATGACCTGAGTTCCGCTATTCGTGACGTTGAAAACGAAAGAGTTCGTCCTGCTCGAGCTAACAGGCTTAATCTGTGATGACTTCCTCCTACAAAAGAAAAAAAGGCTTAGTGTCAGAATATCTAATCACAAAGAAAAATAGGCTTACTGCTTGCCTAATTTAAATAACACCCCGGATATAAAATACATTCTGGGCATCCTATCAGTCTAGAAACAAAATTAACCAGGTTTAACCTTTACTGCCTTGCTTACTCTCTTCTAACATAAAAAAAGCATTAGGCCTAAAAATCTAAAGCTAAGCCTACTTCTACTTCGCCGGTGTAATGGGAGAAGGAGGGCTTTTTTAGAATTTAATTATATGCAAATTAGCTGTGGAAATTCTTCTTCTCTCCCATGAGGGCAAAATTTGAAGAGACAAATGTAATTACAAGGATTTTAAAATGCTCTCCCAAATTTTCTGCTTGGATCTTAACACTGTCCTTAATTTAAAACAGGCCGTTGTTTTTGTTATATTTAAAAATACATACAAAACTCTACAGGGAATAAAACCAGAATTTTAAACATGAACTATTTTGTCTCTTTAGTTTTAAGTACTTTCAAGTTTCAACAATCTTAGATCAAAACTTACATGGATTGAATGATATAAAAAGCACCCTATGATTTACATGAATTATAATACTCGTTGAAATAAAAACTAAAAGGACTGGGGCCAAAGTTCAGGGAGAGGGGGTGTCTCAATTTTCATGGAATTGTATAACTTTGTGACGTCAACATCAAATTATGCGGGAAATACACCTACACTTAATAAGGGTTTCGAACTCCTAACGCCATCTATCTGACAAGGCAAATAGCTCACCTTATATAATTAAGATTTTAGCCTTTATAGGCCAAAAAATAATTAATAAATACACTTTCCGATTAAAAAAAACTAACATTTTAAAATAGAAAACCATAAATTATTCAAATAGATAAATTTTTACGTCAAATTTTGTGTTTTAACCAGGATGCATACAAAATGTTGCAATTTGCCAAAACTTTTGGTGAATGGCAGGGGCTTTTTATTGGAACTGATCAGATCAGCATTTGACTAAGATTCTGACAGCGCTGCGCTGCAATAATGACAAATCTGCGGTTGAATGGTGGAATTTTAGGGAAAACTATGAATTCTACGAAAGATAAGGTTAGATAGCTTAATTCCACCAGTAAGGGGGATGACACAATGAGATGAGTGATAGAAGCATCTGATATTTCCCTACTGCAAATTCTAACATCATTTATTTCTTAAGTTCATTGCCATTTTAAGTTTTTTCAAAATTTCCCCTTAAATCTCTCTAAACCAAATTAAATTTTGTACAAATCCTGTAATCAAAATAAAAAAAAAAAAAGGAAATAAAAGTTATATTAACGAACCATTGACAGTTCCATTGCTCCCCATATTGATCGAATCGCTGATATCTGAAAGTCCTCCATCGCTGTTTATTCTCGCCGAGTGCAAAGATGCAGAGAGACGCCGTCTTAATTTCTTCATTGCAGCCAACTTGCATAATCTCGATATCGAATGAAATTAGGTTGTACAAAAGGTTTTTTAAATGAGGTTCCTTCCCAAAGCTAGTAGACTTTCGTAGTTAGAGATCAGCAAACCCTTTTGGTTATAGTAGAAGTTTGCGTATTTTTTTCTTCGTTTGTCACAGTTTTACGTCTTCCAAAAAAACAACGACGATGATGAATAACAATATATTGCTTAACAGGAAACGTGCATAGTTATTTAAGTCTTTAAATTATTTCATTATTTTTGTTGATTTGATAAAAGGCACTTTATGATGGACGTCTTAATGATTTCGTAATATTTTTTCTTAGTTTTGAATTTGCGCGACTATAGTTCTCTTGATTAAATAAAAAACTTCATATATATTGGTTTTTAAAGTCTTGCAATGAAGCAGCGACTTAAGTAAACGCAATTGTTTAATAGAGAGTGCATATTTGCGTTTTTGAGAGCACCAGATGAAAGTTCACCTGTAAATAAAAACCCTTTAAGAATTCGAAAACTTATAAGAACAAATAAAACAATATTAGAACATCTAGCGGCTACACTTCCATATTTTGCGACTCTACCAGCAAGTAGCGAAATGTTAGTTCTCAAAACCAGACGTTAAATATTAGAGTACTACTATAAGCGTCCTTTTTTATTTTATCAAAATGATAAGAAATACAAATTAAAACAGAGCTAATTCTATATCTAACATAAGGGCTTATTCAAAAGCCCGAGATAATATTGACCTTTTTATGACAGACTTCAACCAAGCAACTAGAATCGAAAGGTGATGAACGTTATCTGAGATTACAAAGTACATCTACTACTAAAAGTTAGCGTTAGAAGCTAAAGTTAAACCACACCAATTACGAGTTTACTAGTCTCTAGTTTCGCTACAGTCATCAATTGTTGCGAATTTCCCAAACAGGATGATTACCATAATCTAAAATGGTAGGCTGACTCGGCTTCCACCCTCTACGTTCCAAAGTATTTTGGTGAAAGGCCAATATACTAAATTCGTAATCCTATTTTACATTTTTGGGCACAAATAAACTTGGTACCATACAGTGAAATCCTTAGTCATATTTCCCCAGTTTAATTAGTATGTTTTATAAATATTAAAAAATTCTCTGAATATAAATAGATCTATCTCGATCCTATCTTAATCTTACAACGATACAAATGAAACAATAACTGAAAAATTACTAAGCCTTGGTCTTTAAGTAACGCTGTATCATTGCAACAAATAGCCGTTAATTATTCATTTTAAACTCATCTCTTTACCTGGATTTTATACAGACAAACTTATGGGTAGTTTATATTGGCAATTTAAATACTAAACGGTTATTCTCACCTGATATTATTCCAGTTTAATCAGATTAAAAATGCAAGCGCCTTGCCACCTGTTAGATGAGCCATGTTTCTTTTTTTCTTTTTGTTGTTGATTAGCGGGAAAAAAAGGTAAGGGTGTCGCCCTTCAAAAAAATATAATCAAATTTTAAATTAATTATTCTACAAAAATAAAAAGTAGCATTTAAGAATATTAAAGTAAATTCTTACCAATCCTTTAATTAATCGTGAAATTGATGGTAATAATAAACATCCAAAATTTATTATTTAATATGAATGTTACTAAGCCTAATTCCAAATATAGTCTGCTAGTAATTCAAAAACTTCAGAAAGACGCCACCTATAAACGAAATATTTCATATTTAGAAAGACCGCAAAATTTTAAACTCTCAATCTACACGTGTTTAGGCTTAACAAAGAACTGGTTTCTGATCCTGGTTGATATCGAGCTAGAGCAGGTACCCATTCAGCTACAAAAAGTGTCATATTCACAAAATAATTAATTGCAAATCAAATTCAATATCTTTTGAACTTTTACGTATTTTTAAATATAATGAAATCTTGTTCCACAAGTCAAATTAACTTAGGTGAGATTGTTCAGGAACAAGTTTTTCCTCTACAGAGAATTAAATTTGCTCTTGGGTTTATTTATGAATTCCACTAATTGAAAAATCCTAATCTGCGAATTTCGCCAATTAACGTAGTACCAACCTACTGTAGTGTAAATCTCTTCCGCTTCTGGTTTCAATTAAGTTTATAATTAAGTTCTCAAACTTTAATAAATTTTCCTGATTTACTTCAAATTTTTAAATTTCTCTAATTTTTTGGCAACATTCGAATTTTCTGATATTACCAGGTTTGTAGTGAACTCAGCACCCTTAAATGATGTTGCGTCATTTATAAATTACAATAAAGAGTGCTCTTTATTGTTACTAACTTTTTTTATTAAGATTTAAGAGCCTTTAAGGCTTTAACCTTCAACGCAATTTTAATATAAAAGAGGAACAATGAATTTTTTAAAGGAGGCAAATAAAGTAATAAACATTACTAAAAATATTATATACAACTAAGAAGAAATAAGAACTTATTGAACCTTGCATTCTGGATCATCATTATCAACATTCTTATTTTTATCATGTAATGGCCTTTTCTTGGCCGTTCCAAAAGACGTAGCGCCTGAAGAGTGGAATGATTTTGGAGGATGTAAAATGCTGGTAGAGGAAGATTCCGCATGACTAGTCTTTGCTCCTAAGACTAAAAAATATTTTGACAATTGTATTAAAACTCAGTTTAAACCTTTGAACTTTACTAATAAACTTACTAGGCTTATTTTCTTTCTTGACAGTGACTTGCTCAGGTTTGTATCTTTGAGAAGTTGTCAAAAGTGATGGTTGCATTAAACTTTTCCTCAATGATAGTTGGAAATCATCGGATCCTTTAAATGTTTGCCCCAATATATTTTAATAAAATGTACAGATTTTAGATTAAATAAGAATTACGTACCAGCACTTGAAGATCGACGATGAGCGGATCGAGTCATTATTGGTTCCCGTTCGTCAAAATTCAGTTTAGGCATTTTCGAAAAAGGTTCAGTTTCAGTGTTAGCTTTCTCGCGACCCCTAGCTACATTAACTGTACTATCAATGACAGAAGAATCGCTAACTTTTTTGCTTCGAAGGTTACGATCGTATTTAACCTCGGTGCAAGGCACTTTACTCGCAGGCTTCGAGACTTCTTCTAATTGTTTCCAGATAGATAGTTTCTCAATCTTTTCTTGTTGCAAATCTGTCTTTAGGGTATTGTTTTCGTGATTTAATACTCCATTTTGCATGTCAAGGGTTTCTACCTTCTTTTGAAGGGATCTTATTTGTTTATCAAGATCCTAAAGTAGAAATAATTAGAAATTGCAACTACAAATGATTAAAATGAAGTTAGTTACCTTCTGTTTGTTATCAACTTCTTTATGAAGCTTTTCAAACTTTTCTTTTTCAGTTTTCATTTCATCAAAGTCTTTCTTTAAAGTCTTGTAATTGGAATCCAAAGCTGCACGGTCACTTTCTCCGCGTTTTAACATCTTATTGCCGAGAAATATTTTTCCTTTTAAATAGCTTTTATCCTTTTCCAATTCAGAATTTGCCTTAAGCAATTCATCAACCTTTATGCGATATTTTTCAAGCTTTTCTTCCGTTTGACCATAAGCTTCTTCTACTTCGCTAAGTTTCGATATAGCATTAGCCAACTTGTTTTCAACATCATCAAGTTTAGCCTTGGTTTGGGTTAGTTCACAATCCTTCAATTCAAAATTTTCCTTTAACGCTGAGTTAATTTCATCCGTCGATGTTTTTTTAAGTAGTTCTGAAGTTAAACTATCACATTTAGCTTGAAGATCAACTTTAGATAGTTCAAAGTTCATAATAACTTCTTCCAGCTGTTGGATTTTAGATCCAAGTTCATTTTCTCGTTGAAAAATACTTTGGTTTAATTCGACTATAGTTTTTTCCTTTTCTTGACATTCAGTTTCGAGTTTGTCACTTAGTTCTTCGCACTTGAGGACAAAATTTGCTTTGTCTTGACTAACTATTTTTAATTCGCTTTGAAGAACTTCGACACGATGTTCCAAGAGTGTCATCTTATCCACTGCATCACCATCAGTCAGTTTTTCATTTAAGATTACTATCTCGGATTCGCGCTGCTGGAGAGTGATCTCGAGTCTCTCGATAGTAGAGCGCTGTTGCAGAATTTCCGATTCTTTTTCCAAAATGACAGACTTTTGGTCAAGATCATTGGATTTGGCTTCATCAAGTTCTTTTTTGATTTCGGCGTAAGCCTGTTCCGATAGCCCAAGAAGTTCTTTCAAATTCAATACTTCACTATCTTTCTCCTTTATTATTTCAAACAATTCCCGAGCTTTGCTTATTTCGGCTTTAACTTTCAAGGATTCTTGTTCATATTTGTTAAGACTTTCATTTAGTTCCATTTTGAGGTTTTGATTTTGGATTAACTGGTCTTCAAGAACTCTATTTTTCTCATCGAGATATTCTTTCAACTCATCCACTTTCATTTCCATCTCACGAAGAATGTTTTGTTTTTCATCATTCTTTGTTTCTAGCTCTGTCAACTTTAATTCGTAAACTTTGATTTCTTCCTGAAGGCTTTTAAAACTATCCTCGATATCTCTTTTGGAGGAATTAATTATTTTAAGCTCATTTTGCATATTTAAAAATTCAGCTTCTTTCAAAAGCCATTCTTTTTTATCATTTAGTAAGTCTTCAACTAATTGACGAACATCCAACAAACTTTCATTAGTTTCCTCAAATTTCACTTTATAGGTTGCAAGTTCGGTTTCTCTGGCACATGATTCTGCAAGTTTAGCCTCCAAGTCCTTTACGCAGTCATTCAAACTGGAAATTTCACACTGACAACTTTCGTAATTCTTTAGGCTAGATTCCAGGTCAGTGTTACGTAACTCCATCGTTTTAAGACATTCTTTTAAATGATCCAACTCATACGACATTTGAGCAAACTTATTCTTGGTATCTGAACTGGCTTTTAAAGATTCTTCGGCTTGACTTAATTCTTCAACCACTTCATCAGCGTATTTACGAGCTAGTTCAAGTTCTTCCTTAAGATTGCGGCATTGTAGTCGTAAATTTCCAATCTCTTCTTCGTATTTGAGGCTCAATTCGTTCAAAGAGTTCAGTTTTTCGGATTGTTCTGATAACGTCACCTCTTTCTCACTCAATAAAGCCTCTAATTCTTTAATTCTCATTTCAAGCTGCTCCTTATCAGATTCTAATTCAAGGTACTGAATCTCTCGTTCCAAAATCGCAGTTTCTTCATGCTTATTTAAATTAGAATTTTCAATTTTGAGTGAATCCAAGTTTTGGGTTAATCGCTGAATTTCTTCAAGCTGATCACAGTTTTCCTTCTCCAATCTCGCAACTTTTTCTACAGCTTCGGATTTCTCGCCATAAACTACTTCCAAGTTTTCCTCCACTTCCTCAATAGTCTCAGAAAGCTGTTTAACCATTTCATCTTTAGACTTAACATCCCTATTCAATTTTTCTACTTCAAGTTCCAAATGTCGCAATTTTGATGAAAATTCTAATCTTTCTCCTTCGAATTTTGATTGGGATTGAATTAAATTGGCATTAGACACTTCTGCCGCCGTAATTTCATTTCGCAATTTTGATAGTTCAATTTCAAAGGGGTCCTCAAAGTTTTGTCCATTCTTTAATCTACAAATACAAAACAAGGGAAAAATATTTAAAACCCAATAAAAGATGCAACAAATTAGCCAGATAATAGTAAAATCTCGTGAACAAATATTTTGGAGTTCCCCACCATATTTTTTTTAGTTCTACCAGAAATAGTTAAGTTATAATGAAAGTTGTTTATGTGAAAATAATTATGGCTTATAATGGGTTCTCCATCTATTCTCTCCGTCCCCCCCAGAATTTTCTTAAAACGAGAGTTTACTGTAATAGAATTTTGAAAACTACCTTAAAATATTATCTTCGAAACTGCTTAAAGTATTAGCCAATCTTCCGTAAAAAAATTCTAAATCTTTACATCCTACGTCCAAATTTTTAGCTAAAGCTGATGTAGAGGGAGCGGCATGATCTCCGCACGAAGCATCATCAACAACATCTCCAACCACCTTCGAACCTTGCATTTCATCCAACTCTTCATTCATAGCCAAGAGATCTTTAAGTTTTTGTTCGAAGAAAGCTTTCAAAGAGTTGATCTTCATTAAACTTTCATCTAAAGGAGTAGAACACTCAGCCTCTTCCATAGTTTTCATTTTATTCTCTATAATTGCAATTTTTCCATCCAATAGCTTCTTCATTCCATCTAACGCGTCGTTTTTATGCACTAATTCCTCCATTAAATAATCCAAAACGGTATAATCCGGAGTTCTGTTATTCATTACTTCGTGGCAAATGCGTTTGGATGAGAATCCTTCTTGGAAGTAAGTGCGAACCCGACTCATACTAGCTTGCAACGAGTTGATGTAGTTATTTTTCTCAACCATAGAGGAGAGACAAGTGCTGATTTCTTCCTCGAGTTTCGAAAGAGAATCGTCCTTAACTTTCAACTCTTCGGTTAATGTTGATTTAATCTCGGAGTATGTTTCGTTGATTTCTTTTAATTGTTCCAGTTCTTGCTTAAGCCTCTCCTGCTCGGCTTCGTATTCAGAGATGGATTGTAATGAAGAATTTAGTTGGTCTGTCAGATTCGAGACAAGATTTTCTTTCAATCGTAGTTCTTCGGTCATACGCGAAATTTCAAATAATACAATCTGTTGATCTTCATTAATTTTCTTCTGATCTTCTAGTAGATTAACTTTGATCGATTCAAGTTGTTCATTAAGTTTGGTAGATTCTGATTGGGCATGTTCGATATCTGATTGCTTAGATTGAATGTTCAATTCCATTTCAGTAATTGTTTGGCGGAGATTTTGATTATCCTCTTCGAGAGAACTATTTAAGAAAATGAGAATGGATAATTATTGGCTGTTTCTATTTGGACCTGGTGGGCTGATTAGTCCCAGGCTATAGTATTTAGGCCTTAAATAGAAAAATATATATATATATACGTGATCACAACTATGTAGGCTGGGTATAACTAACCAAGGACTATTTAAGGCCAAAATTTGAGCCTAACTAGCCACTTTGCTAATGGCTACACACAATGAAATAAGTACTTAGAAACTAAATACTTACAGAAGTTCAGATTTAGCTTCCTGAATTTCAGCCGTAAATGAATCCAGTTTTCCCAGATTGTCACCAAGTTCATTTTGCAATCTGACAACTTCGTTAGATGTAGTACCCATTCTTGTTAATATTTCCTGGAGTTCATTATCTTTGGTTTTCAATTCTTCTTTATAACGCAAAGTTTCTGAAGCAAAATTCTCTTGTAAATCACGATTCAATAACAATTGTTCATTCATTTGATCCTTCAATAGTTGAACTTGTTGATCAGATTCAGTAAGATTCTCCAAAGTTACTGTTAGCTGTTCTCGCAATTGGGCCACTTCTAATTCCATAGTGGTAGATTCTTCAAGCTGTTTAGTTGAAAATTCCAATTTTTCTTGTAAATCCAGAATTGTTTGTTCGTTACATTCAATGATGGAGACTAATTCAGCGATCTTAGCTTCCTTCTCACTTTGACGCAGAGAAGCTTCCAAACACAAATTATCCCTCGATTTGATTTGCTCGTCCATTTGATCCTTCAATACTTCAACTTGCAGAAGAGATTCAGCAAGCTTTTTGGAAGTTACCGTTAGCTGTTCTCGCAATAAGGCCACTTCTAATTCCATAGTGTTAGCATCTTCAAGCTGTTTAGTTGAAGATTGCAATTTTTCTTGTAAATCCAGAATTGTTCGTTCGTTAAATTCGATCTTAGAAACTAATTCAGCGATCTTTTCGTCCATCTCAATTTGATGGAGAGAAGCTTCCAAACTCAAATCATCCCTTAATTTGATCTGTTCATTCAATTGGTTGACAAGTCTCTCAACTTGTAGTGAAGATTCATTTAACTTGTCAGAAGTCTCCAATAACTCTTCTCTCAATCGTTCCACCTCTTCTTTCAGATTATCTTGTTCATTAAGTTGAACCTTGGATAGTAAATCAGCAATCTTGGTCTCATTTTCTCGCTGATTACATTCGAGTGACTCAATTGAATGATGTAGAGCCACCTTTTCTTCAACGTGGAGTAGAAGCTGAGATTGAAGTTCAGAAATCTTTGATTCCAAAGAATCTATGGTTTGTTGTAGCTTGGCTTTCTCATCTTCATCGACATTAATTTGTAGCAGCTGCTCTTGAATCTTCGATTCATTTAACTCCAAAGATTTTATAGTGAGTTGTAGGGCGACTTTCTCTTCTTCGAGGAAGTTAATCTTAGAAAAATATACTTGAACCTCTGATTCAAGATTTGACTTCAAAGAAGCTAGTTCGAGCTGATTCGTAGCTTTCTCTTCTTCGTGGAATTTAATTTGGGATAAATATTCTTGAATCCGTCCCTCATTTTCAAGACGATTTGATTCTAAGGACTGGATGGTTCGTTGTAACGTAGATTTATCTTCTTCGTAGATATTAATTTGAGAGACATATCCTTGAATCATAGACTGGTTGGCGTCTAGCTCTTGTTCGTATTGGCGGATCTTTGAAAGAAGCTCTTCCATTTTGCATTCATTCTCTCGTGTAGATTTCAAATTCTCATTCCTCAACTGTTGTAATTCTTCATTATTTTGTTCAAGAAGTTCAATCTTGCCAAGAAGTTCCGAAATCTTGACTTGATTTTCTTCTTTATTTAATTCCAAAGAATGAACAACTCGTCGTAACTCAGCTTGATCGTGTTCGAGGTATTCTTTATTCTTAATAAAATCGGCAATCTTAGCTTCATTGACTTTTAGTTCAGCTTCTAGCAAGGAAATTGATTCTTTCATGGAGAATTCCCGTTGTTCGAAATCTTCAATCTTCCCAACTAGTTCCGTAACTCTGAGCTCAAGTACTGGTTGATTCTGTTTGTAAGTTTCAATATCTTGTTCTAAAGTTTCCTTCTCAGCTTCAACCGCCCTATACAAGACAAGGATAAGTTAAGGGCATTTCTAGGTCAAATATTTTGGCTCATCTAGCCAGGCTGCTATTTAGGCCCAAAATTTTAGAGACCCAAGTTTTGAGCCTAACTTGCAATGACCAGGTGGTCACTCACAGCTATTTAAGACCAAAATTGTTTATAAGAAAAAAAAAAAAAAAATGGTAGCAAATAGTTTGGACTAAATATTAGAACTACGAAGAAATGGGTATTGAAGCCTAAAATATGGTCTTAAATAGCTATTTCGATAGGGAGGTACAAAATTGATAAAATTACTAGAATACTTACGAGAGTTTGAGTTTCAGTTCTTTTAAAGTTGTTTCTAAAGCCAGAGCGTCATTTAATCGAGTCATAAGATCAGGGAACTGATTCTTTAATTTATTAAGCTCATCTTCTAAAGATGTGCTTTTTTCCAGCATTTTTGTAAGTGCAGTTTGATTCAACTCAAGATCCTCTCTTAGAACAGCAGTTTGAATAGTTGCCGATTCTAATTTATCTCTTAATTCTTTGATCAAGACTTGGCTGTCCTCTCTTTCTTGCACACGCGCATCTTTAGAGCATTTAAGATCGTGAGAAAGGGTTTCCTTCTCTTCTCTTAAAGATTCGAGCGACGCTCGCAAACTTTCGATGGTTGCTTCGTGAGCCCTTTTCTCAGCTGCAGTCATCCTTTTATCCAAAAATTAAATTTTTTAATTTCAATACTTTAAAGGAATATTAGACTCTGATAATAAGTTAATCTATTTGAATTGTTAAAATAAGAGTAATAACCGTATCAAAAGTTCAAAACACACCAAACTAAACTCACTAAGCTTAGTCTCGAAGAAATTTTAAACTGGAAAACTTCTTGAGAAAACCAAGTTGCTGATGACAATCAAATATCTTATAAATCCAAAATTTCTTCGAACCTAACTTCCCAACTTTGATTAATTAACTGCAAATTACCACAAAACGTTTGGCAAGTTTCGATAATATTTAACGCATATTTTAACATTGACAAAATTGATTTAAAAAGGTTGATTCTAGAGTCGAATATCCGATTAAATGTGGGCACTAATTAATACATACTCAAGTCTGGAATTTGCTTCTTGTTCTTTCGATGAAATTTCTTCTCTTAATCGCCTGAATTGAAAATGAAATCATTAACTTAAATTATATTCAAGAATTTGAGTTGCACTACTTACAAAATTTCGGCCGCATTTTCATTTATCTTTAATTTCCTTGATTCAAGTTTGTTTAGACTATCAAGATATTTGTTCTTCAACTCCGCGAGTAATTTCTCGAAGGACTCCAAATCTTTCAAAATATTAGTATAAAGTTGTACTCGCGAGTATTTAAGTATTACTATTTGAGCTTGAGTCAAGTAATAATAGTACTGCCTTGATCAATTTAAGTACTTGCAAATATTAAGGGGTTATTTGAGTTCAAATTGAGTATCAAATAGTCAAGCCTTCAAGTACAGTATGTACATATTTAGTTTGCAAACATTTAAATATAAAATTACCTTCTACTTTCTGGTTTAAACTCGCAACTTCTTGTTTAAGTTTTTCTACTTTGGTTTCCAATTCACAATTTCTACGATCTTTGGCGGTCATTTCATTACAATCCAGTTCATGTTTGATTTGAAGTTGCGAAATTGTGGCTTTCAATCGTTCAACATCATGAATATGATCTTGCTTTAGTTTTCCCAAAGCCCTAATATTTAACGTTTAAATCAAAACCTCGCTACCAATTTACTCCCAAAAAAAATTATTTTCAATTTTTCAATAACTTACGAGGATTCAGATTGAAACTTGGCTAGTTGGGCCTTTAAGTCTTCAATCTCCTTACGCAAATCGGATATAAGTTTATCCTTGGTTTGGATTTCATTTGAAAATTCGGCTACTCGAACGGTTAATTCTTTAATTTCATTTTCCTTGATTTGAAGTTGCTTGTTAAGGATATCAATCTGGGAAGACGTGGTGTCAGTTAAAGATTTCATATTTATTTCGTACGTGTCTCGATCTTGTTGCATTTCCTTTGACAGTGACCTAAAACAAAAATAGGTTTTGTCAAAATTCAGAATTTCATTCCACAAAATTGAATTATGTAATTTGTATTGCAAGTTTAAAACTTACGTATTTATTGCTTTTTCTTTCTCTAAAGCAGCTTTTAATGAATCCATAGCTGACAACTGATGTTGGGCTTGATTAAGTTTTGATTTTAGTTCATTAAGTTGTTTATCAGCATCAGATACAAGTTGAGACTGTTGCTTCAATTCTTCTCGCAATCCATTTTCACGTTCTTTAAATTTCATTTCTTGGGAGCTCTTGGAGGCTTCAAAGTTATGACGTTGGCACTCCAAGTCTTGCGTAATTTGACGAAGTTTACTCTCCAATGTTTTCACCTGGTCTTCTATCAAGCCTTTCTCTCTCTGAACTTTATCAATTTGGTTTTCACTACTCATATTTTGACGAGGTTTACAAGGAGTACCAATCTTCTCAGCAAAATTGGTGTCATGGAAAGAAGTTGTTTGAGATTCTAGTTTCGCTTTCTCGGCTCTTAAGGCTTTGTTCTCCGACTGCAGTTGGTCCACAGCCTTTCTTAATTGAAATAGTTCAGGGTTGACCGCATTGCTTTTTACGTCATCATTGGATATAGATCCTTCAAATCTATCTTTGCCTAGCTGCTGCTCGAGCATGTTGACCTTAGATTCTCGCTGCTGAAGATCATTCTTAAGTTTTGCTAGCTGAGACTGACATTCGTTATAGCTGGTGCGAGATGAAGCCAATTCTCTTGTTAGTTGGTTTACTTCGTCTTTGTGGGAGTCATTCTATGATAAAATTAGGCCTAGTTAATAATTGTTTTGCTACTAATAAATGATCAAACATTGATCAAATTTAACAATAAAAATATTTAAATAATCCTGAAAAAAGGGGCATTGATCCGAAGCTTAGTATTTCCGCAATCCCGTTACAGCTGCATTGCCTTGTCAAATAAAAATTGATAGTTCTTTTTTTACCTTTTGTTTGTGCTTTTGAACCACTTGTTCCATTTGGTCAAGCTGAAGTTGTTTCTGCTGATTAACTTTCAGTAACTTGTCACATTGTTCTTCCAAGATATTTATCTTTTGAATAGCCGCAGCTGGAAGATCTTGCTTCCATTCAGAAGCGGCCCAATCCATTTTGGACCTAGATAAATAAAAATTTAAGGAAATTAATCTTAACAATAACTTCAATAATATAGGCAAAACATGTAAGCTTATATCATTTTACATGGTAACATTACTTATAAGCATAAAACTAACTAATAAAATTTAGATTCTTACCCAGTCACTACACAGTAAATAAAATAATCAAACTGGTATAAAAATTTCCTTAAAACAATTTAAAAATAACTAATTTAACAGGTATCAACCGGAGAAGTTAAAGATCCCAGGAGCACAAAAATTCGCGACGTTGATCCAGAAGAATGCTTAACCGTCAAACGTCAGCGTCATTGTAAATTTCAAAAACTGTTACGATCACGTGGTTTTCAAACTGACCAATTAGGCTCGTAACAAACTAACAAGATTAAAAGTTGGGTAGGTCTGAACATAAGCCTTAAAAACAAGGAGTATTAATAAGGACTTGAAATAAGCCGTATTTCTATTTTTTTTTTTTTTTTTTTTCTTAACAAGGGGATTAGCATGTGGATGACATGAGAATTAAAATTAAGATTTGTTTAATTGTTAATACTCCTTTGTTAAATCAAGCATTATTAAATCACTTCAGTGAAATGTGTACTGTGAACGGCCATTACGTTACGTACCGTAGCCTTTGATAATAGCAGGAGTAACATAATAAAACCTCCCTTCGGGAGGTTTTATTATGTTACTCCTGATAATACTAAATAAGTATTTAAACACGTAATCACTTTAGTACAGTCAAAGCTACCGGCTTATTTTTCATATATATATGGCTTGTACACCGATTACGTGGAGTAATCAGGTCTTGGATCAGCCCTTCGGATTAAATTAAACTATGTTGCGTTAACACCCACATACCACGATACAATTATAGTATAATTATTATGTAAATCGTATAAATCAATTCCTAAACGAGACAGTTTGACAATAAAAACATGTTATATGTAAATTTATTTCTAAAAATAAGGGTGCAAGCTGTTGGGGTTAATAATCTTCGCAAAATATTTTGTTATAAAAGGGTTTAGTGCTCAACGATTTTATCACAACTGAATTCAGCTTCGAATTTAGAATTATATTCTTACTAAGATACCGAAAAAAATAAATCTAAAATGTTGAGAGTAGTCCTTCTTGGCTTAATTTGTGTGGTTCCAAGTCTTTGCGAGAGTGAAATGGGTAGCATCCAGAAACCTGAAAGAACTAAGCTACAAGGGGTACAATGCACGAAAGATGACATGAATACTGGAAATTCTTTAGCCAATTCGTTTTGCGAGCATTCAAGTAAGACAAGTGCTTATGAACGTTTTCGATTTTGAGGGGTACAGCTTATTAAATTTGATTTTGGCGACCCTCTGATTGGCCCCATTAATAGGCTAATGACTCCCCTTTCGACTATAGGGCGCCCCTTTAGGGGGTGACCTTGTAAACCCCCTTCCTATGCCACTGGTGTAAGATTCAAAACAATCCAAAACATTCTATCACCCGAGGTTTGTGGTAGCTTCCGGGTGATGGGAAATGGTAGACAAGAATTATAATTCAGGAATAGAACCATAAATAATAATAATTAAATTATCTGTGTAGCCAAAATGCAAGACAGCAAGCAAAAGGAATTTGAAAAGTGTATCACCAAAACATTTGTGGTAACTTATAAACAAAGCTAATATAAGCAAAATGACTTGAGCTCATTTTTTACAGAGATATGGACGCAGTGAATGTCTACCGCAAAACACCAATATTGATTTAAATAAAGAGCTTTGCGAAAACGCCGACCAACAAGACGAGGTAAATAATATACACTTAGTTTCAGCATGGATTGATTATACGTGCCTATTAGGCACGTATAATTAATCCATGGTTTCAGTCTTAGGATGGACATTTTCTCGACTAACAACTGTAGTGATTTGATTAAAAGAAAAAGATTCCAAAGAAAAAATATTTCTTCCGGGGTCATTTAAATGGTATATTTTAAGATTGTTGGTGTATATTTACAGCGAACCCAAAAAATACTATGCTGCTATGGTGCCAAGGTCAACAGAGAGGGCAAGAAAGACATGGCTTATCAAATGCTTCAGGTAATGTATCCTAATTAATACTTATTTATCCGATCGGTCTTATTAAAATTGCTTTAATTTTTTATATTTTCAGGAGTGCTCGTCCAAGTTTACCTTCTAAAAATAAAAAAATAAAAAAAAAATCTTTTGTAAAACTATGTATTTTTTAAATAAAAATTTGAAACTAATATACTAAATAATATTTTTAACAATTTTACATCGCATATATAGAATGAAATTTAGTTTAGTTACAGCAGGATTCTGTGGTTACTAGATCGGAAAATACTCTAAATTGTGCATTGTCTTTAAGAGGATAAGATAAAGTCCACAATGGCGCAACACCTTTTCATGTCCATTTCTCAGGCTGCATTTTCCCTTTAACTATAACTCTAACGGCCATAGGAGTCATTTTAGGACTTTTGCTCAATTTGTATCAGTGGCGAAGCATCTTTTTTCGAGTGATGAAGAATAATTTTGCTATCTTAAAATAACCTACGGAATATCTACTTTCTAATGGTACAATATGTTTATGCCTAGGAGATCGTATTGAAATGTTACGGGTCGATATTTGTCGGATGCATTCTTCCTTTACTGCGCTAACCCTAATCTCAGCATTGGCAGGTCTTGAGACCTTCTTGTAGGAAGAAATATAAGAAGGGACCATCCTCCTTGGTATAAGAAATGAATGGGCCATATTACTTTCACCCTAAAGGTTGCCTGTTCCTAAGACTATTTTAACTAGGAATAATTTCAGAATATTAAAATATTTTTTAGAGTTACACAAACAATAACATTCAAGTCTAAATTATAAAATACCACTTGGCAAAAATAATCAAAAAACGTCACTTACAAAATCCATAACAATTAAACAATGATATAAGAGGCCCCCTAACAGCTTTTAAATTCTACTGAGGCCCCTTAAACTTTTACACTATATAAGCGAAGGTACGCAGCTAGAAATTATTTCCAGCAAGTGCATAGAACACTATAATTATTGTAAACATGAATTTCCTAGTGCTAGCCCTATTTACGATAACTCTAGTTATGGTTGTTAATGGTCAGTACGATTGCGCGGGAAATAAAGGGCAAGAAGCCATAAGAATGGGAAAAACACTCCTCAATGGATTTTGCCAAGTTTCACGTAACTATAATACATTATCAAACTAATAAAGATACGGTTGGTTAAATTGCTAAATTAAATTTAAATACTACAATTTGTAGTTCCAAATACGGATAAAAAAGGTCGTTGCGTTAGAATTAATATGGTGGTAAGTTACTAGATCTCTTACACTTTTTAGAATGGACTAAAATGTAACCTTGTAATATGTAAGAAAGAGATATCATCATTGTAATACGTTGATAATAATGTTACAGGACATTGGAACCAATAATATACTGGGAGAGCAATGCATAAATGAAGAATCATCCAATGAAATTTGCGCTGGTGGAAAGGTGAACGAAAACAAAGAGGTATGTGACATTAAACCATTTTCACCCGCTTCAGGGACTACTTTTTTCTACGCGATTTCTTCCTCCGCTGTAGTTTTATTCGTGCTAAAATTCGTCTATTTACTTTAGAGATAGGAGGAAATATTTTTGTTTCAAAAACGTATTTATATTCATTAACGATGTTTTTTCAGGAATACCGCAAAGCTAGCTGTTGTATGGGTCGTGTAGTACAAAAAGAAGGGTACAGTCATTCCTTTCAGCGAATCTTAAACGTAAAACATGATTACATTTAAAAAAAATTGAGATTTTAATTAATAACCGGAAAACTATACTCTGACATAAATAATCTTTTACAGGGTTGCGAAGAAAAACAAAGTCGACAACTGAGTTTTGAATCAGAATTAGAATCATTTCTTTTTAACTAAAATGTGTAATTATAAATATTTTGAATTTTCCTAATAAAGATGCTCACAATAAGAAAAAAAACATTTTCATTATTTTGTAATTAAATTAGTAGTTTTTAAGAGTATTTTTAGTGTTAAAACTTAAGCCTAATTTTAACAAAAGGGGATGCTAAGTAATTTCTAAGCCTATTCACATTACAAAGATAAACTCACGTGCTAAACCCAAATCACACGGCGCTAAACCTAAATTAAACTTGCAAAGCTATATTAATAAAGATGCTAACGCTTAGACCAAGTATAAATCTTACACCAGCGGTATACGTATCAAATACAATTTGTGTATTGTAAACCCAAAATATAGTTCTTTCTTCTTTAACTTAGCTTGGATTAATAGAAGAAAAAAAAAAAAAAAAAAAAGATTATGCATCAGCTAACTTTATTACTCCAAGCTTTAAGAACCAATGCATTTGCGCAAAGAATCCAAGAATAAGACTAAAACAAACATTTTTACAAGAATAAAACGCTAAGACGCTAATAAAAATAGTTTCCGATGGCTTGCAAGCCCATTGCAAACCGTTTTTGCTTATTTTTAAGCCTATTTTAAACATTTCTGGATGACTTGTAAACATTATTGTATAACCTTTATTTTTGTAGTCACTTTTGCTAAGCCTAATACTTAATCATTTATTTGCTAAGCCAAATACTTAATCATTTATTTGCTAAGCCAAATACTTAATCATTTATTTGCTAAGCCAAATACTTAATCATTTATTTGCTAAGCCAAATACTTAATCCTTTATTTGCTAAGCCTAATAGTTAGTCCTTTATTTGCTAAGCCTAATACTTGACCCTTTATTTGCTAAGCCTAATACTTGACCCTTTATTTGCTAAGCCTAATACTTGACCCTTTATTTGCTAAGCCTAATACTTGACCCTCTATTTGCTAAGCCTAATACTTGACCCTTTATTTGCTAAGCCTAATACTTGACCCTTTATTTGCTAAGCCTAATACTTGACCCTTTATTTGCTAAGTCTAATACTTGACCCTTTATTTGCTAAACCTAATACTTGACCCTTTATTTGCCAAGCCTAATACTTGACCCTTTATTTGCTAAGCCTATTTCTAGGGTAACTTATAGATTATATCATAAGTTAATTCATCAGCAATTTGGTGAAAAGGGTTCAAACAACTGATTTACATTTAAAAAAAAAATTAAATGGTACGCCTATAAGATTCGAAGAAAATAACTAAGACTAATTCATTTAATTAATGTAAATTAACCAAACTTAAATGCGCGGGCACAAATGATACAGGAAGTTTAAGCTTCCTAATTTTTAAATAAAACAGCGTCCTGTCATTAATAAATCAGAACGTTTAAAAAAAATGTGTCTTGAAATTACAATTAACAGGTGCTTATTTAGATATTATTAATGATCAATACGTAGTTGGAACAAAAAAACAATGGCTTAAGTTAGATAATTATTGATGAGGTTATTAACGCAATTAATCATGTCCAAATTGGGGTTAAAATAGAGTATAAATATTGTTGAATTCCATCGAAGTTTTATCACAAACCTTCCAAAGTTTGAGAACTAAATTTGTTATACGTTTTAAGTTTTAATTAAGTAAATATGAACGCTTTAGTATTCGTTGTTAGTTTATGTCTAATTGGTATGGTAGCCTCTCAAATTTATCCTGGTAGTAATGGTAGTAACGGCGGTTTACCTAATGCCGATACCGCATGTAGTGGTGACCAGGCTAAACAAGGTCAAGAAGCAATAAATCAAATGTGTAGTAAGTAAATAATAGTTTGAATTTAGTAATAATAGAAATTACCCAACGAAAATTAGTAAACCCGAGAACAAATTTTTAAAACCCAAAAATCCTCGATAATTACGAAAGTTTTTGAATGAATTTCAAACTAATATTGTTTATATATTCTAGAGTGTGTTCCTTTAAAATCAATCTTCTCTTACGCACACAGCCTAGCTTTGACTATACAATTTGAAATAGTTAACGTCGTCTGCTAAACAAGAAAAGGCGACTTTAAAGGGGTCTTAACAAATTACAGATAGTCCCTTTGAATGCATGCTCATACCTAGTCCCTTTGAATGCATGCTCATACCTAGTCCCTTTGAATGCATGCTCATACCTAGTCCCTTTGAATGCATGCTCATACCTAGTCCCTTTGAATGCCAGCTCATACCTGCTTCAAAATCTGCTACTTTTGCACACGTTTTTGGACAATATCGTCTGCTAAGCAAGATATTAAGGCGACTTTAAAGAGGCTATAAAAACGCAGATAGTCCCTTTAAATAATTAATAGAACAAAATACTAAAATTCTAAGTTCCGGGGAATGGAATTTTCAGGGCAAAGTTAGCTCTCAAGAGAAGGGGATGCTAAGTAATTTCTAAGCCTATTCACATTACAAAGATAAACTCACGTGCTAAACCCAAATCACACGGCGCTAAACCTAAATTAAACTTGCAAAGCTATATTAATAAAGATGCTAACGCTTAGACCAAGTATAAATCTTACACCAGCGGTATACGTATCAAATACAATTTGTGTATTGTAAACCCAAAATATAGT
Source organism: Odiellus spinosus (assembly GCA_963920705.1). Taxonomy (NCBI): domain Eukaryota; kingdom Metazoa; phylum Arthropoda; class Arachnida; order Opiliones; family Phalangiidae; genus Odiellus; species Odiellus spinosus. The sequence goes on along the minus strand of OY987229.1, from coordinate 19,240,537 downwards.
TCTTTCTTCTTTAACTTAGCTTGGATTAATAGAAGAAAAAAAAAAAAAAAGATTATGCATCAGCTAACTTTATTACTCCAAGCTTTAAGAACCAATGCATTTGCGCAAAGAATCCGAGAATAAGACTAAAACAAACATTTTTACAAGAATAAAACGCTAAGACGCTAATAACAAGATGGTCAAGCCCATAGGAATAGCTAGACCCATGACATTGTAAAAGAGGCTGAAAAGAACCTCTTTTTTGGACAATATCGTCTGCTAAGCAAGATATTAAGGCGACTTTAAAGAGGCTATAAAAACGCAGATAGTCCCTTTAAATAATTAATAGAACAAAATACTAAAATTCTAAGTTCCGGGGAATGGAATTTTCAGGGCAAAGTTAGCTCTCAAGAGAAGGGTTTATATATAGAGTATAGGGGAAATATTATGTGGTAAAAATCTAGCATAGAGTCTGTTGAAAAAAAAACTTTCCAGAATTAAAATTTGGAAATAAATTTAAATACAATTTTTGATATGAAAAATAATTTTACAGCTTCAATTAAATCATTCACTCAAATGATACCAAATACTCCAGCTACACCAAACACGCCGGAACAACTAAAGAAAGTTCAAGATTGCTTTTTAAGTCAAATGACGGTAAAACTAAAATTTTAGAAGTATCCAACTTTAGAAGTATCCAACTTTAGAAATGGTAATTTTCTCTTTTACCCGTTCTAAGGTTGGACTTGACTATAAAATAAGGCATCTTCTAATAAAAATCATAACATTTTTATCAAAATTCTTCCACAGCAATACTCTGGAGCATGCTTTCAAATGCCTGGATCGGAACAAGTATCATTTCAGACTTTGTGTGACGGATCGAAAAACGAAGTAAATAAAATAAGATATTATGGGAGTATTTAAACTAGGGTCTAGCTTTGACCATACAATTTGCGATGGTCAACGTCATATTCTAAGTTAGAAAAGAAGGCGACTTTAAAGAGGATTTAAAAATCGCATATAGTCTCTTTAAACCAAGTTTTAAGGCTTCAACAGTGACTGAGAAGCGAATAAGCTGCTCTTGAAAAAGAAAAAGCATAAAGCTTGAAAAATGTTGATTAAAACGCGGTAATCCGTGTGCGATCCTGTAGCTTTGATAGTCAATAACGAAATCTCGTATACATATTTTAATAAAGTGGTTAACCACTCGATCTAATCGTAACGATTCAATAATTGCAGGAACGAAGTAAAATAGCTTGTTGCTACGCTAAACAAATTCAAACCAGCGGGGGAAGTGGGGTCCCTAAAATGGATTTCGCCAGTTTAGCTACGGTAACTATTTTAGTATTAAAGGATTAAAATCATATCTCTATGTTTAACCGAAATTATTTTCATAGAGCTGCGGTGTTCCAGGAACCAATCCCTTATCAGGATTTGGCCGACGTTGATAAAATAAATATTGATACATTTTTAAAAATATTTTTTGTACCATTAGAAATTGTAACTCGCACTTTTTTTCAAAATAAACTTCGAATATATATATTCCTATAGAATAATAGATTTCTTAAATCATTTGCTCCCAAAAATAAGCGAAATATTTATCATAATATAATAAACGGTTGCAGATTTGTTGTGTACCAAGTACAAAATGCCTAAAATAGGTTAATTGGGTTTGCTCGATTATGCCTACAAGTCAAAAAATAATGTTGTCATCACTAGCGATACGACTTCTATGGGATTGGCTTTTTATTATGGTCTTTACCATCTTGTTATTCTATAATTCAATATGTTTAGACCAAAATCAATTTTTCAGCACGTCTCTCTTTTAAAAAATTATGACGGCTCCACTGTGTATTAACTAATAAGAAAAACGTGTCTTAAAATAATAAATAATATGTATCTATTTATGTATGGTATAATTAATTATAAATACGTAGTTGGAAAAATAATACAATGGCATTAAGTTGAATAAGATGTCATACTTGAAGTTATTAACATCAGCTGTCTTGAAATTATAATTAACACGTGCTTATTTAGGTAGCCAAAAAAACAATGGATTGAGTCAGATACTTATCGCGATGAGGTTATTAACGTAATTAATAACGTCCAAATTGGGGTTAACATTTCTAGTATAAATACGGTTGAATCCCATCGAGGTGTTATCACAATCCTTACAAAATTTGAGAAGTGAATTTGTTATACATTTTAACCGTTTTAAATTTAGTAAATATGAACGCGTTAGTATTCGTTGTTAGTTTATGTCTAATTGGCATGGTAGCTTCTCAGATTAATCCTGGTAATAAAGGCGATGCCGCGTGTAGCCAAGACCAAGCTAACCAGGGTCAAAAGGCAATAAATCAGATGTGTAGTAAGTAAATAATAGTTTGAATTTAGTATTTAATAAAAATTACCCAACGAAAGTTTGTTAACAGCTTCGATGGATGGATTTATTCCAAGTGCGACCAGCTCGGAATTAAAACCCGTACAAGATTGTATATTTAAAGAAACAATGGTAACTTACCAATATTTTAAAATAAAAGCTTAGGACATTTTAAAAATGGTAACTTTGCCTTTCACCAGTTCTAAAGTTGAACTCGACTATAGCCATAATTATAAGGTATCTCCTAATAAAATCTTTTTCTTACGAAACTCACAGAAAAATTCCGGAGAATGCTTTCAAATGCCGGGATCGGAAAAAGTAACATTTCAGACTTTGTGTGACGGATCGAAAACCGAAGTAAATAAAAATTTAACCAAGGAAAAGTGGAATAAAACCTACATAGCTTTCTTTACAGAATAAATCTATTATTTTAGGGATGACCCCCATAATAAACTAAGGCTTAAATTCGCAAAGATGAAGGCTCTGGTGGTAGACATTTCTATCGTATAAGGGTACAAAAAAATTAACTTAAAACTAACTTAATTGTTTCTTTATATTTACAAAAGTACATAACTTATTCCACTATTATTAACTTAACTCCAATTTGAGGAACTTCCTTAGAAGTTAACAGATAGTTCATTGAAGGTCATCTGTTTATTGACTAATCATAACGATACGAATGCAGGAACGAAGGAAAATCGCTTGTTGCTACGCTAAACAAATGCAAGCCAACGGGAAAAGAATGGATTTCGACAGATTGGCACAGGTAACTATTTTATTAACATTAATTCTACACCGCGATTACGTGGAGTAATTAACACCTTGATTTAACCGTAATTATTTTGATAGCAATGCTTCGCAACGAATCCGCTACCAGGAATGGGACGACGTTAATAATAATCACTGACAATTTGAAAACATTGTAAATGTACCATTAAGAATTGTAACTCGCACTTTGGACGAAATAAATTATTCTTAAATCGTTTGCTACCTAAATTTAAGTCATGAAAGTTCTTTTGCTTCTGCTAATTACATAAAAAAACTCCTCCGTCATCAACAAATCATAGCTTTGCTCGTGCTGACAACTCAAAGTGGAATTTATTGTCGCATAATGTATTTAGTAACAGCAAAAGTATATAGACTCTTGGTAACAGCGAGCTTCCAAGATTATATGACGGTTCGAAAAGCGATTTATAAGAAGGGTCTTTCCGAAAACTTCGATCAAGTACTCTTTGTCTGCCTTCATTTAAAAGATCATGGTCACATGACGCCTCTAATAGTTGTAATTATGCAATTATAAATAATAAAACCCAACTAGTCTTCTTACGTCACCATACTTTTCAAAAATAACACCTAATCCACCGTCTTTCAACTAATTTTGACGCTTTTTGGTGATTTATCATGTGGGTCAACACAAAAATGATTTTAAAATCAATGAGGTTTTCAAAATCACTTTGGATTTTAATAACACGTACTCGGAAATTGCAAGTGTCCATCCCCTCGTAAAATATAGAGCAAACTGGAGAAAATGTTCAGTTTCACTCCCATTATCTTAAATTAATTACTAACTGTAAACAAAACCAGGTGTGCTCCCATTATTAGGTTCGTTTTAATAACATCTGTTAGCCCATTCGAAAACAAAGATATTAATATTTTCCTCCACAATTGCGAACTCAATTGAAGACAAATAAGTTGGTGAAATATGAAGCTAATCGTAATTAAGTTTGGGTGCTTAATATGTTGTTTAAGCGTAATGTACGATATAGTGTACTGTCAACAGGGCCATAACGACGATGATCAAAAATACGCTAATTGCAACGCAAAGGCTAAGGAAATGGGAAATAAGTTGACTAAAAACTTTTGCGGAATTTATTGTAAGTTAATCACAAACATTAAAAACTTAAAAATTAAATTACGATGTTTTTAAAGGTAAATTACCAAAAGGGAGCCCGGCCCAAAACAAATTTGTGAACTGCGTGGATGAGCAATCGACGGTAAGTCAAGAAAATATTACTGTATATAATAATTAGGCCTAATCAGAATTATTTATTTTTAAGGCTTACGGCTATGGAAAAAGCTGCATAATAAATAACACTTTAAAAACAGTTGTAGGAAATTTATGCTACGGAGAAAAGTATGAGGTAAAGTATTTTTATGGCTTTACACGATTCAAATTTCGCGCGTTTAGTGACTAGCTAATGTTCAGTCTATTTACGGACTTAGCCACGTGATACATAGACAAACATCGATTATTGGTTAACTTGTTAACCTTGTTTTCGAGCAGACGGCGTATGCCACGAATATTGTATAATATTGTTGTTTGGAATTTATTGACTTGAAAATAATTGAAAATAAAATTATTAACGGTATATTTATATTCAGAAATTCTACTAAATATTTATCCGATAAAACTAAAGTAATATCCAGTTAAACATTTTAAAAGTATGAAACGCGGCGTGAAAAAACCCCCAAAAAATGGATTTATTTAAATGAATATAAGGTCAGATTTAATAATGAAGTTTTAACTATTAATTATCGAAATGAGGCCCCCATTTTATAACTACAAAAATTTGCAAAGTATAAAAAATACCATTACCAAACCACAACATGATCCGAAAGATGTTTACAATACATTTGGGATAATTGTGGCTGAGAAACGAATCCCAGTAAACTGTGGCTTTCATGAGATAATTATTAAAGATCGATCAAGTGTGGAAGCCATTGTCAACCTCAAGTTAACAGAGAAAAACTACCCTAAATGGGCTATTGGCGACATCATTAGAATTCATCGATGCTACGCTAAAATTTACAATGGCAAAATTGAACTCACCGTATCTAAACCAGAAAACATTGTTATTTACCCCAGAAATGACAGACACAACCCGAGAAGCGTGGCTAACAAACCTACATTTCAACCCTGTGATAAAATTATCGTAAAAGTCTTACTAGACATTAATATCCAACAAAACATACCAATCGCCCAACCGCAGAGAACGCAACCATCCTCTTCACGACCATCGGTGTCACAAACATCCACTTTGCAGCTAAATACTCTATCCAGTATCAAATGCAATGGAAATAGCGTAGAAATTGTATGTCAAATGATCGGGTTTCAAGAACTTAACTACAAGAAAGGTTGTTTTGTCTTTGTTTGGGATGGAACAAACTGCGAGGTTCCCAATTTAAAGAAATACGTTTCAATGGCACTAGATGATCCATTAAACAAAAACAAATGTGATGAAGTTCTATTTCAACGAGCAAAAAAATATATTCACCATTTCTTCATCTTTGATAACATTGCCGATAAAATCACTGAATTAGAACCAGGAGTCTTTATACATTTGACTGGTGTTAGAATTTCAATCTTAAGAAGAAGCCACGAATTTTATCTCACGTGTAAAGGTTCGGTGAAGGTTTTAGCTGGTAACCACCCGCATAGTATCATTTTGAGGACTAGGTTAGCCGCTTTAGAATCCAGCAATTCTGAAGAAGAGGTGGAAACCAGACTGAGAGGAAATATAGAGAATATCCCATCTAAACCTATTACTTCAGAAATAGGGATTCAAGTCGAAAGTCCAACTAAATCTACTGTAGATTGCGGAATTCAAGTGAAAGACTTAACCTTTGGGTCTCAAACTTGGCCAAAACCAACAGCAACAGGTCAAACAGAAGCCAATCCATCTAGGAAATTAAATGAAAACGCTGCTACTAATATATTAAACTTGTTAAAAGATTCTCTATCTAATCAAGCCAAGAAGGGTTTTACGCCATTGGAACAAGATTCAAATCGAAACAAGAACACTCAAAGCTCTGAAAACATTTTAAAAAAGCCAAACTCAGAAACAAGATCCATAATATCGAAATCTATTATCAGACCCGCTTTGGAAAGTCGAAAAAATCCTTTGACTTTGCTATTAACCAACACCATAGCTCCATCAACAGGAAAAAATGAAACTAATGCTAAGCAGCGTAATAACAATACAGAAATATCTTTGACCTCAGAATTTATCAAGAGAGTAAATCTAGACAAGGCCATAGATAGTCCCCCAAGAAATGTTAATCTTCTACCCAAAACCACCTACGTTTCAAAAAGACAAGAGACTAACAAAGGGTTAAAAATTTCATTAACAAAAACCAGTGTCAATGTAACTAAAAAAAGTCAAACTAATATGAAGCAGGATAATAAAACATCAAATTCAGCAGAACCTTTAATTTCCAAAATGCCCAGTTTGATATTGCAAAGCGAGAGCCTGGAAGATTCCCTTAAGTATCTAACACCATCTCTTAACATTAATGTTACTGCGCCTAAAACTAAGAATCTTATAGAAGATCAAACTTGTACCGTAAGACCCAACATTATTTCGTGTCCTCGAAACCAAACTAGTTCCAAATCTCCCGAAGCTGGAACCTTTTCTCAAGAGAAAACTAGTTTTACAACAATAAAGCCTACCACCTCTTTTGAAGATGGAACTAGTTATACAATAGCCAAGACTTGCACCTCTTTTGCTCAGGACCAAACTAGTCCAACTATACCCAAATCCATGCCTTTTACTGAAACCCAAAGCAATATTAACAATTCATCTGGCAACTTGACCCAGTTAAAGTGGACAGAATTTGAAGAACCAACCACAAATGAAACACTAACAGTTCAAGGTTTTGTAGAAGCAAATTCCGAATCTACCGCGTCCAAGTTTATTGACTTTGCTTCAACTAAATTAATCTCTAGCCAGCCTTCCCATGGCATTTTCAAAAATTACGCATTGAATAAGGAGGGGCCAGTCATAACTAAAGTTATATCGCTAGCACCAGTCTTCAAAATGCCCGCTGTCCCAAAACTAAACCAAACAAAATTTCCGTGTGAAATAAATTTGTCATTAACTCCATGTAGTATTGTATTGGAAAAACTACCCATTCAAATGACCCAAGTTTATATGACTAGTGTCAACTCGGGGAACTCTGATAGTTCAGATTCTGTCGCATCCACTCCTCAGCAAAGCACAGATTTGTCAGACTCTGGGTCCTTAACTTCAGACAGTTCAGCAAAAGCTGATAGAGTTAAAAAATCTAGTGAAGGTCCAGTTTTGGGCGGAATTAGTTCAAGTAACGTAATTCCTCTGAATCAACACTCTATCCCTCCACCTAGAGTAATTCTCGTAGCAAAAAACCAAGACAAGCTTACTGATAATTCAGATAATTTGGAACCAATACCCTCAACTTCAGCCCAGGCGCTCGGTGAGAGTACAAGTCTACAGCCACTTGATACGTCTCCTGAGTCAGCCAATGATCAACTTAAACGGAAATTGCGTTTGTCCCAGGCTGGCAGGAGGCAACCTAAAACGAAGAAGTTATCGAAAAAGGAACGCGATGATTTATATATGGGTTATTCAAACGCCAAAGAATTGGGAAAAAACCCTCATTTGATGCGTAGCACCATTAGGCGTAAAACGTTTTCTAATAGCTTAGGTGGAATGTATCGCCCTATACAGATAAGCGGCGAGGAATCAAGCGCCGAAGAAAGTACGGCATCATCGCAGCCCAGGAAAAAACTAAAGACAATTATAGAGAAACGAGTTGAAAGGGTACCCAATGAAAATCTTAAAATAAGGATTGTACGGAGTTCCAGTAGTTCAGACAAGGAGGTTTTAGAAGAGCCAGCTACCTCTAACACTAAACCAGTTGCGGAAGAAGTAAATTTGGAATCAAGTTCATCTTCTTCTTGCAAAGTTTGCTGGCCTAAAGCTACCAAAAAGTCGCAATGGGCCGTTTGGAATAAAAAACCATCCAATCTAAGTAGTTTCTCACAGTTTAGTTTATTAACTGAATTAACTGAACCAATAATTGTTGATGAGGATAATGTACAGGAATTGACTGACGAGAAAGACGAATCTGAAGAGCTAGACGTAGAACCGGTAATCGAAAACGTCAATGATGAGGTACAAGAAATAATTGACCTATCGCCTGATTCAGAGCCAGCTACGCAACAAACAAACTCGCCACACCATTTTATACCATCACTCAATCGTACCGAATTTTCAATAAGTGCAGTTCAAGATTCCCCCAATGATGATGATAAGGTAAAAAAATTAGTCGAACAACCGCCAGATTCAAAGCCAACTAACCGTCAAGTAAATTCGCCTTACTCTTTTATAGAACCCAAACCATTAAAATTACCAAAAGATACCATTCGAGTTTCACCTCAAGATGACGAGGTAGAAGTCATAGTTGAACAATCACCAGACTCACAGTCATTTGCGCAACAAGCAAAATTGCCGTACTTCAGGATACCAGCAACCAGTAGTGTACAATGTCCAAGATCAATAACCCATCATGCAAATATAGTTAAGCTATCAGAATATAACAACCCAAAGAAGGGTAAAGTAAATTCGCATAAAACACTTTTTTTTATAAAATGTACAAGAATTGCTACTAAAGTTTCACATCGTGTCCAAGACATAGTTGAACAATCACCAGATTCACAGTCAACTACGCATAAAGCAAAATTGCCAGCACCCAGTTGTATACAATCTCCCAGTTCAGTTCAAGTTCCGCATAGTCAGAACGTGGTTGTACCAAATCCACCAAACCCAATGAAGCATAAAGAATTTTCGACACCATATTTTGTAGTACCCAATTCTTTAGAAACTCCAAATCCGGAAAAAGTTGGCCCACTTATTTTTTGGACGAATTGTCCTAGGAGGATAAATAATCTGCAAATGGCCAAATGTGTCAATGAAGATAAAACGGATGATAATATTACAAATTCCGGACTTAAAAATTGTTCAAGTACAGATATTCAAAAATTGAACAAAGCAAAGAAATTTGGACCAATAGAGGCCACGAAACCATCTACTTCAAGGTGCAGCAACTCAAACAGTTCAATAATGGAAGCCAAGGCGGTTCCTGCATGTTGTAACGTAACTACGAATCTTCCTAAATCTGATAACAAAGATGCTTCGATTGAACTAAGAATTACAGAGTCATCAGAGCAAAACACATTAAAAAAAACTGATGAAAAATTGAATAGTTCTAAGTTAATTTCGTTAGCAGAAAATGAGGCTTCTTCAAACACACTGAAACCCAACACGATATCTTCAAAAAGGACCAAAAGCCCCATGAAGGCTAAATCGCAAACAATCCTTCAAAACCGATTAACTCGCTTCCAAGCTAAATCTTTGAAAGAAGGCACTGATACGGTTTTAAGTAAAAATCTACCCAGTTCTGTTGTAAAATTAAAATCAATGAAAAGACGTCCTGGTCGACCAAGAAAAGTGGCACAACCCGAAATAGCCAGCAAAGTGGTACGTCCTGGTCGACCCAGAAAAGTGGCACAACCCGAAATAACGTCCTAGTCGACTAAGAAAAGTAAGGGACGACAAAACGTATACCAATTGTAGAAAAGTTGAAGCCAATAGCGGTAGAATTACAAGAAGTGCTGCAAAAAAATTCAATCCAGATAACGATTGTCAGGATTTAAACAACCCAGTTCCAGGTACATCCCATTACCAGGGAAAAAGAAAAAGATGTATCTGATATTTTACCGTCTCACTTAAAAAAATATCGATTCTACTCAAAATTGTAAATGTTTAATTGAAAATGAACTAATGAATAAATAAACTTTAACTATATAAAATATATTTTAATTAAAGCTTGGCTGGGGCGCTATAAATTAAAACCAGCTTTTGTATAACCCCTATTATCTTACCCACAAAATAATTTACAAGGCTGCTACTGCATGGCTACGAAAAACCATCTATATTTGGATTGAAATGGAATTAGTAAAGGAATTAAACCCCTATAAACCGCGTAGTAATGTTTTGATTTAGGGATAGGGATTAAATTTGATTTTGGCGCCCCATGACATTGATAGGCTCTTGGCACTCTTGGCACTCTTCAAAGATTTTTAGGGTATATTGTACCGCCGTTCCTACGCCACTGTAGCTTATTCAAAAAAGCTGGGATACTGAAACAAGCGCTGGGGCATTTGTCCCGGCGGTAGGCATGCCCCTACGCATACAAACAACCACTAGCGCCAAAAATACTAAGAGCTATAAGGGAGGAAACCTGGAATATGTGGAAATATCAGGGAATTTAAATACAACTCCAAACGTTGTTACTCCATATTCAAGTTTAGACAAATTTCAGGTTGTCAAAAGATGAGGAAAGTTAAGACACTTAAAGGGACTATCTGCGATTTTAAAATCCCCTTTAAAGTCGCCTTCTTTTCTAGCTTAGTAGACGACGTTGACCATATACTGTACAGTCAAAGCTAGGCTGTGTGCATGAGAGAAGAGTATTTTAAAGGGGCAAATTGCAGAGCAGATAGGGCCTTTAAAGGGACTATGTGCGATTTTCTAATCCCCTTTAAAGTCGCCTTCTTTTCTAGCTTAACAGACGACGTTGTACAAAACAAATTGTACAGTCAAAGCTAGGCTGCGTGCGTAAGGGAAGAGCATTTTTAAAGGGGGCAAGTTTCAGAGCAGATAGGGCCTTTAATTCCTAAATGGTTTAATATGAAAAACGGATGTCTAAGAGAATTTTCAAGGAGCTGTTTGTACACTTCTGCCTGCTAAATTATCCAATTTATTTCATACCTTAGGAAACCAAAAACGTAGTTTGTTGTTTTGGATTAAAGGTTACTGAAGATGGAACTTACGATTACACCAATCAAATGTTACGGGTAAAACTAACTTTAAATTAAATTTTAACTTTCATTAATTATTTTGGTGTAAACATTTTTTTCAGGGTTGTACCAGAGATATGTTTATTTAAACCAAATCGGTCGGGCATTATAATTAATTTAACCAAAAGGGAACGGACAAAGGTATGATAACCCCAGCAGCACGCGTCATCGTGGGAATTTTCCCAATCAAGCTTCCATCTTATATTTCCCAAAAGATAAAGTTATGGATGGAGTTTGGTAGTCTCCCTTTGTCCGCTTCCTATGGGGAAAAGTATAAAATGTCGTGTTCCACTTGTTTTTATTGAGCATAATCGTGTGAACTGTAGAGTTTGAAGGGCAGCAGGGGTCGCCAAACGTTTTGCAATTGCATTTAAGATTTCAAATATTCCTCGCAATCGACTTACAAAAATTTGATGAAAAAACTTAATTTTATTTTGATCATGGACCGTTGATAGATATGTTTTGACCTTATTTTTCTGTAGATTTTAAAAACTTTTATACTTAAACTATTTTTACAAGAGTGGCGTTCAATTTTTAAGGACAGAGTCAATTACTAGGGTAAAGTATCCATGCCTTGCCCTTCAGCACCAAAACAATAAATGTTCTTATTCATAAATATTAATTTAATGCATAAAATGCAATACTATTCACGATCGATTTTGTAAAGGTCACGATTTACCATTTCACGACTAAAACTCTATAGTAAAGATTATCTTCGATAAACACAACGGAACATTTGATAATTTTCAATAAAAACTCGTAAATTTTTGTTATTTTTAGATAAATTTTTGACCTGATTTAAATATGTCGCCTCTTAAAATAAATTTTATTTAAGCTTGTGTAAGTTTTAAATTTATTTCTAGTTTAATATTTATTTGTAAATTGTTTACTAGTGCATTAGGCTTAGTTAAAAGATAAGGAATCGATAAAACTGGCTAGTATTGCATTCTCCCTTTAACACAATATTAAATGGCACAAGCTTAGGCTGCGCAAAAAAGTGAAGTCACAGGTCACGTGAAACAATCGAACTAAATTTACTTCGTTCACTGTGAAGTGACGGATTCAACCTGCCAACTAGATCCAGTCCCAGTGACGTCATTACAATATTGATCTATTTATTAAAATAGCTAGCACGAAACTATTTCTAAAAATTTAATATATGTAAATTTAAACTTAATAAAAACTTAAAATTCTAACCACAAAAACATTAGATACTAATTTAACTTAAAGTTAAACATTAACCCTCGAATAAATCCATCTCACAGAAGGCGCTAGAGTATTGCGGAGAAACGCAACTACAGGGGGAGCGTGAGTTAGTGAATTCGCTAAGTAGCTGGTAGTATAGAGCCACGTTTCCTAAGGAGTACACTAGAGACCCGAAAGGCAGCGGGATTGTAGGAGTAGCTACGAGAAGAGTAGGATGGTACGGAGTTTCTCTCCAGGGAAGAAGGTTTCGTAACGCGGAGAGCGAGAGAGAAGAGATTAACGGGTTCTCAACTCCGAGACCCCTTTTCTAATTCCCCGCCTCCTACGTCCGGTACAGGAGACGAAGAGCGTTTCGCTCATGATTTAGATAATCATCGACCAAGACACGAGCTAGTAATAATCATATATCACTAGGAACCTGGCTACGAGAGAGAGCGAACGAGCGAGCGAAAACGATATCCCACCAGGAGTTAACTGATTACCAGAGACGGGTTGTTCCCTAAACACAGGTAAGGGGTTATCGAAATAACCGATATATTGGGCTTTAATTACAGATTAGTCAGAGTGCTTTTCGAGATTATTGCCCGCCTCGCTCATAGGCCGTTAGATTTAGTTTCGAGAACGCGTTTATAGTTGTATACAGAATCCATTCCCCGTCGAAACTCCAGAAATTAATCGCTTAGTTATAAAATTAGAATATGAGCCGATCCAGAGAGAAACTACTATATGGATATTTGAGGGTATGGTACTATGGAAAGGTTCCAGAAATTCAGCCACCCTTTTAAAATGGTTTAAAATAATTTATACCACGAGCGGATTATACACGAGATTATCTTAGTTTAAAATCCTAAATTTTCAATAGTTATTAATTTATTAAAAATAATATAACCCGCAAAAAGATATTTAAGGTTGATCAACGTCGTCTGCTTATATATGATCTGGGCTTCCATTAGTATCTCGGTCTTAAATACCAATAAGTCCACTATCTGGTCATTGGTACCAAAAACCCAATGAAAGGCCAGCTGATATGAGCAGACGACACCAACTAGCCAATAACCCATACTATAGTAGAGAAGGATAACTACAGAAACACCCGTCGTCCGCTGTTGCGCTCCTGGCGGCAAAAATCTTAGTTTACATCCCCGATTCCCCATGCATTTTGACAATTCTTATACCACGGAATAATCAGAGGGATGGATTACAAACGCACTAATTGCTTTTAGCGTTATTCTATAAGACAAGCCCTAATTATATAGGAATTAAGATTCTATTAAAATTAACTAATGGCACTTAAGTTATGAACTTACGTTGTTATAATGTTTTTCAGAATATTCTTCCTTAAAGAATGACTAAATTAACAAGCCTTTCCAAAGCTAACGTTAGATGGAGTCAGCCCGCAAAGTGGCAACTAATCCTAACTATAGTATGCGCCGCTTCCGTCCTAACCATTTACGCAGCTAGTTACGTTACAAAAGAAGTCCCTCGTAATCTTTTCCAAACTTTTCAAATAAGAACTAGTAAGTGATCTCTTAGGATAAGATTAACGTCAATTATAAGTAGTCTAATAACATATCTGTGTATTCAATTAAATCATAATTATAACAGTAGAAATTACGCTTACGCCACAATTTCCACAAAACAGTCCTAAATCAAGTAACCAGTTGTGGGTGGAGTTTTGAACTCGCGACGACATGCCTACGTTTTTAAGCTACATGTCGAAACACATGATTGGATTATGAAGCCAAGCGCGTGGAGTGACGTTAGCTAAATGAGTAAGGCTCCACCCATGACGTGTTGTTTGAGAAAAAGGGTTTAGTTTATCATATTCATGTTGCGACCAATTACAATTACAGACACGTTTTTCACAACGTCACAACACTCGGGTCAACAGGGTGAACCAGTCACGGAGTTAGCGGCAGAGATACCTACTGCCCAATCTTACGAAAGAGGTTGGCAACGCAAAGAACTAATTCAACCCGATACCGAATCGGATCGACCAACGATACACAGATCTCGTTTAAGAAATCTTTTGCAAAGTGTGCGTTCCAACTTTTTGGAACTTTGTTTCTCGCGCGAATGATTGGAATGATTTAGAGTTTGAGAAATCGAACGAAAAACGGACAGTTTAAAACGAATCAGATTGTCAAGTGACCTGTTAACTGTAAAAGGTTCATGTACGCGTTCGTCGTTCGATGTCTCAAATTCTAAAATATCATCTTGTATAATATAAATTACTTTTTATCCCCAAAAATAGATTGAAGAAAAAATGACTCACACTGGTCAGAAGAAAGTGGTCATCAGAGGACAGAATTCCGTTATTTCCAGAGACCTTCCAGTTTACGAAGACGCTTTCCGCAAACTTGGCTTTGTTTTATTAAATCCAACTGAAAAATAAAACAAATTTTAAATTAGAACGTGTATATTAGTAATAATATTCAATTTTCACTTGTAATATTTGTAAATAAACCAGTAAAACGACTAGTTAAATTTCTAAAACAAGGTTTGGCTTCTTTACCTTACAATTAATAAAGGGGAAATATTTTAGTTGTGTAATAAGATCGAGTCTTATCAACTTCCCTGGGTTGTCGGCTTTGCTATTGTACGGGTCTGCTTTCCAGGTAAGTCAGAAGAAACGTGCAAAAAGGTAGTCCCTAAATTTTGAGGCATTCTGACTTTTGAACGATAAAAATCCTCCAATTAAGATATAGGAGCAAAGGGTTAAGAGTCCAGAACACAGGTCAAAATAAACCACCAATATAATTTAATAAATGGGTCAGCGATCCTGTTTGTTGTAACCATGGCTGGGGAAAATTCTCCCGCCTTTTCTTAAATTACGGTCTCCCTTTTTCGTAAATCTACTTCTGATATTAACTTACAAATTACAATTAAAATCATGGTAAAATATTTGACAGTCTCATGTCCTTCTTACCATAATAAAACGTGAAAAATGATTGGATATGACCCGAAAAGTGAACTTGATTCAGCTATCAACCATTAGAGGTCACAAAGAATATGGTAAATAAGTTTTTATGCACGATTTAAAATAGCTGGCTTAATAAAAAAAACTACAAATTTGAAACCTAATGTTTCCAGTTCACGGCATAATAAAGGAGGCTTAGCGACTGTACGTGGCGATGTAGAGCTGTAAAGAAGTTGGATTCGGGCAGGGGGATGGGGTCTAGTGATAGACGACTCTAGAAGCTAATAAGGACAAAGCAGAAAACGGGGCTTTCGATTTGATTAATAATAAATGCACCACGCATCCATCGCAGATTAGGTTCAAAAGCCAAAACTGGCTGGCTAAGATTAGCGCCGTTTAAAACCATTAATATTCGAGATATCAGCCCTCTCCTACCCCTCTGTCAAGAGCTCAGCCCCTATTTTAACCTTAGGTACAAAGGCGAGAGTCGCGTGTTTGACCAATATAACAAAAATTTCCAACGTTTTAATCTCGAGGGAGGTTTAAAAATCTGCCCCAATTTCAAGTTGCCGGATTATACCCTTACACTTTCTTTATAGGCCTATTTTTAAGTTTCAAGAACCATTTAAAGGGATTATGACACTTAAGACTTGGCTCAACTTTGACATAATTTGACTAGGCTTAGCTCTTAACTCTCAAAACCAGTATACACCTTTTCTTAATAGGAGAAGTTAGGCTTAACAAATTAATACTGCGGGAAGCCAACTGAGTAATTTGGCCATTACTTTCAATCGTCTGCTAGATCATTTTAATAAAACACCATAAACCTCGTCTCAACGGCCTTCTGAGGCCTAAATCGATAAGTAATGGATAAAATAATTTATTTTCCTCTTAGGCCTAATTCTAAAACACGAATGAAATTAAATATTTAAAACAGAAGTTGATTTTGTAACATTTTGCGGAATTACGTAACCTTAATTCGTTCAATTCTGAGGTATATATCTCCACGCAATAATACAATAAACTAACATACAATAGTTTTGATAAACCATTAAAATATAATGATAGAATAGCGTGTCATAACAGAAAGAAAATAAGTTAAGGCTGGTGGGCCCTGAGAATGCGCGAAAACCCAATCAAATTCATAGAAAAATATAAGAGATGTAGTTAACGAAAACGTCGAAACGTAAAATTTGTACGCTCGTAAACAATTAGTTTGTCTTGCAGGATAAAATATACGAATTAGGCTTAGCAAAATCATTTGTCATTCGATTCAAAAAAATCTCAGTACTAAGCTGATTGGCTATAAGAACTAGCTCGTCAATAATCCAGAGAAAAAAGCCTGTTTGTAATGTACGGGTCCATCACAAAATTCAGAGCAATAAAATTTAATTATAAAGCTAAAAATTTCACTCTAAACTTCAAGAGCAAAACCTAATCTAATGTAACAAATTAAAACTAATGTCTACTCCAACTTGAGTTGACACCACGCAAAATTAAGCTACGCTTCCCTCCAAATATGCCATAGAGAATACAAAGTAACTTAGCTTTTGTAGGTGCTGGTAATTCAAAGTGAAATATATTATGGCGAGTAAAATAACAGAAATTCAAAATAGGCTTATGAAAAATTCAGGTGAAAAAAAAAATAACTACTTTAATTTATTGTATTAATCCGCCTTACTTTTCTCTCGCGTAAAAAGGTATTGGTCTGATTTAAATTCAAAGTTTCCATTCAGAAAAAAACTATAAAAATACTTGAATTTAACAAGCTAACGAATTCTGATAAAAATTCTAGATCGGGGAATCAAAACTTTTTTGGAATTATTAACTTAGTTAGCATTGATTTGTGAAAAAAAAAGCTCTCCTCTTTTTCAATTTTTCTTCCCCCCTCTTCTATCGAATTCGGAATAAGCTCGGCGGTTATCAGAACACGCATATCATTAGTTGATAAAAATCTCCTTTTAGAGAATTTCAAATCATTTTTCCTGGCCCTTATGTACAAATTGGTTCACTTTTAAAGGGATAGTAGAAATACAAATTAAGTTAATAGATTCCACTCCGATTTCTTCCCTCTCAAAATTAGAATGCCCGAAAGGCATTATTTAAGAGTGTATGAAAGTTCTGATAAAATAAATTGCTATTGCTTTTGTTAAAGTAAAATTAACATAAACTCGGGTTAATTTTAATTGATTTTTGAATTATTTAAAGTGAATCTGTCAGAATGTCACCTTTTTTACGAATGTCCATGCTTAATTTTTTAGTTTTTTTATACTATTAAAAACCCATATTTAAAATTTTGAGCCTCTGGGTTAAGAAAAATTAAAATTGAAAGGTGAGAGTTTCTGGTCTAAGTACTTTCATGAAAGAGACCGAGCAAAATCGACCGTATCACGTGCTAGAACGTGAGAGAATCAACTGTATACTCTATATTAACCAATAAGACCATAATGATGACGTAATATTACGAGGAATGTTTTGTTTTAAACATTTTCGTAGCTGGCGATTATAAAATATGTATTTTTACTATTAGGGTAAATATTTCGATGACAAATGTACTCTTAATTTCAAATTAGCGCCTGTAGAAGTGTTTCAACAATCGCGAATCTATGTTCATGACAAAGCTGCCATTCAGGGGCAATTGAATTTAATGTATTTTCTATTTGACGCCTGTAAAAGTGTTTCAACAGTTGCGCACGAAGCTACCATTTTGAAGGTATTTTAATTAACGTTTAAATTTGAATAACATTTAAATAAAATCCATCTTATTGAAAGAGAGCGATAATTATAAATTAATAAATAATAAAAATTAAGTATTTATCCCGAGTTATAAATATTATTGAACTTTGAACCATCTCCCCTGACTTACAGTCATCTCTAAAAAAATTAAAACCCTTAATATTAAATATCTTAACTTTTATTCTTAATACCAAAGATCTAAATTATAGTTAATCTTTCAAGGTAGGCTAACTATTCAGTAACTAAACCATAAGGATAATGAGTAACTTACAGCTGAAAAAAAAAAAAAAAATGAACTATAGAAACTCCTATAACAAAACTTTTCCCACAAAAGAACTCGTAAATTCCACCATAAAACATTAATCAGGGTTAAAACTTGGCAAAGTCACATCACAAGATAAATTTATATATATATATATTCGAAGGGTGGGTGAAACCAATAATTATATTTAATTCTGTACTTAACCCTTAAGGAAGTCTGTAAAGCATAACTTTTTTAGAGATTATTTAAACTACAAAACAAAATTTGGAGCCCTGAATATCTAAAATTCTAAATCCGAAATACTCGTTGACAGTTATAAGAAGACTTAGCAGAATTTTGAAATTAAGAAAAATCATGGTGGAAGGTTCTTTAATAAGGATTAAAAATAATTATTGTAAGTTATAATAGGCTTAGCTGAGTTTCAAGGTGGAGGGTAAAGAGACAACTCACAAAGAAGGTTTAAAAAACATGGACAATATTGAAAATTGTTTCCCAAAAGGGTAAAAAACAACGAAAAGCTATCGGTTCAGCTTTTTGGCTAAATACAATATTATGACGTCAACAAATGATTAAATTCGAAAATTTAAAAGTTGATTTATGGCGAAACAACACATTTTCTTTATCCTTTAAAAAGCCTGCAATTTTATCCCAAGTTCATCTGGTATATCCCTCTATGAAATCCAATCTAAATCGACATTTCAATATCCCTTTATCAGTATCTACTTCAAAATTAACCGATAGAACTTGTACCCAAGAAGTTTTTTCCACAAGAAAAAGTTCTTATATACGAAAAGAGTTTAACGTTTATTGCCTCGGAAAAAAAAGAGACTGGTCAGTCTTTTAAAAGAGTCACAAGTTAAATAGCAGGGAGAAAGAAAGAGGAAAGTTTCTAACGTATACCTCCGTTCAGAGACAGTTTACAAAATGGGGAACACTGACGAGGATTGATACACAATGTTAAACCTAATAGGTGAAAAGTAGTTGATAATTATATATGTTTAAAAGTGAATATAAACTAAATTAAAAATCAACCTTAACACTAATGAAAAATGTATTGTTTTCCCGAGACCCTTGACCATTGATAGGGCAAAGTGACTTAGACATGAAAAATTACTTTAACAACATGTCTTTAACACCACCAAACACGAATAACTCTTAAAAGTAGAGGTTAAACTTTGACCTCTTTTAAAAAATAGTTTTAAATTATTAATTTTGGAAATATTAATTCTAATTAAACTCAATTTCTTTTAAGTACAGTTGTTAATCCAATAAAGTTTAGCTTTGTGTATTAAACCACCTCATCATTGACCATTAAACAAAATTACAGTACATTACGAACAGTAAAGCACCGTATTTTTATATAGATTTGATTATATACATATTTCGTTAAGCCTTGGTCTGTAAGATTATATTACCCAATAGAACTCCTTACAAGGGAGGGTGGGTTTTTATTACTTCTAGAAAAGACTTCGAGTCGAATTTCGCCAAAACCGCTAAAAAGAATGAGCTTGGTTGGAATGCCCCGATACTATCTAAAGTGTAGTGCTAACAAAAAACCTTTTTTTCTCTCCCACGCTTCTTTTCCACTACAGGCTTTCGACCATGCAGCAACGGAGCTTAAAAGGTTCTAAGGAGGCTCTCTAATTAATTGTTGGAGCTAATGGTCCTCCTACCCTAACCCTAACTTCGATAACTCTCTCGCTCTCTCTTTCTATGGCTTCATCATCGTGGTATACGGCGAATGAAAGAGGTACTTTTGAAGACTAGCAAAGGCTTAATTGCGGATCCCAGAGAGGCGCGTTGGACGTTTACGCTTTTAATCGATATAGCAAACTAACCATCGTGGTCAATTGGTACTTGGCCACGGCACATCGAAAAACCTCTTTATACTTCGAATGATACTGATACGGACGGGACCTTAATTTCAAATTGGTCTTCGGTTTTTTTATGGCTGTTCGCGAAAACTTTGTGAGAACTAATTTTACCACATATGAGGTTTAACTCTGTGTATTAATCCGCCATAACTTGTTTTATTTTACAATATCGTTCGCGAACTAAGTTTTAATTATTAGTTTATTTTCCGGAACCAAATAGAGGAAAATATCCGATGTAATCATTTAATTGAATACTATTATCGTGAGATAATAATAGAGGGAATACACAAACCTATTTAATTGTAATAAGAGTTAATTGAGTTAGGAATTATTTGAAGTAAGGCGATCACTATTTTTTGGAAGGTCTATATGGATAATGTTGAACATAGCACCCCTGAAGAATTAATTAAAATGTCAAAAATTGTTTTTTTCCCCGATTGATGACGTAGTTTATTCTGAAACGTAGATAAATACACTTTCACGAAAGAGACTGCGCGTGAAAAGCAGCCATATTTCATTACCAGAACGTGGAAGTATTTGTTTTAAAACATTTCGAAGATGGTGAATATGAAATATTTAGGTTGAGATCCAATTAACCGACTTTTAAATGATCGACAATGGATTTTTGGCCGATTGATCAACTTGCCAATGATCTATAATGTCTTAGGCATAAGGTTAGGTTAGATTATCTCCAATCATTTCTGTCGAAACCAATCGACAGACTAGGCGGTAATTGTTTGAAATTATTTTAGCCTTATTTCCCTTAAAAATTTCAGAACACCCTTTTACGAAAAAGTCCTACGTCATGCTAGAGTTATCACCACAATTCGAATCCAGGGTCTGTAGTTAAATTGACTTAGAAATTTGTTTGGTATAGGAATCTAACCAAGCTGCATACATTAGTGATAATATATATAAAATTATACGTTTATAACGAAAACCAGCTATTACTGTATGATAAATTATAGTTTTATCTATATTCATAATTTTAATGGGATATTAAAATCGATTCGCGTCATTAGTATTATAACCAGATGATTTTAACAATATCCATTCCGTATACGACTCTTAAACAAATTAACATAAATTAGATTACCAATACGTGATATTATACCAATCGAGAGAAACCTACGTTCGGGTCAACAACAGTATATATATTATCTATTATAATACTCGGACTTAAAGGAAAAGTACCTCGAAATTTTAGCTACGTTTTAATTTATATACGGTTGCTTTCGCGTGGCTTTTTTCGTGAAAATACTTTATATAGAAAGTTACGTCTTTCGTATAAAAATGACAAACGAGCATTGGTCCGTCATTAAGGCGAGATCTACCACGAAACTTTCAATAACATTCGATTGGTGGCTGAACCACCAATGAAAAGAAATTAAGGATAAAAAATTACTTGATATGAGGTTGCATTATCCCTTTAGATCTATGATCCCTTTGTGATCTAGACCAGAAGCCGATGAAACCCTCCTTTGAAGTATATTACTCCCGGGTCTTGTCTAACCCCTCTCTGTATGGGTTAGTTTCAAAAAGCGCGATTCGTACGCCTCCTACCGGTAGATATTTTCGGAGCGGGAGTTCGTCCAGCGAATATCTCTCAGCAACCTTGGAGCTCGTCAACCAAACGTCGTCGTATGTGGAGAGAGAGAATTTCCAATTTTCCGTTGACATGGGGTATGAATTAGGACCCCTCCGATCTCGTAAAATTGGGAATTTTACCCATACAGAGAGGAGCATTAGAGTAGTAGACTTCAAAGGAGGGTTTCATCGGCTTCTGTCTAGACTTAATATGTTTATTAAACAAAATTAACGGTTTCTAAATTCTGAAATTTTTTTCCAATCATTATTTTTGATTGACAATCTCATGACGTCAAGATTTTCTTTCTCATCTTAAGTATTCCTTGCCCAATAAAATGTTTTCCTCCCAATTTAGATTTTGACGAGAACCTGGTACTATTCCTTTAACATTTCGGGGAGATTTACCAAGCACGCAATTGTCAAATTTCGGTTGCGGCTCGGCATGGTAGTAAATTTTAAAGGAAAGCCAAATTCATCACGAAACGCGGAAATAAGGCCTAGAAAGATAAGGCCTAAACATCATATAGATCTTAACGACTAATTTGTCTAAACTTAGTGGTGAAACCTCCCACTTTTCTATCTTTGGCTCGTTGGTGGCTTCAAACCAGACGCAGTTTATCAGGCGAGCCCGAGTTGTTAATGAAAACGAATTGCCAAGGTTTATCTACGTAGCCCGAGACGTTCTCATAAATTTCTTACTTCCGCCTCCGAGCTTTCAAGGTATAAAAGGTACCACCACAAAGTTAAAAAACTATAAGATCAATGATGATCATCATTCAAACCAAATTCTTTGTATATTTCGACCAAATTTAACTTTTAATTCTGAATGGCTTAATAAAATATTTGTTTTACCATAAGTAACATAACATATATAAGTATGCCAGTTTCAATGGTTTCAACGGTAAATTACTTAGTCACGGTGTTTTCACTGTGACATTAGATACATCGAGTGAGACTTGAATGCAAGACCGAAACATCTTTAGTCTCTATCACCATTTCGTTCTTCTACGTTAGCGTAAATTAAAATTGATCAATCATATTCGTTTCGGCAGAAAAGAATAGGTGGAATAGATACAATTGCTTTTTTTGGGTGACGTCACTTTTTAGTGACTTTCAATTTGCGCGTTCATGGCGGGAAATCTCGGATGAATACACGAAAAGTAACACGCGAGGCTTCGAAGGTCTGGGGGGATCGATTTTGACAAAAAAACAACTTGGTTACTCTTTGATTGTTACTTATGATCATATGAATATATATTTTTTATCAATTTTAACTCGTAAAAAATCCATGACAACCTCACTTTAAATAAATTTAGATTTGAATGCGATTCTCATTTATTGTGAAGGCACCTTTCAAGGAGACTTCGCTTAAGTTGCTTAACCCAAAGCTCCATCTGACCTCTACATACTAGATCCTTGTAAACAGATTTGGGTATTTGGCGAGAAGGGGAAGAGGATACACATCTCCACATCGAGATCTAACATATAAACAACCTAAATAAATGAACACTTTTCGCATAGGCAGTCGATACCGAGCTTTGGTTATATAGATGGTCGTTGCAAAGGTTCAGCAATAACTTTTACTATTGATGTGGTTTTAGTGCTAGCCGAAATATATCCGATATTAGATATATTTACTTTTGAGACTACGGAAACTCAATGAATAAGCTTTTGATCCTCATATTTCAATAATAATACATCCATATTTAATAACTGTCCATGTCCGAGATGTTTTCAAAACTACTTTCATCTCCTATAAGATTTAAATTCTACATAATCTTTCAACTTTTAAAAAATAGAGATCATATCAAAAAATAGTTAAACGTTAAGAAAATTAGGAAAATAGAGACTAATTTGTATTTGTAAAAAAGTAGGTTCATGCTCGCGAGCTGCGAAATGATATTTAGTGAGAAAACGTCCAACTTAGATCAGGAAGAGCTGATCTAAGTTAGCCATGATGAAAATCGCGACCAAACAAATGTAACTGTTTTTCCAGGTTGCATTCAAACTCAAGAGTTAGTTTAATAAACTACTGATTGGTATAACTTAAAAACAAAAATTGCACAGCCATTTTTTGTTCCCGTTGCCAATTCCAACTCGATGTGGAAGTGACTGTAATATTGTGTGAGACCAGGGTGAAAAAGAAATTGGGAAATTGTGGCGCGTCAATAGAAATAATTCCAAAAGGAAATAACTAATATTCCTAGAGCACGTCAAGGTACAGTTCGGAGGTCGGATTCTACCTGCAGGCAGGATAGGGTGGGTCGAAAATAAGGGGAGATTGAAGAGAAGTGTTAAAGGCGCAAAACTTCCAGTGTTTTGTTTTGGATAACTATATACAGCTGTACAGAGTAACCAAGGCAACAGTTGGTCTTAAAAATGGATAGTAAAACACGTACCAGGAGTCTATTATCACTGGAGTAAACAAACTATTGGGTTTGAGAGAGCAACTAATTTACGAAACCAGGGTAATTTGGAATACAGTTCGGCATTTATGGGTGTAGGCCGCCCAGAGATAAAATTTTAATCTATACATGCAGTGAATTTAGTGAAATTAGCTATGAGATTAGTGACGTTACATCACTATTATTTTCAAAGCATTCTGTCATTTAAATAATCCTCTTAATCAAAAATAAAATAAATCCTATTAAAGCTATACACAGTCGTACCGGCAGAAAAATATTGACTCTTTAGTTACTCCGAGGAATATTTACTCCAATACGCGCGCAACTGGGAACTTGAGAATTGATTTTAGCCCTAGAGCAATTCGCGGAGAAAAGGAATAACGCTTAGTGGCTCAGAAAATATCCGCGTACATATTTATTTAAACATTAACATCCGAGAACGGAGACCTTGCCAGTCGGTATAATTTAAACTTCAGGTTCTTTATGGTTTTTCTCTAGATTGTGAAATTTTAAATAATTTCAAAGGGGGCAGACACCCGATAATTCGAAATGTAATTTTTTTTTAAATCGTTGCACTATACGTAGTTAATAACAGTTAAACCTCAAAGCACTTTTGCGTCGTCAAAGCAGTTCTTACGCGTTTTCCATTGCGAAAAATCCATGGAGGTAATAAATCCAGAGACTAAGGTTACCACACAAAGATTATTCAGAAACATTGACCTTCCGATGTTTTCACTCTATGGTTGCAAAATATTTTCCCAATGGAAAACGATGTAAGTGTTTCGAACTTAACTCGGGTTTACAACGAATTAGAGTGTCGGCCCCCTACGATAATTTTGTAATTGTAATTTGTGTAATTTGTCACAATGCCGAGTTACAGCCTTGAGAGGAAACTAAACGACCATTGGAAACCTGTTTATACATAATTTTCACTAAAGGGGATAAAGCGTTGTTAACCACTTGTGAGCGCAAAACTAAAGCAAAACGAAAAGGCTTAGCAGTTCAGTTTTGGAACTGATCTGTTTTGAATTGCGCTCACAAGCTCCTGGCAACCCTGCAATGAAATGAAAGCTGGGAAAGAGGAGTAAAATATTATTTTGCCCCTTAATCGCCAACTATGTATTACATTTGGGATAGGACTTAACAATCATGGCGTTCATAACCCTCCTCTAACGGTAGTAAATATGAAAACCATGCGCGTATCCTGGCTATTCTTATCATCCACGCGCAAGGTTTTGTTAGTTACTTTTTTGGCCAGTGTTGGCCGTTAGAGGACGCTTATGAACTCCAGTGTTTTCCTTCAACTTTGTCTATTAAGATAGGTATCCAATGTAATTACTCCTAGATTCCTTTAAAGTATTGTCAGGAACTATTAATACGAGGGAACATTTTAGTTACTATCTATTTCCCCGGTGTTAGCTTGTATTATAATGGGAAGGACTTTTCCCATCTTAACGCTGACATCGTGGCAGCAGTCCGAAAATGTAAACTCAAACGATAACCCCTCGTTCGTCCGCGAATCCCTGGATTCTCGTAGTAATATTTTTGATTTACGTCTATATAGTTATGGGGGAAAGGAGACCCAGAAAACCAGAAGACGATTCGAACCAATTTCGAGCATGGCCACTCTTAATCGTTCTATCATCTATGTTGCTTCTATACGTATCGTCTAGACGAACGTCTAGTAGCGGGTCAAACATACCCATACCTGGAGGTAAGTTTCAAAGAGTAATGAAAATCCACAAATCCTCATAAGGAGTTCCTAGATAGACATTTAACTGTGTACTTGAACCGTACATTCACAATGCACCTTAACTTGTGCGGATAATTTAATATCAAGGAGATTTGATTACAAATACAAAGGGAGAGTGTGACGTAGCGAAAGGGAAGGAATATTATTTTTCGCGATTGTAAAAACACATCATAATTACTTTCTCAAGTCGTATGCTTGATTTGTCAACGAGTTGTTCTTAACAGCCTCCCCATAACATTTTCAGCGTCACTATAGTTATGACAAGTTCGCGAATAGGTTTGGATTTACTCCTTATAAAGCCTTGTTGATCGAATTTATTACGATGAAATTAAACGCGTTTCTTAATGGTTTAATCTTAATAAACCCTTAATACTTATAGTTCCCAGTGACGAGGAGAGATTAGGAATATTCGGTAGTAAAAGGTACAGGGACGGATTCGACGATTGGGATCCCGAAACAATGGGAGACATACCGCCTTATCCAGAAGGCAAAGAAGACCGGGCAAAATCAAATAAAGTGAGAAATAAACCCATAACATTTTTACGACTATATTGGCTTAACGTTTAATCATTACAGGCTCGAAAAAGTAGAAGACCGAAAGCCCGACCATCTCAAATTGTCCCCGAAATCCCACCAGAATTCTTGCATCCAGATCCTTGACCTTTAACACCAAAATAAATTTGACTAACTTGTTAAATATATCTTCAAAATTATTTTAAGAATGTTTAAAAACCTAGACCATCGCTTAACGTCTAAATGACACATGATCATATAAGTATATAACATAATTTCCAAACAGTTAATTATCCCAGACCTTCACTAACTCAAACCGTAAGTGCTTGATCACTTGTTAAACATTATTCACAATTATTTTAAGATGTTTCTATAAAACCAAGACCTTCGCTAAACGTCTAAATGTCATATGATCGAATACGTATTCACCTAAATCCCAAACACAGTAAATTATCCCATATCTTGATTAACCCCCCCAAAAAAAAGTTAATTTAGAAACTACATTTTGTCGAAAAGTAACCCCACCGAAATATAAATATTTGCATAACGTCAAAACTTAAAGATCGAAAAATAGCCCACCAAAGCTTCTAACGCCGAAACTATTTTAGACCAGCTTAATAAAAAAAAAATTCACTTAATATCGAAACTTCATAGCCTCTAAAAAATACGAGCAAAATCTCGAACACTTTTAAATGTTACCTACCTCATATTCCTTGACCCCTGACCCCAAATTAACTTTAAAACTCAATAAATATATTTTTATTTAAATAAAAACATTGATTTCCATGACATCTCACGAGCATTTTTTAGCAAATATACACAAAATGTACAAAAAATAAACTTAAAAATCTGTTCCAACTGTGTTTCTTGTGACGTGTGTTGAGATAATTATATATTAATAGTATCCGAATCCTCCGTCAAAAAAGGGTTGTCCCCAAAATGGGTCAACAATCTCGGTGCTTGGTGCGATATCGTAAACTTTAGTTTCGGCTTCGGTTGGCTTCTCTTGAGTATGAAAATAACATAGTATTTTACTATGTAAAACCTTAAATCGTTTAATAAAAAAGAATTGGTGCAGTGCGCGATGCATTGATTGGTGGTTTTTCTAGAAATCTTGGCGTGAGACGTATATACTGTGTAGTTTAGTTTTAACAGGCTGAGCATGAGCGACAAAGGTACGGGCACTTCTTAAGCCTTGGTTTTTTTCTTCGCTATACAATTATACGAGTATACATTGCTTATTTTTTCTAAGCCTTGGCGTAATATCTTGTGCACTGTGTTGTACCGCAGTGTAGTTTTAAACAAAAGGAGGGCATCAAAGATAGGGCTATAATTTTTTTCTTCTAAGGGCAGCCATAGCTTTAGCTCTAATAATTTTTCTCTTTCGATACAAATCTCCGTGCAATCTGATTGGATTAGATTTTGGCGCCAATAATTCCAATCTCGGTTTTATAATCTCACCGTCGTTGCTTGGTTGAGTCGAGCTGACGAGTTTTGACAATAAAATAGTCCCGATTTTTGATTGATTCTTAGAAGTTGAAAGGTCATTCAAAGATTTTTCGTTTGGTTTTGGTTGACCAACATCAACGATAATTTCGGGTTTAGATTTTAACGCTCCTCTTTGGATTTCTTCTTCGTCTTCTAATCAAGTTTTTATTTAATCTTTTTAAATACAAACTCATCTAATTAAGAGACTTTTTAATTACCAGCGTTGACGCTACGTTTGGAGCCTGTACGATGATTGCGAGGCCCGTCGAATCGTACTCGAGCAAATTCGTCATCGAAATCGGGTCCCTCGTCCAATAACTTTTGAGCTTCTTGTCGCGCTTGTATATCTTCGGGTGGTTGCGGATGATTATAAGCCACTGGCTGTCTATAACCACCTAAACCTGTGATTAGAATAATGCATAAAATATATATTTTAATTAATAACCAAAAAAAAAAAAATGTAATTGGGACAAGGTTGGGAATACTTATAATACATATAATAATAGGTAAATCATGCTTCAAGTTTACAAGGCATATTAAGATTGGTATGTGGTTCTGAAAGTTTTGTCGTCAGAGCTTTCGCCCGAGGAAAGAGGAAAAAAATATAAAAACTCTAAACGGTGGTTGTGATTGGAAAACAACTCTCGCTCGCGAAACGAAGGAGCGTGTCTCGCCCGGTCGCGATTTCGAGTCTGATTTACTCTAGAAAGAATATACTGGGCCTGGCCGTCTTTCTGTACAAATTTCGGAATACTTAGGGTGAAACCATGGACTGAGAAAATCGGACTCGCTTCATTGCCACCCGCAGTATGTCGTCTTTTAAACTTGAAGGATGATTTACTCGTGGTATAAAGAATTGGTTTGCTCTGGTAAAACTACCAATATGGATCTAAACTTTTAATTGAAGAAATTTGCTAAAAGAGGTCAAAGTTTAAACGATTTAAATCGTCTACAAGTCTACTTTTGAATTGTTATTCGTCTTAAGCGTCATTCAAAAATTTTAAAATTTAATAAAACCAGTCATTTTAGAGTTTTAAAATTATTTAAAATTATAATGTTTTGCGTTACAACCTAGCGAGGAACCTAAACACCCTATCCTATACCGTGTCCTTATAGACAACGCCAAGTTATATAGGAAGGAAGTCACCTTATTCGGCCACTTTTTTTGTTTTTTTCTTCTTCTTTTAAATATAACGTCTAGAAAAGGCCTAAGGGGGTCTTTATTTGACTCGGAGAGAAAAATGCCGGGTTGGAAAAGAAGACTACATCAACCTCATGTAATATGCATGCGAAACCCTGAGCCTAACAAAAACAGATATTTCGGAATATAGAGAGAAAGCTTAGCGAGTCTTAGACCCACCCCCATTCCTCCTTATGTACCGTTTCGTTCAAGGAACAAACGCGAATGAGCGGGAACCAAAACTTAAAAGGGATCTTTTAAAGAGAAATTCTAAATATTAACTGATTCTAGTACATAATAATGTAGTAATGTTCTTAAATATGAAAATTCTGAAATATACTGATAGAATAATAATTAAAAATTAAATGTCTTTCGCGATGTATGACGTAGTATTGTTCTGCAAAGTTATAGGAAAACTAGAACTTTCTGGATACGTCATAGCTCATCACTTACGTATGGACAAAAGTATATAACTTTATTCCATAAAAGTAAACGGCACCCCGTAGCTTAATATTATCAGCAAAGGTTCAGTTTTACGTCATAGTCCATCGTTAAAAATAGCCAAAAAAGTTATCACCCCTGTCTGGCTCGAGTAATTTGGACTCTTCCTCGATATTTTTTGTCGGGAGGGAGGGATGTGTAGCTATACTGGTTTCCCCCAGAACTGCGGAATTTCTCCAAAGAGTGGCGCTTACGATTTCACTATTTACACCGACTGCGGCCGCTAGAGTGTCTCGAATCAGAATCTGCTAGTACGTGGACCTTTGCTGATAATATTAAGCTACGGGGCATTGTTTACTTTTATGGAATAAGGTGATAGAATTTTGATTAGATTTATTTTTACGATAATTTATTCTATGACATAACAACCAGGTGTTGCTAGTTGCCAAGAGTTAACCACTTCCGTAACATTTGTACACAAATGTTACGCAAGAAAACTACTTTGTTTAAACTAAATATCTCACGAGACTAACCCTTTAAAAATTCTCCAACTCTATACTTATGTTCACAATCAGTTTGAAAAATTACATTTCTATCCTACGATGGTTAACATTGCGTATTTCTCCGCGTAAACTTCGGTTATATCTCGACACTTTTCGCGAACAAAAGAAAGTCGTCCTCCAACGTATTCGCCTTCGTTATTTAGACAAAGTCATACCCTTAGAAACTGTCTATCTTAAAGACGCGAGAAAAAGGAGAGGAGAAGAAGGGAGGGGTGACGCGCGCCCTAGAAAAAGCTAAGCTCAAAGCCGCAATACGAAAGAGCAGAATGGGAAAATGATGTTAAGAAAAACAGGAGAAGAGAGACTGAGAAAGGGCCTAACACCGTCCGCGGGACTATAAGAAAATGTAAGCGAGGGGGAAGGATCCCGGACCGAGGCTTAACGGAGAAAAAGTTCAAATTTTTGACCTCGTTTTTCCCTTTCTTACGCGAGAGAGAGAGAGAGAGAGTATTACGTATATAGGCCTATTTTGAAACTGTTCCAACTTTTACCCACCAAAATATTACATTTATTTCACAATTGGAATCTATAAATTAAAGTTTAAAAGGTATATATTTAAAATTTAAGTGAGCTATAAAGATCAGAAAACTCAAAAAAGTATCAAAGATGACTTTATGGATAAAGTTTTTCTGAACTTTCTAAGAAGAACTGGTTTATTTGGTGCCTATTCCTTTGCGCAATGATCCAATTAAAAGTTTTACCATCTCTTAAAACGCTATAACACAAACCACAAAAATTTAAAACTTACCATCGGGTGCAACTGGGTAAGTATCATCGGCTTTAGGTACCATTTTAAAAGTGACCAAAAGTAACAAAATTGATGAACCAATGACGACAAAAGGCGCTATTCGTCGCCTATTTGGCCATTGAATAGTTTCCGGTGTTTGTCGTCTAGTACGCATTCTTCTGCGCATCCTATACCAAGGAATAACATGTATCATTATTTACATTCAATAAAAATGTATATATAATTTTAAATATACAGTGTTTATTTTTGGTGTATATGAAAAGCTGTAATTTTTGTTTATAGCAATTGAATTAAAGAAGAGCTTTTACAGCTGACAAATAAAGCCCATATTTAAATTTCCTGTTCAGCTAAGGTCGAATAGAGTACCACGAAACCTTTGGTATGTTTTTATGTTTATACGCATATTTTAAAACCAAATCGTTTCAAAAAAACATGTTTTCACAGTCTACTATTCCTTAAGCATTGGCTTTAACTTCTATACATACATTGAAACACCGTACGCGAACATGTTGAATACAGCACATTGATTTTAATAATATAACGCTTATAATTCATGCTACACATTGATGAACATTGAACATGAAAAATAACAGCTCACATTCGCCAAAAATAAGCACCGAATATATGATATTAAGCATAATATATACACATACCTTGTATAAATATCAATTTTTCTCCTTTCAACTGACGCTTTCGGCAACTTTCATGCTAACATTATCCATGCTAGGCCTATATGCAATCTTTGACACCAAATTTAAGCGCATATATAGGCAACGTACGCAACAGCGATAATATTACGATACACTTTTTAGTTTTATGTCCAGCTTCTTTATATTGCTCAGTAGAAATAAGGCTCGTGACGTAAAAACCGACTGACGGCGGAATAATATGCACGTATTGATTAAAACTAGCTCGGCTATGGACTGACGAATTCGCTACATATACTTAAATATTGAAGTCAATATAAGAAAATAGCGCGTACGAATCTATACGTCCCAAGTTTCGAAGGTATAAAGATATAAGGCGATCGAGGCTACACGCGATGACACCTTAGACTGTCGTTTTTCTTCTGAAGTGAATTCACGCGATACGGTAATAGAGGTAGAATGATATATAACTTTTATAAGTGTTCATTACGAACAAACCTACGCAGCATTGGTTATGGTTTAAATAGAAAAGTATTGAAATTGCCTTTGTGTTACAGTGTAAACTAAGATTGGGATAAATTTCGATCAAGAACATGATTAGTTTTCACTACTGTTTTACGCATTTCATTGGATATCTTTGGGTTTTTTTGGAGACAAGTAACGTTATAGGTGAATATACGACGATTTTCCGTAAGTAATATTACTATAGAAGGGGGTAGACACAAGGCTTTATGTTTGTTGATTATCCCAAATGCATGACTGAACTATTGTATTGCAAAATCGATTTTTATAAGTTTTTATCATATGTATATAAATTTTTAAGATATTATATTTTGAAAAGGATATATTACGCTAATTGGTGATTAAATTATAAATTATTAATATACTTATTTAGCTTTAATCAACAAAACTAATATTAAAGGTGAATTGACACGTATCACTTTCTTTTCTATGAGATTTAACATTGTGTATCATTCCGCCTCAGCTATTCATATTAATGTCAGTATCTAATTAAAGATATCTCTATTATGCATATTAGTTTTATAGATTTTACATAATATTAAAAACGCAAACGGTTTGTTCCCATTTCGCCCAAAATTATCTATTCCCATTTCCCACAATTGTTAGGTTACTTTAGTTAAGGTTGAGATTGGGCGAAATGGGAATTGGGCCAAATAATTGATTTTTTTAAAACCCTAAATGTTGTCTTTACCCTGAGCTTGAATGCACGACTGTTGAAACATTTCTACAGGCGCTAATTGAAAATACATAGGAATACTAAACCCTAAATGTAGCCTTCACATTATACAGTAACATTTTTCTTAGACGCTAAATTATAAATATATATACCATTACCCAAAACTTTGTCATAATTTATCTAGAGGTTATCAACTTCCGTAACTGATTACAGCCTTTGATAATGCTAAAAACGTAAACAGTTACGTAATTACTTTAGTAAAGTAAAAGGTACAGATAAAGAATACGTGGATAAACCTCTCCTCTTTTGTAGAGATTGATAAGGTAAATAATAAAAAGCTTCGTGGTTTTCTGACCAGCGAAACTGACCGAAACCCGAAAAATATAAGTTTATCTTTGACCCTAAAATTGTCAACATTAATAACCTTTAAAGCGCGTTAAATTAGGCTTAACTACGGGGTGAAATTTCAAGCTCAATTTCAAAAATAAATCAAAGCTTATTCGATTTTAATAACTTAATAACAGTTATCAAGAAACGGGGGGAAAATGCGTCAAGGTTTGGAAAGCGGCGAAAAAGGAGCAACTCCTTCAGAGTTCTTTTCCAGGCTGTTCATATTGAAAGAGTTATTACAGTTAAAGGTAGAAATGGGTGAAGTTATGACTCCATATAACTGCATTCCTCTCCTTCCCAGTATGGAATTTCATTATACATATTTACGTGAACAAAATGTAGTTTCTTAAAACAGTCTTGAAGCAATGGGTACGAAACTTTAGAGGCTTATTTTCTTAACTTCAAACTGGTCTTATTTTTCTACTAACCCCCTTTTAACGCGGTATTAACTCAAATAAGACGAACAGAGTACATAACATCTGTCAAAAAGAGTCAGAAAAAGACGGGGGTGAGACTTATCTAACTGCCATTAGGTCTCGAAACCTATTGCAACAGAAGTTCAACACCCCCGAGTGCAGGCTGTATCCGAATCTTCCCCTTTTAGTGTATAGGTGTCTTAACCCTAACTACAAACGTAAAGGTTTAAGTTATATAGAGTAGACTAGAAGTGTGATAGTGAAATATTAGAGCGCTAAAACCTACTCATTGTGGGGCCCATAACGAGAATTAGGGTTAGTACAACACTTGCATTTAAACCTAAATTTTTACACTAACGCTCATAGGCGTCATCTAGCGGGAAAAAGTGGCTTTAATTGTGAAACTAACAAAACCTCGTGCGTGTCTGACGTGAATTAGAAAGTTATGATCATTGGGGTACGCATAGTTCCTAGCTATCTAGGAACTATCGCATTTCCTGCTTAAAGTCAGTATTTAATTTTCACAGGAAATACAACAGAGCGAAGTTTTTTAATACAATGCGCGCGCAGGTTGACGTCATCTTTTTCAAGTCATATATCCCACTGATATAACCCAATTTAAAATAACTTTTGAGTTTGTTTAAGGTGTCTAAACTATCTCCCATAAATTGCAATTAGTTATGAAAATGGGTAAGACCATACTTATGGGGTTATAAGCATGCTTATGGTATTGGTTATAAGGCGAGCGTGGTACAATTGATGATCTGTGGAGAGCAAATCGACAGCAAAGGGAGAGAGAGACTATATACCAATAAAATTGGAGGAGGAGAAAAATTCCAATATGTCGTCTACAGATGTGCTACATCCGAGAAATCAGGGATGAGAGTCATTTTTTTCTTCTTAGATATATATACGTGTATATACTATATTATATAGTTAGCTTTTGATGCGCCAAGGCTTAATTTTAAAGAATGATTTTATGTTATACGGAGTTGCACCCAGAACCAGTAATGTGAAGAAAAGTGGATCAAAATAATTTTAAAACCGCGAGAACTATATTACCATGGTTACTATTCGATGTTCTTGCTTATTTCTATTGGTTATTGGCGTCAGGGACACTTCTAGGACCAAGAAAATATATGATTAAATCCTGGTGGTTTCGAAAAACATCGCCTTATATTCAAATTCGATCCATTTTATAACGTCATAAAAGTCACTAGACACGTATTACAAAATCAGAACTGGGAGCTTTCGGTTCGATTTTTAATAAACCCAACGTTGATAACTTTATCGAGCGTCTGATTTGAAAGCACCAAGTTTCAGTTTTGACTGACAAGATAGTGACGTCAAAATATTGTCGTACTGGTGATTTCTAGGGAAAGTATAACGAATATTTTGGAGATAACCATACATTTTCTCTTCCTAAAAATGTCCCTGCACATAGTGTTTTCGTCCCAATTAAATGTTTTACAAACAGTGTTACTATCCCTTTACGATCCAAAACTAAAAGGTTTATAAGTCGATGAAAAATAAATTGATTACTAATTATACCCCTATTAAGATTGATTAAAGAATAAATTTACAGACGTATACAAAGCAGGCAAAGTTTTGATGCGACACAAGTTCAAGTGAGGGGAAAATACGCTCTATAATGCTAACTCCAAAGAGTTGAAAGCATCTGTACACTTCAGCTTTAAAGTGTTCGCCCACTCGTGTTCCAGAAAAGTTTTCCAAACTGATTTCACACATATATTATCCCCTATGTGGTTCAACATTAAGTATTAAACGATTAGCTTTAGCTTCTACCTTTGCTTTAACACTAAACAGAAACAGAAAATCTAAATTCAACAACATCAGATGCAATTTGTAAACCCTATATTTGAATTAATTAAAGATTTACTTTAAACGCTTTAATTGCTTTACTCCTATTCGCGTGTCGTTTGCAGAACTATTTTAAATGAGAAAACAACTCTCGTTACAGATTCAAAACTCAATACTTAAAGTGAGAATGCAGCCCTACAACAATTAATCCTTTTCGATTGATTTTTTAACTTATTAGAAAGCAAGTTAATGATCCATGGACATTTTCGTATCTTGACGTTAACGAGTCTCCAATCAACGAGCAAAAGAACTCGTCTATAAAGTTTTACAGTCATAATAAAGCGTGCGCTCCTCCTGATTGGTCAGAGACTGTTTAACGGAAGATTTAAAATTCTCCACGGATTCTTGTTAAGCCTACTTTTCGATAGAAACTTAAATTTGATTTCTTTGTAATATTTTTGAATAAAATATATTTACTAGTCTGGCTTCATTCTCCCTTTAAAATAAATTACGATTACCTGAAATTTAATTAAGGAAAGTCAAATTTTGGAGCTCGTATCCAACACGGCTTATTTCTTTCGCAAACTTTCGAATTATGCATCAAATTTTCGTTATTATAAACGTGTATGAAAATGACGTTTCTGTTTAAGCTATTGGAAGCAAGGCGTATTTTTCAACTATCGAGGTTCTATTTCTTTAGCCACTACTATCTTTATTACCCTAAACAGCACTTAGTCAATTGACTCAAATACTTTCCCACATACTATAAATAGAAGTTAATAAAATCCTCGTCACTTCTATCAAGGGTGTAATTATGTTTATCTTATGATATTTAGCAATATAATTTATGGACATTACTAACGCTAAGCCTTTGACTGACACGCTTTGCATATATACTACCATAAATATAATAATTAAACCTTAAGTATGCTAATAAAGTTCCGTTCGACAAGAACTGATTTTCACGTCGTCTACTTATATTCCTGTTTCCGCAACGCCAAGGGCTTGGCAAATCTTTCCATGTAGCCGGTTTCATAGCGGTATGACCACGGAAGAGGGATGTGACAGATGGCTGGGTCTGACCCAGGATACCCCCACCCCAGTTGCCATTCTAGACTTAACTGAACTTAACTTGAACAATGGTGGGAGGTGAGGAAGTCAAATAAAAGGGATAGACTCTGTAAATTGTCTAATGATTTTTTGCCAGTATCAGAGCTCTCCCTTCCTCAAAAGGGACAAATTCGGATATAACTGAACTGAACTGAACTGAACTCATGACAACTCGGCGGTAAAAAATCCACAGTTTCCTATATTTCACGGCATAAAGCAAAAATATATATATTTTTGTCATTCTAAATATGAAGTTTTTAAAAACGCCTCAACTCAAGGTGTAAAACTTTGTTTAGTAGAATGATAATGCTAAACAAGTGTTACAGCATCCCTTTAAATCTACCAACTTTTTTTATTTTCAAATCCACTAATAAAGAGTATAGTTTATTATACCTATCTTTGTACATGTTTTAAATTTAAAACTAACTAAAGGTAGTAAAATTAACGTCGACTTTGCGGCAAAAGGGAAGCTATCCAAGCAAACAAATCGTATAGTCATAACACGTGTTATTCTAGCTTTAAAAGTGCTGCCAAATTAGGTTCGAAATAAATATAGCTCGAGGCATTGTGTACAAAAGCTGGTTAAGCCTATCTGGGATCAGAGTGTCAAGAGTGCCAAGGGTCTCCAAACTGAAACAAAGGCGATGGAACAAACGGGATTTATATCGGGAAGGAGTGGTATTAACCAAACTCCGGAAATCCTTAACCTGATAGACCAGTATATAACATCTATCAAGGTGTCAAGAGGTCAAATACTGTTAGCGAGTTAGGTATAAAAGTAACAAATTGGGATTTAATTAAAAGTTTAAAGCAGCGAAAAACACAGGATGTCTTGAAACATTTAAACTTATAGGAGTAGTAAAAATCAAACACATCGCGTGAGGAGTACAAGGTTTACATTTAACTGTTTTCGTAAATTTTTTATATGATTGATTAGGACTGGTTTCAAAATTCAACCAATAGTTTCGCGGTAACTTATAATTAATTATTAGAGTCGCGTACGAAAATAGTTAAGCCTATTTCTGCAAAAATTCTCGAGAAAACAAGAGTTGCTGATGCCAATGAAATTATTTTCCAACATCTCTTTCGGTTCGAAAGTCATTTCAAAGACGAACTCTCATTGCCATCGGCAATTCAGTTTTGAAAGAAATCTTCACCTTTGACTCCTTGTAAGTAGTGGTGTGCTTTTCTATTAAGACAGGATAGAAGTTACACTGGGATTTCTTATGTACCCATGCATAGACCCCATTCAAGGATGACTTTTGGACTAAGTCCTAGTGCTAACTTAGAGGATGACTTCCTAACTAGCTGTATTCCAATATTTGGTCAATATTTTCGTTTTCATTTAAAACCACCAAAAAGGCGGGAAAAAATACTATGGGAGTGGCGAGAAACCGAATTTTTGGACTTAAAATAGGGGAAAAAAATCGGACCGTCGAGTGGAAATACTAGTTTCGCCCCTTGTTGCGAAACGGATAATTTCGGGGAGAGCTTAGTTTTTCGGTTTTTCTCGGGCAACCGACTGAAAAAATTGACCGAGGTATTTTAATTTATTCTAATTGGACTCTGGATATTACTGATGACCATCATTCGCGGATATAAATTGAACCGTAATTTTTGGTTAGATAATTATACTAGTTAAAGAAAAAGACGATATTTTGGTTACTGAATCTTTATTTAATACGTAATTTGCCCAATTTGTGGGAACTCGCGGGTTTATCCGTCCTCTCTAGGTTAGGAGCGGATGCGAAGTGTCTTTTTCTATTTTTGAAAATTTCTATTCAATACCCCTATTGAAGGTTAATGGGAGGGGCGCCATTTGGCTTGATAAGTTGACAGTTGGGTATTCCGCGCGAGGCTACTTACGGTGGTGTTCTACCGTATTTATTTTTCTGGGAATTCCCTATAAGATAGTAGTAATATCGAGCATTTTCTTATCGCTCGGCTTTACATTTTTCGTTTTCTAGAATACTTTTTTCGTTTAAATTTGTTTAGTTTGGATTCAAGTTATTTCAATTTTACAGTTTATATAAAATGATAATACACAATTTTGATTTACATAAAACTTATTTACACAAAATTATTATACAAGTTTATTACACATTTTAATAGTTAATGCCTTAAATTTCGCTACACTCCCCCCGTGCAATATGTTTATTGCACAATACTGGTGTTTAAGAGCATTAGGTTAATTCCAGGGGGTACAACAATTGTATTGGTCGTCTTAATAACGTACCATTCGCCGTTCTTACTACGCATGCCCTAATTTTTCCATCGCGGCCAGTGAAAGTTTCGGTTACTACCGCGAGTTTCCATGCCAACTTGGGAATTTTATCTTCGTGGATTTGCATTACGTCACCCACTTGAATAGTTTTTTCATTTTTGGCGAGTTCAATCTTATGGGCCGAGCGAAGCTCCATTAGATATTCATGTTTCCATCTTTTCCACACTTTATTCATAATCAGTGATCGGTATTTTAAACGATTCGTCATTGCGATTTGAGTGTTGGGGATTGTTTGGCCCTTGAAATTTGGTGTTGGCAATGATGTAACTCTTTTTCCAATTAAAAAATCGGCAGGAGTGAGGGGTGTGGGTTCGGTGGTATCATTAAATACATAAGTTAAAGGTCGCGAATTAATGACCGCTTCAATTTCGATGAGAGTCGTTTCCATTTCCTGTGGCGTTAGGGTGGCGTGTCCTACAACCTTTTTTAGGGTGACCTTCGTTGAGCGTACTAGTCTTTCCCACCACCCGCCATGCCAGGCGGCGCGTTCTACTATGTAACGCCAAGTGATTCCGTGAGTTCCATAGAACTGTTTGACCTCTTCGTCATTAATCGCTTTCCAAATTGTTTGGATATCTTTGTTCGCGCGCTGAAATGTCTTCGCGTTATCCGTATAGATTACGTGGGGGATCCCCCTGCGTCCTATCATTCGGCGTAATGCGAGCATAAATTCGTACGTTGTCAAACTTGGGACAAGCTCCAAGTGGATAGCTCGCGTTACCGCGCAGGTAAAAAGACAGATATAATTTTTATCTATCTGACTTCCGTTTTTTACAAGAAGAGGGCCCGCGAAATCTATACCCAAAATTTCAAAGGGAGGTGCTTGGGTTATTCTCTCTTTAGGTAGCGGAGCTGTATCCATTTCAGCAGGTTTTGATTGTGCTATTTTGCAGATGATGCAGTGACGTATGATTTGTCTCGTTAATTGTCGGATAGAGGGTATCCAGTATTTTTCACGTGCTTGTGTTACCGTGTTCTGAATTCCGCAGTGTAGCACTTGATGGTGACTTCTTAAGACTAGGCCGCGCGCTATTAGTTGTTTATTATTGATAATTACTGGATGTTTGTTTCCAAAACTCAAATTTGACTCTCCTAAGCGTCCTCCGATGCAGAGTAGCCCTTCATTGTTTAGGATTGGCTGATAAGTGGCAAGTTTCGAATTTCGCGGGATTAATTTTCCTTGGGTTAATGCGGCGATTTCGTCAGGATAATCTTGCTCCTGCGCGCATTTAATCCAGATAACCTCCGCAAAGGCCATTTCGGAAGTCGTAATTGCTATGGAGTAGTTTTCCTTGTGTTGTCCTGTTTTGGAGCGCTGAATAAATCTTAATACGTAAGCGGTTATTCTAAAGGCCTTGTTAATCGAGCTGTAATTTTCCAACTGGATAATTTTGTTTATTGCCGGTTTTTCGGTTGTTGTTATAGCGAGGACGATTTTTCGTTTTTCCACTTCGGCTTCTTCGGGGATTTTAGGGAGAAATTTGTCCGCTGGCCATTCGGATTTATTTAATTTAAGCCATGGGGGTCCTTCCCACCATAATTGGTTCTTGGTGAGATCGTCCACTGAAATGCCTCTAGTTGGAATATCCGCCGGGTTACTCGCTCCCGGGCAATGAAACCAGTTCTTTACCTCCGACAGCCCTTGAATTTCGGCTGTTCGGTTCTGGACAAAGGGTTTCCAAATTTTTTCTTTGCCCCTTACCCAATAAAGGGCGACTGTCGAGTCGGTCCACATGTATGTTCCCAGTTCTTCGGTTTGATCTTTGAATATTGCCTTGACCTTGTTCATTAGTCTTGCTCCGAGTACACAACCCATTAATTCTAGTTTGGGAGTTTTTAAATCTTGCTTAAGTGGGGCTACCCTCGCCTTTGAAGTGACGAGAGTGACTCCGACGTTTCCGAGATCGTTCTCGTAACGGACGTAAATGACTGTCGCGTAAGCCTTGGACGACGCGTCACAGAAACAATGCAATTCTAATTTAGTTATTGTGTCTCCAGGTTCGTTAAAGTAGCACCTGGGTAGGGACACTTGCCTGATTTTCAACATTTCGTTGCACCACTGCTCGAATTCGGTTCTCAGATTTTCGGGAAGTGGTTCATCCCAGCTTTTCTTTAATTGCCAAAGTATTTGAAATATGAATTTTGCCCTAATAACGAATGGTCCAAGTATTCCGATGGGATCGAATATTTGAGCGACCGCACTCAAGACGTAGCGTTTAGTGTGTTTTACGTCTCTAAGAATTCCTTGTAATTTGCTCAAATCAAATGAGAAGTCATCGTCTTCTGGGTTCCATCTGATTCCGAGTATGTTCTGAACCTTAGGTTCGGTTTCGCCATGAAATTTTACAGGCGCGTTAGCGTTGGTGTTTTCTTTTCCCCAGAGTGTTCGAAGTTCCCTTGAATTGGTTTGCCATTTACGCAATGTCATATTGGCCTCGTTCATAATTTCTGATGATTTTTGAGAAAGTTGAAAGGCTTGTTCGACGTTTCGGGCACCGGTGAGGAAATCGTCCACATATAAGGCTTCGTTGAGCGCTTTGGCGGCTACCGGTTCCTTATCTTTATATTTCTCTACGTGAATTTTGATAGTAATTCCCAGGAGAAAGGGACTACAAGTGATTCCGAATGGTACTCTGGCCATGCGCAGCTTGATGAACTTGTTTTCGTCTATTTTGCCGTTAGTTTCACACGGCCAAAGAAACCTGGTTGAATCTCGGTCTTCTGGACTTAATGACACCTGTAGAAACGCCTTTTCTATGTCGGCGGTTAGAGCTACTTTATATTTCCGAAATCCAAGTAGTAATAGAAGTAGGTCCGGTGTTAAATTAGGACCACTTTCCAGGCAGTCATTTAAAGAGGGTGCGCCACGCGCGTGCGATGACCCATCCAGAACCACCCTAACTTTGGTGGTAGTACTTTCTTCACGTCTGACGGACTGAGCTGGAAGGTAGCAAGTTCCTAGCGGTTCTATCTCTTGTTCCGGAACCTTCTCGACTATTCCTTTTGCTAATTGGTCCTCGATAATAGCCTTGCATTCTTGATATAAAATTGGATCCAATTTAAACCTTCTGTTTTGGGCTTGTGCTCTTCTCATGGCTAGAGGTAGATTATCCGGTAGTGTTTGTTTCTCCACCTTCCAAGGAAATTTTACCTCATATCTGCCTTCCCGGTATCTGACGTCATTTCGGAAATTGTCTATGGTTTTTTCGTCCATAGGGTTTGGTTCGACCTCTGGATTTATGCCGATGGCTTCTAATTCCCAGAATGATTGGAGAATTTTGTCGGTACCTTTTTCTTGTACTCCTATTTTCATTATTTTTACTTTTATCATATTAGTGGAAATGGCTTCTTGACCCATGGGACCTTGTAGGGTCCATCCGAATATGGTGTTGGTGAAGACCAGCTGGTTGTTTAACCTTTTCATTCCACTGTCCTCCTTGATAAAATCGAAATATGTATCTCCTCCTA
This sequence comes from Odiellus spinosus, assembly GCA_963920705.1. Classification (NCBI taxonomy): domain Eukaryota; kingdom Metazoa; phylum Arthropoda; class Arachnida; order Opiliones; family Phalangiidae; genus Odiellus; species Odiellus spinosus. Next base: position 19,198,488 of record OY987229.1, on the reverse strand, counting down.
TTATGACGCCTACATCACCGCTTCCCTGCCCATTTTCGTCCGGTTGGTCAGCGAGGTCTAGTTTGTTTTCTCTAGCGTAGGTTTCAATTTTCTCGCTGCAGACCGCGGTGCTCACGTTGCAAAGATAGGGTGCCTCTATGGCTGTAATTTCTCTCCTTTGTTGGTTGTCCCATCTGCTTTCTAGAACGATTTTAACCAACTTTCGTTTTTCTTCTCGGGGTTTTTCGTTCCCAAATTCCGCTATTTCGATCATAATTTCGCCGACTATAGGTAATTTTAATTTTCGCGCTAGTTCCGTCTTTACGAAACTAGCTTGAGCCGCGTGGTCTAACAGGCACTTTATTGACTCTGCATTTTCCGGTTTATTAGGATTTCTTGCGACGATTTTGGCCGTTTGTAGACGGACAGATTTATAGCTCGTGACTGGAGTTGCCGTCACGTTTATTGTTTCGGAATTTTCTTCCTCTTTATTTTTGGAAGCCGAGTCTTGTTTCTTTTGCTGGTTAGCAGGGTTCTTCTCACATACCGATTCATTATGTTTCTTACGGCATAGACGGCAATTTTTGAATCTCGATCTACAGTCGCTAACTTCGTGGCTTTTTCGTAGACAGACGTAGCATCTGCCGGTTTCGTAAACGATCCTACGTTTTTCTTCCAAAGATTTTTGGGTGCAATTTGAGCTGCCGTGGTTATGGTTTTCGCAGAAAATGCAGTAGGCGGTTTTTGGTTCTTGGTTGACCGTTGTAGCTAACATACTCGCACTAGCGTGTTGATTTCCATTTGGGCGTTTTTCTAATTTCGCGTTTTTCGCTTGACCTTGATTTCGGTCTTGATTGGATTGAGAAAAGGCTGATCTTTCGCGTGTAGTTTTTACGCAGAGCATCGAGCATGTTTCTCTGCTTTCCACTTCCTTTTTTAGGAAATCAATGAAAGCGTTCAAGTCCCACTCCCCGTCCTTCGTTTTACTATATTCTAATCTCACGTCGGGGGGCAAGCACTCTATTAATACTGGGCATATGAATACGCCACTATCCTCTGGTTGGACACCCAAAGCTCTCAAACACCTTACATTTACTTGTATGGTGTCAAACAAATTTCTTAAAGCTACGACATCATGAGAATCATGCACACTTTTTACGCTCATTAATTTTTTGCTATGGCTATGAATCACGAGGTCAGTCCGACCGAAGCGATCTTTTAAAAGCTTTACGGCTTCGTCATAATTCGAATCGGACGCCTTCATGCCGCTAATAGTTCTTTTTGCTTCACCTTCTAAATATGAGCATAGGTAGTTAAATCTTGTTACCTTTGATTCAATCTTGTTGGCGACGGTTGTTTCGAACTGGCTCCAGAAGCCGGTCCACTCGGTGATTTCACCGCAAAATTTCGGTAGGACGAGCGTCGGGAGTCGTTCTTCTCGGCTAACGTGACAAGCGGAGCCGCCGGAACTTCCGGAAGTGGATGATTTAGACGATTTTTGGTTCAGCTCCTGAATTTTACGAAGCGCCTGTTGTTTTATTAGGGCGATGTTATCCTCGTACTGCTGATTTTTGTTCGCCTCCGCTTCCATCTCGGCCGCTTCGGTTTGGTGTCCCATGATAATGTCATCGAGTTTGATGAGATTGGGCTCTTTTACCGCCAAAATGGCGAGTTGATCTTCTAATTCTGCCTGTTCCGTTGTGTCGATTCTCAGTAGATTTTGAATCGTCTGGATAATTGTGGTGACGTTCCTGCGAGTTGTGGAACGCACCGTTTTGGCTCTAGTAAACTCGATGTTACTCATTGTTCTTTTTGATGATTAATTTGCCAAATTAATTTAACCTGATGAGCGAGTTTAATTGAAGGATGTTCAACAGTTTTCACTTACCGATGTTTATAAAATCGGTTTTCGCTTAATTCGTTATTGTTATTCGCGAATTGAATTTAACCGTTCAATCCCGCTTAAATATCCAAGTAGAATCCTTATTTTAGGTTTTTCCCGGGTTTCAGGGCACCATGTTGCGAAACGGATAATTTCGGGGAGAGCTTAGTTTTTCGGTTTTTCTCGGGCAACCGACTGAAAAAATTGACCGAGGTATTTTAATTTATTCTAATTGGACTCTGGATATTACTGATGACCATCATTCGCGGATATAAATTGAACCGTAATTTTTGGTTAGATAATTATACTAGTTAAAGAAAAAGACGATATTTTGGTTACTGAATCTTTATTTAATACGTAATTTGCCCAATTTGTGGGAACTCGCGGGTTTATCCGTCCTCTCTAGGTTAGGAGCGGATGCGAAGTGTCTTTTTCTATTTTTGAAAATTTCTATTCAATACCCCTATTGAAGGTTAATGGGAGGGGCGCCATTTGGCTTGATAAGTTGACAGTTGGGTATTCCGCGCGAGGCTACTTACGGTGGTGTTCTACCGTATTTATTTTTCTGGGAATTCCCTATAAGATAGTAGTAATATCGAGCATTTTCTTATCGCTCGGCTTTACATTTTTCGTTTTCTAGAATACTTTTTTCGTTTAAATTTGTTTAGTTTGGATTCAAGTTATTTCAATTTTACAGTTTATATAAAATGATAATACACAATTTTGATTTACATAAAACTTATTTACACAAAATTATTATACAAGTTTATTACACATTTTAATAGTTAATGCCTTAAATTTCGCTACACCCCTGGTTTTACGGCGAATACGGGATTTTCAGTTCGGGGATTCGTATAAGCTGCGTTCATACTAAGCCTTGGAATCGATTTAAACCGTTTTAAAAGGTTTCGCTTTAGTCGTTTGAACCGAAAACCATTTTTTATCAAATCGATTTGATTCGATTTCTTGAAACTGCTTCGGGAACCACCGATAGATGAAGCTTATCGATTTATAAAGATAATGGGTGAACATATGACGCTTAAAACGATTCCTGACGATTTGAACTTCGGTTTAATTTTACCGTTTCAAATCGATTAAGAAATGATAGTGTGATCGTAGTTATATACTCCTGGTATAAACTATACGAACCGTTAAATGTCCCTCTTTGTTTTTATTCGAACCTTAAATTTTCCCAGGAAAATTGTCAAGTAGCGAACCGAAATAATTCTGCGTCATTAAATTCCCAGACTAATTAAAAGAGGGCAAACATCAAAGAATTTTTCATTAAAATTCATAATAAAAATTCGAGAAATTTCTTCCCATACAAGTATCATCTCGAAAACAAGTCGATTAAAAATTCTAAACACGTTGCGTGTGCGCTTTGATGCAAAATGCTATCATATATTGTGAATATTTACCTCTAGTACCTATATCCTACAATATTCATTTCATTTAAAGGGAGGCTGTATATGTCATAAAAAATTACAGGGAGTGTAAAAATAAATATTTTACAATTTAGCCATCTTCAAAATTTTTTAAAACCAAAATTACCCGCAATACTACGTCATCATTATAGTCGTGTGACTATTAACAAAGGTAGCGTGTTTTGGCACGTGATACGGTCACTTTCACGAGGAATTTTTCGTGAAAACCCTCGTCTTAATTTGAAATTTTTGATTAATTTCATTTTAAGTGGAGAAAAATATTTTTTATATTTTTGTCATAATGCGTTAATTCTGAGGTTAAAAACTTAGAATAATTAGTTTTAATACTATGTAAAAAAAATTAAAAATATTACGCATGTCCTTTGAAAAACAAATAGGGACAGCCCCACTTTAAAGTATCAAGAAAATGAAATATCCCAAGGCGATGACAAAGTTATATGTAAGAGATTTTGAAAAGACGATAAAGTAAAGAATAAGTAATATTAAAACTCCCACGTTCTACCAGCGTTTCAAAATTTCAACCTACTCAAAATAAACTTAAGGCCATGTTAAATTTTTAAAATCTTCATCCCACTGTAATATTTTACTAAATGGAACGTGAAGAGGAAAATAAAGATATATAAGCAACTTTATTAATGATTAAAGATTAATTTATTAATAACCCTAAAAAAACTTAAAATAAAATAACGTATTAAAATATTCGAGAAATGTCTTCGAATCGTGGGAAAAAAATCGGAAAGATTCAGATTTTGGTATTTAATATGGAGCTCTAACAGTCCTGATCTTGCAACGTCACATCCTTCTATATCTAACCTCAGTGTCACCCACTCCCATTAGATACACTACAGTATCCACACGTACCCAGAGGGAATGAGTGACGTTCCCTCATCCCTAACTGTTAGCTCCCAATTAAAATTAAAATATCCAACTAAACAAAAAACTCCCAAACTTTGGCTTTTTAAAATATACTCGACACGCGTTGTTATACGCACGACGATATTTAAAGTGTGCTGTAGCACGTGTTGTGTGGATTTTATTAAGCCAAAGGTGGGGTGTCTTTTGATTGGTCGAAGGTCTTCCTTTTAATTCTATTGGTTTAGAATTTTTTTAACCATTCGCGAACAAGTCTTATTTGTAGAAGTAGAATCAAAAACACATTTTCCTCTTCACCCTCCCATTAAAGTTATGTAGTAAAGATAGAAATATAAGTTATCTTTCAATTTAAAATTAATAATTTATGAAAAAATAATTAAACTGTAACTATTAGTTTGTGTTTTAGAATATCCCGTACCACTTCCAAAAAGAAAAAAAGTACGAAAGATTTCCAGGAAACCTTAGAATAACAAAAAAAAAGTACTTGAAACACAAAGGTAGGAGATTTAAAATTGAATTTTTGGCCACTTCTAAAAAATAATAATATACATATAGTTTAGAAGAAAGAGAGAAAAACCTATTTCAATATGGATTTTATGAAAATGGTTTTCTCGTCCATCCTTTTCATCCCCTTGGGGGTTGGCACTCAAAACTCCTTGTCTTTTTTATTCCACCCTTTAATATTTTTCTTTTTTGTTGACTCAGTTCCCTCTATATCTACCTATCTACCTCGCAAGTATCCAATCAAGGTTTTCTAGGGATTATTATTTTTGCGATTATAAAGAAGGTTTATATTGGATTCTGGAGCACCTCATTATAGGCAAGCGTGCCCAAAAATCTTCCTTCCTAACGCGTTTTATCGGAACACCAAAGCAAAATCACTACAAAGACTTTGCGATTTTAGTTACAAGACCACCATAATCATGCTCTCGTTGTTATAAGCATTCCGTAGAGTACCCACAAGCCATACTTCCGGTTTAATATATCCAACCGGAAGTCAGGGTCAACTGATCTTATTACCCCATCATGTTTGTACTTATTTTAAAGCCAATGACGAGACAAGTACGAATACGACTTCATTCCGAACTTGAAAATCGATTACGAAAACAATATAAAAGATTTACACAGCTGCATTTATAACTAAAGCACCATCATAGTCAGGTTGCCGTCGTTATAAGCATTCCGTAGAGTACCCACAAGCCATACTTCCGGGTTTAATAGATCAAACCGGAAGTCAAGAATCAGCTAACCGAATTACCCCATTGAGTTTGTACTCATTTGAAAGGCAATGACTAGCTGGTTACGAATATGACCTTTAGTACGAACTATAGTACAACCTACAGTTAACCAAAATCTAAAGATTAAAGACTCAAATACTTGGTTAAAAAAAGCTGAAAGAAGGGGTTTAATTTAAAACTGAAAGGTCCAGAAGTAAGAAGAACAGTTTCATCAACTACGGGCTATCTCTCAATTCCCGAGTAACATTTATCTCCCGAGAAGGTTTCGATCTCAAAAAGATAAAGATAAAAAAGTGAAAAAGGGGATCGTGATATCGAACAGCGTTTGGTCCATTAATTCCTAGTCCTGAGGGGGTGTCCGAAAAAAGAAAGGGGTGATGTAATAGAACTCTTCATTAAACTTTTATAATCCGAGATAGGCAAGAGCCCCCTTTTTCGATTAAGGAGATTCTAGCCACCTTTCAGACTTTTTTGGGGGATTGGAAAGAAATTTTTCTTTTATCAAAGCAAGCTGTCTTCCCAATATCAGGCTGAGGGGAAAAAAATTGAAGATGGTATCCCGATAAACCCCTTGGTCTTTCCTACAAAATTACCTTATACGTGAAACTTCTATAAACGTAAAATTAATTTTACGCCGTTTTGCCGTTTAAAGACAAAAATGGGGAGGATTCGGGAACTAGCAAAGACTAAACGAATAGAAAAATTTCAAATCGTTCATCAATTTTCTTTTCAAAACGCGAAATACTTCATCTTTCATCCAAAAGAAGTCTATATATATATATATATATATAAAGAATGAGTGTTTTGCCAAAAATTCCGAATTTGGAATAAGCTAAGCTTTGTGGTGAAAATATTTTGAATTAAGTTTTCAAGAATCAACCCTATCTCTCAAGGATCTGAAAATTCAAATTTGTCTTGAAAAAACAAAAAACCCACAGTAAATATGAAAGTTTCTAATCTCCTTTGCGAGAAATAGGTTACATATTTTTCAGTCATTTTTTTGTAAACACCTTTTGGACAAAACTGCGCTAATTTCAATATAGGTTTGGACTAAATTCATATTGCTACGTAAGTTTTAAATTTATTTCTAGTTTAATATTTGTTATTAAATTGTTTAACTGTTGGATTAGGCCTATTTAAACGATAGATTGTATTCTCCCTTTAAATCAGGAACTGAGATGCATAATATAACGTCAAATTCTCAGAATAATACCAAAAAGCATAAGGTTTTTACTCTTTTCGTGGGTAGGTTGTAGACCCTGGAAAGAACGGAATTCATATTTTTTTCCATAAAAATATTACGCTTCGTAAAGTTCGTTTCCATACAACGGATACAGGCTCTTATTATAAAAAAAAATAATAATAATAAAATAAAAAAAAGAGGTAGCAAAACCATTTCTTCCCACATGAAGTCGGAGGGGCGAATAGCCTTTACAAGTCAGAATATCATTCCTGATCGCGTCATACTTGATTGATCACTGTTCCCCTTTGTCAACGCTCCCAAACCAAAAGACGTCCCTTCAAAAACTACTAGATTTGCTTCTTTTTTCTTGAGCCTCATCCCGAGATGGACGGAAAAAAAACTAATGGAGTTTTCCATAAGACAATTTTTGACAAAATGAAACGTTCTATATATGGTTCAAAAAAACTCAATGAAGAGTTTAATATCTGGTCGTTAATATTTAACTTTAATTAATTAAATATTTGGTTAAGAGGGTTTAAATAACTTTAGCTCCATAGATACAAAAAAACTACAAAAAATTCATGTCAGTAATAAAACGAAGCTCCACCAAAACAATTATTATTTTATATATAAAGCCATAATTTGAATAGAACTTAATTTTAACGAAGTTCAAATCTATTTAATAAGAGGGTTTAAATAACTCTAGGCTTCCTGAAAACTAAATCAACGCTATAGTTATGGGGAAACCAGTAGCCGGCCGCGTACAGAAGTTGTAGAAATTAATTCCGTCCTATTGAAAGTCATTGAATTGGCAAATCCTCCCATTGAGAAATTTACATCTTATTGTTCGAGCTTCACTTAAATGGACCGGGAGAAATGGCGCTCTCCCCTCTTCAACTAGCTCTAAGCCGATTTAATTCGACCCGGGATAGGAGAGGATATAAAGGGGTGCTCTTAGAGCTACCCCAGTACAGTTTCCGTCCGTGAAACGAACCGAAGAGTTGCTCTTTTAAAGGGATAGTATAAAGGAGATTTTCTGATTAAAAATTGGAAGATTACGCGTACATCAACTGGTTAATTAAATCTTGAACTAAAATGATTAAGCCATGAACTTAAATGTTTACTACTGTGACCGTCGGTCGTAGCGTTTGAACTGTCTTGGGGCACCTGCGCGCTTATTGGTCGCGTTCAAACACAGACGGCCCATACTCTTTCAGAGCAGACGACAATAACAAAATCAAGACTGTCTTCAGTTTTCAATATTCTTGAAACCTTTTTAAAAATATTTAACAATGTCTATACCAAACAAAAACTTCACTAAACTGGGAAAACTATCCCTTTAAGTCAATTGGTGCAGAGCATTTCAAGAAACAAAAACTAGGGAAGTCCAAGAGGCTTTTCAAAAAAGCTAATAGGGAAGGGTATTGTTGGGGTCATTGGGATCAACTTTCACTCGTGCAGGGATAAATCAGATGTCAGCGCATCGTTGAAGCGTACGTAATCCGCGAGGAGAGGTTAGGCCGTTTCGCTAAGCCTATAATAATTCTCGAGGTACCCTGTGTTTTGAATGGGCCCACTCGGATCATCATCTTGTTTTTCCAACCCAAAGATTTGTTTAGGGTTAACGTTTAGGGCTGGTATCTAAAGGTTCTCCCAGCGTGTAAAAACAAAAATCAGATACGCTATCACTCGTATAATTTATTTTAATTAATAATTAAATAAAATAATAAGATATGCTTTACTTAGATCCTTGGCCAATTTTTAGTTCCCCCGTTTTTGGCCACACTTTTATTTCTTGATATTTTCCTGTTTTTGTCAACATTATAATTCCCTGATATTTTCATGTTTTTCCAGTTTTATATCATCCCTGGGACTGCCGCGCTAAGGGGTACCCAATTAAGGAACATAATTCGGCACTGACAAAAGAATGTAACTTAGGATAAGATCCCTCTCCACGCACTACGCGTTAGTGGTCGAGTATTATATAGGGTTATAACGATAATTTCTAAAAACCCAAAAACCCGTGCTTATACGGAAACGAGGCATCCAATCTCCGAATAGCGAAAGTTCCCAGGAAACTAGGGATAAGAGAGAAAAGAGATTTTGATTTTTGAAGGAGAGGGATCTTCCGGAGCGGAGAACACGAGACTAAAACAAGTACAAAGCAAGGGAGCTAGAGAGAGAACGGCGGATTCTTCCGCCCCGTTAAAGCTTGACGTATGATAGCTCCGAAGAGCTTGACACGAATACGCATTCTACATTCCTCCGTTTTGCTTTAAGCCTAAATGAAAACATCAACTATTTATTTATAGACTAAACCGTAATTAAACGAAAAACGTATTTAAATCTATGTTTAAATTATGATCAGATTCGTAATCAGCGCATCGAGAGCTTTAAAATAAGCACAAACACGATAAGATTAATTGAAATTTAAAAATTTGACATCACGTGACCGGTACTTCCGGTTTGGTTAGATTTATTAGGAAGTATAGGTTGTAGGTATTCAAATTGAAGTTCACAACGCGGGGAATTCTAATAGAGCTACAGTGTAATTGTACTGAGATTCCTCGCGTTGTAAACTACACTGTAGCTTTAAATGTAATACTGTAAAGTCACATTGAGAAATATCACAGACTCACAGATACTCGGACGAACTTGTTATACCTTAAGGGTTATTTTTACCGAAGTTTTATATGTATTGCTAAAAACAAGAGACCTTTCATTTTCGATTCATTATGAGGGAAGAAAGAAAATTGTGCTGAATCTTAAATCTTTTAGGGAAGAGTGGAGGGCTGGATTTTTGAGAATAGGAAGAGGGCCATTATACTTCCGAGTAGTTGATTGAAGTGCAGTTTAAACCGAGGCACGCGGAATTTTAATCCTAGCTAATCATTTCTCAAGGAGGCACAAAGAACAAAAGAAACTTCGCAGGTGTCCTCTTATTTGCGTAACGCTTTAGGTGATTTCTAATTGCTGGCGTTATAATTTAGCAATTCAAACGATATATGTTTGACTTTCGTTTCGGGTAATTTGTTTTATAATCCCAAACATTAATCTAAAATTACATTTATCTAAGCATAAAATTAATCAACATAAAAACACTCAGTCATCCAGTGGCATTGAAGCAAACGATTGAATATGAACCTCTTAAAGGGAGAATGGGTGGATCTCCAAATAACTTCTAGATACCACCATGATGCCTAAATGAACACTAAAAGCATCTCAGTTCACGTTATAATTTAATTTTTGATTTGGTTTAAAGTCTGGTTTAGATTACTGATTTTAAGTGACAGCCACACTTTAAAACTTAAATTTCATTTTGACCTATTTTTCATTTCTTATGACTTTTAACGCAAAAAAAAGTACAAGAAACCCCTAGACGAAAGTTAAGACCACATTGTTGTTGTGTCAATTCTCAAATCTAGAAAAAAAACCTAACATAAAGGTCAAATGACCTTGATCTGATGTAAACTGATCCCACCCTAAAAAAATACAAAACTAAGAACCATTTAGAAAAATCAATAAGTTAAACCAAAAACAACGGAGATCTCAATACGTACAAAATATAGATTCTCTATACAATTACGAGTTTCAACACAGCTCAGCTTTGTACGCGAGGAATTCTAACAGTGATTCTCATACTTCAGTGACAAGTGGATTGCAAAAGCTCGTGTCTTTCGGAAAATACGCTTTTAAAGCGGAAAAATTGAAAAGGATTTGAACAAAAGTGGGATCAAATTGGGCCTAGCTATTCTAGAAGTGAAGGACTAAAACAATATCAGCATCGCGAGAGAAGTAGCAACAGGAGTTGATATTATCCGGAGTATAATCGAGAATGTTAAGCAAGCTCTGACGTCAATTGTTAAACCACGTGACTGTTCAGAAACCAGGCTAGAAAATTGTTTTGTTAGATGGTAGTACACTGGGAAAAATTGAGATCTCACGAGGCAAGTTTTTTTCGAGAGAGCAACTGATTGAGATTTGAGAGCACTTTTTCACTTATATGATTGGGGGATGCAATCTTTTTCAAATTTTAGGTGAGTGTACCCAACTTAATACAGCCAAGCCCTCTATGCCTTACTCGATAATGGAGGCGTTGCAAGGCTACTAGTTACTCAAGGGGTTTATTAACTCATGGTAGCCCCTTTAAAATAAGTCTATTCTCTAGGAGTAAGGGTTAGGAAAAAGCCTCGGTTAAATTGACAGTTGGCCCGTTCTGGAGGGATGCGCCAACTATATCCAATAATACGTAACGAGGCTTTCACTTCTGCTCTATGGATCTATAAGGAACCGATTCAGTTTCGAGATTACATTGCGTACAAAGCTACACTCACTCCTCAATGAAATCTATGACTATGGGGTGCAAGAATTGTCTATCTGGTTCGTCTATATCTTTTGGAAAAAGTTCCCGATAAGAATCGACCCACAGGATGAAATATTTAAGATTTGACAGGTATATGTGGTCGGAGAATTTTAGTTAAACAGTTCATTTGCCAGAAATAATACGGGTTTTAAACCATAAAATGGCGTTAAATTATGTTGATTATAAATTAATATATATGAAATGAAATAATGAAATAAAACCTCGACTACTATTACGCTGCTTTAAAAAAATTACGAAAAATTTTAGTATGTTTTCCTGCAAGTCAATTTTACCAAAATGTGTCATTATCCTTTTAAATATGATTCATTTTTAGTCAATTTATTTAAAGTATTAATGAAAATTAAGGGAAACATTGTATCGAATCAACTATAAGCACCTGGCTCGAATTTTTGCCATTATCCCTAACCATTTTCTGGGTTTTTAGGCTGGCTAAGCTGATAATAACATTTGGAAATTCATAGTTTGGTTTATCAAAAATGTTTTAATTCACAAATTTATCCCTGGACTTTCTTTGAAATGTTTTAAATCCCTGACTTATCCTTGACCTTCATCCCATTTTGGAAATCCCCTACATATCGCAACTACCTACAAAAATTTACATACCTAACATTCTAGAAAATATTTTAAATCTTTAACTTTTTGAAAATATGACTTATCTAGATTCCATACCAACCCTGAAGTTTGCAACAATTAAGTTTTGAGTCAAATCTAAATACTACATTTTGACGTAATTAACTATTTAGGTACTACCAAAATTAAAAACCACGAAATGTGAGACTACTTCTTAAAATACCGTAGACATTAATTAAATAGGATTATTCGAAATTATTACAAAATTCCTCCTATTAAAATTATTATAATGTATTTATATTTCATTACGAATCAAAGTTCCCAAATATCGTAGCAGAATTGCTTAAAATAAGATGACCTTTCCCTCAAGTTATTACTAGTGATAGCCTTTTCGTAGCCTAAAGTTTAATAACAGTGTAAGATCAGACCGAAGCTGGTTATAACTAGTAGAACGTTCCAAAAGGATAAATCCTCTATGGAAATTCCATCTACTTCCGATATGATCTCGGAGAACGCAGCAACCAAAAGCTAAAGCTGCCAATAAATGTCCCCGCACAACGATCTATCAAATTCGTGGTAGCAAGAAAATATTCCTCTTCCTTTTCGTATATAAAAAGACAGGGTCGTGGGTCAACGAATAAAACCCCGGCTACCCACACGTCCAGTGATTCCGTAACTAAGAATCCACGGCTGCGGTCACTACCGAACTAAAACGAAATTGATACGCTAGAAAAACGGAAGGTACAAGCGTGGTACGAGTGACAGGGAAAGGCGAAGGAAATGATTCGCCAAAAATCCCTTATTATTAATGCATGGAAAACAGGACTAGTCCCTCGTGTACGTAACGCTGGCTAAGAAAAACCACCGGGGCACCAACTTGGCAGGTCATAAAGTTTCGAGCAATACGTAGTGACTGATTGGGTTATTGATAATTTACAAGAGCTTCCTAGCTTTGATGTTTCATACGGTGAACTATATGGTAAAGGGTTACGATATTAAATTATGCACCCTACAACGTACAGCCAACGAAAAAGCGATACCATAGTGATACCTTTTACAAATTTACACATAATTAAAAGCCTAAGGCTTATACAGAGTTACAAAGGTGTATAAAAACTTACCAACTGGAATACGAGCCCAAATTTGAACGTTGTCCCGCTAGTCCAAAGTAAATGTCATCACATTTATGCAGATGAAACACGTGGCTAAGGCTTGGCATTCAGATGTTGGGTACGCGACGTAGTTGTAATTTTTTGCAAGGCACCTATAGATAAAAAGTTAGATTATGTTTTGCGTAATTTATCACATAGAACTTTGTAATATACCTTATTTTGTAATAACAACAAAGCTACACTTAAAAAAACTACACTTACAAACTTAATTTAAATAGCTAAATTGTACTCTATAACCACTCCAAAACTTTAGCGATAGCAGAACAACCTTTGGGCGGAAATGACTCGTGAAAATAGGAGGCTGAAAACAAGTAGGTATACTGCGCCACGAAACCGGAAATGGCGCGATTTTTAAATTAACTTACTATTCTTTTTTTCATAATTGGCTCAAGATAAGCTTACTAATCAGTCCAGCTTCGACGAAACTGACTAGAGACCCTTAATTAAAAGACCAAGGCCCGGGAAAAAAAGTATTTACGCAAATAAACCTTCTGAATATTCATAAGGTTAAGTGTAAGCGTATTTTAATCCTGATTTGGGCAAAATCAATTAACGAAAGAGCCAATTGGGTTAGAACGGGAGATTTTCGAGTGTAAACCTATAGCGCGGTTCTTTGTGCAGGACCGAAACCTGGCGTTTCCGAGATACAATTCAAATCCTTTAATTGAAACAGTGGGGCTGGTACAGTATTTGAAAAACAAGGGAAGAGGCCCCCGAAACCTCGAAGCGGGTAGGGAGCGCTAAAGGGATTCGCGATACTCTGGCAAACCCTAAAAGCGAGGGTCGCTAAGCCTAAATTGAATTATTCCGAGTACTGGAAATTTTCTTAGATTCAACCAATTTTATTAAAACATTGCCTTTGAATTAGTAAAATAAATCTAAAAAAACTTTGTGTTTTTTAGCTTTTAATCAACTTTATAGTGTCTCTAGAGATACCGCTGTACTTTTGCAATGTTAATTCTTCTTATTTAAAGTTTAAACTACAACAAAGAAAAAGTATTTTTCAGGACGTAAATACTTATAGAGGACCCATATAAAGCTAGCCAATAAAACCTGGGTCGGTTCCTACTGCTAAAAATGAAAGGATTTGGACACTAGACGCTCCAATGGGATTTTTTCTTCAACTTAGATATATATGTCCCCCCCTTTTTTTTTTTCTATTTCAACCAGAAAGGGGATAGCAAAAGTGTCCATATTCCCCAGGGAGCTGACAATTGGATCAAAGTAGCTAGTAGAAGTCTGTTATTTCTGATGGAGGGCTGACGTTACTTACCAAACTATAAGACTATTACATCCTAATGCCTATGGTCTAAAAGAATGAGTAACGGCATGAAAGAGCGAAGAGTTAATTTCCTTTTGTAACCTTTGTTAGAAGTTTGGTTTTTAAATTTAGAGCTACAACGCATTTTTATTTGGATTTCCCTCGTTATAATCTTTGATTTGAATACCTACAACCTATACTTCCTAACAAATCGAACGAAAGTTTACGAAGTAATGGTCATTTTATTTGAACCTTATACTCTCTTCAGACGAGGCGTAATTAGCCTGGTTTAGCCAGATTTAACCGAGGTTTACATAGCCTTTTCAGTTCAATAAACCTCGGTTAATTTTGAATAAACCATGGTTAAATCTGATTAAACCGGCTAATACGCCTCGTATGAAAAGGGTATTATCGTGTTTTATTAAAGCTCACAATGAGCCGATCACGTATGTGATCTTATTACAACACAATTTTTAAAATTTCTAAACATGGTATACTGTCTCTTACAGTCAAGAAGATTTTGAAATTTCAGCAGACATACAAAGATAGAGATAAGAAGGAGTCTGGCTTTGAACGTGATGAAATTTCAACCAAATCTAACTGTAAGTAAAAACCAACGGTACACATGTACATACGTGTATATATTTATTACTTAGCTGAAGTAAACCAAAGAAAAATAATAAGAAAAGACAGACAAAGAATAGCAAACCTAACACCTTTTATCCAAAAAAAAAGAAGGAAAAAAAATCGAAGTTTGGTCCCAATGCGGGACCACTAAATGCCTATCTCAGTTCGTGCTCGCACGAATAAAGAAAGAAAAGAACCGGCCTGGCTTCCATAAGGATTATGGTGTTGGATTTAAGAAGCCTTTTGGCCCAGAGATTAAGCCGCAGTAAGGGACTCTATAGGCCAGAGACTTTCACCCGTTGACAGTCTTAAAAGTTTCTCACACTTTCTTTTCCTTTCAATAAAAATCACCCATATATTTCAGCACGCGTAAAGATAGGAACCTCTCTAACCCTAAAAACTAAATCATCTTAAAATGAAGACTTCAAAAACAGGTTTGAATCTTAAAAGTTTTATGTGTTTAGATGGAAAATCTTTAGAATTGGTTTTAAATAAAAAAAAAAAATCTAGATCTTAGATAAAAATTTGCGCTAATGTTGATCCTTTTTAGTTTTAATGATGTAACTTAAACTACGACACGACTAAACAACCTTTGATGTATACTAGAATTCATTTCAATATCCCGACTTATTGCAAAAGAGATTAAAATCACTTTATACAAAAACCTAATGAACTTATGGACGTCAGTTTTTGTTGTTTTTCTCCCCCAGTTGAGATAATTGTCCATTTAATAGTGAGCTTGGCTAAGTTTGGACACTTTTAGCAAGACTGGTTCTCCAGCATAAATTATTAAATGCAACAGATGAATAAAAACGTCAGGGAACCTCATTAAGTTACTTTATCACATTCCTAAGGTTTTTAAAATTTTAAAACTAGCAGAATTTGGCTCTAATATATTTCTGGTAAAGAAAGTGAAAATTTAAAGTCATTAACCGTATACAACAGCTACGGTTATAGACTTTAAAAAGGTCCTAACGTTGTCAAATAAATTACATTATTAGCTTCAAAAGTGGATTTATATTCATGGTTTGAAAAGGTTTTAAAATAGTTTGACCGTAGTATTTAGAAATAAGAGCTACGGAACCTTGGTTTAAACTGCCTCAGAAATTTCCGAATGATCTGATTGTGTGCATTGAACTACAGTGGCTTTTCCGGCTCGTTTTCTCCACCTTAAAAAAGGGGATTAGAGAGGCAGACGTGAGGTTCATCTTCAATTTAACGGGGGTCTACTAAAAGACACTTCGTTGGGGGAAACTTTGCGGTTAATAGCATCGAAAGTTCAAAAAAAGGTGCTAGTGTGTTCTCAACTTTTTTCCTTTCTATAGTTCTTTACAGACAAGAAATCGTTCCTTATATATATAAGGAAGTCTTGCGGTAAATTTCATCTTGATTTGTTAGCACGTGTGTAGTCAAGTTCCCTTAGTATATATGGAAAACATTTCCATGAGACGTAACTAACTTACTACCTTTGTACGCGCTGCTAAATCAACACGATATTGAAATAAATCAAAAGGGACTGATAGAAGTGTGCCACTTTAGCCGCGTTCATACTGGCCTTTTCTCGAATCGATTTGATTCGATTTCTCGAAACTGCTTCGGGAAACAGTTTAATACCGATTCGCTTTCAACAACCGATAGATGAAGCTACAATAAATCGATTTATAAAGATAACTTACTAGAAAAAGTTAGGCTTAACTGGTATCCATGAAGAATTGGATATCTCTATATTTTAGTGTATGGATCACTTCTCTCAAAGAGAAGTATTATCCATTTCTGATTAAATCTATATATCTCCGTGGCCTTGTTTACTTAGAAGTACAAGGAAATCTATGGCTTTCGCGTGATGAAAACTAAAACTAATTCCTAAACATATAGTTTTACGCTATATGGATGAAATGCTTTTAACGTTTGCTCCTTCGTAAATCCTCTTAAAAACTTTCGCGCCTTATAGTGTTTATGGTGTTTCACCATTGGAGTGATCCGATTCGGTCAATTTTCTTGTTTTATCTTAACTATTTGGCTTATTTTATTTACAGGAAAGAAAGTTAGAAAACTCAGAAAGTTGGTTATATATCATTAGAAGTAAAAAAACTTAAGAGAAAGGAAAGAAATAATTTCTAATGGTGTCACATAATTTATCATTTAAAGTTGTTTTTTTCAATTAGAAAACTTTAATTGGTTAAAGCAGAAGCCGATGAAACCCTCATTTGAAGTCTCTACTACTCTTCTGTTTTACTTGGCATATTTAAACGATAAGGAATCGTTAAAAAAAATCACTTGTTGCTAGGTTTCATTCTCCCAAAATGGGAAATTTTGATTTTCGTTAATGCTCATAAGATTTTAGTTATAAAGATGATCAAATAAATATAAATTAAATATTTAAGCCTAGAGTTCTCTGACATTCGAGTGTCTTTCAAAATAAAGCACCCTTTCCTTTAATATAAACAATAATGACAGCCAATAAGATGCCCAAAGAAGATCCTCTAGAAAATCCTTAGACAATTATCCCGCTTCCAAAGTTTCTTAAAAGTTTCTATCGGAAAAGCTCTCTGAACGTGAGATGAATCAACGAGACTGTTTTCCCGTGCTTTTTCAATCCGCTCATGATTGTGGAAATCAAGTCACGTGACTGTTTCCTCCCTATCCTTTTCCGCCAGGCACTCTTTCTCCTTTCAAGCTTCGTCAATGTCTACCGGAAGTTCCCACCCACTCAAAACCACCCCATAGTTCTTTTTTTCCTCGGTGGGGCGCCAAAAATTTGGCGGGAAAACTCGAGGAAGAGCGCCCGATGCTAAAATAGATTGAATCAACAGCCAATTTCCGGTCTACCTCAATTTAAGGGCCAAAACCTGACCCGAAAGTCAAAGCGGGGCCATCTTTTTTTCCTTATTTTTGCATTCCCTGTATATAAGCTTGGTCAAGATTATTTAATATATCCCCGAATAAGCTTCCATATAGCTTCCGGTAGGAGAAAAACAGGGATTTTCATCCTAAAGGTAGGATGAGAAAATCGAATTGGATTGGAAATTGAAAGAAAATTACCTTAAATGACAAGATTCGCAGTCGTAGGAGTTAACTTATCTCAAACTCTACTTTCATTGCATGCTAGCTACATTTTTAAATTTCATTGCGCAAGATAACTAACTTCTTCGTCCAATCTCGCTCTAAGCTAAGCCTATTTTCCATAGGTTATAAAGCTAGGCTGTCACATGTTTTTCAAAGACTTACGCAAAGACTAAGCATATGTATACAAGACTGTAGCTTTGATTACACTAAAATGATTACGTTATTGAACCATATTTCCATATAAAATACTACTAAAATTCCATTTGGAACTCGTGAAATATCTGTGACAGCCACGCGAATAAAATTATGTTGAATCTTACTTTACACCTTCCCTTTGAGTATGTGAGTAAACTTCTGGCTGGAATTAATTTGGGGGTTCTCTTTTATTAAAAAGGGCCGGTTCAAGCCTTGGCCGTTGGTCTTTAATTGAATGTATTGGTTTTCTCGGACAAGCTCTTAAGATGCCTATAAGATTGAGTAAATTGCTAAGAGCGAAATACTTTTCCCTAAGGACAAAAAAGGGGTGGAAAAAGACGAAGGGGGAAGAGAGAGAACGTTTCCTTTTT
This sequence comes from Odiellus spinosus, assembly GCA_963920705.1. NCBI lineage: Eukaryota > Metazoa > Arthropoda > Arachnida > Opiliones > Phalangiidae > Odiellus > Odiellus spinosus. The sequence continues at coordinate 19,180,242 of OY987229.1, read as the reverse complement.
GTATTGGATCTTTTATTGACAGGGTAATTTAATGACGTAATTTGTTAACCAATAAGAGGGAGTTATATTGGCGCGCTTGAGTATTATTTTGGCTAAATATTGATTTAGATGGAAAGTGAGAATGTTTGCTTGTGGTTTATCTTATAGCCGATATATAAACAAAACTTTACAACCTTTTGGTTTAAAGGCATCTCCATCTTAATATTTTTAAAATGTAATTTTCCAGGTATTTATATAGGGACTTAGTGTCTATTTGTCTTATAGCCCAAGGAAGAGATCCACCCCTCAACGCCTAACAAATATCGTATTGGGTCTCTTGATCTGATGTTGCTGACGTGAGTGGCAAAAACATTTGGTTGTTCTGGTTAAATCGCCCGTAATACTAAGTCAACACTAGGATCGCGTGAATATTAAGAGTGTACAGTTTATTCTCACGCGTTGTCACGTGATACGGTAGCATTTACGCGGTCTGTTTCATGAAAGTACTTAACCCAGAAATCCCCTCTTCTCTTTTGACACTTATCTTTAGTAACGTTCCAAAATCATTCTACGTCATCATGTGGAATTAATAGTATGAAAAAACTAAAATCATTACGCATATACCTTAGGAAAAAAATGATGACAGCCTCACTTTAAAATAAATTATTGCTAAATTTAAAATCTTAAATAAAATATTAGCCATACGAGTTTATGTTAAGAACTTTACACACTAAGACGTCTGCTTAGTTTGACTATATCTAAGCCTTTTCTAGACCTATTCTTAAATAAATCGAAACCAATATTCTACCAAGTCGTGCCTATAGGAGGGCATTCATTATTAAGAGCCTTGACGCGAGAATAAGTCACCCCACACTTAAGCCTAACAAAAAAAGGCTTAACTTTGATAGCTTTTAGAAGTATCTTGCCGCCGGCAATGCCATAGTTTTGATGAAATCATTTCCGGTAGGGTGACTCAGCGGTAAACAAAATTTATCCTAGACCATATAATACACAACCCATATCTATTATCCATAACTTTCCAAAAGTAACTTCTCTCAGAGTCCGATCAAGAAAGCAGTATGGGTTAGTCCAAGCAATTCGAAGCAGCGTTTGCAAACTTACGACTTACACCGAAGCTTCGCACTCGTCTACCCAGTTTTCACCTTTCTCCTACATCTATCTTGTTAACTCAAATAAATTGGATAGACTGTAATTTCCCGTCATATATATAAAGTATTAGCACTGTATCTGAACCTTAGCTAGTTTCGTATAAAAGGTCATTTCATATTGACCACAAAGTCCACCACTATAATACGTCGGTAAAGGTATTTCTAAGGCTGACAAGTACCAGTGTCTTCTAGGGTCAATAAACGGGATACGATACGGTTTCCTATAAGAACTTAATGGACTAAGGGTGTGGATGGGAGGAGGTTTAGTTGTAGGGGTCAAAGGCCAAGAGCGCGGATAAGTTCAAAAAGATGTAAAGGTTCACTGGTTTAGAAACAATACGGTCGAAAGGCTGGTAGAAAGAGATAAGGTATAATCTTTCTCCCAGCCTTTCAATTTATTGCCTCTATTATAGCGAGCCACCGGATAAACCATAAGCTCATCAGAAGATGAAGGTTCAAAAAGCCTACCGCGTTTCTCAGGTGTAAAAATCGCTTTATTCCTGTTTAAGAGGGATTAGTAAAATAACTAAAGCGTTGGAGGTTTGATACGCTATTTATTAAATCTATAGTATAGAAAAAAGTTACCTAAATGTCAACTTCAATTGAGTTCGTGGACAAACGGCTTTCGGCTAGTCTTTTTAACGAAAGTATAGGCTGTATCTGCGCCAAATGACGCGTTAATTGGCAGTTAATTATCAAAGTGGCGAACTCAATTCGCTAAGCCTAAATCAGTTCCGATAAAAATCTCGAATCAGAATTGCTAAAACCAATAGGGAAACGTCTAAAAATTTAGTGTGAACCAATTTAAACCTAAAGCTCGCGCTATTTTATTGAACTGTCAAGGATGAATTTACGGAACACACGTGTTCACTAGAACTCAGAGTATCTCCCCCCTTGCCCAGGATTGGAAGGTATCAAACACGTTTGTTGCGTGGTTGCTCCTTCCATTGTTAATTCTTTAATGATGATTTTTTATAATCGTCTAATAACTCATTGGAGATGTTCATTATATTACAAACGTATCAAGCAACAGACAGACAACGGAAGGGATAATAATAACGAGCCAGTAAAGGATGCCTCGCTTAAAAACAGCAACCTTGGAAAAGGCGTCAAGGTGATCACGATTCTATCTATACTCATCTATAATGGCAATAGAGATAGGAACGAGAATAAAACGGGCTTACTTCTTGGAAAACTCGAGACCATTAATTGCGTCTTCTTTACGCTCGGAAGCTTTTCGTCACCTCGAGGCCGGGTTATGTATATAGTGAAAATAAAGCGTGGGCACCGCGCAAATTGAAGCGCGATTTAGTTCTAATTTGGCTTTTCCATCGCGCTCTCCTTATAGACCCTCTTTCGCTAAGCCTCGGCGCTCACGCGCGTTAACTCGCGACTGCACGGAGCCAACCGATCAAGAGAAGCTTGACCTACATCTTCTCCGGGTTCATTACAGATGGAGCCAGGCTCTCTTAGACGCGATTTTAACCGAAGCTCCATCAGCCTAGGGCTACGAAAAGCGTCGGGAAACTCCTCGAGTCTTCGCGCAAAATTGAAAATTATTACCGCTTGGATTAGTAAAAGCGTTAGCCAGAAACACTGATTTTTGCGGCCCGGTATTATATTAGAAACTAGAATTTATTTTAAACCTCTCCGCCTCTTTCCACGCTAGTAGACGGCTTAGAAATTAAAGGGAAGATGGAATAGTTAAGATTTAAAAAAAGTTAGCCTGAAATATCAAGGGATTTTCTATGGTTTGATTATCAATGTATTTTCTATGGCGCCTGTAAAAGTGTTTCAGCACTCGCGCACCAAAGTTGTGGAAGAAGATAACATTTAGGGGCGAAGGATTAAATGTATTTCCAGTTAGCGCCTGTAAAAGTGTTTCAACACTAGCGCACCAATGTTTTGGTCAAAGCTATCATTCAGGGGCAATTAAAATATTTCGGTAGTGAGGTTTAAAAATATAATCTAAATTTTACCAACTTAATCTTTTACTTTTTGATAAATAAAAACTACTATCCTGTATTAAATCAAATGGTTTACATTTTTTACGTAAACTTAATGTAAAATTGATAATCCTTATTAAAATTATTTTCCATCTAACTTGTCTTAGTCTAGTTTTGAACAGTTTTACGTAAAAAAAAAACTATTTTTAATGTAAACTGTCTTATCCTTTTTGTGCGAACACGCTAAGCCTAAATCTAACTCTTTTCGTGTAAACACGCTAAGCCTAATTTTAACTAATTTCGTGTAAACACGCTAAGCCTAAATCAAACTAATTTCGTGTAAACACGCTAAGCCTAAATCAAACTCTTTTCGTGTAAATACGCTAAGCCTAAATCTAACTCTTTTCGTGTAAACACGCTAAGCCTAAATCAAACTACTTTCGTGTAAACACGCTAAGCCTAAATAAAACTAATTTCGTGAAAAATGATGAAGCCAAAATCAAAGGGTTAAATTTAAAATTTTAAATGTAAATTATTAAATTTAAAATGGCTAAACCTAATATTGTTCGTAAAACGAGATAAATGGCTATGTTCAAATCAAAACATTTCAATGTAAAATTCATAGAATCAAACGTTTGTGAGTTGACTAAAAATAATAATGGAATTTATATATAAATCCAATATATTATAATTAAATATAATTATTAAACTTAGCGCAACATTAACCGTTATTCATTTAACCTCCCCTTTAAATCAAAAATATGCAAACAAATCGTACGCGAGGGCTCATAAATACGAAAGGTTTCATTTCAAAGAGCTATTTTGAGTTGGTTTTCTAGTGGGAAGATAAACAAAGAATGACTTACCACGTAATCCTGGAAATTTTCTCTTTTCGGATGTTATAGTGATTTAAAATCAAGATCCTCTAATCTAAACATAATTAAAAAAAAATACATATGTAAGTGGTATAAAAAATGGTCTTTTTTTAATTATTGGTTTTTTAAGGTCTATATCGGCGCGCTGTAATACACATTTTTCATTTTTTTTTCTTGTTGGGAGTAGTATTACTTGTGGTTGTATATAATAACATCATATATTATTATGAATTTCAATCTACTGACTTTTTACGTTATTCTAATGTATGTACAATTATATCTAGGTAATATTAATTTTAATAGGGATTAGAAAGAAACAACCAAAAATAACGATTATAGGCGTTTTCTACCGGCAAACGATGAGGTTTTAATTAGTAAACTAAAGCCTGGTTCATACCTATAGAGCTAAATGCGTTTGGTCAAGTAGCTGCGGTTCAATCCGCTTTGAAAATAACGAGGCGGGGAGACAAATTTGCTGACAAATCTTAGAATAACGCGATTAAAATTATACTTTCTGTCAAAAATAATTAGCCAACGAGTTAGAAACACGATTTACTAATTAGTTAGAATTAATTATTTATAATTTTTATATTCTGGCCATTTTTTAAAACAACGCTAAGCCTTGGTTTAGGTCGAACCGTCTTGTCAGCGTGTGAACTTATTTTGGCGGGAACGAGGCTTAACAAAAACAAGTCTAGTTCCCGCCACAATTATACCTATCTTTCGAGTAAAGCTCGCCAATCTCAGTTCAGCCAATCAAAGAGCACGAAATAAGCATGATATTCCGGCGCCATTTCAAATTGACCATAAATAAATTGAAATTATTTTTGATTTTAAAATCATGGTAGCCAGGTAAAAATGGTTTTATTAGTTACTACTTTAACCTGCAACGTTTGCCCCCAAGACAAGGCTTATATTTGTAAGTTTTTTCATTGCTTCTTTCTCCCTATTGAAATTTATATCCTAGATTATGTTAGCAATTTATTTAAACCATTTATATTGCCCATTTTTAACGTGTGAAATTTTAGCATTTTTTTTTTTTTTCATTAAAAATTAACGTAATTAGGGATTTATTCATTTCTTTTCACATTTCTTTTTTTTTTTTCTAAAAATATATTTTAACTTTATTTACAATTTACATTTTTAGAATGTAACTACGGCACGTACTAACTTTTTATGGGAGGGTTTTTATCTATATCTAATACCGGAAAATTTGAATATTTGAAACAATACCATAGTAGGAATTTACTACTAAAATCTAATAAATTTTAGTATTATCCCCGCTTATCCTCGCATGGTACCACCAATTTCATCCTATAATTTAGTACTTTTTCTACTATATACCTTTCGATATTAAAATTAATTGTTTAATATACAGAACTACTATAGAACATTTGTTTAAAAAATGGCGCTCCCTATATCGCGTGAGTAAGCTACAAAAAAATTGGAGCATTTTGTTTTTTAATTTTTGTTGTATTGTCGTGGCAACCCTTGATTGGCTGAGTTATGTGACGTATTGTTAATAACGTCATCATACTCAATCCAAAAATGGTATAAAGATTTATCACTTTTTTTTTTTTTTGGAGATTTCATTTTGTAAAAAAATTGATCTTTATATGTAATACCATTTTAATTTAATTTTAGATTATCTATAAGCTAATGATTTTAGGGATGGGATCTTATTGTATTGCTATATACAATTAAGGCCTATTAAAGAGAAAGTGAAACGAAAAATTCGTTACATTTTCAAAGGGATTTAGTCGATATTAAAGGGAGAATGAAAGGCCAAAATGCCTAACATTAATGAGAAAAAGAATAATATAACTCACAAAAAATATTTCGTTATTTATAATCAATTTCCAAAGTTCCGAGACTTGCAGATGCTAAGCCTTGGCTGCCTAGCTCGGCGAATTAGGCGAGCACGAGCCGTATTTTTTTTTTTTTTTTAATATTCCCGTCTGATCTAGTCGCCAATCACGAGCGAGTACGCGTATTTTTCAATTACGCGTACTCTCTCGTGATTGGCGACAAGAACAGCCGCGAATATTAAAAAATACAGGTCGTGCTCGCCTAGTTCACCGAGCTAAGCAGCCTAGGCTTAGCATCGGAACTTTGGAAATTGATTATATAATAACAAAATATTTTTGGTGAGTTATATTATTCTTTTTCTCATTATTTTAGCATTCTTAATCGATTAAAAATTGGTTGTTTCGACCTTTCATTCTCCCTTTAACAATTATAAAAATTAAAACGTGGAAAAATTAAGATTAAATTTTACATGTCACCCTCCCTTTAATTTTAAGTTGGATAAAATAAACCATTAACGAAAAATTTAATGAAGTTTTATAAACACAAAAAATAATAAAATTTGAAAGATTTAAAAAAAATTAAAAATAAATATTTCAAAAATATATTTTACTTTAAAATGGTTTGATTTTTTTTTTTCCAACTTTCGACCAAAATATTTCTCATATTTTCTTGAGCTAATTAGAAAATCTCATTTGAATACTCTTAATTACGTTTCTATCTAGATTTTTTTCTAAGCCTTTGTAATATACACGTTAATTAGTTTAGATACGAGGAGGCAATTTTACATATTGCAATTGTTACTTTGTTTTTCATTCGACACGATTACACATATACTACTATTCGAGTCTAAGTTTATGTACAATACATTTAATTAAAACTAATTAACCAACTAATTTTTAACTTGTTCCGTTTTAATATTATATAATTATTTAGGGGTGTTAATTTATATATTTACATATATAAAATGGATTGTCGAGAAATTTAACGAAACTTAACTTTCATTAGTTAAAAGTTTTTTTTTTTCTTTTTTGCTTATTTCTTTTTTTTTGGGTATTTGTTTAAAAAATATCTAATTGGACCCCCGTTTGGTACGCCCCCTTGTCCCCGATAGGTCAGTTTTAAGTTCAACACAAAAGTACTTCACAGTTTTACACGCACATATCGCGAAAAAAAGAGTGATTTTGGGTTTTCACTCGCAATCGAATTGTTTATAAATTTAACGTGATTGGTTAAGATCATCTGGTGACGTAATCGTTACAGATACGACCCAGTAATATGTCAGTATATATAGCGTTAACGGTTCCTTCCACGTGAAATCGTGGTTGTTTTCGGTGTGAACGGCCACGCCATTGGCTGGAAGTATCCACCACTTGCGTCTCCACCACCTGAATGGCAGCGTAATTCGTATATAACAAACACCTTAGTTTCATCGTAAAATAACTTCTTTTGGCAATATTAGGAGGTAATTATAAAATGGAGTGAAACTTTAGAGTTCTAAATCGGTAATTAAGGCGGTAAATTACCTGGGTATAGGTAATTAACGGGTTTCTACGATAAAATTACCAAAAATATAAATTATAATTTAAGTTTTTGGTTTAAAAGTGAACAAATTGGTAAACTAGGTCAAAGTTCAACGTTTAAAACCGTCTACATGTCTACTTTTCAAAAACTATTCGTGTTTGGTGTCGTTAAGGGCATGTTAAGGTAATTTTTCATATCTAAGTTACTTAGCCATATCAATGCAAAGTCAAATGGTCATGAAAAACGAGTGTATGTGTCAGAAATCTGAATTTTGAAAAATTGAAAGTGAAATTTCGCTTTTACAATTACAGAAATGCAATTACGAATAAAATCCCATAATTAGGGTCATTTTAAAACCTGTATAATGCTAAAAGTAGTTAAAAAAGAAGAGTGCTATCACCATCTATAAATCGAGTGAGAAAATCGTTGAAAAAGACCCGTTTTTGAATGACTTAACATATTTGGAAGCTTGACCTGATATTTTATGAGTTTGTACTAGTCATTGGTCTAAAACACACCCTATTCGAGCGAGCAATAACGATCTGGATAAAGCCTTAAAACACACAATAAAGATTCTCTTTCCATCCACACAAAGACCCCAACACCTATAAAGTATAAACTTAGTCCACAGTTTCTTCCCCACCCCATGGAGGCTTGATAGTCAAAATTACGCCTCATTAACTGAGGAGGAAAGGATATCATATATTAAAGAGGCTCTTCGGGAAAAAAAATATACCACACAATGAACGACAGAAAATAACCTATAACCGCCCAACTAAGCAAACATCAACCTCAGACCTATGCATGTCTATATTTCAACATGAATTTTCAGAATGGGAAAAGATGTGATCCGTATATCTCTCTATAAATTAACCGATCAGGGAGATAATTGGTAACCTATCTTTGTACGGTACTGAAAATGTAAGGTTAAAGGTATAATTTCGTTTCTTAATAGCTTGGAGGAATATGATGGAGGAGTTACCGACCTTCAGGGTTGCTAGTTGGGCATTTTTAATCAATTTTTCTTAAATTCCAATCAAACAATTGAGATAATTGTTTGATTGGAATTTAAGAAAAATAGGTCGAAATATTATATTGGGCTTGAATTTAAAGAATTTACGATGGCAAAGTGGTTTTTATTTACATTAACCGCTTTTTCGTTTGACAATACCATATTCAAAAGAGCCTGGATATAGTGTTGAATGTCTATAGGCTAAGGGTTGATACACATTAGCCTGTTTTGAAACGTTACGTGTTTTGCGAGCCAATCAGCGTTCACAAGCTGTCAATATCGAACAGAGACTATAAGGCCCGCTTTCAATCAAGATTTCTTTGTCTAAAAAAGTAACTTTTTCGTCATAAATATGGAAATTTACCTTAGTTATCTTGAAACTTTACTTTTTGGCCAAAAAATCTCGATTGAAAACGCGCCGTTATAAGTAATCTAGAACAATATGGGCCAACTTTAAATAAATTTAACCTATACGAATATGGTTCCGCCAACTTATAAACACTTAAAAAAACCGGAAGTCCTCTACCATATCCCTCCCTGTAAAGTCTTCCTTTCAAAAACGGAACCAAATTGCCCTCTCTTCTTTGAAAAGGTGTTCATTTTTTTCTTTCTTTTTTCTTCATTAGAGACGAGCGTTTACGAGTATTTAGCGTCCAAAAAGAGGTCATTCTTCATCGAGAGGTATAATTTACACGCCATAACGTGGGAGACAAAGAATTACCTCCTTTATACTGCCTTATATGCAGTATAATTTAATGAAAATATTCTTCTATCATAAGTAATATTATAGATATAAGTATGACACTTGTTTCAATGCTAAATTTCTTAAAGTTGTTTCACTGTGTTAGATAGATACATTGAGCGAGAATTGAATAGGAAAAATCTTTGGTCTAAAATTAGTTCTTTTTGACCAATCATAGAATTTCCTGAATGCAATGTTACATTAATAACGGTACATGAATTAATGTAAGTAGGTGAGTGTTAAGTCTTAAGCCTCGGTCCACGAATAAATTCGAAATTTGGCGCTAGGGTTCTCTACCACAATCGATTTAAACTGGTTGACTGTTAAAATTATGAATATCTAAACATACGCCACGACTATAGGTTTTTATTTAATTGTAATACTTATTTCTATTATGCTACTTATGGTCCTAATTTTTGCGGGAGTCTCAACGCCAATCACAAACCCAATTAAAGGAAAACTATGCCTAGACTCTGAAAACAAGTTATTCTTAATCGACTGTTAAAATATGCGTAAAAACATTATCATTATTCGTGAAAGGTTTCGCTGTAATACGAAGTTAATTATCAAAGTAGCGAAATTATGTTGAGTCTTTCAAATGGTTCGTGAATCAAGAGATAATCCTGCTAACCCTATTTTAGGAGTAAGTTTTAAAATTATTTCTAGTTAAATATAGGGGAAAGTTTCGTGTAATTGAATATAACGTAAAAATACAATTAATTTCACTTTCAATATGTCAAACCCTAGTTGTAAAATGCTAAGCCTAACTGTTAAACCGACCTTTATAGGGGTCAAAAGATAATATTTATTGAAAATAAAAACGGGATGATAGAAAGGGAGTTATATATCCGATCTTGAGGAACAGAGAGAGACCACAAACTGCACGACGAAGGGATAAAAGAGTTTGTACTATAACAATCACCCCATGATGGTGGTACCTAGATGATACACATGTACTCTTAGAACTTTTGCAGAAACTACTTTATTCCCAGCGAGATTTAACACGGCGTATAAATCCGCCTTACGTTATCGTTATAGTTTTCAAACTGAGCTGTACGAACCCAAAAATAATACGAAACTATTTCTGTTTAAGCCTAGTTTCCGTTCCCTTCGTTCCCCTATTTTTCTTTAGAAGCAAACATTGCTCGCACACAAGACAGTTTACGCAAAGACTCGTGAATCACCAGTTTACTCTGGTTACACTAGGAAACCCATCAACAAAGTGTAAACATCGTATGAAAAACCACTTTAAAATATAGGTAGACCTATATATACATTCAAATTAAACTTGAAAACTTTCCAAGCTATGAAATATAACATTTTCCGGGAATGAGAATTTTTGTGTTATTTTAAAATGTATTATAAACCAAAGCAAACTTTTTATCTACTAGGACAAAGCAGACGCAAAGTTATTTCATGCGAAAATGTAGGTAAGTTGTACTGTACGTATTTCAGAAACTCACTCATGCCAGGGTTTTTGGTGCAGGGTATCTCGGTTAAGTGAAAACGGTTTATTTTTCAAGGGATTGTTTCAAAAATAAATAAAAGGCCATAAAGTTTAGGACTAGACACCCTCTGCCCGTAGAAAACACCTTCTCTAAGAACACGTGATATGGCTAGCCAATAAAAAACCATTTAGATTAGGTAATATTACTCCGAGAATAGCTTTTTCCCCATACTAGGTTTAATTATTGTACTTATGATGATATTAGGTAGTGTGTCAAAAATTAGTGTATAAGTATGCCAAAAAAAAAATGCTTTAAACCTTTAAAAAAAAAAGCGGGAAACATTAACCAATAAGTTCATAACTAATCCACGTGTAATTATACAAAGGCTTAGATTAATGTGGTGCAATTAAAATTATAACAAACAGCCATAAACAATTAACCAACAACCACAAGTAACTTATTTACACCTCGCTAAAAAATGCGCATGCCTATTATATACGTTTTAGTTCAGACTAAAAACGTGCAACAGACTTTAAAAAGCCAAGGCTTAGCAAAAAAAAAGTAATATTCAAATGGTACACTTTACCTTATGGAAATGGCAGGCGCATTTTCCTTGAAGAAAGTCTTTGTATCTGGCCACGGTCATGTTGAATGTGTCTATGACCTCGAAATTGTAATGTTTAGCAAAGTAGGCCAAATCACGGTTATGAAATAACAGCTTGCGTTGCTCTTCCTGTGTTTGAAATTAAGAAAAATGAAAATCAAAATGTTTTTAAAATTTACCACGGAATAATAGAATTAAAACTTCAATTAGTTTCTTATTGGACTTACCAGTGATAATGATCGAAGACCTTCAACCATTTGATGAAAACCTGACCCTAATGATTTGACGAACAATCTGATGCCTTGTAAGCGTTCACTGAAAATACAATATACACATAATTAGGCTTACGATTTTGTAAAATTTTGTCGGTTTAGGCTTAGCGATATCCGCTCTAATTCTAGTCTTAATGCGTAATTATTGAAAGACGAAAAACAGGGGCAAGATTTGCAGGGTGACCAAGGCTTACCGTTAGGCCTAAATACAATTTCAAACAACTTACACTTTCAAAGCTTTCAAGAGCATCAGTAGATGTTGAGTGGCTAGCCAATGAACTCCGCCAACCACTAGTACCGTATTAGTGTTATTAGCAACTGGACGGGACCTAAGATCGGATAAATTGACATATTTTTGGTCATTTACCAATTAAAACAATTAACAATGTATTTAATTACGTAAAATAAATATACGTGGGTTTAAATTAACTTACTTTTGTATTAATTGGTACACAGCCTTCTCAAAAACGGGTCGTTCTTTAGTTGGTAGCCAAAATTGAGGGTAATAGGCGAAACTAACGGCTGTCCGGTGGTCATTTAGGTTATCGTAAACCCGAATATCGTGGGTCTTGTCCCATTCCGTTAAAGTCCCGTTTACTCTTTCCATGATGTATTCCATCATTCCGCGGTTAGTAGAATCCCCAATGAATAATAACTAGACATTTAAAGGTTAATTATAATAAATAATTAGCTACATAAAATATACTTTTATATATATATTTTTTTAGTTTCTTAGGGCATCATCACAAGTGATGTGGTATTAATTAGCATATTGTTCAGGCCTAATGAATGTCCAATTTCCTGTAGGATTTTAGGTCTAAAATAAACTGGATTTAATTAATCGTCTATATAATTTAGAAAATATAATTAAGCCTAATTCGGGCCTAAATCACTAGACGAAGGGATATAAAATGGTTGTAAAAGAATTGGAAAATGTTATAACTCCAAAAGAATTAGCAAGCTACAAATGGTTAGTACATGAAAGTGGCTACAGCTAAAACAGATTCAGAACTTATATATTAATACGAAATTGAGCAGAAATTATAATGTACCTTTTTGTGCGCTAAGCAATTGGCCAAAGCCGTTTTACTGAGAACTGGATGTCGGCAATGATACGGTTGCCATAAAGCTTCCCTCCAGTAGCAGGTTTTCCTATCGACACACGCGCGACATGGTAAGATCCAACGACCAGGCGCGTCACCAGCGTTACAAATACGTTTCATGGAGGCCCGTGTTACGAACGTTGACCAATCAGTGGCTCGGCTAGCGTCTAATTGGACGCCGCAAGTTTCGTGCGGTGACATCAACATTTCGCATTCCTGTCATTAATAAATACAAATAAAACGAAAACAAATTAAAGTTAAGTGGAATTAATTCTAAAGATAATATTTTTAAGCGAGAATTATAACTATGTTATAATTATTTAAAGGTTAATTGCTTCACTATAAAGATTCAACTCAAAACTTCGTACCTGTGTCAAACTGCATACTTGATGAGGTTCTCCGGGTTCAAAGGGCAACTCTCCATAGGTTACGTCAAGTCTCCTTATTATCAGGGTATACGTATTGACAATCCAAGGAGTTTTGTGCGAAACGTCAACCACGTGAAATACAATACGGTTGTCACCGATTCCTAAGGTATAGTTGGTAAATCTGCGTTTCGTGAAAAAAGAAAAAAAAGGAAAAGGAAAAATAAACTAAAAATTTAAATATTTTCAATTATGGACTGGAATATTGAATAGAGAGATCTTTCACATTGTGTGTGTCCTGTAAAGTTCTTTACACTTTTTCTACACGAATCTTATACCCGAAGCATTCACGCTTGGACTAACCCGACAAAGGGGATAGAAGGGAGGCGAGAGAGAAGGGTATAACAGAGTTGAAAAGGGGTTTCATGCATAATTCATCGTAGCGGGACCCAGATGGGATCCCTGTCGCGTTTAAGGTCAAGAGAGTAGACACCTTTGACACCCGCTCGTGATGTATTACCAGCTAGAGCCAAAAGTATAAGGAATACTACTATAACCTTTATTTTTTTTATTTTAATACCTTTCAAGCTATTCTTTTCACCTCACTGATTCGATTATCCGAACCCCTCACTCCGTCGCTTACCCCACAGGAAAAACCTTTTAATAATAATTACAGGATGGTGCAAGCAGGCGGGTGAAAGTATTTCTATTGTTAAGTTCCGACTCCTCGCGCGCTTATTGTAACTATTTTCGATTTAAACTGATCGTGCGGATATCGTGCTAAGCCTATTTAACATAGATGAGTTTGAGTGATGTTATAAGGTTTGAAGTCTTGTGTCAAACTTAATTTTAAAACTTTTCACCTAAATACAATTGCTAAGACTAATCCAAAACATAAAAAAAAAAATTTATACTAGGTATAATTCAAAAGCGTTTCGCCCCAGATATTTGCTAAGCCTAACTCAAAAACGGTTTCAATACTACATTTGCTAAGCCTAACTCAAAAACGGTTTCAATAATACATTTGCTAAGCCTAATCCAAAAACGGTTTCAATAGAAAATTTGCTAAGCCTAAATCAAAAACGGTAAAACATTTGCTAAGCCTAAATGAAAAGCGTTACACTGCAATATTTGCTAAACCTAACTGAAAAGCGTTACACTGCAATATTTGCTACGCCTAACTGAAAAGTGTTACACTGCAATATTTGCTAAGCCTAACTGAAAAGCGTTACACTCCAGTTTTTGTTAAGCCTTACACAAAAACGAATTCACTCCAATATTTGCTCAACCTAACACAAAAACCATATCTTTCCTAAACTTCTACCCATCAGGAAACAGTCTTCAATCGAGTTTGAGTTGAATAGGCTACAGAATTTCAAAGCAATTTCTTAAGTAATGCACTTTACCTCAACCTCTCCTTCGACGTATAACGTCAAACAATCAGTTTCGAAAAACCTTAAAATATATCAGGCATCAATCTTAAGGAAAATACTCCAAAAACCTTCGTATAGATACAATTTACTCGAACCCTATTTGCACCACGGTCACGAAGGCCCATAAAACACGCCGTATACTTCAACAGCTACCTAATTTAACACGATACGCGCTCCCAAAGAGCCAAAGAGAACCGCTGGCAATTAAGACTTTTAATAAATGGTTATAATCTGACCTCCACGTACACCAGGCATATATAATCGTCAACCCCGTTACCTCGAAGAAGGATACGAGCGCGCGGGCCATTGCGATGCACAGGTGTTAAGTTGAAATCAACCTCTCCCTTCCGACCAACAACTATGTTGTAAAATCAACCGGACATTTCAGAACGTACATAGTTCAACTCTCGTATAATTTGCTAGTACCCCTAAGCATTGTTAGGGTTGAAATATCAGAATGGTTTTGCTAAAGATATAATTATAAAAGGGCATAATTGTTTCGCTCTTATGCTCCCTAAATGAATTATACTTGGTTTATTTTAAAGGTATGACAAAATAATATACCCAATCTTGAGGATCATTTGTTTTTCTTGACTCATTAACTTGTAGTTATTTTAAATTTTTAACATTAACATTAATGTAAAATTTTAATTTTATAATTGTCTGGAGAGTTTCACAAAGTCCTAACCGTTAATTAAGTTGCAGAATCAAACTACGTCATCAATAAATAAATTAATATTTGTCATTTTAATTTTTCAAGTTTCTTTTGAACCTATCAACTCAGAGATGTAAAATTATGAATATGTCTTTTTAATAGTACGCAAAAACCAGCTACACAATTCACATGATTCGAAAAAAAAAAAAATTATGACAGCCTAACATTAAATGTTAGTCAAGGTTCTGTGATATGTTTTCTATACTCCTTCCTATAAGTTTTTCAGATTCCCTGGTACGTTTATATTAGAACTAATTTCTTTAAATGTCTTTGTAAAACAACCAAACTCCGCTAAACCTATTATATCTTTACTGTAAATAAGCGTTACTTAGATTTTTAATTAACAATTACGAAGAAACCACAGTCTTATCTATATATCAATCAAAATTTCGATTATAAGACAAAAATAAAACTACTTTAAAAATCTATACTTCACACTCCCTTTAATCACGAGCTTAGCTCGGAATTATGACAAAAACAAAAGAGTAAAATTTCATACAAGCCCTCCTCCTCCTCCTCTTTCGAGGAAGAACTATAGGGGCTAGGAGTCTTTTCACGTTTCGGGTCAATGCAATTAATAGCTACCGGATGTCCGTTCAAACCGAGCCACTTTACGCGTTCATATAGAAGACTCCAACACCACCCCCTAAACCCTCTCTCTCTAACTCGGATAAGAAGGACCACACCCATGCATGCAGGGTCGCGGTATAGACGAAACTAATCCCCATACTTACAACTTCGCGTTTAGAGTTGCAAAATTACCGAAGTTGACAAAGAATAATACAATATGTTCAATCCCATACGACATAAAATAGTTTCACAAAATGTTTACGAACAAGTTTCAACGGTTTCTCAGGATTCCATATTCAGTTAAAACTTTAACAATAATTATTATAATTAAAATAAATTTGATCATTTTGAGACTCTCAGTAATTTAATTAAACGATCGAGAAGTTAAGAATAACCGATTCCAATGAAATCCAGACTTTAACTCTAAAAACATCTCTTTGTTTCACGCGCCATTTCAAAGTCAAACTCTTATTGGCCGCAGCTATTCTGTCTTCATATTTCAAACCCAGAAATTTCTCCCAGCCTAATTTTGCAACTATAATATTTAAACCTCGAATTACCACGAAACCTTGGCGAGTTGAAATAATGTTTGGAATCATAATTAAACCCTCGGAATCAATTAACAAATAATTTCTTTCTGGAGTCTAATATATTTCTAAATCAATTTAATAACGATAAACGAAACTAGGTTGGTTGTCTTTTCATTTGCATAAATATGTTTATCAAAATGTATGACTGTCGAAACACTTCTACAGGGGCCAATTGAAAATACGTTGGAATTTTAGATCCTGAATGACAGCTTCACCAGAAAGTGTGAAGCGCTAAGGACGAAACACTTACAGGCGTAATTCACCTTTACTAACATCAACTAACAATAACTTAAACACCCAGTTTATTTCGCTACGTATCTACTTTTAAGGTCTCATTTTAGTTCTTATTTTAGATAGAAATATATTTTAAAATTTTCAAATCTGAAGTATAACTTGGATAATTTTCAATAACTAGTTCTATAGTCCTGGTCGATTTGCCGGAAATGGGCCCTTGTCTCATAGCCGCGCCGCCATCTTTTTGTAGTAACAGGTTGCCAGACTATTCCTAATTTTATTTCCCACAAACCAAATTCAGGTTGTTAGTCCAACGCTTCCTATATGATAAAGTATAGGAGGCGTTGGTTAGTCTGTAGCTATTTTCACACTACAAAAAGATGGCGGACGATCACGTGACAAAAAGTTTTCCCCGCCAAAATTTTCGCGAGGTTCTCTAGACTTCCGGTTTTGGAAATCGACCAGGACTATTTAGAAAAAAACAGTCTAGTTTTAAACAAACCAATATCTGATTCAGTAGATCTTATCCAATTAATTAGTGTGAAAAAAGCAAGAAACAATTTCATTTCAAATCTCTCTCTCTTTATCAAATTCAGCCCATAACCAATTTAGTTACGTTTAAAAGCTATAGGTGTCACGTGGGGGGAGTTTCCTATTTTTGTATTCAGGGTTCAAACTATAGAGACTAAAGGTTATAGCACACTTTCATTGTTCCTAAATCTGACCCCACCTTCTCTCGTGCCTAAAATAGGAATTTAACCTTTGGTTTTCAACACGTACAAAGCCTAACTTTCTTTCGATGTTTCAAGGGAGCTTGGAAAACTACAACAGATTGTAACTTCATACTATAAGGGATTAAATGTCCCGCCAATTCTTTCAGTGCCCAACAAGAGTCAATTTTCGTAAGAGGTGCCAAATGCCACAACGCGTCCGTGACTCACGTCGCGAGTTTTGAAACCAGGTTGACTATTCAACACGTTTGAAGCTAAGCCTAAAAACCTAACATTTTCTATCTAAGATATCTTTTAGGAGGATTGTAAAAACCCACCATCATAAGGAGGAGTTCAAGATTAGAAAATAGTAACCAAAGATGAAACTAAAATTTAATAGTTAGACGAACGAAGTAAGGGGAAATATTAAAGTGAGGTAGTCACAATTTTTTTAAGATTGACTATGCGTAAAATTGATTAGATATTATTAACAATTCATATTCAAAATTTTAAGAAACATCAAATATAAAATGCCAAAATTGCATAGACCAAATATTTTTCCAACTGACGATGGTTTATTGAACGTAATAGTCCTGGTCGATTTGCCGGAAATGGGCCCTTGTCTCATAGCCGCGTCGCCATCTTTTTGTAGTAACAGGTTGCCAGACTATTTCTAATTTTATTTCCCACAAACCAAATTCAAGTTGTTAGTCCAACGCTTCCTATATGATAAAGTATAGGAGGCGTTGGTTAGTCTGTAGCCATTTTCACACTACAAAAAGATGGCGGACGATCACGTGACAAAAAGTTTTCCCCGCCAAAATTTTCGCGAGGTTCTCTAGACTTCCGGTTTTGGAAATCGACCTGGGGTTCGATTCTACAACTGTCCTTACGAGGTGTATGGATAATTTTTTATCCTTAAAACACGGATTAGTCCTTAGACCTCAATGTCGGTATTCTAGGAGCGTCCTTAGCAAAAATTATCCTGACTAAGGACAAAATAAAGTCCTTATGATAAGGTGAGGGTTAGACCTCACCTTAGAGGTCTAAGGACCGAAAATCATCCTTATTTTTAAACATTTTAAAGATGGCCGCCATCGTAGCTCAGTGGAAATTTTTCGTTTAGCCGCTTAAGCCGACGGAGAAGAATTAGACGAGATTTAAGGCGTCGAAGAGTCGTAAGGGATCGATTACGAGCTTCAGAATTAAATAATTATCAATTTAAGCAATAATTTAGGGCTAAAAATGATAGCGCGTACCTATTATGGGATAGGTTAGCCGATCGCCTATCACGCTCTAGCTATTCCCGTAGACATTGAAGTAGGTTTGTTGCATGGTTTGTTAATATATTTTTACTAATTTTGCGTGCTTATTTATTTTTTGATAGCCTTAAGATTTAGGTTTTGTTTCTTTCGATTTCCAGCTAGTCCAATTCTAAGAACTAAGTTGTCTATCATGTCAATGCCTGCGTAACAATAACATAGGCATAGATCATGTACTTAATTGTTTGGTGAAAGTGGCCGCATAAAGCGTCCACTTACCAATTTCGATTGCATTTATAAAAAATCTAGTACTTTTTTCCATTTTTCTGTTGGAAACGTTTCCTAATCTTTTGGCCATAATTATAGTTAAAATCTCTATAAACTGCTATTTCAAAAACAGTCAAAAACTTGTATCGATAACCCCCGAACGACTAACCCTAAGCCTCGGCCTAACAAATTATTACACGAAACTCGGTGCTCCTCGCTCGAGAGGCGAATTTTATTCCTCAAAGTTTCATTGGGTAAGATGTCCGGAAATACGTCACTAGAGAAAATAAGGAGAATTTTTTCTCCTGTCCTTAAATGTAAGGAGTTTTCGTACGGATAGGTGGTGTAGAATACCGTTATTTTTGAAAAACTGAATTTGTCCTTAGACAATCCTTAGGCGGGAAATACGGATTTATCCTTATTGTTTAAATCCTTATATTTAAGGACAGTTGTAGAATCGAACCCCAGGACTATTACCAATAAATATCTGGATTAAGTACTTTCACGAAAGAGAGCGCGTGAAAGCGACTTTATCACGTGACAGAATGCGCAAGATTCAATATTGGGGAGAATATTTATTTTCAAAAATTTCGAAATGACGATTTTGCATAAAATATGTTTACTCCTAAGGTAATTTTGTCTATGGCATTTGAATAATGTTTTAGCGATCTTTCCGAAAATTCTACTCTAATAGATAGATTAGAAAATTCCCTACAGAGAAAATATCTCCAAGAATGAGGGGGTTGATGGGTTTTTATTACTTCTACTATACCGGTATTAGATGAAGTAGGCTGAAATCTCAAAGTGAAAATCTTTTACACTTTTTCCGGCTCTTTCCTACTTCTCTTACTTCTCTTATATAAAATGTTTCATTCTATTGGGTCTTGACTGACAAATATTTAGTGTACCCAGTTTCTTTTTCCTTTCACATGCCTTTTATTCGTAAAATTCAGTGGTCGCGCCCGAGATCTATAGAGGTTAGGGTTACATCTAGGGTTTTGAATTTCCCAAGGAAATTGAATTTAGCGAAATTTCTACGAAATGGTTTCAGCTACTGCTTAGCTTAGACGTCTCCGTTTCAAAGATAAGAGTGCTTTCGTTTTAAAAGTATTCTTTACTTTATTTAACGTAGCTATACGTGGGTGTACGCGATTTAAATGAATTTCAAATACTTCTCATAGAAAAGCGAAAGCGTAAGCTTGAAAAAAGTTGATTGTAAACTAGACTTTTGAGCGTAGAGGGAATACGAAGAAAAGAAAACACATGTCACATCTCTTATTGCATAAATTAGTTATTGCATTAACTATGAATAAAGATACCCATACATAGGACGAGTTTGTTTCCTTATAATACCCTTACAAAGAAAACACCAAAATATATATTAATCCAAAAAGTATGGACCTAAAGACACTAAGAGCAAGCTAAAGGAAGAAGTGTAAGATTCGCAACCCAGGTTCACCGGCAAAAATCAATCACCCCTTAAAACTAAAGCGTAGCGTGGGGTTTCCTTCTGACAGATTTGCATTAACCCAAATGGGCCACGGACAAATAGGGGAGGCAAGAAAAAAAGTTACCTTTTTTTACGGTGGTGTAACAGAAATGGGCTATTTTACCCTTAAAAGAAGACCTTAAAGTACAAGCCTCAGAAAACTGTATATTTACTTATAGGTAAGGATATGGTTATATTAGAAAAATAAAAAGTTGCAATAAGTTTGGTTTGCCCCCAGCTCCTTCAAATAAGGAAGAACTTTACATTATATACGAAAGACAAGGTATGCGAATCTATATCGAGGGTCGAAGGACAATATTTATTCCTTAGACTTGACCTTTAAGAAGGTAAGAGAGAGAGAGAGGAAAAAAAAAGGTGGTAGATGGGTTCAGTGGGATGGAGTAGCTTACCCAGCGGGGCCGTATTTGTCGTCAATGCGCACTTCAGTCTGACAGTTTTCGGTCACGGCTCCTAAGCGGACTAAGAGGACGTCGTGCGGGACGGTGGCCGTGTATTCCGTCACCAGAGGAGTGAACCGAGGAATCAGACGAAGCTTCGGGAGCAGCACGATGGATGACAGGTACGGCATAGAAGTTTGGTCTACATCGACAAAAAAAAAAACAAGAAAAAGAAAGAAAAATTAGTTTTTTCCGTCCTCGAAAGTCAAAATTCAAGAAAAAGTTCCTAATTTAATCTTTATAGGTTTCAAATAAGACTAAATAAGAAAGTTTTTAAGCTATTACAATCAATAATGATGATGGGTATAGAATATATTTGCCCACACGTTCTCAAGTCTATAAATGAGTTCTTGTTTATACCATCAGCTTGTAAGCGTTCAAAAATTCAAGTAAAAACGTTAAAATAAAGATTTTTTTCGATCCCCGATTTTGAAAAGAAAAAGCATCACCCATTTTTGTTCGAAACAATAGGACAGGGACATCCCCGCCCTTATAAATAAAATCAATAATTCAAGAGTGTTATGGCAAAAACATAGTAACTTCCCATACCTAAACTCTTGACAAAATTGCAAATAACGCAGTCTACGTCTCAATTCTATCTAGTCATGAAAAAAAGACCACAAAGACCCGTGTCCA
Organism: Odiellus spinosus; assembly: GCA_963920705.1. Lineage (NCBI taxonomy): Eukaryota > Metazoa > Arthropoda > Arachnida > Opiliones > Phalangiidae > Odiellus > Odiellus spinosus. The sequence goes on along the minus strand of OY987229.1, from coordinate 19,159,033 downwards.
TCTAATCAAACTTGACGCAAAAATTCGCATTCGAACACCCCGATCGCGCCAAGCTCGTTTTGATATACCGTTATAGGAAAAAGACACCTTAAAATATTTATAGGTATACCCTGAAAAGAAAGAAGAGGCTTTTACATAGCTCCTTAAAAGTAATAAGCCTAGATTCTAGTGACATCACAACAAACTAAAACTAAAACTCAATTAACCGAGATCAAAGATGACTGACGTGAGCATCTCATCATGGTGCCAGAAAACAATTTTAAATCTAATAAATCCATTGTTTCTCTCTATGAAAAGGGATTTAGGCTTAGCGGGCTCAAATGGAAACTTTGTAAATTAACTGTAAATTAACGAGAATGTCTTTCAAACATAGTGATTGAATTTTGGACGCCATTTTACTGAATATTATCCTAAAACGTACGTTACAACTGATGTGATGATGCGATTGGTCAATCGACGCACCCTAACCTTCTCTAGAGAGAAGAGCCGGCATAAAGGTCACTCTCCCAGCGCGAAGCTGACGATTTACTTAGAGAAAGAGTCTGACCGATGACTGCGTGTGCAACCAGAGATTTGCAAATTCATAAATTCGTTTGAAAAGAAAGACCCTGACCAATTTTAACAGTGCTACGAATTAACAACCATGGGAGCCCATATGCAGTAGAAGCATCTGGGACCCCTTAACCCCTATACATTGATATGTCTCGAGGCCCATAGACAGTTGCTTACTTCGCGGTAATTGTTAATACTGATTTTTAAGGTTTCTTTCCTAATGAGCAAGGCGTGGCGAGTTTTACCGCTCCTAGTCTATTTTCAGAGTGTCTTTTTCCTTTAAAAGTCCTCAGGTTGTACCAAAGGTTAAGGGGTACATGCGCAAGAGGGTATTCTTTTGTGAGATGAAAAGCTAACGAGGTGGAAGCTTAAGCACCCTTAACACGGTCGGGTCTATATATACGCCTTAAGAACTCCTTTGTTCTCGAAGGTTCCTTGTCATTATTACTATTATTATTATTATTAGGCCTATACCGAGGCAGTACAAATTTATAACCTATAATTTGTTTGACTATGACGGTGTTAGTGCACTATTATTATACATATATATATGATATAGGGTGCGGTTTTAATTACATTTTGTACCATTATATAATTGTTTTGGATTGAACAATACAATCTAGAGGATCATACTATAATTAATTACTAGCTCACTGTAAACTTGTCTTATTCGAAAAATGTACGCGATTTCTTATATGCGACGCACAGAGGTCGATTTTGTCTACGTTCTCCGCTTTCATATATTAATTCTTGCTCCAATTTATACAAAAATGAAAGTGTACAATAACTGATGTACTCACCTCGGCTGCAACTTGGCAACGAAGATGAGAGCGACGCTGCATAATGGGATGAAAAAACAGAAAAGCAAAATTAGATTTCGTTCTATATCTTCCATTCTTCAAAGTACACGTAAGAATGAATCAGATTGAATTTACAACACGAGCTAAAGTTCGGAGCTCCTTGATCCATACACGTAAAGTTATATACTCTAGTTTTCTTAGACTCCTTTCCTACTCTCGACCAAAATGTCGTCTGTTAAGGTGTTAAAAAATACAGTATAACACCTTAGCAGACGACGGTTTGGTCGCGAATAGAGTAGGGGGAGTTAAAATTAGGCAAAATCTATCTTCCTACGCTGTAGATAGACGCAGTGAAATACTCAGAAGGTATAATGAATCACGTTCATTTGCTAGAACACCCGTGACGTTTACTCCCACGCAAAGGAGCCTCCATTGTGAAGCAACATTTATGCTTCAGCCAAGGCTTAGTTCCCCAATATTGGCGCGAAAAAAGGGGTCGTTTTAAAGCTTAACATGGATACTATAGATACTGAAAAGTTCGTTCTACAAGTACTAAAGTTGAATACATCCCGGGAAACAGGTGGAATTAAGAGTTTTCATGGGTTTCAAAAAAATATCATTTTCCTCAAATTTTCGCCACGTCTGGCTCTACTTTCGTAATCCATTCTCCTTCCTACTTTTTCAGTTAACTAAATCATCAAATTTACAGACTTAAAACAGACGAGGAGGAAGAGGTTCACACTCCTTTCTCTCGAGTTGGCAACACGTACAAAGCTAGGCTCCCTATATATCTCCTTTTGAGATACATCACAGAGATAATGAAACTAAGCCTAAAGCTTTGTACTTTGCTGCCAAATCGAATTAGAATAGAATATATTTCGAAACTATAATCAGTTCGTCGTACTAAAGTTAACAGATAACAAAGCTGATAAATAAGGTGTATTTTTCTACCTTTTTTTTCACTTCCCCAAGCTATCAGTATATTAACTCAAATACCACGAACGTGGCGAACATATTATAGTCTTTTGTAAGAGATGTTTTTCTTTAGAAAATCAGCTTTGCTTGAATTCCTGATTGGATAAAGAGACTTAAGAATTTGCCTAAGTAATATATACATATTCGTCGCCGGGAAAAGTTGGTACTATTTCATTTTCAATAAGGTTTAAAATTAAGTATTAATCCGCCCCGAGCTTTACCATTTATATACACCTACTCGTTTTAAACAGGAACATAGATCTTTTCGTTATATTAAATAATACATTTTTTCCTCAGTTTTTAACGAAAAGAATTCTTCTTATAATAAAATAGTCGTTTGTAATCTAATTTTGGATCAAATCTAATAGTAGTTAAAACCCAACACCCTTCGTAAGGAGGTCAAGGTTATAAAAAAGGTAACACAACCATTCTTCAATATACAAATGAGTTGTTTATACAATTCTAATACCACCAAGTCACTTGTAGAAATATCTAAAATACGGTAAACACCATTAATAATGGACTAAATTAAATTTAAATATCATGTTATTAGTACCCCTCCTCCCCCTTTTTTCTATTGGTCGACGTTTATATCGGTAACTAAAACCTCGTACATACTTGACGGCAAAATCGGATCCCAAACCGGTACAAAGCGTTTTCTGTTTTCCCTGACTCACACCAAGGAGGATTAGACAAGGAGAAGAAATGTGGGGACGGCGCGGTTCCTACTGCGTCGGCCTAAACTCCCACTCTGGAAGAAAGGGGGTAGAGACGTTTCGTGGTAAAATGTTGTCACGTAGGTAAAACGAATCCTTTATGAGACGCGCTAGCTAGCGACCACGTGACAACAGTTTACCTCGAGAATTTCCTATCCCCCCTTTCCACCCGAGTGGGAGGTTGGCTCTTCTCTCTCTAACTCAACGCAGCCCCACATTTCCTCTCCTTGTCTAATCCTCCTTGCTCACACGTTGTCAAGACGCCCCGGGGCCGTAAGCGGGTAGCCCTAGGCCAAGGCTTAGCGTTGCTTTTTTTTAAACGTGTTATTTTAAGCTTTGTTATGAAATTTGTCTCCATCTCGTTATTTTCAAAGCGACTTGACCAAATTGCTTCCCGAACCAACACGAACTGGTTTCTCACGTTGGTTTAATAACCAGTTATTGAAATCGAAGAGCAACGAAGCGCATTTATGTCTATGTATGAACGAGGTTTCGCCATAACTAAAAATGTGTTTGAACTATCCCATTTCCCACCATTCAATCAGTTTTACCCCCTCCCCCTGTGAATTTTTCGTGAACTTACAAATACCAGACTTGTGCCTTGATTGAATATGGCAGTTCAACTTATAGGGAGCTATTATTATATTTAAGATAGACTGACCTGTGACGTTATCTTCCTCTGTTTTATCTTTCGCGAGCGATCGGCGACTATTTGTACTATCATTGGCACTAGTGAACTTCCAACTCGACGAGCCGGACACATTCAAGCTTTTAAACTCGAAGGCGTTCTTCTGAAGGACGGACATGATCGAGACAATGTCTCGAGAGGCGCTGCTCTCCGGAATCCTAATAACGACAAAACACAAAGAAACAAAGACAATTAAACAATAAGGCAATTAAAAAAAAAAATCAATAATTAAAAAGAAAAAGTGTAAATATACCCGTTATCACTAAAAGAATTTCCAATCCATTTTGAGATTTCCTCGGCTATTGAACCGTATCTACTAGGATCAGGTCCTGGAAAAATCTAGTAGAAGATTAAATATAGTTGAGATTAGTTACGGATTTACTTATTTAGATTAAGATCATTAAATCTTAAACCATTAAACACATTTTTGAAATTATCTTCGCATAACCAGTTACCTCAAAAGTCTATCACGTTATCAATCTACGAAAACAACGCCCCTTAGCTTAATACTACCAGCAATTTTAGCAAAGGTTCATGTAGACGTACTAAGCTACTAGCCCATCACTTAAAACTAACCAAAAAACTCATCACCCCTGTCTGCATCGAGTGATTTGGACTCTTCCTCGGGAGAGAGGGACGGAATTTAGACGGGCCACTGATGATTAATTTTTCTTTGGGTAAAATAAGGGTGATAAAAATAACGTATATTACCTGACGAAATCCTCCACTGTTCAGTTGTTCGCGTTGGCTTTGCATTAAGTATTCCAAATCCTCAACGCTCAGGCACAAATTGTGGTTAGTTTGGCAATTAATCCCCTAAACAAATAAAATTAAAAAACTTTTAAATAGAATGAAAAAAAAAAAAAAAAAAAAACCTAAAATATTAGACTTAAAAAAATAAAAAGGTGTCAGTTACACTTTAAAAGAGAACCTGCCAGAACTTAAGCCTATAAATGCACTAAAATTAGTCTAATTTTGTTACAGAAAACAGAAACGCAAAGAAGCCAAAGATAGTTAGGCGAATAAATACATAATGTAATACCTCGTAGGAAATAAAAGTAGTTCACTGTATATAAATATATATTTTCCGCTTCAAAACTTAAAACCAATTGTCAATTCCACCTCAAGTTTGCAGAGAAAACAAAGCTAGGCTTCCTTTACCTCTATCTCAACCAATCACACAGGGTTATATCTTCTAGTACAGCCAACTCGGGCTGGAATTAACTATAAATAAGATCCTATTTCCAAAGTTGAAATTCCTTAGCTTTAAAAGACGCGATAAAAACGTGGAAAAACGGTTTCTGTCTCATTGCTATAAGAATCAGTTGAGTTTTCAGTTGATTGAAACCTACAACCTTTAAAATATTCGGAGAAACCGGTAGGGTTCTATGTTATGGGCTGATCATCTTCTGTAATGCAATTTTGATTTCCTTAAAAAATTGGACCTTTAGCCAATCAGAACGCTCCATTTCCCCATTGAAATAACATTAAAATCGACTCTTTCGAGGACATGTCCCGTGCATCGCAGAACTAAAAGAGGAATTATTTGTTACGGTTAAAATCAATTTTTGCCCCACAAAATTTTTGCCCCACAAAATTTTTGCCCCACTAAATTTTTGCCCCACTAAATTTTTGCCCCACTAAATTTTTGCCCCACAAAATTTTTGCCCCACAAAATTTTTGCCCCACTAAATTTTTGCCCCACTAAATTTTTGCCCCACTAAATTTTTGCCCCACTAAATTTTTGCCCCACTAAATTTTTGCCCCACTAAATTTTTGCCCCACTAAATTTTTGCCCCACTAAATTTTTGCCCCACTAAATTTTTGCCCCACTAAATTTTTGCCCCACTAAATTTTTGCCCCACTAAATTTTTGCCCCACTAAATTTTTGCCCCACTAAATTTTTGCCCCACTAAATTTTTGCCCCACTAAATTTTTGCCCCACTAAATTTTTGCCCCGCTAAATTTTTGCCCCGCTAAATTTTTGCCCCGCTAAATTTTTGCCCCGCTAAATTTTTGCCCCGCTAAATTTTTGCCCCGCTAAATTTTTGCCCCGCTAAATTTTTGCCCCGCTAAATTTTTGCCCCGCTAAATTTTTGCCCCGCTAAATTTTTGCCCCGCTAAATTTTTGCCCCGCTAAATTTTTGCCCCACTAAATTTTTGCCCCACTAAATTTTTGCCCCACTAAATTTTTGCCCCACTAAATTTTTGCCCCACTAAATTTTTGCCCCACTAAATTTTTGCCCCACTAAATTTTTGCCCCACTAAATTTTTGCCCCACTAAACTTTTGCCCCACTAAACTTTTGCCCCACTAAACTTTTGCCCCACTAAACTTTTGCCCCACTAAACTTTTGCCCCACTAAACTTTTGCCCCACTAAATTTTTGCCCCACTAAATTTTTGCCCCACTAAATTTTTGCCCCACTAAATTTTTGCCCCACTAAATTTTTGCCCCACTAAATTTTTGCCCCACTAAATTTTTGCCCCACTAAATTTTTGCCCCACTAAATTTTTGCCCCACTAAATTTTTGCCCCACTAAATTTTTGCCCCACTAAATTTTTGCCCCACTAAATTTTTGCCCCACTAAATTTTTGCCCCACTAAATTTTTGCCCCACTAAATTTTTGCCCCACTAAATTTTTGCCCCACTAAATTTTTGCCCCACTAAATTTTTGCCCCACTAAATTTTTGCCCCACTAAATTTTTGCCCCACTAAATTTTTGCCCCACTAAATTTTTGCCCCACTAAATTTTTGCCCCACTAAATTTTTGCCCCACTAAAAGCTATCCGATTGCTTAAGGGATACTGGGATACCAAACTCTACTTTTCGTTTGGACTATGTGAAATTATAATTATAATGATTGAATTTTAAATTTTATAATAAATCTTCCGTGATTAAATTGACTATATGATTAATTAGCCCGGACTTTCTGGATTAATTAAGTACTTTTATGAAAGATATCAAGCAAAAGCAAAGCAAAGTGCCATAGGCTCCAAAATAGTCAATCAACCATAGTGATGACGTAGTATAGAGGGGAATTTTTGTTTTAAAAATTTGAATTTTGTTTCTGTTCCATTAATGTTTCTGTGTAACAAGTTTTCCAAAAATGGAAGTCAAATTATATTTAAAGCTCACGATAATTTCGTGACAGTCTCCCTTTAAATACCTCTTTGGAGAATTATATTAACTGGACTTGACGCCCATTCTGTTCTGTTTTTTTAATATGAACTACCCTTCTCATTTTAACGTTTAAATTTCGTCAATTTGAGCCGACAGTTAAAAAAAGTAAATTTTCCTCTCCTTAAACAACAAAAACCATTAGTCGTGATAAAATAGTTTCCATAATAAAATTATTCCACGACAAAGAGTACCCTCGGGAGATGTTATCATCAAAAACTGTTTTAAAGAGAGGGTGACATCATTGTTTTGTTTTACGATTTCAATATAAAATATGGCGGGCAAATTAACTAAAATTATTTTAGTAGACAAATCTATAATTTTTACCAAAAAGATTGTGTTTAATCTAACATTTTTATATAGAAAATTACGAAAATAGATCGTAGAGCTTTAGGTCCATCAGTTTTGGTCAAAAATTAAAATGAATTATTAGAGGGTAGTTAATGATAATATTTTCTTTTGGATCAATGACAAATTACCACTCGAATTTCCAATAACAGGAAACATTTGAAGAAGATCATTTTATTAGACTATTCACCCTCCCTTCAACAATTGCTTTGGATAATTTTTAAACGAGTCGCGTGCAAATTCGGGTTTATAAATAAGGATGGTGACAAAAATGTCTGTCTTTAATTGAACCAGGGAGAAAGTATTTGTGAAGGAGAATAAAAAAGTTTCCAGGGGAATCTCCACCTGTAATACTAGAGGTGTAGGTCATTTTAAACACTCTTTGCGCATCAGCAAGCCGGAAAGCGGGTCACGAAAAAGCGCATGCGCGTCAACGAAAAATACATTCAGTTCGTTTAACCCATGAACTGAGAAAACACGCTCGTGTACGACCTTCTCCTTCACAAATACGTGATCTTAGATGGTTCCTTGGTAATGAATTTAAAAGTTAAGGCTTACCAATATTCCGAAGTTCTCGGAGACATTCTCTAGAGAGCTGGCCACTTGGGTGGCGACTGGCGATGGCGTGAAGAGCAACGTGATCATGTCTTCGACCACGGAACGTTTGACGGCGTTGGCTTTAACGTTACCCTCTTTGGCCGATAACCTTAAGTTCGGTTGACCGTTTATGTCGACTATCATTGGCCATAACGACGAATTGAAGACAACGTCCACACCAAGTAGTTGGAAGCAGTGAGGACAACTGGTTTTTAAAAAGATATTTAAAAAAGTTTGACAAATAGAATTTTCAGACCATAACTGGGGTGGTAAATGTAAACGAAAGTGAATAAATTACATCATCTTGAGCTCCAAAAGCTAACAGTTGATGGATAAATTATCACTGTAATTATTCGAGCTTAGAATTTAAGCCAATTGCAATTTCTAGTACAGAACATTTAACTTTTGCCCCTGAGACAGTGATCTTTTAGATAGCGACGAAATTTCTACCTTCATGGTCTTGACAGAAATACATAATTACTGGGCCTAATTTCTACTCTTAAATTAATTTAAAATCTCACTATATAGGTAAATTAATGAAGCTCGTCTTACCGTGTTTTAGTAAACCTCCTTTCATCAGATGGTGAAGGAGGTATTTTGGCCACTAAGAACGCTTCAGCCAATAGCAATGTCTGAACCAACATCTGATCCAACTTATCCGCGGCTTCATTCACCGCGTTATCTCCGTATATCCTAACCAAATACCTCCAAAACTGAGATAAAGGCCAAGCACGTCCTGGTATCTAAAAATACAAACGTAAAAACGACCTACATGTTAAAGAAATTAAGTTAAATTGTATTTTAATTCAGTGAGACGAACTTTTAACCATATGAGATGAACAACACATTTTAAAAACCTTTAACCCCACAAGAACAAAAACTATAACTAAACTAACTCCAACTATCCCATGATAACGAACAAACCAAAATATACAAGTAATCTTACCTTTCTATAACTCCTATTCTGATCGTAACGGTGGTACAAAATGCCGTTTTGGTGCAAATAGGCGCGTAGAGGCGACAATGACGTAATTAAGACGTAGAACCGGATGCTAACGGATCGATTAAAGATAGTAAGAGGGTTTCCGATTAACTGCTGGACTATGGCTTTCTTGTATTTGAATCGGTTGAGTTCTTCTTGACCCGACGGTGATAGAATGTCAAAGGGTCTGGGACCTGAATAACCTATTTTGGCATTGTGCGGTTTTAGTAGCCATTGAACAGATTCCCCCAGATCTTCGGCTGCTCGAACAAAATTTTCGTGTTGCGATGGTAACAGGAAACACAAAGGGTACCATTTATCACCGCCGAAACCTAAACAATATAAAATAAATGTTTTGTTATACGACCCCAAGTCGTATATTTAAATTTAGCATTGAAACGAGTGTCATACTTATTTCTATTTTATCTTTCTTACGCTAATACGATAGAAGACTGTACAGTATCTTACCAGGCATTTTTCGAGCTTCATTCATAACAGCGCACAATGAATCCTTCTTGCATAGAACGTCATAAACGCCGGGTAACCGATTGACCTATAAATAACGAAATAAGCAAATTTATTTTTATACCCATACTCTCGTATAATTTAAATTTTATTATATGAGTTAAATTTCCAAAAATTCCTCAAATATATATAAATATATATAGATCCCATTTGGTAAAATGTCATTAAGCGTATATACGCCTAACAAATTAAAAATCTAGACCCGAGGAAAGAGAGAACTGAAATGATTTCCAAATGGAAAGTAAATGGAAATAAATTCCGTTATAGCCTTAATCAAATTACCGAGGCACTACTATATTCAGCCCCAAGCAGCCTCTTTTAAATGGATAATAATATTTAATTTCAAAGTACTCTAAAACTCGCGAGAAATTCTACTATCAACTTTTTAAAAAAACATAACAGGATTGCAGACTTGAAATATATCAAAATTTAAGAAGAAAAAGCGAAGGTCAAAGGGGTAAGATACATTTATTTAGTCAAAAGCAAAAGAGGCTCGATAAAGTTAAGTTAAATTTTACGTTAAGCAAGGTTATGGAAAACTAAACGTGAATTAGAGTCAAATATCTCAAATTAAAGTTTTTAGGGTTACAATGGATAGTCCATAGTAAAGTGGTCAATCGGGTCAAAGGTCAATCCGGTCAAATATCATATGAAGGGTTAAAAGAATCAATGGACTATCATAATGGTCAATGGATAGTACAAGAGAAAAATGGGTTGGGTGAGTTGGGTCGTATGATGAGACTAGTATACAAGGCGCGTCACATAACCACGGGTCAATGGGGTCAAACATCTGAGGGTTAAAGGAATTAATGGGCTATCATAGAGGTCACAGGAAAGGTCAATGGAAAAGGGGTTGGGTCAAAGACAAACTATGAAAAGATACCACGGTCAATATATGGTAAAAGAGCAATTGAAAGGTTAAATAAATGCACTTTTATAAGAGGGTTGGATGAAATGGGTTTAAATATTCAAAGTATAAAAGGAGCGTCAAAGATTCAAGGGTCAATGGGGTCAAGATTAAAGAAAATTCAATGGTTTAAAAATGAGCATGAAACAACAAAGTCAAAGATATGTAAAAATATTTGATACGTTTCAAAGTATTCTTTGTAAATAAAAACCAAAAGCGCGGATTGATACATAACAGTAAGCTTAATAGAAGAGGGAAGCAGTTATAGTTAACTCCTTTTGAATAAGAGTATATAGTGGCGATTGGAAGCTGGTAAATAAGCCTTGGCGAATTAAATTTTCCTTGGAGACTCCAACCAGTCAGGGAGTGATGAGAGAGAAAACGCGCGACGAGGGGAAAGAAGGAAAAGTTCTGGCTTAACGACTATTTCATGTTCAAGTGTTCCCTATCCAATACTTTTAACGATATATATATTCTCTCAACGACTGGATTCGCTTCTGATCTAATTAAGATCATTAACTAAAAGGAAATCCTTCGCTTATATAGACCCTCATATACGCGTACAGAGCAAGCGCTTGCCCCACAGATTCTATTTCCGTTTGGGGCGCGCCCCTAGAATTTAAAGTAACAATGTCACCGATTTATTGAGAAAAATCAAATGGATTTATAAGAAAATGTTCGGAAACCGCGTTTTAAACACTAATTACAAATATCATTTCGTGTTAATATTAATTAGGCTAAGCCTACATTTAGTAAAAAATAAATAAATTAGGTGTTGGAGTTTCAGAAATGTTTGGAAACAAGTTATTTCTTAAAAAACTGTCCATCCAAAAGAGGTAACATTTTAAAAATAGGTCACGAAAAATATTGAAATGTTTTCCACTGCTTTTTACAATAATGGTGACATAACCACTTTAAGCGAGGAAAACTTAAGAATATGGGGCTGAAATCTTCAGGGTCCTTTTTCGAGGTTTACCCCATTAAACTAGTCAATAACGTGATTGTCTACGAAATAAACAAAAGACAGAGAGTGCGAGAGAGATAGAGTGAAAGAGATGTCCCGAGGGACTCGAGTGGGTTTTAAAGATCTCGGTGAATCGGTGCTCGCCTAATATTTAATGGGATTTCCTGTTTATAACTTTAATTTTGTTAAAACCGTGTTAAAGTTTCTTCCCGCCATTTACATAGGGCTATATATCTTACATTCACAATTTAGAGATATAAATTTAGTTAAGTAGGATAGCTAATTGAATTAAATCGTTATCAAGATCGCTAATTGAATTAGATTGTTATCACGATCGCTAATTAATCTTACTAGATCATGACCAAATCTTGATTAAATATGGACTAAAATGACCAAATCGTGATTAAATATGGACTAAAATTATTAAAACATGATTAAATAATGACTAAAATGATTAAATATTGACCAAAATGATTAAATATTGACCAAAATGATTAAATATTGACCAAAATGATTAAATATTGACCAAAATGATTAAATATTGACCAAAATGATTAAATATTAACCAAAATGATTAAATCGTGATTAAATATTGACCAAAACGTTGAAATCGTGATTAAATATTGACTAAAACGATTAAATCGTGATTAAATATTGACTAAAACGATTAAATCGTGATTAAATATTGACTAAAACGATTAAATCGTGACTAAACTTAAATCCTAATTAAAATGATTAAATCATGACTAAACTTAATTTGTAATTAAATTAACTAAATCATAAAATAAATAGTAAAATCAAGTGATTATAAAGGATTAAAGAATAAACATAATATTAATCCGAACTAACGTTGAAATAACTTTGAACTTCAAAAAAAATTTAATTTAAAATCCTAATTTTCGGTGCTCTTCAACACGAAAACATAATTACAAAAAAAAAAATGCAAGTATAATTTGGAAACTCGTATAGCCTAAAAAAGTAGATAAGTTTTAGACTACTAAATTAATTAGGTTTCAATTTTCTGAAAGGTATTACATTTTCCATTACATACTAATTAGGCTGCTAATTATTAATCCGAGAAAACTAAAAATTATATATTCCTTTAAAGATACCGTGGGGCTTAAAACTTCCTATTGGGTTTTCTTCGCAAAGTCAACAATTATATGACTAGAAAAACGGCGGTAGTTCTCAAATTGTACGCCCTAATACGAAACTGATTCATAATAGAAAAGCTAACTATACTTTTAAAATATTTAAATCCGTGTGTGGGCGGCTGGGAGCTGGAGGAAAGGCTTTCAACGAATTAGAAGAGATCCATCTCTCCATCATACGCAGGGGGATTTAAAATTCAAGGATATTCTAGAGTCACGAGGAGCGCGAATAAAACATACCGAGTATCTGTTTCATAATTAATGTTTCAGGACAAGGTGGAAATGATGAAGTCTTTATTTACTTAAAAGGGAAGATGTATCCACGGAAACCCTAAAGGGTGGGTGAATATGAAAATGAAGTCATGTTTTAATTCAGTTTTCCTTCTAGAAATGAGACACATTTGCGTGGTAAAAAATCCTGGAAGTGTATCTAAATTGCACAAAACATTCGGAAACCTCCTAATTTTGGAATTCAATTAAAATGAGAATTGATTTCGTACCAAGCTCGCGAATTTATCCTTCAGAATTTAAAAAAAAATCCAGTTTTGCGAGAGATCAATTTGGCGAGTCAGGTTGAATCTATAGTTTCAATTTTTTACTTTAAAATTACTAATTCTCTAGTTAAGTTCCTTTTAAACCTGAAATTACTAAACCTAAATCAAATATAATTCACCTGAGATTGCCGTAGAGCGTGGGATTTCGAATGCGTGGGAAGTGAAATAAATTTTAATATCTTTACAGGATCCCTTCAGTCAAAACTCGGGAAACTAAGGACGTGGGAGTTCTCATCGATTTCACCCTAGTTAATATTTAGAGCAAAGATAAACAAGATTCAGTATTTCATCCTCTAAAATGAATCATTGAATAAAAGCGACTTAAAATTGATACTACGATAAGATTTGAACCAAGTCATGAGCATACTCTTAAACATAAAGATTCCCACCACGTATTTAAATATTATTTTATAATTCCATAAATAGGTTTATAGGAGTTGAACTAATAAAAAAAAATTACCTACAAATACTAAGCTACACTAAATCAATTTTTAACTTACTAGTAAAAGTAGGCTTAACGAGGATCAATGTAGAGTTTGACATCTAAGAAATGGAAACTCTTGGCACCTTGCATTGGCTACTGTCTTCCCGAGGCTTATGATTTGGCCATTTCAAAGGAAACAACGAAATATTATTGGTTCTAAATATTATTCTCGTACTCTTTTCTATGTCTCTATTAGGGTTAACGATGGTTCATTGTTATTGAAATATTTCTTGTAATAACTATTTCGTAAAACAACTAAAACTTTATTCCATGAAAAAGGTTAGTAGATCGAATTTTAAACTTTAATTGTATTAATTAATTTCACACTCCATTTTCGACCTAAAAATATAAACTAACTAATAGTAACAGTAGGAAACCAAAACCGTTCTCATTTTAAAATCCAAAAAAAACGAAAGATACGCCTCTTTATCATATTAACACGAAGTCTTAAACCAAACTAAATCCAAAGGTTAATTTTTAATCACAGTTGCCAGTGATAAAACGTCATAATTAAGGGGCTCTCCCTTTTACTGATTGCTTAGAGACGCGTTAACATCGAGATAAAAAACTCCTCATGGATCCCTGTTAAGCCTACTTAAAAATATTAATTTGCGTAGGAGCATTATATAGATTCTCGTATTTGTAGAATAATTCCATCATGAATCTTGTTTTACGAATGATATATCAACGATAATATATCTATACAAGCCTTGGTATGAAAATCAATACGCTTTTAATTGAATACTTGAATTTCGTTTTACATAACCATGTACTAACTCTTTAAGAGAGAGGGGGTCCTGGATTTAATACTCCTAAATATAATTTTACAGGCTACAGCTTTAAAGTCGTATACGTCCTAAGGTCCTTGACGTAGATATCGTGGTTTAATATATATTCGAGGTCTTATTTACTTTATCGAATGGATCGGGGGTTAAAATGGGGTGTACGGTTTTGAAGCCGCACTGTGTGTAAATTACATCAATTGTCGCGTCAATTTAGTGGAAATTGAGCGGATGTGGGGGATAGGTTTGTTTGGATATCGGTCAAAACCGATATTTGCATAGAGAGAGAGAGTGAGAGAGAGAGGATGTTATACGCGCCTCATGGCCGAAATGGGTCCTTCATAGAATTAGATTAAAATGGAGCACGGCGATTGACTAGAAAGGGTTTGTTATTTTACCACCATTTAAAATATATCTTAGAATAAAAGACCCACTTCAAAAGGAGAATGAAGCTGGGTCAATTATAAAAGAATTTTGCAAAATATTCAGGTTTTGCCAAGGGCCAGACACTTTTTGGAAGACAGGTGTTCAATGTTAATAGTCGATTCTAACTGGTATAGACATCAATCCCTCCGACTAATCACATGGAAGATAAAACTTCCATTGGTTCGCTTCCTTATCCTTGCACAAATTATATAGATAATTCTACTTGGAGTTGGCAGTCTGTACGTACAACGAAAGGCTAGACCTTTATCTCGATAAATCATAGAGATAAAAGGGCTATAGTTTCGGATATACTGTCAATTCAAAGTGGAATTGACTACATATAGGCTTATAAACTATCGAAAATAAAGGTGCCTACCAACCCTCTGGTACCTCTGCAACAAGGTCAACTCCTTTCTATCCATACACAGTCCGGAATCACCGTCACTAAACGTCATACACAACAGCAGCAGCCAATTATCGGGATCCGGTCGGGGTGAAGTAGGGCTTATCTGACCAATCATGTTTTGTTCTGAAAAAGATAACCAAAAAAAAAACAACAACACGGGTTTAAGTTATGGCATAAAAACTCCTAGAATCTATTTTAAGATTAAGTTAAATGCTTATATTTATTATTGATGTCATGCAAATAGTTTTCAATAGACACTTGAAGTATTTAGATCTTGACGTTAAGAGCTTGACAGCTAATAATATAATTAACGTCAAAAGCGAGTCAACTATTTAGTTCCTTGACGTCAAAATATTGTCAGCTGTTTAGATTTAATTAATGACGTCAAAAACTAGTTAAATTATTTAGATTATCGACGTTAAAAACGAGTCAAACGCTAAGATGACGTCAAAAGCGAGTCATGTTTAGATTATTTACTCCGAAAACGAGTCAAGGTATTAATCTCTAAAAGCTTGTCAGATGTATAGATGCTCGACGTTGAATTATTGACGTCCAAATTCAGTAAAAGTGTTTAAATTGTGACGTAAAAATCTTGTTAACTTTATGAATGGACTCTTGACGTCAAAGTGGCACTAATCTCTTAACCACGCTAATATAGGTACTTTAAAACATTTTCTTACCGACATAGGTGGGCACGTGAAGGGAAGATGGTCCCATCTGGAAGGTGACGAAGATGGTGAGGACGGAAAAGGTGGCGACCAAGATGAGAAGGTCCCGGGGGGAGAAAAGCCGGGGGCAGAAGCGAGAAAGGCGTCCTCCCGCCACTGACAACCAGCTAAGAGCGCCCATGACCCGCACGTATGGCGGCGACACGAGGCGCCACAAGCCCGAACTCCGATGCCAGTTCGGACAAAGAGCCACATCGACGACGCCTCTACCGAATGCGACTACACCACGCCTGCACGATCGAGACAAACATTACAACCGAGTGACGGGTCCGAGATTCATCCAACATAGAACAATTCCAACAATGATTCTATAAAAAAAAGCAAATAAAATTATTGGTTAAAGACATATAAAATATTTACTGTGGGTAAAAATATGTCGAATCAACTATGCAGCGCAGCTTAAAATCATGTAAATTATCTAATGCGGATTAAAATCAGACTAATGGTGTTAAATCTGATCAACTAACTAGGTTCAAAGAAAAATAATATGTAAAACTATTAAAACACTATACTACATAGGCTTTATTTTAAACTAAACTATTTTTGAGCAAATAGAAGCAATTTAAAATGAAAGGCAACGAAGCGTATATTAATATATTAAGTTAAATATATTTTCAGCACTCTCTAAAATTACATTCCCGAGTCTTTTAAAGTTCAAAAGTTAATCTGGTACACCATGTGCAGTTGGGCACCTATAAGCAATCATTTAATCCAACCACGTATGAATTAAAAAAATAAAGGCATTTTTGGCTCAAGCGGAGCGAAAGGAGAGAGAGAAAAAAAAAATACTATTTAAAAATAATAGTCCAAAAGAGTTATATATGTAGAGTAAGATTAAATTCACGCCTAGAATTCCTAAAAAGGAACTTCTATTTGAATATCAATCCTCTCCGCTCTTAACCAACCTAAAAAGCCACACGTATAGGACTGAAAACTTGATCCCCATAAAGAAAAAAGGTGAAAATGTAATTCCAAAAGTTTATAACATAAGTGAGACGCAAAATGAGAACTATGTCACGGGACAAATTGTCATGATCTATTCCTGTATCCGTTGCTCACGGAATGGCTGTATATTTCCCCCGTCTTTAGGAAGCTTCCCCCATCAAAATTAATTACCGCTAGTGGGGAAACAAAGTTCAATTGACACGAGTTGGAAAAAGGTTCCTCTGACGAAAAATTAATTTGCAAAATGCCAGGGGCGGACACTTTGCATTTTGTGATATGAGATTTTAGGATTTTCAACAGATTTTTGAGAAAATTTCTTAGCTATTTTTGGGATTTTGTCCAAAGTATACGAGATTTTGTCAAATCTCCGATCCCTCGGCAAAATATACGAGACAAGTTTGGGAGATTATCAATTTTTGCAATCTAATTGACACCCCTTTAAAAAGACGTCATTGCCTCTGGGGCCAATAGCCAGCCGCCGGATCCGGAACAAATCCAGCACGAATCAAGGCAATATTTAGGTTATTCTTCTAGCCCTTCTGTATATTTTCTAGATGACAAGAGCTTGCCTTAGAATTTGGATTCTTTATCAGTTGGCTTAACAGTTTAGTGTATAAAAACAATAGATATGGTATTACTTGCGTTAGATAAACTACATTAATAGATAAGTCCCGCGCAGGGGAAGTGCAGGTTTACAAAGCATGAGGTATTTTTTATATACATTTCCAGAGTATTGTTCCTAAGCCTTAATTGTTTTTAGAATGGTATAAGATAAAAATCATCATTATGGAATTCATTAGATATCTCTTATAGCTTCCCTAAACGGTCAGAAGTATTTTATTTCAAGTTCTATAAGTAAAAAGCTATAAATAGTTTGGGTAAACTCGAGAACGCATAAAGTATAGGATCTTTTAAGTGCCATATTAGGACTAACTAGACAAATGGGTAATTTCTATGAAGAGTGATATCTCGTTCTTCGTGATGTCGTATTGGTTAAGGCCTGCGGGAAAGCGACCTTATCACGTGAGAATTATCTGTGTTCTCTACAATAACCACGAGACTACAGTAATGACGTAGTAATGCAGGGAATTTTCATTTAAAAAATTTGGAAAAGGCGATTATAAAATATGTATTTTTACTGTCGCGGTAATTGTTTCTATGACATATGTATATATATTTTGAATCGTTTTTTCCCGATCTTTCCGAAAATGATACTCAATTTTCATTTGGACTTCAAAAATCAGTGAGAGCCTCACTTAAGGTAAAAATGTCTTCTTAAGTTCTTGGGTTTGCTAAAATTAGTTCTTGCTATAAAATAATGGTAGTACCACGATAAAATTAACATTCTGTTGAGTATCAACGCTAGAAAACATTAAATACGCCTCTCTTCTAACCCTAAGATAAGAAATTCAACCAAGAATGAAGATAATAGACGGAAAAATCATTATTTTCTCAAACAGTAATATGCCCTTCATAATGGCAATGGTTCTTGTAAGACTATACACTGTTAAAAAAAAGGGGGCTATCTAGTACCGAAAAAGGTATTTTTCGATGCATCCCCAGGCGACCCCTTTTCGGTATCATAAAATACCCCTTTCAAGAAGTACGATATAATACCTTATTATTAAGGTATCCTTTGAAACCGTTTTTCCAAAAAAGGATTTTTTTGGAACCGAAATGGGTATCTTATATGACCTAAGAAACCTTTTTTCATTTTTGAAAGGTACTGCGTGATACCACAAAGGGTACCTTATAATACCCAAAAGGGTCGAAATAATACTTCCTTGATTAAAAAGGAACTGTATGAGACCTAAATGGGGATCATATCATACCCAAAATGGCTCTTAATAATACTGGTAAAATTAAATAGGTACTGCTTGATACCAGAATGGGTATCCTATAAAACCCAAAATGGCTCTTAATAATACTGGTAAAATTCAATAGGTACTGCTTGATACCAGAATGGGTATCCTATAGTACCCAAAATGGCTCTTAATAATACTGGTAAAATTCAATAGGTACTGCTTGATACCCAAATGGGTATCCTATAATCCCTTATATGATCGATATATCGAAAACAAATATTCCAAGGGTAGAACGTGTTTATTTTTAATAATAGTAAAATTTCAAATACCGGTACATTTTTAAAATACTAATAGAATTAGAAACGTTGAATAGTTTACGGAGAGATTTAGATTTCCAGATAATACAAATTGGTTTATTTATGGCGTTTCTGAGGTGAGATTTTTGTCCATTTTTGGGCAAATTCAAAATCAAGTACACTATAAAAAATTAATATTATTAGTTTTATAAGTATTATTGATGTGAAATTTAAGGATAAATAACTATATTACTTTAAATTTGTGTTCAGTCGTTTTCTTGTAACTAAAATAATACACGCTAAATGTTAGTTAGATTAAAGTAATTAAAATTTAAATAATATAGAATTAAATAAACATCATTATATTACCTTATCAATACGAGAAGTTCCGACGCTTTTCTTGTGACATGAAAGTATCCAGTATATTTGAATTAGATTTATTTAAATTTAAATTATATTGATATAAAAATAAATGAATATCATTACATTACCTTTTAAATTCGAGAAAATCCGACGCTTTTCTTCTGATGAAGAAATTACGCACTAAATTTGAATTAGATTTAAATAATTAATAATTAATTAATATTGATATATAAATAAATTATCAACATTTATTTACCTTATAAATATCACTTTATGAATGCTTTTCTCGCATTTCAAGTTGAGTTCAAGAATTTAATACCACCACGAGGCTAACGCGCTTACACGACTACCACATCCAAATTCCAATTCCAAAGAGAAAAATAATCAAAATGGCGACATAACGATGGCTTTTTCTCTAAAATTTTTCAACATAAGACTGGTCACGTGATTTATGCACCAAACTTTGCAATCTTTTAATGCTTTAAGTTTCCTATTGAAAATAACCGGTTTTCTATGGATAAAATTATGTTATCCAAGCTTGCTATCAACAATCGGCAAACAATTTTACTTTCTTAAATTGAAGGTCACTCTCCATTGTATAGTACGAATTCTAACTCCTCCCTCCAATTCCGAGAATCCCCTCAACTCTTCTTGTTTTCCAATACCCATTATGGTTTATGTTGGTACCTTATTGCCAGATAAGGTGTCCATAAATACCTTAAAATCGTAAAATACCTCTTCTGGAATCTTTCAGTACCCATGCTAAGAAAAAACCGGTTGGGTACCTTTCAAGGTACTAGAGTATACCTCAAAGTATTTTGAAGTACCTTCAAAATACCTTTTTTTTAACAGTGTATGCATTATTTGATATAAATCATCTTAGGGTTAATTATAAACTTACAATAACAATACGGTAGACAGATTCAAATTAAGGCATAATCTTCGTAGAATCTCGACTTTAAATTTCAATAAAAGCGAGACATTTCTTAATCAGAACATGCTTCCAAGTTCGTGAAGACATTTAAGGGAAGAAACTCGGTTAAACCAGTCTTAAAACTACATCACGTACAAAACTACGGGTTAAATATATCTCTAAGAAATTAAACGATATGGAGTTACAAGAATGGCTATCTTCGCGCAAAGCTGACATCTCAAAGTGACCCCCGTAAGTCCTATTGAAAGAGGCAAATAGACAAATATTTACCTTACAAATGATATAGTCAAATAGAAAGCCCCACAATATACCAAGAAGCCATAGCGCGTATATAACCTCCACCCCTCTCTTAAGTCAACATAGATTGACCAGAAAGGGGAAAGAATAAGCTTATCCATGGACTGTTTAGATTGGTAACGCGCCTAACGCGTGACTGCGTGATCTTGTTAAAGGACATGTCTCGTAAACATTTTATTTTTGGGATAACAGATTCTAGTAAAACCTGGGGCAGGTTAGGGGAGGTTATGAACGAGTGATCAGTTCATTATGAGATATTATGTGTCCATTCTAAGCTGCTATCATATCTATTCATTCTAAGCCACAATCTATCTGTCCATTCTAAACCGCAATCATATCTGTGTATTCTAAGCCGCAATCGCACCTGCCCATTCTAAGCCGCAATCATATCTGTCCATTCTAAGCATCAATCATATCTGTCCATTCTAAGGCGCAATAATATCCGTCCATTCTAAGCCGCAATCATATCTTTGTATTCTAAGCCGCAATCATATCTGTCCATTCTAAGCCGCAATCATATCTGTCCATTCTAAGCCGCAATCGCACCGGCCCATTCTAAGCCGCAATCATATCTGTCTATTCTAAGCGAAATCTGCACACAAATCCCATGAAAAATAGGAGACAGCCTCAATTTAACTTTATGAGACGTGTCCTTTGAAGAAAGTTCCACTATGTGCTAATACAACTTAAGTACATACCACGTGCGAAATTGGGTTCTTTCTAATATCTGGTTATGTTGAAAATTCACCCTTAAAGGGGAATTTTTTTCCCTTCAGACGTAATATTAGTATTAGAGCACACTTAACATGATAAACTCAAACCTTGCACTAAATAAGAAACTACGATTAAACTAATTCAAGAGAATTTTAGTCGCGATGATGAGGCAAACGGAAACAAATTCAATAGTGGTGCACGCTTAAGATGGAACTTCCTGATCTACACTATATGGGTCTTTATACGTCGCTAAAGAACGTTTTAGTATTCTAGTCGAGGCATACAAGGATAAAACGGGGTGGTGATTCTGATATACTTCGCGAGAGTCGAGGTTAGAATAAAAGACCGCTAATACTTATGACCTCCTAACTAGACCCCGCGTGTCTGATTTACCAGATTGGGAAATTTACATTTACTGGGGATATTTTACTAACCTCGGATCAAAAGGAAACCGACTTATATAGATTCCAAACCCGATTGACCATTTAATTAACATCCATATAGTTAATTAAAGAAAATTAAAAACACTTATTTAATAGGCTTAGCGCGTGACAAAGTTTAGAATTTTATCACGCGAAACGAAAACCCGCCAATTATCATTTCCTCTCTAAGCTTTTCCACTTTTATAAAAACCAATCAGTGTTCATTCTCTCTTTAAAGGGATGTTGAAGAGGTATATGATCTTAACTTATCGATTCTATTACAAAAAAAACCCGGTTTGAGTAATAAAATCTTCAGGAAGTGTATCTGAATCATCTCCTCTCTCGTTTAACATTAATCCTAAGTTACTCAAAAACTTGTATTTCGTTTCTAAAGCTTTCACGCTACTTTTCGCCGCCATTCCCCGATTTTTTAAAGATTCCTTATACTTTAAATAGGCCTAAATCCACCAGTAATTTTTGTCAATCAATTTAAATCAATTTAAAAATAGGCTTAGCTCATGGAGATGTCGCCTTAACGAGGGGTTTTTGCTCGTTGGTAGATAAAAATTCAATGCTAAGAAATTCAGGATCACCATTAATCCAGCTAAGCCTATTTTCCGGGTAAGTTTTAGTTCTAATTTAAATTTTGTTTGTAAACAATTTTACTAGTGGATTAGGACTACTAAAAAAAAATCACTTATTGTTGCATTGACCCTTGAAACAATTAACTTCGGCCGGGTTTTAGTCAACATTTTATAACCGTCTTGTTTTTGTAGCGATGGAAGTTACGGCAATAAAACTCTTCCGGTGCCACACCAATAAAAATTAAATTAAGGGTTATACCTTTTGTTCGTTTGGAGTGTTTTACAGTAGATGTTAAGGCTTAAGCGGAGTGAAATTCAATTTTAAATCTCATAGAGATTAAAGTAGTACAACACAGTTGAGTATATATATATATATATATTAATATATTTATATATGAAGCTCGAATTGTAATTTGTTAATTAGAAATTCTGGCAGAGTTTCTGGCATAAATTGCGAGGGCTTTCGGTACCGCCCACAGTTATGACAGAATTGTGACTTTTCTGCCCTTTACCTTACAAGAGAGGTTATATTGGGAAGGCGGGTTAAAATATGACGTTATTTTTGGCAGAAATATCGAGGTCACTATGTAAAACGACCGGCTATTAAAGAGCCGCTCGCTCGGTTAACCGTCACTACAATTTTTTACGAATAATTTACGTCGAATCTATTTTGGAATTTTTTTTTCACTTCTAACCGGAGCATGTTAAACTTGAAGTTTCAAGAAAATAATTTACGATGTTAGGAAATATAGGCATAACGAGAATACTTAAAAATTAATGGAAATAGACTTAACGAGTATAGACTGAAGAAGAGAAGAAATAGGCTTAGAGTATACACGGAAGAAGAGAAGAAATTGGCTTAGAGTGTACACTGAAGAAGAGAAATAGGCTTAGAGTATACACTGAAGAAGAGAAATAGGCTTAACGAGTAAACACTGAAGAAGAGAAATAGGCTTAGAGTATACACTGAAGAAGAGAAGAAATAGGCTTAACGAGTACACACTGAAGAAGATAAGAAATAGGCTTAACGAGTACACACTGAAGAAGATAAGAAATAGGCTTAACGAGTACACACTGAAGAAGATAAGAAATAGGCTTAACGAGTAAACACTGAATAGTGAAGAAGAGAAGAAATAGGCTTAGAGAATACACTGAAGAAGAAAAAAATAGGCTTATAGAATACACTGAAGAAAAGAAGACATAGGCTAAGTGGAAACCTCATATTAATTGGGCTAGATAAACTGCACTGAACAAAATAAATAGGCTTAGCGTGTACATTGAAGATAAGTTTCAAGCGATATGAATTAACTACCTTAAGCAAAATAAATTAGCCTGTTTAGAGAAGTATATGGCTTAACTATTAAACTATATCATGCAAGCCCATCTTAGAAACCGTGGTTAGACTTCCAACGATACTAGTGACTTACAGTTTACACTCTCGTCGCGAAAATTCTACCTTTGATCTCGGTAACGTACTCAGTCGTAAAAAATTATTGATTTTCGACCCTATAACTTTCACGTACACCTTAATCTAAATGGAAAACAATCCCAATAATTACATTAATAATTAATCATCTCAGAAAAAAAATGAGAAAAAATATATATACAGGGTATACAAAAAAATATTACATGTAATCTCATATCATATTCCGGCCTACAATTCCCAAACACTCGCTTCCACAAATCTAAACTAAATACCAACGTCAATTGACTATAATCTTCCATTCACTTCCGAACATGACCTAGGTAAAACAACAGTGCCAACTAATAAATAAAACGAAATGGTAATTTGGGATCAAAGGGAATCGCTAAGAGGAAAAAAAGCAAATCATATAGTTGGGAGGAAATAACATTGAAAAGGTGTGTACCATTGGCTAACCGAAATACTTCTAGTACGTAGTTTAGAAGTAATGAGAGGATAGGGGGAAGCAGTTTATTTCTACGTGTATGAATGACAACTATAACGTCAATCAGAAGCCGATGAAACCCTCCTTTGAAGTCTATTACTCCCGGGTCTTGTCTACCCCTCTCTGTATGGGTTATTCTCAAAAAGCGCGATTCGTACGCCTCCTAACGGTAGATATTTTCGGAGCGGGAGTTCGTCGAGCGAATATATCTAGCAGCCTTGGAGTTCGTCAAAAAAACGTCGTCGTTTGTGGAGAGAGAGAATTTCCAATTTTCCGTAGAAGTAGGACCCCTCCGATCTCGTAAAATTGTGAATTTTACCCATACAGAGAAGAGCGCTATATGGAACATTAGAGTAGTCGACTTCAAAGGAGGGTTTCATCGGCTTCTGCGTCAATATACAAGATTTTGGTCTTTCTCTAAATAAGTATTTGAATATTTGCATATTAAACAGATCACTACGAGGCTTCGGAGTAAAAATAAACCAATAATAACAATAATTTAAATGTGTATACATAGCTGTCTTGATAGATAAACCTGAATATCAAAAACTGGCGTTCAAAAGCGTACTCTAACGGCAAACAGTACAAAAAGTAGTAACTAACAAACTAACGAGGAACTAACGTTAAAACAAGTTCTGTACAGAGATTTCAACTCTAACCGGCAAGACATAAGTTTGAAGTAAAATACTGGAAATCTATTAATAAACGAAATTAAAGAGAAGATGGGAGACCAAGGCTTAATAGATTTTAACTACATTAAAACGTCTTCAACGTACTCCGAGTCGGCAGCACGACCAAAGCCTGATATCATCTAGTTCTAAGCCAATACATCATAGATATAAAGGGCAGCCTAGCTTTACGCGTGCTACCAACTCTATGGTGAAATTATATAGACAATATAACGTCTCGATTTGGCAGCCGTGAGTAAAGCCTGGTTCAATCTACCTACAAGTCAATAAATCATAGAGATAAAGGTACGTAGTCTAGCTTTGTGGGTGCTGCCAACTCGAATTGTAATTAACTATAAATGTCCGTATTTTAATTGTAACTGAATTACTACGCAATAAGAGTACGTTGATTATATTTCTCATTTCGTACAGAGAAGCTGAATATAAAGCTATCAGGAAGCTAATACGGGTTTCTACGCGATTCAGGTTAACCCCCGACCTTTCTCTTAGTCACCTAACATCTAATCATTACTGGTTTAATCACGAACGGAACGCGGCGAGGTTACTTAAGCCGTAATTTGGAGATTGCCTGACGACAGTGAGTGATACCATTGTCAGCAAGGTTCCTCCATCTCATTCATTTTAGTGTATTTCTCTTGTAAACTATGGCTGGCTTACCTTACATCATATCTAGTTTTGTTAGAAAATGTTTTTTATATTCGAGAACAGTTTGTAATAGGAGAGATTAAATAATATATATGAACTGTATCTGAAATATTTCTACGTTATATTAAAGGATTTCAAAAATGGTTTTTCTAATTATTTTTTCTAATCATTTGATGACGCAATAGCATTGTCACTCGCCAAAAGTCAGTGGACAAAGGGTTTCATTATCTTTATATTTTAACTAAGTCTAGTTTCATGAATAGAATGATTTAATCGCGTCGAATTATTTAAAAGTAATAATTTTTAACGATTATTTTGATTGGGTAAAGATTTTTTTCTTCTAAAATAAATTTATATTAAACTCTTATTTTTATAAACACATTCTTTTATAGTAAATTAAATGTATATTAAAACGCGTTAGTTTCTGGGCGTATTTGATCATGAATACGCTATCTTGTAATATTTTATCTTACTCTTAAAACATATTTAGCTTAACCCAAAGCGATAAACGTAAATATTTAAATAGATTATTATAAAGAAAGCTTTTGTTCATTTAATAATTCATTGACACGCAGTCTAAGAAAGAAAAGAAAAAAAAACTAACGCCAATATTGCCAAAAGTTTGTTCACTGATTTAGAAGTAATAGATATAGTTATAGGTATAGAGGGTAATAGATGTAACGACGCCATTGCGAATATCTCTTAAACCCCTCTTTTCTCTACATTACATTAATATATAATTAGAAGCCCACATAAATACACTGTAAAAAATAAAGGGTCGGATAAATACCTTTAAAGGTATTTCTGCTTGCCACCCCAGGCGCACCCTTTTAGGTACTTATTAATACCCTACTTTAGGGGTATTATAAAATACCTTCTATTAAGGGTATTAATGAAGACCTTTGGGGTACTATTTAGCACCATATATGGTATTTATTCAGACTTCAAAAAAATACTATTGGGGTTCGAAAAAAGACCTTTTGGGTCATTAGGGGTACTAATTGGTACCATATATGGTATTTATCCAGACTTCAAAACTTCGCTTTGGGGGTACGAAATAATACCTTTTCGGACATTAGAGGTAATAATTGGCACCATATAAGGTATTTATCCAGACTTCAAAACTTCACTTTAGGGGTACGAAATAATACCTTTTCGGCCATTAGAGGTACTAATTGGCACCATATAAGGTATTTTTCATACTTCAAAATTTCGCTTTGGGGGTGTGAAGAAATACCTTTTCGGCCATTAGAGGTACTAATTGGCACCATATAAGGTATTTTTCGGGAAAATAAAAGATACTTCTTTCATTATTTAAATAGTAGCAAACCTGGAAGATTTATTTGTACAAAATAATGGGTTATCATACATCACAATGATTTAAAAATCAAAATAAATCCAGATTTGTATTATGGTTTCATGCATTTGAAAAAGAGGTTTTAACACGAGTTGATGCACTTTGAGAAATTGGTTTTTCACGAGGTTACAAGTTTGTTAACTTTAATTTTAGTACAAAGTTATGGGTTTGAAAAGAGGTTTTTAACAAGTTTATGATTTTGGTTTTTAAAAGAAGTTCATTAATTTGGAAAAGAAAGCTTTTTATAAGACGTTTATGCATTTTGAGAAAGATGGGTTTTATGGATTTTGAGAAATGGAATTTTATCACAAATATATGAATACGTTAGTTTTAATCACAAATTTATGGGTTTAGTATTTACCACAAAGATGGGTTTCAAAAAGGCCTTTTACAACAAACTTATTTTTAAATACTAATAATGAGTCATTAAATACTAATAATGAGTCTTTAATTACTAATAATAAACCATTAAATACTAATTGTGAATAATGATTTATATAAAATTACTATGAATTATTTATTACTAATTATGAATTATTTATTACTAATTATGAATTAAATATTACTAATTATGAATTAAATATTACTAATTATGAATTAAATATTACTAATTATGAATTAAATATTACTAATTATGAATTAAATATTACTAATTATGAATTAAATATTACTAATTATGAATTAAATATTACTAATTATGAATTAAATATTACTAATTATGAATTAAATATTACTAATTATGAATTAAATATTACTAATTATGAATTAAATATTACTAATTATGAATTAAATATTACTAATTATGAATTAAATATTACTAATTATGAATTAAATATTACTAATTATGAATTAAATATTACTAATTATGAATTATTAATTATTTAATACGAATTATTAATTATTTAATACGAATTATTAATTATTTAATACGAATTATTAATTATTTAATACGAATTATTAATTATTTAATACGAATTATTAATTATTTAATACGAATTATTAATTATTTAATACGAATTATTAATTATTTAATACGAATTATTAATTATTTAATACGAATTATTAATTATTTAATACGAATTATTAATTATTTAATACGAATTATTAATTATTTAATACGAATTATTAATTATTTAATACGAATTATTAATTATTTAATACGAATTATTAATTATTTAATACGAATTATTAATTATTTAATACGAATTATTAATTATTTAATACGAATTATTAATTATTTAATACGAATTATTAATTATTTAATACGAATTATTAATTATTTAATACGAATTATTAATTATTTAATACGAATTATTAATTATTTAATACGAATTATTAATTATTTAATACGAATTATTAATTATTTAATACGAATTATTAATTATTTAATACGAATTATTAATTATTTAATACGAATTATTAATTATTTAATACGAATTATTAATTATTTAATACGAATTATTAATTATTTAATACGAATTATTAATTATTTAATACGAATTATTAATTATTTAATACGAATTATTAATTATTTAATACGAATTATTAATTATTTAATACGAATTATTAATTATTTAATACGAATTATTAATTATTTAATACGAATTATTAATTATTTAATACGAATTATTAATTATTTAATACGAATTATTAATTATTTAATACGAATTATTAATTATTTAATACGAATTATTAATTATTTAATACGAATTATTAATTATTTAATACGAATTATTAATTATTTAATACGAATTATTAATTATTTAATACGAATTATTAATTATTTAATACGAATTATTAATTATTTAATACGAATTATTAATTATTTAATACGAATTATTAATTATTTAATACGAATTATTAATTATTTAATACGAATTATTAATTATTAAATACGAATTATTAATTATTTAATACGAATTATTAATAAGAGAAATTAATCCAGTAATTATTAAATTCTGATCTAGTATTAATAATCCATGAAAAATCCATTTTAATTATAATTGGTCTAATCATAGTTAATTTGATTCTATCATCAATAAATTTCAATCAGTCATAAAGCTTTAAATAAATTTAATCACTTTTATTGGTAAAATTGTGATTAATTTTAATTTAGATTAGGATTAGCTTCATCGATTAGATTTATTTTTGATTATATTTAAATTATAATTATTAAAATGGAATTAAGCGTTTAAACTGTGTTAATCGATTTTATCATAATTAAATTAATCTTCTTCATCATTGTTCGATTGTCACGTGAATCAAAATATTCTGTCTAAAATTCTGTTCGCCAAAGCATTTTCTATCGCTGGCAGCCAGTGTCAGTTATAATTTCAAACCAGTGGCGTTACTTTTTCGTGGTGATTTTCAGTCAACACTTTCTACCCCATCCTCCCTTTGCGGTAAGCCTGATAAAGAAAAATTCTTCACTCCACTGCTCTGTATAATACAACAACGGTTGTTAAAAGCCTCCTCCATTCGATCCTTGCTTTTACGTGTCGGAACCACAGGTCGGTTCTTGCCCTGTAGTTGGATTAGACCAACACTTCTGTTCTGCCGTTAATAGTCTCATGTGTAGGCCTTGGTAGCTCAGTTGGTTAGAGTGTGGGTCCGTGGGACAGTTACTGAACGACCCTGAGGTGTGTCTTATGTTGTCATATCAGGATTCCTGTTTATCCACTTAAATCATGTTTAAACCGTACCTAATGGTTGTTAAAAACCTTCTCCATACCATGTTATTCTATCTTTTAGGACAGTGATCGGCAGAATAAACTTTCCCTTTTCTGTTATATCAGAATCACATTCAGTTTGTTCCTGAAAAAATAAGAGTCCTTCACTCCTTCTTCAAGTTGAAATAACTAGCAAAGGCTTAAGCTTGATAGGATTATGCTAAGCAGCTAACATACTCGTGAAGGAATTATTGCATATGTTCGAAACTTGAAATTTGGAAAATCATGAAGATTTATAACATATATAAATTAATAGATATGCCTACCTTTCAATCTGCGTTTCAGCAACCTTCGATTTCAAAGAGTTAAATACAAGTTAAGCTTGCGCCTAAATTGATGGCTCGGTCGCGTCTCTACTACGAAGAAAACAGAGAGAATACTTAAACGAAGGAGGTGAAAGAGACTGCCCGTTTTCCCGTTCTAACGCGCTTACCGCTTATTGTGCGCTAGGTACAAGCTTCCACTCGTTTGTTACTCACTCAGAGATAGATATCACCTCCGCCAAAAAGTGACGCGGCACCAAGCGTTATTCTCTCGTCAAGGTTGCTAGAGATATTTCGCTGGGTTATAGTCTCCCGAGCGTTAACATTTGAATCCACAAAAATACAATTTAAACCTTGGGGCGCTTGTTTTAGTTTACCTTCTATTAATGACATTAGATATTTTACTTTTCTCCAATTAAGATCCCAATAAAACATTAATATCAACAATATGTATAATAAGACTTACAATGATTTTGGAATAAAATTTCCAGCGTAGTTTTCATTTCGCGGGGTTTCCGATTGTTAAGCCTAATTTGACAAAAGTAGGCTTAGGAAAAAAATTTCACGAGCTTGGTTCGATAATACCTTTTGGGGTTTTAAAAAAGACCTTCTTTACTCATTAAATACCCTTCGGAAGTCGAAAATACCCTAATGGTATTGAAAAGAACCCTTAAAAATTCTTAGGGTGTGTTTAAGCGCCATCGGTAGTACTAATAAATACCTTAAGGTGTTTTTCCATTAAAAGTACCTTTTAAGGCGTTTAAAACGACCCCAAAAATACCTTCATTTTTTACAGTGTATCAAAGATTTATTGAGGTGGTGCGCCTAAAAAGAAAAGCACCGTTGTTATACTGCCCGGAGAAATTAAAGCTCATTTATACACGCCCCTTAAAGGGAAAATGAAACCTAGAAACTGATTTTTTTTTATCGATTCCTTATCGTTTAAATATGCCTAATCCAACATGGAAAAAAAATTTAAAAACAAATATTAAACTAGAAATAAATTTACAACTCTCTCCATCGGTTTAAACATGGTATTAATATGATATAATTGCTTAAATAGTATGGAATTTTACAGACTATTTTAACTGGAAAATGTACAGTTAAGCTAAAATAATCTTATACAGCCACAGCTGACAGTATGATTTATAACTTTACCCTTAACTAGAGATTTTGAGTAGAAATATAGGAGATAATAGGAATCGCCATTAAATTATAGGAGAAAATAGGAAGGAGGTGAAAATATAGGAAAAGTGGTCACCCTGGTATTATTCCGCCATTGTTTTTTTTTTCTCTAGTATATCATCTCCTTTTGAATAAAGTTTTGAGTAAAGAAAAAAAATATCAAATTTTTTTTCCATAAACCTTAAAGGTGTTTGAAAAATTTTTAAAGTTCGGTTTGGATGTTTTTCTTCGTGTGAGAAAAAGTGGAAATTTCGCTACCAAAATTACAATGAAACTAAAGTAGAGGCGGATTTATACATAATATTAACCCAACGAAGGGCTGAAAATAGTTTTGTCAAATTTTTAAGTGAACTGGAAAAGGTTAAGGGGTTGCAAATATATACCAATATAGGACTGAAAATCTAATTTAAGTTTATTTTCTTTTACTTTTATATTCTGTTAAGTTTCGGGTGGTTTTTGCTGTAAATATATGCGCATATGTTTAAGCGTACGTGGGGGTTTTGCTCTCCATGCAGAGGAGAAAAATAAATTTTTCTATTTTCCTTCTAAACTAAGGGGATTTTGAAATCCCTCTCGTCTCGAATAATAAATATAAAACTCAAGTACTGTAAATATATTTAGATGTTCATCGCCAAAGAACGTTCAATATACGATATATATATACGCGAATAATCATGTATTGTATATAAGAAATCAAATGTTTTTTAAAGATCAAGATCTTGGCTCTCGATCTGGTGTGCATAATATACAAACAAATAAAGTTTAGAGCTTTTGAATTTACAATGAATTCAATCTTCAGTGTAAAAATTTAACTTTCCTTAAAATAGATATAGCAAGAGTATACGAAAACCTTCCTTAAGAGTATATATTCTTAGCCAATCTCCTTAAAGGGAGAATGCAACCTAATTACAAGTGATTTTTTTATCGATTCCTTATCGTTTAAATAGGCCTAATCCATCGATAAAAAGTTTACAATACAAATATTAAACTAGAAATAAATTTAAAACTTACCCTGAAAATAGGCTTAGCGAGATTCATGGAGATCCTGAATCGCGTCCGTGTAAGGTCTAGCGACCAATGAGCAAAGGCCCGTCGTTCACGCGAGATCTCCACGAGACTTACGTCGCGTGCGATTGGTCGCTAGACCTTACACGCGAGGAAATCAGGAGCTCCATGAATCCCACTAAGCCTATTTTCAGGGTAAGTTTTAAATTTATTTCTAGTTTAATATTTGTTTGTAAATTTTTTAAATAGTGGATTAGGCCTATTTAAACAATAAGTAATCGATAAAAAATCACTTGTTGTTAGGTTGCATCCTCCCTTTAACCGGCTGCAACCGCGATATTTCGTTTCCGTGGACAAAATCATGGCCAGGCAAATGGAAATTATCTTTAAACTTTTTTAAGGTAGAATCTTGGAACCGCCTTTGAGTGAAAACGGAAACTATAGGTATATAGTAAGCCAAGCTTCGTATTGTCTTGGTGATCCATAATACCTTTTTCTCTATCTCAAAGATGGTGAAGGCAGAAAATTCGATTTCCACGATATTTCTCCCACTCAGCCCCACTCGTCGCGTTAATCTGTCACCTAGCATTACAGAACGATACTCTTTGGGGTAAATTTCACACACTAGCTTATTAGAAAGCCCTCCGGATATACTCCTGTTGTAGGTGAATTGTACAATTGGTCAAAATTGATACACAAATACAATTCTGAAACATTCCTTGAACATGAGAATATAGAAAGAACCAATCACCGCCTTTAATAAATATCTAACAGAATAAACCAAGTTAGATGGTATTCTTTAAACATTAAAGCAAAACAACATACTTAAAACTTATGGTTTAGATAAGGGGTTTGGAAAATTAACTAAAACTAGCTTTGAATTCTAATAATCTCTCTCCAACATCCTAAAATCCCATACACAATAATGACTAGCGTCGACCCATAGGTTTTTAGAGTCATTAAAATGTAAAATAAAATAAGGCGCAAATATTTTCCATTACTTTGTACAAAGTTTCTCGACCCACTCTTAAGCCTATTTTTTTATGAATTTCTTATTTAAAACCTTCGGTCTTTGTCATTGTTTCGCTTAGCGTTTAATGTTGAAGCGTTTGTATGTATGCTTTTCTTTTACGGTGGCGCGTAACGCAACGTTTAAATAGTCGTTAACGAAAAACGATACTAGCAACGAAAATCATCAATCAAAATACGTTTCTAGCTTGGGTCTCGCTAAGCCTAACTCGAACCTAACCTCAACTTTTCCCAGCGCGGGCTCGCGATTTCCGTGTTTTTTCCCTTTTAGTTGTCAAATTAACCGCTAAGAAAAATCGTTAGTTATATACCATGGAGGAAAAAAAAAACCTAACCGGGGAGTATTGGAGGGGAAAAAAGGCTTCAAATTTAATAGACTGCTAACATCATCTATCTAAGTTTAATCGCGTATATGCCAGACTGAGTTTCCCATCAATTTTGCGCGGTTCTACGTGTATAATAACTAACAACTTCATATAGAAGGGTACGTTACTATATGAAATTTGATTTCATTTCATTGGGTTATAAAATGTTCTTATATTTTAAATAATAAGGTTAAAGGTTAACTTAATCTGATAATATTCAAGAGTCGGAGTAAAGGGTAATTGGGGTTCAAGGTCAAAATGTTGGGATTTTAATCGATCGGATTTAAAAGGATCGACAAAGAGTTCGTTTTATCAAATTCCAAATCATAGACACTCATGACCACAAATTACCAATTGATCGACTGCCTAAGATAACGAATTATCAATTGATCGACCCCCACGATAACGAATTGTCAATTGATCGACCCCTACGATAACGAATTGTCAATTGATCGACCCCCACGATAACGAACTCCCAAATCATCCATCCCGACGTTTACAAAATTAACTCCCAAATAATCGCCCATCGACGATATCCAACTAACAAATAATCGACTCTGACGATAACATCCAAAATGATCGACCACCGACGATAACAAACTCCCAAATCATCGATCCCGACGTTAACAAACTCCCAAATCATCGCCCATCGACGATAACCAACTCCCAAATAATTGCCCATCGACGATAACCAAATCCCAAATAATTGCCCATCGACGATAACCAAATCCCAAATAATTGCCCATCGACGATATCCAATGACAACAAACTCCCAATTGATCGAGCCCGACGATAACAAACTCCCAATTGAGCGAGCCCGACGATAACCAACACCCAAATGATCGATCCCGACGGTAACATAGTACCAAATAATCGACCACGACGATAACAAAATCCTAATGATCGACAAGTGTATGGACACTTTTTATAGTACACCGATTTGAAGAGGTTTAACCACCTCCCTTTGTACAAAAACTTTAAAATGTAGATATCACTTATTGTATATACGATATAAAGCAACCTAATTCTATATCTTATTTTATATACAGTATATATAAAATACACCCCACTAGACTTAAGAATCCTGAGAAGCTAAAACATTCATAAACTACCATTCCCCAAGTAAAAAAAAAACAAACTTAAAGTTCCAAAAATATTCAAAACATAAGTGCAAAATTTCCCTATCTAGAATTGCTATGTATACTTTCTTAGATATATTAGTTTAGGATGGAAATGCGCCTTCTCATGGGAAATTAGATCAACATGAGTTTAGGTTATGATCTGCAATTCTCCTTTATATACTACACCCCCCAAAAAAATACCAAAAAAAAAAAAAAATACACATGCCCACGTTATCCATATTTCTTTACGCTCCTCCTTATACAAAAACTTTAAATTTAATTTGGAAGAAAGCAGCAGCGTCTCAGTTCCTAATATCCTACTACTCTTCTTGTTTGTTACAAAATTTTAAAGGTGTAGTGAAAATGATTAAATAAAAAAATGGATATAAACAAAAACTACGAATATACCGCGATTAACTATTAATTAAATAGGTTTAG
Organism: Odiellus spinosus; assembly: GCA_963920705.1. Lineage (NCBI taxonomy): Eukaryota > Metazoa > Arthropoda > Arachnida > Opiliones > Phalangiidae > Odiellus > Odiellus spinosus. The sequence continues at coordinate 19,124,177 of OY987229.1, read as the reverse complement.
ATTAAAAACGTTAATTGTTGGGGTTATTAACTATAGTTTATCGTAAGCGATTAGTCCAACAACGAATCTATTTTTTTTTTTTTTTATAGATTTCAGGGTAATATTCCTTCAACAGAATGTTAAAAATTAAATAAAATTGTACGAGAAAAACTGAATTAAGTTTATTCAGCAGCTTGGGGACTTTTTTTCAGCAAGTTATTGCAAGATTTTTAACAACTACTAGTTGGAAATTTGATTCTGATTAAATATTTGTAATTTGAGTAAGAAATTAAGACATTCTAGAAGGTGATTTAAATATTTCTCGCATCTTCACCTTCACTTTAACGAAGAGAGTTTTTCCATAAGGGTATGGGTAGAGATAAAGAAGGCCTGTTTTTACCTTATATACAAGCTAGGAGATAAGAAGGGAGCCTTTATCATCGGCCCAACCATCTTATAATGGTCCTCTGTGGCCAAGATTACCCTGCTCGTAACATTTCAGTTTTCTTTCCGTTCGTTCGAATGTTCGACTCTTTTTAAAGCAACGAGTACCAAGTACTTAGAATTGTATATGGGTATAGAATTTCTTTAACAAAAATAACCCTCAGTATATTTTTTATCACTGCTTCGTATAAACACAATATTCTTAAACTTCTATATTTCCTACAAGTAATGCATGCGGTTTATCTTCCTACAATTTTGGCATCATTCTACTATGTTTTCTACTTCCCTTAAGATCTCTCTATTGTCTTCTCGAAGATAAATAAATTGTATATCATTTTGAAATTGCAACACATATGAGGCTAAGCAACTAACGTCCGTTAAAATTAAAACGAATATGAAAAAAGAAGAAGAAGAAGAAAAAAGATAAGAGGATATGCTCACCCGTTTAGAGCAAGGTATTAGAGATAATACTTTAGCCTATTAAAGGAACAGACTGTAATAGGATAACGTCAAACTTAGCTGGAACGATAACACTTACATTTAATTATAAGAGGAAGAAACAAAAAAATAAGTTGCCCTCCAAACATTTTGAAATCAATCAAGATATTGAGAAATTTACACAAATGCAATGACGTCACGAGCTTGACAATCTATTTTTCGTAGATTTGAATATCCCAATTTTGAGACAAACACAGGGGCAACCTTGCTCTAACCTTTTTTAAACATATATTTGTAATATCAGAAGCCGATGAAACCCTCCTTTGAAGTCTACTACTCCAATGTTCCATATAGCGCTCCTCTCTGTATGGGTAAAATTCCCAATTTTACGAGTTAGAAGGGGTCCTACTTCATCCCCCTGTCTACGGAAAATTGGAAATTCTCTCTCTCCACAAACGACGACGTTTTTTGGACGAACTCCAAGGATGCTAGAGATATTCGCTGGACGAGCTCCCGCTCCGAAAACATCTACCGTTAGGAGGCGTACGAATCGCGCCTTTTGAGAATAACCCATACAGAGAGGGGTAGACAAGACCCGGGAGTAATAGACTTCAAAGGAGGGTTTCATCGGCTTCTGGTAATATATTAAGTTAATTTTCAGAGAAAACGAAGTGGTATTAATCGAAAAACTACATTTACGAGAGGTTTCACCACAACCAACGGTTTCACTAAGATAAGCTTCTCCGTCAATCTAAGTTGGCCGTAGTGAGAAGGAACCAATAAGTAGACGAGGATGATTACTAGACGTTAAAGCTATCTCTCAAGATTCTAGGGCTTCAATTCATTCTTGGTGATAGCGTAACTTCAAGCGTACTGTTAACTGAAATATGAATTTCCCTATAAGTAGGAAATAGTAAACAGTTTCAGAATAGATCGTGCGCGAGCGCTCTTTGAAATTCTAGCTAATACCCGTCACTAAATCCTTAACTAAACTAAAACTCGGTTACCCAACGTCTCAAATTCCTACTTAAACTATACTTCGGATATCAATCTACCGAGTTACTAAGCCGATCTTATATTAACCGCTCTATCCTTAATATAAAGCCTCGTTCATACTTGAGGAAAAAATCGGTTCCAAAAGCGGCGGTTCGAAGGGTTTTTAATTTTTCCCGGTTCACACTCTGACGTTTTCGGTCCAACCCGGCTAGCGAAGTTGTTTTAAAAAACAAGTCGTCCGCGTTGGTTTTATAACCAGTTACCTAAATTGAAGCGCAACGAAGCGCTTTTAGTTGTATGTATGAACGAGACTTAAGGGTATATAATTCCAACCATACTCCTTGTAAACCCAACACATTCACTCCCTCATATCTCTCCACGTTCAGCCACGATAAATTGGTCCAAACGATACTGTAAAGTGTGGAAGCGAGAATAAGTTAACCTGACACCTACCGGGTAAGCGAGACGTGTTAGTTTTCTACTTAAAGGAAAGGTGAAAATTAAAATTGATGTGAGCAATATTATTTTCTTTTTTGGTTTAGATAAAATTAGAGATTATCCAAAATTAAAGAAATGTGCCAGATCTTTTCTCTATACCATCTCTTAGATAATAAGATTGCGCTACTAGAAAGAAGACATTCCATAGATTAATTAATAGAGTTGAAATACTTAATATATTTCGTCACAATTACGTCAGAGTTGAAATAATGTACCCAAGTCAACTTAATTTATTCGGAAGATAATTTTGTGAACTTTAAAAATCAATAACTTATTTTTATCTGATTTTAATGTAGTTGGTATCATATTAAAGATCTCGTAGAAATCTACATGAATCTGTTGCTAAACAAAAAATAATTATAGTTGTCTAAAGTTAAATAATTAACTTAATTATATTTTTAAAAGTATTGGCATCAATAATAAATCATTTTTTAGTAACTTTCACAGTAAACATTATTCTAACGAAAGATAACTCTTCACTAAAGTCGTATTTATCTTGAGTAACTAACGTGACCAAATACAAATAAGAAAGAGACATTATGGTTTCATTTTGCGAATAAACGCTTGAAATTGGTTGAAATATAGTAGAGCTCTATGATATTTAGAATGACCTATTTAAGTACAAGTCTGTGAAAAAGCCTTAATATTATCGCGTAGTTAAATTAGCTATAATTAAACTTTAATTAATATAATATATAACCTTTCATCTTTCCTTTACGGCTTCGCTAGATTAAGTAGATGAGAGAGTGCGAGACCTCGATACATTCAGTCAAATCAGATTAAATTTACAGTGGGTATCAAAGCTACACTATAACATATATCACCATGATCTCTATGGAATGATATTAGAATTGATAGAGATAATCCTATACCTTTCTACGTGTTGTAATCTACGTTTGATTATTCGTGTAGACTGAGTAGAAGTGGTCCGGCTAGCGCGTGGGCATTTAAATCTATCTCGAGTTGACATCAGGAGCAAAACCTAATCTATCAGTTATCTATAGGATTCGCAGACAGAGAGATACGAGGAAGGCAAGCTTATATTCGCGCTGCTAACTCGAAGAGAAATTGATTGTAGGAAGATGCGAGTTGAGTGCAAAGGGGGTGGAGTTCACGCAACGGTACGCTCCGTTAGGTTCAGCTGATCCCGTAGCATTAATAAGCCTTTTACTATTTTAAGAGGCTTACTCCGATATAGACAGACATCGGTTATACTACGCTATATTTCGTCATGCATGTTTAAAATGGCAGAGTGTATGTAATAATTAATATACCTTTAACAGTATTGATAACCATATTATCTAAAATATATATAAATATAAAAATAATAGATATTTCATTGGAAATTTGTGATTCGTAGTAGTACACGTACATATATTAATTATGTGGCATAATTATAGATTTGAAATTCTAGATTACGATATTCACCCCCCAACTAAATAAGGGATGGTTATGAATTATTAGGACCCGGGGAGCTCAGGAAAAATACCAAAAAAATCTATAACCAGCAGATATTTGACAAAAACCTATTTTTCAAATTCTCATAGCCTAGGATAGATTAGATTAGGATAGAATATATTAGATTAGATTAGGATAGAATATATTAGATTAGATTAGGATAGAATATATTAGATTAGATTAGGATAGAATATATTAGATTAGATTAGGATAGAATATATTAGATTAGATTAGGATAGAATATATTAGATTAGATTAGATTAGGATAGAATATATTAGATTAGATTAGATTAGGATAGAATAGATTAGATTAGATTAGGATAGAATAGATTAGATTAGGATAGAATAGATTAGATTAGGATAGAATAGATTAGATTAGGATAGATTAGATTAGGATAGATTAGATTAGGATAGATTAGATTAGGATAGATTAGATTAGGATAGAATAGATTAGATTAGGATAGAATAGATTAGATTAGGATAGAATAGATTAGATTAGGATAGAATAGATCTAATCTATTCTATCCTAATCTAATCTATCCTAATCTAATATATTCCATCCTAATCTAATATATTCCATCCTAATCTAATATATTCCATCCTAATCTAATATATTCCATCCTAATCTAATATATTCCATCCTAATCTAATCTATTATATCCTAATATAATCTATTATATCCTAATATAATCTATTATATCCTAATATAATCTATTATATCCTAATATAATCTATTCTATCCTAATATAATCTATTCTATCCTAATCTAATCCGTTCAACCAGGAGTTTACAACGAAGTTTATCATATCACATATCTAGGTTTAAGTGTGCATTTAAGCGTTCCTCATAACAGGACAGACAGACGTAACTAGAGAATCATATAATTTAGATCAAAGTCCTTCACAAGGAGGCTAACAACAAAACGTATGAAATTACGAAGTGCAATCGCTCTTGAAGTTAATATTATTCGGAAATCTAAATTAACATAATAAAATAATTCATCACAATAAGGTCGCGTGACTATTGTGTAAAGTTTACAGTTGAATCTCGCGCGTTCTGGCACGTGATAAAGTCGCTTTCTCGCGGTCATTTTTGTAAAAGTACTTAATCCAGAAAGTCCTACCTGTCGTAATTACGTTCTCAAAATGAACTACGTCATAGGTTTATGTATTTCATACAAGTTTGACTCCTTAATCGCACGATTCATGGTGGATTTATTAATCCAAGGTTTATATACGAAAAAGTTAAGGTGTAGAAACACACAAAGTCAATAAATTTCAAGAAAAACAACAACGACAACGAATCCCTCCCTTTACGATCGGATAATTGACTTATTTTTCTTAATTTGAAATTTTGAAACTCCCAATGGCATCGTACAAAAAAAAACTAACACCATCTTTTTCCCCCGACTAAAACAAATAGCTTTTAACTTTAAAGTACCAAAATAAAGGTAAAGTAACCTTAAGAAAGAAAGCTATCACTCCTCATTGCAGTCATTCGAATCCATCGACAAAAATAAAATAAAAAAAAAAAAAAACGAACCGATTTGGAACAAAAATAAAAAAATAAAAACAGAAGGTTAGGATTTCTAGATATTTGGTATAACGGCTCTTAGGTGCTTTTAGCTGTTATTGTCAATTCTCATCAAATTTTGAAACCTGAGAAATACGGTCGAAAAAAAAAAACAAAATCCCCAACTTATTTCCAGAAAACAAAAGCTACCAAACCTTATTTTTAAGGTTAAAGTCGTTCCTCGAGTCAAGTACCACTGTCTAACCCCTAATTCCGATAGTATCGCGGGTCAATATAACTTGGCAGTGAGATCGAAAGGTCAAACTAAGGGTTAATACTCGATGTAAGGTTAAAATGACGTAGCCAAGGCTTAAGTTCGAAAGAGAGCCATATAGCTATAGGTTAATGCATCCCTAAGGCGAAGTTTTCTTTTTCTCTTACCTGAGCGAACATGATTCTGGCCTTAGTGTCATTGAATAATTAAAGAACTGGTTTTTTGGTTTTTTTTTCTCCTCCAACTCGTACGGGTCCCTCTTTGGAATTACGGTTATTGATCCTTTTCAGTGTAGATCTGATCGGAATCTCGAGGGAATATCAGCCAAAACCTCCAAAACTTTCATCGAAGGAACACAGAGACCTGATGTGAAAAAAAAAACGAAAGAAAAATAAGGTTATAAACATTTTCTTCAAGCTCCATACATCGCGAGTTGTTTTGATAGGCCACATATGATAACAAGGGACTTTTGTATCATAAGTTAATGTCAAAGTTACAATTTTTATAATAGGTTTTGAGCTATTCGATATGATTAATAAAAATTATTAAAGAAAAAGGTGAACTTTAGATAATTTTCTGAATATTCAATAATTTGTGAAACCCTAGAATCAGCGGTATCGTCCCAATTGATCGACTTTTAAGTGATCGAAACCAGTTTTTTGGATTAAATGATCGAAATATTTAGGTTAGGTTAGGTTAGGTTAGTTTTTTAACTCAATCGATCATATGAAATTCGATCATTTCGACCCAAATCGAATCAGCTATAGCCTATTTCCGAGTAAGTTTTAAATTTATTTCTAGTTTAATATTTGTTTTTAATTTTTTTTACTGGTGGATTAGTCCTATTTAAACGATAATTAATCGATAAAAAAATCGATTCTCTCTTAAAGAGAGAATCAAAGGCCAAAACAACCTATTTTTAATCGATTAAGAATAGATTGTTTCGGCCTTTCATTCTCCCTTTAAAGGCATATATATTTAGAATGCGAAGCTCGTAAGTAGAAAATATCCGAAATAAAATTTAACATTTTGTAATCCATTTAAAATCAAAATATCACGTTGAACCAAACGTTATACATTCGGCTCAATATATAGCAAAAGATATACCATTAAAACACGTGGAACCAATTTAAATTGGACAACAAAACATCGTACAAAAACCATTATAACAAAACCTCATCGTTATGACGAATAAGAAATATTTCGAAAAATAAAATCGTTATGAACAATATATCATAAGTAAAATAGATAAGTATGAGTGTTTTACTATTATTGACCATATCTCAATACTACAACTTGAAATAGCACTAAAATCTATAATAAATAAATTAATAAAACCCGGTATATTTTGTTTGGCGTTTAAATTTCATGATGAAATTCATAAAATCATGCCCAATTGCGTCAATTCGCAACCAACCGAGTCACATATGATAGACATTACAAATGAACAGAATACATAATTTAATTAAAGCTCGACCTTTGACATACCAACAGGAATAAATTAAGAATGAGCTTCGATCCAATGGAAATTCTATCCAATAGATAGGTCTCAATATCGTACTTATAAAGAAAGATGATAATCAACTTATGATTAAGATTAAATGCAAATTTCAGGAATATATTAAAATTACTTTATACCCACTCCCATCGGAGAAAAAAAAATCCTTGAAAAATACGAAAAACATTCAGAAAAATCGATTTTTAAGATACTCGGCATCAAAAAATATACCCTAGAATAATTGGATTATATTCTTCTTCGAGTGAAGTTAGGCACATACTACTTTTTTCTTAGTCACATTTAATATCGAGTATCAATCCGCCTCGTAATCTAACTATTACGTCAACGACTCTAGAAAAGATATATGGACAAGTGGAAAACCCCTCACAGAGCAAATATACGATTTATGGAAAAAAAAAAAAAATATTTCGTAAAGGCCGAAAACAAACACAATTTAATGAGTTTTGGATTGATATCGAATATTGGCAGAAGATGAAATATAATTTAGTCGCTTCGACCGTTGTCTCGAGTCCAGTTTTGAAATTCATTCGGATTCATATTTGCATATAAATCAGATAAATCTATATACGGGAACTCAAAACTGGATATTGTGAAAAACAGTTTTAAAGGTAGGTTCCATTAGGACTCATTTAAAAATGCGTTAATATTTTAATAATCTAGAAAGACGATGGAAAAAATTAACACTCAGAAAGTGGCACCGATTCGAATAGGCTGTAAAGCCAAAGTGAAGGTTTTGCGGGGCCCTGAATTCTACTCAAAAGAGTCTCGAAATTAACTCTAGAGATACGGTCAAAATATCATTTCTTAAAGGGAAAGGCAACCCAACTTTAAAAGTACTTCCATTGGAAAGAGCATGCTTAAAAACCTACAAATCAAAACACATTATAGTGATTTAAGTCTTGGTTAATTTATAAATATCATTTTAAAACCGAAATTGACGTTCCTAGAAGAACGCCATATTTGCTTCCCGGCATTTCGAGTTTTAAAAATAAGGATCCGCTTCAATGATTGGCCTTTAAGTCACCCAATAAAGATTCGCGAAACGAAGGCCATTCGAGTCGTCTGCAGTCGGATCGTCTGTTCGTAACTTCGTAAGAAGACTCGTAATTTTGTGATTTCTAACTTTCTACGAAAACATGCCTAATTGCGTAATTAATGAATGCAGTTTAGTTCTTACCTTCTAATTCTTCAAATCAACTTAAGACTCGGTTAATACCTAGTACTGACTACTACTAGCTCAGCTGGCCGACCGACCTTCGGGTTAGTGTTCGCGCGCGGGATCCTTCGGAAGTAGCCTATGTTTCGGCCCGGCATATCTTATTTGACTCTAAAGAAATTGAGCGCGCTTATACCCACATCTATTTTCAGCTAGAGTCAAGTGACTTTAGGTGAGAAATAAACCAATCGGCGAAGCCGATCCTCAGCAGGCATCGAAAGGGTATGAAAAAACTAAAATGGCGTTCACTAGAGATCACTTTTTGCTTATAATAAACGTAAATATCTTAATATCTACTAACTATTAAATTTTTTGCGATATGATATTAGTCGTTTTAATATACGCTCTATAATTTAAGACACACTTTTTTTTATCCCGGTCTGTACCTTTAATCGGTTTGAAACGGTAAAATCAAACCGATATTTAAATCGCCAGGAATCGTTTTAAGCGTCACGTGTTATAAATCGATTTATTGTGCTTTATTTATCGATTGTTGAAACCGAATCGGTATGAATCTGGTTCCCGAAGCAGTCTCGAGAAATCGAAACAAATCGATTAGAGAAAAGACGGTTTCCCGTTCATACGACTCTTGAAACGGTTTAAATCGATTCCAAGGCCTAGTATGAACGCATAGTGAAACCAATAGAACAGGAAAGTTTCAAGTTGCGCAACTCTGACACTCTTCACTTATCTAAGGTTGGTGGACATAGCTTGTAAAATACGACTACATAGATCCAAGAAGGATCAGATAAGGAGAGGAAAAGTGGGAACGGCGCGGCTCCTACTGCGTCGGCCTAAACTCCCACTCTGGGAGAACGGGGGACAGACGGGGGTAGAGATGCTTCGTGGTAAATTGTTGTCACGTGGGTAAAACGAATCCTTTATGAGACGCGCTAGCTAGCGACCACATGACAACAGTTTACCTCGAGAATTTCCTATATCCCCTTTCCACCCGAGTGGGAGGTTGGCTCTTCTCTCTCTAACTCAACGCAGCCCCACTTTTCCTCTCCTTATTTGACCCTTCTTGATAGATCATATCTACATAACATACATATTATAATTACGCATAAACTATATTTATAACGAATTCCCGAAGACATACGCGACTGACACGGAGACATAGGGACCGAAAGTTCCGAAAACTAAAAGTACAACCCGTCCACCCTTCATATAATATAGTTGTGATATAACAATAGAAATAGAGGGTTGCGGTCTATACTTATAACCCTGATATAAGTGTCGTGTTCGAGTGGAAGCGTGCTAGGTTTTTTTAGCGTCATCAGCAAACTAAATGTGAAAAGGTTTCAGACGTGGGAGAGGTATATAGAGACAGGAAAACCAATACATATACAGTCAATTCCACCAAGAGTTGGCAGTAGGTGCGAAGTTAAATTAGTCTTTCTTTCTACGAGCACGTTAACTTATAAGATGAAGGTATAGTCTAAAGTTTCGCTCACTGTCAACTAGAGGTGGTATTAACTATAAGTACGACACACGGAAAGGCAAATTACACTTGACGCCAATCGACGAACTGCAGCGCATGCAGCCAAAAGGCGCGACACGCTCAATACACCCTTTTTTACACGATTATACCACAGCACATACGCATGCATGCGTACTATACAAATTGAATTGACAATTGTCAATTTTTTTTCCTTTCTTTAGTACTCAAATTTCATTTTGTATTGATAGCGAACACGAAGTTAAGCTATACACTTATCTCTATGATTTGTTGATTGATAAGATAAGGTTAGGTTATAGCTTCGGGCATACTGTCAACTCTAACTGGAATATGCTATAGATTCGCGTGTATAACGCTTCAAAAAGTTTTAATACTTCTGTATTATTTCACTCTCAGGATATAACCAAGAACAAATTTATGAAATTCGAGAATGTGAGAAGATCGAAAATGGGATGTTCAACCAAGATGTCAGGTTTTTCCCATACATCGTCTTCCCTCTATTCCTCTTAGCTACGTTCTTACTAGCGTATCCGAATCGATTTGAAACGATATTCAAAAGCTGGCCATCTGTTCATACACTAACTTCATAAACCGATTTATTACTTTTCATCTAACTGCGGTTTTAAACTGGTTCCCGAAGCAGTTTCGAAAAATCGATTGATGAAAAGACGATTTCCAGTTCACACGAATCCAGCTAAAAGGTTTGAAACGGTTGGAATCGATTCCAAGGACTAGTATGAACGCAGCTTTTGATTAACATTTTCATGATGATCGTTTTAAATCGAGTCAAAATATAAATTTAGATGCGCGAATGTGTTGATCCAAGTGATCGATTTTCAAGGAGGTTTTGCCCAATTTATCGACATTATATGATCGAAAATGACTTAGGTAAGATTAGGTTAGGTTAGTTTCTTAACAGCAAAACATTTTCGTCGATAATTTCAAAGTTGATCACAAGGACTCAAAAATTCTTGGGTGCAAAATTCTAGAAAACTAGGGGCATATAGGGATCACAGTGATAATGGCTGCAAAATAATTATAGTAACCCCACCTAAAATCTGGCTGTGGGGGTTAAAGTCAGGAAAATTGGGTATCAAACATTATGGGGCACGTAGGGATCGCAGTGTTAAAGGGACCAAAATATTGGGACGGCCCAACCTGACTCAAAAACGGTAAAACCAGCATGCGCATGCCTATATATACATGGTTTCTAAATAAAATTTAGGCCCCTTCTAAGGATGTAAATCAAGTATACGGTATCCATGGAGTAAAAAGAAAGAAAAAGAGACAAAAAAAAGTGAAGACACGTCCCCAATCAACTCTACAAAAAAATAAAAACCCAGAGAAAGGGAAGAGTTCATTTCTATCTGGGCGTGTAACTGCGAAAGAAAAAAAAAAAAAAAAAAAAATGAAAAAGAAATCTGGGAAGGATTAGAACCAGAACGAGGATATATTCGATGTCCTATATGTTAGCGGTAATATACTTAAAAGCTAAGGAAAAAAGAACCACGTTTTTCTTTCTCCAGACCTTGGAACACTATTGGTTATATTTTGGCGAATGAATTAACTAAAAAAAAAAAATAGCCAATAGTAGCACGTATCTTTAACTAAGGACAGTGGAGAAAAAAACCGCAAAATAAGCAGCGATATTGGAAAAAAGGGCAGAAACATATGGGGAGAGAAACAGATCTGTATTCATGCCCTTAAGTGTGCATCGATAAAAAAAATAAATAAAAAAAAAAATCACGATTTGTTTTCCATTAATATCTTATTATATAACCTTTTAAAAATTTCAGAGTATACAGGACTTGTTAAGAATAATCCACCATCTCCTCAACAAGAGTACAGGATTTTATGTACATCAGCTATTATCACGTACATCTTTCGCAAGATGATTTTAAAATTAGATTTAAAATTAATTAAATGGTGAATGCAACAAGTGATTAAATCCTAATCATTTACGCCTGTAGAAATGTTTCAGCTTTAGAACATCGCTGCTCTGAGGAAAAGGTACAAATCAGGGGCAGATGATATAATGCATTTTCTACCTGACGCCTGTAAATATGTTTCAACCTGCGCGCACTGGAGCCAAACAAATAGTTTCATATAAGTTATTTCAGAAGCCGATGAAACCCTCCTTTGAAGTCTATTACTCCCGGGTCTTGTCTACCCCTCTCTGTATGGGTTATTCTCAAAAGGCGCGATTCGTACGCCTCCTAACGGTAGATATTTTCGGAGCGGGAGTTCGTCGAGCGAATATCTCTAGCAGCCTCGGAGTTCATCAAAAAAACGTCGTCGTTTGTGGAGAGAGAGAATTTCCAATTTTCCGTAGACAGGGGGTATGAAGTAGGACCCCTCCGATCTCGTAAAATTGGGAATTTTACCCATGCAGAGAGGAGCGCTATATGGAACATTACAGTAGTAGACTTCAAAGGAGGGTTTCATCTACTTCTGCTATTATTTCTAAACATAATTGCAGTCGTTTCTTGGTACTAATTTTTATAAAAATTATTCCCACGTCACCTTCTGATTGGATATTCGACCAAAATAGGTTAAAAGGTCAATTTATCTATATTAGAATCGCGCCGTACGATTATAGTTAAGTGAATTTAAACGTATTACTTTAATATCATAAATTTAATAAATAATATAGGTAACATTCTCGTACACCTTAGGGTAAAAACATTTTGCCGAGAAACTCTTTAGCTGATTAAAAAAAGCTGCAGGATATTAAAGAAAGAAGAAGGAGAAGAAAAAAAAACTTGTATAATGAAGTTTAATGGAATGCCTTAAGAAATTAAAGCGGTAACGAGTCCCCTTAAGCTGTTTGGAATAAACTGATATTGCTTTTGAAGGGAAAGTCTTAAGAAAATTCACGTTTTTTCCATTACAAATTTGAACTATCGGCATTGAAGTATTAAAGGGAGAATGAAACCTAAAAACTAATGATTAAATACACCTAATCATCAATAAAAATATTTCAAACAAATATTAAACTAGAAATCAATTTAAAACTTACAAGGAAAATAGGCTTAGCTGGATTCATTTAGATCTTGAATTTCTTCGCATTGAATTGTCAGAGACCAATCGAATGTTATTGGAAGTCTGATGGAGATCTCGCCTTAACGATGGTCTTTGCTGATTGGTCGCTGATCAATCAATGGGAAGAAATTTAGTATCTTCATGAATTTAGCTAAGCCTATTTTCGGGGTAAGTTTTACTGGTGGATTAGGCCTATTTAAACAACCCCTCACAAGGAGTTAAAGATTTGAACTTAACCGCGTGTACATCAAAGCAGGTCATACATTAAAATATTTATTTCGAAGATTTTCTAGTTCGATTTAGAATTTTTTTAAGCTGACTTCAGACTCAAAGAAAAATATAAACTGATCGCTTTCGTAAAAACTCCCGCCAAATTTTCTAATATTTGTTGGTTTATAGTCGGGTAGATTCTAGATCAAATTTACCTTTTAGGACTATTTTTTATCCTCTGAATAGTGAAAGAAATTAAGAAAAATATCTTAGAGAATGAGTCGACAACAATAACACGACTTACAATTAGTTATAGCATAGATGGAGACAACAGCAAGTGAGTCTAATTAAAAAAGTATGACTACATGGAAACTTTTATACGACCTTATCGGGTTTCATTAATTATTTGTTATAGTTTTAATTGATTTCTAAGAAATATCCCTCCGAGACCCAATTAGTAAGATGATCTATGATAAGGTATTTTTATATGAAGTTTCACATTTGGGTTATATGCTTTAGATTTTATTTGATGGGAGCTCGGAGTGTGATTTTTAAGAATTCAGATCTTCGAAACTAGGCACTTAAGAACTCATGTACTTTACACTTTTTTGACTCGTATTTGATTCAAAGAACAAGCCCATTTAATAATAACTATGTCAGACTCTAATTAGAAGTGAAATCCTTTAAGAATAAATAAAATTATAAAATCTCCTTATATAGGAAACTTCCATCAACCAATTCAACAACTTTTCAAGTTTGGATCATTTTTCATCAAACTAGAAGATTTTTCCTGATCGAGAAAGCTAATTTCTTTCGTTATTTGATAGAAACTATGACGTCAAGCGCGTGTAAAAAGAGTCTGCTATTTTTTTGGCGCGAATTGAGTTGTTTAGTTTCGCAAATTAAATTATCTTTTAAGTGAAGCAAAACTTCGTTTCGAACAACTGTGATCTTTATCAAAGGTAATAACTCTACGCATGCCGATTCACTCGCTCCCAACTGAATGATTTGGCCATGTCCCTTTTCTAAAAATATTTAAAAATTAAAGTTCTTTTATTTTCACACTCCCTTTAACATTCATAATAATTTGAAAATGATACGAAAATGTTGAAACAAAATCTAGAGTCGGATAAACCTCGCAATTAATTCCATTGTTTATCTTGGTGTAAAAGCTAGAAAGTCAGTCCGCCCGTGAACTTATATTATACAAGCAACAGGGTGTAAAGATGAAATAAGAGATACAATCAACGTCATATCCCATTTCCCTCTTTTCATTTCATTACTTCTAATTTAGTGAACAATTCATACCGTACTAAGCCTTGGCTATCCGAGGAAACAGTGTGTGGATGTGTTTACTATTCCCTGTAGATGTAGTCCGAATCAGTTTAAGTTTACCAAAACTCGCGAACTAACGTTCCTTCTTGAAGATTTCAAAGGTTTTATAGATAATCGAGGGATTGCGTAGCTTTAAACAAGAGTGAAACCTTTGACTGACTCTAAAAATAGTCGCCGGCAAGTTCGCGCTATTTCCCAAATGATTTCAGCTTTGAAATTAAAAGCAGTGGGTTGAGGGGATGTGTAGAAATTTTCCGTCCCATCCCCGAACAAAGCGTAGAATATTTATATTTAATTGTTTGCTCTGGGATTTGAGCCGTAAGCCGAGAGAGCGAGCGAATGAGAGAGGGTTACGAAGAGATAACGTCGCAAAACTATACCACGCGTGCGCAATTTTAGACTAAAAACAATAATAATAACTCAGTTTTCGGCGATTTAAAAAAAAACTTAGATGAAATACAACGTAGATTAATTTATGAATAATTAATAATACTTATTAGTAATTAGACTGATGAATAAAACATATTTTAAATGCGAAACTTTTCTATTTAAAGGGAAATTTGGAGCTAAAAATGGAACAGCTTTTAAATTTTTAGACGTGTTATTGGTTTGATAAAATTTGAATAAAATTATATTTAAATTCGGGCCAATCATGCTATTTTAGCCTTCAACAGTGCTTGTAATCTCCTAACATTAAAAGCGCTGTTGAAGGCTAAAATAATATGATTGGTCCGATTTTATATTTACAATTTTTCAAATATTTAGCTCCAAGTTTCTCTTTAAAAACACGTCAATTTAAAATTTTGAACAAAAGTTTTTCGTATGAAAAAACTGAAAAAAAAAAAAAAAAAAAAAAAAAATAGCAAAGGCCTTGGCAAAAACCGGTGGTGATCTCACTTTAAGAAAAAAAAAAGTAACTTACAAGGTTTTAAGAAAGAAAACACGAGGAAAAAACAACGAAAAAAGGGTTCGTAGCTGTATTAATTTATTATTTAACGTATATAGTTTCCTAAACAGAAAGAAAAGCTAAATGTGTAAGGTACAACAACTTAATCTGACCTTTTTTCTACAAGAAGGCCGGGTTTCCACCTTAACTCCAAGTGGGCAATGCTCTCAAAACTAGCCTACCCATATCACTATTATTTGTTGAATTATAGATAAAAGAAAGCCTAATTTCGTAAATACTGCCATTTGTTCTACGAAAAGGGAAGGCGAATTTAATTAAATCCATTTAATTAAATTAAATTTTAATCTCCCATTAGTCTTAAGCCTTAGAGTATAGTAAAAACTTCACCATCCCAAATTATAAGGAGCTAGTCGAAGATAAGACATATCGTAGATTCATCTATCGGTTGTTCAAGAAATCGAATCAAATCGATTCGAGAAAAGATCGTTTCATGTTCACATATGGCGAAACATTTCGAAACGGTTTAAATCGATTCCAAGGCCTAGTATGAACGCAGCTAAAGAGTTAATGTTTTAAATTAACCGTAATCAAACTTCAAAAGGAGGCAGACATTTTATTAACTATTCGAATGACGCCTCGCGATTGGCTAGAAATCAGAAAGATAGTCTCCGAAAGAACGTCGGAATCATAGTGGGGTAATAGTTATGGTACCCATCAATTATATTTGGCATATATTTCTCCTCTATAGAATTAAAATAATATATCAATTTTTACCATTGCGCAAACTCGCATCGAACTAAGTATAGTATATTTTATAGTTAGCTAATAATATACAGAGGTTTCGAACGGTATATGAGGTTAGTTACAAGCACACTTCCATTCGTGTATAATCTTGTAATTAAACCGCGACTAAAGCGGATTTATACATAATGTAAAATATAATTAGGAAATTTGCAAACTAAACTGGTCAACTATATTTAGAGATCATATAAGTTTATTAGCATTCGTGCGAGAAACGCTAAAGTCATTCGTCACGGAATGGGAATCAAATGGTTATTGTCTTAATCAGCCCAAGATATCAGCGTTGGCGAAACTACGACGTTCATTACGTCATACAGTTATTATTCTTAAGATACGAACTAAGCCTAACTTCGAACGTTTTGAAAATTATGAAAAATTTTGAATTTATTAGTAAAACTCGCGAACTTCCACAGTTGAAAGGCCACACGCGTTTAAATATTCGTTCTGAAACTCCATTTTAACACAGGGAAGGTTACGGCGAATTAATACACAAAGTTAAACACCATACGGGATAAAAATAGTTCTCCAATCTGGAGTAGATTTCGTTCGCGAATATTATTACAAAACATTGGAAGTTATGGCGGAATAATACTTAATATTAAACCACATAAGGTTTAAAAATAGATTTGGTAAAACACGTATCGCGAATAGATACAGTTCAACGAGAAAGCCAATAAAGAATTGCCATAAGTCATTTTGTGGTTCAGTATACCCTAATGGAATAGAAGCAGGCGCCTATTCCAATTTGTACATATACAGACTACACTCGTGTTCTGAAGTATAATTTGAAAAAAAAAAAAGGCTTAATTTAAAGGGATACTACACTCTAATATCAAGTGGTTTTAAATAGGATTATGCTAATTCATATGATTTCAAAGAATTAAATTATTTTTGGACTGGTTGTTTGCGATTATATCAGACTATAGAAATACAACAAAGGTTTCATGAAAATTCGCGGTTAAAAAATAAACTTGAGAATTTAGGCTCCAATAAATAGTGTTCGGAATCAGACAACCTTCTGTTATTCATATTTTTTAAAGTATTTTATTTTCGGATTGGTTGTAATTCGTAAATTGAAATGAAAATTAAATAGGTAGGGTTTATCCGAAGATAAACGTTTGGAGCTTTATTTGCTAACAAGTTACTCAAATTAAAACGTCAGTTTTGATATAATTTTTCCTCATATTTTAAGCAATCCATATCGATTAAAAATTACTTATCAGAATCTATAGTATCCCTTTAAATATAATACCGATATTAACATACGTATACCTTTTGCAAAACAGTTCTTAAATCAATAACATGGTTAAACAAATTTAATTTAAACTCGAGACGTTTTAATTATATAGTTTGCAAAGTTTCAAACTTAAAACTTTGACGTGATTGATTTAGTTGAATGGTAAAAAATTCTGTAATTAATTAATCTTTTACTATTTAATTATTCCGTTTTCGGTGATATTTAAAAGTAGACACGGAACCGGAATCGATCCGGGAACCTTTCTTAATCGATTTGAAACGGTACAATCAAACCGATATTTGAATCGTCAGGAATCGTTTTAAACGTCACGCGTTCACGCATTATCTTTATAAATCGATTTATTGTAGCTTCATCGACCGGTTGTTGAAACCGAATCGGTACGAGACTGGTTCCCGAAGCAGTTTCAAGAAATCGAATCAAATCGATTCGATAAAAAGAGGGTTTGAAACGGTTTAAATCGATTCCAAGGCCAGGTATGAACGCAACTAAATTGATCTTAGGTTCAAGCTGACGATTTTAATCTTTCGAAATTCTATGGGTTCCCATTTTTTTTAATAACTTAAACGTTTTACCGTCCCTTTACGAAAACGGTCTACAAGGCCCCGGGTACATTTCATTAAAGATTTTTCCCCGGTATAAAAATCATGATAGCTATATAGGATTTGATCCCAGTTTTCTCAATTCAAGCTAGAACCCAAAAAAAGAAGAAGAAGACGTCGCCTCCGGGCGCTTTTGGTTTCGCGATCGGAATGGAAATTGAGTAATTCGTCTCAATTTACGCGGAGTTTTATATCAGTTGAGGTACGAACTAAAAAAAAAAAAAAAAATCGGTGGGAGGAAGAAAGATCCATCTAGACGCCCAAGAATATTGGGAATTAAGAAAAATCGCTACCTTTATAGGATGGCTAGATAAAATGGAAAAATAAAAAAAATAAAACCTGATATCCTGATAAAGGGAGGTTTTCATATTTTGGCGGGAAAATAGTATATTAGACTCTTAAAGCAGTTGGTTCGCATCACCCGCCTTACCCCTAAGTTCAAGTGAAGTTAGAAAAACGAGAAAAGCTGAGTAGGTTTGTAAATTTCAGAAATTAATTGCTAATTCTGCTTCCTAGAAAGTCTAGGAAATTCCAAGAATTTACAACGAAGCTATCTAAATATCTAGCGATTAGATTTCAGCTACATCAAACCAATCGTTTGATTAAACACTAATCCATGGTTAAACTGAATGTTACGATAAATTATTCAAAAATCACTCCATCCTTTTTTAAATATATTTTTTTTAAATATCCTTAAGTATACATTTTAACTTTTTGAGCAAAACGAGTCTAAATCTTTACACAAGAACTTAAAGTTCTACGATTTTGATTTTATTACAATTTTAAAAAGGATTGAATTTCCTATTTCCTACTTAAGAATCCATCTTATTTCTAAGCTTGCGACTGACTATACCAAGATTTCTTTTCGATCTATATATAGTTCGATAAAGGGTTAGTAGCAAAATTTATATTTATGTAAAAACTTTAAAGAAATAAAGAAATTAAAAAAATAATCGATTTTATCAGAAAATGAAATCAAATTTTAATATCTTAGTTTTTTTTCTATTACGATTTGAGCTCATTAAAATGTCTTATCAAATTTCACAAAAATCGTGAAGTTAAATGACTACATTTAACCGCTTTACTCCCAAAAAATAGTTACACTATTTTGAACCTCACTAAATTTTCCCTACGCACACTTCCGGAACTCGCGAGCTGAAGTCAGCCTTCGACTCCATTTTAACAGACAGCCCGACTCCTGAGACAGGAAGTTCTAAACACAAATCGAGCCGTCTTGTTTATACAAAGACCATTTACTAGAGTAGCGACATTGAGAAGTCCAGCGCGAGCTATAGTGGCCTTGATAGTCAGCAGCGGGCTCTTGTTGTTCGTGATTTTTAGCATTGGTAGTATAGGGGCTTTCATACTTCCCCCCGAAGGGGGTTTATTATATACCTCTGCTTTAACTGATGACGTAGTTTAGTTTGAAGTATATTTTTTAATAAGCCAGATTTTTGGAAGATAATTTTACATTTTCCCGTTCTTCATATTAAAAAGATTAAAGAAAATGATATTACAGTATCCCTTTAAATAAACTTCGTTAAAAAAACAAGAGAGCAAACGTGAACCCCAACGGAAAAATCGAGCAGTAGAACTAACCAAATTTTCTACTAAATCTCATACATATTCCATGAGGTCCTGAGAAAAAAAAAATTACTGAAATACCTCGTTGAAGCAATGATGGAAAAGGGGGATTATCAAGAAAAAGAGGTACAGGGACGTAAGATCAAAGATTTTGGAGAGGAGGAAAATGTTTCCAAGATACCGAGGCGAATACAGACTAAAGGTTAAAAATCGATGGATTTCAAAACATAAGAATACGAACAAATTCTACTTCTCCTATCATCGTCATCATTCCATCTTACGTTGGTGGACAAACAAAACTTTGGTCTTTTATCGAGTTTTAACACAATATATCAATCCGCCTTACTTACAGATATATTGTAACATAAATCTCGAACAAAAAGACTATTTATTCCCCCCCATCCTAAAACCATCAGAGCCTTTCTTTTTCTGGAAAAACTGCGGGTTCTCCTCGATTGGAAACGGAGTTTACTGATTCGAAGGACATATACGTAAGTATACACGCTGGTATCGGGGAAACAAAAAATACTTCAGGGATTCTGGGAAAGAAACCCAAGGTTGCTAACGTGGTAAAAATGAGACATAGAAAGAATTGATTGTACACATGTTATCGAATAGGTTTCAATTTTCATGTATGGGATTGAGTTGAAATGGTTGAAGTATAGTTTTACGAATGGAGCTTAATATTTACTGTTTGAAACTTATTTACCTGGTCTATAAGATAAAGTTCATTGTTTCAATTTAATTGACTTGAAAAACATTGAACAGTGATGATCCTATAGTATAGGGAAAACCAGAAGCCGATGAAACCCTCCTTTGAAATCTACTACTCCAATGTTCTATATAGCGCTCCTCTCTGTATGGGTAAAATTCCCAATTTTACGAGTTAGAAGGGGTCCTACTTCATCCCCCCTGTCTACGGAAAATTGGAAATTCTCTCTCTCCACAAACGACGACGTTTTTTGGACGAATTCCAAGGCTGCTAGAGATATTCGCTCGACGAGCTCCCGCTCCGAAAATATCTACCGTTAGGAGGCGTACGAATCGCGCCTTTTGAGAATAACCCATACAGAGAGGGGTAGACAAGACCCGGGAGTAATAGACTTCAAAGGAGGGTTTCATCGGCTTCTGGGAAAACTTATTCAAATTCTATAAACAAATTGATGGTAAAACCAATCATTGCATCTTATATTGAAGATTATCAAGATAATTTTAATTATACTTCAAACTACGCTCTATTAAAAACAATCTCCATTAACCTTCCTAAGAATGTACTTATTAGTTTTAAGAATATATATAGAATAAGAAGAAGATATCTTGGATAAATTCACCGCAAAACTAACATACAATCAACCGAGCACTTAAGCCTTGGCTAAAGGAGAAAAAAAGCGCGGGAAAAGATATCTCGTGCGCTTCGATATCGAACCACGTGAGATTGCGAGCATCTGTCGCGAATAGAAGAGAAAAAAAAAGCACTTATAGTCAAGAACCTGCAAACAAGCATCGTGCGACCGCGAGCAGATTGCTTATAACACTATAGATATATACGCTATTACCTTAAGCGGGGTCATTGGCTGGTAATAACAACCCCCCCCCCCTTTTAAACATATAGACATGCTATTCCCGGGGCTCAAATTTAGACGAACTTGACTAGTTATGGTCAAAATTTATTTCTAACGAAAATTTTGAATATCAAGTAGTAAGCAGTAGTAAAAACGACACCACCCAGAATATTCTTTCTAGAGTAAATCAGACTGGAAATCGCGACGGCCGGGCGAGACACGCTCTTTCGTTTCGCGAAAGAGAGAGGGGAGAGTTGTTTTCCGTCGATACATTTTCACCCCCCATAAAAGTCTAGAAAGTTAAGCGCGATATTAGCACCGCCTACTTAGTTCCAATCTCAACCGCTAGAGAGGGCAATTTCAAATTCCTTATCTCAAGCGTTTAGTTTTTGGATTATACCTCTCCTCGGGCGAAAGCTCTGACGACAAAACTTTCAGAATGGGATACCAATCATAACATGAGTTGTTGTAAACTTGAAGCATGATTTACTTGTGACATATAACACTAAATTTGAATTTTCGTTTAAAATCTTATACTGTATTCAAAAAGTGATTTAGACCCTATCATAATAGGCTTGACAATCTTGTTAAAGTTAAAGTATCGTAGCTATAGTAACGAAGACAACAAAAGAGTTCCTCGCGTCTAAAATAATACTATATACAGCGATATGAATGACATTCGTATGTTAGAAGTTATAATTAATTCGATAAGGTCCTAGAAATAATGGCTCCTCCCTTTAAAGGGACGGTGATGAGAAACATTTTCCTGCAATCTTTCCTACACGAAATACGTCTTAATTTTTGATAAGGTAGTAGAACCAATTTCATCTTCACCCTAACTTTAATGTTTAACATATGAAAATACTATTTTATATATTTGAGGGGTATAAGAAAGGTACGAAGTTGCGAAAAATAATTATTTTAAGCCCCACGAGAATAAAGTTTCTTTGAGGGATTATTTTGCCCAAGGTTTTGAAAACTTATTATGTACATTCTTATCAATGCTCTTGTATTAATATTACTCGCTTCAAGATGGACTGCTTCTAGCTCCAAGTTTCCCTTTAATATGAAACTTGTACGAGAAGGCTTAGTGAGCAGAGACGCATATTCAAATTAAGTATTATACCCAAGATATCCATAACTTGTTTACGTATGCATACATATAAATTCTTGCTCAAAATCCATTCAAAATTTCACATCGCTGAATAGAGATGCTAGGTACAGGTATGACCGAGGCCTAGAGGGTATCTAAAAATGAGACAGTTCTGCTCGCACGCGAGAAAAGAAAGGTGTATTTTACAAGAAAAGGGGTAAGGTTAGGGACAGGGAAGTTTTGGAGTCTCAATCCCGATAGCTAGCTATACCCGCCAGCGCGAAGCAGCCCAGTGTATAGCGTACACGCTGCTGTTTACGTTAGTATCTCGACTATAACTTGATAAGATTATGGAAGCGGAAAGTAAATGAGATCCTTCTTTTCGCGACAACTTAACGAGACAACGGAAAATACACCAATGGGATACTAATATCCCGCGGGATAGCCTACTTTACGGTTAAACTGTCGTTTCGACAGGAAGAGAGGCGATGCTAGCTGGATTACAAATATATAGCGCGTATAAATATACCCCGCATGGCTAAAAATAAAAATATTCGAGTTACTATAGTAATACGAAACAATACAATATTTTTAAGGGCATTTTTTGGCATCATGATATAAGATCCAATCAATCTTAGCTCTATTTATAGGCCAATTAATAGAACTTCATTAGGAAAGCCTCGTTTTTGTTTCGTTATTGAACATAAATGAGAAGTAAAATGTTTTCAATTCATGAATCCAGCTAAGCCTATTTTGATGGCAAGTTTTAAATTTATTTCTAGTTAATATTCGTTTGTAAATTTTTTCACTAGTGGATTAGGCCTATTTAAACGAATAGGAATCGATAAAAATCACTTGTTGTTAGGTTGCATTCTCCCTTTAATACTAGAGGAATACTAGAGGTGACCAATCACAAGCCACCGGAACTTCAGCACGTCTATGTTTTCGTCGTACAAAAAAAAGGGTAGGGGACCGAGAGAGTTTCCATTCCTTAGCTATATTATTCTTTGGTGATACCTACAGGGTTGTTACTAAACCCCTTGAATAAGCAAAAATTTATGGAGAGCTCCAAATTATTATAGAAAAGGTATAATAAGAGTTTCGACCTTGATATCAAAGCCATCTAAAGTCTAGAAGTTTTAAGAATTTGCTTGATACATCGATCAGTACACGAAGCGCAAGATGGAAAATGGAATCTCTTTCAGTTGGTCACGTTCAGCTTTCTAGATTTCTGATCCTGAGGGGGAAAACTCGTTTTTTTCTCCCAAGCAATACGACGAAACGCCACCATACACAAAATAAATCCCCCCAAAGGCTTTTGCATCGACTCTTAAAAGATAATAAAAATTGGTACTTATAAAGACTTTTGTCTAAAGCCAGGTTCAAACGAGAGAACTCAAAATATAGAACGTGGAACAATAAAGCTACGGTAATTTCTTAATCGATTTGAAACGGTAAAATCAAACCGATATTCCAATCGCCAGGAATCGTTTTAAGCGTCTTATGTTCACGCATTATCTTTATAAATCGATTTATTGTAACTTCGTGTATCGGTTGTTGAAACCGAATCGGTATGAAACTGGTTCCCGAAGCAGTTTCGAGTCCTGTTCACATGAGTCTAGCGAAACGGTTTAAATCGATTTCAAGTTCTAGTATGAACGCGGCTGAAGTAAAGTATATGAGTAAATAGGTTTAAAATATCTTTAACCCCACGTTCTTGAGTACTTCGATTGGTTCTCGAGTATATAGTCATATATAACTGTCCAGTCTGTCCTTCGAAGGATCTTTCCCAATCAATTCCAGCTAGCCTTATAATCCCGACCGGGTTAATCCTAATCCCCATTTCAAAAGAGAGAGGGAGAGAGAGACATCCGGATGACAGATGAGAAGATTAAAACCACCATCCCCAATATAATCGCAATGAATTGGAGAATTCAGTAGAACGAATGTATAAATTCTCCAAGCCACCGCGTGATCAATTTCACGAAGTGGTTTCTCTTAAAGACAAGTATAAAGTTACTCTGTCACCGATCAAATAGAATTCGTGTAGCATTTTACTTAAAGATCGTTAAAAAACTACATATAAAACATACGAAAATTGTTTTAAATATTCTTAGAATACGTAGAATGTTTTTAAAACAACCTGCATCTGAGAAAGTAATTAAAATGTATCCTAATTAAAGGTTTAGATTTGAAGTAAGTTAATTATCGGAGAAATAATAAATAGAAATTAATCCTATTTTCAGAGAAATCGTTGAAAAAAAAATCCAACATATTCTACGACATTACAATATAAAACACTTAATTTTGCTCATAATCACTTTTTCCCACACCTTTCTAAGTCATCAATTCAGTAAAAATTCTGTTTTTTATAAATATATGATTGCCATATTTATTTTGAAGTGTCTTAAAAACTCTTCGATCCAATGAAGTAAAATATTTTAATAACATGAAAAAGTTAAAATTATATAAACCGTTGAAAATAAATTGTGATAGAATCACTTGATCTATTAGTCTCTGCATATTATTATAGAGAAAATGGAAGGACTAGACTTCCTAGCCATTGCATACTCGGAATGAATTAGTATATAAAATGTGAATTATTCGCGAGAAACTGCCACCAATTAAATCTATTCCACCGAAGTATAAGGCCGAAGGATCTTCTCTCGTCTAACCTTAGGCTTAAAGTTACTAGGATATATACGGAGCAACGTGCATATTAAAATACACCCTTGAAATTGAACTAATTTGCGTGGGAAAATCGGGTTTTAAATGGAATTTAGATGCTTCCCAAGATTGAAATTAAGAAAAGATTGACACGCAACGAGGTTTAACGAAGCAATATCATATCTAAACCGAAATTAGCTGGTAAACACGTCTTTCCCGTTATTAAACTCTACTCCGTGGACGTACGAATAGATATATTTAGGACCTGCTTTCTGTACACATAAGCTACGGTCGCACTTGCATTTCTTAATAGATTTGAAACGGTGAAATCAAAATGATATTCAAATCGCCAGGAATCGTTTTAAGCGTCACACGTTCACTCATTATCTTTATAAATCGATTTATTGTATAGCTTCATATATCGGGTGTTGAAACCGAAACGGTATGAAACTAGTTCCCGAAGCAGTTTCGAGAAATAGAATCAAATCGATTTGAGAAAAGACGGTTTCCCGTTCACACGACTCCAGCGATACAATTTGAAACGGTTTAAATCGATTCCAAGGCCTAGTATGAACGTAGCTTATCCGTTGTTGAAACCGAATCGGTATGAAACTGGTTCCCGAAGCAGTTTCAAGAAATCGAACCAAATCGATTCGAGAAAAGACGGATAGCAGCGATACGTTTAGAAACGGCTTAAATCGATTCCGAGGTATAATATGAACGCGGCTATGTAATTTATATAGAAATGTCAATCAATCGAAAACGGTACAAGCCTTACCAACGCCTTTGACATAGCTAGCTAAAATTAAATCTAATTTGTTTATTATTAAAGCAAAAAATGCCATGATCATTGGAAATGGATATGAACTGAATGCTGATAAAAATTTGAATCCCTATAAATCATAAAATATTTTTAATCTCCAACTAATCTTTTATCTTCCGACAACATATCTTTCAAATGTCCGCCTTAGTTCTTTCTATATTGTAAATTTATCTTAATTTAAAAGTAAATATAGGGTAGATAGGAATCATTGACTGTACTTATAGGAACATCTTAATGAATAAGATTTTTTTTTTTTAAGATTCCCGAAATTTTTACCGTATACTTTGTTTGGTTAAGAAATGAATTGCGGTTCGAGAGAGTCTATAGAGAAAAAGACCTAGAAGTCTTTTGAAATATTGGTTTTGAATTTATGATGTAAAAAAAACCTCGTGGTTTTTCTTTAGAAACGATAGGAAGAAGATATGTTATTCAAATCAACGTTTCAATTTTTATGTATAACTTGGGATCCATAAAAAGGTTCTTTATATAAATGGAAAGATACTTAAAAAAAAATCCGATTTTTTTTAAGTTAAAAGTATTTCTAATTATATAATCATAAAGAGGTCTAAAGTTTATATTTAAAGAAGGGGTTAACTTCCGTTTAATCTGTAGATCAATTACGAGATTACAAGACTGATTAATACTTTTTAATTAAAATTTAATAATTAATCCCACCAGTAATAATTTTTTCCATAATAATTTACTTCATAAGAACATTTCCCTAGAATTATTATCATAGAACTAAAGCCGCGTTCACACTACGCCTTGGAATCGATTTAAACCGTTTCAAAATGATTCCTTCGAGTCGTGTGAACAGGACATCGTCTTTTCTCGAAACTGCTTCGGGAACCAGTTTCATACCAATTCGCTTTCAACAACCGATAAGCCGCGTTCACACTACAGACTTTGAAACCGTTTTTAACCGTTTTGGAGAGGTTAAATTATAAAATTTCGAGATCACCCGTGTAGACCTTTGATCAAGAAACAAAATGACTATCTTAAAAAGTCGATTTGAACATTCGAAACGGTTTGAAAACGGTTCAAAAGTGTCAAGTGTGAACGTAGCTTACAATAAATCGATTTATAAAGATAATGCGTGATCGCGTGACGCTTAAAACGATTAATGGCGATTTGGATATCGGTTAGATTTTACCGTTTCAAATCTTAAGCCAGATTAAGTATTCTTACAACTTTACTTTTAAAATAAACTTGTCTGAAATAAAGTAGGTTAAATTAGTATTCTAGACGATTTCTATATATATAGTCGTGAATAAAATATACCAATTAAGTGGCGCCGTTATACTTTTAAGCAGAATCATTAAAACCATTTTAAAATTTAAATGAACCACCTACATATTATTAAAAGTTTAAACCCTAATGTATTTAATTCCGACATAAAACAAAAATTAAAATTTCTCGGAAAAAAAAAAAAAAGGTTGAAAAAAAAAAAAAGGCTTAACTTGAAGCTGTACTTTCCCGCCATAATTTCTCACCTGAAAAAATGATGTTATATAACCAACCTTTTAACGGGTTTAATCGTTAACTCACCCTTTCCCACGAAACCCCTTTTCCGTATTTACTCGGAAAATACGTAAGGGGAGAGGTAATAGCGAAGTGATAATTAATGTTAAACTTTCATAGAAAACTAAAATAGTTTCCTAAACCTTTCAGATGTATTTTTCAAAATTCATTCTCCCCCACACTTCCTAGATCCTTTTCCTGTACCAAAGTACTTCATAGCCGGAAGCAGATATTTCACAAAACGGAAGCAATACTTCTACAGGATCGAAGGAAAACGACAGAGGGAGGTGACGGGGACAGGGATTCAGAACTATTAATACTATAGACTAATAGTTTCGACAAACTGTAGACTCTCTCGAGTTTAGTTTAAAAGTTTTTTATGCTTAAAGTGAGGTTGTCACCTTTTTTTTCGAAGGTGAATATATATTTTTAATTTTTTCATACTATTTAAAAGCCATATTCAAATTTTTAACCTTCTATGTTGACAGGTTTTTAAGAATCAAAATACCAAAAATATGTAAATTTATTTTTTCCGATTGTGGATTAAGTACTTAACCGAAAAATACCGCGGGAAAGCATATCTCGTGCCAGAACGCGAAAGAATCAACTGTAGGCTCTACAATAGCCACGATACCATAGTGCTGACGTAGTGATGGTGGGGAAATTTTATTTTAAAAATGGCGATTATAAAATATGTAATTTTTTAACGATCTTTCCGAATATGCTACTCAGTTTGGATTA
Source organism: Odiellus spinosus (assembly GCA_963920705.1). NCBI lineage: Eukaryota > Metazoa > Arthropoda > Arachnida > Opiliones > Phalangiidae > Odiellus > Odiellus spinosus. The sequence continues at coordinate 19,096,238 of OY987229.1, read as the reverse complement.
TCTGTGATAATCTCACATCAAAGCTCGAGACCTAGTTAACCGCTATACATAACGGTAAATTTAAAGCGTCAACCATGATATTCGAATCGTAATTTCTATACCATCCTACGACCTTCCAAGATAATAAAATATGTCAACATCAGAACTCTTTGTGGAGCCAAAATTTTTACACTATTATCCGCTTCTGGTATTAGTCTATAGTTATAATCACAACTCACGTTCTGTTAAAGAAACTCCGAGAAAAAACATTACTTGAAATCAATTGATTAGGTTCATAACACAACATTCCATCACATCAGGGACCAAATATAAAGCCAAAATCGATATATTGGACGCTCCCCCCTCCCGGGAGCATTAGAGTTAACAGAAAATAATGAAATCCAAAACGTTACCGTGTGAACAACCTTTCGCGCGCAATAAATAAATAACTAACACCGTGAAGTTCAGGTTTTCGATGTTAAAAGGGTATATTTCTCCACATTGGAAAACAATATTATCTACGACAATTTACACCCTTTCCTAGTTTGTAAATATATATAAGATATAGAAATTGTTTACCAGGCGGAAAAAGAGTGGGAAATTTATCTTTTCCACGAATTTGAACCAATCATAACCTCGACTATCGAAAACAGCGCGACTGGTAAAAAAAATCCTCAAAGGAAGCATTAAGTTTTTATATATGGTGTTTTCCTTCACTTAAAATAACTTTTAGCGCTTGTTAAACAAGTTAGAAACATTACTGCCTCTCTTAAACGCTAAGCCTAAATCCAGGTTCAAGCCTAAATAAATGAAATTCAAACTCACGCTTCGAGTTTAATTCAAATTCGCGCGTTTGCAATAAAAACTCGCTCTTTCAAACTCGAGTTACTTTTTCCAGAGAAGTTTAAAATTTTATATCAATTTTTCTTCTCATTTTTGCTTAGTTTCGCCAAGGAGGATCAGAGAAGGAGAGGAAATGTGGGGACGGCGCGGTTCCTACTGCGTCGGCCTAAACTCCCACTCTGGGAGAACGGGGGTAGAGACGTTTCGTGGTAAAATGTTGTCGCGTGGGTAAAACGAATCCTTTATGAGACGCGCTAGCTAGCGACCACGTGACAACAGTTTACCTCGAGAATTTCCTATCCCCCCTTTCCACCCGAGTGGGAGGTTGGCTCTTCTCTCTCTAACTCAACGCAGCCCCACATTTCATCTCCTTCTCTGATCCTCCTTGGTTTCGCGTTTAAAGTTTAGAATAGTGTCGGACAAGCAGACATTGTTACAAAGATTTAATTTCACCATCAAATATCTTCATGCTCTCTTTAAAACTAAATCTGAATCCGATCTGTAGGAATGTCATAGTATAGTGAGAGAACGAAGAATATAGAAAAATTGTTTCCAATGAAAGAGAAACGTGGTAGGTGAAGAAGGGTGCGTGGCAGAAGAGGGGTGAAATAAAAAAAAAAAAAAAAAAAAAAAAAAAAAAAAAAAAAAAAAAAAAAAAAGGTCACTGAAATAGAAAATGGTTGGACGAACTCCGTTACGCTGTTGTAGCAATTTTCCGCCGTTTCGGTCAAAGAAAATGGAGTAGAAAATTTTCGTTACCATCAAAAAAGGGGGTAAGGGAGAGAGACAAAACTATGAATCGGTCTCATATGACCCTTACTTGAACTTCACAGTCAGGGGATACCGGTATTGCAATATATACCGTATATATATAGAATAAAATCGAAACAAAAAATATCTTCATCTATACTCCGGAAATTCAAAAGGAGTTGTCCCTATTATTTTGTTTCCTACGAAATATAACATTAAGTATCAATCCGCCTCAGTTTTGAATTTTGCGTCAACTTTCCTTGTACGGAAGTATATTTTCTTACCGTTTGTCTTTTCGGTAGGATATATTTTTATATTTCTTTATTTTTTAAATCTGACCTAGTCTAAGCCTCTATATATAAAGAATCGTCTGCATCTTCAGATTCGAATCACGTTTTAGGACAAAATACATTGCTAAAATATATTGACAATCTAAGATATTTATAAAGGGGTTTTATCTAAAGGTTTGATTAATTTATCCCAAAAATTAGAATTTGAAATTAAAACTTTGAGGCCTATTTTATCCCGGGTAAACTTAAAGTTTCTTCATTTCCAAAATGCTTTAAATAATTCTTCGAAGAGTGGAGCTTTGGGTTTTAATATTTGCGCTGACTGTAGCCGCTAGAGTATCTCTCTTAATTACGCCAGACTAGAGGTTCGTTCAAATTAAACCCTTTACAACCATTTTCGGTTGTTTAAACCAACTTTTAAAGCAAATAACTCGGTTTTTAGTGAAAATAATCTCTACAATTGACCTCAAAATTTTACATTTTGACCATTCCAAAGGAGTTTAAAAGTATCCCGGGTGAACGGGGCTTAAGTTTGCACTTCTGGGCATTGTAATAAGTTTTCTCAAATAATTTATCAACTTTTGACGTCATCAAAGTAAAATATAATTTTAATAAACTATTTACTTCTATACTGAACGGTAGCTTCACGGGGAACGTAGGTGTAAGAGTGTTGAAACACATCTACAGGGGCCTAATTGAAAAAGCATTGAAAGATTTTATCCTGATTTAAGGCTTCATTCTGAACAAGGGTGCGCTTAGGTAGAAACATTTCTACAGGCGCTAATAGGAAAAATTTCAGTAATAGTCCTGGTCGATTTGCCGGAAATGGGCCCTTGTCTCATAGCCGCGCCGCCATCTTTTTGTAGTAAGAGGTTGCCAGACTATTTCTAATTTTATTTCCCACAAACCAAATTCAAGTTGTTAGTCCAACGCTTCCTATATGATAAAGTACAGGAGGCGTTGGTTAGTCTGTAGCTATTTTCACACTACAAAAAGATGGCGGACGATCACGTGACAAAAAGTTTTCCCCGCCAAAATTTTCGCGAGGTTCTCTAGACTTCCGGTTTTGGAAATCGACCAGGACTATAAAAGATATAGGATATTTAAAATACTCTGTAAATTTTGCCGGAAAATCTTGTGAATAACAAAAATAGTTTCTAAACTAAGGAAACATTTCGGGACTGAAAAAATTAGACCACAAAGTCTCACAAAAATAGACTTAAGTTCAGGTAAAATTGGTGATATGCCAAAAAAGACAAAATTAACCACGAGTAACATTGGATTATAGATGGCAAAAAATACAAAGTTTAGAGAAAATTCATCAACTGAAGTATAATGAAATTGAAAAAGGTTTAAAGAAAGCTTGATAAATTGCAAATATATACAAAATCCTTGAATTAAAATATATACTGAAACATATCGAAATTGCAAAAAATGCGAAAAATCCTGGAAAATATGATTACTTGCAAATATTGCTGATTTTAACCAAATTAATTTTGCACGAACTTCGTGACTATATACTCGCTATCATTTCAATTAACCTATTCTAACAATATAGGTCACTGTAGATTAGATGAGAATTAATTTGAAATCATTCACAAAAGGGGTATATAATAAGAGAAAGAATGAAGCTCGCGCGATGGAATCTGATAGGAAGATCCCCTTAGGAAGAACGGCGCGTGAGTAGCAAGGTGGAAGAAGAGTAAGCTCGGAGTAAAGATCAAGAGGAGTTGGATTGGAACGGGACGAGAAGGTGATGGGGGGGGAGAAAGGTGGAGCGGCTCTGGAGTAAAAGCAAGCTCTGCAAGGAAGTCGAGAGAACAGGGGGAAGGGAATTTGCGGGTAGTGCCTTATACTGAGCGCGTCAACCCTTTGCAAGCTAGTTCAGCCCGCGGGTATCCTGGCGAAAGAGATCCCTGGGAATTGAGAAAGTAGATTGATTTTTTATCCTTCCCTTCTCCTCCTGTAGTATTTTATATATATACTCCTGGGTATTTTTTTTTCCGAATAAGGTTTTAAGGGGGAAACCTTCTTATTCAGGTGTGGTCCGAAAACCACTCTTCCCGCCTTTGTTTATAGTACAATCAAAAGATAAAATTAACTTTCGACTTAGTTTGCGTACAAGCTAAAGGTTCCTTCTATCTCGAAAGATTTAGTTTTGATAGAGTAGGTCTGTATCTTTGTTCTAACTGTATTTTTCGGATGACTCGACGTTAGAAAGCTTTTCTTACTAGCTAGCTAACATCTTTATTTTATCGTGGCGTACTTATTTTTTTTTATTCCAAGAATGCAAAGACCGAGTATACGCGCCGCGTAGGAAGGTAAGGATATAATGGTAATCTAAAAATAATATTCTAGGAAAACGCGATTGCTAAAGTTCCAGAAATGATTAAAAATATATATATTTCCTTTTTTTGTTTGTTGGTGTACATACATTAAATTATTACAGGGTTGAAATCGAAATTGTAATCTAGGTGAGGTATATGCTTATCATTTTGCAAATTAATTTAGACTAGCTTGTTAGTTAAAATTAAATTATTATTCATATATTCATGTTGAAGGTGTATGGAATGATAGGGGAACCTGACTTAAAGCTTGCATATGGATCCAGTCATGTCACAGTCGACATCCATTCCTCGAGGGGGGGGGGGGGCTCAAAAATCTAAAACTGCCAGTGGCCTCAAGGCATGAATGCAGTCAGTCATGGTGACAGCTCCATTTTTGAACAGGGTTGCTATCATATCCTTTTAATTTAAGATTTATTAAAAAAAAAAGGTTTAAAGATTAAATATAGATTAACGTGTGAATAGTAAGCACTTTTTTTGATATAAAAATGGGTATTAGAACTAATTTAAATGTAATCTTCAACAAAGAAAGATATAATTTAAAAATATATTAAGTTGTTTACGTAAAATTAACCCCGATAAACACCACAATAGAGACGAAGTTGGGATTTTAAACTTTCTAGCCCACGCGGGTAATGCCCAACGGATTAGCCACATATTTTGAATTTTGTTTATAATTTTCCCTAATTTCAATTTTCGCCCATTACCAGGCTTGACATTTTGTCCACTGCAAAATAACTGACAACCCTGCAAACTAATTTAAAAAAAAAAAAACCCCCAGCGCCAAAAAAGAATCCAATTAATATAGTACTTAAATCAAATTAACCCTAATTAATTCACCCTGGTATAATTAAAGCACACCTTTACCAAAACAATTAGTCAGATTAAAAAGGGGTTTCTATAAAAAATAAAAAAAAGAGACTCCTAATTCCTAAATCAAACGGAAAAACTAACAGACACCGTGCGACCACAGATAAGAAAACGGGAAATTTGGTTTCATTCCGATTTGGCAGCGTGTATAAAGTTAGGCAAACCTTTTATCTCTACAATTATATAAAGATAGAATATAGCTTCGCGTCCGCTGCCAAATAAAGATGAAATTGAATATATATATTAGACATTCCACATTCCTCAAAAGTAATTAATCTTAACTAACAAGGGCCGACAATCGACTCTGGGTAAAAAAGTATCAAACCAGAACGTGTACCGTACATTTTTATAAGAAACTCAAATCCACTAATAAGGCCAGGATATTTTCATTAAAGGGATGGTGAAAAGGAAGATTTTTTTTTATTGATTGACAGATCCTTTTTTAGACGCGTTCATACTAGTCATTGGAATCGATTTAAAGGCCTAGTTTAAATGAACCCTAAAAAGGCAGGAACTGTTTCGAATGTACGTTATTTTATTACATTCATTTTAAAAAAGAAATCTCAGGGATTTAGATAATTTGTAATATGTTTCCGTGAAATAAATGTAAGCCTCGTTTTCAATCAAATTTTCCCAAGCTTTTCCAAGAGAATTATTCATTTGCATATACACTTCTTTTAGCATCCGAAGCCTGTTAACGCGAATTAAACGAAAAGCTATTGATTAAAGCTTGACCTCTGTTTTTATTCTTGATTAAAAATACGACTTAAGGCTTATCTATTCCTCTCACTTTGTGGAAAACATTACTACTGTTAGAAACCAAACCTGAAGGGTATATTTCTTTGATCTATTGATTGATTGATATATAAAAAAAATTCTGTGAGACTATGCCTTTAATGTTACTTCAGCTATCTAACCGCAAAGAGGTGAAGGAACATTCCAGAGAGTTAGGAGAGTATAGAATTAGGGTAGGGGGTTCATCCAATTAGCGTATAGGATGTTAGACTATCTAGCCCTAAAACAACCCTCGGGTCAACTTAGTATGGATTGGGGTAAGGGTTAACGAGACAATGCTTGGCTCAGACTATATAGTTGTGTTTTTTTTTTTCACTCTCGATTGAAGTATTATGGTTCACTGATTGCTCAAAATGAGCGACTTGGATAGATACAGGAAAAAAGAAACGAATTAGTTGTTTTTGTGTCTGATTTCTCTTCCTTAAGGGGGTTGGTATATGAAATCCCGGACGTTAAAGGTCGAGTATTTCGTGGAAATAATCGATTTTAGATAAGTAGTTATTTAGAGGAGTCTAACTGGGAGCTTAATACCAAAAATTATATTTAAATAAAAGTTTTAAGTGCGTTTTAAAGATAAAATATGTTTAAAAATCTTTACCAATATCTCATAAAAATCAAAAGGAATTTTACTTTTTTGGAAATATAATTAAAAAAATCCAAAAATTACTGTCAAAAATTGTTTTTTAAATACTGTACTTTCTAATATTTATAAATAAGTATTCATGCCACTAGCGTCCCTACGATTTGGGTCCACTTGATCGACTCCCAAATGATCGACAAGAGGTCCACTTGATCGACACCCAAATGATCGACTCACAATTGATCGACTCCCAAATGATCGACAAGAGGTCCACTTGATCGACTCCCAAACGATCGACAAAGGGATCAAATGATTGATGCCTAATCCCAAATTACCGACAACAAAGGGTGCATTTGATCGTTTCCCAATTGGTCAACTTCATAATAACGATTATAAATAGATTAACCAACCTAACCTAACCTACAAACGAGTACTCTGACCCCATTTTCACGGAATAATTATTATTTGAATTAGTTCTTATTTATATACCATAATTTAACCTTTAATAGTTTCTTGCAAAAAAAAACTTTGACCTATACTCGTTACTCGCTAAAAAACTGTGCTGTCGATCAATTGGAATGGCTTGTCGATCAAATGGGAGTCGATCAAACGGACTCCTTGTCAATCAATTGGAAGTCGAGCAAATGAACCTAAGCCGTCCCTACACTTACAATTACCGAACTTTAACCTTTACCAAGTATTCTTTGTTCAATTAAAAGTTTTAATCAACCTTTTTATGAAAAGGGGGAAACCGAAGAATTGGGGGAAAATCTATAAACAGACGGGGAGAGAACTCGCGAACTTAAATTGAACTCAGGTTTTCTGCAGGGCTACAAATATGATGTCAGGTGAAAGTTTACTTGTGAGACTTGTTCTTAGTAAGCTCTTATAGTATTCAGCGATAGTTTGGAGGCATTTTTTTCGTAACCAAAAGAGGGTTTTTAAGAGGTAAATGCGAATAGCTTTAAGAGGAATCTTTCGGATCTATTGGACCATGTATCTTTTCAAGTGGATGCAATTCTTTGTATTTAAAGCCAGGTTTTTTTTTTTTTTTTTTTTTTTTTTTTTCTCTTTTTTGCTGTCGTTTTGTTTAGAAATTAAGGATGAGAGGTGCACTCCACCTTCTTAAAAGGAATTTTAAGTGGGTATTTTCGAGATTGAATGGTTATATAAACTTCAAGGTATTATAATAGTTAAATGGATATAGTATTTAAAATTTCAGAAGGTTTTTATAATAAAAAATAACTGTATCAACAAATACTCCGAACGTTACCGACACGTGGAATATTTATTTTAAAATGAAGCTCTCACCATTTTTTTTATTGTCGTAGTAAATTTATGGAGCGAAATTAAAGTACTTTTACGAAAAAGGCGGCGCGAAAGTGACCTTATCATTAGCCAAAACGCGCGAAATCCAACAAACTAGCAACATGTAAAATAAGACATATCTATCATCCCATAATTCCTATTTTCCTAAAAAATCCCAACCTCCAACAAAATCGAACTTTCAACAACGCCGACAAAGCGTCAAAAGAACATATAACCATAAAAACGTTATCTATATTTAGTAAGACACGCGGAGCCTAAACGTATTTAACCAAACACAAAAGATTTTAGACAATAAATAAACCACGCCCACCCCTTTAGACGCAAAAATAATAATAACAATAAAAATGGTAAAATTTCGTACCTTTCAACAGCAACCGTCGAACTAAGAATCTCCTTCCAGTTCCAGGGGGACAAGAAAATCGACCGTTCGTGAGTTCCTCATCTAAAAACGAATTGATAAAAGAGAAATCGCATTTAGTCACGGTACTACTTCGGGAACAAAAAAGAATAACCATCAAAATATAACAGTACCAGAAATAAAAAGACTATAACATTACGATTATTAAACAAAAGTTTGGCATTTCGACAAAATATACCAAATATTTTAAACTTCATTTTGATTGGTAGCGAGTATAAGCTATCTTACCCTATATAAAGGCAGACTTTAGCTTGGTATGTGGTACCAAATAGAGTTGAAATTCAATACCAAACTACACTTTATAGTTTTCCTTCTTTAAATATATAATAAAACGCCTCAGAAAAGACTAGCCTTCTTAAAAAAGGAGGCGTGTTTAGAAGAAAATAACCCTCCCACTTCCAACATATCGTCCGAGAATATAAAGAGTTTTTACCGGATATCCGGTTTCCTGATGTTGAACCTACTTCCCTCGTGGAACAAAAAAGGAGTGGACCACGTGGTCGGAAACGTGAATCAAACCATTTTTTTTTATATTCGATTTTATATATTTTTGGCCTTATTTTTTTTACTATAGATCGTTTAAATTTTTGAAGCAACGCTTGTAAAGCCCGAATAAGTTTTATTTCACAATTATAAAAGTCTACCATATATTCGATGCCACCGTACACGATGCATTGCTTCAATAAAGTCAAACACAAGGTGTTTAGTTTGTCTTGTTTGAATCAATGCGTAAAAACTTATACTTATTGGAAATCTAATAAAATTCATACGTCCTATTTCATTGGTTGTATAAAATCAAACAAAATCAAATTTGTTTCGTTAACAATGAAGAAACGAGCACAAAGTATGGATTACGTTAAATCTAAAGTGAATATCTACTGCATTTTCCATAATCCCCAAGTATCAATTCATGGGCTCAATAAATCCAAACAGATTCAATTTTGTTCGTCTACTATGAAGAAAGGCGTACAAAGCATGGGTTAGGTTGAATTTCCAATAAATTATTATCCCCCGAATTTCATATAATCGCACCATTGAAATTTCATTGGTTCAATAAAATCAAACACAGAATTTTGTTCGTTTACTAAGAAGCAACTCGTACAATGCACGTATTACTTTAAATCTCCAATAAACTACTACCTACCCGACTAAATACATATATACATAGTTCTCCAATACGATTTCATTACCCTTATTAAATCATTAAGTTCGACATAATTAAATCAACGCGTACAAACTCAAAAAGAGGGTTTGAATTTCAAAAAACTAGCCTTCCCTTTTTACCATCTTTCCTTATATCACTTCATTGGTTCAAATAAAACAAATACGAGGTAGGTATATTCAATAGAAATGAAGAAAAATCAATAATCTCCCAACTCTCAGTTATAATAGAATTGAGAAACCACTTCCTTTTTTTTATATTATCTATTTATTTTTTCATATTGAGATGATAGCGTATAAACTAAAACCTACATAGATATAATTTAGTAGAAATAATAGGCAGACTCAGCTTCTAGTCTATTGTCAATTCAAGATGAAAATAAATTTACTCTAATTCAATACGAATTGACAAACTACTTTTTTTCCTACTAGATTTAACTTTGTATATCAATACGCGTCAGTTTTAGATACGGTATAAATTCATTTTTGGGTAAAAATATATAAGATGTTCTTTTTTTTTCAGTAATAGTCGAAATCAATTTTAGTTTTCATTGGGTTTATATCAACCTACACTATGTTCTATATCTATCACGAACTATCTATAATGTAATTGTGTGACGGAATCGACCGTGGTTGGTTTTGCTTACGTTGAGATACGAATTCAATCCAACTCTATAAAGCAAAAGATAGCGTTTTTCCTTCTTATAACTTTGAAAGAATTGAAAAAGAAAGAAGAGGAGGATCGGAAAAAAAGAGAAAAGAAAAAAAAAAACGGCTCTACGTGACAGATATTCAATTTTGAAGCCCATTTATTTTGTTTCTGTAGGTAAGATAAGTTAACCTCTTATACTATAAACTCGGTACTAGATAGGTCGTCTCCATAAACTTGTGCTCCAAAATTAGCTTCAAAAGAGAGACATTACAAATGATATATCAATAGAGCGTGCAAAGAATTGGGTAATAATATAATATTTGGGACAAAATAACAATTTTTTTTTCTATCGAAGGTGGTTTTTTTCTTTGGGGGTTTGATTTTATTTAAAGTGAGATTGTCAAGGATTTTTCATCGAGGTTAAAAAGTGATTAAAGAACATGGCATGGAAATTTTACGGCAACGGTTAATATTAAAAAAGTTTCATGGCCATTTTCGAAATATTTGAAATTTATAGCATTTCTAAATAATACTACGTCATCACTTAAAATTTGGAAGTTTCTTAAAAATTTTGATAATTATTAATTAATAGATTATAGTTAATTTAAAACACGGACTCTTTAGCCGCGTTCATACTAGGCCTTGGAATTGATTTAAACCGTTTCAAATCGTTTCCCTAGAGTCGTGTGAACGGGGAAACCGTCTTTTATCAAATCGATTTGATTCGATTTCTCGAAACTGCTTCGGGAACCAGTTTCATACCGATTCGGTTTCAACAACCGATAAATGAAGCTACAATAAATCGATTTATGAAGATAATGCGTGAACACCATTCCTAGCGATTTGAATATCGGTTTGATACCGTTTGAAATGGATTGAGAAACGCTATTGTGACCGTAGCTTCTGGTCATTCCTCCGTGGTATTATAATACAGACCGACACCGAGTTTCGATCCCTCGTCTTCTTATATTTTCCATAGCTAATATAGAACGAAGAAGCCAGCAGTCTTTTGTCAAGAGTAATATCTGGCACGTGACAGACGACGCTATAGGAGGAGGAAGGAGGTGTAACCCATAAACCTCCTTCTTCTAGACCCACACGCTTATAATTCTTCATAAAAGACTTACTGCACAGCCGACTATACCCGTAACTCTCTCTCTCTCCAATCTCCATCCCATATACTATACACTCCTATGGGCTTCGACGCTTCATACATACATCATCATATAAAGGAGAGGGGAGGAAGTTATAAACTTCTGGTTAAAGGGTTAGTTGCATCAACGATCGAGATTAGAGGACAAAGACTTAACAATGGACACCTATATTTATATAGATAAATAATTATAACAGAAACATGCGTTCAAAGGCGTTCTCTAACGGCAAACAATACAGACAAACGTAGGAACTAACAAACCCACGTGTGGATAGAGAATATGACCTTTTTTGCCACTGAATTTCCTTACAAAGTTTAGTTATTCATTATTATCTGTTAAGATGTTCATAGTTAAGAGTCCTAGGATACCGGATTAAGAGATAGAGACTTTCAAAGAGTTTACGGGCAGATATAGATTTAAAAATATATATCAAAATAGGGTTGAAATAGTAGTAGAGGAGAATTTAAACTACATTATTAAAGATATCACTGTTACTTTCGTGTTTTCCTACATATTTTCAATACACATGCCACAAAATATTTAATATAAAATATTTCTTCATTTGCAATATTATTTCAAAGCACTTCAATATTTTTTGTTCCTCTTAGACTAATTACCCTATTAATATACAACGCTACCATATTATAATTATCTCCCGTGATAATTCGCAATATATACATCCACTAAACCTTTTAGGACTTCATTGGTGCAATGAATAGACCAATATCTATACGCTTTATCTCCCATTTTCGTGAGCGAGTCGAGCCAAATTTGTCATACTAGTTTTCCCTATGAATAAAAGACCTCTTTCGACCACCCACGCTCCCACCTTCGCATCAGAAATGATAATCAATGGCCGTTACAATATGTAATAAAATGGCTGGAGTTCAGATTAGAAATTTAGTCAATGGCAGTTGGCACTACGGAAGAGGAGCTAACGTCCGATGATTCCATAATTTGACTGCCTTTTTCTCTTGGCTCTCGGGATATTAAATCCGACGGGGGGTTCCTTTCGTAAGTAGGAAGGGGGTTTTTTCTATTGTAACAGGGGATTATGGGAACGTTATTTCCTACGAAAATAATCAAAAATGGGAAAAAATTTCCATCTCGACGTGATCCCGTATGTATGATAGAATAAATGTAATTTTCTTAGTATTCTCGGATTGAGATGAAAAAAAAAAAAAAAGTTTAAGGATTATCTCTTATCCTATAATCCGTAATACGATTTGTATAACATATGTATAAGATAATCTTATAGATAAATTTGGTATAATATTAACATAAAGGAAAGGTGAAAATATAAGGTTATATGTTTGATGACGAGCGACATTAGCCTTGGAATCGATTTTAACCGTTTCGTTGAAACGGGAGTCTTTTCTCGAATCGATTTGATTCGATTCCTCTAAACTGCTTCGGGAACCAGTTTCATACCGATAGACGAAGCTACGATAAATCGATTTAAGAAGATGAGTAAACACTTAAAACGATTGCTGGAGATTTGAATATCGGTTTGATTTTACAGTTTCAAATCGATTGAGAAATGCTAGTAACTATTTTACTAAAATAATTGAAAATTTAATTTTTACCTTAAAAATTGTCGGTAAATATATTTCTTATACGATAGTAAAAAAGTCAACGTTAATATTAAGAAATCGATAATAAAAAATCGATTATCAGGCTTCATTCTCTCTTTAAATCGAAATAAAATCAAAATAAGATTATTTGTCATCGTTTAAACTCTGCTTTAAAGTTATATACGTTCGAGACGTTGCTCTTCCCTTCACTCCGTAAGAAAAAAAGATGAAAAAAAAAAGAGGGAGGAACCCTATGTTCAGTTTAACATCAAACGGCATTGGCATCTTTTAAATTCCCCCGAAAGTATATAGTAAAAAAAAATATTGCAGAGAATCAAAGCAGGCTGCCACTGTGGAATTGAGAAGGGAAGGGATAAAAAAAAACCAAAGCATTCCTATCGATATCGCTTCTTCCTATAAGTTTCTACAAACCCCGGAGTTCCTATATTTGAAAGACCCAATCACACAAAGATATTGCCACTTAATACTCTTGTAGTAACATTAAAAATAACAGGCTGATAAAATATCGCAGCGCGCGAACTGTCATAACATTTCTTTATCGATTTGAAACGATTAAATCAAACCGATATTAAAATCGTCAGGAATCGTTTTAAGCGTCACGCGTTCACGCATTATCTTTATAAATCGATTTATCGTAGCTTCATCTATCGGTTGTTGAAACCAAATCGGTATGAAACTGGTTCCCGAAGCAGTTTCAAGAAATCGAATCAAATCGATTTCGAGAAAAAGAGGGTTTAAGGTTCACACGAATCTAGCGAATCGTTTTGAAACGGTTTAAATCGATTCGTAGGCCTAGTATGAACGCAGCTATTGGCAACAGCAATTGAGCGAGAAATAAGAAAGTTTTATTAGAAATAGGAGGTTGCGAATATTCTTACTGCCCTGATGAATAAGTAATTAACTTATTATTCTTATAATAAACCTTGGTAAGTAGATATATTCGTTCATTTTGAATGGGACTTTAAATCTAAGCCATATCTTATACATACAAGTGGAATCCACCCGGAATTTTCACAAGGTTAAAAACAAAAGCTTGAAGATTCTCATAAGAGACTAAAAGAATGAAATAAGAAGTAAAATAGCTTCGAATGTAGCGCAAACTTTATGTAATCTCTACTACATTTATTTTCAAATTATAGTTGACATTAAGGTAAAAGCTAAGGCGCACTGATACGCGATGTTAAAACTCATAGGGCTTTAAAGTAGTCGTGTGTCAATTCCCCTTGAATTACAGGCGAATTCATATAGATGGAATAGATCTCCCCCATCCTTTCGTTGGATTCCTCGCATCAACCACTAACGGATATTCAATGCTAATGTTCTCAGTGCAGGCTGTCTTTTATGTTCGGAATACGAGGGGGCGTTAGTATCAGGAGGTATCAGGGGGGTGGGGGCCAAATGGAACCCCCGATGTCATCTTCCAAAACCCTATATAAAGCTTCGTTTCACGCTTAGAATGTACCGAAATCTTTCGTAGAAAAAATTCACTCGCAATGTAAAAGTAGTTAATTTCTAAAATTGCATTTGACCCTAACTTTCATTTTTATCGACGATCAAAACGGTTTTAGCTCGCTTTAAAAGAGTAACACCCTTTCTGTCGACTGCTTATACTATTGATATATAATTTCATTGATTTTTTAATCAAAATAATGAGATGGGATAATTTGTAGAAGTGTTTGAAACTTATAAGGTTCGTCTTCAATTAAATTATTGAGCCGAAACCAGTCTATCTCTAGTTTTATTTGAAGAGACTTTATAATTAATAAAAATGAAAATATATAATTCTTTATGTCTGTCTTTATGACTGACGACTGTCTGTCTGTGTCTGTCTGGCACTAACGCTAAAATTTATGTAACAATGTCTGCATGTCTGTCTTTACGACTGACGACTGTCTGGCACTAACTCTAAACTTTATGTAACAATCTCTATGTCTGTCTATATGACTGACTGATGTCTGTCTGGCACTAACGCTAAACCTTAAACGCGACAAATGAGGAAATTAAGCTGTAGCGAATAGATTATTAATTACATTAGGAAAAGTAGTTTTAAATTTAAATTGTACTAAATTAGGTACGACCTACTACTGGTTAAAATATACCGCCAATGAGTGATTGTTATGTTGAAATGGCAAAATGAACCAAATCTCAATCAGAAATTAAATATTCAATACAGTGTAACTAAAATTCTATATTAAAATTGAATATATTTCAATTTTCAATTTAGTACGGTATATATTCCCCATAATTCAGTAAAATATAATTTCTACCTTTCTCCAACATATATTTTCCCCTGTTTATAACGAAATCAAATCAACAAGAGCGTAATTACAAGAATCCTTAGATCTCGTCGTGGGTGGTACTTTCATTCCCACCAACGCTAAATCCTAAATATTAAAGGGAAGGTTAAAAAGACTCATCTACGTAAATTCAAAAGTTGTTCCAAGTTTCCCTTTAAGCAGAATAAATTTGGTTTTTGATCACGTAGCCAGTTATCTCATCGTCGTTTATTTTAATATGATATAAAAGTTAGCCTTTAGCGCCTGTTTCCATATATACCGAGGATATAAAATAGCAGAAGCGCGAAGCATTTAAATATTGATAGGTTTTCGTATATACGTGGATATAAATATATAAAGCTCGGGGATTTGTTTGATTCCGACGTCAATGGACCTTCGCGTATCCCGCTGGGGATTAGAGAAATTCGAGAAAGGTAGCGGAAAATGAGATATTTGAACTTTGACCCCGAAAATGTAAGGGTCGCTTTATATCCCGAGATTAAGTGACTTTTAAAAGCTATAGGGATTAAACAATAGTGAAATTAAAAAAAAAAGCTCTTGAAAGCGTAGCCAAGGCTTAGCGGCTTTGGGTTAAGAAAGATCAATTGATTTTTTGATCAATAAAAAACTTTATCTACATTATTTCCAGGATAACGCACTCGTTAGCATTCCGAGGAAAAAAAGCATGGTGATAGCATCACTTTAAGCCACAGCTAAGAGTTTTTTGAATGTTTGGAGGGATTGTTACATTTCATTATGAAAATCAGTAATGAATTTAATTATTTTTTCCTAAAGATTTTACTAAACAAATGAGTCTTATTTTTAAAACGGATATAAAATCACGTGATTTTAAACTTTAACCTCCCTTGCTCGCGTTAAAACATTGTATCAATATAGGTATATATTCTAAGCTTCTAAAGAGAAAACAGATTAACGTAATACGAATTTCGATATAAAGCGATTATACCGGTACCTAACTTTTGTATATATAATATAACCTATAATTTTAACCGGCGTCAACTCCCGAAAACCAAACCACAAAATCAAAATTATCGACATATACATACAGTTACAAAATAGAGGATAAAACAGGAGGGGAGGGGGTTTCATTTTCAAGCTCGATACTATAACCTAAGTTTATAAAATACGATTAAGCTCATGCATTCGAACCATTTTAATATAATGATGCGCGACCGTCGCTAAA
Source organism: Odiellus spinosus (assembly GCA_963920705.1). Taxonomy (NCBI): domain Eukaryota; kingdom Metazoa; phylum Arthropoda; class Arachnida; order Opiliones; family Phalangiidae; genus Odiellus; species Odiellus spinosus. The sequence continues at coordinate 19,079,997 of OY987229.1, read as the reverse complement.
ATATTCGTTTTGTTTATCCAACTTATAATTTTGTTTCAGATAAAACACAGAATCCATGGACGACTTCGAATACAGATTAAAACCATAATGGTTGGTTCTCTCTAAGCCCATACTTAAAGGAGAAGTGAAAAGAAATTTATATGTTCATACTAGACCTTGGAATCGATTTAAACCGTTTCAAACCTTTTTCTTTAGTAGTGTGAACGGGAAACCGTCTTTTCTCGAATCGATTTGATTCGATTTCGAGAAACTGCTTCGGGAACCAGTTTCATATCGATTCGGTTTCAACAACCGATAGATGAAGCTACAATAAATCGATTTATAAAGATAATGCGTGAACACGTGACGCTTAAAACGATTCCTGGCGAATATCGGTTTGATTTTAACCGTTTTAAAGGGATTAACAAACGCTAGTGTGACCTTAGCTATATAGTGAAATCAGGAAAAATACTGGAACTAATGAAGCTAGTTTTTCTGGATGGAACATTTGTGAAATTTTCCATTTCTGCGGTTTTTTTCCCTGCAAATGTTATTTTTTCTTGTACTAGAAAGCATTAACTAGCGAAAATATTCTACAACAAATATATAATATTAAAATTTAAACATTATTAGGACGATTAGTTCTTAGAAGAGAGTTCATTATTATGTAATAATTTTTGATTAAGTTCTATGAAGTGTATGAAATCGATTCAAAATATTGTTCCTTTTCAACCTCCCATTAAAAAGGGGTTTCACTCCCTTCATTCGGCGGCTGTTGGTGGTTAAGCCTCGGCCTTTTGAGTATAAAAAGAACACCTGGTTTGTCTTCCATGAAGGAAAACTTCGATTAGTTATATAATGGTTCTAATGATATACAAGAAACATTTTGGAGGGGTAAAAAAAACTCGGCACACTTAATACAAGACTAAGGTGGGACCGATTTTGGTTTCGGGACAATTTTCGGGATAGTTTAGAGGGAAGGATTCTTTCTTGATACATTATCTATCCATTGAGAATATCGGATTTTAGTAGAAATTATCTATACCCTCCGAGTTAACCTTTGAACTTTACGCGTATAATTTGTAAAAAATATGCTTACATTCTCTATGAGGTTTAAAATCTTGTACTAAAATCTGTCAAAATACATTTGGTTAGGATTAAAAGTAAAAAAAGGTGAGGAGTCACGAATAAGTTAGACCAAAAGTCCATAAATAAAAAGAAAAATATGCTTCGGGGTGGTTTCAATGAAACCTCAAGGGGTTAGAGCCACGTGTAGGGTCATGTGAGGTAACATTATCCGCTTTATTTCTATAGTTTTAATGGTTAAGCACCGTAAAACCGGGTTTAATCCTTTCTGTCTTTGATTTAAACTTTTAAATGCCATACTCAAAGTTTTATATCTCTGGGCTGACGCGTGATGACGTCGAAAATGGCTATTAAAAATTTTAAATAATTATTTAATTATTACTCAATTTCCATTTGGAGTTCGTGAAAAATCCGTGATAGCCTCACTTGTGTTATTCAAAACATTTCACTCGATTACGCGTTCAACGCAAACAAAGATATTTATATCGATTATGATATTAAAAAACGAATAGATTAAAACATAAGGGAAATTGTGGAAAATAAAAATCGAATAGATATAGATTTTCGCATTAAATTCATTAAAAGGCTTCTGACCAATCGCGGGACAATTTAGTTTTTCATCAATGCATTGAAGGGATTATTTTTAATCAAGGTTAGATTAAATATGATTAAAAGTATAAAATAAAACAATCCTATTTTTTTTAAACATTTACTATCCCTTTAATTTTGAGGAATAATATTCGAGAAATGGTATTTACATTTTTGAGTGAACTATGTTTCAAACAAAAATAAAAAAAAAAGCACCCAACAAAAATAAAGACACTAAAGGTTTTTTCGCCATTCAAAATTGGTTCGCATATACGGCTTAATAATACCATGTTTTTCCACAAGGCATGCAGAGACGTTTGGCCAGATGTTATGGAAACTACTTTAACCCACTATAAGGTTTAACATTACGTATAAATCCGCGCTAGAGTTATGATTCTAGTGTGAAAACGGCACGCGAATAAAAGTACCTATATCTTCTCTCTTTTGGGGGATCTCTAGAGAAACGGCATCTGGTATTTTTCTCCAAAAAGAGGCCAAATATTAGCTCACTTTCGTACCAAGCATCTTGGACGAATCGAGTAAGGGAATCAAAGACTGACAGATTTCTGTTTGGATAAGCTGGCGGTACTTAAGTCGTATTCCAACTCGCATCCATGTCAGAGTGACCGGATATTGACCTTCTCTTTCAAACTTTATAAAACAACCAATTTGGTGTCCAGAGATGAAGGGGTTACAACTAACTCTTCTTGATAGTTTAATAAAAGTTTAACATAAAATTCCTGCCAAATTATCGCTAGAAAAACTAAGGGTGGATTCACATGCAGCAGCAAGGGAAATTTAGATGTTTAGCCTAAATCTCCCGTAGTTACCCTTACACTTGTCAAAATAGCAGTTGTCTTTCTAAATACTTGTAACTTAGACCCTAAAAAAACGTTTTCACCAATTAAAGCCAGCGGAGAAAAGGGAAGCTTTAAAATTTTGATTATTTGGATTATTGAAAACCGCTGGCATTGGAGGGCAACTGCTCAACTGACAATCACTGTATCCTATTTATATAATAACTCAAAGGTTAAGTTTTTTACACGGTTAGCAAACAGATAAATAGCTTCCTTATCAAATGAAGATGTTAGAAGCCCCTTTTTCGACCAAAATTCAACTCAGCTCGAACTTTAGAACCCAGCCTAAAATTAGCCTTCCGCCCAACGACTTTTTTCAAGCAACATCCCTGAAATAGAAACCCAAATTGGGTCGGAAATTGTGTCCTGGCAATCCTGTCTAAAAGGTACTCCGCGTAGCATGGTACCGCCAACTTATTCCAAATACTGAATATTCGTTAACACCACTTACTTATTCCTCCTAGCCAGCACTCATTCTCTTCCCGCTTATAATATCTCTTGGTTTGAGGCTAGTTTCCCAAAGCAAACGAAAATGTTTCGCGAAGAGAAATTTCTCTGGCCCCCCGGAGAAGCCAATTTCAATTTGCTAGGGAATTAAATATTAAAACGATGAGAAATTATCATTCTCCGGAGAAATTGGCGCATACTCCGGTACAACTTTGTATACCTATACGTATACTTCTTCCCCGTTTCCATTAGATTTATTAAAACCTATACTTGGATAGAAATGAGTCCTTGTTTTTCCTTAAAGGAGAGTTAAAACGGGGTCGTAACTTTTCGTGCTTAAAATTAATTAAAATGTAAAGAGAAGGATTAATTTTTAATTAGCAATTTTCAATGATATTTCCATCATTTTAATTTTAAAAGGAGGTTGGGGACAATGAAGCCTACAATAACTATTTATCAATTATTTATCTCATTATAATAAATGTAATTAAATGATTTGAAAAATTTATACAAACAAATATTTAATTATAAAATCAGTTTTAAGCTGTACTATAATAGAAGGCTTCAATTAGACACTTAACCTAACTCCGTTTCCGGGTACTGATTTGGTCAAAAATGGAGTCAGAATTTAACAAAAGTGGATCAAAATGGAACATTTTGACAATTAAAATTAGAATTTTACTCGTCGACAAATAAAAATTAAAACCCTATACGCGTCATAGATTGACGTACAAGTTAAATCCACTCCCACACGATATAAGTCCCCGTGTGACGTATGACGTATCATTTGGAAAAAAAGGTCAACAAGGTAGGGTTAAACAGTTAATCCGACAGGGGTAGGTAAGCCCTTCAATAAACCTTATTTATGACCCTAAGTAATTGGTGCTGTCATTTTTGAGCGATTTCTCTTAGACTATCGTCACGCTAGAACAAAATATTCTTTCAACCCTTTACTATACGTTACAGTTGAGTCGTTTTACAATCCAAAAAAAAAAAGTAATAATAATAAAATTGCCCCTTACATAGCTAATATACTAATATCGGTAATCTAGGGTTGAGCTGTATAGTTAAAAGTAAATATCCTTCTAGAATTTAATATGAAAAGCAAACAATACAATAGGAAAATCATGATTGTCCGTTCAGTCTAGCTCATGTCTAAAATCTCAGGTTAGAACCGCAAGTTAGAACCCTAGTCAAAGGCCCTTGCAACACCATTTAGAAATATAATGGTAAAATTAACTATACTAGAAGGAGATTAAACGAGAAGTTAAGAGGCTATGCATTATTTCTAACAGGGTTGCCATAGTTTTTTCAGATTCTGACTTTTCCAGATTTTTCCCTGACCTCAACCAACGATTTTCCCTGACCGTTTCAGCTAATACTACCCAATTTTTAACCTTTTATTCTGCAATTGCATTCGCCAAACCTTTTGCACGCGTATCTTTGTTCTAATCTATACAACTGACACGGTCAGCTTAAAATTTTTTCTGCAGACAATGATTGTAATTTCCTGGCTTCTCGAAAGATCTTTTAATTCCCTGACTTTTTTGATTAATATTAAAAGAGTATATGTTGACCATGGAATTTTCTACTAAACATGTTTGTCATATCTAACTTTAATCGGAACACAATGTGTTAAGGGCCTTACTGGAATCTAGAAGGACATGGAGAATCCATAGTTGTAACCCCCTCCATCATACTGACTCCAAGGGTAGACGTGGAAAAATCTGGGAAGAACCCAACGAAAAGTCAAACATCAAGACCAATTTAGTGGAAATCGGAGAAAAAAATCCTACCAGATTGCTTTTTTTTTTCTTCTTCTTTTTTACACCTGACAAGGGGGAGGGGGGGGGGGGGGGAAAGAAGAACTAGGGAGTTCCCTAAAGGTTACACCGACCAAATCGAATGGAAATCCCAATAGGTATCTATGTACACCTGATTTAGTTTTTATTCGGTTACAAATAGTAGTCCAAAATAAGTCTTATTCACCAAAATTTATATCTATATAACTAAAGAACTAAATGAAAGAGGATCTTGACTAACAGAAGATTATATTAGATCTCATTAATAGCTTCAAAATAAGTCTAATTACGTCAAAATCGGACGAAAATTAAGTTATTTAACAACTACAAGAAAATAGTAGCACTAAGCCATAATTGGCTGTATTAATTAGAACATGGAAATGACATGGTGTGTCGATTCCCCATAGCTTTAGCGATTTCATTAAATTAACAATATTTCCAAGAAAATAAACTATTAAGCAAAGCGAAAATTATCCGAGTTGAACGTACCACATGTCCCTATTTTTAAACAAAGTTTACAAATCTTTTCGAGCTAGAAAAAAAAATAAATAAAAACGCGTACAAAAAATTACTTAGCTCTTTCAAAAACAAACTCTTGGTAACTTTATTATCAATAGGAAGTATCCAACAAAACCAAGCGGTATGAAGTCAAAATATACCTGACTATATCCATTATTAAAGCCCGTACTTAGACCCCCAGGGAATGCAACCGGCTAAAACAGAACGAATTGAGACAGAGGGCCAGATGAACCAACTTGATAAATACAGCCACGCAATCCCCCAAACCCAGTACAGTTCCTACACCCCTTTAGTTTTATTTTTATATTTTTTTATTTTGTTGTAGGGTTTTGTACAGGGGGCAAGCCCTAACCGAGATAAGGGGCCAAAATCGTATTGATCCAAAACCCCTTTAAAAAGGAGTTTCCATACCCTAATATTTCATTTCATGTTTGGTAATCTGCTCCTAAATCTCGGCATTACTCTGAACACCGAAGCAAAAAGGTTGGAATACTTTTACAGGCGCGAAAATATGATTTTTACGAAAAACTTTTGGTGTAGAAATGTTTTAACTTACACGGTTTTTCCTGAAAATTTTGAATTTTGAACTAACTCATGAATCAATTCTAAGTTATTAAATAAGTATTGATGATAATTATGCGCTCACGATGTAAATAAGAGCCTCAGTGGTGAATAATTAAGAGAATCGGGGGTGCTTAAGTATGTAAATAATAAAATAGTATGTAATTATGTGCTTAAGTTGCAAATAAATATATAGGCTGCAGATAAATAGTTGCATATGCTGCAAATAAATAAGGGCATGGGCCAGAAATAATTTTGAAATAACATAGAATTAGACAAGTTTAAAATAATTGCATATTATATTCTTGACATTTCCCTAACCTTTACACCCAATTTAAAATTAACCCGAGTTTGAAATTTGTCCGTATTTCATCGACTTTTAGAGTGATTAAAATTATTTTTAATTATTCTAAAAATTTCGTAATAACCTTAATTCAAATGCAAAATATTTTATTTTGTCAATCTGATATGAAAGCTCACCTTTAGTCTATCTTTCTCTCTCTCTCTCTTTCGAAAAACTAAAGACAGCGAGAACAAGCGAAGCTCCCTGCCCCGTCGCATAGTACGCCGACCTACATACATCAAAGAGCTATTTTTACACCCCAACCTTTTAGGTGGACCGTGGACCGGATTCCTATACACCTATACAAAAATCGGCCGAGCTAGAGTGAACTTGTCATTTCATTAGCTCGTACTAGCTTAGCCGGTAAATATTTGGGGGTTGACCCTTTTTTTACCAATTCATCATTAATTTTGATTAAAGTTAATGGGATTTTATAGATACACGCTATTACTTTTAGATGGATACGGGGGTCGCGAACTCATTACACGTTGTTGTAGGGAATTTTTTTAAGTTAATGTAGAGGTTATGAGGCGTTCGGTATTACCCAATTGCGCATTAAAACAAATGAAGGATGAAAATGGGGAATATTAATTTTAATTGAATTCTTTTAAACTTTATATAAAAATAATGGGGTATTAAGGCAATGTCAAACATTAAACGTCTACATCAATAGATTCTCTAACGCCTTAATTTTAATTTTATAAAGAATAAATTATGATAATTAAGTATCCAAGATGTATTTTCTTAGATTTCGAAGTAATTATCCTTGAAAATTGCATGAGGATACACTATATTTTTAAAAATTAAAATATTTGCAGCGTTTCCTTGTTAAATTTTAAGAAATATCTTCTACCAGCAAAACAAAGATGATCAGAAAATTCTTCTACGATCCTTGGTGCAATATTTTCATGTTTCTAAGTATTCCTACAATAACCTTTACAACTAATTTCTTAGTTTTCTAAATCGACTGTCTGACATTTTCCAAATTATCGAACCTTTCCAAAGACCTAAACTAAAATTAATAATAAACATCATATAGTTTATACAGGTTCGAAACTTCGAATCCATTCGCTTAATGCAAATATGACGAGGAAGAAGAAAAAAAACTTTACGTATAATAGTATAAACAATTCAATTCTTCGGTTATAAAACTTGGAGGTACTCAATAATTCATGCCAGTGATTGAAAAGGGTTATATATATTGAAGAGGGTTCTACAATCGTGTATTCAGAGCGGCAAAACATTTTGTTCAAATTGCTTCGCGCGCTTGAAAAAACAAACTATGCTCGGCTTAGCTCTTTTATATTCCCGACCACGAGGATGAGCTTTCAACATAAATTGGTAAAGACTACTTTTCTCCTATAGGTTTTAGTATAACGTATCAATCCGCTTCATCGTTTCTTAGATAGCAAATTCATTTTGCTCATAAGCACGCAGTTTAGCTTTAGTTGGATTGTTATGAAACAACCACCCTATTCACCGTATGTACAAAGCTAAACTTTTATACTTGAAACTAAATCAAACCGAAGATGTAAGAGAGAGAGAATACCAAACGGTACCTTCGTACTCATTGCAAACTTAAATATATTCTAGCAGCGTATAGAAAAGGCTACGCCCGGCACTCTTACAACCTTCCTACTACTTAACCTCAATGATCCGTGGGTCCAGGTGCTCTTTCTATTTTACCTTTGGCCCTTTTTCCCGTCTTTCTCTCGTCTTGGTACAACAGCGTATAAGGTACTCCTCCAATTCTCCTTCACTACGCAGTTAGACTGTATTTAAGCCTTTGACGTAGTAGAAGGAGTATAGGTTTCCCGAGAGTGGGTAGGATGCTAGATAAGGTTTAAATTGCTTACTGCAAACGAGGTTTGTAATCAAATGATGTAATTCTCGTGTATACAGTTATGTCCGAGGCGATAGGTTTGTTTCTCACTCGTAAAAATCTCTTTTAGGACTTTGTTTTACGAGATTTTTTGGGGACCTACATGATTTGGAACTTTGGAAGCTTGCTAAAAGTTAGCACACGTGAAATTATAGCGGGTATAGTAGCTAGAAGATGAAAAGTTATTTTCGGATGTTGAAGCGCTTGTCTATATGTCTAGCACGTTTCAATTAATTAGATTTCCTTTCCAGAAAGGGATTGCTTAAAGTTTAAGCAAAGGAAAGTTTCATTAGCTCGCTTTGTTGTAGAACAAAATATTGGCAACCTGTTCCCAATTAAATATAATTTAAAATTAATGATTAAGTTATGAATGCGCTCCTACACATTCGGAATCGTTAAGAATTATATCACGAATCTCTTAACCTAGCCTCAATTCATTTAATCCTGAATCGTTAAATCTAATCCTCAATATTTTAAATCTCGAATTGTTAAATGTAATCTACAATCGCTAATCCTTATCTTCAAACTTTAAATCCTTTAAAGTTAAGCCACATCGCTAATATCAATAAAACCAGAAGTATATATTAACCCCCTTCGGGGGGAAGTATGAAAGGTAGGCAAAATCGACGAACAACAAGTGCCCGGCGTAAATCGCGGCGGATCGACACACCGCTTTACTCCCAAAAAATAGTTACACCATTTTGAACCTCACTAAATTTTCCCTACGCACAATTCCGGAACTCGCGAGCTGAAGTCAACCTTCGACTCCATTTTAACAGACAGCCTGACTCCTGAGACAGGAAGTTCTAAACACAAATCGAGCCGTCTTGTTTATACAAAGACCATTTACTAGAGTAGCGACATTGAGAAGTCCAGCGCGAGCTAGTGGCCTAGATAGTCAGCAGCGGGCTCTTGTTGTTCGTGATTTTTAGCATTGGTAGTATAGGGGCTTTCATACTTCCCCCCGAAGGGGGTTATTATATACCTCTGATAAAACTTTAATTCTAAAGAGCTAACTAAGCCGAATTATGATTAGTTCAATCCAAAATAATTGAGCCTAATCTAAAATCTTTCAAGCCAAAATAGCTAAGCCTAAACTTCAATCTTATCAATTCAAAAAAAATCACTGAACCGTAATCCGCAATCAATCTATCAATCCAAAATAACTAAGCTTAATCTCCAATCTTTCAATCCAAAAGAAAAAAAACGATAAGCCTTTTCAATTTTAAATTCCAAGAAAAAATAACTTTAAACTTAATAATAACTAATCTTACACCATTTCGTGTTAAGCGAATGATTTCAGCCATTAAAACTATTTAGATATTGGAATATAAAAATAACTAGAGTATTCAAAAATTGGAAAAAGAGAGAGAGAGTGAGAGAGAGAGAGAAAGGAAATAAGAAATTAAAATTGAAGAAAAATAATAAAAATGCGAACTCAACCGTGTACTGTCAAACCCGTAATTCCCAACAAATCCGAAAAAGCGAGGGAGAAAGACAAAGAAGAATAATATAGACAGGATGAAAAAAAAAAAAAAAAAAAAAAAAAAGAAAAGATTTGCAGTCCAAACTGTACACTCTATTCGAACTATTTCATTCAATGAAGAGAAGGGAAAAGAAAGAAGATGGATGGGTGCGACGCGAAACAAATTTTTAAAACTTTCCTACTAGTTAATGCGGAAACGTCGAACAGTGTGAAGAAAGAAAGAGCTATTTCTATTCATACGCGATGTAATTCTCTTTCTGTCTTTGCCAGAGTCTGAGAACAATCTCGGTGGCAATTTAAATCTCGGCACCCACCTTCTTGGAAAAATCTCCACCCAGACTTCGCGCGCGTGCCAATCCCGGGGATTTCTTTTCAAAGACTATTACGTAATGGGAGAGACAAAAACGGAATAAGATCTTAGCAATTCCAACATCATTTACATCTTTTTCTATTAAAATGTATAAGGAAACCTCAAATCAGCCTCGAGTAATGATTTTTTTTTTTTTTTTTTTTTTTTTTTTCATATTCTTCTTCGTGCCTATTCCTATTCTCGTTTGAATATATAAATCTAAGGCGATAAAATTATCCTGAATTGTCACAAATGGAAATCAAGTGCCAGGGGATTATATTAAAGCGTTTTCAAAGTCTTAACGACCTTTCATACGATATGGTTACCATATTTTTACATTTCTGCATTGTTATTAAATTTCACTATACCTAGGTGAAACTATCAGTATTTATATATCTTAACCTTTCAGTATCTTTCATATCAAAGGGAAATTAAAAGTTAAATCAACTTAATTGTTTAATTTAAAATTCGGAATCAACCACCCAATTAATTTAAAAAAAATGTGAAGTTTAAATTTCAATCATGTGTAAAATCGGACCAATTAGAAGAACCCTGCCTTTAAAATATATTAACTATTTAATTGCGAATGAAGGATTATAAAGAACTTTCACAAAAAAGACCGCGCGAAAGCAAGCTTATCACGATTACTGTTGGAAATTAGTTTAATTTTTTGAATAATTTTGTTTTAAAGGAGAATGAAAAGGCGAATCGATTATAAATAATAAAATACGTAATTAAAGTTAGTACTTCATCATAAATTAAACGAAACAAATGAGATATATTGTTTAACTCATTATTTTATCTTTCTTAATCGATAAAGATAGGTTTCGTCTTTTAAATTTCCCAATATTCAAATATTCTTAAAATTTAAATATAATTTAAATCAGAAGCCGATGAAACCCTCCTTTGAAGTCTATTACTCCCGGGTCTTGTCTACCCCTCTCTGTATGGGTTAGTTTTAAAAAGCGCGATTCGTACGCCTCCTAACGGTAGATATATTCGGAGCGGGAGTTCGTCGAGCGAATATCTCTAGCAGCCTTGGAGTTCGTCAAAAAAAAAAACGTCGTCGTTTTGGAGAGAGAGAATTTCCAATTTTCCGTAGACAGGGGGGGTATGAAGTAGGACCCCTCCGATCTCGTAAAATTAGGAATTTTACCCATACAGAGAGGAGCGCTATATCAAACATTAGAGAAGTAGACTTCAAAGGAGGGTTTCATCTACTTCTGTTTAAATCGAATATTAAAAAATATAGTACAAGGGTGTGCGTGGAACTGAGAATATATATTTCCCACCCAACTTGACGAAATTGGGTTAAAAGAATTGATGGAATAGAAAAAGATATTCAAATTCAGATTTCAATTTTTTTTTAAGAGAGCTTACACAATATCGGAGAAAACTCTCATCCTTTTCAGAGAGAAGATTAATTTCTAGGGGGCTTAATTTTTCTTTTAGGCTTTCAAATTTAATCCGATTAAAGATTTGGGTGAAATTCCTGTTTCTTAAAATAATGAGCTAGAATACTTTTTATTTTTATTTAATTTTTTTTTCCATTGAGCATTGTCATTCAAATTTAATTCTAGATACGAATTCTCAAAAGTAAACGGGGTTATTTTCACCGCAATGCACTGGGACTTTTTGGTTAGTCTACAATCAGGGGGTTTTAAATTACATTTCCGAAGTTTCACTGAACTTTTGGGAAAGTTTTATATGAACTACGAAGCTATATGATCTAATAATGGTCAAATTTGTCCTAATTATATGTACCTACAATCATGAGCAATTTAAAAGTTTGAACAATAATTTGAAAAAAAATAACAAATCCTTCCCGATAGTTATATCGCACGAGCATTGCATTTATATCTAAGTGTAAGTAGAAGGGTCTACAACCCTTAACCCATGCTGGTCTTGGACCTAAGAAGCGAAACACCGCGAAGGCTAAAGGAAAAAAAAAGAGCTCACTCAATATTTCCTTTCGGATAAACCCTAAAGCAAGACTCCAGGGCCGAAAAATCTTTTTTTTTTTTTTTTCCTTGGGTCTTTACGTGACGCGACTTCGAGACGAGATCGGCTTGTCTGTCTCAAGCAATCGAAAACAACACAAACTAAGGCCATATTGCCATTATTTTACAATTTACCCTATATATATAATCTTTAACTCCCTTACTAGGCACCAAAATGGAACTATCAGAACCAGCGCGCATGTTCCTGTACTACAAGTTCGCCCCTCAATAGAGTGTTGGCCAAGATTAGGCCAAGGAGGATCAGAGAAGGAGAGGAAATGTGGGGACGGCGCGGTTCCTACTGCGTCGGCCTAAACTCCCACTCTGGGAGAACGGGGGTAGAGACGTTTCGTGGTAAAATGTTGTCGCGTGGGTAAAACGAATCCTTTATGAGACGCGCTAGCTAGCGACCACGTGACAACAGTTTACCTCGAGAATTTCCTATCCCCCCTTTCCACCCGAGTGGGAGGTTGGCTCTTCTCTCTCTAACTCAACGCAGCCCCACATTTCCTCTCCTTCTCTGATCCTCCTTGATTAGGCTTAATCTTTAGGTTTAAAACTTAAGATAAAGTGCTGATCAGGCTCATCAATTATGATACTGCTAGTTTTTGAAATATTAGGCTTAGTAATTAAAATTATTAGGGTTAGTGGCTGAGCAAAGAAGGGGTTTTTAAACGTTTAAGGATAGATTAACAAACAGCAGTTTCTAAATTATGCAAATTTCAGATTTTAGTGTTGAATTAAAACCTTTGAATAATCAAAAGACTCCCCACCTTGGCTCCATAAAATATTCGCGACACACGCTGTTGTACGCACGATTGAGCTGGTGAAAATATTCATGAATGAGAGCAAAAGGGATATGTTTTAAATAATCTTTCATTAAAAAAACGACGAAAAAAATTAAAAATTCTTGTTTCTAAAAATGATTACTTCTTGCTAGGCTTAGCATATTTGCAATTGAAACAAGCTTAGCTACGCGTACTACAGAATTATTAAGGTGAGAACTCTCCCCACCATTTACGGGCTGAACTAAAAGGATTCAAACTGAATACAAGGAAGATCCACTATAGGGTAAGAACGATTGTCATCCCGTTGCTATTAGCTTCGAAGAGGAAGTCTCCGAATACAAAGATTTTTTTTCCTTTCCCCCGTAAGAGAAAGAGAGAGTCAAACGCGTAAAAAAGTTATTTCTAGCCTATTTACAGTTGTTTTTATTATTCCCAAGCAGACTCACGCGACCCTAGGAGAAAAAAGCTTAAGCGCCACGTATAAAGAAGAACATTTCAAAGAATATAAAACAGACTCAAGAAAAACACCTATAGGTAGAGAAACCGTCTCGAAAATAGACATTCTAGAAAAAAATAGGGATAAAAGAGATCTAATATATATACACAAAAGTATGTTCTCGAATAAAATTGGCATATAACCCAACATAAAACCTTTTTTTTGCTATTGAATCGAAGCTATATGATTCCCGAACTAAACATTTAACAAACCTATTGGATATTTAAATTTGAAAGTTTTCACAAATAAGTTTAGACGAAAAAATTTAGAAGAACGTAAAAACAAGAAGGATCAGATAAGGAGAGGAAAAGTGGGGCTGCGTTGAGTTAGAGAGAGAAGAACCAACCTCCCACTCGGGTGGAAAGGGGGGATAGGAAATTTTCGAGGTAAACTATTGTCACGTGGTCGCTAGCTAGCGCGTCTCATAAAGATTCGTTTTACCCACGTGACAACAATTTACCACGAAGCATCCCTACCCCCGTCTGTCCCCCGTTCTCCCAGAGTGGGAGTTTAGGCCGACGCAGTAGGAGCCGCGCCGTTCCCACTTTTCCTCTCCTTATCTGATCCTTCTTGGTAAAAATAACGTGAAAGAATCCCTATCTAAGCCTAACTAGAATTTTAGAAGTTCGGTGTGGATCTCTGCAGATCAAAAAGCTGAGATTCCAAAAAAAAAAAAAAAAAAAAAATGATTCAGGTTGTAAAAGCTAAAATAATCTCTTTAAACGTTTCAACTTTGTTTAAAGATAAAATTCCCATAAATTAAAACTCCTTAGAGGTAAACATAACCAACGCTTTTAAGAGAAACGCATCGACTAACCGTGTTTCAATAATCACCGAAATTAAAAATAAATTCAGAGAATAACTAATATGATAAAACTAATATTAATTTCACTCCCCCAATTTCCGTTAATTAAGGATTTGCTTTAATTAATTCCTAATCTTTTGATTTATTTAAACTTCGATGAAGTCCATATCTATCTGTCAAATCAACAACTTAATTAAAAATAAACTTATTTCAAACTTTTATATACCAGTGTTATATAAAAATACACCACCATCATGACAGATTATCATAACGACTAACCACATTCAGTTGACAACTGATTGACAATAGCCCGTAGCTTTTTTTCATCTCAAATTCTCTCCCCTTGTGGAATAACCTTTAACCCCTCTAACGTTAATCCCAATTGTAGAAAAACACTACTTTCAAGTTCTATGATTTTTAACATAACATATTAATCCGCGTTAGGGTTACAGTTTGCAATATTATATTTTACTATAATCACTCACTAAATTCAACGTGTACAACCTTAAATATCTTCTATTGTCCTTAAACTAAGGAAGGGAGTTAAGATGTGTCTTACTTCTGTACTTAGTGACGTTTCACAGATAACTACGTGATCGAGTCGAGGTTGGCGGCTGTTTCTGCCACACATTTTCCCACTGTTCTCACGCTTGTATATGTACTTGTCCCCTCAAGACGTTGACAACACTTGTCAACTCAACCATATATAGAAAAAGGGGGGAACCTCACGCAGCTACTCCTAGTCTCCTAGATGATTTAAATAACAATTACCCTGGTATTATTCCGCCCCCCCCCCTCTAAAAATATTCCCGTTATCTAGGGCTCAAATCCCTCTGTGTGTCGCTGGATCATAAAATCGATCAGAGGAATATTTGCGAGAACGAGGAAGCAATCAAAATGTCTTCGTTTTCATCCATAAAATACTAGGATCGTTTTTATCCTTCTCGAAATACAAGGGAAATCATTATTTGACGATTTTTATGGGGCATGGATAAAGCATAAGTTTATAATTTATGTTCCTTATAAGTGTTAAGCTTGTTTTGCAAATTACTTCGTAAGGCTTAAGTTTTTAATGTCTTATTGAGCTAGGGGAAAGTCGTAAAGAAGTTATTTTCATATTTGAATGGTTGTTAATACTATTTTTAGACTGTTTTATGTCCGTCTTACGCTAAGCCTAATCAAAATTCACCAAAAGATTCGCCATATTACATCAATTTAGAATTATCTATGGTGTCATAGTGGTCATTGTGCAAACTAAACTTTGGTAGATGTATGCACTAGCAGACGTTCTTAAAATAAAATCTAGACTTTCCATCAAGCCTAATAGTTCCCAAATTCTGTTTACCAATAAGAAACTGTCATTTTTTCGAACGCGAGAAAATAGTTATCAAAGTTGCAAACTGAACCCGCTAAGCCTAAATTTTGAAGACATTTCAGATTCTAAATATTCTCGAGAATTCGAAATTGCTGATGAGAATAAGATCCCATCTATATTAGAGAAAGATATTTGAAATAAATTTGTAACTAGACCTGGTCACGTTCCAGTCTAAATCCCCGAGAGCTATTTAATATTCATAATATCAAAACTAATGAAAAATAGCAGTAATTTCCAACCGTCTGTCCTTACAGACACACAGGGAGAATAAAATATCCAATGAAAACTCTCGGGTATAGAGCCAAACTTTGTACGTGGTAACAAATCAAGGTGGAATAATAATAAGCCTAGATTCAGAACTTTATGGTCAAATTGAAATGATTATTTACTTATAAAAACGAACTGTACAGGGCAAAAAATCAGAGCATCCATCTTTTGCGTTACTAAATCTTGGCGCAATAACACGCAACTATACTTTATAAATTCGTAGTAAAGTCACGTTTCAAAACTATACCTATACAGGACCGTAATGATGTAGAAAATATTTCACGGTATTAATATTTAAATATCAAGTATGAGATTTTAGCTTTTTTCCAGTCGGCAAAAGATTCAATTTCTCGTAAAAAATTTGTGACTTTAACCATAATCTTATGCCTGAAAAATTGTTATATGTCAAAAAATCTAGAGATCGGGGTTTGGGCAAAATAATCCACAACTATCAGTTAATCAGTTAATCATAAAAAAATAATCGGAAAATTATTCGCGATTACATTGGATTTATCATAGACTTTCCTCGAAAAATTTTAAGTTATGAATAAAGATAAAATAATCAGAAAGTTCTTGTCCAAACCCCTATCTCTAAAAATAATCTAAGTAACTTAATAAAATGTTGAAATGGATAAATATTTTTGACGTAAGATTAATTATGATTAAACAGGGTTTTTGATTTATAACTTAGATCCATGGTTTTTAATCTGATTTAGAGTTTGAACTGGTCTTTTTACTTTTGAGATTTATGGCTTGATTTCGGTTTGAATTTGACTTAATTTCACCATTGATTTCGGTTTGAATTAGACTTAATTTCACCATTGATTTCGGTTTGAATTTGACTTAATTTCACCGTAAAAATAGTCTCGATTTAGATTTAAATACACGGATAAATTTAAAATGTAATTAGGCTAAAATTTAATTGCATATAATTAGAATTGCGTATTAAACCTTAATCAGTGGAAAATAAAACCCATTTATCACATCCCAATATACATAATTCAAAGATACTCCTTGTTTCTAAATAGTAAAAAAAAAAAAACATTACGTCACGACTACGTCACACGCAACATAGAGATATTACACGGCATATACGAGAGCTTCTTCGTTGTGGGCCATGTGCGTTTTTAGGCGTTATGGGAACAAGAGATATTAGCTATATTTTGAGAAAAACGAAGACTAAGAGACACGATAATATAAGAAAGGATAGGCGTCGTCTATATGCACATATAACATGCTTTCGCAAATGACTAGATTCCGTGCTACGATTGAAAAGATCTCAACCATGGCATATACAGCTTGGCCTCAACCAAAAAAAGAAAAGAAACACCTCCGAAGAGACCGAAGAATGTCTAGAGAGATATGAGCTGGATAATTTAAACCTAGAGAAGTTTCCAAAGCAGCCATAACTGAGGCGGATTGATACGTGATATTAAACCCCAAAGGGATAAAGTAGTATTACAAACTGTTCATGAAAATAGTAATTTTAAAGGGATACTACACCCTTAACCTTTTTTTGTTTCAATTTATAAACAAAGTGAGAATAAACCTCTTTTCTATCGATTTCTTCCAAGTAAAAATAAAAAAAATTAACCAATATCAAGCTAGAAATAAATATTTAACTTCCTTGGAAAGTATATAGGTTTCACCAGAAGCCGATGAAACCCTCCTTTGAAGTCTATTACTCCCGGGTCTTGTCTACCCCTCTCTGTATGGGTTAGTTTCAAAAAGCGCGATTCGTACGCCTCCTAACGGTAGATATTTTCGGAGCGGGAGTTCGTCCAGCGAATATCTCTAGCAACCTTAGAGTTCGTCAAAAAACGTCGTCGTTTGTGGAGAGAGAGAATTTCCAATTTTCCGTAGACAGGGAGTATGAAGTAGGACCCCTCCGATCTCTTAAAATTGAAAATTTTACCCATACAGAGAGGAGCGCTATATGGAACATTAGAGTAGTAGACTTCAAAGGAGGGTTTCATCGGCTTCTGGTTTCACGATAATCAAAAAACAGTTTGAATTGTCACCGTTAAAAAGATTTAAAAAAAGGAAAAGCCTATAGTTTGAAACGTTTCAATGGAGGAATTAAGCACACTTCTCACGATTTGATGGGCCGTACGTACCCATCAGATAGTGGTAATTAAATTATGGCAAAACTTAAGTTTAGTAAGTTTAAATAATAATTTTGAGGCATATTTTAATATTATTGATTACACTATCCCTTTACGGTACTACGAAGCTCATGCCCTTTAAGGTACTACAAAGTTCATGCATATGCCCTAGCTAAAACTATGAAACACTGACGATTCTATGGCGGAATGACACTCAATGTTAAAATATATAAAGATCCAAATAGTACGTATGATTTAAAAACTCCCTCCACGTATACGGTGTGTACATATGATTAATGTGTAAAGAAAAGAGATATGTACATCTATCTCAGAGAAAAACTACATATTCTTTATTTGTTTTTTATGAGAATCACGATAGATATTTAGTTTCTAAGTAATTCGGTATATATTCGCTATATGTGGGTATAACGAAGTTAATGTGTAATGTAAATAGCTTAGCATGAAAGCAGCAAATTTGCTGGTTTCTGTTAAATAAAGAATGCATACCAACTTTGTTAGCTTAAGTATTTAAGTCTGAATATTTGATTAGTATCGATTCTGTTATTACAAATAAGACTTGTTCACGTATTAAACAAATGATTTAGATTGTGTCATCCAATTAAAATTAGAACCTCCGACTTTGGCTTCGTAAAATATCCGCGACACGCGCTATTGTACGCGCGTGAAAATGACCAATAACGAGATTCGGTGCGATTCAAAGAGGGTACCGCAGCACGTGTCGCGGGGATTTTATTAAAGCGTCTTTTGATTGGTCAGAGGTTCTCCTTTTACAATTCAGAGACACTTCCAGATGCTTTAATATACAAATACGTCTTATGTCAGAAACAGAATCAATAAATACCTAATTTTATTTTTATTCAATCTCCCTTTAAAGGGGATTTGAATAATAGGAGTGCAATGCAATAACTCAAAAACTTAATCTCCTTCATGTTACTCAAACCCGTGGCGCCACCTAAACATATAAATAAACATTTATCAGGGTGATTTAGGGACTAACTACTGATATTAGGACGTTCAAGGGACCTAGCAACACAATAGGAACTTCAGGAAATTGTAGGTACCAGATGAAAGCCCTGGTTATGATGAAGATAACGACACACGTGGTTGCATAATTTTGGAAAAGATAGCGTAAATATCCGTTGCGTAACGTCATATTTGTTTACGATGATTTAAAAGATGAACAAATACAATTTCGAAAACATTGAAATTTCAAATTTTCTAATATAAAGACATATCCATTAGCCTAAACTAACAAACTGGTTGCCCCATTTTACTAATATTATATACTATACGCATCTCCATTGAAATATATATAGAATCAGTTGTATTTTACCGAGGAACTGAAGCGAGAAAGGAAACCTGGCAAATATTGACCAATAGGACATCGATACGTCACAATACGTCAAAAACCCTTGTATATAAACCAACAGGTCACAAAATTTACCTTTGGTAAACACGTAAGAGAATGGTTTGGGGCTATATTACTCGCTCGCGTTGTATCTCAACTAGTAGAAATAAATAAACTCAGAAGGAAATGATTACTTGAAGTAAAGTTATTTCCCCTATCTATATACTATCTCTCAGGGCCAATTTTTGGGACACCCTAATGCCACGAACTGAAACAAAAACGGGAACCATTGAACCGAAACGTATTTTTTAAGCAGATACTTGGTACTCAGGGTCTAATTTAAGCCTTGGCTGTTATGTTTCAAAGTCTGCATAGCACGTTTTCTCCCAAATTTAAGGAACAAATTTTAGTTACACCGCGTAAATGATACTTTCGAAAATTTCTAGAAATGTCCTGCTCTGAGTACTTTTATCCCCTAATTTTGTTGTCCATTATAAGACTTACGTGGATTTATTTAACCACACCCTTTTGAAAAACTTAAGTTATCAGTGTTGCTAAGATTCTCGTTAAGAAGAATGTTCGGTGGTGACTCTTCCATTACTGATTATTTGGGACTAAATCGAGTACCCAACAAGTTGGAAGTAAAACATGGTTAATGTGAAAGGCCCTTTAGCATTTACAACATTTTAAGAACATCTTATAATTTTCTCTGCTTGTAACTTCATACGATGGTTAAAACCTTAAACATGTACAATCGCGTGTTAGAATTAAAAAACACCAACTATAACGAAGTAATTTCCTGTATCTCAAATGACCTTGAGATTCATATATATATATATATATATATTTTAATTAAGCAAATGATCTAATGAGAAAATAAGCGTACTGTTTTATAAAAAAATTAAAGAATACTAAATTCTGGTTTTTGAAATATTGCCAACACGGAAGTCAATACGTTTCATTATTTTTAATAAAACAAACCTACATATAAATTCTATTTTAATCGCCCTACCTATTTTTCTTAGCGGTAATGGTTATATTATTCTTGAACCACTCTATAAGTATTCAAAAGTGGGCAATTCAACGAATATATTTTAAGGGGCGTGGAGTTACAAATGAATACTAAAGAGATGAATTAACCCTTATTGAAGATGAATTCATCTCATCTTAATTTTTCATATATCATAATAGGAGTAGAAAAATATACCACCCTTTTAATTTATTGATTCGGAATTAAAGCGCGATTATCACAGAGCTCTAAATCGAATTTGAGTAGCTTTTCTTAAAGATTAGTCGATTACGAATGTGTGATTACAAAACCAAGATATATCTCCTTTAAAAGTACTTTCATTTGTGGATTTTACTCATTAAATTGGCAATAAATTTTCTTCTAGAATTATATTTAGATTTTCTGTTAGCAAATCTTTTCTTAAAAAAATAAGGGACGGAAAAGTGTTTTTAAACTCTTAATCGTAGCTGTTAGTTAATAAACAAAATTACCAGTTAATCATGTCTCTCTATAATTAACTCGTGACAAAATCCTGAGAAAAACAAGCCATTCGTCTCATAATTTTTATTAAAATTAATTATCATAGGGTAGGTAAGTTTACCACAATGTTCAAAACGGATTTAATCTCCGTATAAAATTTTTCCAAAAGGTATTTGGATTTCGCGTAGGTGTTAATTTAGCCCAGTATACCGAAAGCACACCTTAATTTCGCAGCGCGTAGAAAGTTAGTCCACGTACGCGTCACCTTTAGAATTTGTTTAGGCCTCAGGACATTGTGACCTTAAAAGACACACTAAGTTGGCGCGTGTAACCAAATCAAAATGAAATCGACTATATGACTCGACGAAATGAAGATTTAGTGGTGGTGTGGGCGCCGTCGAGACCCCATTAGACCTTAATAGTCGATAATTACTTTTTCCTTGTATCAAGCCAAGTTTTAAACGTGACAAATAGGGAATACCATTTGTTCATTTACTTTATTTAAAGGTCGGTATAGCTAGCCACGATTTTTTGTGTACGTAACTTATTTCGAGAAAATCTAATTTTACCGATTTGAGGACGTCATAGCATTGTCACTCATTAATAATCAGAATTAAGTGATTTTTATTAACGATGTCTAACAAATGATTGGTTTTGACAGGCCTAGAAATCCATATTTAACCATAGAGGTTAGAAAGAAGAGGAGTAGAAGGCTTGGTTTGGACGTTTCTCGCTTGGAAATTTACATCTAAACTTCCGGTACGCGCGCGACGTTTTCTGTGACATCATAGAGGGTCTGATTGGTTGAAAACCAGTCAATGGCGGATGAACCGGATGTAAATGGACAAATGTTTCTGAAATTGCCTTGCCAAAGCCAGGCCTTCAACTCCTTTCTACCCTCTATGATATAACTTACTCGAAAAATAGATAGGCTTAGCAAGGATCTATGGAGTTTAGATCTCCAACTACCAAAAGCACGCCTCTAATTAAGCCTAGTTTTAAAAACTTTACGGGCGAAATAAAGTACATGAGAAGTCTGCGAATCTCACGCGATTTACTGGAGACTGTTTAAGGGCCATATTTTAAAGTAGGCTTAGCAAGGATCTATGAAGAGTTTAAATTAACCGTATCGATAGAAAAATTACTTGTTGCCGGGTTATTAAATATTAATTATTCCACTTCAACTTGGCAGCGCTTATAAAGCTACAAAGTCCCTTTATCCTAAGGTAAAACAATTCATAAATTCATTAGAGATTTCTACGTGCTGGCTGCCAATTATATACGAAATAACATCTAGTTTCAAACAAAACTCTTAAAATATAAATTCATATAAAGATCATCAAAAAAAATGATCCAATCAAATATATATTTTTTTAGAAACTTTTCAAACTTTTGATTCTTTCTACAACATGAGCCTTTTATCTATCTACGAGTTGACACTCAATTCAACGAGGAAGGTAAAGGAAATTTAGTTCAAGAAGAGTATACAATGTAACAAAAAAGGTTGGCGGACTTTTATATAATGTTAAATCTAATAAGAAATGAAAATAGTTTCGGAACAATTTAGTAGATGAAACGGGAGTAGCTACTGTTCGAATCAGACTATAAAGCCGAAAAGATAAAATGGCATCGTACCTTTCGTCAATGCTTTAACGTTAGTCTGACATAATTTAAACCCTACATAATTCCGTCAGACTTTACCTAAGTAAAATAAAAGGACATCCAAGCTTTTGATACCGCTTTCAAGTTAGATTGACTAGAATTTTACACCATACAAAGTTTCTTTAGACTACGAGAAGGGATAGCGAAAGGTTTATCAACTTTAAGAAGCGCTTTTAAGTTAGACTGATACGAGGGGTACAACACTAGACATGGTTTCGGGCAGGAAAGCGCCTCTACCCCTTGGGGACTTCATTACTGAGAGAATCGGAGTAAGAGAGGGGATAGTAATGGGGGTTAGGAAAGGCAAAGGCTTAGGAGAGGGGGTCCGTGATTCTAACGAATTTGCCCAGACAATCGAAAATACCCAAAACGTAGCCCCAGGACGTGGGAGGTATAGGCAGGATGATGGGATAGCTGCTAGAATACAGTTTTCCACTCGTATAGTACTCGAGCAATCTTTCTCTTTCAACATCTCGGCTAAAACAAAGAGCCGTTTTGTATCGAGAAAATTTACGCCGTATAGAGTCGCTCGCTTGATTCAAGATGAATAATAGCTAAACATTAGACTTTCGGAGCATGTACATTGAATATTTTAAAGTCGAAATTTGGCGCGAAAAAAAGGATTCTTTACTTTCGCAAAACTATGAATAAATTCAAGACAATATGGTTATTGTTTAACAGTTAATTCACGCAGGGAGCCCACCGAAAATGCCTCAAAATAAAGTGAAGTTATAGTGACCTAAATTTCGAAAACAGGAACCATTTAGTGACAAAATTACGCAAAAATATCACGAGTAACTGTGAGAAACTTGAAATAGCTGGCTTTTTTTTTACAGAGCTAACTACGAAACTTTTCTTGGTTAAAGTCAGAATATTTTATAACTAAGAGAACTTTTTTTAAAAAATTACAAGTCGCTGGATTTTATTAGGAAATAGGTCAATTAAGTGACCAAAATTTTGTTTTAGGTTGGTTTATAGGGACCAGAGAAAAAAAATTGTGACTTTTAGTGAAGATATTAAACGAGTGGGAGCCTTGTTCATTAAGGGACTGCATCTACGTTCCTTTTCTTACATAACTGGAGTTTTCGATAAATTAACGTAGTTATATAAGATTATACATTAGTGATGAGTTCAAGATACATATTGGTACATAATTAAGACTTGGAATATTTGATATACCAATTAGGCAATAGATAATGGGCTATATATAATTTAATGGGCATCTGATATTGAACGGTATCGCTTTTCTAATAATATGAACTCATTAATAACCTTGCTTGATACATATTTACAAAGACCCAAAGGTATAGACCCATTATATCCTTTATTTCATTCAAATTTGCAAGTATACCTAGGTTTTAACTTGAATACTAGAATACTAGATGCAAATTTGCTAATCTTATATTATGGAAATTTTTAAATACCCAGATTTTTCTTCCCTTACATTTTAAAAAAGTTTTTTGCTAACTTTATTTTATGGAAATTTGCAAAAGATAAGAATTTTTCTCTAAGCAAACTGGTATATACCCATTGAATAGAATCCTATTGGACCGAATTCCCATTGGTCCGAAATAAAAAATAAATAGTCCCAATCAACCGAATCTTGGCCGACCGAGCCCAATGCACCGAATTCCCATTGAACCGAAATCCCGCTGAACCGAATCCCGCTGAACCGAATCCCCCATAGACCGAATTTCCCATTGGGCCGAAACCAAAAAGGGCGTCCCGATGAATTTAAGCCGATAATGGTTAGGTTAGGTTAGGTTAGGTTAGGTTAGAATGTGTTAATGGACTTCTGATTGTGAACGTCGGTCGAATGGGATTGACGGTCGAATGGGATTCGGTCGAATGGGATTGACGGTCGAATGGGATTCGGTCGAATGGGATTCTGGTTTACGAAAACGTATCGGTTGAATGGGATTGTGGATCGAATGGGATTCTGCCCAATGGGATTCTGTCCAATGGAATTCTGTCCAATGGTCGAGAAGCTATAAACTTTATTTGATATAATTGGCGCGTATCTAAACTTTCCCTGACCCTTTTTTTATTTTTCTCTAACCATTTTTGATGCAATTTTCAAATACTATAATTTTTTAATGAATATCATGCAATTTAAAATATTATTTATTTGTTGCAAATTGTCCAATAAACAGTCCATGACCTTATATCAATTTAAAAAACCTGAATTTTCCCAGAGTTTTTTGATATAAATTGACCAATACCCAGATTTCTCCTTCACCTTATTAGATTCAAACCCAGTTTTTTCCTTGACCTTTTCTAACACGATCTACAAACCTCTAAGGATTATCTAACTTAATGTGATACAATTGTTTTAAATTACCATAGATATTTAAATTTACTAATTCGAAAAATTACGTAATGCTAAAACTTTAAGGATAAAATCTAAAAATAATGTATCAATAGAAAAAAAAAAAGTTTCAAAGTAAAATATATTATAAATCTTCCATAAAACGGCAGGCGCATGATTTTATCATTAAGAATAAATTTGTTTCAAAAACGATATAGCAAAACCGTACACAACAGAAATGGTAAAATTATTCAAATTGACTTTTACGAAATTTCTCCCCTTTCAAATAATTTCCCCTGAAAAATGAAAATCATTTTCGAATATTTTCGAAGCAATAACAGTTCGTGGCGAGTTCGGAAAAATTATTTTCATTTCACATGACTTTTAACAATGTGTTATTTCTCCGCTTGAGTTATTGCTAGTTTTGAAACAATACTAGGGAAAGGGGGTAGTTAAAAACGAAACCAATAACACAAAGTACTCGATAATGAAAGTTGTTTTAAAAAGGTAGGGTGAAATTGAAAATAGATTCAATTCCTAAACCGGAGTTAATGGTCGAATTTTTCGAGGCGTTTTACTCTCTACCAGAAGCCGATGAAACCCTCCTTTGAAGTCTATTACTCCCGGGTCTTGTCTACCCCTCTCTCTATGCTTTGGGTCCTTTCGACCGAATTCCCATTCGACCGAAAAACCCGCGCTTTGGCGGTTTTTGAAATTTTTGGGGTATAACCTAACCTAACCTTTCAAATAAATATTATTTAAAACTGCATTATTGTACTTTTTTTTTACTACCGTTTACGTACGAAGAACCTAGCTTAACAAAAGTTCCATTCAACGTATTACATATATAATTATGCGTATGCTTCTATTCGATTGAATTAAATTTTTGAATTTATTAGCCCATTCGGTCGAATGGGAAGAAACCTTTTTCCCAGCCCAATGGGCTAGAAATTGCAGCTATTCGGCCGAATGGGATTTCGTTCATATGGGAATTCGGTCGAAAGAGCATATACCCTCTCGCTTGGTTAGTTTCAAAAAGCGCGATTCGTACGCCCCCTAACGGTAGATATTTTCGGAGCGGGAGTTCGTCCAGCGAATATCTCTAGCAGCCTCGGAGTTCGTCAAAAAAACGTCGTCGTTTGTGGAGAGAGAGAATTTTCAATTTTCCGTAGACAGGGGGTATGAAGTAGGACCCCCTCCGATCTCGTAAAATTGTGAATTTTACCCATACAGAGAGGAGCGCTATATGGAACATTAGAGTAGTAGACTTCAAAGGAGGGTTTCATCGGCTTCTGTCTCTACGGATGAAAAACTAATGCCCTTCATGTACCAGAACGCGCTGAGAATTAACTGTATGCTCTAAAATGTCCAGGCAACCATAGTGATGACGTAGTATTGATGTGAAATTTTATTTTAAAATGAAGATTATAAAATGAATTTTTACTGTGGCCGTAATTTTTTTTCTCTATGGCTCACATGAAACGTTTTTTAACGATTTTTCCAAAAATACTACTCAAATTCCATTCGGAGTTCGTAAAAATACTGAGAGTCTCACTTTAAGGGATTCCTAGTAGTAGATAAATGAGCAACATAGCTTCATACTCGCTGAAAACTAAGAAACGACTTTAAAACAACTTGAGAGTACAGAAGCGAATTTTAGTAAAATTAAGATTCATTTATCAGTGAAACGTATCACCTTTGAAAACAAACTCTGTTCTAAAATTAGGCAAATGTGTTGTTCCTTTCGCTTTTGGGTCCGCGATATAATTAATTATCATTGGAGCGAAGTCGCTCGCCAAATTTGTGTTTCCATTTTTCCTCGTTTAAATGAGAGGGAATAATCGAGCCTCAAAGGGTTAAGGACTCATTTTAAAGACAAGTCTCCAAATTTTGGTTGCAATTTTTAAATATGTCATGAGAAACATTCATTGCGAGTAAATTTTGGAATCAAGAGAGTAAAAAATGACTTTGAATGACTACAAATAATTTTATAACCTAATGACGTCATTAAGAAACTTAAATAATCTTCTATATTGTACCTCGATGTTATTATATCTATCAGAAGCCGATGAAACCCTCCTTTGAAGTGTACTACTCTTATGTTCCAAATAGCGCGCCCCTCTGTATGGGTAAAATTCCCAATTTTACGAGATCGGAGGGGTCCTACTTCATACCCCCTGTCTACGTAAATTTGGAAATTCTCTCTCTCCACAAACGACGACGTTTTTTTTTTTGACGAACTCCGAGGCTGCTAGAGATATTCGCTCGACGAACTCCCGCTCCGAAAATATCTACCGTTAGGAGGCGTACGAATCGCGCTTTTTGAAACTAACCCATACAGAGATGGGTAGACAAGACCCGGGAGTAATAGACTTCAAAGGAGGGTTTCATCGGCTTCTGTATCTATGAATTCCACAAAAAAACTATTCCCTGTAATACGCTACATCAGCGTAAGATTTGATTGGGTATAAAATGGATAATAAAGTAAATTTATTCCTAATCAAGAAGGTTCGTTTAATAATAATAGTTTAAATAATAAAACGAATAAAATTTAAACGATTTACTTTTGTAGTCCCTATAACCCTTTAGAGTTCTCTAGATCGCGAATTTATCCAAAAGGTTATATTTATTTATATATAATCTACGTAGAAAAGGTTGGGGTTAAATCTCTAATTATTCCGCGACGAATATATTCGGATAATTAAACGAATATAAGTTAAAATAATATTGAAATAATCTAGATTTTGAAAATTGAGTTTTACCAGAAGTATATTAAAACCTTCCTATGTATCATAGCCTCTGAAAAGAAGTTATTTGTAATTGATTTCAAGTTAGAATAGATTTTGTGGTAACTCCTGGTTAATTATCAAAATTAGGCTCGAAAAGTTTTAGATTTATTTAAAAAAAGGACTCTAAATTGCTTTGAAATGGCACACTTTAGAGTTTAATTAATTAACATTAAATTTTGGCATCAAAAACTGTATTCTCTATAATAATATTTCCAATCTAAAAAAAAATTCCAAACGGATTTTGGCTTAACGAATCTAGTACGCCACTTCGAAAATAAACTATAAATTGACACGAATCCTTTGATGAATTTTAATACCATTTTACGCATATTTTAACAGTTAAAATCAATTAAAAATAACTTGTTATCAGAGTCTATAGTATCCCTTTAAAGGGGTGAAGTTCAAACTCGCGAGTTTCAATGAAATATCAAAAGACAAATTTCTTTTGCATTACAAAACCTTTCTAGAATAGTCCAGGGACACGAGACTTAGAACAGTCTGTAAATGGTAAAAAAAAGGCTCCCCCAAATTCAGTAATCCCCAAAGACCACTAGTTATCTAACATCAGTATAAACCTTAGAAATCCTTGGCGATTTATCTTTGTGTGCTTGCTGGACTAACTAACTACCCTTCACCAGTCCATAGCTGCGCAATCCGCAGAAAGAGAAAAAAAAAAAAAAAAAAAAAAAAAAAAAAATAACACCAGTCAATACAGTTACGAGGAAATCCGATGTATTTGTTCGTTAGTCTTAACCCTTAAGTCCTCCAATTAGCTAAGCTTATCGCCAAGATAAACGAGTCACAAAACCAATACATCCCCAAATATAGTTTCATACATAAATCATTAATGTACATATAAGTCATAACGAAATAATGCAAATTAATTTCTTTCGCTTATGTGACTTTTTTTCGTTTTTCTTAAAGTGACGCCAACATAATATTTTCTGGTGTTGAATGTCACCAATATTCTACGTCATTAATGGTCGCGTGGCTAATATAGAGAAAACAGTTACCAATTAAGTAATTTTAATTAGGAATGATGGAGATATTTTTCATTAATTAAAAGTAAAAATTTATAACCCCAGACTAAAATAAAATTTCTACGAGTATTTGAGTAAAAACGTTTTCACACAAGTTTTTTTTGGTTTTCCCTAATTCTATTTTAGTAATTTAGGTTACTACAAATGATTTAAAAGTAACTTTATCTAATTAGAACTTTTTTTCTTTTCACTTATGAAATTTTGAATCGAAACTTACTTCGTTCTTATCCTCTTTGAGCCAAAACTAACTTCCTAAAGATGTCCCTCCGTTTTTTTTAACCAAAATTAACTCAATCTCATCTCCCAGATACATTTGAACCGAAACCAAGTTCCCCGTTAATTACCACACATATGTTTTTGAACAGAAACCAAGGGGTTAGTCACTTCCGTAATATCTATACAAAACTCAATTACACTTTTATTTAACAAATATATCTGAATCGAAACAACTCCAAAATCAGACTCGAAACCAACTTTGTAATCGAAAGCTCTAAACCAACTTCGATCTTATCTGCGTAATAAAACTAAACGCTAACCAACTTTAATGATATCTCCCGAATATATCTGAACAGAAACCAAGTTTGATCGTATCTCCCTAACATATCCGAGCTGAAATAGACTTGGATCTCTGCCTAATAGATGTGAACCGAAACCAACTTTGATTTTATCTGCCTAATAAGGAACCGACTTGGATTTTATCTTTCGAATATAGATATCTGAACCGAAACCAACTTCGATCCTATCTGCCAATAATAACTGAACGGAAACCGATTTGGATTTTATCTCCGGAATATCTGAACCAAACCAACTTCGATCTTATCTGCCTAATAATAATTAAACGGAAACCGACTTGAATTTTATCTTCCGAGTATCTGAACAGAAACCAACTTCGATCTTATCTGCCTAATAACTGAACGGAAAACGACTTGGATTTTATCTCCTGACTTATATATATCTGAATCGAAACCAACTCCGACCTTACCTCCCTAATATATCTGAACCGAAATCATGCAACTTCGATCTTATCTGTCGAATACAACTGAACCGAAACCAACTTCCCACATATCTCTCGCGGACTTGTCCAATTATACAGATCCTCGTTTAACCATTACAAAAACCAAACCACGTAATCGTTACTCATACTGTAAACACCCAAGAGAAATACAGTACACCAACCCACAAATGAACAATCGTTCAGTTACACCGATCGTGTCATTAAGGTATAAAATAATCTTAAAAACTCACCAATAATATTTCTTTCGCACACGTGGAGAAGACTGGACTGTTATCGCGATTCGAAAGAACGCGAGAAAAGTGTACGTATTTACACACGGGGCGGTAAATTCGAGTTAAGCGTTACGACTCGAAACCAAGCAACGTCACTCGCGCTCCAGACTCTAGACTGTCTCTGGTTATGTTCGGCGCCAGAAAGCCTGCTTGATTTCAGAACCTTCCCCCTTAATACTGAAAACTCCCCTACTCTCGCCCGCGCTTTACTCTAGTTCTCCTCCAGAGTCGGATCAAAGGGGGTAAGAGGGGAATCTTAGAACACCCAATGGCTGAAACTTGAGCAACGGAAATAGCTATCGCGCAACCTCCGGACAGGACTGCCCCTTCGTAAACACCGAGAACGATTTACTCCCGATCGAAGACTCTTACCCCCAAAAAGCTCTCTCTACGGACAGACACGAAATATCATTCTAAAGACAATGTCGACATCTATAATCGACTTTAGAACTAAGAAATATATAAAGATTTTGAGGGATCGAACGTAGGACGCGAACGTGTACGCGTAGATATATTACAGCTTTAACGAAACAAATCTCGTAGATGCATTGTAGAAGGTAAAGTTACAAGTTTCGCATTCGTCGTCGCATTATAAAATTTAAGTTATTATTCGAGTACCGCCCGATGTAGAAATTACATTTATATCTATTATTTAGAGAAGTGACCTCATGGGTGGCATTAAGGTTCAAACTGGCCACTAATCTGAGCAATGTACTTGCATAAAATATCCGAAAAATGGCGATTTCAAACAAATTCGATTAAAATAAACCCTTATGAGTTTTAAAATTAAATAAATTGACACTCCTTGATTGTATGTCTCTTTAAACACTTGAAATTTCCCATCACTTAAATCGCTCTAATGCGGGGTTAATCTTGCATGTGGCTTATCGCGAGTAATTAAAACGTATTCCAGAATTAATAACTAACTTTTGATTGAATCAAATAAAATTGATAATTCCTATCGCCTAAACGGTGAATGGTCAAATGAGCCTTATATAATATAACCTCAAAATACTTGGAAAGCTATCTGATGAATTTAATTCAGACGAAATGTTTTAATAGCGCTCATTCGGAGAATTAACTTCTATGGGTTCGGGGTCGACACAATTTATTTCCTGATGGTCGAGGAATTAAACGCGTTCAGACTCTTTTCCGTGGAAATTATAAAGAGCAAATTACACGATTATCTTTATAATGATGTAATCCTTCATATTTTTACCTCCGCATTGAAGGGTGTTAAACACGTACATCCCATAATGACTTAATCCACATTTTTGGAATAATTATACACTAAATTGCGTAGTCATTTAATAAAAGGAATCTAGCTAATGTTTATAACTTTTAAGCACATACCTCTATTAGAATATAATGAATAATGGGGAAAAACAAGGCAAGATGTATATTTCAATTTAGTTATAAACGTATTACGATTGGACAAAGGGTTCAAGGCCAGAAACGTCTCTTAAATCTTTAAAATGATATATCAAGACCTTTACCTGATATTAATTAAACTTTGACATTATGTAAATAAAACCACAATGATTAATAATATATTCTAGTATTGATTTTGAAAAATAGTGAATAGAAATTATTTTAATTGATGTATAGTCTATTATTAAAGTTAATATTATAACCTATCTATACCCCCCTTCAAGCGAAATTAACATAAAGACGTTTACAAAGTCAAAGACAAATTTTGTTTGGTAGTTTTCGCGCAATTTGTTGTATTTTTCCCCCAAATCGCTTTCATGAAAACAATTTTTTTAAATTTATATTAAATACTACACCCATTTAAAATTCTAACAGTTTCCCTTTAAATAACCCAAAATTATAGATAATCATAAAATTTCACTCACCAGTCACCATTCACCAAAAATTTCAGCATCTTGTGGTTTGATCGTGCTTTTAAGATTTAACAACTTAACTAGTAGAGATTCCAGTGTTATCCACGTTAGTTATCACTTAGAGAGAAGCACTTATCTGAAAGATAAAAGATTTTTAAACATTTATTATAACACAAAAACATTCTTAAGTAGGCCTTTTAAACCTTTACCTAAAATACCATTCCAATGTAGAGTCACAAATTATATAAGTTCTAACAAAGATGCAGCTGCCATCAAAAGCATCTTACGTACAGATGTAAGAGAGCCTTTAATTGCTTTTTTTTACAAATGAATGTAGTATTTATATCAAAATTAGCTAGATATTAAACTAAAAGTTATGTTACGAGTTAATTCGCGCTATCATGTTATATATGATATTTCAATTCATTATAACGGTAATAATCAAGTAAACTTCGAAGCAAAGATTAAAGTCCTTTAAATAATATATTATTGTATTCATTATAATTTAACGTCTCAAATTGGCTCGTGCGTAACGAAGAAGTATAATTTTTTTTTTATATTATTAAGATTGCATTGCTCAACCCCATACTGGCTTCTAAAATTTATTATTATTAAAGGGATAGTGACACGAAATGGGTTTTAATTTGAATTGAGCCATTGCAGGGAACACTTTTTGTCTTTTTGTGAGTTAAAATTAATGCAATTACATCCACCATCAAATGGGAAAAAATTCATCTCTTATAAAGACCGATATATTAAAATAAAAAATAATGTTTCTACATTTATATGGTATCCCTTTAAGAAAATTTGCAAGCCACCTAGCTTTACGGCAAAAACATGAAATTACGTAGGCGTGTTATACGGGCCTACCTAATTGATAGATAAAAGAATATATTAAGAAGAAATATTCAATTTTGAATTTTTAACAAGATGTAGACACGAATTTTTAGTTTCGTGCAGTAAAAAACTAATTTTAAAACTCCACGCATTTACGGTAAAGTTGTAATTAACGAAAATAACCAATTCTTTATGTTCTTTCAAAAATTTTCGATATAAAGAGTTTACATTTAAGCTTCCTAATCCTTTCAACAAATTTAATTGGATATATCTTAGCTCATATCCTAAGCAAATACTTGTCCTAGAATCAAGGTATCATGAATTAATTTGAATAATTTAAAATCGGGCCTAATTTCTCCGGAATAAACTTGTGGCAGCCGACACAAATGTGTATAATATAATATTTTAAAGGCCTAGGATTAATTCTGCCTGTCACCTGCCTATTTCATTGGAGGTGGGCTCACCTTCTGAGCTTCCCCTTTCGGTAGCAAGGCAAGAGAAAGCTTGGAGGGTGAGTTTGTTTCCAGGGTGACAGGCAGAAGTAATCCTAGGCCTTTAAGAATAAAAATTTAAAACGTGACATTTCAATCTCCCTTTATCCATCAACACTAACGACATAAAAACAAATGGAATTTTATATTTTTTAATCCTAGTAAAAAGGTGGAAAATGCGCCAACAAATCCCATTGCTTCTTTTCTTTGGGGGGGATTTATAGGGGAAGCCTAAAATTGATGACATGATTGCTATGGACAGACTGGAAAATCAGATTTTGTTTTGAGCGAACTAATGGTTGCGATGCGAAAGTTTTCTTTCATTGTTTAAGGTAACTGAAACAATAGTTAACTCGCGAAAAACCGATAGACAAAGTCATTGGTACTAGAGCTTTCCGCGAATTGTCTGAAATAAATCGAACGAAGTTCAGGATTAGTTAACAGAACTACTTTTAATCCTTATGAGCCTGAACATCGTGTATTAATCCGCCTGACCTTCTATATATGAAAACTATTCATTCGCGAAAAGAACAATATGTTACATTTCTTTTTAGTTTGTTAGCGGAAACAAAACTAGGCTTTCCGTTAACTCAATGATATTTTTTCTTTCGAGTTATCTGTAGGAAGAAGCTTAGAACGTGGTTCCAACTCTAGGTGGAAGAACATTAGCCTATAATATGTCTGACTGCGTTATTTTTTTATTTTTTTTTTTGGAAACTTGTTTTGGATCTGTTTCTGTTTCATTCCATATAAGAATCAAAGGGAAGTTGAAATGTTATCATGAACTTTGATATACTACAGCAGAAGCCGATGAAACCCTCCTTTGAAGTCTACTACTCCAATGTTCCATATAGTGCTCCTCTCTGTATGGGTAAAATTCACAATTTTACGAGTTAGAAGGGGTCCTACTTCATCCCCCCTGTCTACGGAAAATTGGAAATTCTCTCTCTCCACAAACGACGACGTTTTTTGGACGAACTCCAAGGCTGCTAGAGATATTCGCTCGACGAGCTCCCGCTCCGAAAACATCTACCGTTAGGAGGCGTACGAATCGCGCCTTTTGAGAATAACCCATACAGAGAGGGGTAGACAAGACCCGGGAGTAATAGACTTCAAAGGAGGGTTTCATCGGCTTCTGACTACAGGTATTACGAAATGTTCATTCAATTTCCAGGTAAAAATGGAAGACGCAACCTAAAACCAAGTGATTTTTTTATCGAGTCCTTATCGTTTAAATATGTCCTAATCCAACAGTAAAATAAATTACAAATATTAAACTAGAAATAAATTTAAAACTTACCAGGAAAATAGGCTTAGCAGGATTCATGGAGATAACCTGAAATCCCAGTATAAGGACTAGCGACAATGACACTGATCGATGAATCTTATATGGGGAATGCATGATCTCCATGATTAATGTCATGGGTCGCTAATCCTTATACTGGGAGTTCTGGATGTCTCCATGAATCCAGGTAAGCCTATTTTTATTAAAAAGGGGGCCAGCCGGGACCCAAACTAGCACAGCCATGGGAAAAGGAATATTATTACAATATTCATGTACTCAAATAAAATAAGATTAAGTAAATCTTCACCCGTTAGGTTACTAATTCCATCCCTTATGAACTTGACAACCAATCATCGTGTTTCAATCTATGGTTACATTGTTTCACAATTTTCCATCCTTCCTTTAACCTCGCAGTCGACAACTTGTCAAGTTTTTATGAGCCGGGTCATAATTCATCGTGTCTATGCATGGGTCTGGAAAGTTTTTCCCTTTCCTGTAGTTTCCATAAAATGACAAAGTTCCATACGTATCTTTTCCAAGGCGTTTTTATGTCATAATTTTTTTTTTTTGTATATATTATAATACGTAATGCTTTTAGCGACTTTTCCTTATCCAAGCGATGGGTGTTTATTGGGATGGAGTTGACTGGCAATGTATTGCGCGAAAACAGATATAGATCTTACGCGTATAAAACGAACTAGGCTTTAAATGAGGCTGTCAGGACTTGTTTACGAGCTCCAACTTGAATTTGAAAATCATTTTCGGAAAGATCGTTAAAAATGATTCAAAACAAATATATATGTCGTAGAAAAAAAAATATATATTCGAATTTTATAAAAAAGTAAAAATTATCCGAGATACTACATCAACACTTTGGTTCTGGCAGGCGATAGGCTTGCTTTCGCGGGGTCTTTTTCGTGAAATTACTTAATCCAAAAAGTCCTATATTTCATATTAAAATAATCGTTGTTTCCAAAAATAAAACTACGTGATATCAAAGAAAAATAATTTCTATATATTTTTGACATTTGAACGAAATTACCGGAAATTGTCATAAAAATCGTGACAGCCTCACTTTAGTTTAAATTGTGATACTATCCCTTTAAATTACAAAGATTTGGTCTCGCGTTTCGCACACCCTTTAACGGGATTAAGTCATCATGATTAAAGGTATTGATTTTGATTTTGTCATTTCGCCATTTCGCTTTTCCAACTTTTCTCCAGCTCTTCTTGCCATCATCCAACTTTAAAAAAATCTTTGCGCGGCCTGCAATCCTGTTTGCATACTAAATCCCTTTTCAGCGAGCGCGGCATCAACTGCGCAATTTTAAAGTGTCAATATTCCAAGCACACGCATTATAATAATAAAAAAAAACCCTATCTAATCCCCACCGCTCCCCTATAGCACCCTATGTTTTAAAAAGAAAAAATATTTCAGGCTTAAAGTTTAATCCTTTGGAAAGGATTAACTTTAACTTTGTAGCAGATAGCTGATGTCCAGGCGATGCGAAAGACCCATCATCAAAGATATTTAATGGTACCATCGCAATTAAATATGCAAAGATTTAAATCTTGAATGAATTCTAAATAATATCGGATTTAGAATAAAAATCTTCGTGATTATGGTCGCGTTTAAATTATCTTCGCTTAAAGGGTGAAAGAAACCTAACAACAACAGCAAAGGAAAACTGCGCAAATGGCTACTGCGCAAATGAAAATGCGCAAGTGGGAAACTGCGCAAGCGGACGCAAACCGTGGAGTTCAGGTGATCTCCATGAATCCAGCTAAGCCTAATTTTCGGGTAAGTTTTAAATTTATTTCTAGTTTAATATTTGTTTTTTAAAAAATTTTTACTGTTGTATTAGGACTAATTAAACGATAAGGAATCGATAAAAATCATTTGTTTTTAGTTTACATTCTCCCTGTAAAGAGAAACCGAGCTAAAAATGAAACAGCTTTTGAATTTATTTTCAAGATCTGCACACTAAATTTCGTATTCCTTCTATACCGATGTGATTATACTTTTAGTTTTTAGGTGTGGAAATATCTATATCGAAACTGGGTGTCTTTTAATGTAAGCGAATTAAGAAAAGAGAACCGTGCAGGCAGGGATTTGGTAGCCCTGACAAATAGCTTCTCACTTCCGGTAAAAAGCGAGCGTTCGAAAAAGGCTTAACGTTCTAGGTCCTTCCGTCTAAAAGAGAAACGGGGAAAAAAAAAGGTGGTATAAACTTATAAACTCGAAAAGAAAGGAAAAAAATGATTTCCGAGAGTCGGTTTCTGAATAATTTATATCCACAGGGTGGAAGGAGAGAGGGCGAATAAGATTAACATATTTTAAACATTTGACGCGGATTTCTTTGCCCCATTTTTATTGCTTTTAAATGCTTTTATAATTCGCCGAAAGAAGAAAAGGACACAAAAGCTCGTTTTTTGATACATTGTCGTCTCAAGACCTTTAAACTTTCAAAAAAATACATTATTTATCTTACGACGAGGGATTTTTTTTTCCTCCAACAGCGCTTGATGTATTCCGTAAGGGATTTAGTCATATTCAAAAGATTTTCTGCACCTGACTTAAACTTAAAATAATTCAACTGTGATCTGATTTTAGGCACGTTATTTTAAAAGAATATCCTACTAGACTCTAGAAATTACTTATAAATGATTTGGAGTGTTAAAATACGAGGAAAAAAACCTTCTCCTCGTGGAGATCTCGCCTTAACGTTTGGCCTTTGTTCATTGGTCGATTATCCTTGAATGCGAAAAAATTCAGAATCTCTACGAATCCAGCTAAGCCTATTTTCGGGGTTTTAAATTTATTTCTAGTTTAATTTTTGTTTGTAAATTCTTTTGCTGGTGGATTATGTTTATTTAAACGATATATATACTTTTCGTTGGTTTGTATTCTCCTTTTAAACGGATAAGAAATCAAGTCACGAAGTTGAAAGTTTAGTCGTTTGAAAAGCGTGTTAAAGTGTAGAAATAACAGCTTCCGTTCGTGTATCTTTAAAGAGGCCATTTTGTTTTTGCTACCCATAATCTGTATCGCTTAAAAATCCTCTGGATCAAAAGGCGTAAAAACTCGAGAGTCCTAAAGAATGTCATATACACAATCTCTGATGATGGCAACTGAGACATTTTTTTTTTACAAAATAAAATCGCATTTCAGTTCGAAGTTGTACTTCGTACAAAACGTACGTTGCCTTTTATCTCCATGTAACGATTTATAGAATCTTACGAGGGCTTATAACTTTGACAGTGCTACAAGCGCAAGTGATTCAAGTGCCTGGTAGGTCCCTTAGACAACACCGCAAGTTGGCAGCACTTGCAAAGCTAGGATTACAGATTTTCCGACTTGTAGATGAATGGAGCCTTGGTTTGCGCGTGCTGCCAGCTCATGGTGAAATCTTTTTTAAACCACTATATTGTAGATCAAGATTAGTTTACATTATGGACAATCTTGAGGCGTATTGTTACACAGTGTTAAACATCATTGAGAATAAAAAAGTCCTGTTTAACTTCTCTTTAACATAAGTATATACTGAAAAATTGGGAACTAAAAAAAAAGACGTTTTTGACACCCGGGCCCTTGAGCTTATTCCTACAAGTGCACTAAGTTAAAAGCTAAATTCTTTCCTACAGAATTTAAGTCGAAAACATCCTAGTTAAAAACCCGTCCCTCGAATAAAAAAATAAAACAACAAAGCGACAGCATAGTTGCATGGTGACAGCTGTGATCGCTTAAAGCCAAATGCTAAAATAATACCCATTTTTATCTCCGAAATATTGAGCCTTCTTCCCAGAAAAAAAAAAAAAGTTCGGTTTTCAAGTGAAGATTTTGAATTAGGCTTAGTGACTCGCTTGCGTAAGAAGTTCAATTATTTGGGTCAACTCATTTGTTTAGATTAAAATTTTTGTTTGACGTCTGTCGAGATAATTAGGTCTTAGAAATATGATGAGAATCTTTGAACTATGTTTATAGAAATCGAGAAAAATCATAGAATAGGGAGTTAGGTTTAAATTATAAATTCATTAATGAAGACATGACTCTTCTAGTTTTGGATATATGTAAACTACCTTTGAATTTAGGCTTAGCAAATGAAGCAAACTGCCTTTGAATTTAGGCTTAACAAATGGAGCAAGCTACCTTTGAATTTAGGATTAGGAAATGGAGCAAATTGCCTTTGAATTTAGGGTTAGGAAATGGAGCAAATTACCTTTGAATTTAGGCTTAGCAAATGGAGCAAACTACCTTTGAATTTAGGCTTAGCAAATGAAGCAAGCTACCTTTGAATTTAGGCTTAGCAAATGGAGCAAACTATACCTTTGAATTTGGTTCATCATATCTATAATTATGTTTAGTTAGTCTGTGAATTAAGCAAAACACCAATTATGCTTGGCAATTTTCATAGTATCAAAGGTATCTAAGGCAAGCCTTTTAATTAGGCTTAACAAACTGTATTAAAAAATAAATTTCTTTCGCATCAATTAGTAACAAATTTTTGAAATATCTACACACTCTTGTTGCAAAACACAATGAATCGTTTTGTCACACAAGCTTCATAAAGCTGAAGCCCCCAATTTGAATTTTATGACGTCATAACTACACGGTTTGATTATTATGGATTAGGATGTATAGTATTACATCGACCAAGCTTTGAAAAATGTATAGGGTTTAAAACAAAGATCTCGAGCTCTTGTTTGTGATTTACGATGGATGCGGAGACTTTTTTGTTATTTCATTAATTTTACAACTACAGTGAAGTAAGGGTGTCGTTTCTTACGTCACAAGTCAAAGACTAGGAAGTGATTTTGATGAATCTAGGCCATTATAACAAATATAAAGGGAGATTGAAGTGTTAGTTTCATAGCAAGAAATTATTGTTTAATTTTCAAGACTCCTTTAAGAACATTCCCAACCTATTAACGCTGGCATACAGAATTATAACTCTGCTAAGCCTATTATAATAAAATAATGTTTTGATTATTTTGTAGATCATTACAAAAAATAGAAAGGGAGATTGAAAAGTCCTTTTCTTCAGATAATTGTTTTTTTCTAGACCCGGAGACTAATATTTTTCCTATCAGAACGTTCTCGACCGATCAACGTTAGATTAATGTAATTAACACGTTTATTTCTCTAATTATGATGGTTATAATTAAAGAGCGTACTACAAGGATCAAGATTCCAGAAATTGCTAGTCGTTGGAATTTCGTCCAAAAGGTATATAATCCCTTTATAGAATTGATTTAAATTTATTTCTACTTCCACCCATCCTTTAAATTTGGTTTTTGGTCGAGTTCGAAACAATTCTAATGAAAGAACTTCATTGTTTATATCGTTTTATATTTAAATAAACGTATTTTATTTCGTGTTAAAATATCCCAGCTGATTTCAATTCGACCACTCTCCACTTTAAAAACCTTCAAAAAATATAAAGGCTTTATCGCGTGAGATTGATTTCATATTTTGGATGTACTTGAAGTGGCAATTAAGCCTTACAGTGAGTGATATTATATCAGTTATCGTTAAAATAAGCTTAAAAAGGATTCATGGAAAGTTTGAAGTCTGGCGATTGGTCGCCGAGTGTTTTACGTTAATATTTAAAATGTCCTTAGATAATTCTGTCTTTCGTAGAAAGTTATATGTCTCGTTTTAAAGCTTTCATTGAACCACAATATTATATAATAAATATTTATATAAGCTGCAAACGATAAATTGGGGTAGATTTAATCTTAACGTTGAAAATAAAAATTATCGAATATATATTACGCAATACGTAACGTTCCAGCATTATGCTCAACCGTCTATTACGCAAATTTGGTATTTGATTTTGACGTCTAAACTTACTTCCCTATTTGGATGTCGCAATAAGTTATAGACGTATACAGAGAGAAATATTATACAAGAGGTTGCGATCTTGTTACTCAAAAGAACCACCCATAACTTTTCAAAATATAAGAGCGTGCAACCCAGATTAGAGAAACCGCTACCACATGCTTTCTCCTCGTTCGCTTTTTTTTAAAGGAAGGATGCAGAGGAAAATCAAGTGATTTTTTTATCCATTCATCTACTAATTATAAGACCTATATTTGAGGCTTTGAGCCGAGCTCGAGCTCTTGGAAATTTTCCTTATCAAGTTTCGAGCCGAGCTCGAGCCCTAAAAAAATTTCTTATCGAGCTGGGAGTCGAGCTCGAGCCCAGAAAATTTTTCCTTGTCGAGCCAGGAGTCGAGCTCGAGTCTAGAAAATTTTTCCTTATCGAGCCAGGAGTCGAGCTCGAGTCCAGAAAATTTTCCCTTATCGAGCCAGGAGTCGAGCTCGAGCCCAGAAACTTTTTCCTTATCGAGCCAGGAGTCGAGCTCGAGTCTAGAAAATTTTCCCTTATCGAGCCAGGAGTCGAGCTCGAGCCCAGAAAATTTTCCCTTATCGAGCCAGGAGTCGAGCTCGAGTCCAGAAAATTTTCCCTTATCGAGCCAGGAGTCGAGCTCGAGTCCAGAAAATTTTCCCTTATCGAGCCAGGAGTCGAGCTCGAGTCCAGAAAATTTTCCCTTATCGAGCCAGGAGTAGAGCTCGAGTCCAGAAAATTTTCCCTTATCGAGCCAGGAGTCGAGCTCGAGTCCAGAAAATTTTCCCTTATCGAGCCAGGAGTCGAGCTCGAGCCCTGGATTTTGCTTATCGAGCTTTTATGCTTTGTTATAATTTTATTAAGCCTTAAAATTGGTTATTTCAAGCGTTTAGCGAGACGAAAACACTTTTTGCAAAAGCCAATTCCCCCTCAAACCTTTTCTTTGCGTACGAAAACATCGGTCAATGTTTCTAGTGTATATAAAAAGCCTTATTTCAACTCCTATATTTAAAATTCCTTGGTTAAACAAGCACTTGAAATTCAAAGCGAGCGCTGAATAAAGCTCTCTTCACCATGTAATAAATTAAAAAGCGCGCGGCCCGGCTTTCTTGAAGAAAATAATAAAAATAAAATATTAACTTTCATCTCTCAATCTGTTATTTCGGCTTTTCGTGTAAAGGCTACTAATGGCGAAATCATGGCCAAGTTAACTAGTCTTTGATGATCCTTATTGACGCCTCTTTAACGTCAGTTTAACTAGGGAGTTAAGATATAATGCTTTTGTATACCAGTACGCTTTTCTGGTATTTACTCAATGGGGAGTAACGTTGAGGGAATTTTTCTTCCGAGGGGAAAAAAAAAAAAAAAAAAAAGATTTTTAAGATTCGATGGTGCTAAAACGCGAGGGATGATAATCAGGCTCCTTCTTAAGTTCTTAAAGAACGAGCGAGCAAGGTTAATGACCAAAAACATTCCTGCATTTCATCATCGTTTTCCGCTCAGCTCTTAATTAAATACTTGTTAAAGAAAGACCCCCAAAAATCCTCGGATTTTCTCTTTGAGTTAGATTTTAATTTCATCGGGTCTCACTCTCAACGGGCTTTAAAAGCGAAGATGTTTTTTTTAATTTTTGACCAGACATACCTAAATTACGAGAGTGTAGAGTAGAAAACTATACCCTGGTTAATTTAATATTATTAATTAAGGAAATTGCTACTTAATGCGGTTGAGAAAAAAACAGTTATTTGGAACTTAATATAAACTTAAAATAAAATAGAATTTATCTAATAATATCCTAAACGTGATATTGGTACGGAAACTTCCTAGCTAATAAAACAGTCATTGAGAACGACTGAGTAAAAACCATTACTTCCTGATATACGATGTCTTTTTCCATTTCAATTCTTATATATACGGTATATACCGTATATACTCTTACATAACCAGTACCACTTGTCTCTTTAACCAACAACTATAGGTATCTATACGAAACCTTAACCTTAACCTAACTGTCAAACCGTAAACGTGGTACCGAGCGCTAATGGGCGAACATAAAGCAAAAAAAATAAAATAAAAAAACTATGTCTTTATACGTTTATTAAATTAGAACTAATAAAGTATCAAAGATTCTGAGATAAAGTGATTCTGATTCGTGTTATCAGAAGGAGATTCTAGGAGATGGGAGAAATTTATCTATTAGAAATTGTAACCACACTCAGATCAACAACAAAATGGGGAGGAAAAGAGCGTCAGATTGTCTAAGAAACCTCAACAT
The DNA here is from genome assembly GCA_963920705.1 of Odiellus spinosus. NCBI lineage: Eukaryota > Metazoa > Arthropoda > Arachnida > Opiliones > Phalangiidae > Odiellus > Odiellus spinosus. The sequence goes on along the minus strand of OY987229.1, from coordinate 19,037,735 downwards.
GAACTAAAACTAAAAATAATATTTTAACAAGTGGTTAATTTTGGCCTATTGTTTCTGGTCGACGTCACACAACTAACGCATTTAATTTGTCTGCCTTCTACTTCTATCTACTTCTGATGCCATGATATCTTTATCTCCGCCTTCCACTCTATTGCTTCTAAAATAGTAGACGAAATTTATAACTGTCTCAAAAGACGAGCGTCAAGTGTAGCGATAATAGCAGTGTCAAAGTTTGTACCATCGTAAGCGGTGCAAAGTTGAGTTAGAAAACTTAATACGCATACACTAGAGGGTTTCAGGTTAAGGTTAGGCTTAAGTTTAAGATCAACTTTTCGATCTATTAGACGAAAAAAAGGGTATGGGAAATGTATGGAATGTTCTACTGTTCGAGACCAGTTTGGGTAAACTATTTTTTAACTCTTATGTGGTTAAACATTGAGTATAATTCCGCCTCAGGTTTCGCTGCATTACAACTTTGTTTCCGAATAAAAATATAATACGTTACATTCTTTGGAAAGGTTACTTTTCTCGTTGAAAAGCAGTTTATTTTTCAAAGGAAAATGGTTCTTTCTTTGGTTGCGATTAGGGTGTAAGAAGGGTTGAAATTGTGTTTACTGGCAATAATTTCCGCGAACGGCAGTTAAAAGGGAAGATACTACCATGTCGTGGATAGCACTTAACCGAAATTGCTGTCAGCGCTACGTTTTGTAACGAAATTATGCTTTTAAGACTAGCAATAAAAAAAAAACTGTTGAAACTGTACAACATTTATGTGACATTGCGTCATTGTTCAATGCAAATCTTATAAGTTGATAATTTTAAAATACGTTTGCTAAAATTACAGAAAGATTAGGTCCAAAACCAACCAAATTAAGATGATTTATCAATAAACTTACAAGAGAATTTCTGCTTCTCGATTACTTAAAGCCTGTTAAAATTTTTTAAACAAACCTTGATTTAAACTTCACCTTCGTTTTGACGTAAAAGTACCATTCTCGGTCAAAATATCTCGATTGCAAACGCGCAACTTATGGTTAAAATCTGAATGAGTTTCAGATCTATAAAACAGGCCCTAAATGTAAACTGAACCATTATTTAAATGCGTCTGCTATATATGAGTGGGTGATCGGGAGATACGCTAAGCCTATCAAAAGTTGTCGATTTCCCCTCCTACAGTTCTCGCGTATCCACGTGGTTTGTGGTATAAGTAGCCCACTAGGATCCCTTGCAATCCCCCTTTCATTGCCCAGATATAAAAGTGCAGGTCACGAAGAAAATCAAGGTGAAATATTAACAATAAAAGTAAAATCCTTCACATCCCGAAGGAAGTATGTAAAGAAAATCGATGTTTAAGGCCTACATATGGTGGCCCAGAGCGTTGGGACCCATTGTCCCCCCTCCCCCCTATCCGGCTCTGAAGGACTAGAGTACTACCAACCAAAAATATAGGTTTATATTCTCTTTGACCGTCTCTTTAACGGAAGTGGAATATTCTATGGGAGCAGCGCTCATCTTTAAAGATAGGTGTCGTTGTCTTCTCACTTTGTCCCCCCTCCCTTTCGCCGAAGCTCTACACCATCTCTAGGAAAAGAGGAAGCCGACGTCTCTCTCTCTTTCGGATACGGGATTTAGCCGCTCCTCGCAAATCCTCCAAAGGCTTAGCCAGAGGGTGAAAGTGAGGAGGTTCATGGTTTGATTTTCTTTTTATGCCATACTCGGCTCTACCGAAGAGCAAGGACTCTGGTTCTCCAGAGATGGAAGGAGGAGGGGAAAATTCAAGCGTCTAGTTCCGATGACGGGCGTCGAGGGGCGCTAGCTGTCGGGCCCGGGCATCAACCAAGATTTTCCAGAAAAGGAAAGAAGTAGGCGATCGCCGCCGCATACTTAATACCCGATCGAAAGCCAATGAGCCGAAAGAAAACGGGAAACGCGCCTATCACAACTATAGGGTTCGTCTATTTAGGTCGAAGTGTTTCTTAAAACTTCTCAAATGTTACATAAAAGCTACGGTCACACTAGCATTTCTTAATCGATTTGAAATGGTAAAATAAAACCGATATTCAAATCACCAGGAATCGTTTTAAGCGTCACGCGTTCATCTATCGGTTGTTGAAACCGAATCGGTATGAAACTGGTTCCCGAAACAGTTTCGAGAAATCGAATCAAATCTTCCTACTGAAATTTAACTGCATCAGACGACACTACATCGTCACCTGTATTCATTTCGATGGTATAATGAACCAGGTAAATTCTACCTAAAGATAAAGTCCCCCCCGAAAACCTCATGGTAGCCAAATATCCACGTTAAGCTTTTCATTCCCTAGCTTGTTTTTAAAGGAAACCAGCCGAAGGATAACAGAGCACGAAGAACGACGGCCCTAGCTCCTAATTGACTTGCTAAATACAATATCGGGGATCCATATAAAACCTCTTTCCACAAGAAATAAAGTGATGGAATCCCCTTAATTCCCCTCCCCCCACCCGAAAAATAGACCCTTATAAGAAAGAAAAAAAGCTCTATGAACTAAGAACTATATATGTTTGAGACGATGAAGCCATCAAAACAGTGAAAGGGGGCTCAAGCAAGGATTTCGAGGAACCCTACAGTCACGACTTGAATACTAAACAGGATGAGTAAAGCTTCCCCAAGAAGTTAGGGCCCAAAGACCCCCAACAAAATAACGGTCATATAGACAAACGCTTATAAGGAGAATGTTTGAAATTCGGTGGTTTTTTCCCCGCCCGTGTTATATGAGTAGCAATAATTACATCTTATAGAACGCTCAAAACGATGATATAATTCTTAATTAAATTATGCGATTTACTGATAGAAAACTAAGCCCTGATTGTGCTTATTAATATAGTCAGTATTACTATAGCCGCGTTCATACTAGGCCTTGGAATCGATTTAAACCGGATCAAAACGTTTCCTTAGAGTCGTGTGAACGCGAAACGGTCTTTTCTCGAATCGATTTGATTCGATTTCTAGAAACTGCTTCGGGAACCAGTTTCATACCGATTCGGTTTCAACAACCGATAGATGAAGCTACAATAAATCGATTTATAAAGGTATGGCGTGAACACGTGACGCTGAAAACGATTCCTGGCGATTTGATCATATCGATTTGATCATATCAGTTTCATTTTACCGTTTCAAATCGATTAAGAAATGCTAGTGCGACCGTAGCTATAGATAATAGAAATAACGGGAAACGATTATCATGGCTTTGAGCGTGTTGCCAACTCGAGACAGAAATAAAAATTCAAAATTTTCTCCAAATAAATAACAAATTTATAACTTTTAAGGTTAGAAACATACCTTACCAGGAAACCACCAAACTAAAAATTTGATTCTACACTGACACCAATATTCTAGCTTGTTGCAACTCGGCTGATACCACAAATAAAAAAGAAAACTACACTAATTTAAACCATTCAAATTAAATATCCTGGTCGCATTGCACCTTAAATCACATAGATAAGAAAGTGATAACATTACATAAAAAAATCAAATGTTATCTATAACATAGCATAGCTAGCGCTTACCAAAAGCGACAGAAGAAATACGAACAGCTTTTTTTTTAAGTTTTTTTTTTTTTTTTTACTTTTTGGAGCCCCATAACCATAAAGGGGGTCCTATGCTCCTATCGGAGCAATACTATGACTATACTATTAGTGTTTTAAATGACTACTTTTCTTCCTATGAGGTTTTAGATAGTGTATTACTCCGCGTAAGCTATTAACTACTTCACAAATAAAACTTGTTCTAAACAAGAACTAAAACCAGGTTGAAAATTCAGTGGAATTAAAGGTAGGCGTGTACAATTTGTCTACTTAAAGGAAAGGAACAGGATAAAAATAATTATGCTTTGTAAGGAAAGTAACGTTCCAATGCATCGAACTCGGTATCTTATTGGTTCCCCCGATTTACGTCGACGTGAGTCGAATGACGAAAAGCATACAATATAGTTTAGAAAAGCTTAGATTGCATGAATGTTTAGTAATTATCTTAATTAAAATTAAAAATGGTAAGTCTATTATTGGCAATATTATTTAAATATTCAAGAAATTTAAATTTAATTCAAGATCGAAGTAATATACTATGTAAGTTATCTAATTGGTGGTTGCTGAATTGTTACGTCCAATCAACGAGAAGAGGGTGGAATAATAATTTTTAATTTACAGTATTTCAGCGAAGCAATTAAAAAATATTACTTCTACGTCTTTTCCTGACCGTTTCCTTTGAGTAGCAAATCATGAAGATAGAAGCCAGCGTAGGTCAATACGTGCTGAACGTTTAAAGCGACTCTGATAAGTAATATAACAACGTACATATACGCTTAGGGGGGCGGGAGCACCCCCATAAAAACTAAAGACCTTAGATAAAATAAGGTATAACGTTAAAATGGCTGGGTTGTATGAGAAGCTAAAAACCTTAGCGAATTTTCTTACCCATGTAAAAAGCATATACACCACTCCCCCTCTAAGGCACAAAAAACATATTGGGAATATTCTTAAAATGGTCTAAAATAAACCATGGAATTCGATCCAACTGGAAGATTTTACTTGAAAAATTAAAAATGGATATTTTTAAATTTTTAAAAAATAGGCTTGTCTAGTCGAAGGATTTGGATTATTTAATTTTTCCTTATTTCATTGCTTTAAATCCCAATCCAGTTAACACGAGAGAGCCCCAAAAATATTTAAGTTTTTGCGGTTAAAACCATTAAGAATCTGTCTTCATTAAAGATTAATAAATAAGGTTATTAAAATTTAAAAAAATATAACATTGACATTAAATATTCGCCCCTGGCATCAGGTGAAAATTAATTTATCACGAGCCAAAGTTCATTATTGTAACGGTTATTTTGTCTACAAATTAGAATGATAGTGTCTATAGAAAACGTAGGGATGCAAGAAAAAAAAGGTATTTTCTGGCCCTTTTTTTTCTTTTTCGCTCCGTGCGGCTTAAATTGAGCGAACTAAATTTTTTGAACCTTTAGCCATTTTTCTTTATTTTCGCAGCCTTTCTCGGGTGTATAGTAAATGCCTTAGTAAAGGCGTAAGGCGCGAGGTTTGGACGCCAGGCTTGGCTAAGCGGCTCTGACCTTATAACACGTTCTAGGGCCCTGGCACTTTTAAATTGGCAAAAGACCCGGCCGTGTCTTGAATTTTTAAGGAGGTTTTTTTTTTCTCTACTTTTTTTCTTTAGAAAGCCAAAAGTTAACACTGTTTTCTACAGCGTTACTTAATATTGTATGGAATAGTTGTTTTACGAGATCGGTTTTAATGTCTGTCACATAATTGTCATATTTTTGAGATAATGTGGATTTCTTCATAACAAATAATTTTCGAGCCATGAGCGAGTGTATCGTCGTCCAAATTAATAAATTAAAAATACATTTAATTCATTTTATTGATATTCAACAAAGGGAGATTGAAGCCTGATTTTTTATCGATTTTTTTATAGTTTAAACAAATATTTAACTAAAAATATATTTAAAACTTACCATCAAAATAGGCTTAGCTGGCTTCATGGAGATCATCTGAACTCCCCCATATAAGGACTAACGACCAATGAAATTGATCGATGGCCCTTATAAGCCTATTTCGAATTTTAAATTTTTTTTTAGTCTAATATTTCTTTGTAAATGTTTTTTACTGTTGAACTATAAATATTTAAACGATAAGGACTCGATAAAAAATTACTTGTTGTTAGGTTGCATTATCCCTTTAAAATGCACTTCTGATAACTGGATAGCACCCCATGTGGACTCTAACAATAAATCCAACGATGTCAACATCTCCTTACAATCTAAGCAAAACGTATCCAACCAAAGATGGCTTTTTGTCCAAACATCCCCATCGGATGTTGTACCAGTAAAAAAATTGGAGCGCGGAGATTTTTTTTTTTTTTTCTGTTCCTTTCAAAAATCAAAAGACTATAAAGAAAGAAATACAAAGAAAAATGGGGAGGAAAGAGAGAGGAGGATGGTGCCTACGAAGAAGACACTAGCCGACACATTGGCGCCAAAACTTATTCCCCATCCCGCGTCATCAAATCAATAACTTAGAATATACGATGGTTTTACTGTTAGGTTAAGTTTAAGATTTCAGTATGAACAAAGCTATGAAGACCTTATTTTTCTTATTAAAGGGAAAATGCAGCCCAACAACAAGTGATTCCCCAATATTTATTGTTTAAATAGGTCTAAATGTATGTATAATTAAAGAAACTGTAACTAAACGATCAGTTCACGAGCGCCAGAGATAATTTTGATCATTTAATAGGTCTAATCTGGTATTAATCCACTATAATAGAAACGTTCGCGCCACATGACGCGTGGATTTGATTAAGTTAAGCCAAAGATGTGGCGCAAAACCTTTCAATGCCAAAATAAGAATTTTCTTTTGCACAAAATTAGAGAATTTGTTTTTTAAAATGTGATCAATCTCACCACGCTATATCGAAAGTGAAAATCATAACCTCTGAATTTCGTTATTAATTAGTAAATTCGTAATCTTTCAAGCCATAATCATCAGGGGCATCGAATTTTATGATTAATTCTAATATTACGTCCTACGTAAAAATATTAGACTATCCTCCCCGCGTACTTTTGTTGGTATTCAAATTTAAGATTACCATTATCTCTTTATACATATTTTAAAATGCATATAGCTATAGGGAAGATTTTAAATTGATTAATTTAGAACGAAATCCAACGAATTGGCCCAATTTTGGTGTTTTACTATAGATTTATAGTGAAGTATCTCTATTATTGAAAAGTTAAACTGGTTTTCCGTGGCATATATGGGGTGCTATTGTTATGGACAAGGGATGGGCAAAAACGTTAGTCTCTTACGTCTTACATGATTTACAAGTAGTTGAGGGTGCAAAGTCGTAATATTGTTAACAATTGTAATCCGAGAGAGATGTCTGAATAATATTAAAGTGCGAATGAAAATGGAATTTGAAGTTGGAAATTTAAATATATTTCATTCATTTAAAGTGAAGCTGTCAGAGTTTTCTTACGGGTTCCAAATAGAATTTGAGTAGCATCTACTTGAAATATATGCCATAGAAACAGTAAAACTATTTTATAATCACCATTTAACAGAATAATTCCAATTAGACAAGTAGAAAAAATTTTAAATATTGTCGGTTTCTTAAAAACGAGATAATCCAGAGGCTTAAAATTTTGATAGATTTTTAATATATTGAAAAAATTAAAATATATTACGCGTATGACTTACAAATGGTGATAGCTAGCTCATTTTAATATTATAAACTTATTAAATAACCGCAATCTGATAGGTCATTAGTAAGTAAATATATATTTATTTGTAAACTAAAATAGTTTATTGAGAGCACTTTCTATATACCCTACATTACGAGATTTGATACGAGGCAACACTTGGCCATCACTTAAAGACTGATTTTGTTTTTCGTCTCGCAACTATACGCTTTCTATCGGGGCTATATACGCTGGCTTAGAACTTCTTAGTCGGCCGGAGCCGGCGGCCTGATGAGCTTAGAAACTAAGGGGCCGAGTCGATGAGACCCTAGGGAATTGCTCCTAGTACTTGGTCCCCATCATCGTATAAGGTCGAAAAAGGGAAAAGAAATGATACAGAAGAGGAGAGGGAGAATATTTCCTTACGTAACTCAAGGAGACGATCGTGCTCAAGTATGGGGTTTGCGGACATGACGTTAGACCATTTTCAAGCAACTCTTAAGATAGAAGCTAAAAAGGCTGGATAAGCAAAGGGATAGTTAAATATACGAATAAAAAAAATTACTCAAATTAGTAAGGTTTAAGTAATACCATGTTCGCGCGCTTTTGAAACTATTCTAATCTTGTGTGAATTGGATTTTTTGTCAAATGAATTTCGTTAAGAAATATGTTTTAAATTAATTTTCAATTTGCCGCGTTCATACTAGGGCCTTGGAATCGATTTAAACCGTTTCAAAACGCTTCGCTAAAGTCGTGCGAACAGGTAACCGTCTTTTCTCGAATGGTTTATAATCAATTTCTCGAAACTGCTTCGGGAACCAGTTTCATATACCGATTTGGTTTCAACAACCGATAGATGAAGCTACAATAAATCGATTTATAAAGATAACGCGCGAACACGTGACGCTTAAAACGATTCCTGGCGATTTGAATATCGTTTTGATTTTACCGTTTCAAATCGATTAAGAAATGCAAGTGTGACAGTAGCTAATTTCTTTCACTGAAAGAATTCTTATATCTATCATATGTGAATAATTTTAATTGCGTCACAGGAAGAATTTTGATAATTATCGGTTACACGAGAATAATTTCTTTTCATATATATAATTCTAAACTTCATTACTCCTTTATAAACCCGCTCTTGGGTTCTTTTTATCCCTTTCCTACAACATGGTTTCGTTGTCTCAAATAACTAGACCAGAATACTATGTATGGGGCTTCAGTCTTCGCCATCCTAATAGAACCTCCCAGGCCCTATACAGAAAAACAGATTTTTTTTTCTTATTTTTTTTTTTTTTTCTTTCTTCCTAAAGGCACCCCAACCTAGTTCCTAAAGCTAAAAAGGAAAGTTTTCCTTCTGTACACCTAAACAAAGTACCGGGGAATAAATCTGGACACTGCAGCGGTGTATGGTAGAGAATTTGTTAAGATATACATGTTTTTTTTTACGTGATAAGGGAAGAGAGATGCTATACACGCATGGACAAACTCCTACTAAATCGAGTTAACCGCACAATGACTAAAATTGTGGCCGAATACTTAAGTGGAGCTAGTTATTAACTTATAACCGAAATTTAATTTCCCCAATGATTCAACGAAACCTAAGCCGCGTTCATACTAGGCCTTGGAATCGATTTAAATCGTTTCAAAACGTTTCGCTGGAGTCGTGTGAACAGGAAACGGTCCTTTCTCGAATTGATTTTATTCGGGAACCGGTTTCAACAACCGATAGATGATACAATAAATCGATTTATAAAGATAATGCGTGAAAACGATTCCTGACGATTTGAATATCGGTTTGATTTAACAATTTTAAATCGATTAAGAAATACTAGTGTGACCGTAGCTCTATAGCTACGTTCACACTACAGACTTTGAAACCGTTTTGAACCGTTTTGGAAAGGTCAAATGAAAAAATTTTGGGGTCACCCTTGTAGATCTTTGATCAAGAAACAAAATTAAAATCTTAAAAAGTCGATTTGAACATTCGAAACGGTTTGAAAACGGTTCCAAAGTGTCATGTGTGAATGTAGCTAGTATCAATGAACCATACGGTTTAATCGTGGGTTAGTCTTTTCCGGTCCTGCATGGAGAATAATTTGTCCATGCACCATGTCTTTTTTACGAAATAAACTTTTTATTTTGGCGCGGGAGGGTTTGTTTAGGTGTGAGGGAACCATTAAGTGATTATTCATAAAAGTAAAACCTTGGAAAAACTAGTTGATAGTTTATATTAACGCAAGATTGGAACTATTTATAATTTACAATATGGTAAAATTTTTCTATTTGATTTGGATACGTTGGTAGGGAATTCATAGAATATGGCATATTCTACCACTCTAACTACACTACTAACTGAAATTGGAAGTACTATTACAGCTACGTTTAATCAGAAGCCGATGAAACCCTCCTTTGAAGTCTATTACTCCCTGGTCTTGTCTACCCCTCTCTGTATGGGTTAGTTTCAAAAAGCGCGATTCGTACGCCTCCTAACGGTAGATATTTTCGGTGCGGGAGTTCGTCGAGCGAATATCTCTAGCAGCCTTGGAGTTCGTCAAAAAAACGTCGTCGTTTGTGGAGTGAGAGAATTTCAAATTTTCCGTAGACGGGGGGTTATGAAGTAGGACCCCTCCGATCTCGTAAAATTGGGAATTTTACCCATACAGAGAAGAGCGCTATATGGAACATTAGAGTAGTAGACTTCAAAGGAGGGTTTCATCGGCTTCTGGTTTAATTTATGTTCAAATATACGAATTACAAAAATTAAGGCTGCTGTCAATTTGAGGTGGAACAGAACTACGTTGATTATGAATACTTAAACAATTTAAACTGCAATTTAAAGATTAAACCGGGAGAAAGACAAAATTAATGACCCAAGCTACAAGTTTTCAAAGATGATTTAAGTGTAATTTTTAAATGCCGAAAAGTAAAATATTTTAGTAAAGATGAAGAATGCAAATGCGAATTCATTTAATATTGTATACATCGCGTGATTAGTTAATTGCTTACGAAAACGACCCTACTTTAATCGCAAAATTTTTAGGATCAACATTAATCTATCCTACCATAAACTATTTGGCAAAATTGAACAAAGTTTAAATATTATATTATAAAATTGAGCGGTATTAAACTATATAGTTAATTGTATAATATAATGAAACAATATTAAATCAAGAACCTTATTTATACCGGGTCATTAAAAGGTTTAATAGAATCGGTATCCAAATCTAATTAAGACACGAATTACGATCAATTCTTTAACCGACAGAATATATTCAAAGGGAGAATGAATTTCCAAAATTTCATATAATTTTTTTTGTTTAAAATATTAAAATCATATAAAAACTTAATTTTAAAGACTCTTGGGTTAACGATAAAAGTATTTCACGCTAAATATTAAGTGTTAAAACGATCACCCTTGAATTTATTAAAAGCACAACCTTCGTCAAGGAGGATCAGAGAAGGAGAGGAAATGTGGGGACGGCGCGGTTCCTACTGCGTCGGCCTAAACTCCCACTCTGGGAGAACGGGGGTAGAGACGTTTCGTGGTAAAATGTTGTCGCGTGGGTAAAACGAATCCTTTATGAGACGCGCTAGCTAGCGACCACGTGACAACAGTTTACCTCGAGAATTTCCTATCCCCCCTTTCCACCCGAGTGGGAGAGTTGGCTCTTCTCTCTCTAACTCAACGCAGCCCCACATTTCCTCTCCTTCTCTGATCCTCCTTGCCTTCGTGATGGACCATCTCAAGAAGTGTTAAGCCTACTTTTTATACTATAATTTAGACCAAACAAGATGGTGATGCCCATAGAATAGCTACACCTCTTACGGTTCTAACCGCCTAAACCATTCTGAGTACTGTTTCATTACAAAAAAAGTGGCTTTATTTTTAAGTAACAAAACACTTAATTTTAAAAGTTTCTAACTTAATTTTCTAATGATATTTTTGCTAATATAATTTAAAACAACGAAACACATATTCCCTTATTCATGTTTTCAAAATTAAACCAATTTTCCTTTTTTTAAGTAATCATACGCGACTAAAAACGAATGCAATAGCTACACCCCACCCTAGGGGGTATTTGTAGCTAAAAACCAATAAAAATTCATTCTATGTTGAACCTTTATTCTCCCTTTAAGCGAAAAAAGACGTAGGAGGAGAAAATTCCGGATAAAAGTAATTTAGAAAAGCTGAATGGGTAAACACATCAACACACTATAAAAATCAAGCAAGCCGGAAAGAAAAGAAAAAGTACCATTTTTTTTTCCAAGTCTCTAATCGAAAAGGTTAGAGATCGAACCTTTTGTTCGAGTTTAACACCATTATCGAGATTCAAGTAAGACCGGTTTAGTTTACACTACAAACAAAAGCTTAACTCCCCGCCTTGTCGCTTTAAAAACTTAAACCACATTAAAATCAAGCCCGAGAGCTTTGAACTACGCTGAAAACTATAAAAGAACGCTAAATACAGTCAATTTTATCACCGTGATTTGGTAGCGAGTGCAAAATTAGACTGCCTTTATTTCTAACGAAACAAAATCACGTGGGATATCGGGTATATAATGCAACCAAGTCAAGATGAAATTGAAAGTAAATCATCAATCGTAACTTGCCTCTAATTGAAATCACTAGGATCGTTTAAAATAGAACAGTGCAGTGAACAAAAAAAAAAAAAAAAAAAAAAACGAAAAAAAAAGTAATACAAAAAAATGGGCAAGCAAGCCGTATTTCATGACCGGAAGTTGAGAGCTTCCATTTCCGTTACTGATAGGAAAACACGAGAAAAATACGTCACTATATAGAAAAGGCTATATATAGGAAATGGTACGCTATCAACCTGGACAATCTCACCTGCCAGTACTATTGATATCGCCTACAAATTAAAGAGAAGGTGACAAGGAATAACACAAGTAAATCGATAAGTGAATCGCCCTCAACAACCAACGATACGTTTTCAAACGGCCTAGTATGAACGCGGCTAAAATGGGCTATAGCTAATTCCAGAAGCCGATGAAACCCTCCTTTGAAGTCTATTACTCCCGGGTCTTGTCTACCCCTCTCTGTATGGGTTATTCTCAAAAGGCGCGATCCGTACGCCTCCTGACGGTAGATGTTTTCGGAGCGGGAGCTCGTCGAGCGAATATCTCTAGCAGCCTTGGAGTTCGTCCAAAAAACGTCGTCGTTTGTGGAGAGAGAGAATTTCCAATTTTCCGTAGACAGGGGGGGATGAGGTAGGACCCCTTCTAACTCGTAAAATTGGGAATTTTACCCATACAGAGAGGAGCGCTATATGGAACATTGGAGTAGTAGACTTCAAAGGAGGGTTTCATCGGCTTCTGCTAATTCCTAACAAGGACGAACCTGAATAGATAAATTTAGGAAAAGAAGTTCCCAGACGTTGAATTTCAACCGTTCGATAATTTTTTTTACCCAATTACCTTCCTTCACAACTAATACAACTTCACTGATCCCATTCCATAATCAATTTACAATTTCTTCTGACCTTGTATAATCTAATTTCCTGACCTTTTCACTATATTTTCACCATTTCGATACCTTGACTTTAATCTTTGTATTTTGATATAATTACCGGAAACCCTGACTTTTCTCTGTTCCTATAGCAATGAATAAGAAGAGCCGTAAATTCCTTTTCACCTTACCTTCATCCGTATGAGAAGAGTGGTGGGGTAGAGACGATTCTAACTAAAAGGATTCCATACACTATAGTCAGAATTACACCCGAATGTGAACATGTTCCAATTACCGGGCCCTGGTGCCCAAAAGTGTACTTAGAACCATACAGATATTTCAATTGGTAGAAAGGTTTAGCGCCACACTTTTCACTCAATGTTTCGGCTTATAAATAAATGAGAGAGTTAAGGAAGAGACTAGCTTCGTTCGCGATGAAACCCAGGATTGATTACGACTATATAGGGCCCTTAATAGTACTATAGGCAACTCTTAAGGAACGAGGGGGCACAATGGAAGAAGTATAGAAGGGTCCCTAGATGCTGTCTGGGAACAAATCTATCTTCGTTTGTCCCTACAAAAGGGAAAAGGAACCTGCAGCGGAGGAACTTTGCCAATATTACGTCTCTTTGTTTAACTCGTAAGGTCTTTCGCTATAAGATTCGATAGGACAAAAAAAATACCTTAGTGGTGCCCGATATTATGCCGAGAAAAGGTCTAATATAGATGATGCCACAATGCTGTACCTATAGGATTATATTCTGGATGTAATAATAATAATAAAAGTTATATTTTTTCATCCTTAAGAGTATAAAACTCCAATAAATGAACTTATATAAAATTAATTCATTACTAACATAAATAAAAAGCTCCCATTTTAAAAATATATTAATATACATATTGACATATGGTATCCTAAGAAAAAACGGGGTGGTGACTCTCTATGAACCAAAAGGTTTCATGAGCAAAGTGCCCAGCTGTAACTGTCCCAAAGATAAGGTCATTAAGGTACATCAAAGATTGCTAATTCAAGGGTTTTTAGACCCTGCCAATACTAACAGAAACTGTTTTTCTTTGGCACTTAAAACGGATATAGAAATTTTATTTTAGCTAATTCTGAAGGCGGGTTATCAAAAGAAGCTTTGTGTGTCCTAACCAGAGCCGGATTAAGCGATTTGGCCCCCTTATTTTGAAAGCCCAACATTCATCACGCCCCTCAATAGCTTCGCGCCCAAAAAATTATTTCAAATTCAAAAACTAGCGTCAGGTTTTTCCAAATTTTAGAAAATAATCGCTCGGATTTGGGTATCACCAGATTTCTTGGGCGCCCCCATTTAGCTAGCTCACGGGGGCGGTGCCCACTCTGAACCCCTCATAATCAGGCCCTGGTCCTAACTTGTAATTACAAGTACCGCTAAAAGCGTATCCAATATATCCCCCGAAACTCATGGGCGTCGGAAGTTATTACTAAGTGGGTGGGCTGAACAAGTTGGCTAAGGTCAAATTATATGGGGCTCAGTTACCCCAGGTCCGACGGTCGAGGGGGCTTGAGCCCACCCCGCCCCCCCGCTTCCGACGCCCCTGCCGAAACTGATTAGGACACAAGTTCATAGAACCTTTTGAGCAGTACCACCTAGAGTCACCCTATCTGTATATAATACTGATAATATTATAATTTTTAAACCTATAAGCAAATTCGGAGATTTTCATGTGCATTAAAAGGAAAAATTCTAAAGGTGGATAGAATCATAACGGTATAACAAGGAGGAAAAACAAAGTTTTTTAAGTCCTACACAAACAATTTTAAGATTAGTTAGAGCGGCAAAAGGAAAGCACTAACTTGACCACGCTTAGGGTATAACCAACGTATACAATTACTAGTCCTATTAGAGATAAACGGCCCGTGTCAGAATATTGTAAATTGCAGGTGTGTTAAAATTGCCCGATGGATTTAGGTAACCTTTTGTGCCGGTATATATCGTATATAAACGTATACTATAACCATATTTCTAAAGCGTGTAATGTTAGACTAATAAAGCCAGCCTTTAAAATAGAAATTCCATACGGTATACTACGTGTCCCCTTCCGCTTTTAAGTTAATCCCTAATGTGGCACGAGCTCCAGGTCCTTTAGGGATCGAGGAAACCCATCCGGGATAAGGGTCCATCGAGCCAAATATTTAAAATAGAAAAATCCCCCCAAACGACGCGTGATATAACTAAGCTCCCCCGATTGTTAAATATTCATAAGTGCTTCGAAGGTTCTAGAAACCTCGCTCTATAAAACGTTATTAAAGGGAGAATGAACTAAAGTCGTTAATTTAATCCAAGGCGTAGTAAAATACGACACTCGTCATCTTAATGAGTTCAAGGCATATAGAAACACATATTTATCTATAGCCGCGTTCGCACTAGAGAATTTAAAACCGTTTTTAAACGTTTTGAGAACTTGGAAATGGAAAGTTTCGGGGTCAAAAATGGAATAAATTCCTTGAAAAATCGATTTGAACAATCGATACGGTTTGAAATCGGTTTCAAAGGGATTAGTGTGAACGAACCTAAATTAATGTCTGTCACTAACGCTAAACGTTAAACGCGACGATAGTAAAATAAGAAATGCTTAAGCGAATTAATACACAATGTTAAACTTCATTGGAAAAAAGTAGTACTTAAGCGCGAGTTTATTTCAAACACGTGGCTTGAAATTAAACTTAATTGCATCGAGTCGCTATCGCCCAATAACTTCGATTGTTAATAAGATGGCCCACGGTAGTTAAGCAAAACGACGACTTGTTTTTCAAGTAGGCGACGCCTGCTTGCGCGAAAATGAGCATGATCACTTTGGTTACGTAACTAAAAAGGCCTAACTTTCCTGTCTCCGAAAAACACCATCAAGTATTGTTCCGCAAGAGTGTATATTTCAGCTATTATTATTCAACACTTCATGCTCTCTTTAAAGCAATGAGAGGAGACCTCTACCCCCTAAGCCGAAAAGTACCCTGGGATTAAAACTGAGAACTGTACCGGACGGGGTGAAGGAGGGTTTTGGAAAGAATGCTGATTTCGAGTGCTGAATAAAATCTGCCTTTATTAGCGCTCATTAAAGGACGATTATCTTGTCATACTACTCGACTCTTCCCCCTAATTTCCTCTATATTTGCACCCTAGGCACTAATTCGTGTCTAGCCTATCAACAAATAAATTAACAGAGATTGGTTAAACTATTCCCGAGAATAGGCTAAATTCAAGGAAAAAAAATATATTCCAAAGAACACCTTCAACTTCAAAGGGAGGGTGAAGAGAAAAATCTAGTATTTTTTCTATCTAAATACAGCTGAAATAAGACGCGATTGCTTAGTACAAATATTCAAATGTCTCCAACAGGGTTCGTACAAAATTTTGGAAGTTAATTTCCCAGACTTTTCCAGGTTTTCCCTGACCATTTCTAAATAATTTCCCTGATCAATTTTAATACTTTTTTTCATGAATATATTCTTACGAGCGAGCTGCTGGCAATTCCCACATTTTATTTGACATCGGGGTCAGGATATTTTACTCAGAATATGAGAAACAATTTGAATCTTTAGACAAATATTTTCAGTTTATAATAATTACGTTACAACTGATTGGTAAACCAATCATAAACAGTTACTTGACACATAAGAAAATATTTATTTTCTCTGACCATTTGGGCTACTTTCATATTCCATGACTTTTGGGGCCACTTTCCAAATTCCCTGACTTTTTGGGCCAATTTCTAAATTCCCTGACTTTTCCAGGTTTTCCAGGTCGTGTACGAACCCTGCTATAAACTGCAGAAATAATCGCAAAATATTTGGAATTTAGAGTTAAATTTTGGGCTTCGATGTGAATAAACGAATGTTCGAATAATATTCGGTTATTTCGATTATTCGAGTCAACTAATCGACTAAAATTACGTTTCATAAAATGATAATAATTCTATAAATAACAGTAATAATATTAATATATACTTGATTTAAGAAGGGAAACCCTCTTCAGCTCATTGGCCGATTATTCGATTCGATTAGAAATTTCCCTATTTGCACAAACCCTTCATTAAATTTAATCATGTTTGGTGTAAACATTAAATTATTCTAGATGATTATTTGACAATAACTTAGAATACCCTAGGATCAATTCGGAAGATTATTAAAAAGAAAATATATTCTAATTAGCATTTTTTACCAAAAACGTTTTCAACAAACAATTCTTAAATATAAACAGGAACTAGATTAACATAATTAAATAAAATTATATATACCGGTACCATAAAGTTTCGACTAAAATATAAAAAAAAAATGTATAAATTGGAACAAACTTCAATGAAATTTTGCTAAAAAATTAAAACCCTAAGGACATCTCTCGGTTCTGTCTGTTGAAAGTGAAAAATGTGAATAAATAGAGAATGGCAAGGCTGTACAAAGGGGGATAGGGAAATACAGTTACGTGTACCTAGAAAACTATCCTAGCGGCCAATGAAATTTGAATAACAAAAGAATCTTGGGATTCGAGAATCGAGCGACGAATATTGTAATATAAAGAGTCATTCTCAAATATCAACTCGTACGATATTAGGACCATGTCTCATGATAATCCAACCATGCAAATGAGATCATGGGTTTCAAAATTGGTTTATAAATTACAAATATACTAATTAGTTAATTATGATAATTAAAGTGGGGCTTTCACAGACTTTTTATGAATTCCAAATGGATATTGATCCTAGCATTATAGGAAAGAACGTTGAATTTAAAAAATATATAAATATGCAATAGAAACGAGCTTAGGATTAGGCTTAGTAAGATTTGAGTAAACGGCTGGATTAGGCTTACCGAGCAAAAACAATATCGTCATTACTACCGTAATACGGTTAATTGACGTATTCGAAAATTCCATACTCATAAACCAACTCCCAGGGGCTACGACCATTGGGGTACAAATATAACAATGAATTATCACAATAGATGGCGCGCCTCACTATCCCTCGCTCTCGTACCTGTCCACGTATTACACCCGTTGCTATGGAAAACGCGTCAAGTATCGAAGCGCGAGGGGAAGGGTTACCGCCAAGTTAGTTCCTCTAGCCATAGCTTAGCGAATCAGAATAGGATCAGAATTGGAACAACTATAGCGACATCTAACAGATCGGCGCGTAATGAGTGTACCCCAATGGGGGCTACCCCTGGAAGTTCGTCTTCAATTTCGAATTCGTCAATACCATTTTCAGATGAGGCGTAACTAGCCGGTTTAATCAGATTTTACAGAGGTTTAATCAAAATTAATCGAGAACTGAGAAAGCTATTTAATCCTAGGTTAAATCTGATTAAACCAAGGCTAATTACGCCTCGTCTGAAGAGGGTATAATAATGCCTTCACGAGGTGTGGATTCTATTATGGCCTTATACAACTTGTTACTACTTCTAGCTCGTTCGAAGCAACTTTGTCAAACTATATAAGGTTTTATATTATAGCGTTGAAATTTCAGTCAGAATTTCGATTCACAAGTCCCGACTCTCTTCAAAAGACAATTTTCTTTGATATGTTAATCAAGGCGCAATTTTCGAACTAAGAGAGATATATTTTTCACAATTTTCGGTCCGAGAAATTCGAGTAGAAACTAATCCCTTATTATATTAAGCTCGAGGGAAAATTAAAGAAAAAAAGTGGAGGTATTAGCTATGGGATTTGAATAGAATATAGCCACGAAATAATTAAGAAATAGTTATATAGGATTAAGTTACAACGGTCAATAACCCCCGAGATCCTAAATTCTTTAAACCCATAATTAAGGTCGCGAATTAAATATTAATCATTGAAATTTTAAATTACGAGGCTGGATATGTTATAGATTTTTCACACGAGTTTCAAACTGAATATTTGTGGAAATATTGTTTTATAATTTCATTTATGTCTTGTAGCAGGCAACAATAAAAATAAGTTTGTATTTGCAATCTTCGAAACTTTTGGTATAATGAAGACGAGGAACGCGTTTTTAATGTAATTAGGACCGTAAGAAGAAGCTTAATTACAGTCTCGTTAATTCGCAGTTAATGAACAAAGATGTGATTTAAGTCCGCTAAGCCTAAATCCTTTTTTATGACTAGTAAATAATTACAGAAAATCTGCAACTTATCAAAAAACGTCTTATATCACGTGAAATACACAATTGATTAACCGCATATATTATAAAATCTTAATATTTTAATCTGTATGAAAATTAAGTTAGGCTTAGCGGGATCAAATGGCAATTTTATTAATTTAACTGTAAATTAACGAGATATTTTGGCCGAGTTATTATATAGCTCCAAATCTCTAAAAAAAATAAGAAACTAAACATGTAACTCTTAGCCTTAAATTTAAAGCTTTAAAATATTAACCTGATTCTGAATTTAAAATCAGATTATAGTTAAACTAAAAAATATGTAATTTAAAAAATATTTATGAAAAAGATTAGCCCAAACTATCCCGTGCACTTTTAGGTAAAAAAACCCCCCAAAAGCAACAGGGTTAAAATAAATCCCATATATAACTAATATCTGAAGCTCAAACTATTTTTAGTGGCGAGATGAAATAAAACTTGGGTATATATAGCCTTTATTTTATCCGCTCTTCGCCTTTATAAGGGTTTGAAGAACGGATAAATTTAGAGTGCCATGGTTTTAAGTTTTTAACATCTTTGAAAGTGGCTTAAGTACGGTTGAACCTCGATCCCAGTTCCCCGAGAAAGTTCGCAATCAGTTTGAAACTACAAGTGATTTAAACCCTAGGTTCCCTTTGTATCTTTAAGTATATTTATGTACGACACATTTTATACGGTATGGTTTTGTATCTTGCGTATTCTCTGGTTGATTCTATTCATCAAATACTATACTAGCGCCAGAAGCATTTAGGGAGAGGCTGCGAGAGCACTCTTAGAGATTAGATAGAAACATTACATACGAGCACCATATTGCTCGGACAAATCTACAACTATAAATATAAGATGACGTATTAAAAACCCACGCTCTGACCTTATAGCAATATAGTCAAGATAATTTGTCCACTGACTTAGACGGAATAGAGCGAAATTCGAGGAGAAAGTCAAGATATAAAAGTAACTACGTCATCATAACCTAACTTAATGCATTCCGCCTTGATTATAATTAAAACTTTCTATCAAAGTAACTAAAAGTTTCCATGAGAACACGTTTCCAGTTATAATTAAATAATTTGGCAAAAAGCTAGGGCTTTTATCCATTCTGCTCCAATTAGAGACAATTTTAAAACTTAAGATCATTTGATAAATGGCAATAGGTAAATTAAATAATTTGTTAGACTAACACAATAAAATTATGTTGAATGTTATACCGGCGTAACTAACCGGTTTAATCAGATTTAACAGGGGTTTAATGACAATTAACCTTGGGTTTATTGAACTGAGAAGGCTATGGAAACCTCAGTTTAATCTGGTTAAACCAGGATTAATTACTCTTCGTCTGAAGAGGGTATTACGGCAAAATGTGTTAAAATGTTAGATATTAATATAGTTATATTAAAGTAAGGTAATTTGAATATAATTTAAGTTCAGAAACATTTTAAATTAACGTGTTTTTGGCAGAAACTAAATCTTTAAATATTTCCTTATATTTTAGCTCTACCAAAAATTATATTTCACAGTTCTGTGACGTACTACACATTTAAAAAGCCTACAAACCCTTTCAGAATGAACACCCAGTTAAGCTAATATAACATTAAATCTTTGTGACAATAAAAAAACGACACTCGTAAAACATCAGTTATTAAAAAAAAATATTACAGCACTACACGAAACTCTTAATTCAAAGTCACGACCTTTTAATAGGCAGACGCCTTAACTTCCCACTACTGACTTAAACTTCAAGTAGCCCGCAACCTCAATTTCAACAAGATCATTATCATTAAAGCTTCGAGAATAAAAACTATGTGGTTAACTTGACTATTATGTTTAAATTTTTTTCTTTCAAGATACGAAAATAAACGTAACATCTGTTTTTATTTCCTATACACTATACGCTCTCAATCTAAATATCTAACCCTTTTAGAAATACAACCTCTCTCCTTTTGAATGGGTTTATAAGACACAATCCAGAATTAAACTCTTGAAGGCTTGAGTCTTAATCCATCCATGCCCGAAATGATGGGGAGGGAGATATAATTATTGCGCAACAAAAATATGAAGGGAAACTCTCACGAATGAAGAGAAATTTCTCATTTTGATGTTCAAAAGAACGATTTAAGTAAAATCCAGTTGGGAGTAAAAGAAAATGAAAAGAACACTATGTGGGCGGTGTGACGTAGGATTCCTATTGTATATTACTCAAGCTTCTATCGGGCAATATTTTTACTTTATAAATGTATTGAAAAGGGACTAGTACGTCCGAAAGCTCTCCTAAAATGTTTATTTAACTGTTTTTCTTAACCATAAAATTAATTAATAATATTCTAAATTAATCATCGTGGTTTTGTTTAAAGGATGATGTTCACAATGTTTTCCTGTATTTTTACCTGGTTAAATTCAAATTGCAACCTGTAAATGGTGGCCACCACGAGACCAGGTTAAGGGTGGAAGCACTATGTATCTAACGTTAATAATGCTACCATCGCCTAGATTAACGTCATTCTTCTCCTATTATTATATCAATTGATGTTACGTGTTTTCGAAGAATTTAAGAACCTATCGACCTATTCCAACCCCTGGAGTGGCGCAGTGTAATTTCATGCCCCCCCCCCCCCCACACATACTGCGGAATACATGAGGGGCCCAAGACCACAAGTAAATGTAGACGGAAGCCAACAAAAAATAAATAAATAGAATAAAATAAAATTGAAAACCAAAAATGGGCCCCCACTGGGCCTTATGATAAACCTAAGGCACACTCCACTGATCGCATGATCTGCTAACCTGTCTATACGTCACTGTTGACCCATAAAATTGGGGAGAATCTTAGTACCGTTATGGTATTTTGGTGCATATGGTTGTTTGTACAAAAATTTGGATTATATCCAACTAATTTTGATGATTTATGGCCCGTTCCAAAACATATTTCTTTAGAATAAATGAAATAAATAATTTTACTTACAGGTTTAGGTTTGAAGGTCTCGAAGTAATCCATTTAGTTTCTCGAAATTAAAACGCGAAAACGGTAAAAAAAAAAAAATCACGGAACTATACGCGAACTTTCGTTTCTCCACGTTTTGACTTCGCGGCACTACGCGTTCGGGAACCATTATTTTTTGACACTTAGTGTTGTGACGTATTGTAGGTGCCTTTAGGTTTCCCGTGACCCTCACGTACGAGGACCACCGTTTAAACTTGATCCTGTCGTTGATGGTCGGTCAATCGAGGATCTAAGATGATCATGATGACCGCGCGTCAAAGTGTGTTCGCGTATCTTCATAAATCGAAAAAAAAAATTAACGGTTTGAATCGACTCCAAGGCCTAAAATGAACCCAACTTTAGTAGATCTGAAACGAAAAGATAGTGTCAGATTTCTCATCTTTTTTCATAATTTTACGTTTATAGGAACAATTTCGCGGCAAAAATGTGGGCGTAGTCATTGGGGTTAGATTTCTGAACTCGCACTTGCCACAGAATTAGCTATTTAAAATTCCCTGACTTTCCCAGGTTTTCCTGAACATCTTTCATACTTTTCCCTTAACAAATGTCAATATTTCTTTCTTCCACCACCTCGTATACCAAATTTCGTTACACAATTCCCTGACTGTGGCAAACCTGCCCTATATGGATAGTGGTGTTGCTTTATAAGTGGCGTATCTAGAGGGTTTGACGCCCGGAGCTATCTCAAATTTGCTCTCCCCCCTAGATACGCCATTGTTTATAGCGGTTTTCTCTAAGCCTTTATGTTTAATCCCGATGAATAGCTTTGATCATCATAGTTAAAAACAATGATACTTGCTCTTTAAATGAGCCATAACAATTATGTTCTTTTTCCAGCTTGATTTAAAATGTTTTATAAGGACGCCAAGCTGGGCAAAGAAGTCCGCTTGCCAAGATTGTTTTTAATTTCTAAATTAACCTAATTTCTAAACCGGAAATTGGATTTGGGTTAATTATCAAGCTTCCTGGTTCGACTTTCACCGCGAAAGATTTGGCTTAAATGGGACTATAATCCACCGACTGAGTCCGAGGGGGCTGACACTCGCGAACTCAGGTGTACAAATTTTTGAACTCTTTGCACTATCAAAGCTGAACTCTGAGTTCATAAGAGTTCAAACACAATGCACTGTCAAAGCTAACCTCAGTGAACTCAGGTGTACAGCTAATTCAATAGTGTAGGACCCCTCGACGGAGTCATCCCTTTCTATGAAATATGCGCTGCAATAATTGTTGCAGATGTGATTCGGTTAAGGCTAGCAATATAGAAACCATTTTACAATCTCTCCTCATTGAAAAACAGTCACTTATTTATTGCAATAACCCTAAGGAACAAGACTAATTAAAATCCCTTTCAATGAAAAATGAGTTGCAATATTTGTCGAAGATGTGATTCGGTTAAAACTAGCAATATAGAAACCATTTTCCAATCTCTCCTCATTGAAAAAGTCACTAATTTATAACAATAACCCTAATGAACAAAACTAATTAAAATCCCTTTCTATGAAAAATACGCAGCAATAATTCTTGTAGATGCGATTCGGTTAAGACTAGCAGTATAGAAACCATTTTCCAATCTCTCCTAATTGAAAAACAGTCACTAATTTATTGCAATAGCCCTAAGGAACAATTGACTAATTAAATCCCTTTCTATGAAAAATACGCAATAATTCTTGTAGATGCGATTCGGTTAAGACTAGCAATATAGAAACCATTTTCCAATCTCTCCTCATTGAAAACAGTCACTAATTTATCGCAATAACCCTAGGGAACAATTGACTAATTAAAATCCCTTTCTATGAAAAATACGCAGCAATAATCCTTGTAGATGTGATTCGGTTAAGACTAGCAATATAGAAACCATTTTCCAATCTCTCCTCATTGAAAAACAGTCACTAATTTATCGCAATAATCCTAGGGAACAATTGACTAATTAAAATCCCTTTCTACGAAAAATACGCAGCAATAATTCTTGTAGATGTGATTCGGTTAAGACTAGCAATATAGAAACCATTTTCCAATCTCTCCTCATTGAAAAACAGTCACTTATTGGAATAACCCCTAAGTACACGCACAAGACTAATTAAAATACCTTTCCATGAAAGGTGTTTTCTAATTATTGTTGTAGATGTGACTACGATCAATAATAGTCATGATAGTTTATGCCCAACTGTAATTTTCCCCCGATTTATGAAAACATTCATAGTTTCAGGTACTCCAGGTTCGCATGAACCCTTCATTGACTCTTGGATTAATAATCATATATATGTTTATTAAACCAAGATTGAAGCAGTAATGATTTTACCAAAAAAGGTGAAAATACTACTTACATTTCATTTAAATTACGTTAAAATTGGTGACGGCATCACTTTTAACTAAAAAGTACGAAAAACTCGCACACTAATCCATTATCTAAACTCTTACTTGAAATCAAGTTTTAAAACTTCCAAAACTGGTCATATTAGGCTTAGCGTCATTGCGTAATAATACACATAGCGCCATCCGGGTTTCCAGTAAAAGTAAATACGTTTAAAGCGCCACCTAAGATTCAAAAAAGGAACCCCGATTTAATAATACAAAATTAACAATTTTAACCTGAAAATAATTAATAAAATCAAGTTGAACTTGACATTTTTTTAATTTATTACCATTTTTTAAGGTTGTGGGTTTGAGAAAAATAAACTATCTCACACAACTGGCAGTGACAAAAATAACACCATTTCAATATATTGATTAACAATTTCAAAATATTATCACCAGTTTTTCTATATTTCAAAAACAATTGCTATAAATGGCAATATTGTTTTTTCTTTTTAGGTATTTTTATGGCATGATTATCGATTATAAATCGTCGTTAATTTTGCTTTTTTCTTTACCGGCACAAAATAATTGCAACGATTCCCAAAAAAATATACGCGAGAAATAATTTAAGCATATATACGACAATGTTTCAATATTACTAACATTATAAGATATTCTTAAATTAAATTCTCTTTTGGAAAAGGTGGTAAACCGAACATTTCCGGTTGAAAGTTCTCCATCGAATTTATCACAATCGTGGCTTTACGACACTGTTTTTGATCAACGCGAGGATCCGGAATCATTACTACTTGCATATTGGCAGCGGACGCAGCGATCACTCCATTGGGCGAGTCTTCAAATACCAAAACCTGAGACACCACGTTCAAAAATCATTTTAAAAGCTAATAAAAATCGCTCTTTAAAGCTTTCGACTTTCTTACAATCATTCAAAAACAGATTAATAAAGAAAAACAACACCAATGAATCCATATAAATGACGTAATTATATAAAGCAAGCAACAAAAGCAACTTTTATAATAATTAACGATAAGATTGAAATGCTTTTCCATCACCATCTAGAATGCAATTTAGTAATGAGGGTTCGTAAACGGTTATCCAACAATTTAGGTTTCTAAGCATTATAAAGTTAGGTTCGCACAAGCGTATCCAAATCAATTTTAATCGATACTTAAAATCGCTTGAATTCATCTTTTACTCGCTATCTGTTCACGTATAATCTTCATAACCGATTTATTATAGTTTTATCTGTAGGTTTTAAGCCGAATCGGTTTGAAACTGGTTCTCGAAGCAGTTTCGATAAGTCGATTCAAGAAAAATCATTCCGCGTAACATTTTGTAAAGGGTTTCAATATTCTAAGGCCTAGAATGAAAGCAGCTCAAGTTGGATGTGTTTAAATAACCGATATTCTAGACGCTCATGACTAATTCCACGACAAAATTTGAACTTCCTGCCAAAATATTTGCGTTGAAAACTTTTAACAACTCGGGGCAAAACCTAGTTACATTTTTTTAAACATCTATTGATACATTTTTGAATAACTTTTCTTCACGAGCCTTTAATAACTGAGAATACTATGTAAACCTCAGTTAAATCTGAATAAACTAGCTAATCAGGCCACATTTGAAAAGGGTATAACAGTTTAACCTTTAAATGAGTGATGGTTTAATCTTGATATTAAAGTTGAGATTGCAAGCGCTACACATTAGCCCATTTTAAAGCGTTGCATGAGACGAGCGAATCATAGTTAACGAGTAACAATATATATCCAATGAAGTCAATAGCGAAAACGCAACGCTCTAAATCAGGCTAATGTATAAGAGCCTTAAGCAGATGACATTGATTAAGCCAAATCAGAAATTTGCGATCTGAATAGCAGCCCTTTAGCAGCGTTACAATTTTAGCTGCAAAAATTTTATCTTACAATCTCGTTTAAGCAATAAAAAAGTTATTTCTATTCGCTTCGCCAAAAGTTACAAGAAGCATGTTCCTTGAATCAAAAACTACATTTTGAAACTAAATTATTGACATTGAAACTACTCGCTCCCCCTAAAAACTAAAATCTTGTTTCAAGTTCGGTTGTCTACAAACTCTGTCAGAATAAAATTTAATTATCATTCAGTGTAAGTGTTAGCGAAAAATGCTGAAATAGCTCGTTTAAATTTCAACCTTTATCAGTTCTAACAACCTTGGGCCTAATTCTTATCATTCTAATCAAATTTGTCAATCATATTCATAAGTTTAAACCAATAAAATTATATCAATCTGTTGCTAGAGTTTACGTTTTAAAAATGTGCATTTAACAAATTCGGGAATATGTGCAATTATTCTTTCAAGACCACAAAGAACCCAAAAACTGCAAATTATTTTGTTTTCCGAAAGCAAAACGCAGTTGCCACAAAATACCAAAAGCGTGCGATTAATTCAGTCTCAAAACCACAACATTAATAGATAAATATACCTTTACGCTTAATTTTTAATTAAGTACCTTTTCGGGCGGAGGCTTATCCGAGAACTTTGAAGCGCAAAGCAAGAAAATATCGGGTTCCGGTTTGCTTTTTTCCACCTCACTGCCCAACACGATATGGCTGAATAACTTGAAGAATTCCTTATGTTTAGCAGTCTTAAGTTCAAAACGTTTCTTATCCGAACTAGTAGCTACAGCCATAGGAATGCCATTATCGTGCAAATGATGAACTATTCTATCTACGCCTGAAAAATAGTTACTTCATCAACAAGACAACAACTATTTTGTATTTTAACAAGGTTCATACAAAATTTGAAAAACCAACTCCCTTATTTTTTCCAGGTTTACCAGTGAATTTTCCCTGATATTTCCAAGTACTTTTAAAAGTTTTGAAAAATGTATAATAAAACTATGAATTTTGCGCATTAAGGTTTTTCTAACTGTCATTTAAGTTTATGATAAAGAACTCGTCCTTTCATACATTTCACTAATTTATTTTTATTAGGAGCTTCCCTAACATTTTGGCAACGTGAAAATTCCTTGATATTTCCAGGATTGTATGAACCCAGTTTTATGAGTATTGAAATATTACCAGGCATTTTATCAACGTTCGTGAAGACAATTTTATACGCTTCATCTACTTCGGTCTGAAATTTTTCAGCCGATATTGGGAGCTGTAATTCTTGGACGACAATCTCCGCAACTGCGGGACCCGCCATACCCATTAACTTTGTTTTGAGCTCCCACGTAAAGTCTTTACCATATTTTTCAGTCACAGCTTGCATTCCTTTGGTATAAAGCGTTTCAGTATCTGTAAAATTCGTTAATAAACATTAATAAAAACATTGCAAAGATGTTAAGTAAATATCACCCCTTTGTTAATAAAATGATTAAATTAACTGAAACTGAAACATGTACATGTACAAACTTCAAAGCCAATCAGCTTGATTGAATCAAGCCATGGCTAAGCCATAATTAAAGACAAAAGAGCAAGGCTTAGGGCTACATATAAAGACATATTACAAATGCACCTTACGATTAAAATAATAAGTGTTAAGCCTATCCAATGCGTAAAACTAGTAATTTAACTGTTTAGAAAGCTAAATTTCAATTAATATTATTCTAAAATTACCTAATAACAGTCCATCCATGTCAAATATTACGTGAGAAACCGGCGTGTAACAAAAGGGCGCCATTATTAACGACTTTTCAAGTTCAACTACCCAGGCGCCGGAGGAGGATATTCTTTTATTTCTTTACAGTCAACCTCGGAGTAATAATATAACAGCTGGAGATTGGAGTAGAAACTTGGAGCTTGGAGGAAAACACTTCGCTTTTAAGATTCGAACAAATTTTAGTAATTTGAATGATCATCTCTTCTCATTTGAACCTGTGAAGTAGTAAAAATATATGTTACAATTATATCAATCATTTATTACTTTAATATTATCATAAATATATAGATTAGGTCAAAATTGTTCGCTTTAGCTATTGTAATGCCAGTATGTCATGTGTCATGGGAGGGGGGGGGGGGAAGAAGGCTCTTCTGGGCAAAGTGATTAAGAGTTATCCAAGGGCAGGGGCTAGAAGACCGAAACCTATTAGCATTGGCTGAAAAACATCACATACGCCATACAAGGAATATAATATATAAAATAATCTGCGAAATTTAAAATTCTGGAGAAAACGGCAGAGCGACCCAAAACCTAGAATGTACATATTCAATTTTGGGCCATTTCGAAACCCGCATTTCAAGTTTAGAATATATGTCTAATTTTCGCAGGAAACAGAATACACTCGCAAGTTGACGTCATCGTCTCTAAGTCCCTACCAGTAGCAAAACCGGATTTTTAAAAATCTTGCTTTTGGGTGGTATTTTTGCAAATTTAAATCCCGCGTTCTGCCGACCTTAGGTTCACAAGGACATTGAGACCAAATTATCGCAGTTTACACCTTGCCTACGATAGACAACTTCAATTTACCACGAGTTCCATGTAAAACACTACAAAAGACTCGAGCTTAACAGAAGTTGTCTATACGGCATTCAATAAGGGGATGGGAATCTGCAATACTCGAAACACTTGAGAAAATAATTATTGCAGATGATATCTTCGAGAATTACCTATACGTCAATAAAACGGAATTATATCCCAATAAAATAAAACCTAGAGATAAGGCGAGTTTTCTCGACGCCAGTAATTCGAACAAGGTAAAAGTTTTTTTTTAACCCAACAACTCCTCAAGTAGAAGACCAACACGAAGCTCCTACTTGAAACGTCGTCAAACGTAATCTATGACAATATCCCCCTCTATCTCTTTCTCTCTCTCCTCTGTCGAGCTAGATTAGTTAACTGATACGAGGAAAACATTCTCTAACCTTTAAGGCCTGAGAATAGACCTGAAATTTGCCTAAAACCGTCACGATTGATTCTAGATGTTAGTGCAACGGCGATTGTCTAAAGGAAATGCACACAAAATGGATCGCAACTTTTTTGGGACTTAAACTTTTCGCCACTACCGTCTTGATTAGAAACGCGTCATGTAAACTCGAAGAAGGTATTTTGGATATTCAACGAGATTTTCGATTAACTGCTAGTAAGTAAACGTTAAACGATAGTTTTGAACTCGTATGCCTCTTCACCTAGTTTGTGGTTTGTAGTACTTCGTGCTACTTGGGGAAATTGCACACAAGACTCCGACTGCAAAGTTGAAAAGGCCATATGTGAACTCGGAGTTTGCCGTTGTTTCAAGAATAGCGTTAGGTTGAATTCAAAATGTTGGGTCAAAGGTAAGTAATACTGTACAGAATTAAAAAAAGGTGCGAATCCAAACTATTGACAATTCTACCATGAGTTAGCAGCATGGGCCAAGCCAGTCTCCCTCGATCTCTAAATCAAAAAATAATAAGAGATTCCAGGAAGCCCAGCTTTGAGCGTGTTACAAACTTGAGGTAGAATTACAAATATGCCTGTTGGGCGCGCTACGGCCCAGAGGATGACGCATCCAATTAGATTGGGCGAGATCCAGAGTAGGTGGTTTCAATTTTAGAACGAGTAAGACTAGATCGAGGGATCTGATTGGATACGTCATTCAACATTGTATATTTAAATTAAATGTAAGGAACACTAGAGACGTCATAATTGAAACAAAAATGGCGTACTTTCTTCCACGTGAAAGAAAGGATGAAGTCACGTCACACGCTACTTTCCTATTGGTCCATTTCTAACTTAACTCATTCTAGTTTTAATTTATAAAGTTGCGATAGACCAGCATTGCGAATTCGATCAACAATGCATCTTAGACGGTTGCACTACTGTCAACGAATGCAGGTGCAATCAAGGGGAAGAAGGTTTGGGTGGATACTGCGTCAAAAGTAAAAAAAACAAAGAAAGTTGCGTAATATTTTAAGCCTAATTGGTCAATTTATATCTCAAAAGACGAACCGCTATTTTCATCGCAAACTGGCATGATGAAAGTACTTATGGTCATCACTGGTTTTGTTATCGTAGCCACCTTCACCTGCATAGTTACCCTATTGTACAGGTGCGTGAACTTAAATACTTGCGCTAAATCGTAAATTTTAAAATCTGTTTCAATCACAGACGTATTAAACCAAGAACGCTAAACCGCACCTCGAGCCGCACCCCAGTTATGAACGTTGACATTATCGAAGATGGGATCAATCCAGTACCAAGTCTGGATAGTCCACCACCGTTATACGAAGAAGTGATTAAATCGGGACCTTCCACACCGGTATACTAGTTAGGCTTAGCAAATAACCTTGAATGAACTCAATGAACCATTACAGACGCAGGAATACGTCAACCCACCATCATACGGCGAGTATTTGGAGCTGAAACGCAAGAACAGTTTGCAGCCCATGATTGAGGCTCGAAATCCCAGAATTACGGTCATACCTTCGATTCACATACAGACAAGGATAAATGATACATTTATCGGACGATTCTAATAATACTTGAACGTTTTTATTACACCAATTTCTGTATCTTTGTGGATACAATCGTACCTTCAGAGTTTATGTACACATTAATTATAGGCCAGTTTTTAGGCTTAATTAAACAAAAAAAAAAAAATTAAATAAAATTTACGTTGTTTCAATTTTACGATCGTGGTTTTTAAGGCACTCCCTTATTTCCCAATACATTACAGTTACTGTACCTTATATAGAGGACCTTATCTGCAATTTGTTCAGATAAGAGGATCGCGAAACTATAAAACACTTATGGGATTTTCGCTTTTTTAGTTATCGTGGATGAAATTAGGGTTAACTATACCTCTAGATGGCCCAGCCATCTGCGCGGGGTCATGGCTATAGTTAATTTCGGTAGTAAGAGTTGATGTAGTTGCGGTAGAAGTACTTGGTTGAACGAGAAAACACGCGATTGGTCGTTGAACGCCGTGTATGGCTGCCATGGCTTCCGAGTAAGGGGGAGGTGGTACGCCTCTTATCTACAAGACGTATAGATATTCTAGTTTACAGAAAATAGACAACTTGAAGGAAAAATGAGCCCTTTTGCAACAATATGAGATACTACATAAACTTTAAGAGTTTCGAATGCTCAAAGAGGTTTAGCAGACGAAACTCCTAATGTAGTACTTCAGTCCGTTGCCAAGAGCGCGTTTCTCGTTGACGTTAATCTATTGCGTCCGAATACTACTGTAATTGTTAATTGATGAACAAAATTTTACCAGTTGGTCTCTAGCAATTATATCTTGGTAAGCCGGTGGTTTGTCTTCCAAACGTGAACGCCTAGCGTCTAATTCGTCGCTTATATTGTAAATATGATTGGTAAACTGATCGTCAATTGGCATTTCGTTCGTATTTCTACGCCTTAGGAACGATCTAAATATATTTGAGCTAATTACAATAAGTCTGTTCACCTTTTCACAGCCTCCGCACACGCAAGGTTTTCATTAGATTTTATAAACTATACCTGGCTGTTCTTTACCTCTGCTCAAATGTCTTGTCTTGGTAATTATTGTGCCAAATATCTTAACTACAGTGTGCAATTTCTTATGGTAATTATTTGCATCGTTGCCTACGTTATAATTAAAGCCCATGTACCAAGAATTCTTGAATTTATAAATTTAGTTATAGTAGGACATACTTTATCTATGGTGAATGCGAGTTGGGTTAGGAAATGCATTGTGGTAGAATTTAAAGAATTTCCATGTACCAATGTCCAAATCGTAATTACCAATTACTCAAATCTAAAACTTGCGTGGGCAGAAGCTTCAAAATAAAAGGCAATTTTGTATGACAAACCTGTTGCATAAGAAAAATACTAAACAACTAGCAACCATCAATATGAAACACAGTAAGGCAACCATGGCAGCTTTGTATATCTCCTTAGGCAAATGAGTCGTTGGTCTAGGAAAAACTACTCAAGAGTACTCGCGTTAATTTAAATGTACGAATTAATCCTATGAAATTCAGACTTACGAGCGCACGAATTGTAATGACAACGGCTGTTATAATAAGTAGCTTGACATTGTTCATCAACCAGACAATGTTCGCCCATTTTCGAAGCTACGCGAGTTAAATTTAAGATTACGTAATTTAGAGTAATTACGAGTGGGTTATAATATTTATAAATACCCTTTAAACACTGGTTGTAATGCAATCCTAACGTAACTACGTGAACAAAACCTCGTCGACAAACGCAAGTGCCATAAACGCAATTCAAACTTTCTGTTGAACAATCGGAATCTCGGCCACAGTCTTCCCCATATTCTGAAACCATTTTTTTTTAAGTCTTAAACTTTAAACAAGTATCTTTTAACTCCTGATAAAAGTAAAAGAAACTAACCAGATTTTAGTTTGATATTCTTCTTGGCCACCAAATGACCACCTACGTCTAAAATACAACAATACTTTCCAGGTGGCAAAGATTTGTCAGGAAGTTTTAGTATATCTTTAAATCCGGCATTAGCAATGCGATATCCATCACCATTCAATGTCCAAATGAACTTAAATATACCTTCATCATGCAACTCTCTTCTATATTTAAATTTAACGACACATTCCAGATACGATATGCCATCTTCGCGTCCAGAATGAAGTTCCAAAATTAGATGAGGTTTTTTTAAACCCTTATCTTTGAAGGTATGATTTCTAGTAGTGGTTATAACCAAAGCGGGTGAAGATTGTACCGTTGTCGTCTCATCAATGTAGGTCAAATTATCCTCGTAGTTCTTAATAGACGAATCATTCAGATCAAAAACCTCAGTCGTAACACCCAAAACGTTTCTTAAACCCAGAAAAATCGGTATAAAACCGATTATAAAGCTTAAATTCATCTTCATTCTAAATCCAAATTATTTATCTAAATATCTTTGACGCGTTTCAAAGCTTTACTTCTGCAAAATCCACGTGACTTTATAAGTATGACGTTAAGATAACGAAACGATAAGGTTAAAAGTTATAATCAATAAAATTTTACAGTTTTCTCGACACAAAGATAAAACTCTTACAAGAAACAAGATCACATTCGCAATAATTTAATAATCAAATAACAAAAATTTAAATTTTCCTCGAATTGTTTTTATAGTTGAAACTTATTGCGACGTTAATGGTACAGTAACTGTAGTAGGTTCTTTGTAACTAGGAGGAGCATCTTGCTTAACTACGTCCTGATAAGAAGGCGGCTTATCGGTTATCTCGGTTACATTTTGCATTAATTTGACAAATTGAGAACTTGGTATTTGTACACGTCTCGATCTAAACGTAACATCACGAAGTTTAGAACGAATTTATCTCTCAAAACTATTAATTAATCAAAGTCAGGTTGTAAACCATATGAAAACCGCTTAATTCCAGCAAGGAGGATTAGACAAGGAGAGGAAATGTGGGGCTGCGTTGAGTTAGAGAGAGAAGAGCCAACCTCCCACTCGGGTGGAAAGGGGGGATAGGAAATTCTCGAGGTAAACTGTTGTCACGTGGTCGCGAGCTAGCGCGTCTCATAAAGGATTCGTTTTACCCACGCGACAACATTTTACCACGAAACGTCTCTACCCCCGTTCTCCCAGAGTGGGAGTTTAGGCCGACGCAGTAGGAACCGCGCCGTCCCCACATTTCTTCTCCTTGTCTAATCCTCCTTGATTCCAGTTAGGCATATTAAATTAATATGGAGTTCTCATTAGGACGAAAAACTACTCCCATAGAGCTATAATAGGGGGAGATACAATATTTAAAGGTGTTAGAACATAGATTTCCTCTGTTATTGCTCCATGGGAGTGGTTTTTTGTCCAAAATGGCAACAGGTGCATCAACGACCTTTATGATAAAACGGCACTATCACAACAACATGACTCGATTAGTTCTAATTAGTCTTCAAAGATTCTTTACCTCTTGCATAACAAGTATCCTAAGCCCATTATGATGGTGGAGAGTAAACAGAACAGAGCTATCATGGGAGCTTTGGAAATTTCGTAGTTAATACCAGTATTGGCTAAGTTAGCCAGAGTTCGAGCTAGATTGAATTAATCGAATTTAGCTCAACCTCAACGAATCTACGGGATGCTATAGTAATTGCGACAACTAGCAAAGCGGGACAACCTAACATAGATGTCTGGACAATTTGAAAAATATCTCTCGGGCAAAACGTATTTCTTGGCCGCTAGTCATCTAATTCGCGCTTACTATAGAACATCCACGACTTACAATCGACGCAGCTTAGTCCGGAATTATCGAATGGTACGAAATCACTCTTGTAACCGCATTTTCCTAGATAGTTGCAACGGGAGTTAGGTTTAACGCATTGCTGGTCGCAATAGCAGTCTTCTCCAATGAGAGCCTCTAATATTTATCGATTTAAATGTCATTTAAATCATTAACGTCTAATAATAAAGGGTTAAATCATCTTACGTCTCAAACATTTATTGAAATGTCCACATTTCAAAGAACGGTCAGTTACGTGAACCAATTCGGTTTTGCAAACGCATTGGTTTTCAACGCAGGACATATCGTCCCCGCAATCGAGTTCGTACTTACAGGTATCATTATATTCTGAAAGCAGTTTGGACGATTTTAATTGCGGGTAATATTTGTCGGTTTAAATACCTATTACTCTTAAAATTTTCAAGGAGAGAACATTTGGGGTTTCAAACCTAATTCCTCAACACTCCAGAAACCCTAATCCACCCTGGTTAACATTTAAGTACAAATAAATACATCGGGGGTACTTAGAGCCGTTCGGGAGGGGGGATTTGGAGGGGGTTCGTGGGAAAGGTAACAGAGACGTTACGGGGGTAAATGTGAATGCCGTTCTGAGAGGAGGTGTGAATGGCGTTCCAGGAGAAATGAGAGTGCGGATGGGGTTCGGGAGGTGGGGGCGTTTGGGGGATGTGAATGATGTTGGTGTGGATGTGAATGATGTTGATAGAATTGCGTTCGGGTGGGGAGTTGTGGTAAAGTTCAGGGGGATAGAATGGCGTTCGGAGGTAACGTGAACGGCTTTCTTGGGAATGAGATTAGGATTTTGGGAGGGAGGACGCGAGAGACGTTCAGGGGTGATAAAATGTTGCCCAATATCATTCCTTGAATTTTTAAAAAGTCAATTAAGACAATCGCAAATAATTACCAGTTATAAATTTAACCGTCTTCCTGTACAAACTTTCAAGCTTGGTCCCATTACTGACAACTTGGCAAGAATAATGCCCAGACGGTAAGGATAGCCCTTCTCTTCTAAGAACGGAGGTTAGACTTACATAACGGTCGTTTACCAATCCGTACTTGGAAGTACTTAATTCAAATTCCTGGTCGTCCAAACGCGCGTTATCTTTGGCCCAAACGAAATCCAAATCTTTATCTAAGCCGTCATTGTCCCAAATTTTCAGGGTACAATTCAAATATTTCGCGCCATTTTCATCGATTCCTCGCTTCAAATCGAGTTTCAAAAACTGTCTAGTCTTATTAAAGCTACTACTTGTTTTCTCGGGAACCAAGGCTTCGTTATTAACAGTGCCATTGGAATCGCTTACGGTTAAGCTTTGTAACGTACCAGATTCTACAAATTCAGTTGTAATATCTTCGGATCGAACCGTAGTTAATATTAACATCAATCCGATTAATGTTAACCACATATTGAAATCTTATTTATTCGTTATATTTATAAACATTTGGACGGCGTAGTTTACGCGACTCTTTAAACAGGATGTCTGACGATAATATTCAAGGTTTATAGTCACGTGTGTTAGGTACGTCATTCAACTCTAAGAGAGCTTAGAAGTTCCAACGCGGGAGGTGGGAACCGTGGGACTGCGCAAAACTTTATCGACCGAATCCATCCATTCGGGCTATAGCTTTGAATGCTTTCAAAGCCTTAAACCCAACGGTGAACCTCCGTAAGATTACTAGAGATAAAGGCACTTAAGACTAACGAAGAATTCACATTTCAACCACGAATATTATATTCAATCGATGTTTTTTTTATTTTTCCCCGAATTCTTTTAATAAAAAATATGTGAAAATAATTTAACATAAATTATACTTGTTATATAAAAATATACACGTTTTTTTTCATAGGAGTTTCAATGGATTTGGGTCGAAATGATCGAATTTCATATGATCGATTGAGTTAAAAAACTAACCTAACCTAACCTAACCTAAATATTTCGATCATTTAATCCAAAAAACTGGTTTCGATCACTTAAAAGTCGATCAATTGGGACGATACCGTTTCAATGGTTGTTGCAATACTTTTACTTGCAGCCTTTAAATCAAGAGAAATAAACTGGCCACGATGTGGTCCTAATTTTAATAATTTGGACGAACACACTTTCATTGCGCAGTCTTTTCCGTGAAAGTACTTAGTTAAGAAAGTCCTAATATTAAAATTATCGTTAAATTCGTTCCAGAATCCAACTACGTATTCAACCAAAAAATATATATATTTTCGGCATTTTAATTTTGAATTTTCTTAAAAACGTGTTAACTCAGAGATGTAAAATTTTGAATATGGCTTTTTAATAGCATGAAAATACTAAAATACACCTTAGACTATATATTAAAAATTAAAATGGCGACAGGCACACTTTAAAAGAAGAACCTATGGAGAAACGTCCATTTCTGATTTTTGACTAGTGACAATGAAAGATCGAACTATCTAATGGCTTTGGAAATTCAATTACTGATTCTCGAAATGTCCCCTAAATCCCAGAATTACGTGTTTTTATCCCTTTAAGAATTCTAAATTAAATTTTTTTAATAAATTTGAACTGGTCATGGTTATAAGAGTACTTATAGTACAAGTACTTAATATCTTTACAATATTAAATGAGTGTATTAAGTTTCAGATACGAATCCATTGTTAGTAACACCTCCAGACGAGCTAGGCCTATCACTAGTTTCGTTACTTTGCGAACTTGACTGCTGATTTAATCGGATACCATTGGTAAGAATCATTTCTCTTATTTGGGAGTTAATAACCATGGTTGCCATTATACTGGCAGCCCTTTCGGTAGTGTTATTTACTGGTACAGCGTCACTATAAGCTGGCGGTGGTACGCCACGAATCTAAATTGAGTGGAACCAAAAACGAAACTAAGAAATAATAAAAATATATGACCATTATACGGAAAATACCGTTTGATCTTGTACGACCACTTCTTGGTAAGTAGG
The DNA here is from genome assembly GCA_963920705.1 of Odiellus spinosus. NCBI lineage: Eukaryota > Metazoa > Arthropoda > Arachnida > Opiliones > Phalangiidae > Odiellus > Odiellus spinosus. Next base: position 19,000,447 of record OY987229.1, on the reverse strand, counting down.
TGGTTTATCAACCATTCTCATGGCGGCAAGACCTTCTGATACGTTAAAGATATCATTAACGGGAAAATTAGAAAGATCACTACCACGTTGGCTGCTAAAATTGCTACCACGATGATCGGTGAAATTAGTGTCAATCGTTTCAATAGTGTCTCTTCGAGTGATAAACCGCCTTGAAATAGTTTAAACTTGTATAAGTATTGGCGTTTAATTATTTTGTAATTAAAAAAAAAACCTAACCTATTGCATAGGAACAGGGCGATTAAACCAAATACGGTGACCACGAAGCATGATAGCGCCACGATGGCTGCCTTGTATACATCTTTGTTTAAATTAGTAATTGGTACTAAAATTCACGTTTAGAAGAATACTGAAATTACTTTTACTATTTATCAACGTATGACGTCACTTTCTATTGTCCTTAAACCCCCTTAAAACACTGAGTAAGCAGTCAGATAGTCAAACAATACATATCCTTCAAATTAAGATTAGGCTTACAAGATAGAAAATGTTCAGAACATGTTAATATAATTAAGCAAAGCTTTAACGAGTTTTTTACTTGTGTGGTCATAAAAAAGATCTGATAATGATCTAAAATATGATATTTGCTTCACACTAACTGCTATCTATGGTAAGACACTTGGATACCGGACATTCACTTCCACAAACGTCCCTGATAACTTCAACTTTGTAAAGTATTTTTTTAAGGAATTCAGGAATTCAAGACCTGATAAAACCTCGTATCAGTAAACATGCAGAATCAGAATATGTTCGCCTACCATTAGGTCTGTTTGCGTGGCAGTAAATACTGCCCATATATTTAAGGGGCGAGTAACCCAGATTGCAACGACATTTTGATCGTACACTAAAAGTTTGGCAATGCGAATTATCGTCTTTGCATTGATCTGAAATTGTACAGTCTTCGCCATAACCGACAACTATAAATGTTTTATATTTGGATTAAATTTTCGTTCGATACCTTTACTTTGATAATTGCTAGGGCTGCCGCAATATTTTCAGTTCATATTATTTCATGATATCATTCCCTCTCAATATGGACCTGTTGCGCGACGCATGTCGAAGCATGGTGATCTTATCTTTATTATTGCGGCAAACCAGCAGTATCATGAACTCATTCAAGTACGTAAGATCCTTGGAATACAGCTTTAGAATCTGTTACAATCCTCTCCTACTTTGTAGCAAAAATTCGTCCGCTATTCGCTTTCTCAGATCTCTAAAAGCAGAGGGGCCCACTTTGGGTTTTATTTTGCTCCTGAGGCCCATTCTCTAAGCTAAGCCTTGCAATATCACGCTAATAGTTAACGGAATTTACTATTTTTGATTAAAAAGTTTTACGAATCTTTAACAAATATACTAGGCAGGGTTTAGAATATTTTTGTTCTTACGTTCATAAATGAGTTCTTGTTAATATATTTATAACATACTCGGGAAACACTTGGTTTGGAACATTACATAACCAGTTAGACACCCGCATTTGCCCCGATTATTGCAGCCAATACTATTGCCACAATCGAAGTCATATTCGCACAAATTGTTTATCTTATATTCTAAAACGTAATAAAGTTAATTATAGAGTTACGGATCAAACAAAGGCTTAATGATATTACCTAGAAAAACTCATAAAAACACACCACATCTCATGAAAACTCTCAAGCTACATAAATTATTATACTAAAATTTAAATTGATATTTGAGACGAAGAACGTCTTATTTTTAATCCATTTAAGTGATAAAATGATTTTGCTAGCCCATAAAAATCACAAAAGATTTGTGAACCTGAGTTTTAAAGTGTCTGGCCCCTCGGATACGAGGCAACCTTTGAATTTTGTTTTCGAGGTCCCTTTGAGTGGGTTTTGGGTACCCCTTTGAAATTTAAACCTAGGCTATTAGCTACCCATTCTATCCAATACCGCCGTCACTGAAAATCGACTGCAGGCGACCATATTTGCTGGGAAATTTTAGTTTAAAATATTTCGAAGATAACGATTTTTACTGTTTAGTTAATATTTTATAAATGGCATATATATTTGGAATATAATTCGATAATTGTGACAGTGTCACATTAATTGTCCGTATAATTTCAAGTTAAGTATAGTTTTTCAGTATACGATTAGTTTATCAGTAGTGGTAATCAAAAATAAAATTAAATTTCTGATATATTTTCGAAATTCCGAGTAATATTCATACGTTGCATTATGATAACAGTTATTTTGCGATCTACAAAATCTTGGGTTACTTATGAGCAAAATATGGTGTGCTTTTATATATTAGTCTCCTAGATAATACAAACCATTTTACCAATAGTTAAAGGGTCTTGCAGCACAATTCCAACCTTACAGGCGTAACTTCCACTAGGAAAAACATCGGTATTCTCATCGATTCTTAAAGTTGAGTGAATAAAACGAGTTTTGTTGTTGTATTGAATATCAATGATGTACCCTGGCGTATCTTTTAAATTACGATAATCTTTATACCAATCCACAGTCATATCGGGGGAAACTTTGGTGGCGTTACATTGAAGATATATTTGTTTTTTTACCAAATCTTTTTCCTTGGAAAAATAAATATCACCAGGTAAAAAAGGTAGTTCACTATTGGAGTTAGTCTTAGTTAATTCGGTGTTGGTGAAATTCCCTTGGATAATTAGTGGTAAACATACGATAACTAAATTAAATCGCGTGACGATAAACTTGGACTTCATATTTAAAACAATATCTAACTCTACTGGGGATATTACGAATAATAACGAATTTTAGTACCTGTAAATTTATTAATAGTTTTAATCAAATTAAGTTTTTGGCGAGTGCGAAGCAACTTCACGTTTATTCTTACGGAATTTGGTTTCCAAGAGATAGAAGTAATAATGGAAGATATCGGGTTTGTTACTTACTGTATTCACAAACTGATATTTTGAACAAGAGATAATAAGTACATTTTTATAGATAACTTATCACATCAAACGAATTTTTGCGATTAGAACTGAATACGCAATTTTGTATTAAAAATACCTATTGGTTCGATTAAGGCGTGGTTTAAATACGCTTTATTGTGTAAATGACGTATGACTTACGTCATTAACTATGAGAATGGTTAAGGCAAACGTGAACACGCCTTTCGATGAATTTAAGGATTGATCGTGACCTTTAAAGGATATTCTTCAATACTCTCCAAATTCTTGGTAATTTTTGCAATAGGGTTAAGTTTGGGATAAAGTAGGCGTATCCTGATCACACTGATTAATTAAACTCTTGTAATCATTGTAGTTATATTTTAAAGACAGTATTTGTCAACAATATTATTATAAATTTTTCATGATGGAATATTTACGAAATTAATTTAGTTGTATCAGAAGTATTATATGATAAGTAAGCCCCTTCAGTAAGTGGGAAACGTCTCGGGCGCTAGGGTGTGAAGCTAGGATACCTAATTTCTACTATTTCTGATTGTATATCCTTATTTTCATATAGTACAAGAGATTATCACTTTTTCCTTATCAATTACCGGAATTCTACCACAAATTTACCAATTGTCGTTTCTAGTAGTGTTTTCGCAATCGAGTACCAAGTATTTAGGCGTCCGATACTAACGTTAAACTTAATTGGCAAGTTATCAAAATGAGAAAAGCTAAAGCGAATTGATACATAATGTTAAACTGTCTTTGGGAAAAAAGTAGTTCATGCAAACCCTTAATTTTTTAAGTTTATTTTATAGTTATAAAAGGTTTCGTTATAACTCTATCGTAATTTTGTCAAATAGGATTATTGGCCAGTTTTTATCGTGATTTAGTTAAAATACGTGGCATAAACGTTTGCTTATTCAGAACGTTATGTTCAAATAAAAAAATTATAAAATAATGAAATGTTTGCGAGCAATTCGTGACAATCGCTTTTGTTCTAGTCACGAACGCCCAATTCACCAATATATAGAAGTACACTTATATATTATTGAACCTTATTGAACAAACAAAAAAATTTGATATAAAAAGAGCCGTGATTAAAGAAGAATTATTAATCATTTGAGAATAATTTTTGCAACATGGTTTCAAAAATATTTATCCTAGCTTTATGCGCCACATACGTCATTGCTGCCGACATAAACATTAAATGCGACAAACAGTTTTTGGATGAAGAAATTTGCGGAGATAAGGGTGGTAAGTGAAATAGTTAATAAAAAGATAATTAGTATTTTAAATTATTTCAAATAGTTATTGACTTAATATTTAGTTTAATAATTAAAGCCCCAATTAATTCAAATTATCCCCAATTATCTAGATAAAACAATAGCGGCTTTAGACGAAAAATGCAAGGGTGTAAGTTTCCCCAAAAATAAATAATATATTTTTATTGTAAATTTAAGATAAAATTCAAAATTAAATTTTGAAAACTATTTTAGGAAATGGAAAAACTTACTAGCAAACGTGAAAAATTCTGCGAAGACTACAAGGTAACTAATTTCATGATAATAATTAATATATTCATTTATAATGATTTAAATTTTATCTTAATTATTAATTAATTAAAAATTAACTTTATTATAGGAAAAAGGTGTTGATGAGGTTTGTATTTATGTTCTAATGGAATTTATATATCGGTTAAATTAAATTTTAATTTAATTATTTTTCATTCAGGCTTGCGAAGATGTTGGAAACGTAAGAAATTAAATTTAAATTATCGGTGACTTTCCTGAATTAAAAACGTATATTTTTTTATCAAAAAAACAACAGGCTTTGAAAGAAATGAAACCAGAAGAAAAGGCAGATGTTAAAGTAATATATTTAAAACTAATTACGATATAAAATTAGTTAAACCTAATGACTGATTTTTAATTTCATTTCCATCCAGAGATGTTTCGGAACAGCTTACAAGGTGGCGCATGGCAAAAAATTTGGAGAATAAAAACAAATTTATGTATATTTTCTACAAATATGAACGATAAATAAAAATAAAAGTCATTAAACCAAATCAATTAGCGGATTAATGAACTGTATTATATTGTAATAATTATAGAAAAAAATTTATATGTTCCGTATTTACTATTATGGGAATATTTTCTAAATTATACTGGGCTGCAGCTTAAATAGTATGACACGCAATCACATAATTTATCCTAGCAGGGGCATATGATTAAATAATAGATTAATTGTTAATTCGGAATACGCATCAGCACGATGATTCAGCTTACGTTACGATGAATTAAATTTCCAAAAGCAATCATACGGGGCATGAGCCATTACATCTCCAAAAATAAAATCAATTATATTTGATCATTTGTAAGACCATAAAAATATTTTAAGTATGAGAGTGTACCTAGCATAAATGGAGAATGAAACCTAACAGCAAAAGGCCTAGTCCGCTAGTAAAAAATAAACAAACAAATATTAAATAGGCTTAGCTGAATTCATGGAGATCCTGAATTTCTTCGTATTGATAGGTCATCGACCAATCAGATCTCAGTGAGACTTCCAATAAAATTTGATTGGTCGCTGACTCATCAATGGGAAGAAATTCAGGATCTCCATGAATTCAGCTAAGCCTATTTTCCAGGTAAGTTTTAAATTTATTTCAAGTTTAATATTTGTTTGTCTTCAGATTATTTCTAAAACCTCTACGTCTGAAGTGTGGAAATTCCTGTGAGGTCTATGAAGCGCCACATACAAGAGCCGCGTTCATACTAGGCCTGAATCGATTTAAATCGTTTCAAAACTTCAGTCGTGTGAACAGGAAACTGCCTTTTATGAAATTGATTTGATTCGATTTCTCGAAGCTGCTTCGGTAACCAATTTCATACCGATTCAGTTTCAACAACCGATAGATGAAGTTACAATAAATAGATTTATAAAGATAATGCGTGAACACGTGCCGGTTAAAACGAATCCTGGCGATTTGGATATCGGTTTGATTTTACCGTTTCAAATCGATTGTGAGATGCTAGTGTGACCGTAGCTAAAGTGACATACTTACGAAGTATAGCCATGATATAAATCTAATTTCATAATTTACAATTCTCACGCATAAAATACATTGAGCTCTATTTGCGAAATCTTTGCAAATATCGCAATGTCGTTAGTAATTTCAATTCAATTTAATTTAAAAAATTCACGAAGAAAAACTAGTATATAAAGATATGAAAGTTTTAAAGCATCTACTCGAGTTTTAAACTGTAAAATCATGAACGCAAAATTATTTTTCGCAGCTTTGGCGGCTGTATGCGTTGTCTCTCTAGCTTTTGATAAGATGCCCACAATAAACGATAACTTTATGAAAGAAGAAGTTTGTGGTGATAAAGGAGGTAAGTAACGTAAACGCGATTAATCTCAAATTCACAATGCCACGGAAATTAATTTAATAACTGAAATATACAAAATTAGGGATAAAATCAGAAGCCGATGAAACCCTCCTTTGAAGTCTATTACTCCCGGGTCTTGTCTACCCCTCCCTGTATGGGTTATTCTCAAAAGGCGCGATTCGTACGCCTCCTAACGGTAGATGTTTTCGGAGCGGGAGCTCGTCGAGCGAATATCTCTAGCAGCCTTGGAGTTCGTCCAAAAAACGTCGTCGTTTGTGGAGAGAGAGAATTTCCAATTTTCCGTAGACAGTAGGGATGCAGTAGGACCCCTTCTAACTCGTAAAATTGGGAATTTTACCCATACAGAGAGGAGCGCTATATGGAACATTGGAGTAGTAGACTTCAAAGGAGGGTTTCATCGGCTTCTGATAAAATTTAATATTAGCTAGTTGATCAAAATTTAAAATGGCTTTGGTCCACTTTTGTGAATTTAGTACAATTCTGAAGGAAATTTCCAAATTGGACTATTTTTGATCAAATTAAAAATATTTTCGTTCGTTATTCACTATGGGAGCGCATTGTGATTAAAAGTAATACCGACGTCACGCGTATGGAAAAATATAGCCTAGCGATTTTTTCAAATTTCTGAAAATTAAGTTAGCGAGCTAGAGGAGAGATCTAGACAACAAGTTGCGTGTCTAGTTTAAAAACTGATTTAGATAGCTTAATATTGGTTAGAAAATTTATATACTAGTGGATTAGGTCTATTTAAACTTTAAGCAAAGAATAGAAAATCATTTTCTTCTTAATTATTTCAGCAAAAACCTTAGCAGCATTGGAAGGAGACTGCGCAAAAGTAATTACTTCCCTTTTCCTCTCATCAGTTCCTATTTTGGAATTATGTTTTGTGGGCAACCGGCCTAATTCTAGATCATAACTTAATGCGAAATTTAATCCAATAATAGGAAATGGATAAGCTTGTGAAAAAACGGGAAGAGATCTGCAAGATATATGCCGTAAGTTAGGGGCAATGAGTTGACGTATGGGTTTATTATCATTATAATATTATTAATCTAAAATTTTCTTTATTCTAGGAAGGAGGTTTAGAAAAGGTAAGTTTCAATTAAAAATAATTTAAATTTAAAAAATATATATTCGCCCTTATCGTAATTAAATATTATTTTAGGCTCAGGAAGAGTTGGGCAACGTAAGTTTTTCGTAACCAAACCATGTTTAAATTTAATAATATAGTAACTAAACCGTATTTAATTTTAACGCAGTGCGTGAAAGCGATGTCTGATCAAGAAAAGAAGGACTTAGGCGTAAGTTGAAAGTTTAATTCATCACTGATTTTTTGATTTTTTTCCTAATTAATATTATATTTTCAGAAATGTTTGGGAGAAGCCTACAAAAAGGCTCACGGCAAAGCTTACGAAGATAAAGCGTAACATCATTATAATAAAAAAAAGTTTGAAATATCAAAATCCTAATAAATATTTAAAATAAATAAATTTCAAAGCAAAGTTTTAATTTATAATATTAAAGAATGTCTAATACTAAAGGTTTGGCCTAACAAAACGTTAGCCTTAAACCGAAGGATAGAATTCTAGTTTTCGCTCTAAATTTAGTATTATTCATACTATTTCCGGTTTGTGAGTAGGCTTCAGTATGATAATACGCGGGAAATAGGATGGTAAATACTACGGGAGAACTCAAAATCTCTAACCTTCAAAAACTCTTATTTCTAACTAACTTCCAAGGTTTTAAGCATCAAAAACCGGCATATTCTTTTAATGTTAGGACATTACAACTGCTGTTGAAGGCTGAAATAATATGATTGGTTCGATTTTTTATACACTTTTTTTCAAATTTTACCAAACTTCAGAAATTAATTTAAATATCAAAAACGTGTCTAAATATTTCGAAAAAAAATTCAAAAGCTGCTCCATTTTTAGCTTCCCTTTAAGTGTGATAATTATTACAAGATCTTTGAAGCGCCCCCTACATGTTATGTTCCGAAATAACTCCATACAAAGTATCATACTTATGGGGTATAGACATTTGTTATACATTATCTAATTTCTAAATGAACAACTCACACGCATGCATTATATCGAGTTCTATTTGCGTAGTCTTTGCAAATATTCAATCGTGATATCGTTATTTTGTTTAAATTAATTGGAGTAATTCACGCAACCGAATTAGTATATAAAGAGATTACAATCATCGTATCTTTTCAATTATTAAAAGGAAGCTTTAACACTCGCGCCAGTTCTAAGAAAACTGTAAAATCATGAATGTAAAACTATTTTTCGCAGCTTTGGCGGCTGTATGCGCCGTCTCTCTAGCCCTTGAAAGGATGCCCACAATAGACGATAACTTTATGAAAGGAGAAGTTTGCGGTGAAAAAGGAGGTAAGTGTCGTTAACGCGATTAATCTCGCAATTTTATAATGCAACGGAAATTAATTTAAGACCCAGATCTATTATTTTTTTCACCAATCTGTTTAATTTTAAACTTACGAATGCATTTTTTAACTGCAAATTATTAAAGATAAACTAAAAGAGTTATTTTCTATTGGTCCCTCAATTAAAACTAGGACAATTATAAATTGACACGTATATTAATAAATAAAGATGAATAACGAGATCTGGCGTTCATTAGCGTCCTTTAAGGGCAAACAGCGGCAAACGTTGTAATTAACAAAGTCACGAGTGCGTCTGCCTATTCTCTAACCATAGTCGCAGCGCACGTGATTGTTAGTTACTAAGTTACTACTTTTGCCTCCACTGTTTGCCATTAGAGGACGATTATGAACCTCAGGTTTAGTTATATTCATCTTCATCTAAAGAGTTCTTGACAAACCCTTTACACTTTAAGTCCCGCATGATACAAATAAGCAACCGTTTTCCCCGCTCTGTAAAAAGATTTGGGGTTTTCGACAAACTGAAGGCCGTGCCAAGCTGTTAAACAAAATTCATTACGCTTGACTTCATTTTAAAGCCTTTAAAGAAAAACTACGGAAAAACTAAATATTTTTCTTTTTGTTTTAGCACAAACCTTAGCCGCCATGGAAGGAGTCTGCAAAGAAGTAATTAATTCATTTCCACGGCATTGTCATTTAGGACTAATTTTATCGCGTAGCTGGTCTAATTTCGTACGAAATTTAATCCAATTATAGGAAATGGTTGGTCTTACGGGAAAAAGGGACGACATCTGCAAGGCGTATAACGTAAGTTATAGGCAAAGAGTTGCCGTACCGTGGTTTTACGGTAATACGGGTTACTATCATACATTTAAGCGTTTTAAATCTATTCGGAGAGAAACCGTTTTGAACCGTGTTGGAAAGGTTAAATTATAATATTTTTAGGGTCACACGTGTAGATTTTTCTCGAAGAGTTGATTTAAACATTCGAAACGGTTTGAAAAAGGTTTCAAAGAGTCAAGTGTAAACGTATCTAAAGGGAGGTGTAGAAATAAATTATGTCAAAATGAATTATTAATTAATATTCGAATTCAAAACAGTTATACGGTTAGATACAGTAGGGTTGGTTAAGGTTAGGTTACGTTTCTATCCAACAAAATACAAATCCCTCCAATAAGAAATGGTTTCGCGTCCCAAACCTTTGGCAGTTTCGTGCTCACAATTTCATTAATTAATTAAAACACGTTAAAATGAAAGGGCCGAAACTACCATCTTACCAAGATCGCTAATAATTTCTAATAATTATTATTAATATTTAGGCCTAATTAAATTATATATTTTTCTTCTAGGATGGAAAAGACGACGGTTTAGGAAAGGTAAGTTGTAAATTAAAATTTTAAAATATAATATTATATACCGTAATCATAATTAAATATTACTTTAGGCTCAGGAAGAGATCGGCAAGGTAAGATTCTTCGTATTCAACTCATTTAAATTGCTATTTCTATTATAATATTAGTAACCATACCATTTATAGTAATACTAGTAACCAAGTATACAGTCGCTAAACTATAACTTAAACCACCAACTTCTTAGGCAACCGTTCCACTGGCTTACCAACTGCGAGCTGTCAAAGCTATTATCTTAATCTTAGTCTATGCTTAACGTCAATTACGGAGAAATCACTGATTGCTCTATTCGGACGCTGAATTACGTTAAAACTCCGTTATTAAGAGGTTCTACTAGCTTCGGTGGCACAGTTAGAAAGAGCGTGGAATGGTTAACTAAGAAATAGGTGGTTGAAATCCACCCCAAAGTGATTATCGTCTTTCCGTCGTATCGGTAACAAATTTACTTTTTCTAAGAGTAACCCCGTATTAAATTTTAAAGGAAATAAAAAAACCATACCTTATTTTTAATTAATAATAATAATAAGAGTTTTCATACCATTTTTAATTTAATTAATGGCAAGCCTATAATATTAAATTACGATTATATTATCCTTAATTATCTTAAAATAGATTGTGAAAGCGATGTCTGATAAAGAAAAGAAGGACATAGGCGTAAGTTGCGAGTTAAATTCATCACTAATTTCTTTCCTAATCAATTTATTTAAAATGTTTTCAGAAATGCTTGTGCGAAGCCTACGAAAAGGCCCACGGCGCACCATTTGAACACTGTGTCAAAAAAGAATAGTAACCTTATTCTGATCAAATATCTTTGTAATATTAAAAAAAAAAAATCCTAATAAAAACTAAGAAATAAATTAATTTTAAAGCATATATCGTAATTAAGTTTCAATTTGTAATTTTCATGAAATTAATGTTTCACCTAATGCTAACAAAATGTTCGCCTTCTTTAGCGTGAAGCCTTAAACATTACATTAAATGGAAACTTAGAACTAAAAAAGGAACAGCTTTTGAAATTATTTTTGGAATCGTGTGCTTAAAACAAAACCTATTTGAGAATTGCATCAAACACCGACAGTGTTAATTAACCACGAAATACTTCTTGATATTTTAAATTCATTTGGAATGGAAACTGTTGCTTTGGAATGACTTAGAGGGAAATTCCAACCCTCTGTATGTCGGCTTATAAACTTGAAGGATGATTTACTTGTGCTTCTACATAATGCATAAATATTACAGTAAATTTTTGATTTCGCAAGAATTTTCTATAACAACGTTACGGCATCCAATCTAAATAAGTTACAAGTTTTTGGAAAACAATTGTGCTAGAGCTGCTATACTAAAACGCCCTGGCACATGTTCCATAAATACTGCTAGTGTTAATAAACTTGGTTGGCAAAGGTATCATTGAGACACTAATTTTAACTCGAAAAATTTAAAACAAAAACTATTCTCCATATATTTCCGAAATACCAGCCAGCGTTAATCTTTGTTTCGATAAATATCCAATGAAAGTAACCCTTATGTAGTGTTGAATTTTTATATTGTATAATTGTGAGATTATTTATTCGTTTTATTAAAATACGGCAAATACGTCAATTTGACATCTGTTGCTGCCAGATACCTTTGCCGTTTTTTTTACAGCAAAAAACATTCATTCAGCGTAGTTGTAACGCGAACTTTGCATCTCGAGCTAAATTACAAACGAATTGGTTAGACTTAGCTAAGTTTATCCGAAAGAATAATAAAATCCTTATTAATTACACTAATCTTTCGAGTTTCGACTTTATCCTTTCGACAACTTGACAATTTTCAGGCATAAATTTTAACGACTTCTATTTGCGTAGTCTTTGAAATTATTTGATCGTGATATCGTTATTTTACCTAAATTAATTGGAGTAATTCACCCAACCAAACTAGTATATAAAGATATTATAATCGTCACGTTTTTTTCAAAGATTAAAGGACGCTTGTCACTCGCGCGAGTTCTAAACTGTAAAATCATGAATGCAAGAATATTTTTGGCAACTTTGGCTGCTGTAGCTGTATGCCAAGTGGTTCAACTTCCCACAATGGACGATAAATTTTTCAAAGCAGCTTGCGGCGGAATAGGACGTAAGTGACGTTAAGGCAATTAATAAATCTCAAATTCAAAATTAATTTAATAAAAAGTAGCTATAGATCCAATTAAATCTACAACTTCTTTTTTCAAATGTCCATATTAAAATCCCATAGAGTTGATAGCCTAACCTAACTTATTAATATATAAAAAATGGTTTCGCCCTAAAATTATTCTTGACCTTATTACCTAGTACTATAATCGCTCCTAAACTAGGACTATTTACAATTTACGCAATAGATAAAGATGAATAACAAAACCTGGCGTTCATAACCTTCCTCTAACGGCAAACAGTGGCAATTAAGAGTAAGAACTAACAAAATCACATACGCATTTCCCTAAATTATCTACTAGAAGCAGCTACTTTTTATTTTGTTACTTACTACTTTTGTCACTGTTTGCCGTTAGAGGACGCTTATAAGCCCTAGGTTTAGTTATTCATCTTTATCTATCTTTAATTGCATTGGTAAAACCAAGGATACACACCCATTTAAGCAAAAGTTAAACACAAATGATGGCTTCTGTTTCAGAAAAAACCTTAACCGCTTTGGAAGGAGAATGTGCAAACGTAATTAATTCACTTTCCACGGCAGCAGTGCCATTTGGAAATAGTTTTATCGCGTAACGGCCGGGCTTAAATTAATACGAAATTTATTGCAATTATAGGAAAGGGAAAGGCTTGATGGAATAAGGGAAGATATCTGCGACTTATATAACGTAAGTTATCTTAGGCAATTGATCATCGTGAGATTAAAGAGAATGCAACGTAAAAACAAGCGATTTTTATCGATTCATTATGGTTTAAATAGGACTAATCCACCAGTAAAAAATTTGATATTATAGAAATAAACTTAAACTTACCAGAAAATAGGCTTACCAGAATCCATGGAGACCCTGCATTCCCCATATAAGAGGCATCGATCATTGTCATTGGTCGATAGTCCTTATATGGGGAGTTCAGGTGATCTCCATGAATACAGCTAAGCCTATTTTTCGGGTAAGTTTTAAATTTATTTCTAGGATTATCCTTATTTAAACGATAAGGAATCGATAAAAAACAGTTGTTAGGTTTCAATCTGCCTTTAAGCGTTTTAAACTGATTTTGACTGTAGGAAGGTGGAGATAACGACGCAGTCAAAATTAATCATTAACAAAGATAATTGTTGAATCCAGGTAGAGTTGGGTTTAGTTATCCACGCCCTCCCCCCAAAAAATACCAATTGTTAACGTTCCAAACCTTTGACGGCATCATACTCCCCATTTAATTCACATTTAGAAAATCCTAAAACCGTTTTGAAGTACGAACTAGGTGGCCGAAACGACCAAGATCGCTAACATATTAATTAAATAGCCATTGTAATATATTAATTAAATTTTATATTTATCTTCTAGGATGGAAAAGGCGACGGTTTAGAAAAGGTAAGTTGTAAATTGTAAAATATTATATTGTATACCGTAATCATAATTAATTATTATTTTAGGCTCAGAAAAAGATCGAAACGGTGAGATTCTTCGTAATTAACTCATTCATTACAATTAGTAACCATATCATTTTATTTATTTCTATGAGTGACTCAATATATTTAATTTGAAAGATAGTCAACCATCCTATTTTTAATAATAATAAGAATAATAGATGATATTATAAAAGAGGAGGAGCTTATGGCATGTTGCCGTCGACGTCATCAGCTACGTATTCGCTTGTAAAGCTCTAGCGCATGAGAGCACCGAGCATTTCTTAAGCTTATTTTTTTCTATATCCAGGTGTCAGCTCTCTCTCCCCTGGAGCGCGTGCACGGTCGCTCTCTTGTTAATGGTTCAAAGAAGCTTCCCCTATCATAGTAGTGGTGACCACTTTCTCTGATTTTATTATCTTTTTACCAGAAGCCCTCCTTTGAAGTCTACTACTCTAATGTTCCATATAGCGCTCCTCTCTGTATGGGTAAAATTCCCAATTTTACGAGATCGGAGGGGTCCTACTTCATACCCCCGTCTACGGAAAATTGGAAATTCTCTCTCTCCACAAACGACGACGTTTTTTTTGACGAACTCCAAGGCTGCTAGAGATATTCGCTCGACGAACTCCCGCTCCGAAAATATCTACCGTTAGGAGGCGTACGAATCGCGCTTTTTGAAACTAACCCATACAGAGAGGGGTAAACAAGACCCGGGAGTAATAGACTTCAAAGGAGGGTTTCATCGGCTTCTGTTTTTACGCAATTGAAGTCGGCGAACATCTGCAGCAGTACCGCTGCTGGTCAATAAACCTAACAAAAGAGCGACCATGCACGCACTCCAGGGGTGGTCAATAGGCTTAGAGAAGTGGGCATGAAATTTTATCTGGTCACGTGATTTCGTGACGTAGTTAGCAACATTCGAACAAGACCTCGCACCCACAACTTCTTTTATAATATCATCTATTACCATACCATTTTCTAATTTAAATGATAAGCCTATAATATTGAATTACGATTATCCCTATCTTTACGCAGATTCTGAAATCGATGCCTGATGTACAAAAGACGGTCATATTCGTAAGTTGCGAGTTAAATTCATCATTAATTTTTTTTTTTCTTAATCAATATAAAAAAATTTCAGAAATGCTTGAGAGAAGCCTACAAAAACGTAATCGGCGTAACCATATTCTGATAAAAATTGTTTTTGTAGTATTCACTTAAATCCTAATGAAGATTTAAAAAATTTAATTTAAAAGCGTATCATTAAGTTTCATTTATTAATATCAAAAACCTATCACTTTATTCCATTAAAGTAAACAACGCCTCGTAGCTTAATACTATCAGCAAAGGGCCAGGTCATAACCCACCATTTAAAATTGACTAAAAAAGCCACCACCCCTGTCTGGCTCAATTGATTTGGACTCTTCCTCGACATTTGGCTTTATTGTTTTCCCTCCCAACTAGGGGAGAGGTATGCTGAAAAGCAAACTTGAAGGGGATTTAAGGGTCTTAACTAATCAAAAGATTAACAATTTTTTTGATAAGTCAATAATTATATCTAAAAGTCAATTTTTTTAAACCCCGTGAATTTATATTGCTGCCCTCTATCTTTGACTCTACTAAGTCGATTACTTAATAGAGTATATATTAGCATTACCGAAAGCCGAAGGCTGAAATCAGTTACGTAATCGGTGCATACTTGTACGGAAGCGGTAATTAACCTCTCGTTCTAAACTTAAGTACAGATAAAGTAGAAATTATGTTTGCTTATGGTATTTAAAAAGAAACTATTTTAAACGAGATGTTTAAAGCCGAGGCCCTTACGTCAGTCGTTCGTTAGTTTTTGGAAAAACCTATTTTTTTTTAAATTTCTACAGATATTTCGAAATAATAGTTTGGGGAAAAATATGTATATTGCCTGGTCTAATATTTACTCTTGTTGATATATCGGTATTAAAACGAGTTCGTATAATCAAGGTGGTTAAATAATTGCTCTTAGAAAGGCATAAAGTAATGCTCAAAAGCAGATAAAAAATGGCTATATTTAAATGTCAACAATATAACGATACACGTGTACGAAACGGATGTATGTTTAAAGGGAGAATGCAACCTAACGAGGTATTTTGGAATGATTCCTTATCGTTTAAATAGGCCTAACCCACCATTAAAAAGGTTTTTAGAAAAAAATATTAAACTAGAAATAAATTTAAAACTTTCCCGTAAAATAGGCTTAGTTGGATTCGTGTAGATTATGAATTAATTCGCATTAATGGGTCATTGACCAATGATCAAAGGCCCGCCGTTAAGGCGAGATTTCCATGAAACTACCAGAAACATTTGATTGGTCGCTGAATCTTCAATGCAAAGTAATTCAGGATTTTCAGGAACCAAGCTAAGTTTTAAATTTATTTCTAGTTTAATTTTTTTACTGGTGGATTGCCTTTTTAATCGATAAGGAATCGATAAATAAAAACTTGATAGGTTACATCCCCCCTTTAATATTATATTTTGAAATTTTCGTCTTTATTATAGAGCTAAAAATCTTAATTGTCTTTGGATGGATTTTTCAAATTGACTAATTACCCCAAAGTAGCGCACTTGAGCAGAGAAATTTTGGTTTTGCGAAAAATTGGTAAGATAACTTTTACCACAGAAAAGATTTTGTTTTGCTTTTTGCTTTTCGAGGTGAAACTGCCTAGCAAGAATTAGCCAATAAAAGAAAGAGCCCGCATTTACAAACATAGGCAACTGATTTTTTAAACCGAAGAGAAACACTATAGCTAAAGCAAACGACCATTCAGCGCGTTCGGTACAGCTAGGAGAGTTCGACATTTTTCGTTTATAACATTTAAAATATTTTACGTAAACATGTTTATCATCGTTAGCTATAAATATTTTATTATTACTTTTTCCCAAAAACCTTGGCTACTATCTTAATTAAAAGAGTGAAGGCTGGGCCTCAAAATTAAAATTACGCAAATTTCATGAAAATTTATAGCTCATGAATATTAATCTATACACAAATAGATTTAAAGGGTTATGGTAGATGAAGAAAGTGGCCGGAATTCAAAGATAAATTCATACTTAATAAAGTAATGAGGGTGAAGATTTTTCATTTTGCCACACGTAAGAACTAATATCAATCCATGGATATAACAATAACCCCAAGTTGTTACTTAATACTTTCATTGATTTTTGCGTCTGAGACGTTCGGTAAAGAAACATAAGAGTAGGAATAATAAATATAAATTCGCCTACCTTAATTTGGAGTCCTTCCATACTTGTTATCGACAATTCTTCGTTGATGTTTAGAAGCTCTTTTGTTCACTTAAACGTCTTTTGCGTATATTTCATAGTAATCTCTGCAATAAAAAACAAAAATTTGCTTCATAAATATTTTGAGCCCTAATGAGTTTTGCAAATGCAATACAAATACGTTTCAAATTTTGCTTGAGAGAACCCGAAAATTAAAAGTCTAGTTTAAAACAAATGTGAAGATGTCACCATTTCTTGTCACACATTCCAAACAACACACCTCTAAGTTGACGTGTTTTTAAGAAACATAAAAATTAAAATGACTAAAAATATTTTTTCCCGCTTGACGAAGTTTTATTTTGGAACATAATTAACGTTGGAACATAATTAAGTTTTATTCAATAGGTAGGAATTTCTGGATCAAGTGATTTCACGAAAAATATCACTAGAAAAACAACCTTATGTGCCAGAACGCGATAGAATTAGATACATATGTTCTATAAAATATGCGATGACGTAGTATAAATATTCGTATAAATTTTTAGTAGTATTTTAACGATCTTTCTATAAATTCAACTCAAACTTAATTTGGAGAGAAGAATCAAGGCTTCAAATTTAAATTGAGCGAAATTCTGGGCTCGATCGTCATTCGTGAATCTTGAAAAAATTCAAGAGTGTACTATATTTATTTTTCCTAGTACCACTATATTCAAATTTCACTATCTAAAGGGCTAGTATCTCATGATTTGAGCAGGTTTTTATTTTATTCTACGTAATGTCCAATCCGATCGATGTTCATTAAGCGGAAATTCCGTCGAGCTAGGCGGAAATAATTTACCGTTGAGCCAATTCAGCGGTTTTAAGTGAGAATCAAGCTAAATATTTAACACTTTTTCCCTTTAAACAAACTGTATCAAATTATATGAATATATGTATTCGCGTCAATTTCAATAGACACCTAAAGTGAAATTTCTAAAGAATAATTTTCTTTGTTTGTTAAAACTTGCGAGATTTACAACACAAAAGACTTTTATAATATTGTCGTCAGTCAATGTTTAAACAGATAAAATCCAAAATTAATTGTTCACATTAAAGTACACTATAGAAGAAATTAATATAAATACGTTAGGCCGAAACTGAAATCTTCACAAACTTAAATTAAAAATCCAGTAAAAATGAACGCTTTGAACTATTCTTTCATTGTTACCATTTTGATCATAGGTGCTTTTGTGGCCCAAATTAAGAACGAAGAACATAAATGTACCACTGAACATTTAAATAAGATTTGCATTGCCAATTCTGGTAAGTTTAAAACTATAATTAATTATTCTAGTATGTTAATCTAATTTTAAACAGGCGATGTTTTGAATAAGAAATTAAGTTCAAAACCACAGGAATGTCAAACGGTAAGGTACAACCTTTGAC
This sequence comes from Odiellus spinosus, assembly GCA_963920705.1. Classification (NCBI taxonomy): domain Eukaryota; kingdom Metazoa; phylum Arthropoda; class Arachnida; order Opiliones; family Phalangiidae; genus Odiellus; species Odiellus spinosus. Next base: position 18,982,054 of record OY987229.1, on the reverse strand, counting down.
CTTTCATTATAATATTATCGAACAGTATTTAATTGCAAATTTGATAAATTCTAGGCATTCCAGCCATTGATTAACGAAAAAATTGAAATTTGCAAAAATTTCAACGTAAGATTTTAATTTTATTTAACGAGTTATATTTTTATTCAACCTCAGTTGCCAGTAAATGCAAAGCTAAGTTGCCCGCTATATCCATAGTCTGTTTATTTGGAAATGTATGAAGCCTAGCTTTGCCAATAATGTATGACAAATAGAAGGTGGGATAGATTATGGTATTTCACCTGAACTTGGTAATATTCGTAAAGTTAGAGTTCCTATGTTTCAAATGAATTAAAATAAAGAGATAAGGGGTAGCCTAGCTTTGCGCGTGCTGTAATCTCGTGATATGGTATTGACTAAATTTTCACGTATTACAAATTGAGTTTAATTTGATTTATTAATTTTAGACTAACAATGATACCACAGCGGTAAGTCGAATTAATAATTAAATATCGAAAACATAATTAATTTTAGCCACTGTAACTAATTGCTTTAAAAACCCAATCTTTAGGCTTGCAATAAATTCGAAGAGGTAAGTTTAACCACATAAGTGCTCCTAATATTCCTTTTTTTGTTGCTCGCTAAAATTCTTAAATAAAAAACGCGAGCTACTGAAAACTAAGAGTTTAAATAACTGAATTAAAAATTTATTTTAAAAAGCACAAGAAAAAGGTTCATGTTCTACGTAAAGACCAGAAATTATGGGTAAATATTAATATGAATTATGTATGATTAGTTAAATATAATTATAGAAATTATCTTCTATTTCACAGTCATTGTGTATGTGATGAAAAAACCCAATTAACGATGTACGTCCCATGGAATGTTTAATTAAAACACATGTTCAAATAAAACCACGTTATTAAGTTATTAATTATTCAGTATTCGGAGGAAATTTGTACCATCTGGAGTAACTAAAAAGATATTCTTTATACTCTTAGGTGTAATTAAACGTGAAAAATATTAATGTCACGTAATTTCAATTTCGTAATCTATAAATTAAACAGAAAGATGCTCGCTAATTATTTGATCAACCGCTTTTTTTTTAATTAATAACCATCTTTCAATGTTAATGGTTATGGAACGTGCCGAAGATGAATGTCAAAATGTGTTTAAAAGGAACTGTCGAGCTCTGAAAAGTCCTCTTCGTATTTTAGAAGTAACTTAGCAAGTAACTATGAAGTCTGTTCTAATTATTGCCGCCATTACTGCCATTCTGGCAATTACCGAGGCTAGGAGGAACGATAATAATAACTCCGGTCAAAACGGACAATACGATCCGAATAGTCAATACGGTCAAAATGGTCAAACTAATCAGTATGGTCAAAATGGTCAAAATAATCAATATGGGCAAAATGGTCAAAATGGTCAAAATCGCCAAACTGGTCGAAGAAGAGGCGGTGGCCAAAATGGCTCAAATAGGGGTAGTGGTCAAAATGTCAACGGTAAATGGAATAATCAGAAAATGATAGAGAAAGTGTGTAGTAAGTATTTTAATTAGTTTAATTATGATAAAAACTTTGATAGGGCTTATCAAAAAATGAAAGATTTTAAGATTAAAATTTCTATATGATGTCATCTTAGAATATTCTTCGGAATATGGAAAATATTTAAATTAAATTTTTAGTTTAAATGCAATTCAATTATTTAATTTAATATCGGAATATATTATCTTAAACATACAAAAGTTTTTAAAATATTTTTCAAAAACTTATTCTTTCCTGACGTCATTAAAGATATGTTTTTATGAATTATGGTCTCGTTTTGAAAGTTTAGATAAAATCCTTCTTAATTCTACATAATTGTATCAGCATTTTTTTCTTAAAATATTAAAATATTTTAGATGCGCTACAAGGAAAAATTCTGCCGATTAACTGTCAATCCCAAACGGTAAGATTTTAATTAGTAAAGTTACGTTATAGTTAATTAATAATCGCAGTAAAGGATTTTCACCACTCTAAACATATTTTAAAGAACGTTGTTTAATTACCCAGCAAATATCAAAATTACCAAAAAATTAAGTTTAATTTAAACTGAATTTTTTTAGGCCCTGTCTCAAGCGTTTACAACCACACAGACCATTTGTAATCAATATAGAGTAAGTCTTTCTTGCGAAATTACATAAAGAGCACACCTGTAAAAGTATTCTAGTATTCACGCACCAAAATTGAGGGCATAAGCTGCAATTAAGGGGAAAAGTTATAGGTTTAATTCCTAGAAAACGCCTGTAAAAGTGTTTCAGCCGTAGCGCTTCACAGTTCAGGGCAAAGCCACACTTTAGGGGACAAAAAAAACGAAATTTGGTTTAATTTTTTTGTTGATTATTTTGATTAAACTAATTTAAAATTTTAATTTCGTAGACTGACCAAAACATTAACACGGTAAGTTGAAATTATTAATTCTTATTAAAATGAATTAAGGATAATTAATAATTGTTAATAATGTAAATGTTTCTTTTTGTATAAAAGGCTACAACCAGTTTCGAAAACCAGGTTCGTATACGCGATCTTTAAGTTTTAATGATTAAATTGGTTTTAATTTCGATGAAACGACAGGTTATACAACCATTGCGGAGCAGTCTACAAAATCTTCTTGCAAACGAGGTTAGATTAAATATCTAATTGTTATTTTAATTATTCAGAATTAAGTAATATTTAATTCTGTTTGTAGGCGGCGATAACCTGCCTTAGAGACATAGGAGCTGAACTCCGTGGACAGTAACTTGCTTGCATTTAAGAAATGAATAAAGTTAATAGTTAACTAAATCAAACAATGTGTGTATTGATTTTTCCTACAGTATTGAAACTCTTATATTTCATATACCATTTAAAATTTAATTTTAAACTTAACTAAGCCTAAAATATAATTTCAATGCATAAATATTTCTATAATTAAGCAGATATTTCATTTAATTTATTTTAATTTAGCCTCACTAATTGTTTTTTTAAAGAGAAGATTTTTAAAATTATTAAAGTAAAATTATTAAAGTAAAAAAATTAAAATAATTACTAAAGTTTAGTTAAGTTTGAAGTTTAGTGAAGTATAAAATTAGACCAATCAAAAGAACCCAAATATTTTAGTCTAAAAAAGGTTTCAGTACTAGATCTAGTGTGAATATGTAAATCAAACTTTCTGTGAAGTGTGGAAATCTATAATTTTCTGTCATATCTCAAATAACTCTTTAATTTATGTAAACCTAAATCTCAAAATCTTTCTGCGAATTCATACATGTAAAAATACTCCCCTATCGTGTGCTCCTCATTAAAATTTACCCCATTATAATTTTGTTTCGCAAATAAAGTTAGCAAAAACGCGAACCAAACATTACTCGAAATGGAATAATTAACCATTAGATAGTTAAATGTTCGGTTAAAGTCCGTACTACGAGAAAGTGGTGAACGCGCTAGGACGAAAATAGGGAAAAACCACATTATATTTGTTCACATTATCGTTTCGCCATCTCGAATCTCATTATATAAGCGTAAAGCAGTCTCTGAAGTAAATCACTTTTACATTCGTAATCAAAATGAAGACTGCTTTAGTTATTGTCGCTCTGATGGTGGTCATCGTGGCCGTGCAAGCTGGTGGTGGAAGAGGAAAATGCGATGAGAATAAACTGAAAAAAAAGTGCGGAGAAAAGAAAGAGGGTGGCGAAGGCAAAGGCAAAGGCAGATGGAAAAATTTGCCCGAGGATTGCAAAGAGGTATAAAATTACTATTGAAGTTCTAGGCATAAGCAGAAGCCGATGAAACCCTCCTTTGAAGTCTATTACTCCCGGGTCTTGTCTACCCCTCTCTGTATGGGTTAGTTTCAAAAAGCGCGATTCGTACGCCTCCTAACGGTAGATATTTTCGGAGCGAGAGTTCGTCGAGCGAATATCTCTAGCAGCCTTGGAGTTCGTCCAAAAAACGCGCGTCGTTTGTGGAGAGAGAGAATTTCCAATTTTCCGTAGACAGGGGGGTATGAAGTTAGACCCCTCCGATCTCGTAAAATTGGAAATTTTACGCATACAGAGAGGAGCGCTATATGGAACATTAGAGTAGTAGACTTCAAAGGAGGGTTTCATCGGCTTCTCCCATAAGTCATTTTAAAATTAATGGCAGATTAATACGCAATGTTTAACTAATCTTCCAACATCCCTCGAACACCGGTAAAAAAAAAAAGTTCAACAATGGGCTCCGAGAACGAAGATAGGATTATAGGAAAGCGCCTTACATGTGCTTGGGTTTAGTTTCTAAAATTTAAAGAGTGTCTTTAATTAAGCACGATCTTTTAGGGTACCCAACGGAACGTATCACTAGCACTAACGGGGAAAAAAAATCGTTGAATTTTATTACACATTTGAAATCACGAAAAATCGCCTAATTAAATATTCTAATTTCAGGAAAAGAAAAAGCTGAGAGCGGCGGCCTGCGCGATATTCGTAAGTTTTATATTTATTAATTTGCATAATATAGCGTTGAGTTATAGTTTTTTTTTTTTTTTTTTTTTTTTACAAAAATCGTATAGCTAGGAGTCCAATTTTAAGAAAAGTTAACCGTTTATCAACGTATTAATTAGTTGAAATATTTTTTTTTACTATTATTTATAGAATGCCGATAATGCGAAAGTTGAAGATGTAAGATAATTATTATTTTTAAAAATGTTGAATGAAAAATTCGTTTTTATAAAAGTAACGTATATCTTATTAAATTAATAAATATATTAAATTTAATTTTTACATAGGCTTGCGCAGCGATGAAGAGTCCTGTATGGGAGGTATGGAAATGGCTATACTTTATCGATTATCATTACTATTAAATACTAATTATTTAATTTAAAAAAAAAATATTAGAAATGTATAGCAGATATGAAAGCTAAAAAAGGTGAGAAGAAAGAAGGCGAGAAGAAAAGTGACGAAGATAGAAAATAGGAACGAAATAATTAATGCTTGAATTTTGTTCAAAATAAAAGATAGAAATTAAAAACATTTATAAAACTTGAATTTTGAAAATTTTTGAGTTTTCATAATAAAATAATTGATGTTTAAGTGGCCAGCTTAATAATATATGCCGGGAGGATAGTCTAATAGCGTTTTATGTTTGACTGATTTCATAAAATCTCGGGGAGGGTATAGAAATTAATCCGAGGCAGAGTACAGAATTAAATTTCCAGAGACACTTTATTCTCTATATTTTTGAGCAGAGCAAGAAAATGGGGGAGAAGTAATTTTCCAAGCATTTGCTTTTCGTGGCTATATAATCTGATAAGCTTAAACTGGTTATTCGGGCAAAATCCGCTAATATTATTCTGGCCATTCGTGAAAAATCCGATAATTAATCAACTAAGCCTAATCTGGACATTCCAATCTGTGAAATTCCGCTAAGCCTAATCCGTTGGAGTTGCTGACTTGACAACATTGGAGATACTGACATATATCTGTGGAAAAACTACTTCGGTGTTGACTTGGGACCTCACAATGAACGTTTCAATTATATTTTAATATTTTTTCATTAGTGAGAAATATAAAATTTTAGAGTGGTTTAAGTTTTTTAAATTGGGACTTAAACTTTTACAATCAATCAATTCTAAATCACTTATAAAAATAGTTAACAACTCAAAGGTGATTTACTCCTGATGTTAACGGGTCTATACAACTTTGTTTAACTTTGATATGAGAGTATACTCCCCTTAGCCTTTTCGTTTCTAATCAACCAGCCTTTCTTTCTATTGCATCGAATTAAGTGGATGAAACGTGATCGTACCATGAAACGACAACGACGATGATTTTAGGAATCTGTTATTATTCACGCAAGAAAATCTGAGCTTAAATTAAGCCAATTATAAATATGGGAAGTAAATATCGTGATATGGATACAAATGTTGCTGTATTTAACATATCAGACTTATTTCGTTAAATGTTAAAATTTTTATACACGATTGTGTGTTTAAAATCATGGTTTTGCACGGGCTATTCTCAATTTTAAAGGCAGAAATGTTTTAACTCTCTTCCAATTCTTTGATTCTTAAAAGCCGCGTTCACACTAGGCCTTGAAATCGATTTAAACCGTTTTAAAATTTTTAAAATCTCAAAAATTAATCTATAAAATTTGGAAATCTATGAATTTTTAAAAATACCTTAAAATTCCCGAACGTGAAAAAGGTTAGGGATATCGCGAACTCCTCATTTACAATTTACGCCATTAATTTTGTTTCGCAAATGATGGTAGCGAAACGCGAACTAAACATTACGCGTAATCGAACAATTAAGAGATCATAAACCATTAGATTGTTAAACGTTTGGTTAAAGTCCTTACTACGAGTAGGTGGAGGAACGCGCAACGAAGAAATTTGGAAAAAAAAAAACCCACACTGTGTTTGTTCACATTAAGCACACATTAAAATCGTTTTGCCATCTCGAATCTCATTATATAAGCGTAAAGCAGTCTCTGAAGTAAATCACTTTTTCATTCGTAATCAAAATGAAGACTGCTTTAGTTATTGTCGCTCTGATGGTGGTCATCGTGGCCGTGCAAGCTGGTGGCGAAGGAAAAGGAAAATGCCAAGAGAATAAACTGAAAAAATGGTGCGGAGAAAAGAAAGGGGGTGGCGAAGGCAAAGGCAAAGGCAAAGGCGAAGGCAAAGGCAAAGGAAAAGGCAAGGGCTGGATGAAAAAAATGCCCGCTGAATGCAAAGATGTATATAAAATTACTTTTGATTTTAAAATTTTACTTAACTCGAATACCACGCGGTAAAAGAAAATTTCAACTATGACCGCCATTACGCTGTTGCCCTTATGTAACAACTACAAACACGATTTTGCGAGTGTTACGAGGATCGCATTATCGGAAAGCGCCTTATACCCTCTTCAGAGGAGGGTAATTAAGCCGTGGTTTAATCAGATTTAACCGAGGTTTAAACCACGGCCATATCTGATTAAACCGGCTAATTTGGGTTTGCGTTTCTAAAATTTAAAGGGTGACCTTAAATTAAGAGCGATCTTATAGGTTACTAGCTCTAACTAGCATCGGGGAAGGCGGAAGAAAAAGCGCTGAATTTTACTACACATTTGAACTCACGAAAATTTAAATATTTTAATTTCAGGAATTTGATAAATTGAAAACGGCCGGTTGCGCGATTTTCGTAAGTTGTATAATAATTAATTTGCGTAATTTTTTATTTCAAGTTGTCAACATGATAAATCCTAGCTGTTTATGAATTTAGAAAACATTAATAGCGTTGAGTTACAGTTTTTTTTTTTTTTTTTTTTTTTTTTTTTTTTTTTTTCACAAAAAGCTTAAATAATTTGTAGAAAATGTGCCGTTAAACAAGATATTAATTAATTCAAATATTTTTTTCACCAATATGTATAGAATGCCGATAATAAGAAATTTGAAGAGGTAAGATAATTATTAATTTTAAAAATGTTGAAATAATTTAAAATTTGTTTTTATAAAACTAACGAATTTAAATTAATAAATGTAGTGCATTAATTAAATTAAATTTTTTACATAGGCTTGCGCAGCGATGACTAGCCCAATATGGGAGGTATGAAAATCGCTATACTTAACCGATTATCATTTCTACTAATCACTTTATATTTTATTTAAAAAATTATCAGAAATGCAAAACAGACGCGAAAGGAAAAGATGATGAGAAAGATGACGAGAAGAAAGATGACGAGAAGAAAGATGACGAGAAGAAAGATGGCGAGGAAAGAAAATAGGAACGAAATAATAACTCGCGCTTATTTAAATGCTTTGACTTTGTTCAAAGTAAAAGTTAGAAATTAAAAACATTTACAAAACTCAAGTTGTTGTTCACATTAAGCACACATTAAAATCGATTTGCCATCTCGAATCTCATTATATAAGCGTAAAGCAGTCTCTAAAGAAAATCACTTTTTCAAAATGAAGACTGCTTTAATTATTGTCGCCCTGATGGTGGTCATCGTGACCGTGCAAGCTGGTGGGGGCGGTCAAAAACAATGCGACAAGGAGGCGTTGGGAATCATGTGCGGAAAGACAGGAGAAGAATGGATAAAAAAAAAAGGTGGAAAAGATGGACGAACCTTGCAAAGCGGTATAAAATTACGTTATTAAGGGATAACAAGTTATTTTTGAACTTAAAATATACGCGTAAAAACAGTATCAAAATTTACCGAAGTTTCCCAAGTAATTTTGCAGTTAATTTATCGAAGTCGATAAGCCTAAATCAAAAGATATTTTAAGACAGAAAATTCTCTAGAAAATTTTGTTGCTGAAGCAAATGAAATATCGTAAAAAATGGCTAGTGAACCAATTTATCTCTTAAACGCGCGTTATTTCTAACCACCATTTTAAAGATTAACTTTCATTGGCTTCAGCAATTGAGTCCCTTTGAATTAAATATGAACTTTCTTGGAGTCTACTTTCGCAACTTTGATAATTAACCGCGAAAGCCTTCGGCCAAATTTGATAAAGTTTTTAAGTCTAAATCGATGAAAAATACCATTTTTCCAACGTTATTTTAAAATATATGGCGGATTAATAAACTTCACCCGCACACCATTTGAAGCGTGCTCTTAAATTAACCACCATCTTTTAGGGTATCCAACGGAATAAATCGCTAGCATTTGGAAAAGGGAAAGGAAAAGCGTGTGGGATTTTATTACATATTTGAAATCCCGAAAACCGCGTATTTAAATAAATTATTTGAATTTCAGAAAGTTCCTGCAGCTAAAGAAGCGACTTGCAAGATATTCGTAAGTATTATATTTATTAATTTGAATGTAATATTATTTAAAATTGCCAAAAATAAATAGGATAATGGGATTGTAAAACTGTTATTGAACTTAAAAGATAATTCTTTTAATTTTTGTATAAATATAGAAAAATTAACAGATATTAATTAGTATTTTTTCACTAATATTTATAGAATGATGACAATGAAAAAATTAAAGAGGTAAGATAATGTTAATTTTATAAAACTAATGTATCGTAATTAATAAATGGAGTGCATTAACTTAATTAAATTTTTGCATAGGCTTGCGACAAGATCATGCAAGTAAAGGTATGGAAATCGTTACTTCATCGATAATCATTTCTAATAAATACTAAATTTGAAATTAAAAAATTATCAGGAGTGCTTAGGAAAGAAGAAAGATTAAAAATCAGGAGGCGAAAAATGAAATCAGGAACGAAATACATTTCTTCTCTGAAAATGCTTTGATTTTGTATTTTTTTGTTCAAATTGAAAAGTAGAAATTAAAAACATAAAATTGAAATTCTGTTGTCATATTCTTACATTCACAATTAAACCACATTGTAACGAAACTAATTAAGCCAAATTTAATGTTAAGGTTCAATGGGAGAAAATCGTCTGTTATGATTTTTCTTAAATATATGTGAGTGAATAAAATCAGTTGTTTTGAAATTAGAAACTCTAAATCCAGTCAGATTAAGACTATAATTAAATTTTACGTTTTAAAAGAAAATTTAATATCTGTCACTTGAGCCATCCGAAATTATAACGGGTCTTTCTGGGTCTTTGTTCACAAAGACATTTTAGATATAATATCAGTCATATCAGCCATCCGAAGTCATAATCACGTTCTTCGGGGTCTTTGTTCACAAAGCCATTTTTTAAATATTTGAGTGGTCTGCTTCGATATAAAGTTTTCTACATCTGGCGCAATACATTAGAATTACAGCTCAGATTATTCATGAGTTTAGGAATAAGGGGCGTTAACTTTAGAAATTAATTTAAACACTAAGAACGGGTCTAAAATTGCGAAAAAATTCTCGAATAGGTATTTTTTTGGTATAGTGATTGGGAAAATAAATTAGAAATGTTCCATTTTTGGCTCCAATCCATTTAAATCGAGACTAAGGCTAGTATGAACCGCGGCTAAAGTGACTCTGAAATGTTCATTATTTTAAGCTCCAATAATTATATTTTTCGGACTGACTCAAAAATTTACAATCTAACTTCTAAGCTACGTTCACACTTGACTCTTTCAAACTGCTTTCAAACCGTTTCGAATGTTCAAAACGACTCTTCGAGATCTTAATTTAATTTTTTGATGAAAGATCTACACGGGTGACCCCCAAAATATTATAATTTGACCTTTCCAAAGCGGTTCAAAACGGTTTCAAAGTCTCTAGTGTGAACGCAGCTAAGTAAAAGGTAAAATCAGTTTCAGTCTTCAGTTCACGACGCGGCCAAATTTCTTTTTTGTAAATCTGAATTTTTCTTTAATTATAAATAATGGAATCCTCAAAATCCTGCACTCTCTAAAACCTCGAAGCCTAAAACTATCATATCTCAAAAATAACTCTCTAAAATTCGGAAATAAAAAATACCTTAAAATAGGGATATCGCGAACTCATTTACAATTTACACCATTAATTTTGTTTCGCAAATAATGTTAGCAAAACGTGAATCAAACATTACTTGTAATCGACTAATTACGAGATCATAAACCATTAGGTTGTTAAACGTTTGGTTAAAGTCCGTACTACGAGAAGGTGGTGGAACGCGCAACGAAGAAATTTGGACCACACTGTGTTTGTTCACATTACGCACACATTTAAATCGATTTGCCATCTCGAATCTCATTATATAAGCGTAAAGCAGTCTCCGAAGTAAATCACTTTTTCATTCGTAATTAAAATGAAGACTGCTTTAATTATTGTCGCTCTGATGGTGGTCATCGTGGCCGTGCAAGCTGGTGGCGATGGAAAAAGAAAATGCGGCAAGGAGAAGTTGGAAAAATGGTGCTCAGATGGATCAGACGAAAAGATGAAAAAAATTATGGAAAAGATAACCGACGAATCTTGCAAAACGGTATAAAATTACGTTTTAAAAGGAATACTAGACTCCGATAACAAGTTATTTTTAATCTATTTAGACTTAAAATATACGCGTAAAAACCGTATCAAAATTTACCAAAGTTTCCCCAGTAATTTTGCAGTTAATATATCAAAGTCGCTAAACCTAAATTCGAAGAAATTTTAAGACAGAAAATTCTCTAGAATATTTTGTTGCTGATGCCGATGAAATATCATAAAAAAAATGGCTGGTGAACCAATTTATCTCTTAAAAGCGCGTTATAAATAATCACTAATTTAAATAGTAACTTTCATTGGCTTCAGAAATTAAGTCCTTTTGAATTAAACATGAGTCTACTTTCGCAACTTCGATAATTAACCGAGGAAATTTTTTTTCCAACTTCTCCCGCACACCAGTAAAATAAAAATTCAACAATGAATTATTATTTCTCCAATTTAAAGCGTGTAAATCACTAGCATCGTAAAGGGGAAAGGAAAAGCGTGTGGGATTTTATTACACATTTGAAATCACGAATAAATTATTTTAATTTCAGAAAATTCCCGAAGCTAAAGAAGCGGCTTGCAAGATATTCGTAAGTATTATATTTATTAGTTTGCGTCATTTAATATTTTTTTTTTAAACTTAAATTTAAAAAGAATAGAATATAATGGATATTATATTCCATTAACTAGTATTTCTTGATTAATATTTATAGAAAGAAGACAGTGAAAAATCTGAAGAGGTAAGATAATGTTAAATGAATTAGTTTTCAAAAATAAAACTAAATTTTTTATAAAACTAATGTAATGTAATGTATAAATGGAGTGGATTAACTTAATTAAATTTTCGTACAGGCTTGCGAAAAGTTGAAGGTATTAAAGGTATGTAAATCGTTACTTCATCGATTATCATTTCTAATAAATACTAAATTTGAAATTGAAAATTTTCAGGAATGCTTTAAAGGAATGAAAAAAGACAATTAAAAGTCAGGAGGCGAAATATAATAATGAGGACGAAAAAATAAAATCACTTCTATGAAAATGCTTTGTAATTTTTTTGTTCAAATTTAAAGGTAGAAATTAAAAACATAAAATTGAAATTTTGTTCTCAAATGCTTACTTCCACAATTAAACCACGTTATAACGAAACTAATTAAGCCAAATTGTGACAGTCTCACTTTAAGTAGAATCTAATTTTTGAGAAGGTAATTATCTTTATCAAGGACAGTACATTTAAAAGAGTAATTAGATCATTAAACATCCTGTATCATATATTATATCCACCTAAATGGAACCAGAAGCCGATGAAACCCTCCTTTGAAGTCTATTACTCCCGGGTCTTGTCTACCCCTCTCTGTATGGGTTATTCTCAAAAGGCGCGACCCGTACGCCTCCTAACGGTAGATGTTTTCGGAGCGGGAGCTCGTCGAGCGAATATCTCTAGCAGCCTTGGAGTTCGTCCAAAAAACGTCGTCGTTTGTGGAGAGAGAGAATTTCCAATTTTCCGTAGACAGGGGGGATGAAGTAGGACCCCTTCTAACTCGTAAAATCGTGAATTTTACCCATACAGAGAGGAGCGCTATATGGAACATTGGAGTAGTAGACTTCAAAGGAGGGTTTCATCGGCTTCTGATGGAACCAATATCGTGAAAGACGTGGAGGGAGGGATAATCGTGTAAATCGTATGATTTTCATATTTATTTGTACAGGAAAATATATGTAAACACAGAAGGAATGATGGACATATTGCGTTTAATTTATTCTGACTCATAGCCAAAGAAAGAGCCCCAAAGCTTCAGTGCCTATCACACTTTACAAATACCCTTTTCGCTCTATTGAACTGACGTGGCTGACGGGATAGGCAGCCCTAGTTAACACTCTGGTACGTTCACGTTAGGAAAATAAGACCCGAGACTTCCTACACCCTGCCATAGAATAGGGTCTGGCACTATGAAGCGCAAAAACCAAAGCCGGACCTAACGAATGAACACTGATCGTAAAAGATAATGAGGAATAGCAAAACCAGGCGTTCAAAATCAGAGTCGTAATATATGTTGCCCGTAATGAAATAAATTGGTGCACCCTAGAAAATATTGTTTTGTAATAGCAATGTGATTAACTGATTTTTGGTCTAAAACGCACTAAGGACATTTCGCACTTCTAAACCCTGCAAGCGGGCTTTACTGCCGTACATTATTGCAAGGCGGATGAAACACTTTTACAGGGTGATTTCTCAAAAATATCTTATAACCATTATTCGAAGTATAAAAGAAAAATCTGGTGATTATAGTTAGAGTAAGACATTGAAGACAGTCTGCTCCAAGGATGAAGCCAACCTTTTACATTGTGGAAAAACTTTAGTTCTGTGGAAAATAAATATTCCATCACTATTTTTCACTAGAATATTAGATTTAAGTAGAATTTTATGTGGAAATAAAGTGTGCTTACTATCCTATTTTCCAAATTTAAAAGCATTTTTGGCCAAATAGCTTGCCCAAATTCCAATGAAACTTTTGTGTAATTCGGTTAAGTATAACATCGAAAAACAGCAGCGACAATTATATATATTTATAGATTAGATATTTATTCAGATTTTTAAAACTAAATTAGGAAACATTAACGGTGACATCGCCTACATAAAACATCAAATACAACGCAAATATACGCATTTCACTCGGGTAATTCCAGTAATTTCCGTTAAAGTTGTTTAAACAATTCTTAATGTATTGATACACCTATCCATCCAAAATCTTTTTCAAACATATTCTTACGAACTAAAGTCACGAAAACATCATTATTTTTCGTATTATTTCGCGGGTATAAATTAAGAAGTACCAAGAACATCGTTCTCTATTCCATAAACGACTACAGGGAAAAGTTATCAAAATGACAACGTCAATAATTAGCGTCTGCGTATTGGCTTTGGGCCTAGCTTTAATTTGCGTCGAAGTTTACGGCCATGGAATGCCCTGCGACAAAATGATAGAGTTCTCTTGCGGAGATAAAGGTATAGAAAAGTTAATGAAAATAGAACTTCACTTTGAAACACCGATTCCATTCGCATTTTTTTCATCATAGGTAAAGAAATGGGCAAAAAGTGGGTAGAAAAAATGACTCCCGAGTGCAAAACGGTACGTAATAGGTGAACATGTTTGCCTCGAAGGGTTACGAGGGTGCTATAAGGGTCACGATGAATAGGGGACGAAGCAATTTAATGGTAATAAGGTTCAAGAAAAAGCGAATACGGATCAAAAGAGTAAAAAGGTCAAAACGGTTGAAGTAAAAGGTCGTATAAAAGCAATAATTGCCGAAATTTAATTTGGTGAAAGTCAACAATTAAGGATCAAAGTTGAAAGGGCGATGAGAATGGAAGGGTTATACACTTTTCAGACGAGGCGTAACTAGCTGGTTTAATCAGATTTAACCATGGTTTATTCAAAATTAACCGAGGTTTATTGAACTCAGTTAAATCTCATTAAACCACGGCTAATTACGGGTATTACGAGGTTATTAGTGGTCGAAGATGTTTAGTGGTCGGTGGTGCTTAATTTAACGTGAAATGTATATTTTTTTAGAAATATGAAGGTTTGAAAGAGGAAATTACCAAGCAAAAAACCGAAATTTGCGCGGTAAGATAAAACTAAACTTAAAACTAAATTTCGTATCAGCTAAATATAGTTGTTAATTAACAGAAAAAAGACCAACAGGATGAAGTAAGATTTTAAATATAAGACAAAATATTTTTTTTACAAATAAACATTTATATATAAATGTATATTTAACTCTACGTAGACTTGCCAGGCTTTGAAGAAGGTAAGCCTATAATTAACTATCGTTAAACCATTGACTATACACTAAGATTTTACAATTACAAAAAAAAAAAAAAAAAAAAAAAAAATTTTTAGATGGGAAAAGAAAACATGGAAAAAATGGGAGTAAGTACTAGAGAAAATAATAATAATAATTATTATAATGTTTAAATATAATTTTGTAATCGCAGAAAGAATGCATGCCAAAGATGTCTTGCGAAATGATTGTCAAATTTGCTTGCAATAAAGACGCTGACAAAAGTAAATATAATTCAAATTTATCACGTACAATTTTGTTGTACGTGTTTGACAAAATTCCTGTAGGGCATTTAGAATCTCGTCTAGATTTTTCACATACATATTTCCCAAATCAATCCTGCATGGGTTAGCCATGCAGGATGGGACCAAGAGTCTATATATATCAAATCGTTTGATGGGACCAGTCATTTTGGGACTAAATATCCCCTACGCGGTGGCCTTATTAATTGGTCCTTTACAAAATGTTGTAATAGAGTAAATAAAAATGCGTGCTTGTAATTATATCGTATACTAATTGTGATTTTCTTATTATAGGCAAAAAGATGGAGGAAAAAATCAAGTCTAAAATGAGCGCCGATTGTTTAACGGTATCGTATTCAAATAGTTGGATAGTATTACTATGTTCAAAACTTGTTCAATTATGACCCCCGAAATTCTAAAGGCGCAGGATGTTAGAATATATTTTTGCCGCTAGAAATGTGAAGAGCGCAGGTCCTCTAAGCTTTTTTTGTTTTATTATTCGTCGTATTTATGGCATAATAAGTGTTGGAGGTAGGAAAATTGCGCGCGAATATGAGCCCACTTTCTTACAAAAACTACAGTCGTACGCTGCGAGTCCACTAATTCTTTACACACAACATAATGATTAACTATATAAAAATTAACTATAATAATTTACGATATCAGAAACAGTTTATTAAAGCCGCGATCATACTAGACTTCGGAATCGATTGAAACGGATTCAAAACGTTACTATGCAGTCGCGTGAACGGAAAACGTTTTTTATTTTTTTTTTAAATCGTTTTGAATCGATTTCTCGAAACTGCTTCGGGAACCAGTTTCAAACTGATTAGGCTTCAACAACCTTAAGATAAAACGGTTAATATAAAGATGGTACGCGAACAAATAGCGCTTAAAAGGTTTGATTTTATCGATAGAAATACGATAGTGTGAACTTAGCTTAAATAAACCCTATAAACTTAATGTGATAATATGAACTATTTTTCAATTAAATTCCAGAAATGGGATGCCATGAAAGTCGAGATGGGACCAAAACTACAAACGGCTTGCGGGGTAACTAATATAATTAAGAAACCAATTAATATTCCAGTCATATCAAACTAAAAGGAATTATTTTTAATTTGTAGGAAACCGATGAAGCTAAAGTGAGTTAATTATATCGTCTTGCTATAAAACAAGATTAATTAACATTTGTTTTGTTTGTAAACAGAAATGCGAAACTCTTAAAGAGGTAATGAAGTAACTATAAAATTAAACGCGCCTACATTTTAATTAACGTTCCATTTATTCCACAGCTTACGAAAAAAACTCGCGAAGATTTTGGGGTAAGTTTAGACACAAACTTTTAAATTACAATAAGACGAATATGTTTACGTAATGTATTCCCTATTTAATTTTACAGGATTGCTTGCCCAAATGGGGTGGTGGCGGTGGAGATAAAAAAGAATAGTAATAAAGTTAACAACGATATTAAAAATGAGATTAAATCTTGGCGTAATAAATTGATTTAACAAAACTTCAGTTTCGTTTATTTCTTGATAGAATAATGCCCAAAAACGTATTTCGGAAATTTCGCATACTTATTAGCCATGTTTTTAATGTTTGAATTAATTTCTTAAGTTTAAGATTAAATTCAAAGCACCAATCAGATGAACCCAACGGATCCAGCCCAATTTATATTCATAAGAGGTGACTTCCGCCATCTGACGACGTTTTTAAGAAACTCAATCGCGATAGTACTGTTGAAGAGACTGAAATAATGATTGGTCCTTATTAACTCTACCAGAAGCCGATGAAACCCTCCTTTGAAGTCTATTACTCCCTGGTCTTGTCTACCCCTCTCTGTATGGGTTAGTTTCAAAAAGCGCGATTCGTACGCCTCCTAACGGTAGATATTTTCGGAGCGGGAGTTCGTCGAGCGAATATCTCTAGCAGCCTTGGAGTTCGTCAAAAAAACGTCGTCGTTTGTGGAGAGAGAATTTCCAATTTTCCGTAGACAGGGGGGATGAAGTAGGACCCCTCCGATCTCGTAAAATTGGGAATTTTACCCATACAGAGAGGAGCGCTATATCGAACATTAGAGTAGTAGACTTCAAAGGAGGCTTTCATCTACTTCTGACTCTACGCTGATGGATATTCAAAACTAATCCAACTTCGAAATTTATAAAATGTCGCCTAAAAATTGTGGAAACATGATTTTATTCATAATTTTGTTTGTAAATTATGAAAATAATAATAAAATATAAAGCTGTTTCCCTTTTATGAAATTTAAAATGACAAAAAATGAATTTTTAACTTAAAATGTTTCTGGAAAGTAATTAGCGTGAAGTTTCAAATGAAAGTTAGGACATTCTGCGGACTTCACCAGAAAGATATATTCTAGAAAAACGTTTTCTAAACGGTTTAAATCGATTCTAAAGCCTAGTATGAACGCGGTTTAAGTAACACATCAGCCTTGGACGATGAATTTGTAATTTAATTCATTCATAACAATCTTTTCCATATAAAATCTTTCATTATTAAACGGAAACAATGAGCTAGAAATGGAAAAGCGTTTGAATTTATTTTCGAGAATTCTTTAACAATTATTGGACAAGCTCTAGGTATTTAAATTAATTTCTAAAGTTTAATTATGTTTGGATGTAAGTGAATCAGTTCATGATTTCCCTTCAAACAATTAAATTAGGATACAAGTGGCTAATTTATTCCAGAAGAATAGATCGTTAAAGTTGTGATAAAAAAAGCCAAGGTTTCTTTAATTAAATATCGAATATTTAATCAGATTCCTTTAATCGAAATAATTATTCCAAAACGGAATGACTTACGAATAAAAACAATGAAAAGTCAATATTTCATATCCGTTTTATCAGGACGAACAAAGCTACTCTACACATCATCCCTTGCAATTAATGTTAAGAATCAAAAGCCCTTAAAGGGAGAATGCAACCTAATTACAAGTGATTTTTTATCGATTCCTTATCGTTTAAATAGGCCTAATCCACCAATAAAAAGTTTATAATACAAATATTAAACTAGAAATAAATTTAAAACTTACCCTGAAAATAGGCTTAGCGGGATTCATGGAGATCCTGAATCGCGTCCGTGTAAGGTCTAGCGACCAATGAGCAAAGGCCCGTCGTTCACGCGAGATCTCCACGAGACTTACGTCGCGCGCGATTGGTCGCTAGACCTTACACGCGAGGAAATCAGGAGCTCCATGAATCCCACTAAGCCTATTTTCAGGGTAAGTTTTAAATTTATTTCTAGTTTAATATTTGTTTGTAAATTTTTTAAATAGTGGATTAGGCCTATTTAAACTATAAGGAATCGATAAAAAATCACTTGTTGTTAGGTTGCATCCTCCCTTTAAGAGCAGAAAAGCTCTTCTCGGAGCTTTTATCAGTGCAAAACTGAATCACATCTCCAGCACAAAGTAAGGTTGGATTGGTTGGATATTATATTTAACAGTATTCAATTAATTCCAGGAAATATCAATTGTTTAAAGAATTAATGTAATATTTTAAAGAATAGAAAAAAAAACAAACACCATTTTCTTTAGGAAATGAACGTTTTCTAAATGTACTTAATATTGATTCACCTAAATTAATTCACCATTTAATTGAAATAAAAGTCACGAAAATGAATAATTATAGTAGTGCCATAAGATGGGTATAAATAGAGAAAGTAAGCCCTACAATCTTTCCTTAGAACATTGCGTTTGTAACTACAATACTTATCTATAATTTAGATAACGTTATTGTCAAAGCAGAAATGAAATCTTTATTCATTTGCATCGCTATCCTGGCTATCGCGGCTTTAGTTTGCGCCAAAAAAGACGACAAAAAAAACGCCAAAGGAGGTCACCCATGCAACGATAAAGTTCTCGAGTTTATTTGCAGTCCAAAAGGTATTTTTCAAATATTTTGTTTAACTCTTATCATAAAATGAAAATTTGTTAAATATGATTTTAAAATGAAATTTGTTTTTGAATTGTCCCTGTTAAGCCTTTTACACGATTATTGGACACTTTTTTGGGGCTTGAACACTTTGAATTTCCATGACGTGTAAAATCGGGCCAATTAGATGAACCCAACGGCCCAAGCCTTCGACTGTACATACTGTCCTTTATTTTCTAGCCACGTAACAACGTTTTCAAGTAACTAAATCAGAAGTGGCCCGATTTTACCTATACATTGAAATTCAAATCTAGTCAAAAGCTTTTAAAATATCTTCTAAAATTTGTGTAAAGATGATTTATTGATAATTTTGGGTGCAGATTCTTAAATTAGATTTAAAAACTCTTATTTTTAGCCCTTATAGTTTCTTTATAATTTAAATAAATTTTTTTGTTAATAAAAAAGGCAATGAAATGGCCCAAGGAATGATTGCAAAAATGAACGATGCCGACTGCAAACAGGTACAGTATCGAAACATAGTGACATTTACAGGGTTTCTATGGGTTTCCTTAAATTTTGTGTAACATTTACTCGCTAGATAAAATTCCTCGATTTTTCTCTGACAAATTTAATATTTTTCGATTATTTAATTAACTTTGCCGGTTGGAAAACCTGATTTATTTTAATAGAAAACTTTGAAAATATTGTTTTACAGAAAGCTAACGCTTTATTGATGGAAATAACACCTCAATACCTAGCCGCTTGCGCGGTAATAATATTTTTTTAATTAATTACTTTTAATTGAAACTGGTAAATTTTAATTGAATCTTCCTGATTGAACTAATTGCGTTTTTAACGTAAAAAACAGGGTAGAGCTGGTAAAACGGAGGAGGTAAATATCTTGATATTGTATTTACAGTTTTAAAATAGCATCTAATTACAGATGGTAATTAACGTATTTAATATTAATTTCTAATCATTTTTAAACTATTTTAAGACCTGCGCTACCTTCAAGAAAGTAAGATTAAATTTTAATTAAGTGGCATCTTTAGAATGGACAGAAATTCCCATAAAATCATAACTTTCCAGTAGAATTTCCATCCTTTCTAAGGTTGCACCTGAGCTTATTGGATTGTTCTCAATTTAACTCAATTATAAATTGACAGCTGATGAAGGAAAGCAAAGACAAAATCGGGGTAAGTTTTGCTAATTACTTTTTTCAGCGCAATTATTTGACTTATTTTACTTTACGACTTTTAGGAGGACTGCCTTAAAAAGGGCAAGGAAGGAAAATAAATCATTCTCCATTCGAGTTTTCCCTTACAACCGTTCGAATGTAAAAATAAATCAAATTGAAATTTGAAATAAAAAAATTCACAGTTTGATTTATATCTTTTTCTTATGATCAGCCCTAACAATTAATCCCCAATAAGAACCTATCAACGTCAGTTAAAAAAGCACAATTTCGCGCGCTAGAGAGCAATATTTTCGGGCTGTAAAAATGATTTAAAATAGTTTTTCACGATCAGGTGATATTAAATTTAATGCTAAGCCCAGGTGGGTTCCAATCCCATCTTCGTCGCCATTGGGCTGTTTCGCAACAGGGTTAATTATCCATATATAAAAATTAATTACTTAACTATGTTAATTTCTCGGTTAGAGGTTACGTAAAAAGTTGGGAGTTAAATTATATTTGGTTTTCATAAAGCTGCCAACCTTGGCGAGGTAATTTCCAAAAAAAAAACATTAATTCGAAGATTAAATGTTAAGTTAAATATGGGATATTTGAAGAAGAAAACAATTGTTTTAGGTGGGCCTATCTTTTTCTTTTAATATTACGTAAGAGGAAATAGCCCGTTTACTAAATGTATTCTGTATTTATTCACCTAAACCATGTGATTTAATTAAAATAAAAGTCACGATCAATGCTTAGTAAGTTAATTATTATTATTAATTATTCTTAATTAAATAATTCGGGTATAAATAGAGAAAGTAATCCTTACAATCTTTCCTTTTAGAACTTTTGTTTGTGACTTCAGTACTTCTCTACTTTAGTTAAATTTAAACGCAATAATGAAATCTTTATTCAGATGCATCGCTATCATGGCTATTGCGGCTTTAATTGTCGCCAAAAAAGGCGGTAAAGACAAAGACAAAGGCAAAGGCATGAAATGCAACGATAAAACGCTCGAATCTCTTTGCGCTATTAATGGTATTTTCAACAAATTTTCTTTTAACTCAAATCGCGATAGCTTTGGCAAAATACTAAGATATGATATTATAATTATATACTAGAAATTAGTTAACAATTATTTTCCTGTTAGCTTTGACAAAAATAATGTATACGAAGGTTAGAATATATTCTACAGAAGAACCTTATAATTTTATAGACGAAATTATAGTCATTTTTAATTTCTCTAAAATCATTTTTAATTAAAAACTATCTTTAATTATATAAAGGTACTAACAAGATTCAAGAAAATGTGGCTAAAATAGAAAATGCCACTTGCAAAGCGGTATTGTATAAAAACTTTTGACTATTACAGGGTTTCCACGGGTTTCCCTTTCATTCATGGCGCTATAAACCAAATTTCAATCTTACCTAACCTCAATAACTCGTGGCAACCCGAATTTTTTTAATGCCCAATTTTGAAAATATTGTTTTACAGAGAGCCGAAACCATAATGGTGGAATTGAAACCTCAATTTGACGCAGCATGCGCGGTAATAATTAAACTTTAAGATTAATTTTAAACTAATAGTGTTTTACGACGTTTCAACGGAATAATAGGGAAGAGCCGGTAAAACAAATGAGGTAAATAACTTTTAATTTTGGTTTTTATCATGGTATATAACTTAATGAGGAATAGACAATTTGAACCTAGATTCTTCAATCCGTTGCCTACCACGGCTTTAAAGTTATTTAATATAATTAAATTTAATTTAAAATAGTTATAGGTGACGGATTGAAACATCTACTTTACGAAATAAAATCTGTTATAAACTTATTTTAAAATTTGTGTTTAATATTTAAATTTAACATTAATTTTTTCAAACTAATTTTTAAGACCTGCACTGCCTTGAACACCGTAAGATTAATTTTATATCTAGTTGCAGCCTTGGAATGGATATAAATGCCCATTAAATTCAGATTTTTAAATTAGAATTTATATCCATTCTAAGGTTGAACCTGGGTGTTTTCAGTTCTGAATTTAACTTAATTATATATTGGCAGCTGATGGAGGATGGCAAAGTAAAATTGGGGGTAAGAGCGGATAATACGTTTTATAAGCGCATTTATTTGACTGAAATTATTTTTAGGATTGCCTTAAAAGTAAAGGCAAAGGCAAAGGCAAAGGTAAAGGTGGAAAATCTTCGGAAGAAAAATAAATCATTATCCACTTGAGTTTTTCTTACAAACGAACAAATGTAAAACGACTTCAAATTAAAATTGAAATAAATAATAATTAATATATATATTATGGTCACGTTGTAAAAATAATGGTTCCCAATAGCGCTATGATTTTATTTTAAAGTTTAGGGGACACTTCGAAGAGTGTTTTCGTCCTAATTAAGAATGTTGGCCAGATCAGGGTAATGATCTTTAAATGATTTCAAATTCAGCTAAGCCTATTACGGCTGGCCTTTCCTAAGAATTACGATACTTTCAGGGTTTGACTTGGTATATCATTCGAACAAAAGAATGGTTCGAACTAAAGAACTAATCATACAAAGAAAAACGAAATTATTTTTCTTATTTATACAGCAATTTAAATTATAAACTTTTTCAGTGATATTACGTGAAACTTCTGGTTAAACTTTCATTCATCTACCATTTACTGTTATCAGCTAGGATAGAATATGTAGTAAAACCCACAAACCCCATTCAAAAAGAGCCCAAAAGGTTTTATTGATGGATATATATCGAGAATTACCTGCATCTGGTAATTTCATATTTTAATAAGTATATAAACTATTAGAGTTTTAATGGTTTACATTTAAAACGTGTATTCAACAGAACTCAATTAGACATGCGCCCCTAGCTGCAACAAATTAAGATCAAGGGTCGGACATTTGCTAAAATCCAGTACACTTCGACCAAAATCAAAAATCTCTGACCGTTCTCTACGGAAAATCCAAAATTAAAAAAAAAAAAACCTCTCCCAAAAACAGCTTTTAAACCTCAAAATCGCTTCAAATCCTAAGCTCCCGTACAAAACAATGCCAAGTCCGGACCCCTCGACTAAAATACTACATAAACATTAGGAATTTCGTCACCTAAACCCGATTAACAGTCAAAACTCTCAAAGTTTATGTAGGCCATAGTTTAATTTCAGTTCGTCCATCATGAATTGTGTTCTGACCTACATCGCTTTGCAACTTTGCTTAGCAGTGTAATTTAACATTCCAAAGAGATTAAAAAAAACTTGATTACTGTCAAATACTTGTATATATTAAGTTTGTTTCAGAAACTTTGGTCTCCTTATGGAGTTGATGGGTTTTATATCCGTTACTATGTCCTTAACATCTGTTGCTATGGTCTAAACATATGTTTAAACAAAAAAGAACTAGCTGAAATTCAAAAAAGCTAATATAAACAGCGTCTAAACTATCAATTTTGAAACAAAGAAAAAAAGGCCTCTTATGTTGATTCACCTATAATGTAACACCCCTTGAATCGAACGTATTGATATCGTCACGTAAATACGAAATTAATCTAGTTTCATCCCCTGTTCATCTCCCTTCCGAATTTCGAGTATAAAATAGGCGTACATCTTAATAATCCTATCTTTTGAATTTAAATATTTAAATTAGACTCTTCACACTACAGCCCTAACCGACTTATACCAAGATGAAGAGTTCGTTCATTTTAATGATAACTCTGGCCTTCCTGGCTCTATCCAGCGCTAAAAAGGGACACGGCCCACCCAAGTGTGACGCATCTTTCCTGGAAAGAGTGTGCGCCGAAGATTGTAAGTTATGAATTTATACCTAATTTTAATTTATGGATAAGTTAATCGTTTACCTAATTTTAATTTATGGAGAAATGCGAGTCAAGTTACGCGTTTATCTATTACTTTCTCTCCGACCTCACGAGATAGTTAATAAGATTAATTTCCAATTAAAGAGATTAACTAAGCATGATCATTATAAAAATTAAACGAATATTAAGTTAGAAATGCAATCTTATTTGAAAACTAGGCTTAATAATTATCATCGGAGAGTTTGAAATCTCGCTGGAATAGTCTATGGCAAATTATGTGAGAAAAATTCGCTTTTTTCCGACAGTAAAACATTTCAAATTAGGCTTAAGTTTGACGCGCTTTTGATCTATAGCCGTAAACTCGTTAAGGGAAAGATATCAAACTCCACATGGATCAGTAGAGAAGCTATAGGTTTGATATTGAACATCCAATAAAATGTTAACTAAATTGGAATCCTTTTGAAAAGTGGTGGGTTTATACTTATAAATAATCAATTTATTATAATTATTTATTCATGCAGCCGACGCAAAGA
Organism: Odiellus spinosus; assembly: GCA_963920705.1. Lineage (NCBI taxonomy): Eukaryota > Metazoa > Arthropoda > Arachnida > Opiliones > Phalangiidae > Odiellus > Odiellus spinosus. The sequence continues at coordinate 18,957,728 of OY987229.1, read as the reverse complement.
GTACGGAAATGATGTCATCAATGAGTGATGAGTGCAAAACGGTAAGTTTCATTATATTTAAATGAACATTGGGTACTTGATTAAACTCGCACGTTTTTCACAGAAAGCCACAACTGCGGTGGCAAATTTCAAAACTAAAAAGGCAACAGCCTGCGCCGTAAGTTTATAACAATTAATTTATTTTAAATAAAATTTTTCATGTCCAATTATTTTGATAAATTTCCAGGGAAAATCTGACGTTACAACTGTAAGTATATATACCATGTTTAAAATTAGAGATAGAGATTAATTCTGATTTTACTCGCGATAATTAAACTAATTAATATTAATTAAACTTTCTTTCAACGACAGGCTTGCACCGCGATGGATAAAGTAAGTACAACTTTAATTTCCAAAAATAAAAACCTACTAATTATGACTTATACTGGCTTTAATTAATTTTTTTAATAGGCTTTTAAAGAAATGGGCGACGAAATGGGAGTAAGTACCAATAAAATTATTTCCAATAATTATTATTGTTAAATTAAATATGTTAAATAATTAACAGAAGGATTGCAGACCTAAACGACCTCCAGGAGGTCCCAAAAAAGGCAATTAAGAATATACCGAAATAAAAAAAGAAGTTTGTGTCACAATTATGATATTAAATGTAAAACAGATTTCTATAATAAAATTGTTTAAAATTTATAAGTTTAAAAATAGCCACTTAAATAAAATTAGGGTTGTAAATCGATAAATCACTTCGGTAATTTAAGCGGTAACTTAACCAGGGTAATGGTAATTTACGATTTGCTCAGTTAAAATACAAAACTTTTTGAATTAAAAGTGAACAAATTGTTAAAAGAGGTTAAACTAAATTTTCAAAAGTACGATTCTATAACCTGAATAAACTATTTTGGAAAATATTTCAGGCTTAATGTTTAATAAATTTCGAATAATTTGGTTTTCGTTTTAAAAAACATTGCTAAAATCTCAGGTTCAGTAATTTTCCAGTAGAGTGAAGAAAAAGGTGTGAATTTTAATTTAAAAGAGTCCGATAGCACGCTACAGACATATTTTAGGGAGTTACCTATCTATTAGGATCCTTGCAAAAGGATACCGGACTTTCAATGATCTTTGTAAAAATGTAAAAAAGGTTTAACTCGAAAAGCGATATATAATTCTTATGGGCAGGGCTTTTTCTTTTATTAACTAACCGCGGGTCAGAAGAGTCAAGAAGGATCAGATAAGGAGAGGAAAAGTGGGAACGGCGCGGCTCCTACTGCGTCGGCCTAAACTCCCACTCTGGGAGAACGGGGACAGACGGGGGTAGAGATGCTTCGTGGTAAATTGTTGTCACGTGGGTAAAACGAATCCTTTATGAGACGCGCTAGCTAGCGACCACGTGACAACAGTTTACCTCGAGAATTTCCTATCCCCCTTTCCACCCGAGTGGGAGGTTGGCTCTTCTCTCTCTAACTCAACGCAGCCCCACTTTTCCTCTCCTTATCTGATCCTTCTTGGAAGAGTGGATAGCGACAAGACCATGCACCGGGAACTTTGTTAACCCTTGACATTGGAATGGGGGGGTTATGGACTTCGATTGAAGATTCTAATTCAAGCGCACCAGGAACTATCTATCTATATAGAGAGTTCCTGAGCGTTCAAGGTAATTAAGCATGCGTGCGAGCGAGATAAGTCGATTTTTAAATGGGCGAAAAATATTTACGAAAAACAAAATAAAGGATTAACTCAAAACTACCATTATTTGTCGGTTGTGAAATTATTTCTACGGGTTCTTGTTCTTATATATATTTAAACAGACCCGAACTATTCACTTTATAACAATCTAGATCCAATTCTTCAATTTTGAAACAAAGAAAGGGTATTTTATGTTGATTCACCTACAATGTACGCACGTAAAAACATAATTAAATTCACACCCCCTTTACATCTCCCCTTTTAATTTCGAGTATAAATAAGGGTACATCTTGATAAACTTTCCTTTCGAATTATTCAATTAGAATCTGAACAATATACAATCCTAACGCAAAAATGAAGAGTTCTTTAGTTTTAATGATAACTCTGGCCGTCTTGGCTATATCTAGCGCTAAACAGGGAGGCGATAAAGGAGGACAGAGAAGGCAGTGTGATGCAAATTTTCTGGACAAAATGTGTGCCGCTAAAAGTACGTATAATATAAAAGTTTCCTAATTTTAATAATTTATTACAAAAAGTCTCGTAAAGGGAGAATGAAGCCTAACAATAAAGCTAAGATCCTATTTGGCACTTTCAGACCGATTTCAAATCATACTTTTTTTATCTCTCATTTTTCCTAGATAATTTAAGCAATATATAGAGTTGTAAACGAATCTTTCTCTTTCGAAATTTTCTAATTTTTACTCCCGCTCAAGAGACTATACAAAGAGCTACTAGTCAATTTTTCTTGAACTTCCAAGTAAAAGGCTTGTAATATATTATTACATTGTATGAGTGCATTGTTAAGGCTTGATGTAAACTACATCACGAGTAGTGGTTAAATATCTACTGACTAAATTATATTATTAATATCACTGTTAATTATTCATTAGCCGATGAAATGGAAAATAAATGGATGTCAAAAATGAGTGAGGAATGCAAACCGGTAATTAGATTATAATTTATTATATTAAATGGGCATGTTTTTCATTATCACAACTATGGAGCAATCATAAAAGCTAATCGTAGGCCTATGGAATTTCGCATTACACATGAAGATCGGCCCATAACATTAGACGCTAAGTCGTCTAATGAATTTCAGTTTTTTTTTAATTAGTTTTAAATGTAAAAACAATCTAAAAAGGCATAAATAAACGGTTAATTATTAAACTATAGCTAATCAATTAAACATTCGTTATAGACTGCCCAAAAAGCGATACCCCAACTAAAAACTGATATGGCCGCAGCCTGTGCCGTAAGTTATAAACACCTTCTAATTAATTAAAATCAAATTTCAAAGACTAATTAATTTTTTAAAACTTTCAGGGAAAAGCTGAGGTTCCTACTGTAAGAGTATTAAATCAAAGACATGAATTATTATATTTCTCGCGATAATTAAACTAATTAATGATATTTTATCTTTCTATCGACGACAGGCGTGCGCCGCGATGAAAAAAGTAAGCGTTGCTTTAATTCAAATTATACGCGTGTTTCATATTTTCAATTTTATTTTTTCATTATAGGCTATGGACGATTTTCGCACAACAATGGGAGTAAGTATCGATACCATTTAAATACATTCCAATAAATCTATAGGAATCATAACTAAATGATAATAATTAAACAATAAAGGATAAATGTGGGCCTAAAGGAGGTAAAAGAGGTAAAGGAGGACCAAAACCCGAAGACAAATAAGAACGAGAAGATATTTCAAAAATATTATTTGTGTCACAAAAAATATTAAAGTTATAGTTGAAAAAAATAGTTATTTTAAATTCAGTAACATATCTTAAATAAGCTTACATCTAGAAATATTAACAATGGACATTTATCTTAATAGTATGAATAACAAAACATGTAGTTCTTAAGCGTCCTCTAACGGCAAACGGGGCAGGCAAAAGGAGGAACTAACAATTAAATCCTAGTGCGTTGCTATGATTATGCGGGTGTGGCTTTGTTAGTTTCTACTTTTGCCACGCTTATGAACGATAAATTTTGTTATTAAGCTTCATCAGAAGCCGATGAAACCCTCCTTTGAAGTCTATTACTCCCTGGTCTTGTCTACACCTCTCTGTATGGGTTAGTTTCAAAAAGCGCGATTCGTACGCCTCCTAACGGTAGATATTTTCGGAGCGGGAGTTCGTCCATCGAATATCTCTAGCAGCCTTGGTGTTCGTTAAAAAACGTCGTCGTTTCTGGAGAGAGAGAATTTCCAATTTTCCGTAGACAGGGGGTATGAAGTAGGACCCCTCCGATCTCGTAAAATTGGGAATTTTACCCGTACAGAGAGGAGCGCTATATCGAACATTAGAGTAGTAGACTTCAAAGGAGGGTTTCATCTACTTCTGGTTTCATCTACTAAGATAGACGAAAATTGTAAATAATGGTAGAGTACACAATATATAATTATAAGAGTATATAATTTTCAGCTACATAGAGCTTTGCAAAAAGGTTTTTTTTTCGTGCGCCTAGCTGAATTTTCCCGTTTTTGCTTTTTGCAGTCAGGTGGAAATTAGCCTTTATAAGATTTTTTTACTGAATAGCCTAAATTCTATTTAATTTATAAGAGGGCATAATGTTGTATATTTTTGTTTTTTTATTCTCTTCCGTATAATCTATCTATTATATTAAATATGCGTGTATTTAAACAGACTAGGAACCCCGACTGGTCAACCCGAATAAAATAAGGATCATAATTGAATTTGTAAGTCGAACAAAGAAGCTTGTTCGACTATTTATTCACCTAAATCTTATTCAATCACAAAAACTTAACCCAATTTTGATTTGATTTTTTTCTTCTTCCAATCCACTTAAAAACGCGAGTATAAATAGGCTTTCTAGATCGTTAGATTTTCATATTCTATCGTTGTCCGAATTGATTCTAAATAAGTTGTAAAACTCCTAATTTGCAATAAAAAAATGAAGGCTATTTTCGCAGTAGTAATTATTACTTTAGCTATTGTAGCTTTAGTTACGGCCCAAAAAGGTGGACCAGGAGGTCCTAGGACTTGCGACGCCGATTTGGTCAATAAAATCTGCGCAACGGACGGTAATATTTAAGATTTTTTCTAACACTTAGTCAATTTTTCGTTCATTCGTGATCGAACCCAAAAATTAGTAAACTTATTCTGGAAGAAAAGTTACTTTTGCCAATATGTGCCATTAGAGGACGCTTATGAACGCCAGTTTTGGGTATTCATTAAGATAATTATCAATTGTTTAATAGCCATAGCGCTGATTTAGTCTTTCTGCTCGGTCATTAGAAGAGCTGCCGAAAGTGAAGATATCCCAGACCTCGACTAAACATTGTACTAGCAATACTAAAGCTCCTATTCCTTTTAGTATATTTTATATGCTCAAAATGAAGATTTCATTTTCCTAATTATTACAAAAATAATTTCTTTGAGTTGTTTTACTTGGGATGGACGATTTTCATAACATTACTACTTCAGGGTGACCACTGAAAATTTGAAAATCAAATATAGGAAATTTCTTTGCGAAATATAGGAAAATATAGGAAGAATTTTATGTAAAATATAGGATAAAATAGGAAGAATTTTATGTAAAATATAGGATAAAATAGGAAGAAATAAGTGTAAAATATATGATAAAATAGGAAGAAATAAGTGTAAAATATATGATAAAATAGGAAAAGAATTAATTAAAAGTAGGAACCATGTTTATTATTGCGTCACAACTCTCGCCACCGGTTTAAACATGGTATTAATATGATCCAATTGCTTAAACAGTATGGAATTTTACAGATTATTTTAACTGGAAAATGTACAGTTAAGCTAAAATAATCTTATACAGCCACAGCTGACAGTATGATTTATAACTTTACCCTTAACTAGAGATTTTGAGTAGATAAATATAGGAGATTATAGGAATTGCCATTAAATTATAGGAGAAAATAGGAAGGAGGTGAAAATATAGGAAAAAATAGGAAATATAGGAAAAGTGGTCACCCTGCTACTTTAAAACCAAAATTACACACCTTCCTATAAATACGAGTCAGTATAGAGGTCACCATAAACTTTATCTCTAAGGAATAGTATGGAGGAGTTAAGAGAAAAACCAATATTTATATTTAATTGAAGAAAAACTAACCTATGATATTTCTTTAATAGCTGAAAAACGAGGCGAAGATATGATTAATCAATCTAATATGAGTGCCGATTGCAAAACGGTATGACGTTTTAAAATTATGCAATTTTATGTAATATCTGCCGGTAGTAATTTTTAGAAAAACTCCAAAAGCTTTCGTCTATAAGATGGACCTCACATTATATAATTTAAATTAATATAAATTAATATAGTAATAATTGAAATTAATATAGAAATAATTGAAATTAATATAGTAATAATTGAAATTAATATAATAATAATGATTGAATTGTAGTTTATTTTTAATTCAATTCAATTAATATAATAATAATATAAATTAATATATACTGATAATAGCAATCAAAATTTTATAATTTCAGAAAGTTATTAATGCCATGAAAGCCCTGACCCCAGAAAAAGTGCAAATCTGCGCAGTAAGTTAAATGATATCAATTCATAGATTATTTATGCAGGATTAATTTGGGGACTACCACCGCAATGGATCCAACAATTAATATACATTTATCAGTACTTAAGCTTGAAAGAATATTAAATCCTAATTTAAATATCAAATCTAACTAAAAATAATAAATCTCTAATAAAATTTAATTGACTTTTAATAGGGAAAATCAGATGCTACTAAGGTATGTATTACAGGAAATATAAAAGTCTAAATATTTTTATAAATATTAACGATAATTTTATCATTTTTAGACTTGCGAAGGACTTAAAAATGTAAGTGACGTTTACTAATGAAGTTAATTTTAATTGAAAATTATCTGGGTTGATATTAACTCTTATTAATTTGAATCTATATACAGCTATTCAAGAAAATGGAAACTACAGTCGGAGTAAATAATCAGAAAAAGCTAAATTTTAAATTAGAAAATTGTCGAATTAACTAATTTTTTTTTTATTTTTGATATTTAGGATGGTTGCAAACCACACTAACCAACATAAGTAAACCATGTTGTATTTACCCAAAAGCAAATTCACGGACTATTGAAAATTCAATCGTATTATTGAAAAAGTTGAAGATAAATAAAATTTATCAAATTTAAAATGCATAATCTCAGTGTTCATTAATTTCAAGTATATATAATTATTGACGCAACCAAACAAATTAACTGTCGTATTTAAATTTAAAGTAATTAAAAAACGGTACGTAAGAAAAAAATATTTAAAAAATAATTGTTTGAAAACCCCAATCAATTAACATTTAAAACTGTAAAATTTTGCTAAGCTAGATTTAACATTCAGTTCTCATGTCGTTTCCATCCAAAACCATAGCGGTTTACCCTAGGTGTATCTGAACCTTTACAAAACATGGAGCCCATGGTTCTCAAAAACCGAGAGACAAATTCTTATTCTTACTTTCTCGGTACACTGTTTAAAGGAAGATTATTAGGTGAAAATTTCGTACCCATTTTATTTTTTTATCTGATTCCTTGCAATTAAATATATCCTGCTGAATTTTTTCACATTTTTTAAAAAATTATTTCGATGAGAATTAATTATTTAAAACTTAATTAGGCTTAGCTATGTGTTTGAATTTTTCACTGTTGCCAAAGGACCAATCAGAGCTAAGAGCCAATGACAGGAGACTCTATCGAAGTTAGATCGTAGAGCTCCTAGCGACATCTAGGTGATAATATAAAGATCTTGGTTTAAATTGAAGATTTGAAATAGAATAATTTACTAATTTTCTCCAATAGAAGCAGCAGCTACGTTTTAAAAACTATAAGCTTCGCTAGTAACGAGCTTTGGATGATAATGATGCCTACAATCTTTTATAAACCTAATTTTCATAAAAATCAAATCCAAAATTTAAACGAAGATCTAGATGTCGCTAGGGGTTCTTTTTATCTTCGTAAGTCGGGGATGAGTCCTTTTTCTGATTGGCTTCTTGGCAATGGTAGAAAAATTCAAATGCATGTTTAGGATATAAAACTTTAAAAAATATTTTCTAATAGTATTTGTACTTCAAAAATTATGAAAAAATTCAGGGGAGCATATTTTTACATAATGAATCAGAAAAAAAATACTTCATTTCAGCTAATAGTATCCCTTTAAGAATTTTCTTAATCTCCAGTTCTCTGAGCTTCATTATTGAGCAGGGCTTAAAGCGTTAGTTATTCTGGTAAATATACTAAAATATTCATTGAGAAATCTAGTTCATATATTTATTTTAAAATTTGGTTTGTTTAAGAAACCCAAAAATGGAAACGTGTGAAGAAAACCAAATCGCGAAAAAGTGGCTAATATATGGAAATGGTTGAAATTAATAGAAGTTAAAGATAAAATATATGAAGAATGGTAATCCTGAAAATTTCTGTTCCGTTTGGATAAAATAGGTAAAGAGTTACCCTCGACAAAGCAAAGATCAGACTAAGTTATACTAGGTTTTTCAGAGAGCGACGATTTGCTTAAATTTGAGTTTGAAATTGTGAAATTAAGCTGTGTCAACTATTGAAATGATTAAACTAAATTATGTTAAGTCTAAATTCGTAATCTGACAATTCAGGGCATTTTTCCGAGTAATTGCTCAACTATATATTCGCTTAGATTTAGGTGATTTTTTCATCTTCAATTATCAGCGCGTGTTAAAGTACGCTATCATACGTCTATCAATTTTTTTACTCGGTTCGTCACGAGGACATTACATTTTGCGCGTACTGACAAATCAAGATGGAAATTTGTATAATTTAGTCAAGGTTGCGATATCGTTTAGTAAAAAGCGTTTAAGAAAAACCACCCCATTTCCTGATATTTACGCTTTCGCAAATGTGATTCAAATGGTCTTAAAATAAACTTTAGGTCATTAGGATGTTTTTTGGGATCATCAAATCAAGCTAAATAAATTTAGCATATTTATTCGAGTAGGCAAAATTATAATTTAAACTGTCACGAAAATGGTAAAGCCCGGCACTAAATTTTGATATAAAAGGAACGTTTCGATATACCCATCTTTACATTTCAACAATTAGCTGTTCCAGTTTCAATAACATTTGCTAAAAGACGTCAATAAATCTTTCAACCAAGATGAGAACCATGTTCGTTTGCTTGGCTTTGGCCACCATCGTCGCTTTAGTATCTGCGCACAAATGCGATGAGAAAATGATCGGTTTCGTATGTGGACCAGATGGTAAAAAAAAATTCGTTTTTCTAAAAATTATTTAGTAACTTTAGAAGATTTAATTTGAAATTTGTGGCTTTGAGTTTTAAGGTTTTAGGTTATTGAAGCGACGACATTGAAACTAAACCATCAGGTTAGGCTTAGTGACTTTGAAACAAAGCCTTTCGCGTTAAGTTTAACGAATTGGAGGTTAGGGTTCACCAGTTTGAGATTAAACTGTTCGGTAGATTTAGATACAATGAGGGTAAATCTAGTTTTAAGCTAGACTTAAAATTTACGATTGTCAAATTCAAGTTTAGCAACGAAGGTTGAAATTAAGTTATAGCGTACCGATTTTGAGGTAAAAATTTTCATTCGGAGTGATTTAACTTGGGTGGAGTTATTTTAAAGTTCGCAATTAGACCTCGCAACTCAAAGGTTAATATTTTACATTATTTTCTCAATCTTTATAGCTGAAGCACATATGCAGAAGAAGATAGATGCTATGACCCCAGAGTGCAAAACCGTAATTAATTCAAATATATCTTAAAATTCCCTGACTTTTTAAAATATCTTAAAATTCCCTGACTTTTTAAAATATCTTAAAATTCCCTGACTTTCTTGACTCATTTTCAAATTCCCTGAATTTTCCCTGTTTTCCCTGACCTGTGGCAACCCTGACGTAGCATTGCCAAAGGCTTTTGTCAGTTTGGTAATCATTTAAGTAATAGGTGTACATATTTTGAGAAGCTGCTTAACACTTCGATCAAGTCTGATAACTCGATGACCCTTTGGATAGTTACTGAACTAAACCCCCCGTTTCATAATTAAGAGCAAAAAATTTCAAGATCAAGGTCGAACTTTCTTTAAAAGATTTCTATTGGTACTGAAGATGGCCAGTACAATAAACGCGCGAAACACGATGTAGAAACGTTCAACTTTCAGTGTTTTTTTTTTCTCGGCGACGGACCTCTAAACTCGAACAGTTTTCCATTGTGTTTCGCACGTTTATTGTACTAATCACTTTCAGTACCACTAGAAGCCTTTTGTATAAGTTCATTCTTAAATTACTGAATATTCTAATTGACGTATAACCTCCTTTTTGTTTTAATTAGAAAGCCCAGGAGTTAAAGGATAAAATGAAATCCGGTCACGAAGAAATGTGCAAGGTACGTATATCCATCCTAAATTAATTCCGAAAATAAAAATTTAATCATTTAATTGGAAACGATTTCGTTTGAAAAATAGAATAAGAGCGACGTAACGGCGGTAAGCTACTAAATTTAAACTAAATATTAAGTTATCTACTGAAGGTGTTAAATTTACGAAATAAATCTTATTTTATTCCAAAAGACTTGCACCACTATGGGTTCGGTAAGTTATTACCTTTAATTAAGAATATTATTTTATAATAAAATAAAATTCGGATTTATTTAATAGATGTTTAAACAAGCCAAGGAACATATGGGAGTAAGATTATAAAAGATAAAAATGTCGCCATTTTTGCTTAATTTTAAATTTAAAATCAATATTTCGTTATAGGAGGAATGTTGGCCTAAGAAGATGGAATAACGTGGCTCGACTAAAGCGTCCAGGAAACTATTCGACTAAATAATTATGATTCAATTGTCTTTGTGTATTCAACTATAGTTCTTCATGAATAAATTTAATTGATTATTGAACTTAAAGATGTATTACTAAACACCGATTATAAAAATTAGAAGATTAATAAAATTGGTCCTCAATGGTGCCATAGAAACTATTTTTTTGGAGGAAGTTACGATTCAGTTTATTGTATTTAAATCAAATTTAAACTGTTAAGCGAGCCGACGATTTGCGAAATTAATCTAGCTGGTTTGACAATCGTGGAATTTGCAAATTTGATTTACAAAGCCAACTAATGAAGTTTTTAACTCGTATTAGGCCTAGCTCACATTGTTTATTAAGGACGTCATTAGAAATTAGCTCCCGAATTAATGTCGACTTTATTTTGCTACAAAACTAATGTTTAAGCATCGACAAACTAAATAGTTCACTAAATAAAGCGATCACTTTGTTTTTCGTCTTTTCCAACAACGGCGGACGTGATGCCGCAAACAATAAAATAGCTACAGCCCACCCTAGGGGCGGATGTATAGGTTATAGCTAAAAATATTAGAACTAAATCTCGTGATGATCGCTTCAATTTGAGTTTGATTTAGTTGCGAAATCAGGCTGTGTCAACCATTAAAATGAATACTAAACTTAATTATGTTACTATATTCGTAATTTCGCAATAGTTTGCGTGTTTCGAGTAATTATTAAACTATATATTCGTCTAGATTTATTAATTTACTCCATCTTCAATTAACAGCGTGTGCGAAGTACATTATCAGTTGTATCTCTATCAATTTTATTCCTTCGTACGTAATGAATATATCAAATTTTGCGCGTACTGATAAACCAAGATAGAAATTCGTATAATTCAGTCAAGGTTGCGAATAAAACGCAAATTATCGTTTAGTAAAAAGCGGTTAAGAAAAACAACCCCCCTTTCCTGATATTTTCGTTAACGCAAACGTGATTCAAAGGGTCTTGAATAAACTCTAGATCATTGTGATTTTTTTGGGGATTATAAAAACATCAAATCAAGCTAAATAAATTTAGATTATCTATATTCGATAGGAAAAATGTAATTTCAGTTGTCACGAAAATGGTAAAACCCGGCACTAAATTTTGATATAAAAGGAACGTTTCGATATACCCATCTTTCCATTTTAACAACTAATTGTTTCAGTTTCAATAGCACACAAATCTTTCAACCAAGATGACAACCATGTTCGTTTGCTTGGCTTTGGCCACCATCGTCGCTTTAGTATCTGCGGGAGACTACAAATGCGATGAGAAAATGATCACTTTCATATGTGGATCAGAAGGTATATTTGTTCTAAAAATTATTTAGCACTTTGGTTTTTAGTCTAAACCTTTCGGGTTAGGACTTGGGAGGAGTTATTTTAAAGATAAGGTTTGAAATTAAGCTTCGCAACTCAAAGGTTAATATTTTACATTATTTTCTCAATCTTTGTAGCCAAAGAACACGCGAAGAAGATGATGGATGCTATGACCCCAGAGTGCAAAGCCGTAATTAATAAAAATATATCATTGAGAAAGAGACCGTATTTAATTTAAATAAAGGTTGATTTTAACGGTCATTTAAAGAGCATCTTGGCCTCCAAATCCAAAAAAATATTTTAGTACAAATAAAATATATTGTCAGGTCCAATTGGTTAACTGATCACTCGACGTAGTCGGTGTTTTTGACATTAATAAATAGATCAGTTACGTATTCGCGTAGTTAAATAATGGGTGTACAGATTTTACGAAACTGATTAACTCCTCGACGACTCCTTAGGAGAATTACTTAACTGAACGGCCCCGTTTTAAAAAAGCCAAAAATTCGAGTTCAAGGTTGAACTTTCTTCAAAAGATATCTCTTGGTACTGAAGATGGTTAGTACAATAAACGCTCGAAACACAATGAAGAAGAGCGCAAAATTCAGCGTTTTACTCGCGCGGTCTTCTGTACAAGAACTCACACAATTTTCCATCGTATTTCACGCGTTTATGGTACTAATTATTTTCAGAAGCCTTTTGCGGAAAGTCCAGCCTTAACTACTATTAACCTTTGTTGACGTACTAAAATCGTTTTATTAGAAAGCCGAGGAGCTAAAGGGCACAATGGAAACTAAACACGAAGAAATGTGTAAGGTATGTATGTATATCCATCCCAAATTAAATCTCAATATAAATATATAATCATTTAATTGAAAACGTATTCGTTTGAAAAATAGAAAACGGACGACGTTACGGCGGTAAGCTTTTTAATTTCAACTAAATATTAAGTTATCTAATTAAGGTAGTAAATTCACGAAATAAATCTTGATTTATTTTATTCCAAAAGACTTGCACCACTATGAATACGGTAAGTTAATATTACCTTTACGGTACCGATACTAAGAATTATTATTCAATAATTTTAAATTATTTAATTATTTAATAGATGTTTAAAGAAGTCAAGGACCATATGGGAGTAAGATTATAAATTTCGCCATTTTTGCTTAATTTTAAACTTAAAATCAATATTTCGTTATAGGAGGAATGCAGGCCTAAGATGTAATAACACGGCTCGACTAAAGCGTTCAGGCAACTATTCGACTAAATAATTACGATTCAATGAATTTTGTATATTCAACAAGTTCTAAGTGAATAAATTTAAATGATAAATAAACTTAAAGTGGTATTAATAATTAATTAACAATTTTTGGACAAATGTATCATAATGATACAAATGACTTCAATAAATTTTTAAACTTAATTTAAAATTAAACTATCAGGTTCGAAATTTGCTAATATATTTTAAAGAGTTATCTACGGAGGAGACTGCAATTCTTCATATGTTCCTTCGTATAAATTTTAATAACCATGGTAAGAAATTTAAACTAATTAAACCGATAATTCGTGGTTTAAATCTCAAAAATTATGAGGTTTAAACCATGAAGAATTATTTTTGTTAATTAAAGATCTATACATATCGAATTCTTCAGGCTAATCGACATTGTGCAACCCTTTTAGCTTCACTATAGTACTTAAATCTTGGATAAAAGTATACAGAGGTTTCAAGCTAAACAAATAAGTAACTTCGACGTCACAATCCTAGGATAGAATGTTAAATAGGTTAGTATAATTGTTCAATAAAGTCGGTAAGCCATGACAAGAATATTCTTAGTATCAGTAGCGGTTGCAGTTCTAGTTGCAGCGCAGGACGAACAACTAGAAACGAAATGCGACAAAAATCTGCTCGACTTCGCTTGCGGAGCTGAAGGTCCGCGCGACACCAAACGGTAATAAATTTAATAAAGACTAATTTTAATTTTTCAACAGGTGAAAAAATGGCAGCCGATTTAGAAGATTCAATGAGTGAAGAATGTAAAAAGGTAAATTGAATTAGATTAATTTATTAATACTTTTCAATCTTGATTTTTAATTAGAAGAGCCAAGAAGTTAAATCAAAATATCACGATAAGCATAAAGCAGCCTGCGATGTAAATTAATTTAATTTTAATATTAAGACCATTAATTAACCAGAATATTTTAAATTAGGCTAAAGAAAATGTGGAGAATGTAAGCTTTTTTTTAAATTATTTAACTAAAATTAAATCTAATGTTTTAAAATTATTATAGACATGCAAAGAACTAATGAATGTAAGTTAAACTTTTCATAAAAAGTTTTAAAATTTTAAATTAGGTCAAAAATGATTTAATTAAATCTTGTTTAAATTAGATATTTGAAAAAGCTAAAACCGAAATGGGGGTAAGAGAAATATGTATGCTAGGAGTAAAACTTCACTATTCATAAAGAGTTCAATGTTATATTTAACATGTCTAATTCAAAATGGTGCATGTTTTATTTCGAATAACGCGTTGCGATTGGTTAGGTTTTCCGAAAGAGTATATTTTTAAGAAGCTTGGAATCCTTATGAGGAGTGTTGTATATTACTAATCCTAGATGAAATAGGCCTTAAAATCATTAATATTTTCAGGAATGCATGCCCAAGATGTCAGAATAGAAAACTGTACACAATAAATATATTTACCGAATAAAAAAAAAAAATGTAATTATCTATCATACTAATACCAAAAACAGTTCAAATTTTCAGGTCGTACTGTAAAGCTAAATCAGCGGGACACGAATACAATAAAGCGATGCCGAAATTTCCACGATAGCATAAGTTATAGAGTGACGTGTTTTCTGATACTGGTGCGTAAAAATCATTTTTCACCGTCCACTAACATACCATGATCTATAACAATAAAACTAAAGGAATTTTCGCCATTCCATTTTGCAATTTATTTGCTTTAACTAGAATTTAAAAAAAATGTTCCATCATTTCAATCAAATGCAAAGGCATATTTAATCAGGCTACGTTGATAAAATGAAGATGAGGTATATAAAACTAAACCAGACTTCATATACTATCATTGTTTAATTGAATAGTAAACATGAAGATGTCCATAGTATTTCTGTGTTTCTTAATCTCTATAGTTACGGTTAAAGCCGATTTTGAATGCGACAAAGATTTTATGGACGTGATTTGTAGTGAAGACGGTAGGCTGTACTGTTTATTAAATTGCTTTAATTGTTAATTAGTTTCAACTAAGTGCTGAACGTCGAGTTCTTAATTTTTTTAATCTGCGCGGAACTTAAACCACTCTTTTAAAGAAGAATGAAACCTCTATTCTTTAAAGTAAAAAATGCAAAAACCATATTAAGCTTGAAATTAATTTTTAATTTAACCGGAAAATAGGCTTAACAATAATCTATGGAGTGTTTTGAATCTCATAGTTAAGGGGTCACCAGCGAATCACGTGACAGCGTCACAGCGCTCTCTTTATTCCGACAGTAAAACGCTTCAAACAAGGGCGAACTTTCGCTCATTTGTCGTTGACACGTAAACTATGAGATATCAAACTTTCAATGGATTGTTGTTAAGCCTACTTTCCGGGTAAGTTTAAAATTGATTTCTATAAATTAATATTTGGTTAAAATTATAATATATTTAAATTATATTGAATCAATATAAAATAAATCTTTAAGCTCACGTGACTAACCCTATTCCGTGATTGGTTATACCGAATTCATTTGCAAAACACTTTTGTACAACAAAATATGTCCATTTAAGACCAAAATGGTGGTTTTATCCATTTTTAACGCTATTTTCTCCCCAAAATTTTCAAAAGCAATGTTTCCCTGTCCCTTTAAATCCGTGTCTGATTAGTTCAGATATAGTTCTCCCAATTAAGAGGATATAAGGGTGTGGTTTGGCGTTAATCTCGCCACCACAATTTCAACGAGCATATTTAATCTTAATTATATACTAATTAAAATGATTATAATTAAAATTATTTTATGTTCTTAGGCACAAAAATGAAGGAAGACATGTTGAGCACAGTATCGGAAGAATGCAAAAAGGTATGAAAATTACATTTCAAAGACAATTGATTTGGCTAAGATAATTTTCTGGAAATTGAAATTTTTCTCGAAAACAACCGGGCTAATTTAAACTGGTAATTTTAATTTTAAATTTTTTGGATTAAACTAACTAAAATGGGTCAAGGTTTAACTTTTTAAATCGTCGAAAAGTTATTATTATTTGGCGTCGTTAAACTGGTAATTTTAATTTGAAATTTTTTGGATTAAACTAACTAAAATGGGTCAAGGTTTAATTTTTTAAATCGTCGAAAAGTTATTATTATTTGGCGTCGTTAAGGAGACGTTAATGTCACTTTAATATTAATATTTTTCATTTCAAGAGGTTTGAACTAAAATCATTTTTCTTCATTTGAAATTCCCGGAAATTTTAATTTTAATTTTAGATAATGATTCCCTTTAAAAAAACATGCGACGAAATTTGCGCCGAGTATCTAGTAAGTTTGTTAATTAATTTGCACGCTTAGAAGGGGGGTCTAAATATTTAGCCTCAACTTTCGATATTTAAAAAACTATATTTTTAAATTTATTTCAAACTAAATTCAGGTGGATAAAGATGTTAAAAAGGTAAATTAAATCTAATTATCTAATCTTATTAAAATTCATACATAAATATATTTAATATGAATTTCTGAAATAACCATTAAATATTTAAATTCGCCAAATTTTAAACTTAATAGGCTTGCAAAAAACGAGAACCGGTAAGTAGGTTCTTCAAATTTAATTATTGAATTAAATCTAGAAAATTAATATATTGAAATTATTTACGCATATTTCAGATGGAGGAATCAGTCACGAAAGCAATGGATGTAATTTGATTATTTAAATCTAATAGTTAAACTGATTAAAACTAGTTTAATCATCTCTATAGTCGAAAGAGTGCGCCTGATGTATCTAAATGATGCTACAACACCTCGTAAGATTGCGAACGAAATAAGAAAATATTTGTATTTACACTTTGAAATAAAATATTTAATCAATTGATGGTTTAGTCGGATTTTGAAATAAAGTGATGGATTTTGTTGGATTTTGGGAAATTTGGAAATCTACTAAAGTGATTTTATATTGGATTTTGGATTTAATATTTGTATTTCAGATTTCGAAAATTGATTTTGAGCTTAAAATATGTTTTGGAAGGTCCAACGTCTCCGTTTTAACTAAATATAAAAGTATGAATTTCTGATTTTTGGCAACGCTATGACGTCGTCAAATAGGTAAAAAGTAGTATATAGCCTATGGTAAATCGCTCAGAATAATCAAATATATAATTATCTATGTATTTAGGCTTGGTGATTTAGGTTTAATGATTTAAGAGAGGTTATGTTTTTTTTTTTGCGACGTTTAACTAGAGTTAAAATTAATTTAACTTACGAAACTAAACTTATTTATCTTTAAGTAAAGGAAAACACCGTTTCGAACAATTGTGGTCGCAACCAAAGGTAATTTTGTAAAGAACTGAAACCAAATAAGAGGAATTTCAATTATAATTATAATTATTATTAAATTAAGTAAATTAACGGACTAAATAAATTTCTATTAATTTTTAAAGCACGTCACTTTTAACGAGTAATAGCTAGTGTGATAGTATATATTTAAAGGGGGAATGAAACCCAAAAACAAGTATTTTTTATCGATTTCTAATCGTTTAACTAGTCTTAATCCAGCAGAAAAAAATTACATACAAGTATTAAACTAGAAAATAATTCAAAACTTGCCCGTAAAAATGCTTAGCTGGATTCATGGAGATCCTAATTTTTTTTTTTGCATTGATGGGTTATCGACCAATGAGAAAAGCCCCGTCGTTAAGGCGAGATCTCTATGAGACTACCAATAACATTCGATTAGTCGCTGATCCATCAATATGAAGAAATTTAGGTTCTTCATTAATCCAACTAAGCCTATTTTCTGGATAAGTTTTAAATTGATTTCGAATTTAATATTGATTTGTAAAACATTTTACTGTTGGATTAGGCCTATTTAAACGATAAAGAATCGATAAAAAAAAATCACTTGTTAGGTTGCATTCTCCCTTTAAGGCCGTGCAAAGTTATTAAGCTATAGAGAAAATATCATAAAACTGTTTTCGTAGAAACCGGATACGCGTGCAATCTAGCTAAAACGCACTGAAACTGTACAAATATTTAAATGGCCAATATTTTTCGGTTTGCGAATGAATTTTCACGGAAAAGTTACTCGAATATAAGAAATTATATATAGTTAAATATTTGATCAGTTTTAATAATAGATAAGGCCGAAAAAATTAGATTGAAAAAACACATTTTGATATTTTTCCCAATTATTTTTAAATAGCGTTATATAAGAACCTTTTCATATTACCTATAAATACCGAAAAGAGACAGTTACAATTTCAGTTGTTGCAATAAAATTGGAACTTAAAACAATCTATTCGACGAAATAAACACGAAAATGAAGGTTTTGGTAATCTGCGCACTTTTCGTATTGTTTCTAACATCAGTGTTAGCCGGTGATGAGTGCAACAAGGAGCAATTAGACATGATTTGTGGAGAAGGAGGTTCGTAACATTTAACTTAACTATCAGGGAAACAGGCTTGGAAATAAGATTTAGAGCCAATTTACATATAGTCTAAATTCCATCAAGAAAAATTAAATTTGAAATGTATATGTCACTAAAGTATACTCGTAGAGGTTAGACTATTTTCTACATCAGGCGAAATATTCAAATTATAAATTATTCTTATTATTAGCATAATATTAACCTTAATTGTATATTATTCTTATCCTTATAAACGAGAAGACTAAAATTAAGAGCTCTAGGGGCTTTTAAAACACGCGTAAAAACTATATAAAAACTCACCACAGGTTTCGTGGCGATTTAGGTTAATTAACAAAGTCGCTAATTAGACTAACTAAACCTAAATCCGTTTGAAAACATTCGCGAGAAAACTGTGTTGCTGATGCCAATGAAACATCTCTTTCGGTTAAAGAAATGTAATTTCAATGATGAACTCTCAATGACATAAGACTGATTTTAAAATATATACGAAGACTAATTTCATAGCTTTGATAAAAATGCATGGTTTCAACCGCAAATTAACTGGCATATTATTAAGAAAATAAAATTCGTTATTTCTGGATTTGAACCCTACATTTGAAAACATAATTACATAATTAAATGTAATAATTTTACTATTAATAAGGTATGCAAATGAAAAAGATGTTGTTTGAAAAAATGGACGAAAAATGCAAAAAGGTAACTTAAATCTTATTCCTATTATTTAAAATTAAATAATTATATTAATTTTAAGGATACCGAACCTCTCTTTGACGAATGCAACAAGAGTTGCGAGGAATACAAGGTTAGTTGGGTTTATATTTAATTGGGGATGTCATCCTTTTTATCGAAGGTCCGTATACTTAAAGGTTTGAGCTAAATTCAAAATTTTTACACGTTGAAATCAAATTATTTTTAAGAAACTTCAAAATTAAATTGAACCCAAATATGCAAATTCAGTTTTATCCGCTTGATGATGTAAAATATTTAAAAAAACGTGATTGTACGATAAGTTTAAAATAAACATGTACGACTTTTTAGACTTTCGCGAAAGAATACCGAGATCACGTGGAAAAACATTCGAGAATCAATTAAAATAGCCACGCGATCATGTAGTTATGCCGCAATAGAAAACCTTTAATTTTAATTGTTCTAGAAACAATTCACGTCTTCAAGCACAAAAAAATTAAATATATATTATTTAGGCATTTTAATTTTGAAATTTCTTAACCTTGATTTTTAAAAAAACTTTGAATACGGGTTATCAGAAGCCAATGAAACCCTCCTTTGAAGTCTACTACTCTAATGATCCATATAGCGCTCCTCTCTGTATGGGTAAAATTCCCAATTTTACGAGATCGGAGGGGTCCTACTTCATACCCCCCTGTCTACGGAAAATTGGAAATTCTCTCTCTCCACAAACGACGACGTTTTTTTGACGAACTCCAAGGCTGCTAGAGATATTCGCTCGACGAACTCCCGCTCCGAAAATATCTACCGTTAGGAGGCGTACGAATCGCCCTTTTTGAAACTAACCCATACAGAGAGGGGTAGACAAGACCAGGGAGTAATAGACTTCAAAGGAGGGTTTCATCGGCTTCTGGGGTTATTAATAGTATGAAATGACTAAAAATATTATATTCGAAAAAATAAAAGGGTAACACCTTCCATAAGATAAATCATTAAAATTTTCCTGCAATAATTCGTATAATTCATTTAATTTTAAAACAGAAAACTAGCGACGTTGCAAAGGTATATTTTAAAATTATTATTAAATTATTATCATAAATGTGTTTTATCTATTTGTTTGGTTTTTTAGGTTTGCGAAATGAGGAAATCGGTAAATATATAACAATTAATAATGTCTTAATTACAATATAGAAAGTGGTAAAAATTTCGATTTTTAAACCATGAGTTTCTAGATGGTCTGAAAGTTTAGAATCATAATTTTTTTTGAAGTGAAATTTTACGAAACACATGGTTTATCTTTAAACGAAGTTTATATACCACGTACAATATTCTAATCATTAAATTAAATTTAAATATTTCAGTTAATGGAAAAGATGAAAGCAAAGAATGACTGCTTTAAACAATAAATTTAAAAGGAAATATTATGTGTAATGTTTCAATAAATTGAAGTTTTTAAATGTTACTGAAATTTTACACGACTTATTCGCTATATCTTCATTTTGAATAAAACAGAACAAAAGGGTAATAATAGAGAAAAGCTACGGCCATTTTAAGACCGTAACGAATGGCTCATGTAAAATTTATTATTATAAATTAATCTTGGGAATGTCTTCTTTCTAATGGTGCTATCGGTTTATGCCTTGGTGCAAGTAGAAAAAAGTTACGGCCAGTTTAAGATAGGGGTCAATATTGGATTTTTGCTCGATTTGTATCAGTAGCGGAATAACCATTAACGAGTGGCTCATATAATTTTTTTTATTCTAAATTAATCTTGGGAATGTCTTCTTTCTAATGGTGCTATCGGTTTATGCCTTGGTGCAAGTAGAAAAAAGTTACGCCCATTTTAAGATAGGGGTCAAAATTCGCTTTTTGCTCTATTTCTATCAGTGGCGGAATAGCCTTTAACGAGTGGCTCATGTCAATTTTTTTATTCTAAATTAATCTTGGGAATGTCTTCTTTCTAATGGTGCTATCGGTTTATGCCTTGGTGCAAGTAGAAAAAAGTTACGGCCATTTTAAGATAGGGGTCAAAATTGGATTTTTGCTCGATTTCTATCAGTGGCGGAATAACCTTTAGCGAGTGGCTCATGTCAATTTTTTTATTCTAAATTAATCTTGGGAATGTCTTCTTTCTAATGGTGCTATTAATTTATGCCTTGGTGCAAGTAGAAAAAAGTTACGACCCTTTTAAGATAGGGGTCAAAATTGGATTTTTTCTCGATTTCTATCAGTGGCGGAATAGCCTTTAACGAGTGGCTCATGTCAATTTTTTTATTCTAAATTAATCTTGGGAATGTCTTCTTTCTAATGGTGCTATTAATTTATGCCTTGGTGCAAGTACAAAAAAGTTACGACCCTTTTAAGATAGGGGTCAAAATTGGATTTTTGCTCGATTTGTATGAGTGGCGGAATAACCTTTAACGAGTGGCTCATGTCAATTTTTTTATTCTAAAATAATCTAGAAAATGTCTTCTTTCTAATGATGCTATTGTTTTATGCCCTGGTGCAAGTAGAAAAAAGTTACGAAACTTTTAAGATAGGGGTTAAAATTGGATTTTTGCTCGATTTGTATGAGTGGCGGAATAACCTTTAACGAGTGGCTCATGTCAATTTTTTTATTATAAATTAATCTTGGGAATGTCTTCTTTCTAATGGTGCTATCGGTTTATGCCTTGGTGCAAGTAGAAAAAAGTTACGGCCAGTTTAAGATAGGGGTCAATATTGGATTTTTGCTCGATTTGTATCAGTAGCGGAATAACCATTAACGAGTGGCTCATATAATTTTTTTTATTCTAAATTAATCTTGGGAATGTCTTCTTTCTAATGGTGCTATCGGTTTATGCCTTGGTGCAAGTAGAAAAAAGTTACGCCCATTTTAAGATAGGGGTCAAAATTCGCTTTTTGCTCTATTTCTATCAGTGGCGGAATAGCCTTTAACGAGTGGCTCATGTCAATTTTTTTATTCTAAATTAATCTTGGGAATGTCTTCTTTCTAATGGTGCTATCGGTTTATGCCTTGGTGCAAGTAGAAAAAAGTTACGGCCATTTTAAGATAGGGGTCAAAATTGGATTTTTGCTCGATTTCTATCAGTGGCGGAATAACCTTTAGCGAGTGGCTCATGTCAATTTTTTTATTCTAAATTAATCTTGGGAATGTCTTCTTTCTAATGGTGCTATTAATTTATGCCTTGGTGCAAGTAGAAAAAAGTTACGACCCTTTTAAGATAGGGGTCAAAATTGGATTTTTTCTCGATTTCTATCAGTGGCGGAATAGCCTTTAACGAGTGGCTCATGTCAATTTTTTTATTCTAAATTAATCTTGGGAATGTCTTCTTTCTAATGGTGCTATTAATTTATGCCTTGGTGCAAGTACAAAAAAGTTACGACCCTTTTAAGATAGGGGTCAAAATTGGATTTTTGCTCGATTTGTATGAGTGGCGGAATAACCTTTAACGAGTGGCTCATGTCAATTTTTTTATTCTAAAATAATCTAGAAAATGTCTTCTTTCTAATGATGCTATTGTTTTATGCCCTGGTGCAAGTAGAAAAAAGTTACGAAACTTTTAAGATAGGGGTTAAAATTGGATTTTTGCTCGATTTGTATGAGTGGCGGAATAACCTTTAACGAGTGGCTCATGTCAATTTTTTTATTCTAAATTAATCTTGGGAATGTCTTCTTTCTAATGGTGCTATCGGTTTATGCCTTGGTGCAGGAAGAAAAAAGTTACGACCACTTTAAGATAGGGGTCAAAATTGGATTTTTGCTCGATTTGTATCAGTGGCGGAATAACCTTTAACGAGTGGCTCATGTCAATTTTTTTATTCTAAATTAATCTTGGGAATGTCTTCTTTCTAATGGTGCTATCGGTTTATGCCTTGGTGCAAGTAGAAAAAAGTTACGGCCATTTTAAGATAGGGGTCAAAATTGGATTTTTTCTCGATTTCTATCAGTAGCGGAATAACCTTTAACGAGTGGCTCATGTCAATTTTTTTATTCTAAATTAATCTTGGGAATGTCTTCTTTCTAATGGTGCTATCGGTTTATGCCTTGGTGCAAGTAGAAAAAAGTTATGGTCATTTTAAGATAGGGGTCAAAACTGGATTTTTGCCCGATTTGTATCAGTAGCGGAATAACCTTTAACGAGTGGCTCATGTCAATTTTTTTATTCTAAATTAATCTTGGGAATGTCTTCTTTCTAATGGTGCTATCGGTTTATGCCTTGGTGCAAGTAGAAAAAAGTTATGGTCATTTTAAGATAGGGGTCAAAACTGGATTTTTGCTCGATTTGTATCAGTAGCGGAATAACCTTTAACGAGTGGCTCATGTCAATTTTTTTATTCTAAATTAATCTTGGGAATGTCTTCTTTCTAATGGTGCTATTAATTTATGCCTTGGTGCAAGTAGAAAAAAGTTACGACCCTTTTAAGATAGGGGTCAAAATTGGATTTTTGTTCGATTTCTATCAGTTGGGATTAGGATGACTAAATTAAAATTACATTTTAATATCCAATAATAGAAAGAAAACTTCATATTAACCGGAAATCAGTTATTATTAATATTAAAAGGCTTTTGTGGAGTTTTAATAAGCAATGTTGGTATCAAGTACAATTTGAAGACGGTACTAATCATCATCATTGTATGGAGGTAAAGATTTTAGCTCAAAAACGAATAAATTAAATATTATTTACGCATACGTTAAAGAAACTAAACACTAAAGTATAGCGAACGTTTTATTGTCCTAAATAAATATTGATATTCGTGAATAAAATTCATTAATTCAAACTAACCCAAATATCTAGGTTATTTTCTTAATAAAGGTACTGTTTTAATTATGTAAATATAACCCCATTAAAATATAAAATATTACAAGGTCAAAAAACAATCATGACTTCATGGAAAAGTACCGTTTAAAGATATTCATATTCAAGAAATTTTACCACAGAAAAAACTAAAAGAAAGCTAGGGTCTATCGCTCAAACGCGCGATGACATTTCAGGGTGAGATGGATTAAACGTTTTCCCAGAAGTTAATAATTGGAGAAAGGTACAAGCGAGTCTAGCATTGTTTCACGCGAGAATTCCGATAATTTGATAGAACAAATTGCCAATGTGGCTTAGAAAATAACTACTAAAATTAGTATTAGTGATTATAAGAATCATCGCGATACTTCATCTCATCTCGAGATCACCCCAGGCGAACGAAGAAGGGAGTTAAAGACAGGTTTTGACATTTCCCTGAAATTTCCAAATCCAAGACAAAACTACCCACTTCTGTCAATAAAATGGAGTAACTTGGGACACCCTGGTGTGGATGAAACAATCCATTTAGACCAAATATTCCAAAGCCTCAAATTTCTATGAATTCCCAGAATTTCCCTAATATTTTGAAAATGTCCCCAATTTTTAGGTTTTAATTTATGTCCCTGAGATTTCCAAGTTTTACAGGTTTATATGAACCCTGTAAAGAGGTAAAAAAGCTCATCTGAGTGACGTCAGCACTCGCTAAATTTCAAATTTCATTTTATCTCGCGATCTCAGCCCTTGGGTATCTAGTGCCCCTGTTCTTGTATATTTCTATGGGTTCTTGGTATATTATTAAAACGAATTTAACTATAGGGTCGAAAATTGAATACGCAGTTATGTTTTTCGTGGAAAAACCAGTAGAATTAACATTGACTATTTCTATTTCTACGATGTCTAACATTTCGTATATATTCGCCCAAGCTTTACCCATTTTTACTAACTCCTCTTGAACCTTGTTTACTCGTTTACCATCCGCAATCTATATATCCTAAGTCGAAGCGTTGATCACGCGATATTTGTTACAAAAGGTTTAGAATAAAACGTGATTTACGTCATTATTCGACCATCTATTGGTTCAGAAAGTTCTTTAAACTAGCAAATTATTCTAATGGTAGAAACGTCTAACGTATACGCGTAAAAACTAAGCCTAGATCATTATAATACAGATACAGACGTTAACGTTTACGAGCGCAGACTGCCATTATTTGCTCATCTTTATTTGAATTATTAACGTTGGAACAAAATTACACAAATGTTAAAGGAATTCTTAATAAGGGAGGTCAAGTTAATGTTGGTTAAAAAGGATTCAAATTGCGTCTCTATATATCAGTCTGAAATATGGCAGGAAAAAGGTTTATCCACGGAATAACTATCATTTTATTGGCGGGATTATTCCCCCTTATATTTTGTGATGATGAGGAAACTATAGAACCCGGTTCAAAGATTTTCATAGAATTATGCGTTAAGGCTTTTAATAAGTTCGAATATATCAAATCTCAACACTGTAAGTATAAAATATTGCGATATACTAATCACATTTGACTGTAATTAAATAAAGTCAGGTTTAGCGAACTATCTCGCTCGTCAGTTCACCCTGTCTGTTGGGTTAATTTTGGAAAATATGCGAAATTAATTTTTTTATCGTTTTCCCGGTTTTGAATAATTTTTAGTAACGTTTGCCTGGCTTTAATCAATCAATATGTTAAACATTTTCCCCTGAATTAAATCTGAATTTTATTTATACGTTTTTCCCTGAATTAGATCTAAATCTCATTTATACGTTTTCCCCAGAACTAAATCAAAATTTTATACGTTTTCCCCTGAATTAAATCTAAATTTCATTTATACGTTTTCCCTTGAATTAAATCAAAATTTCATTTATAAGTTTTCCCCTGAATTAAATCAAAATTTTATTTATACGTTTTCCCTTGAATTAAATCAAAATTTTATTAATACGTTTTCCCCTGAATTAAATCAAAATTTTATGCGTTTTCCCCTGAATTAATTCTGCATTTTGTACGTTTAGCATAAATTTCATTAAAATTTTGAACGTTTATCATGGATTTCATCAAAATTGTGTACGTTTATCATGAATTTCATCAAAATTTTGAACGTTTATCATGAATTTTAACAAAATTTTTAACGTTTATCATGAATTTTAACAAAATTTGTACGATTATCATGAATTTCATCAAAATTCAAACAATTTTCCCTGTTTTTAATCAAAATATTCCTTGAATTCAACCAAATTATGGACGATGATATTTTAGAATTAGACTCAATGGTATTTATATTATGTGGATATAACCGAGTTTATTTTTTATTATTAAAAAAAATTGTCCAAGAAAGCTTTTGACCTGTCGGTCTAATCAGCTTTCTTGCACAATTAGTTTTTTAAACGCGTTATATTCACCAGCTTCTTCCTTAAATAATGTTTTTATTTAATGGTTATCATCATATTTCCCCGAGTTTAATTTTTGCCATTTTCTCTGATACTTTGTATCGTGTAATAATAATATTAGGAATTATCCAATAACCAAGTTCTATTTCTCTTGTATTAGTGAACCTATTTATTATTAGCATATTATTTTGTTTACGAGTCTTAAATAAAAACTTTCCTCACAGATCTCATTAAATCAATGATTGACGATTCATGCAAGGAGGCAAGTTTTAATTTTGTTCTATTAAATAGATAGCGATTAAAATTTTGCGTTAAATGTACTTAGGAATATATAGCAATGACAAAAGAAATTTATCCAATTGCTGAAAAATTTCTCGCTGATAAAGTAAGTTTCTTTTCATTTTAATGAACGCGAGATGACGCAACGACTTGTTATTAGTAGGACAGAAGGCCATCAGCCTCTGCGAGTCTGCGTCATACATGTGAAGGGGGGATGATGAGCTAATGCGCAGTAACGGCGATGTTTCACCCCCCTTTGCTCGTCTGATTCCGTGGTTTACTACCCCCTTTGGAGGGGTGTCTGCCTACTTTCCCTAGTTAATCCGCCTTCAGGCTCTACCTCGGACTTATCACTCCATACGCCTCCAGGATTAACTGTACTAAATTAATTATGTAACTGTGAATCTATATAGCATTGCCCAAAGTTGTAGTTAAAATAACAGGATAATCGGTGGACAGATTTTACAGTGACTGACCGGATTAACCCTTCAGTTTGTATTATGTCCGACAACGTAATTTAAGTAGAAAAGGGCTCATTTGGACCTTATTTAAAACAAGGATGACGTCAATCTTGAATTAGTTGTACATTGGGTTCAGCTTTGACAGTGCATCGAGTTCAAACTCAGCTTAGGTTGGGCATACAGTTCAAAAATTTTGCACACCCTGAGTTCTCAATTAAAATTACACGAAATAATATTGATCCTACGATTTATGTTAAAAAATATATCACGAAGTGGCCTTTACGCTTAAAAAACTAAATTAATTTAAGATTCATAAATTAGTATAATTTAAGTAATTTCACAGTCAATCAGATCCATTATTATAAAGCCCTAGGAAACCCCTGAGTGAAAAAATTGGCGAGAAACCAAATACGTCGCCATTACGAGTCGAATCATAAAGCCTAAGGACCCCACGAGGCCAAAATGTTAATACTTTATAACGAAAAAGTGTAGACTTACCAGTTATCCCAATCGAATCGTCAATCTTTACTCCAAATTCGGTTGATAATCACATCGAAACACGCAAACTTTATCGGCCCGAAACTACGCGTAAATTGAAGTCCAAAATCGTCGTTAACGTAGCGCGTGGCATTTCTTCCCGACGCCATTAGGCAGTGTCTTCCTCGTCGGGGAAGAAGGCAACTTCTGCGCATGCCCGTGTTTAATAAGAGGACTCCTGCTTTTTGGCGCTAAATTTGAACCGTTGATATAATCTGAAATAATGAAAAACAAATTGATTTTGAAAATTTGAATAGTAGTGTATTATTTAACAAATTATATTTTAAATAATTAACAATTATTTTCTATTATTTAGCCCGACGAAGCAGCTTTAACAGAGGTAAGATATAATTTAAATTATAAATTATTTAGTATTAACGTTGATTAATTTTTTGATTACGTAGAACTGCAAAAGCGAGCAGATTTCTCAAGTAAGTCTAAGTATAATAAATATTTTGAACTTAATGTAAATTAACTAATTTAAATATGATATTTTATAGTTATTCATAAAGTATATGAAAGTTTTTGTAAGTAAATTGAAACTTATTCGGTTTTACATATATATAAATCAAAATCTATTTATAAATTAATTATAATTTATTTTACAGAAGTGTTTGAGGACACTGGCAGAACAGTTTGGAGAATCTTGATTGATTTGGGATCATCAAATGTCTTATATTGAGGTACGTTTAAAGGTCAAATGGTTAAAAAACATTCACGATTAACCAATAATTTGACCTTAAGCGTACCTTGATTTATATATCATTTTAAATTAAGACATGTAATTAATAAAGAATTATAATATTTTTTCGTATTTTTAAATAATTTGTAATCATCTCGTTCATGTTATCACGAGTCTTCCAACAAACTTAATTAAATTGATATCGTTTTAAACCCAGGCGTTTACGGAGTTCCATATAGCTCCCACCAAGGTTAGTAAAGAGACAGGTGCAGCAGACTCCGCCAAGTCATGTGACTGGATGAAATAAGGGCTTGATTACCAGAGCGTGGCCATTTAAAGGTCCGCTGACAACTGAAGAGGGCAGTCAAATACAATACGGCACATCATACATCTCCTAGTGCCTTTAAATTAAAATGGCCCGTGGGCGTGGCTTGACTGAGTGTATCTGCCTGCTTAACCTCTCTCTTTACTATCCTTGACTCCCACAATCGGGGTCGATAAGACATTTTGATTGTCTACGCCTATCTTTTGGAATAATTGAGTGATTAATTATGATTCTACAATCAATTCACGTGGCACGATTTGTTATATTAAAAATAGCTCCATGTTCAAAGCTGTTTGACTTTGTTGACAGCTTTTTTTAGAACCTTGGACTCCTTGTGAAAAGTACTCTTTATTATTATTCAGTAAGGGAAACGTCAGAAGTTTCTATCTCTCACCTCTCGGTGTCATCCCCCTTAGTGAGGTAGTTACAGTATTCGCCATTACAAGAGTTTCCCCAGTAAGGGGGTTCCATAACGTCAGGCTTACTTTCCCCCTTGGATCTCTGCTGTCTCCCTATAGGAGTTTGAATTTTAATCTTTTAGGCTTAACGATAAAGCGTTAGGCTTAACGATAAAGCGTTAGGCTTAACGCTTTGACAGAGGTTATATCGTTTTTGTCTGAAGATAAAATTTAGATCCGCGAGTTAAATTATCTTTAATGTTGAAAACTAGCTCTGAGAGCGATTCTTCTTGTTCTAGAGTACTCACTGAAATTCGCTAAATAAAAGAATTTCTAATTCCAAAATTATGAAGAAACATTCAAGGGGGCAAATGAATTAAGTTCTTAACCCTTGACCTATATAAACAGATAGTCAAAAACAAATAAACCTGCTCAAACCAAAAATTCATTTAAAAATACCCAAACAATCAGAGCAAGGTTAAAACTATAAAATTTCTCTTCAGAAATATAGAGACAAAAGATTTACTTTCAAAACCACACGCAAACCCAAAAAATTACATTTATATTTAGCGTACAAAAATATCTCCTGACTAGATAGAACACGCGTGTCATATGCAACGTTCACAACGTATATTTACCCACCTTTAATTTAAATCAACACAGAATGGAAATATAATAGTCATTACTTCGTTCCATCACGCAATGTAATATGTTAATGGGTTCTTTATTATTTTTCTCTTCTATCTTCGAATAAATTAATTTAATTTGTTCATCTTTATTTAAACTGCCTTCGTATTACGTCGTTAAAACGAAATTAAGGAAGAAAAAAAATCAATTAAGGATCTACGACTTAGGACCCTTAAATAGGAATATTATTTAGGGTTTAAACCTCTTTCGACATAAGCGATTGAATTAAAAACCATCTTCGTATCAAGACCGATTAGAAATGGGAAAAATACAAGTGCAGGTCGTAATATTATTGGTAACTATTATAGCGTTTGCGTATTCGATCGAATTACCACCGGATGTTTTGAAAAAATGTGTTAAAGGGATTGAAAAATTTCCAGAACTTAAATCGCACCATTGTAAGATAAAACTTCATCTTTTTAAATCTAAATATTCCTGAAATTGCAACTCTTACTTTTTTTTGGTTTTTATTAGCTATGATTAAAACTATGCTCGAAGATGATTGCCAAGACGTGAGTAATTAATAAATATATTTAAAATTAAATCGGTACTTGTGTTCAAGAGGATTTGGATCATTGTAAATCCATACTATCTATTAAATTATGCAAACTGCGGCTCTCGTGAGTGAAAATAGAGTAGTACCTTTAGGCGAAATGTAACCTCAAAGGTCATACTTAAGTTGTGGCGTTAATTTTCCAGACTTTTGAATGACTTTGTTTAAGCCGCTTTCAGACTATACGTAACTTAATCTTATTGATGGTTATACCCTTTTCAGACGAGGCGTAACTAGCCGGTTTAATCAGATTTAACCATGGTTTATTCAAAATTAACCGAGGTTTATTGAACTGAAAAGGCTATGTAAACCTCGGTTAAATCTGATTAAACCACGGCTAATTACGCCTCGTCTGAAGAGGGTATTAGAGAGAATTTTCATATAGTCTAAACACGCCTTAAGACTCACGTTACAAACTATATCTATTCGTGGAAGAATTAATTTTTTTGGGTTCTGATTATATACTTCATTTTGATTTAGAAATATTTGAAAATGAGCGACGAATGTTTCCCTATAATAGAGGAACACATTAGCAAACCTGTAATTACAATTTTATTGCACTTTACTGACACCAGAAGCCGATGAAACCCTCCTTTGAAGTCTATTACTCCCGGGTCTTGTCTACCCCTCTCTGTATGGGTTATTCTCAAAAGGCGCGATTCGTACGCCTCCTAACGGTAGATATTTTCGGAACGGGAGTTCGTCGAGCGAATATCTCTAGCAGCCTCGGAGTTCGTCAAAAAAACGTCGTCGTTTGTGGAGAGAGAGAATTTCCAATTTTCCGTAGACAGGGGGTATGAAGTAGGACCCCTCCGATCTCGTAAAATTGGAAATTTTACCCATACAGAGAGGAGCGCTATATGGAACATTAGAGTAGTAGACTTCAAAGGAGGGTTTCATTGGCTTCTGCTGACACTAAAGGCGCGCCTTAGGAGTTTCAGGAATTAGGATACTACTTGATAACAGCGTTTAACTGGTTTAAAAGGGAGAATGCAACCTAATAACAAGTGATTTTTTATTGATTCCTTATCGTTTAAATAGGCAGTAAAAAAACTGAACTTTTCATCAAAATAGGCTTAGCTGGATTCATGGAGAAATCCTGAACTCCCCCGTATAAAGACTAGCGACCAATGACAAAACTTCAAAAACTTTTATAAAATTTTCCTGAATATCTTAAAGCTACGCCTGTAATTTCAAAGCCATAACACAATTACTTTGAAAATTTAAACGATTTTTTTAATTATTATCAGCGCACTCAAACCGAGAATGAAGCTGTAAGCTATAAATTAATATATTTATAATCATAATTTTAAATTTTTAATTGAAACAATAAATTTTAAGGCGTGCAATTCCGAAGCTTGGCAGGAGGTAAGTTTACGTAGTTAAACATTAAAGTTAAATTTGCGTATTGATTAACATTGGTATAATAGTAACTGATTTGATTTTTAAAGCTTTTCATAAAACATAAGCCAGCTTGGGTAAGATCCTTTAGAATTTGATCATAAACTAAGTATTTAAAAGTTAATTATAACTTAATTTTCTTTGCAGGACTGTTTAATAGCTTTGGCCAAACAATTTGGTCACTCCGAAGAAGACTAATACTCAATTTTGCAAAAAGAAAAGTAGCAATTGAAATAATTTATGTTATTTCCAAATAAAAATGAATTAATTATGATGAAGCTATGTTTTAACAAATGCATGATGATGAATAATTACGTCTTACGTATTCTTTTATGTCGCCCTGATTGGTTAAAGGGAGAATGCAATTTGACAACAAGTGAATTTACATCGATTTCTTATATATTAAACAAGAAATAAATTTAAAATAGGCTTAGCGAGATTCATGGAGATTCTGCTTTACTCGCGTATGAGGGTTAGCAACCAATCGAATGCGATTGTAAGTCTAGTGAAGATCTCGCGTGAACGACGGGCCTTTGTTTATTGGTCGCTAGACCTTACACGAATCAAGGAGGATCAGAGAAGGAGAGGAAATGTGGGGACGGCGCGGTTCCTACTGCGTCGGCCTAAACTCCCACTCTGGGAGAACGGGGGTAGAGACGTTTCGTGGTAAAATGTTGTCGCGTGGGTAAAACGAATCCTTTATGAGACGCGCTAGCTAGCGACCACGTGACAACAGTTTACCTCGAGTATTTCCTATCCCCCCTTTCCACCCGAGTGGGAGGTTGGCTCTTCTCTCTCTAACTCAACGCAGCCCCACATTTCCTCTCCTTCTCTGATCCTCCTTGCACGAATTCAGAATCTCAAAGAATCCCGCTAAGCCTATTTTCCGGTTAAGTTTGAAATTTATTTCTAGTTTAATATTTGTTTCGTAAACGTTTTATTGGTGGATTAGGCCTATTTAAACGATAAGGAATCGATGAAAATCACTTGTTAGGTTGCATTATCCCTTGGAAGGATCTTAAACACCAGTAGGTCAAAGTGCCCTCAAAGTAAATAGTTCAAAAATAACTCTATCGATATGAAATTAAATATGATAATGATAAATTGAATTAAAAAAACACATATCCTGATATTCAAGGTAATGACAAAGCTGTAAAAAATGAGAGTAGAACAATCAAAGGTTTATTTACCTCTCCGGTAATCGCAACGCTCTTAAAATTATTTAAATATGACAATCAAGCTTAATCATTGTCATTAAAACTCGCCCACCTAATTATGTAAACAGATCATAATTTAGTATAAATAGTTTCTCCCGTAACGTGAAATAAAATTAATCCTAAATTAGAAAAATAAAGTGTAGACTCCGCAATGTTTAATTTTAATTGCAAGACCTTCTTAATTGTTACGTTAGCCATTTCAGCGGGCTTATTT
The DNA here is from genome assembly GCA_963920705.1 of Odiellus spinosus. Classification (NCBI taxonomy): domain Eukaryota; kingdom Metazoa; phylum Arthropoda; class Arachnida; order Opiliones; family Phalangiidae; genus Odiellus; species Odiellus spinosus. The sequence continues at coordinate 18,924,622 of OY987229.1, read as the reverse complement.
CTGGTGCAAGGAAGGAGCAGAGAAGAATTGATGAGAGGCTGCGTCGATTTCATTGATAGTTACCACACTTTCAAGAACACTTACGGTACGTTTGTAATTATATTTTTTATATCAATTCGATTAGCGCGAATTAGTTGAGATACTTATGTTAATCAAGAGGAGTTGGTAAAAGGGACAAGGCTAAGACGTACTAATACACAAAGCTAAGCCTAATAGGGATAAAAGTAGTGATAACCAATTCCTTTTGTTTTAACAAGAGTATAAAATTGAAATAGTTCTATTCGAAATTTATATTTTATTTTTATTTTAGTTTTAGTATTATTATTTCTGGGCAACGAATGTCGCCAAGTAAGATTTTAATCTAATCACTAATTCTACAGTTAATTAGTTAACTTTTACTTAATTTCTAGGCCGTGTATAAAATTAAACCAATTTATCCCATTGCTGATGAATATCTTGAGAATGGCAAGGTATTTATCTTAATTGTTTAAGCAAAGTAGATAAGCCTACTTTTGTTGAATTAATTTTACTTTCATTTTCAGTCCGATTTTAAAACGAAAGTACAGTACTGCAGAAGGATGGCTCCGGTTAGATTTTTAATTTCACGTTAAATTTAATATTATAATTAACATTTTTTTAAATTTAATTAGATCATGGCTGATCACGAATACGCGATGGTTAGTGTTTAACTGAACTATATAAAAAAATTGTTTATTTTATAATTCGAATATTAATATTTAATTTTGGTATTTAGGAATGTTTGAAAAATGTGTCAGATAGCGTTAGAGGTTGAGGAATGCAGAAACACCTTGCGAATTGAACTATCAGTTTTTTAAATTTCATAATGTGGTTATCTATACGTGTAACCAACTTTTATATTTTTTTAAAGAAATTATTTTGTCTATAAATAAACATTTAAAAAAATCTATTTTAATTTTCACGTTCGTTCTCTATGATAAATAAGTAAGTAAAATTCCTAATAGCTTTTAATCTCACTTAAAATCCTAAAATATGTCCAAAGGCTACGAGTGTGCGGATGTACGAGCACGGCAGTGTAAAATTGCTGTATTAATTGTTACCTACCCTCCCTTGATGGTTTTAACTAATTTTGACCTTGTGAATTAAGGAAAAATTCCCAGTTTGAGAATAACAACCACGTAATTTATTCACTATTAATATTTTTTAATTAAACTATCAACATTTTTTGAAATTCCTCATCTTCAAACTCCAGTTCAATATTCTCTTTAAATATTTATACAGGGAATAATACTGTTCCATGTGTATGACGTCATGACGATGCTTTAATTACCTTCCAATCATTCATATTTCATGCTCGAATTTTCATTCAAAAGTTTTGTAATTACAACATTTAAGTATAATTACTTTAGATTCTCGTGCCTAGTCCTGATTTATTTATCCCCGTTTTGGTATAAACCAGTCAAAGAGTCGAATTAAACCATATTTGAAACTAGTATTCGTCACGCATTAATATTTAGTCAGGTGTACATCAAAGATTATAACCCAGATACTAATGATGGCAAAAAATGATTATCATTATCGACTGAAGAAGAGCCTCGGCTCGAAAGGTCTCGTAAAAGTCGGGGACCCCTGTTTAGGGGACCGCTGTTAAGTTGAATACCCTTTTAATCATCATAGATATTAAAGGCTAAAATTAAAGGGAGCTAAAAATCTAACAGCTTTTAAATTTACAAGTAAATATGTAAATTTAAACCTCGGAACTCCTTATGAGAGAGAGCTTCTGAAATTCAGCTATATATACTCCTAGCTTTTTGGGAATAAGATTCTTTGACAAATAAAGCAAATACACGCCATACACTCATAATTTTAAATATTGCAAAATATTCGTGTTTGAACAACTTCGTTTGGTCGTAAAATCTAATTGTCTATTATTAGAGTCGAGTACCATTAATCGCTAGACTGTGGAACAACTCGGATATCGATAAGTATGTTAAATTTAATATTTGTTCAGGCGAGTGTTTTGGAAAAAACCAGATAGTACCAACTATCAAGCAACAATTAAGGTGTATAATGTTTTAGTATAAATATCTAGTGTTAATACCAAGATCTTTATCAGTTCCTTTGATTATCAATTCTAAACCCCACCGCTATCAGAAGATAAAAATGAAGGTTCTACTAGCCGCTATTTTCCTAGTCGCTCTAGTTGCTTTGGCCAGTGCAGGCTTCGAATGCAATAAAGAAAAAGTCGATAAAATGTGTGGACCCGAAGGTATAGAATACTTTTTATCATAAATACCGAGCTTTCTACTAGAGGAAATATATATCTGAAATATATAAGAACATGGCGACTTCAGAATATAATTATTCGTTTAATTGGTTAACTTAATTAAAGGCCAGGCGATGAAGAAGGCAAAGTTCGAAAAAATGAACGCCGAATGCAAATCAGTAAGCGAATTTTAGAGAATTAACATTTCGACCTCATAACCAGGGTAACACCTAGGAGTAGTAATAAACAGGGGTAGTGTTCAGTATTTTTTTAACGGTCTTAAAATAACCCCAAAGAATGATATTAAAGTTTTTGGAGCTTACCATCCGATTTAAAACTAAAAATAGGTCGACCGAACCATAATGAAGGCAATATTTTGACGAAACCATCTAAATCGTACATATTATTTTAGGGGACCGAAATTAAAATTGATTCTAATTAGAAATATTCAAATTATGTTCCATGGTTAAGAATAATGCTAGATTATTTTTAGAAAAAACTGCTACTTCATGGATTGATTCGTTTCATCTAATTAACGTGTAATGAGCAATTGTTTCCATACTATCGAACGATAGAGCATTAGGAGGGCTATCTTACAATATTGATAGACAAGCAGGAGCCCTAATATTCAGTTAACTTGCTAAATTTTTTTTAGGGTTAGTAAAGCTAATAATTTTGAGGATAGCGTATGAGAGAGCGAATCGGGAATATTATTCTTAGGTTTTTAGAAATTTCTCTGGTCTGAGTTTATAAGCTACATTTATTTTAATGGAAGGCATTTCCTTTTAATGTTAAATGTATTTGTATATTTGCGATTACCGATAGTTAAATTTTATATAATTACAGAAATTAGAGCCATTTGTGCCAAGGTGCAAGAAAATCTGCGACGATTACAATGTAAGAATGATATCGAATCTTTAAGTTTTAGTATTTATATTACTAATTTAAATCTAAATTAACGTTTGAAATTTTCAGACTGACAAGAACGTGGAGAAGGTATACGGTTTATTTATTCCAAATATTTTAATATATATTATAATTAATCGAGAATTTGATTAAATTAACTTTCATCACAGTGTTGCGCCGCGAAAATTGCGGTAAGATTCAAAAATTCATGTCTAAAAGAATTTTAATTAGGCGTATTAGATTTTAATTAGGTTTTCGTTTCTTCAACAGCTGTTAAACGACGTTAAGGAAGTGTCTGGTGCTCAGGTACGATTAAAAATAGCCTTAACTAAAAGTGATTTTAATTACAAAAAATTAATTTCTTGTAGGAATGTTTGACAAAGAAAGATTAAAATAAATAATGAAGGAAAGAATCCAACTGCTTTCGTAATTAAAAATATTATTTAAAGTCAGTTCCGTTGCATTTATTTTAATTTTAGACATATTCGTCTTAATTTCTTAAAACGATTGATAGTGTATTATACGTTAATTCTAATTAAGAGAAGAATAAATTAACCTAACAATAAGTTCTTTTATACGATAATGAATCGATAAAAATTTAATTGTTTTTAGGTTTCATTCTCCCTTTAAACGGAGCCTGAAAGAAATAGAATGCAATATGCCATAACCTTCAAAATATCCAGAACTTTCAATTGAGGTTGCAAATGACCATATTATCAATAAAATTATATAGACACTAAATTAATCTAAAACCCTTATCCCAAATATCATAATAACAGCAATTAACAATAATAATAGCGGGAAATTTTTTCATGAAGTCAGGGAACATTGTAATAAAAGTAGCTTTTGTTTTTGCCATAAAATAACCACCCTTTTCCCTCGCAAAAATAGTTGAATCTTCCATAAAATGTCACCTATAACTTCCTTAATTTTGCTTTTTGCTATGTACTTATTTATGGTCAGTACACAATCTAATTTCCCGGCCTTTAGCCTACCATGAAGGCAAGTACCCTACTATGAAAGAGACTATTGGTAAGGTGTTTAATTTCTGAAGAATATGCGTATTAATGTCTAGGCCGTGTATAAAATTAAACCAATTTATCCCATTGCTGATGAATATCTTGAGAATGGCAAAGTATTTATCTTAATTGTTTACGCAAATTAGATAAGCCTACATTTGTTGAATTAATTTTACTTTCGTTTCCAGTCCGATTTCAAAACGAAAGTACAATACTGCAGAAGGATGGCTCCGGTTAGATTTAACTTTAATTTCACGTTAAATTTAATATAATTAACATTTTTTTAAATTTAATTAGATCATGGCTGATCACGAATACGCGATGATTAGTGTTTAACTGAACTATAGGAAAAAAATTGTTCATTTTATAATTCGAATATTAATATTAAATTTTGGTATTTAGGAATGTTTGAAAAATGTGTCAGATCGTTAGAGGCTAAGGAATGCGAAAAACACCTTGCGAATTCAACTTCTATCAGTTTTTAAATTTCATTATGTGGTTACGATCCATACGTGTAATCAACTTTCATATTTTTTTAAAGAAACAATATTGTCTATAAATAAACATTTCTTAAAAATAAAATCTAATTCATTAATTCGACAGTCAAAATTTTAATCTCTATTCGTTCTCTATGAGAAATAAAAATAAATTTGAAATCTCAAAATCTCTCTGAAGTCCTAAAAAATGTCAAGAGGTCACGAGCTCGTCAGGCTACAATTGCCGAATTCGGGGTTCAAATCCTGTTAATAGCCCACCACCAAATAACGATGTTGTTAACTAATTAGGACTTGCTAAAAAAATCTCCAAGTTTTAGAATAACACCACGTAATACTCCCTTAATAATTTATTCACTATCACGCAATATTTTTCGAAAAGCCATATCTTCTACAAACTCCTGTTCAGTATTCTCTTTGAATAAAATTTAATCAGGAAACATAAATTATCTATGTGCGTGACGTCATAACGGTGCTTAAATTTAACCTAGAACTTGCGATCGTTTTTCATACGCGAGTTTTCATTCAAAAGCTTTATAATGACCAGACTATTACCATATTTAAATTTAAGTTTACCCTGATAAAACACTCTCGTGCCAACTCGTGAATATTCGGGATTTTTTATCCCCGTTTTGCTAAAAACAAGTCAATTAGAGTCGAATTAAACCATATTTGAAACTTTTAATCGTCGTGAATTAATATTTAGTCAGGTGTATATCAAAGATTATAGCCCAGATCTACTAATGATGGCAAAACATTATCATTATCGACTGGAGAAGGGCCTTGGCTCGAAAGTTCTCGAGAATGTCAGGGACCCCAGTTTAGGGGAACGCTGTTAAGTTGTACACCCTTTTAATCATCATGTAGATAGTGTAGGCTAATTATATCAAGTAAAAAAATAAAATTTGAAGCGTATATCACCAATTGATGCAGTTAGAGGGAGAATGCAACCTAAAACCAATTGATTTTTTTATCGATTCCTGGTGATCACCAGAACTCCCCATATAAGAACTAGCGTCCAATGACATTGATTGGTGGCTCTTATATGGAGAATGCAGGATCTCCATGATCAATATTATTGGTTGCTATTCCTTATAATTAAGGATATCTCCATGAATCCAGCTAAACCTCTTTTGATGGTAAGTAAATTAAAATCTTGGAACTCCTTACGAGAGTTTCTGAAATTTAGCTACTAATATTTTTTTTTTTTTTTTTTTTGAATAAAATTCTTTGAAAAATAAAGCAAATACGCGTCAGATACTCATAATTATAAAGATTGCAAAATATTCGTATTTAAACAACTTCGTTTGGTCGTAAAATGTAATTATCTATTATTAGAGTCGAGTACCATTAATCGCTAGATTGTGAAACAACTCGTACTTCGATAAGTATGTTAATTTAATATTTGTTCAGGCTATGTTTTCAAAGAAACCAGGTAGTACCAACTACCAAGCAACAATTAAGATGTATAATTTTTTAGTATAAGTATCTAGTGTTAATACCGAGATCTTTATCAGTTCCTTTGATTAAGAATTCAAAACCGCCACCGCTATCAGAAGATAAAAATGAAGGTTTTATTAACCGCAATTTTCCTAGTCGCTCTAGTTGCTTTGGTCAGTGCAGGCTTAGAATGCACTAAAGAAAATATCGACAAAATGTGTGGACCCGAAGGTACAGAATGCTTTTTTATCATATAAATATCTATCTTTCTGCTCGAGGAACAAGTTCTGGTACCAAATTTTGCTTGGATATAATAGCTGGATTCTTAGAGATCCTGAATTTCTTCGCGTATAAGGGTCAGCGACCAATCAAATGTTATTAGAAATTTCATAAAGATTTCACCTTAATATATAACTGATATATATCAAAAGGTGCTAATTGCAAAATACAATTATTCGTTTAATTGGTTAACTTAATTATAGGCCAGGCGAAGAAGAAGGAGATAATGGCTAAAATGGACGCCGAATGCAAATCAGTAAGCGAATTTTAGAGAAGTAACATTCCGACCTCACAACCAGGGTAACACGTATATTTGCAATTACGGATAGTTAAATTTTTATATTATTACAGAAATTAGAGCCATTTGTGCCAAAGTTCGAGAAAAACTGCAAGGAATATAATGTAAGAATGATATCGAATGCTTTAAGTATCAGTGCTTATATTCCTAATTTTAATCTAAATTTACGTTTGAAATTTTCAGAGTGACAAGGATTTGAAGAAGGTATATGGTTTATTTATTTATTTCAAATATTTTACTCTGCAGATTAATTAATTAATCGAGAATTTGATTAAATTAACTTTCATCACAGTGTTGCGCCGCGAATATGAAGGTAAGATATTCTAAAACTAATGTCTAAAACAATTCAAACTTGTCGTATTAGATTTTAATTAGGCTTTCGCTTCTTTAACAGATGGCCGGCGAAGCTATGAAAGTGCAGGGTATTATGGTAAGATAAAAATTAATCTTAATTAAAAGTTATTTTAATTACAAAAACCTATTTCTTGTAGGGATGTTTTGGAAAGCTTGCTGGGTAAAATAAATCATGCAAGAAAGAATTGAACTAATTAAAAATATTATTTAAATTCAATTTCGTTCCATTTATTTTAATTTTAGACATATTCGCCTTAATTTCTATTGATAGTGTATTATACTTTAATTCTAATTAAGAGAATATTTAATTAAATATTTTTGAAAATTATCCTAGACAGTAGAACTTCGTTATGACGAAACTGACGTGGGAGTTTCGAAAATCGTAATTGTTTTAATTATATTTAAAGGGAGGGTGAAGAGGAAACTTAAGAGATTTTTTTATGGATTCTTCTATTAATTATTCGGGAAATAAATCCCAATGATTTTAAAAATCAAAATAGAGCCAAATTTCAAAGATATTTCCCGCCAGCCAATCGTGTGACGCCCTGCCTTCCAGCGAACAAAATACTCGTGGCATGCTCTTTGTCGTGCGCCACGTTCGTCGTTAGTTATAAAATCTCGCGCTATAATCTCGACATAGCGAGTATTTTGTTCGTTGGAAGGCCAGGCGTTACACGATTGGCTGGAGGGAGAGATCAGTGAAATTTGGATCTAATTTTAATTTTTAAAATCATTAGGATATATTTCATGAATGAAAGAAATAAAATGCAATTTACAATAACCTTAAAAATATCCCGAATTATCAAATGAAGGTAGTAATGGTTGCAAATGACAAGTTTATCAATAAAATTATATTGGCACTAAATAAATCTAAAAACCTTATCCCAAATATAATAATAACCGCCATTAACTATAATAATAGCGGGAAATTTTAGATGAAGTCAGATAACATTGTAATAAAAGTAGCTATTGTTTTTGCTATAAAATAACCTCCGTTTTCCCTCGCAAAAATAGTTAATTCTTCCAGAAAATGTCACCTATAACGTTCGTGGTTTTGCTTTTTGCTCTGTACTTATTTACGGTCAGTACAGAGTCTAATCCCCCAGCCTTTAGCCTACCAATATGCAAGTACTTGCTAACGCGATACGACCCTACTATGAAAGAGGTTATTGGTAAGTTTTTATAATTTCTGAAAAATATGCAAATTAAGATCCACATTCAAGAGACGGCTTAGTTTAAGGACGGGGTAATCTTTTGAATATAGATAAGAAGATGAAAGATTTGGACGACGATTGCCAGAAAGTGAGTAGAATCAGAGGTATATAATAACCCCCTTCGGGGGGAAGTATGAAAGGTAGGCAAAATCGACGAACAACAAGTGCCCGGCGTAAATCGCGGCGGATCGACACACCGCTTTACTCCCAAAAAATAGTTACACCATTTTGAACCTCACTAAATTTTCCCTACGCACACTTCCGGAACTCGCGAGCTGAAGTCAGCCTTCGACTCCATTTTAGCAGACAGCCTGACTCCTGAGACAGGAAGTTCTAAACACAAATCGAGCCGTCTTGTTTATACAAAGACCATTTACTAGAGTAGCGACATTGAGAAGTCCAGCGCGAGCTAGTGGCCTAGATAGTCAGCAGCGGGCTCTTGTTGTTCGTGATTTTTAGCATTGGTAGTATAGGGGCTTTCATACTTCCCCCCGAAGGGGGTTATTATATACCTCGGGTAGAATGTAGAAGCTAAAATGGTGTTAGAAAAATTAATCTCTATTAAATTTATATAGACAGTAGAAGGTATAAGAAAAGAAGGCATGCCCTTATTGGACTCTTACGTACAAGGTGGAATGGTAAGTTTATGTTAATTTGTTGCTTATTTTGGTAGAAATATAGAGCATGCGCATGACGCGAGACATTATCATTTTAAATAAAGCTTATAAATAATTAAAGTGAGGAAAATTATCGTTAAAACGTTTCAAAAAATAAATACCCTTATATTTTTGACACTTTCATTTTGAATATGAAGTTCTAAAAATTGCTGACAGTTGATTAACTATTTAAATTTGTGGGTAAACATTAAATCAACAATTAGTACTACTTGCAAAAGAGGAAGGGGGTTTTAACATATTAATTAAATTTAAACTTAAATGTAATATTTGGAAAAATTACAGTTCGATGAAGAAACGCAGAATAAAGTAGGTTTTTTTATTTACTAATATTAATTAATATTAATTAATAATGTTTGAAACATTTTTATAGACATGTATCGAAATGAAACAAGTAAGATCTTGGTTTAATTTCAATTGAAATTAAATTTAATATTGAGAATATTTTGCAGATCATGGATAAATACAACAATTCCATGGTAGGTAATTATAAATTTCATTAAAATTAAAACTGATGTTTAAAAAATATTTTATTTGATCTCTCAGGAGTGTATCACAAAACTTTCAAAATCCAAAAAATAATAATGACACGCAAAATTCAAACGCTGTATTTGTTTAATTAAAGTTTAAAGTCAATGGTTTAAAAACAATTTATTCGTTTACATTTATACAAGATGCATAATTAATGAGTTATATTAATTATAAAGAATCAAAATCGTAAGGGGGTAAGCCAAACAATTCTGGATTAAAATCCTGCATGGATGGTAAGACAATCGTGGCCTTACCATACATTTTGGGGTTCATTCGTTCGTCTGGTACAAGTACCACTTGCATACCAGCAGTAACAGCGGCTTTAACTCCATTAGGAGAGTCTTCGAATACCAGACACTAGAAAATAAATCAGGTAATTACAAGAATTAAAGGGAAATTTGGAACTAAAAATGTAACCGATTTTGAATTTATTAAATTACCTTGGTTTGTCGTGGTTTCTCATCAAACATAGCCGCGCATTTTAGAAAAATATCTGGGGCGGGTTTCCCGTTTATGACGTCAGTACCCACAACAATATGATGAAAAAGTTTAAGAAAGTCCATATGTCGTGAAAATTTAAGTTTTAAATTTTGTTTGGTCGAACTAGTCCCGATTGCGAAGGGAATATTGTATCTCTTAAGATGAAGAAGCAATCTTTTAACGCCTGAATTATTAGAAATAAAAATATTAGTTCAGAGTTTGGCGCCAATATTTCTAATTTGGCGGGAAAGTTAGGCTACATATTTCAAAGTTCATTTAAATTATTTCTTACAATAGTGGGTATAATTAACAATATAGCTAAGAATTTTAATCATCTGGAGCCAAAAACCAGGAAATTGAATTTAAATTTGGCGGGAACATACTGAATTTGGCGCCGATGTCGGACGATTTTATAAATTTGAATATAACTCCCAACCTAACTAACTATATCAAATCATTTTAATTATTATAAATATATTAATAAATTAATTTAAAGTATTTAACCTTTGTTGGTCATTATTAATTATTGGTTAAATTATATTTTAAAAGAACTTGAAACATTGAGAGTAAGATGGCGATGATGTAACCATCGACAAACTACTAGTAGTTTGCCGATGATGTAACAGAGACTTACCGGGTAAGAATTCGGCGAATGGCAACATCTTTTTACAAGAGATTTCCCATTCAGCGATAAACTCATCGACGGTTATTGGCATTTTTAATTCGTCAATTAATAATTTGGCCGTTTTTCGAACGTAGAGACCTAGGGTTTTTTCCTTTAGTTCCCAAGTAAATTTGTCGCCAAATTGTTCAGTAACACGCGAAATGGCCTTTGAGTAAATACTTTCAGTATCTAAAAAAAAATATAAGAATTAAATGAAGGTTCCTCAGCTTTGGCCAACAAGAATTTGCTCCAAAATGTGGCGAGCTAACTACATTTTTAGATAATAATTTCGTTAAAGTAAAGCTGTTACAGATTTTTTTCATGAACTCCAAATGGAAATTGAATATAATTTTTGGTAATTTTAAAAAATATTCATAGAAAAATTTACCGCGACAATAAAAATACGTATTTTATAAAAATAACCGCCATATTACGTCACCACTACGGTTGCGCTGATATTGTAAAGCCTACAGTTAATTTTCGCGCGTTCTGACACGTGATAAGGTCTCTTTCACTCCGTCTTTTCGTGAAAGTAATTAATTCATAACTATGAAAATTATGGTTAAATGGAAATATTATGATTGGTCATAATTATTCAAATTTTACCAAACTTCAGAAATTAATTTTCATTTTTAGCTACAAGTTTCCCTTTAACTAATTTCCAGAAATAAAATACGTCATATATCGAAAAAGATTCACATTTCGTTTTGGAGTTTTTTCTTTTTTGTTTAATAACCTCTCAACCCAGTAGTATAAAATTTTGAATATATCGTACTAATAACATAATAAACCTAAAAATATAAACCATTGGAATTCGAAAAGAAAAAATGGTGACAGCCACACTTTAATTGAAAATAAATGAAAAACTTACCTAATAGTAGTCCATCCATATCGAAAATACAGTGGGTAACAGGTTCTAGTTCTAAATCCATGTCCATTTTCGGTTTATTATTAATTTTACTTAAAAATTGAATTTATATTGTTCCGATTTTGACAGATTCTTGATGTAAAATACTACGATATGAAATTAGTTCCAGAATTTTATATGTTCACATTTTCTAGTATCAGTACGCGTATTTACGCCACTCTTTGTACATGGTACTATGGTTCAATACGAGTGTCTTTTATCTTTCTAAATTTACCAAATAAACAAGCGCGTGTATTTGACCAATCGCTTGGAATTAGCCCGCGTGAAAGCAACGTGATAAAATGAACTCCGCTTAATCTTAAATATTTTAACTATCTCAATATTGCGGTACAATTTAAAGGGAAAGCCTCAGGTCGGTGGTAATAAGTAATAGCTCAGTCAATTCCGACTTTCTACACTTCTTCGATCCCAAAGAGCTAGGTGGTGATGTTAACCACATCGGTTAGGCACTGTTAAAATAGTACTTGATGTTAAATTCATTATACCCGTTTAAGACAAGGCGTAACTAGCCGGTTTAATCAGATTTAACCAAGGTTTAATCACGATTAATCGAGGTTTATTGAACTGAGAAAGGCTATTTAAACATCGGTTCATCTCGGCTAATTACGCCTCGTCTGAAGAGGGTATTAGTGTCCGTTTTCTGGGGTTAAGAAAACCTTTACTAGAATATCTAAACAAAAAAAAAAAAAAAATTTTAAATGAGACCTGTCCTTTAGAGTTTGTCTTAAAGGCGTGGAATCTATATACAATAATAAATGATAAATTTGGGTTTCCAAAGAGTTAAAGATTATTTACAAATTTCGGGTTCAAGTAAATAGGACTTTAAAATCGTATTTAAAAACATGAAATGAGGAATATGTTTACTCTTGTATCCATAGAAGACGGGTTTAGCGAAATTTTCCCACGCTCTATATTTATGAGTGACTTCTAATGATTTCGCGTGATTAGAACCGCGTGATGGTAAGAAGCCTAGTAGACACTGACGTCAATCACATCACGTGGCTTTCTGGATTCAGGGTTTAAATTCCCAGAACAAGACCATTTTAAAGACTCACTGGTAAACAGGGTTGCCAGGTGGGCGGGGAAACCGCCAAATTGGGCTGGTTTCTAAAGTCTGGTCGAAAAAAGGGGCTCAGACATTTTTATTGGTTACCCCTGGAAACCTTTCTATTGCTATTTGTTAAGGAGGCTGCTCTTAATTCAAGGATATTTGAAAATAATATTTCACTTCTCCGTAGAATTTCAATTTTTTATTTAGTCAGCATAATCGGTGTACCTAAAACGCATGCGTCGTATAACTCTAGGGTAATTATATAAGTAATCCGCGTAATTAAACCATTTCCAAACAAATTGTAACTATAGAACTCTATCGATGACCCGTTAACTACTCTACATGGATCCCTGCTAAGCATACTTTCCAAGATAAATATGATTTTGGCTTAAAATTTGTTTGTAATGTTAATTAGGCCTAAATAAATGATAAAGAATCGACACGATATGTAGCTGCATTCTCCCTTGAAGTCTAAATTTTAAATTTACTATTTTCAAGGGAAACGTTTTAAAATAATTTAAATATTTTTTTTTTTTTTTTTTTTTTTTTTTTTTTTGGTGGGGATGCAGATGTGAAATTCAAGACTAGAATTATACTTTATAGGAGAGTCACGTGACTGTTGGAATCATTTCTAATTGGTTGGAAAATTTCCCTCAAGTATTGAAACCGGAGACCAGGTGTTACCATTATTTGGTATAAAAGCTTTTGACAATAGCTCTTAAAAGGACTTTTTTTTTGTTATCCCTCAAGGGTAGGGGTGCAAAATAAGTTGGGTGTACCATGGTGTATTATTATAGTAATAGCGACCTAAAGGGCCCTTCACAAAAAAATCTGGGCCCCAGCTTACAAAAACATACATTTGAAAAGTCGACCATAAATCATAATATCAGATATTATAGCTAGACATCGTAATATTACCATATTTTTTTATTATTTACATTTCTTTTCATTTTAGCAATACAAATGGGTACCATACCCATTTGGTAGAGTTTAAATAAATTATTGTTTACAGTATATTTTGTATTATATATCTAATTATTTTAAAGGGATAGTGAAACCAAATAACTCCTATAAGTCTATACCTGAAAATATTGATTGGGAACAAAATTTTGTTTTTTATCTAGGCTCTAAACTTTCTAACCATTTTTAAATTCAAAATGTTTAATATAACATTAAAATTTTTATGATAATTATCGATTAAACTATGGAGTTTGCACAGCCGCTTTCCTGTTATGTTCAAGAGCTATAGAGTTATAGGCGAGCCTCATCGTAGTAAGTACAAGAAACTGACGTCACTAAAAAAATCATATTGAAGATTTTTACGCTTTAAAATGTGCCTTTACTTCATAATTGTTAAATTGCCTGTATTTACTTGGAGTTTTAATTACCGGTATTATTTACCGAGAGCTTTAATTACCGATATTATTTACTGAAAGCTTTAATTACAGGCATTATTTACTGAGAGTTTTAATTACCGGTATTATTTACTGAGAGCTTTAATTACCGGTATTATTTACTGAGCTTTAATTACCGGTATTATTTACTGAGAGCTTTAATTACCGGTTATCTTTCTCAGGCAGCTTAAATTACGGTACAATGGTGTCGGCCTTATTTACTGTAAATTTTATTTTTTTATTCAATTTTAAATTATTTCACTATCCCTTTAAAACTTAATTTCATCGGCAAATATTCTTAGCGTGAGAATATTTATTTACGTTTTTATCAAAGATGTTTCCAAGAATGTGTGAAAATTCCACAATACAACTATACATACGCGTAGATCGCAAGAAATTCTACCAATATCACTATATATACACTATGATACAAATCATTTGAATTTCATTTCCAAAAGGCTTATCGATTGTCTAAATCTAAAACAAACAGTACAAAATCGTAGTCACTGGGTTCTATTGTGACAATCCCAATCTGAGTATACAATACCAAAACTAAAAGCAATTAACTTAATAAATTCTAAACTTAGAAGGTTAATAGCGTATTTATAGTTTCAGGCACGGTGTACACTCAAACTGGAATGAGAGGGAAACCAAAAATGTTATCTGAATTTCGGCAATCTTTAAACTGATAAATATTATGGTTTTAAAAGTCAATTTTTTTTCTTTTACTTATCTTAATTATCTATAGTTAATATTTACATAACATTTATTTACATAAGGGCCTTAGAAGAGTCGCTAAGAAACCTCGAAATAGGAACGTAGTTTGGCACAGTTGCTACAATAATTATTATTAAAAATTATCAAAATGATTTGATTTTTTTTTCTTCATAATTAGAAAAGGTAAATTATTTTTAATTAGGAGGGTTAACACGCGCAAAAATATTTTTGTTAACTTAAAAAGATGTCTCGCTTCGAATAACGCTTAGTGAAATTAGCAATTAAGCTAATTAACAATTAAAATTAATATTTTTTAACGTTTTCACGCTCCCTTTAAAAAGATAGAAGGCAATCAAATTAGATTTAAGTATATAAATAATTTTGGTAATTTATTAATTATTTGGCTAATGAGATTGGGCCTAAATATAAGCTCGTATTCATTTAAACTTCGCAATTTATACAGAATTTTCTCAGAATAGTAAAGAATATTGATTCAATTTCCTAAAGGAGTAACTTGAAATTGGAAAAGCCTTTGAATAAAACATTTAAAAGATTTTTTTATTTATTTAAGAAAAGCTAGAGATCCAGAGTAGATTTCGATTCGCTTAGAGCTATTGAAATTTATTGGATCAGCCATTCCCGGTAATGTTTGACTTAAGAGATAATTTTTAGGTCCATCTTGAAATTCCAAAATAAATTTTAGAATTAATATTTTAATATTAAATTTTCGGATGGGCGCTACCAAAATTTTAAATTTGAATACTTTTGAAAATTAAATTCATATTTAAATTGTTAAATAACAATTTCGTATAACGTAAAACTTCGTTATAATGAAACGCGTTACAACGAAATTTCCAAGAGAACATTTGAGTTTCTCCAAAAATGTCAGAAGACCTAAAAAATAAACTGAAATGTTCCCTTTTACGATTTAATTCCATGTGAAACAGTTATAATGAAATAGGGACTTGGCACGATGACGTAATGGTCTAAGTATTCTAGAAACTACCACCAATCAGAACACGGAGGTAAAAAGGATTGAATACCTTCCTCAGTTGAAATTAAAACTGTACCAGAATTGCGACTGGGAAATTATTTTCTACTTCGCAAAATTTTTAAGCAACTCGATAGAAATTTAAATTCAAGCTTCTGCAAAGTTTCAACACCATTGATAGGTATATTTTCTACGAAACTCAAGTATTAAAATTTAAAAGAATTATATTCTCTTAGGAGAATAAACGTTTTGCATTCAAACATTTCGAAAGACGAGGTACTCGAATTGAATACCAATTAGCCATAAAATTTCTCTTAAGATCAACCACCGGTTATAATTTCTGGTAAAAGATTACGTCATTGTTAAACCCGTAAGATATGTACGTTATAATTGGTCCTAAAACATTCTCTATCCCCTTGAGTCAAGTCCAACCGCGCGTGGCGGCTCATCCGTCATTATTATTATAAGGATGTAATCGGTATTACGCTTTAAGGCCATCCAAAATCCTGCCCAACCATTTGATAAAACTTTAGATTAAATGGTCTGTAGAAATCGTTTAACCTTTGTATCGTTTCGGGGTGAATTTTGGCGTGAATTCTTCCTTTGGTCTTGCCCAAACAATGAGGGTTACCATTGCCTTCCGATTTTTTTAAACAAGGGAAACCTTTCGTTTCGTTAAAGTAAAAATGTTTATCGCTGATGATGGTATCGAGACCCAAAAACGATTGTACTTTAGTCAACTCGCTAACCGGGTCCATAATTAGACCCTCACCGGATACGAAATGAATCTGACTTAAATTGAAATGATTTAACCATCGTTCCAAATGTTTGGCGTAAATTCCGATCTTCAACGACGTCCAACTAGTGTCCAAAAGACCGGTTGAAGAATTAAGAAACGCCATGTCCTCGAAGGAACGCAAATCAGAATGCTTGCTGGCGGCTTGGGTGTAGTCGGAGATGGCTCGGGTGACGGGGTCGCGAACTACGACAATTAATTTCACGGAAGGGCAGAGTTCTTTAACTCTTCCAGCAACTTCCGGGGTTACGAAATAACTGGGTGTTTTTTCGATCGTCAATTGGTCGGATAAACTAGGTGGCATTTGTGATCTGAAAATTTGGCACACGAGATAACAGTTGTGGGTGAATAAATCTCTTGACCCACAAGGGTTTTGGATGTTTCGGTTGGTTTATACGGTGTAAAATGGTGAATATAGGTTTTGCAAGTTGATACGAGTCTACTATAGTAGTTGGTATTGGTAATATATAAGTTTGATGTAAGAATAGTCATGTAAGTAATAGGTATATGTATTTGTACTTGATGTTGTACTGCAAAAACGTAGGCCTGGATTAAGACGGTGGCAGTGTGGACATGTGCACTCTGTATATGGAATATCTGGATTTGTGTATTGTGTATTCTTTTCAAAGCCTAATTTGTTTTTGACAGGTTGCTAGTCAACTCCAATCTCAATGTCACTGGTACTTAGGACGAACCTTGCGCAATATTCGAATTACAGCCTATTATTCGCTAATGTTAATAGCTTCAATAATAACACTTAAATACGAAACTCAAAATATTTAGATATAAAATTAAGGGGCGAGTTACAATACACGTCAAAAATTAAAAGTTCAGATATAAGCAAGTAATTTTTTTGTTGATTTCCTTTCAAACTTGTTTTTTAATTAATTATAAGCTAAAACCGCACGTTCCGAAAATTCTAAACAAAAAGTGAAAAAAAGCGGGAATATTTCCAAATTTGAATTGCAAAAGCTTTAAGCCCACCCGTATATGATAATAAAAAAACTAGCATAATGAACTCAAGAGTCATTTCTCATCCACGCCTCTCAAATTAAAAAAGAAGAGGACCTCAATTTAGGTGTCAATTAAAACAAAAAATATATCTGGCCTAACCGGTTTTTGGTTGAAAAGTCGCGCCTCGCCTTCGAGGGAAGATCATATGTATATACCGACGATTTTGTCGCGTCTGATCAACGCCAAGAAGACGTAATTATGACCGGGCCCCTATACCCCACAAAAAATAATAAAAAAATTAAAGGAAAGGTACAGAATAAAATGGATTTTATTATAAAGGTAGAATTTCAATAGATAGAAAACTAATTAAAGTGATTCTGTGATCCTTTCCTTTAAGAAAAAAATCAGGAAAATTATTTTACAAGGGGCTAGGCTTAGGAGAAGTAGCATTAAAATTCCTTCATTAAAAGTACGCCATTATTTAACGCCTGGCTAGAGTTTAATATTGCATTTAATTGAATAATATTATTATTATATAAGAGAGCGTACTTTTAAAAGAATAATTGGTGGTTTTGAAAATATTTCTAGGCTAAGGGCGGCATTTTCTTTTGATTTTTTTGGGGGAATTATTTTTTTCTTTAGTGTGTCGAAAGGTATTAAAATATTTTCCTGTAATTAAATATAATTACTGGTTTATTGTTTTAAATTAAATAATAGTGAGGTTTTTTAGTTTGGTAACGCTATGATAATTTTTTTTATGCAAATTTAAAGGCCTAAACTATTTGACTCCTGGGCGAACTCAATTTCGACCTTTTTCGAACTAATTAAAAGATAGCTTTAAACTTTCCGACATTTACCTGACCTTAAAGGGAGAATGCAACCTAATTACAAGTGATTTTTTATCGACTCATTATCGTTTAAATAGGCCTAATCCATCGATAAAAAGTTTACAATACAAATATTAAACTAGAAATAAATTTAAAACTTACCCTGAAAATAGGCTTAGCGGGATTCATGGAGATCCTGAATCGCGTCCGTGTAAGGTCTAGCGACCAATGAGCAAAGGCCCGTCGTTCACGAGAGATCTCCACGAGACTTACGTCGCGTGCGATTGGTCGCCAGACCTTACACGCGAGGAAAACAGGACCTCCATTAATCCCACTAAGCCTATTTTCATGGTAAGTTTTAAATTTATTTCTAGTTTAATATTTGTTTGTCAATATTTTCAGTAGTGGATTAGGCCTATTTAAACAATAAGGAATCGATAAAAAATCACTTGTTGTTAGGTTGCATCCTCCCTTTAACGGAATATAACCATCAAAATTAGTTAATTTAAATATTAATTCCTAAATTTTAATCTCTTAATTCGAACGTAACTAAATCAATCTATGACATCACATTTTTGCTACAACTTTTAAATTTTAACCACTAATTTATGCGCGAATTTTAACACGCGATAAAACCGAAGCGTATCATTATAGAACTTAATTAATCTTTAATTAGACACTTCCCTTCCATACGTAGCAGGAAATCCTAAACAATATTAACGAACAACTGGGAAAAAGGGGGAGGTATAATTAACGTCATTCTAAATTTGCTAAAATTCTCCTTCTAGGCTGTAAATTCTTGGGACTAAATCCTTTAGTCCCAACTCGATAAATCTAACTCTTTTAGTCTTTTCTTTACCCGACTTTTAGTTTCTCGAAGGAATAAATAAGGGAAAAACTGGGGTTTTAACAGAGAACTAAATTCGCGTCGTGTGAGTTTTCTAGACTGGCGCCATTGGCTCGCGTCATTCTCTAGGCTCCACTGCCAAAAAATAAAGGGTATAGAAAAATCTTTTTGGCATAAAGCCTACGTGTTTCTATAGTCAACATTTATTTATGACAGAAATACGCGGTAGCATATAATTTTTTTTAAAGGGAAGATAAAACACTAAATTATTGAAGTTACATAATTAGGGTTCACTCCGGAATGAAATTAGGCTTAGCGGACTCAAATTTCAACCTTGTTAATTAACTGTAAATTATTGAGAAAGTTTTAATTATGTAATTATGCATTTTATAACGCTCATAATCCATAAAATTTAATATTTTCCATTTTAAAGGGAATATAAAGCTCTAAGCCTCGGGTCCAAAGTGAAAGATATACAGCTTAACATTCCTGCTACTACGTCTAACAAATGTTCTCTAAAATAGGCGCAAACTGCGCATTAGCAGACGATTTTTCGTTTTGATTTATACTCCCTTTAAGAATAAAGAATCAGGCTATGAAATTCACTTTACGAAACTTAAACTCATTGTTTTACAACTTGCCTTTAAAAGAGCCCTTGTATACTTAGTTAAAACTAAGCGCTAGCTGTCTCTGACCTATGCTATATGGCTCTCTTTCATTCTTAAACAGAAATTCAGGGATCTCGTTAAAGTAAGTTGACTTTTTTAAAGAATTCTAACTCTTTCTTTAAGCGCGAAGAATGGAGTTCCTATGTTTTGTTTTTGTAGTTTAGGACTCTTTGCGTTTCGTTACAATTTAAGAGTTACATGACGTAATTTCTGGTGAAATTGTGAGTGTGAAACTTAAGTGCACCACTTTAAAGAGAGTTGAAATTATTAAAAATATGAAAAGTTTATAAAGGCCCCCTCCTAGCGTCGTAAGGACAAAAACTTTTTTAAAATTGTTATATTAATGATCTTTTTAAAACTAGATTAAATTTCGTTACTAACTGTTGTATTTTAGTGTTCTTAATGACTGTAATCATCAGGGGTAACACATAATACCAGAAGCCGATGAAACCCTCCTTTGAAGTCTATTACTCCCTGGTCTTGTCTACCCCTCTCTGTATGGGTTAGTTTCAAAAAGCGCGATTCATACGCCTCCTAACGGTAGATATTTTCGGAGCGTGAGTTCGTCGATCGAATATCTCTAGCAGCCTTGGAGTTCGTCAAAAAAACGTCGTCGTTTGTGGAGAGAGAGAGAATTTCCAATTTTGCGTAGACATGGGGGTATGAAGTAGGACCCCTCCGATCTCGTAAAATTGGGAATTTTACCCATACAGAGAGGAGCGCTATATCGAACATTAGAGTAGTAGACTTCAAAGGCGGGTTTCATCTACTTCTGATAATACGCTTTAATAAAACACTAATTACTCGCGATTACCCGAAAGAATTCTAACAACCCGTTCCGATCAATTACACGTACCCGATCCGAAAATTTAAAAATCACTATTTGCAAACTCCTGTAGTTCAATAACATGACGATTTCAAATTGATTCGTTTGCAACGAAATTCGTTATAGAAATCTGTACATCAGTGTCGCACCAACCACAATTAACTACCTTAGAAATAGTTTATCCCTAATAATAATTAAAAATATTTAAAACAAAAATTGAAATGCTATGTTTAAGTAAATTAATATAACGAATGACTCCACTGTAAACTATATTCTTTGACTAATTATTATCATTATTAACCTTAATTCCGAATTAATTTAGTCATTTAAAAACAATTAAAACCTACGAATTTTAGCACCTTTACCATTAATTGAAAAGTAGAAGCAAAACTCATTAAAACACGTATAATTATCCCACACACTTTTGGAGAATAAAAATCCTTTCGCAAAAATGAGATTTTTTGGAATAAATTTGGGTATGGAAACAGTTTTGTCAAGTTAAGGAGTTAATATGTGGGTTAAGATGGCGTAATGGGAGGGGTATAAATGATCTTTTATAAGAGGTACGTGTATACGAGAAAAACCAAGACAAATTTCACCACAAGACAAAGAACTATAGGAGGAGGGGTAACTTTTCTAATCTAGAGAAATCGGATAGCATCAAAAAGTTTATTTTTCCATTATTCTTAGGAGCTTGAGCCAATGGTCGAACCTTCTCCTGGCACCGTATCACCCATGCGTACCAAAGATATTTAAACCCTGTACTAGCTATCCATCCCATTATAAAAGGCCCAAGACAAAAAATAAAAAAAAAGACAAAACCTTTCAAAGAATCCTTACCAAATTTCGCTACGTTGGATTTTTCACCCCACCCAAAAAGGTTCATGGTATTATTTTACGTTAGGACAAAACCTTTTGGCCGTTTTTAAAATGGTTAATAAGTGATTGCAATTTAGTTTAGCCAAAGAAAAGTTTCACAGTAACTTCCGCCCGTCACACTAGCATTTCTTAATCGATTTGAAACGGAAAAATCAAACCGATATTCGATTCGCCAGGAATCGATTTTAACGTCTTGTGTTCACGCATTATCTTTATAAATCGATTTATTGCGGTTTCATCTATCTATTTGTTGAAACCGAATCGGTTCCCGAAGCAGTTTCGAGAAATCGAATCAAATCGATTGCAGAAAACACGGTTTCCCGTTCACATGACTCCAGAGAATCGTTTTGAAACGATTTAAATCGAACGAATCTCAAGTACTAAGCAAGTTTCGATTTTCTAGTTTCTAAACACCTATCTCATGACGTGGTAGTATCGTGAAACGTCAAAAAACAGTACCAGGAACCTTTCATTTGGTGTTTTGATGAACCAAAGATAATTAGTTGAATTCAGGTTTTTTTTACTAGCTCTATTTTGTCGAATTTGAACCATTTTAGAACAAGTTAGAGCGCATTGAAATAAAAAGTTAAAACAGCCAATGAAAAGTAAAAGTAGCCCTGCGAATTTTTTAATTCCTAAAGCAATTAAATTGCTCCAAGCTCAAATTCACAAGACCCGAATCGAGTCAAAGTTGCGTGCCTACTATAATCATTAACTAATACATAAAAACATTCGTATAAACCCACTCGTTATAGCCTATAACATAAGCGATACACAACGACCATACAATCAATCTAAATAAAATAATAAAGGGTTTGTGAATGGGGTGGGATGGACATAAAACAAGCTATTTTAGCGTATACTGCGTCATGAACATCTTTCCCCAAAAATAAAAAGACGCAATCTCGAGAGCGAAGAAGAGAGGGGAAGAATCTAAAATGATTAATCACTAAGCTCGGGGAATCGTGGGAATCTGAGCATAAAGAAACACTACAGAGAGATGAAGGCAAAATAAAAAAGAAAAATAAAATATATATCCTAACATAAGAGAAATTGGTCCGCTTTTGCCTTTTTCGCTAGTCGGCGCTCAACTGAAAGCGCTCGGGATACGGGGAAGGAGGTTGGTGAGCCTTAAAAGTCATCAATTATTAAGAGAATCATGAAAGAAAAAGTTAAGGGGGGCTATAAACGGAAAGCTTGCATGCTTTTTCCTTCATCATTTGGCCCGTTATATGAACACTATTAAAGGGCGATTGAAACGTGAAACAAAAGTCATTTTACACAAAACGACTTAATCATGATGATGAAATTAAAGTATATTAGATTTAAATTATTAACGAGACTGCTATTGCATAATTATCACAACAGATTATTTAAGTTTATTTGCTGTCTATATTTTAATTGAAAAAGTAACTTTAAAGTCATTTTACTGCAAGATTATTTAGTTTTAAATTAAACCCAATTAGATTTCGGGTTTTCCGGGGTTAAGACGAAGTTTGTTTAATCACGAAAAATAAAATAAAACCTCGTTATATACGAATATCGTTCGTTTTATACTGATTTGGTTCGTTATATAAAAATAGGCCGAGATGCATACTTTTTGAATAATGGTAAATAATTAACTTATGATAATAATGTATTATAATTCTAAAAATGTTAAATCTTCCCTATATACTTTTGAATTGACAGATTGAAGGAAGCAAACAGTCTGAGCAAATATTTTCGATTTCAAATATAGACAAGTTTGTAAAGAAATCTTAATTTTTAACTCCAAAAAAACCTACAATATCTTTAGGGTAAACAGGACGGTCACCACAAGGAGGTTAGGTTAGGAAGGCTAAGTGAAATTTGGCGCTAAAAGCCTGGAGATAGAAGGGGTGGTACTTCAAGTCCTTCCTAAAATTAGTTTGGCCTGCGTAAAAAAAACTTGACAAGTTGTCTAAATCGGAATTTTGATGGGGTCAAGGATTAAAAATTATATTTTAATGATTTCACTCTCTCTTTAAACGTCTAGCGTTTCGAGCGTTTAGTCACGCTTAACTTGCAAAAGATAATCGACTTTGATATGAAAAATTGATAAGTTTTTTCGTCGCGACATTTTATTTATGGCGGTTAATGTTCCCTATGTTCTCCGTACGCGATGCAGATTCCGATTTTTCTTTAACCAATCGTTTTTTTTTATTATTTTGGGAGGGGAAGAACATTAAATAGTGACGTATGATGTGCAGATGATTGTCTCTGAATGTTTTACGCGTTACGTGTCATGTACATGTATGAGTTTTGGGCCTGTTCGGTTTTGTAAGATATGTTTTGACTTTTTGTTTTTGGTTATGTATATTTTACTGCGAGACAAGGTCAAGGTTCACACAACAAATTATCTTTCAACTAGAGATAAAATTATTCATAACTATGCATATATATGAGATAGATAAATTTCATGTGTATCTGTACTCAAAACGTCAATCACGTTGGATTTCCCAATAACCAAAAGATAGAAAAATATGTTTTTAACTTGACCAATAAAGATAAAATTGATTTACCTCTATCCTAATAATCACCAAATTTATTAACCTCTCTCCTAAAGATAATTAATGTACCTCAAATCTAATGATAAATTAATATACTTCAAATTTAATGATTACCAAAATTTCTTTACCTCACTCCTAAAGATAACCAAATTTATTTTGCACTTAAACCTAAAGATAAAAAGATAAAAATTAACCAAATTTTCCTCATACCAAGAGTTAACAAAATGTATTTTCCCTCAATCAAAAGTAAATTAAATTACCTCAAACCTAAAGACAAGCAAAAATGGTTTACAATCCACAAAATTAATTTCAATTTGACCTAAAGGTAATCTCAATCTATAGAAAACACGAGGAAACTTGACTTTGTCATTCAGTAAAAAATAAGAGTAAGCCTGACATAGGTAAACAGTTATTGGTCCAACTTCTTCGGGTGCCTCACCTGTACCAATTGACTCCTTTATCGTAATACTTGTCAAAGTAATGGATCTCGGGTCCCGGAGCCCTAATATCGGGATGTAACCTCAGAAACTCCAAGAGGGCTCGGGTCCCCCCTTTCTTCACCCCGATAATCAACGCCCCTGGTAACCTTTTCTCCCAGGTCAAATTTCCAGTCGAAGACAAGACTGTCCTGGCGTAATTCCGACTCCTAACCGACCCGGACATGACCACGGGCGCTTCGCTGACGTTCGTCGGGTTGACGTTGGTCTCCACGTACGAAGTGACGATGGAGTTCAACGTCGTAGCGACGTCATCGTCTTTAATCAACAGTTTCCTGACGTTGTTATTACGTTTTAAACGTTTCAACTCTTCGAATAAACGTAACGGCGGTGGTACTGGTAATCGAGGAATCCCGTTGTCGCGTTTCTCGCCGGGTTCCGTCGGACCTGGTTCCTGATAGGGCGCGTAAGTAACTATACCTACGATGGCCAGTAAACAGCACGACGGTAACGCAACGTGACGGACGACGAAGAGAAAACGTCTTCGTAACGCGCGTTCGTTGCGACGTAGGGCCATGTTACGATACGCTCATGTTTTTTCGACAGTTCCATGCCCGTCCAAAAATACCCGATTTTAAACTCTCCGCGTTGCACGAGGCTCCTCGTTTCCCCTTGCACGTGGAGTTGGTGTCGCTCGCAGGAAAAGATTCGGGGTGTTCTTCACGCGCTGTCAAACACTCGCGATCTGGAAATCTGTTCAAGCCACGCGCCCGAGACTAGAAGATTCGAGTGTAGCGCCACCGAGAAGCGAGCGCCGAATGATCTCGTTCTCTATACACAGCCAACAACTCTCTCGCGGGGATTTTTGCTTTTTGGAAAAGAGAAATCCCTCATTCCGAGCTCTAAGCTTGGCTGGCGGCTTCAATCTTTTCGTTCTGATTGGATGGATTTCAGATGGAAGAGGGATTGACCTACGTTATAACTAGCTTCCCAATTTCAAGGCGCGCTGGCATATTCAATATTTATTAACTTAAAGTAGTCTTAAAACTAATTTTACTTCACATGGTATTAAAGTGTTTTTATAATTTTAACTACGCAGTAAAATATTCAATTTTTACGTTTATATATTAAGCAGTTGTCCCTCGGTTTTTAATAATAAAAAAGATTCGAAATATATTCATTTTCATTGTTTCCAAACGTGGTTCAAAACTATCCCCCAAGCGATGTATTTAAAACAATCAAACGTCAAGTCGTGAATCATCAAAATATTCTAGATTGCGCTCTATCTTATTACAGAGAAGAAGGAAACGTTCTAAAAGAGAGTGAAAAGTGAAAACTATCGAAGCGAAAACTAAAAAAGGCCCAAAATAAACTCCGGATCTCCACATCGAAGAAAAACAAACTCATCTCAGTCATTTCTCGCTTTACCGAAAACAAAAAATCTCAATTTTCTCGCGGCCAAAACAAATAACAATCAAATCCTTGGAGTAACTCCCCCCTTTCTACGCGTGATTCGCATTCCTTCGCGATATAGGACCAAAACCATCGCCACGTGGCGCCTCTATCCTATTCATTTCCGTTATACCGACACGCTAGATTATTCTTAACTATACGAGCATAAGATGATGATGTAACGAGATAAGTTTAAGATATCTACGAAACAACGCAGTCTGGAAAAGCAATAATCTTACGACATTATTCGTTCGCGCGCCTTCTCTGTCAGTTAACTATGACCTAACTTATACTCGATATGTAATTTTGGAGGGGTTCATCCCGCGGGATAAGAGTTTTTTGCGGAGTTTCCTATTCCGTATAGGGGGTTCCGATGAGGGGTTGGTGAATTTTTGTCACTAGCTCTTGTCATCACCAATGTTCAAACTCCTCCTTAGCGAGGAGAATTTGACTTTTCTCTCCATCTCCGTTTGCACTCTGCTCCTTGTACGATTGAATTTTTTTACTCCAGCATCCCTCCGAGTCTCAACTATATATATATATATATATATATATATATATATATATATTCTGGTTCGTTCTGATGACAAATTAGACATGGAAAATTGCTTGATGGCCCGCTAATGGCTTTCTTATTGCGCGCGGTTTGTTTTTTTCGAGTCCTCATCATTCAATTTCACTCTTTCATTCGAAAATCTTTTTTTTATTATCTAAATATACTCGCGTGTTAAAGGAGGTTTCTATCCGCCCATCAATGAACGTGTTTTAGGTACGTACTTGTTATTGTAGGTTAGATTCGACACGATTCTGGGGTTTTTTGATTTTTTATATACTCGTGTTTAAGATCAGATCTCAAAACTAAATTCCTATAAGAGGTAAACCACATCATGTACAAGTTATAAATGAAAATCATATATTTAAATGATTCTTCGGTTGTGGTATTCATTTCATCATAAGACTACTTAATGATGACAGTTAAATTAATGTGATAAACTATAAATTTGTGCATTAAATCCAAAGGTTTTGAGCTTATAAGGTGTGTATAAGTGCATGAATTCCAAGCATTACGCGTAGTATTTCATTTCTTCTAGCTAAATCTACAGTTCAATTGTTTAGAGACAGTTATGATTACTTCATTCATGATGTCTAAAGATAAAGGTGTTTATACTAGTACCAAGAATTCATTCAGGTTCCATAAGAATATGGGAGGACCGCGATTCAATAACCATCCTCCCAAACTTTGTAGCAAAAGTTCGTCCGCTTCGAATCGATTTTTCAAGTAAATCGCTCCTGACATTATATTATTAACCCGCGCCACTAACGACCTTGACATAATATTTTGAGTAATAAAAATGGAGCCGACCGAAAAAGATCTAAGCGTACAAATGTGGCGAAAATTGCAGACGAACTTTTGTTACAAAGTTTGGGGGGATGGTACCAGAGGCTAAGGCTATGCTCCCATATTCTTATGGAACCTGAATGAATTTTTGCTAGTACCATATTTTGTAGAATTCGAAACGCAATTTCATATAGAGTAAATTGAATATTACATAAAATTCATCAATTACACTCTTTGAAACCAAAAAAAATCCTAAATGTAAAGGACAATCCAATTAATATCCTGACAGCAATTAGTAGGATGCTCGTTTGTCAATTAATTCAAATTGTCGGTTCACGTTTCCGTATATACAAAGAAAGAGAACTCAATGCCAACCGGAACACTAAAAAACTAAGTACAACCACCCCTTTTTCCGAGTTAGTTCGCTAAAAAAAGAAGGAATCGAAGAGATTATTAATGGTCTTTGTACGCAGCTCCCTTTTGTTCTTCAGGGGTCTTCAATTTTACTTTGACTCTCTGCTTCTGTCGGCTTTTTCGTTCGCGCTTATTCACCATAACCACCTTGAATAAGCAACAAACGCGAAGCTACTTAACCAGTTAGCCCTATATTTGTTAAATTTAAATTAAAGTCAGGCTCTCACGAGATTTAAAATGGAATTTGAGTAGCAGAAAGATCGTTAAACAAAAGTTTAAAATTATATATTTTCATTATCACCATGGTGAAAAATGTATTCGTTTATGGTGTTTAAATTAAGTTAGAACAAGAAGGATCAGACAAGGAGAGGAAAAGTGGGAACGGCGCGGATACTACTGCGTCGGCCTAAACTCCCACTCTGGGAGAACGGGGGTAGAGACGTTTCGTGGTAAATTGTTGTCACGTGGGTAAAACTGATCCTTTATGAGGCGCGTAGTAGTCGACGACGCTAGCGACCACGTGACAACAGTTTACCTCGAGAATTTCCTATCCCCACTTTCCACCCGAGTGGGAGGTTGGCTCTTCTCTCTCTAACTCAACGCAGCCCCACTTTTCCTCTCCTTGTCTGATCCTTCTTGGTTAGAATGAACCAATCAGATACGACTCCCGCCTTCAAGAGTCCAAAAAACTAACGGCGTCTCTCTCGCCATCTGGCGTCGTATTTAATAATTCCGCCCCAAATGCTACGCTGAAATTTAAACCAGCCCCATCTTCATAAATCAAATTATTTATTAAAAAATTAAATTGTTGCCTAAAAATTGTAGAAATAATATTCTTGAATTTGCATTCATGTTCTGAAAATAAATCTCGCAGTTTCCTTTTAAAATCTGAAGTTTTAGGTTTTTAATTTAAAAGTTTATTGCAAAAACGACTAAATATCACAAATTAAGGTGTAAAATATTGAATATATATTTTTAAACATTATGTTGAAAGCATCACTTTAGAGGATAAACTGAAATTATATTTCAACACGCTTCCAACTCGTAGTGAAATCGACCTATAGGCATACACTCTCTTCCTAAATTTAGTATATCGCCGTGTTCTTTTGAACTTCGTATTGTGCCAAGAATTTTTGGACTAAGCGGAAACAGCTCGTTCCCACTCGAGTTCATTATATTAAAGAAGAACTTGAGAACTTCGTGGGAGGGAGTTTAGAATGTTTCTAGCGAATTTTACAGGAAGATTACTCTTCAACAATTTACGGTTGACAAAATGATTCGTAATATCGTAAGTTTTTAACTTATCTTAGAAGAGACTATATAGAAAACATAGGCGCTAATACTTGAAGTATTTAAAATTGGCTACTTTCTAATTCACGGCAGACACGTGTGAAAAAAAACTTGAGGCATATGTTTCCAAATATATACCTAGCCGTAATTACAAGATATAATTATTTTATGGGTGCAGCGTATATCTTTAAAACGATGTTAGCAAAAATATAAAAAATCCCAACCCCAAAAAATTTCAATTAAAGTTGATCTACGTTCCCTAGAGCTTTTTGAGTAAACCGTATATATTAAAAAACAAAAATCTAATTTGTTTCAAATTTGGCTCAAAATAAATTGTGGTTAATGCGGCGTCACTGATATAGCTTCATTCCTAGGGCATTCGCGACAAAGTTAGTCTTGGCTAGAGTTAATAGATTCCTAGAGGCATGGCGAAATATTTTTTTATTTCGTTCCTCGTTCGTTCTTTTCCATCACGTAAGTGGTAAGAAAGATACAATTACCACCCCATCATATATTTAGGGTTTTTTTTCTTTTCTAAAGGCGTCCTCTATGATGGGCGCTATAAGGTTCCCTACTCCTAAAGGAAGACGGCCAGGAAAATTTCTTAAAGGGAGAATGAAAGGCCGAAACAACCTATTTTTAATCGATTAAGAATGCTAAAATAATGAGAAAAACAATAATATAACTCGCCAAAAATATTTCGTTATTTTATAATCAATTTCCTAAGTTCCGAAACTTGCAGATGCTAAGCATTGGCTTCCTAGCTCGGCGAACTAGGCGAGCACGAGCCGTATTTATTTTTTTTAATATTCCCGTCTGATCTAGTCGCCAATATTTTGGGTTTTTAATTTTTAAGGATCGAAAGCGAGCGACAAATCTCAAGGTAGTTCTATGACATCAAAGGAGTTTTCGATTTAAATTAAATAAAATTTATTCAACTAACAAGAGAACTATAATAAATATATATAAATATTATATTAAATATTATTGCAGTGTCTATTATTACTATTATAAAATATGGAGAGCTTTCGGCCTTTCAATCTTTTTGTAATTGGTTGGGTGTCTTCCTTTAAGTTAAAATTTCGGGAAAGGAGAATGGAATTTGTACTTGTACGTAAGACATTCTCGAGCTTTGCATGGTGGGAGAGAAGACCAGAGGGTCGCGCGCGCAGGTCGGGAAATCTTCAAGAGGGTATTACGTACGTTTACTTGTTTGTTAGCTATAGGACTTTTCTAAAGGGATTGTCAAATCGAAAAGTCTTGATTTGTATAGCGTTATTCTTTAAAATTAAAATCAAAATTTGGTGGTTTTTAATACTAAAAATTGTTTTACTCCTAGCACTTTTTTAAATCAACTTTTTCCATATTTTTTCACTAAATAAATTGCAATCTTTTCCCCCAGGGTTTGTCTTAATTGCAGGCTTTCAACTTTATTAAGCCAAGAGCTGAACTGAACTACACACGTTTCTCTCTACTATGTCTACTGTTCGCCTCATGAAAAAACTATAGCAGCACAAGGAAAACGAAATTTACACATTTTGCAAAAACTAAGGTTCAAAAAAAGAAACATTCATTCGTATTAATTTTAATGACGATTTAATGATAATGTCAAACTAGATTATTCTTTTCCACTTTTCCTTTGAAAAGCGGGGGCGTATGTATGTAGAAAGACTGTACCATGTGTTAAGAATATCATCGCGGTATTGAGAAGCGCAAGAGAGACCCGACTTAAATCGGGGTCAAACATGCTTGGGAATTACATACTCGAGACATCTGGTTTTATTTACGGGACCTTCAGACACCCCTTCCCTTCTGGTCGCGGGACTAGCGGCCCTGCGCGCTCTATATTAGCGAATGTTTTGTAGTTGTTGAATACGCGGCTAAGTCTTGTTCTTAAGCGCTCAATCGTATACGTCCAAAGACCTCGCGTTGGTGTGTTGCTTATAATAGACTAAATATATAGACATATTCTGAGAAATACGATGTCTTTTCAACAGACCAGTATCAGACGTATAAACAAGTACTTTCCTAATTCCTAGAGATTTGCTTTAACGTAAATAGCCATAAATTTGTAGAGTTGATTTATCTCGAAGACAATGGATAGTTTGTATATATACTGCGCATATCCGTTTGTAAAACATATTTCATTCAAAACTCCATGACATTGATGATAGACTTTCCAAATTCCCGAATTTTTCCATAACCTTAAGCTTTTTTCATTTGATTTAAGCTTTCGGGGTAAAATGCCATGAAATTAAGAGGATTTCCATGACCTATGATAACCCTGCCACACACAGCCCATTAGCACAAACCAATTAAGACACGGTCATCAAAAACAATCTCGTTTTATTGCTTTCTATTATTTGATATTATTAAATCAAAGCTAGACTCCATATAGTATAGTAAAAGCGCAAGGACAATCTAATGTATCTGGTAGTAAACTATACTATAGTGATGAACCATGACCATGTTATATTAATACAGACCAATAAAGTCTATAGTTTTACCCCCCTTTAATCCTGTGGCCAGCAGGCAAGACGACTTCTTCTAATCCAATCCCGGCTGTATTAAGCCTTGGCCGTGAGCACGTATTCCGACTCCAAGACATTCCCACACAGCTAAATCCATTTCAGATTACATAATGTACAAAATTGGACCATGGCCGGACTTCCCTGGTATATCATACGGGGTAAAAATCATGGTATTTGGTATCTGCACCCACTGAAATTTGAAACTGATTGGGAGTGTACGAGTTGTAACGTTTGATGTTATATTTGCAGCCATCATTTTAGTTCGCGCTGAAAGATGAACCCTACAGGGAGACAACGCGTCGAACCCAGGACGGGTACCGAAAGTGGTAGAGGGATTGACCAAATATTCGCCCTAAAACGTGACTAGCTTTACCAAAACATCGTTCCCTTTCTACCAAGCACTATATATAGTATTATTGAGTTTTCCTTACGCGGGAAATATAAAAACGGATGTATGGTTTCAATAGTTAAAAACAACTGTCGTTTAAACTTGTGTTTGCAAAAAACTTTCAAAATATAAAATGTTAGTACGTTTGGAAAGAAAAATCTTATTTTTATATTATCCAATTTTGTCGTTTCTTTCGATGGCAAGACACAGCTTGATAACTCTATGGCCTCATCATGTTGGCTTTAGTGTGTCCATCCCTGTTAGATTTTGTCAAGATCCTAACCAAATTGACTTTTCGTTTGTTTAACTCTACAAGATTATGTTCGATCCACCTAGCGTGCTAACTAAATTTTTGGATTGAAATCGGCCGCTTTTTTAAAGGGAGAATGCAACTTAACAACAATTTTATTGTATGAAAAAAGAAAAAGCTTCAATACTATTGAACATTTTCATTTATAGCCTTATAAATAGTTAAAAATCAAAACTAAACGGTTTCTACAGTTTTCAAAAGTGTCTCTCATTATGGCAAATCTTATAATTGTGAGTGATGTTTATTTTAAGGTTCAGGCGCGATTCAAGCATGGCTTAGTTGAATATCTAACACGTAAACACCCGCATTTATGTAGCAAAACTTTTCCCCAAAATGATACAAAATGTAGCGCCCAAAAATACCATGCTCGATCATCGTATCTCCCTAAAAATTCAATTCAAACTCAAAGTCGGGCCTCAAACAAAACCCTATATGATATGGCTTCTTAAACAAAATGGCCCCCCAACGCCGTAACATTAATTGAAAATCCAATCTGAGACGATGATGATATACGTAGAACTCTAGTAATGAAAGGTATACAGTGATGCACCCACGATTTCTTCACGGCGAAGTCGAAGCTTTTAAAGTTCATTCATTAACTTAGAAACAATAGAACGAAGAGCAGCAACGTCGTAACGATATTATCCTTCATCCCACCTTTTTCTCTATCGCTTCGCAATCCTAAACATTACTTCGACGAGGCGGCCAAAAGTTCTTGATTGATTTAGAATAAAAGTTAGGAGTTAAAATCAGTTTAAGTCTTCTACGCGATCATAACCTGACTGCAGTGAAATTCTAAGATAATATTGATGTGAAAGAAAGACGTTTGTAGGCTAGCAGGTACTGAAATCTCCAATAAATGTCTGTAAAGAAGTTTTCACATTCATTTGACAGCTGGTACAAAGTAAAAAGATACCAGTTATCTCTATACCATTTGTTTACTTGGATATATAGGGGACCAGGCTTGTTACTGGTGTCAAATCAAGATGAAATTGACCTTATTGGTGAGCGGTTCTTTAAATTACAGGGTGAGAAAGACGGGGCTAACTTTGGTCAACCCCTGCAGACTCGAATCAGTCCTAATATTCAAGATGATCGCTGTAAGTCCCCATTCCTCACTAACTAACAAATCATATAGATAAGAAATGAAAGCTTCGCAAACGTTGCAAATCGGATCGAAATTTGAGGTTCTAACTCGTATCTCGCGCCCCGAATGAAATGGACCTAGTGAAGAGAGATTTATCAGTAACGTCAGTTTACAC
Organism: Odiellus spinosus; assembly: GCA_963920705.1. Lineage (NCBI taxonomy): Eukaryota > Metazoa > Arthropoda > Arachnida > Opiliones > Phalangiidae > Odiellus > Odiellus spinosus. The sequence goes on along the minus strand of OY987229.1, from coordinate 18,891,195 downwards.
TACACGATGATGGACCGTTATTTATCTCTAACCGTTAGGTTGCGGACAACAGACCTTGTGGGGTACGTTTTAGGAGTCTTGGGATGGAAAATGTTTTTAATACACGCGTTAGAGTAATTTTTACGGGGCAGATGTTACGCGTTTGACGCTAAAGGCGTCAGATTTAACTCGCAAGGCATTCAGTTTTTATACGCTTTGGGGTTAAAGGTCACCGTTTATGGCCCAGTTTTAATCCCCCCAATGTTGCGAGGAAAGGAAAGTTTTTGGCGGTATAATTCGCTAATTTAAAGGCGCCAAAAAATCAACGCTGTTACGCTCATCTCGTGGTAATTGGCCTCGTAAACTGTGTACAGCCCTAGCTTGTATCCGCTTTTGTTACTGGATAGCGCGTGAGAGAAACAATTTTGAATTATGCAGGGTAATCTTAAATGTCGGGATCGTAGGTTCAGGCAGGATTTAAATGTTTTTCAAAATAAAGGTGGTTTATAATGATTAGTTGTTTTACATTTTCAAGTTGTTAAGATTGGCCACGCGTTGGCGTCAGTAAATTTAAATTAATAGATAAATTATCATAAAAGACTTTCTACCAAAATAATTCAATTCAAATTAGTAGATGAATTATAATAAGACTTCTAACAAAATAACTATAAGCAGACGATCTGTAGATTAAGAAAACTTGAAATTTGTTGAACTGATAATCAGATAAGTAGAAAACTGAATTGAACAAGCAATAAGAAGAAAAAACCTCGATGTATGGACTATCTGTAGAATTAAAACTTGGAATATATGAACTGAACTGAACAGAACGGAAAATCTGCAGAAGATTTGAATGTTTTCATTGAACTGAAAACTTTGAATGAAACGAACATATCTTTCAAAATAAAGGTAAGATTTCCTTTGCAGAAACAAAAGAATACAGGCCTACACCAAAACAAATTGCAATGCAATTAATCCAAATACATGGAAATATATACGTTGAAAAATTATTCGATATAATTTCACATAAAACCTCATTTAGATATAGTCAATATTCAATTTTCAATTGACAGTACTTAAAAAGCTACGCTCGCTTTATCTCTAAGTAAACAAACCACATAACGGTCACTTGATATAGGTTCGTCAGCGGTGCAAGACTCGGGTGAAATTGACTATCGATAGGGAAAATTAAAAACGAAACTAGAACCCATCACCAATTTAAATTAAAAATAATGGCTATAGCCGTTAAGAGATAACAATCTGGTGGTGCCCCTCGAGCACACATGTTCAGCACATCCCCGAAATTTAGCCAGATACGGAATAGTTCTTCCGTCAAAGCTCGAGACTAGAAACACTTAACCTTTCATTATAACTGGGCGGGAATGGTTCCATCACGCGCTCGAGGCGTCAATTTAACCAAGTTCCAACACGCTTTTTTTTTTTTTTTTTTTTGGTAAAAACAACACCTACTTCTAATACCAACCTCCCTACGCGAACGTCGATCTGATGATAACTTAAAAGAATTGCCGTCTATGCGTGAACTTGTTTATACGTATTTGAAACAATTAATAAAAAGGTATAAGGACCGGGATTACACATTAATTATCGCTCTAACGACTTTACTGTTTCACCCCCACTCCCTCATTTCTTTATTGGTTCAATAATGTTGAACAAAATATATGTTTTATATTATAATAAGGCCTCCAATTCCGGCTAACTTTCGAATTTAATTTCTAAACGGGAAAATATATCTTATATCCAAAGATAGCCTAGTTAGATATCGATGGTGAGAATTTACGTGTCCTTTCGTGCGGTTTAATTTAAAGTGACGGTTACACTGTTAACTTATGAGATTGAAGAGTATTTTGTACAGGGAATTTGACTTAACAAAATAATCGACCAATTTCTATTTTAGATCCAATTTTCAAAATTCTTGACTATAATTTCTTACATATTGAATAAATTTCCAAATTCCCTGATATTTCCCTTACGGTTTAACCCAATTTTCCCTGACCATGCATTTGGGCTAAATTTTTCAAATACCCCGAGTGTATATTAACCTCTTGACATTTCAACCCAATTTTCAAATTCTGTGTTTTTGACCAAATATTAAAATTTCCTGAATTTTTCAAGCTTTTAGCTTAAAATTAACCTACGTTTAGACACAAAATTAAAATTCCGTGATATTATATTCCTATTTCTAAATACCCTTACCCTTCCCTGACCTTTTGACCCATTAAAAAATACGAAATTTCACTGAAATGACTTAAGGTCAAAGGTCAAGTTAACAGTCGAAAATCAAAAAGAAAACGTGTCAATTTCCCTTTATAAAATAAGTCAGTGCCCCTTAAAATACCTTTTAAAGCTTTGGGTGCTAAACTGTAAAGTTTAGAATGTGTATGAAATGATACCATAAAAGAATTCTATCGGTATATGTTATATTCGGTAGGGAATAACCTTTCTTTTTTTTGTTGGAAGGAAGTTTGTCCGCCTTTTATGAAAGAAACTGGCGGCATTCATCGAAGATAGAGAGAGAGAGCTCTTTTTAAAAAGCCTAACTTCTTAACTCCTAGTTCGATCCCACTCTCAGATAGCAAATACCGAGGTGTTGCTCTGAAGGACGTGCCATCAGATAACGGATAATCCACGAATGACGCTTAAAACTAGCGTAACTAACCTTTATAAGTGCGTGATGCCTTTGATATTCCATCACGATTAATTTTTTTTAAGTTAATTGGGATTTTTTTTAGCAATTTGCTTATTTTACCAATTTGTTTTTGAAGTAAACCGAAATTTCAAACGCGTACAAACCCAAAAATTGGACAGACATACACGTACGCAAAAAGATTATAGGTATATAAAAATAAATACAACATACCTGATGCATATAGGTGATGAAATAGGAGACCACCAGCGGGGCGTAGATATATTTGAAGATGCCATGGTAATATTGTTGGATGGATAAGTTTCAAAATATCCAATATATGACAAGTTCAATTTTCCTGCAACGAAAATGAAAAATTCAAAATTAATCACGTGAAGAATCTAAATTTCGTTTATTTCGTATATATATTTATATAATATTGATAAGAGCGAGGGCCCAGAAATTTCGCGATCAAATATATAGATAAGGGGAGGCCCCGTATTACATTTTGAATATATTCAAGACGCCACGAACGTAGATGATATGGGCGGAACCCGACGTAAGACCAAAAGAAAGATCTCAAGCGGATAATTTAGTACGAAAACCTAACCTAATCGGGATATAGAGTCTTTATACTAAAATATTAAAGCCTAATAATGTTATAGTCAAGCGAAGTTTAAAGGGGGCTAACGTTTTTTTGTTTTTTATTGGAAACTTATTCGGGTGTAAATGCTTATTTATTCGATGCATTATCTTATACGAGAAAGCTTTGTTACATACTAACGCGATACTATCAAATTCGACGGCATTTTCTTTGGACTTTATCGTTAAAGAGATATTGGAATGATCAGAATTATTTTTGGGAAATATATATTATTTTTTAAACTAAATATACTTAAATCAAGAAGGATCAGATAAGGAGAGGAAAAGTGGGGCTGCGTTGGTTGAGTTAGAGAGAGAAGAGCCAACCTCCCACTCGGGTGGAAAGGGGGGATAGGAAATTCTCGGGGTAAACTGTTGTCACGTGGTCGCTAGCTAGCGCGTCTCATAAAGGATTCGTTTTACCCACGTGACAACAATTTACCACGAAGCATCTCTACCCCCGTCTGTCCCCCGTTCTCCCAGAGTGGGAGTTTAGGCCGACGCAGTAGGAGCCGCGCCGTTCCCACTTTTCCTCTCCTTATCTGATCCTTCTTGCTAAATGTATTGCAGTATTCAAAAGTCTAACTGCGGGATAATCTAAAATCCTTGACCTTTTGACCCCATTTTTTAAATTATACAAGTTATCCAGTAGGCTCCAGGTTACATACCTACCGAGATCCTTGTAGAAAATTGCTATTCTTAATTAGGGTTGAGTATAATTCAAAATACGAGAAAAAATTTTCGTCGATTAAAAATTCGAGAAAAAATTCATTTCGCTTGCCCTTTTTTTGTTTTAAAAGTATATTGGTATTCCAACAGTGTTTTTATAAGAAACATTTCCCCATAGCTAAAAGCAATATCAATTCTCTTGGATCATATTTTATAGCTGGATTTGACAAAATTTCACCAAACGATTTGGATGCTGGTTGGAACGGAGATTTTTTTTTAACAGAAGCCAAACGGTACCAATTTTTCGGTGATGGTTGAAAATTTGATATGGCACTTTTGAACATTGTCTGGTCCCGCGTGAGGCACGAATATAACATAGTAATCGGATATTTCCTTCGAGACTACGGCTAGACTGGGGGGGTTCTAAAGAACACGTGACTAACGTACGTAACGCTCGAGAGACAATATAATACCGATACGTAATCATAAGTAACTAAAATCATAAGTATATATATATTGATTTGGAGTTTATTTAATCTTTATCCATAATCTAAGATTATCCACGAAATAAATAAATTCCATGTATTCAAAATTTTTCTAAATAAATTTTCCAGACTTTGTGGAATATTTAAACAATTTATACTCTTGCTTCCTGTATATGTTTCCATATATATATTTGTATATATGTATTAATTGCGAGCACACTTAGGCCTGGACCCTGTACACAATTCTATGGTTACTACGAGCAAGAAGGATCAGACAAGGAGAGGAAAAGTAGGGCTGCGTTGAGTTAGAGAGAGAAGAGCCAACCTCCCACTCGGGTGGAAAGGGGGATAGGAAATTCTCGAGGTAAACTGTTGTCACGTGGTCACTAGCGTCGTTGGCTACTACGAAGCTGATAAAGGATCCGTTTTACCCACGTGACAACATTTTACCACGAAACATCTCTACCCCCGTTCTCCCAGAGTGGGAGTTTAGGCCGACGCAGTAGGAACTGCGCCGTCCCCACTTTTCCTCTCCTTGTCTGATCCTTCTTGCTACGAGCATCGCTAATCCCTGTACATAAATTTTCATATAAATATATCCTGCCAGCTCTGATATCTGTCCGTGTATTTTATAAATATTGCGAGCAATGCTCATTGTCTATGAATTTATATAAAATATATTGGAAGCACTGTTCCTGTACATATTTATATACACAGCGAGCACTGCTTCCTGTATACACTGCGAGCATTATTCAATAATGCAATAAAATTAATTAAAAGCCGCTGTTACCTAAATTTTTGAAAATATGAGTTTAAATATTAGTAATTAAATTATCTTTCACGCGTGTAAAGGTATGATCGAAAATTAATTAAAATATATAAATACTGGTGGTGCAAACAGGAAAAGGTATGTACTACATTTTAATCTATATTAAATTAACTATATCACTCCGCGGTATAATAAACTAGTAGTATTATATCCGACAAGAACAAAGGGTATAGATACACTAAGTTAAATTTTATGACCAAGCCAAGCTGTTATCGAGAACGTAAGGAGGACACAGAGGTTAAAGGGATAGTCTCATCGGATGGAGAATTTCATCCATTGGATGACTTCAAGAGCTAGGGAGGCAGGCAACGAAAATTGATGATTTTAAAGGTAAAAATCAAGTTTTTTTTTATTGATTTTGCTTTTATTTAAGTCATATTTGCGTAATAAAACATTCAGCATATTTCTATGATTTGAAAAAAATTCGGAAACCCTCTTATTTCGGCATATAATTTAAAGTAGATCCTTCGACTTATCAAAAGATGCCCCACCTTTGCCATAACAAAATGCCCGTGATGTGGCAAACTTTGAATCGTGTTAAATCTCAGCCTTTTTCATGCGCACACGGATACTTTATAAAGCCAAAGGTACGGACTCTTGAGTAGTCGGAGTTTCTCCATTTAATTGAATGTAAAAATCTCTCAAAATGATTGCAGTTTATTTCTAAGAAAAATATCCTTCCAATTAAAATTTAACTACATCGTGGCACTATCACTTTAAATAAAGTATAGATATCTCAAATCAGTTTCAGAATTCATTAGTTAGAAATATATTCCACCTTTCTTTCTGCGAAGAATTCGATCATAGAGACAAAAGGGTAAAGCTATGCCTTTCTACGAACTGAAAACTATCTTTAAATATATATTGGATGGCTCCTAACCTCCTGACAACAGCTGTTGACACGGAGAAATAGAACTGATGGAGTCGATCCGGTTTTAATATGCAAATTTCGATAAAATACTAAGTGTTGAACGACGGTGTTAAAAGGGGGGAGATTTTATCGTATACGAAGGAGAAATAAATCCGATCTCTTATTATTGCAAAAAGGGGATCAGGGGGATTAAAAATAAATTAAAAGTGAATCACGATGTTAAGCCTATTTTGAATAATAAATTAGGGGGGATTAAAAACTCGATATACGAAATTATGGTAGATGAATGAATATTCATTCCTTAAACCCTGGTCAACTTTTTAAACCCTCGTCCTTTGGTTTATTGAAGCAATAGAAAGCATGTCATAGTACGTGACTAAGATTGCGAGTTTATTTCGTCTAAAGTCTAAACCAGCTTAATTAATTTAGTTATAGTTGATTTATTGACATTATAACCCTTGTATACTTTAATGTAATCATAGCCAACACATCTAAGTATATTATAAGCAAGTTTACAAGTGAGGCAGGGATCCCTGGCGATAGGTAATTTCATATTATACGTCACTTCCGCCATCCTTACATCCTTGATCTAAGGTTTAGGCATACTTAATTTAAGTTTCTAATGCACCTTCTTTCCTTAGCAGACGTCTTTGGTCATAACTGTAGTGTCAAAGCTAATGAAAAATAATTTACAATGGGTAATTTTTGAGAGCAGATAAAGGGACTTTAAATCTACAGACAAATGCGTTTTGTGAACACGCGAATATAAGAAAACCATACAAAAGTAAAAAGAAATTGGCAACATCGCGGTCTGGGTTAAAAAAAAGTCAAAAAAGAGCTCTTCAAAATGTGATCGAAATTTAATTTGGACTTTCTAGAGAGAGATAGAGAGAGGATAGTCACCGCAAATGTCGGGCGTAAAAATATATATCGGATATTTCTGTTACAGGATGGCCGATAGCGCAAAAATATCGTCTTGACGAGTGATTTTTCCAAGTTGGCCTTACTGTCAAAAATATCTGCAATGTAATTTTAGTTGGTTCTCCGCCCGGTGCTCTTTCGTTTTCTGTCCTTTTTTTTATCGGGGTCTTGGGTCCAGACGAGCTAATGCAGTTATAACTTTATCTAGAAAACCCGCAAGACGTGTATGTACCTCTCTCAATACTCTTTCCCTCGAACCTTTTTCTCCCACGCGCGCTGCTACCAGCTTCAGTTTCCCCGAGTATCCCTAAAGGTGCGTTCATACTGTAAATGATTTTGTAACTTTTGCGTTAACATAATTTGCAGCGTAATTAAGTTTTTAAGTTTAAGATTTTTCAATTTTTATTGGTCCACTGACCGGTTTTGCTATGCTCGCACGCAACATAAGCCCGGAACACGGGTCAAAGACACGATCAGAGTTCCACGCACCCCACGAATGAATAAGGCAGTAAAATACGAGACGAGGAAGGTCAAACGAACCCCATATATATACAGCAAAAACTGTTTTAGTCTGAACGCACCTTAAGATCGAGCTGAAAGGAAAAAAAGTTCCGTATGGTCTTTTTCGTTTGGGGCCATCGCTGAGGAGAGTGTTCGATGATCTAATGACAATCGAAGCAACTTTTTTTTTACCCCCCAAAAGGGTCTTCGAAGCCAACATGGAATCAATATTACATTCTGTTACCAAAATCTTTCGCGACCGCTATAAGAAGACCAGCAGCTGCTTACAACTTATAGAAGAGATTTAGTTTCAAGAGCAAACCCTCTCTAGTTTATAAAAAATCTGTTTGGCGAGAAGTTATTAAATTAGCTTCAAGTTAATTCAGTGGAAAAACAGAATTGAATGAAACGAATTCATTAAATTCATTACTTCAATTTCGTTACAGAGCTTGTAAATAAATGGTACTAGTATTAGAATGTTCCTTTAAAATGGTCCTTAGAACGCAACCTCGTAAAATATACTTCCGAAATATGAGGACAAGGAAGGAAAGCGAGATCAAAGAGGACGACTAATTGCCACTCGAAAAATCCCAAATCACTTTCACCCCTGCACGCGCGCTTGGCTTCGTGCACTGTCCGAGAGGACATTTTCCTTACCTCCACCTAACCCCGACCACTAGCCTGTAGCCCTCAAAATCAGAATCAGAAGACTCCCACGAACCCACTACGTGGTCATAATGCGCTTAAAAAGTCGTTAACCATCTTTGAGAGCACCAGGACTGAGGGTGAAGGGGATGGGTACAGATATAGGCTGAATATTGACGGATGATGGGATGCACCGGTGCAGCTTCGTGATGCAGTTCGTATATGGCTACACGGATGAATCACGCGGATGTTCGGATCAAAAGACGAACGAACGATTAGGGGATGAACCATTTTAACCCCCCACCCCACTCCATCCCGTTTAAAGTGATGGTGAAAATGATATTTTTACCACTTTCATATATAATATCTATAACGAAATAATATCAAAAGCCTCGCCAGACTTTGAAGAGAAATACTAGCCGTGGAGTAATTTAATAAATGGATCTCTATTTTCAAATTTACGTTGAATAGCTGTAAAGAGCAGCTTGATGGTGCCTGGGATATCTAAGAAAATTAAAGTTGCCAATAGAAATATTTGCTGAAAAAGAGACGCCAATAGAAACCCTCCCCGTGAAAGAGCAGCCAATAAAAAAAACTACGTAAAAGAGTAGCCAATAGAAAACTTTCCTATGAAAGAGTATAGCCAATATAAAACTTTTCCTATGAAAGAGTAGCCAATTATTTAAAAGAATAGCATATGGAAAATTTTCCTTTTACGTGAGACCTGTCCTTCACTTAAGAATAAATGATCATTAAATGAAAAAATTTAAATTTTCATTTCAGCTCTCCTTTAATACAGGCACCCGTCATAGCTCGAAGCTGGAAGCCAAGTTATAATAACTTCTTCTCTTCCCTTCTATTGTGCTCTTTAACAGTCCGTTCACGATATTAGAAGCAATGAAGCGATGTTAGAGGAAGCGGAGAAAAGTAGAAGGCGGATTGGTATAGATAATTCAATCCCCTAACGTGTTTTTGAGGAATTGGTTCAGTCATATTTATACATATACGAATTTTTGCTCCTACCGATTGATATGGAGTGTTTAGCAGCGATTTTTGGCCCTCCATCATGAATTCAAATAGAGAGCTTGTTTCAATAGGGTAGATACATAAAATAATCTATGATTTCATAGTGACGTCTATGAATTAATTATTTAGAGGATGAACACGAGGTTGTGTTGTTTACTTCCTTGTTAATGGTTTAGGATATACAAAATGACGTCACCACTGAATTTATTAAATAAAATTGAGCGTCGTTTAATTATTTAAATTTTATCGGTATGTTTTGCACCCATGCTAGAGTTCATACATTATATTTTTGGTTCAAGGAATATTTCCTTATACGTATAAATTATTCCAAGCATTTTCCCTGAAATTTCCAGGTTTTCCAAGGAATTCATTTCAAACAAAGAAAGACCCACGAGAACTGGACTTTCACTGCGAGTTTTATTGGATACAAACCAAAGTATCCTAATCTATGCTTCCACTACTACCAGGTAAGCGATGAAGAGATCTGCCATTAATTGGCCTGTGTAATTTTTTAATAAATTAGAAGCTGAATGAACAAAACGAGAACATTTATATAGGTTCTGATATTCCAACCTGTCATAAATTTTGTAGACTTAACTATGTACGTTATGGATTTAGGACGCTAGAATTGAAACTTTGGCCAAAACTTTAGCAGCGAGACCTTTAAGAGCAACCCCTATATATATGAGCAGTGTCTCGACAACACAACAGGCACAGCCAGACTTATAAAGCCAGGTCGGTAAAGAGCCCAAAATGCTGGTGGCCATGCCGCGTGTCTGGCTTAACCGTGAGCTAGGACTCTGAGGAGCGTCAGGGGAGTATAGTTTACCCCCTGTGGTGGACCACCGTCGTATTTATCGGCTATTACGGACCGAAACCCGGAGGTTCCCCCGAGGATGGGCTCCACAATAACCCACAGTAAACGGACCTATTGCGCGTTTCAAAGGAAAAAGACAACTCAAAATACTATAACTTGGAAGTTGCTTGAGTCAAATGTCTTGAATTTCCATATAAAGATTATAAAGATGACTTTAGCCGCGTTCATACTAGGCCTTCGATTTAAACCGTTGCAAATCGATTAAGAAATGATAGTATGACCGTAGCTTAAATGTATATACAAGAAATGTATATTAAATTGTTTATAAGTTATCGTTTTCCTTTTTATATTATAGACCAGGCAAGGAAAGCCCGGGTCTATCCATGAGACCGAGTCTCCCACCTTTTCCAGAAGGATCTGAGAACCAAATAAGGAGCACGTGATAAATGCCGGAATTGGATGGAGAGGAAATGCCTGCTATTGTCATATATTTAAAGTATAGATATTATAGATATAAATCACGAATACACCCCAATAGAGCTATTTTAGATAATTCTAAAAATTGCATTATTTCCACGATTCAAACCTTATAAGGAAAGTTATGAAAAGACTATCGCGAGAACCAACAGACGCTCGGCCGTTCCGAGTAATTAATTATAAAAAATCTTAAATACAGTAATTAAGATGTCTGATTAATTCATTTAAGAGGAACAAACATATCTAATGATGGAAGATTATAATTTAAAGTCATAATGAAATGTTTTTGTTATCGAAAAACTATAGACTTTATATAGAAAAGCCCCGTTATAATGAAAAGCTTTATATTTAGCGAAATTTCTTGGAATTTCGTTATAAACGATCTAATTTGAAATAAACATTTAAATCTGAATATAATTGAAGTATATAATATTCTCATTTCTATTCCAAGCATAATTATTTGTTGCTTGAATTTTGCAATAATATATTATATTATAACGAAATTCAGATATAACGAATTCAATTCAGGTTTTTTATGAATTCCACTTCAATTTCGATATAACGAAATTGCAAAGGATCTAATAGCTAAATCCCTATCTTCCTCGTCTAAAGTGACTCGTTTTGACCACGATTTTGTCTACGTGAAGAAACGTCTATGACAGTTTTTGAGTTCAATTTAACAAAATTACAAATCATGGGCCATCACTTTCCCTTTAAAACGAAGAAACTTGGGAAATAAAGACAGGTGTTCGGGGGCTAAAAATGATAGCATTTTTAGTGGGAAAAAATTGGAATTTATGGGTGTAAAGAATTTTATTGGTAAGAAATCGCCCCTAGGCTGAAATATGGTACTTGGGGGCCTGCGCGCTTTTAAAGGGATAATACAAATAATGTACATGGATTGAGGCTTTAAAAGCAGAAATTGTCTTAGAAATTTAAAAAATTGAGCTAGTTTTTAGGCGCAAAAAACGTAATTTTATCGTTTAACAACAGTTTACAGACAGTTTTGAGTGACATATCATTTGTAACCAAAGATTTCCCTGATTTTCGTCAAGTAATTATAATTTTCCCTGATATTTCCCGTAGTTTTATTCCAAATCGAATTCCCTAATTCATATTTTCCAAGTTTGTACGAACCATGTAACAGTTTCGAGTGTCATAATTTTTAAACAAAACTTTCAGAGATTTTTACAATTTTAATTTTCCCTAATATCTCCAGGAATTTTTACTTAAGATAATTTTAATACTTCTAATTGTTTTTATTATCACTTTAGCATCGCGACCAAACTAAGTCTCTGTTTAATCCCTAGCTCTTCAATATAATCTCTTTCGGTGTATGAAGTAATAAAATGTTAAACTCCGTATTTAGAATCCTTAATGCGCATTTATTTCGAAAAGTACGTCGAATTTTATTACAGCATTATAGATAAAGGGGTCAGGGTTAAATATATGTTTAGCTTGATTTTTGGATTACGTATAAACTTAAACCCCCTAAATCTAAAAACGCAAAAACGTTGGTTTTTGGATTCGTTAGGCGTGATTTCTTCTTAACTGTCGGGGTCCCATGCGTGGTCTTTCTAACCTTTGACTTCTTACTCTTGTACAGATAGGCCCCAGCTTAAATACAAATACTTTTAACGGCCTAGAGCTTCGAGAAATAGTCGTATTTCTTTCAAACACTTTAGTTATATAGGTATATATTGAGAGAGAAAAGTTTTTTCGCAACCTAAATAAAGTTTTAGTGTCGATAAATCTTCAACAATCCATTGTTAATAGACGTTTTTAACTGACTTATTTTGTTCGAAATCACGATTGATCAAGTATTATTTAAAGAGATAGTATCATTAGTTTATCGTAGTAGGAATTCGTGTAAAACGAATATTTGACTTTAGCTTTTACTCCATTCATAGCAAAAGAAAGAGGTCCATTCTCAAGTTCTCAACGCGTAACAAAACTTATTGGCGCTATTGATTTAAACGTTACTAACGGGAGTGGCAAAAATTAGAGATTGATTTGAATTATATTACCACCTATTTTAAAGCATTAGTTTGACTCGCTCTACCAGGATTAGATTCTAATTATATCCCGAAAGTTTTGTAATAAGGGCGCCAGTTTTGTTACAAAGGGATGGAGAATAGGATAGAGGAAGCGTATAACCATGGATTCCCGTGTTAAACCTTTTGAATAAATTTTTGAAGGGTTAGTTTTAAAATGGAACCGTCTTAAGAAATATTTTTAAAATCCCTCTCTGTCTCCTCTCTCGCTTGCCCTTGTACAGGGAAAAAGACGATTACAGTTAAAGCTATGTGTAGTAAAAACCCACCAACCCAGAATGTAGGAAAACAGTTCGTGTTTTACGAGAGGTCGGACACTTGCCATTAATTAATGCGTAAATAATTTCAGTATCATCGAGAGGTTGAGATTTCAAAGGGGAGTGATTTTGGGATTTCAATGCAAATTTAATATATCTATTTCGCGTGAACCGTTAGTTTGAGGGCTGGTGGACTTTTCTACTCCACCTTAGTTCTACTCAAGCTTAGTTACGTGTGGGTTGAACTAATAAGCGCCTTTACAATAATCTCAATCGGTATAAATTTAGAGGCAGAGAAGACGGTTAAAATACCGCCCCGATTTTAGGGTGTAAATTGCGAGTCCCGGTTTCTATTGTGTTTTTAAAAAGGGTTGAACTTATATGGGCTTGGGCACTAGCTACCTACGCGTTTACTATACATACTCGACATATACTAAGATATAAACTTGAAAGGATTTAAATTATCGATAGATAAACCCGTTTTTAAATGGGTATCTGGGTCAATTTTAGATTGTAACTTAAATATACTAACTGAAGTTTCTGTTCGCGAACAGTTTATGGAACTATTTTTATTCCTCGTGAGGTTTAACATTAAATATTAATCCGCCTCAGTTTTTAACTTTATTGCAACACTATCTATATAATCTAAGTGAACTTTAAATTTAAAATAAAGGAAAATTGGTTTTTAGTTTCGTCAGTTATCTTCAATTAAGTTTTGAAAAACCATTTTTTTGTGCCTTTGTGTGGTTATCCAAAAATTTTGGAGACATTCTTTTTCAATATTCAGGGCCGATTACTGCACTTAATCGGTGTACAGTGTACACGCATGTAGCTTTTGACTGTACTAATCTGGATTACGTGACAGCAGGGTTGTAATCAATCGTGTAAAAACGATCTTCAGATTTGCCGAAGTGTTTAATTCCACGGAATTACTATACAGCCGAACTCAGACTTCAACAGTTCAAATTTTCATCAACAATTAAATTAACTTTTAATATAGTTATAATTTTAAAATCAACTAACTTTGGAACTACCCAGCAGAGGTGTAAAAAAATCGCCGGAGAAATTAACAATCATATCACATACCATATTGTTATTACATCATGAATATATTTTTGACCCTCTTCAAAATCGCGTGGGTATAAAAGGGAAGCATTTTAGATAATTTATTATCTTGAACATCGGTATACCTATACTGTATGGTTATATCTTTTTATATTATAATATACATTAAGGCCTATTCTTTTAATGTTAAGACATTACAAGCGCTGTTGAAGGCTGAAATATGATTGGCCGAAATTTATATTTACTTTTATAGAAATTAAACATCAAAAGCTGTTCCTTTTTATAGTCCTAAGTGTCCCTTTAAAGCGACGTTTTTATCGCGATTTCTGACACATTCCAAATGGAATATGAAAATTCAGTTATAACGAATTGATTTTCTTAAAATTCCTCTTTAACTTCGTTACTACGAATATATAAAATAATATCAAAGGAGAATCTGCTTAGAATGAGACTTGAGACGTATTAATAACGGGTTGATAATGACACTAAAAATCTGTGCCAACTTGGCGAGATAAAGGATTTAGAGAGCAGGCGCGAAACCACTGGACACGTGGCACGAGCACTCAGCCGCGCGAATCGAAATCTATAGTTAGAGAGGCTTCTATCAGCTCTATATTCTCCCTCTTTTTCCTTGATCGTATATCTACTTTGTCATTCAGAATTTTGAGATCGTTTTCGGGGTATTTCACGACGATAATCCCCTTAATCCGCGGTCCGCTCGTTTTAAAGCCCGTTCAAATAAGTATAAGGAGAGAAGAGGGGGATCAGTGGAATCTCCAAAATAGCGGCCTCTCTTTCGTCCTGCCGCCTCTCGGTACCCTTTATAAAGGCCAACTCTCCAATTAGTAAACGTTATATAATGGATACCTAGTCCGTTATTAATCCATGAACACAGCTAAGCCTATTTTGATGGCAAGTTTTAAATTTATTTCTAGTTTAATATCTGTTTATGAATTTTTTTACTGTTGGACTCTGCCCATTTAAACGATCAGGGATCGATAATAATCACTTGATTTTAGGTTGCATTCTCCCTTTAATTAGATAAATCAGAAAAACAAAGTTTTTTATCTTCTAAATTCAAAATCAAAGACTTTTGGAAAGATTTACCGATTAAAACGCTTCTGCAATGACTCATAAAACATATATAAAGCAAATTTAACTATAGCAGGCTCGTCCTTTAAGTTGGTAACGAGAGAACTTAAGAGGAGGGAGCCCAAATCCTCTGTATGGAGGTGCTGAGTACTTTCTTTGTGAACCTAAGCATTGTAGGGATTTTGGTGAGGGGTCCAGGCATGCGAGCGCTAAATAGCAGCCACGATTTTATCCTCATTGTTAGCGCTACACGGCTCCAATTTATACATTTTTCTAGCGCATACGTAGGCCTGTATATACCATATACGGGGTTTGATTTATCACGTGTCCGACGTTTATGGCTTCTTGTAACAACAAAATATACCTTAAGTTCCCGGTTTTATTTTGCCCATTCTTGAGAATATTTTTTTTTTTTTTTTTGCGCCTTAGACCATCTTTGAGCTAGACTGTCTATTGTGCATTTTCTAGTCCTTGTTCGATACTCAAAAATATACGCGATGGACAACTGGCCAATACTTTGAAAGGGAATATAACCCAGCTCAATCTTACACCACCATAAGGTTAGAATTTGATGCTACCCCTCCTCCGGCTATGAAAAATTTAGGGGTTAGTGGGTTTGTTATCGAGGACATCCTTAAAATTAGGGAAAAGCCATGTAGTTTATACTTCATTTACATGCGAGGGGTTCGACTGCGGTCAAAATCAGCCACACTTTCTCCAAATATCCCTTTTCTAAAACCTATAACTTAAAACTAAAAGTTAACTTTCTTTTTAATCCCAATAAAATCAAAATACCTTTCAGAATCAGTTTAAATCATTTTGAATGATCAAATTAAATTAAGTCCATAATTACATTCTTTGACAAAGGATCTTTACAGATGACCCCTAAATATAACAATCAGACCTTTCAAAAACCTTTTCAAAGTCTCTAGTGTGAACGTGTCTATAGAAACACAAAATAGTTTGGTCAACTGCTGGCTAACTGGTGATAAAGTAATATTTAAGATCTAAATTAAAGTCATAACCGGTCATAACATCCTGAGAAAATTCTCTTTTGACGCGAGCGACATAAAATCTTAAATCCTAGTTTAAATCCCGTCTTCATTAGCATAACTCAAGATTGGGGAGTGACGATAGAGGGGGTTGTTCATCGCCGCAAGAACTAGCCCCTAATTTGCATATTAGAACTTCCGTTTTTTAGAATAACCCCTTCCTCTAGCTTACTTCCCGCGAGTTCCCATTTCTAGACGTTGGAAAAATTATTCGCCTACTTAAGCCTCTTTTTGACTAGTTAAATCCTCGCCCACCATAATAGCCAAAAAGACATTTTTCAAAAAATAAATTCCTTAGCTCAATATATTCGTGATTTTATGGAACGAGAAATTCAAGAACAAATTTTCCAAGATTATTGTATAAGCTCTTATACGACGCCTTAATCCGTGGCCAATTTCACCACATTTAGAGATAATATTGCTTGCGAAATGTGAAGAAATATGTTTTTAAGAGTTTCGTAGTATGATAATTTTCAATTAATCCTAATAATTGTTACCAGAGGTATCTAATAAGATTATCCCTAAAAGGCACACCTAGCGCACAAGCACACCCGGCACACTAAACCTAATGTGCACACCTGATATGGATTTTCAACAATTTCTTAATTACTGGCACAACATCCTCAACACTGGGCACACTTTCACGCCATTACCAGCGCTGTCAGCACACCTTTTTGGCACACTAGGCACACTTTTCTAAAAATGGAACACCAGGGTATAACGTATAAGAAAGTAGCTCAAATTCAAACAGGGTTCGTACAAAATTTTGGAAATTAATTTCCCGGACTTTTCCAGATTTTCCCGGACCATTTCTAAATAATTTCCCTGCCAAATTTTAAGATTTTTTCATGAATTTATTCTTCCGAGCCAAAGTGTTCAAAAGTGTTCAAAAGTGTTCAAAAGTGTTCAAAAGTGTTCAAAAGTGTTCAAAAGTGTTCAAAAGTGTTCAAAATTGGTGTGCAAAAGTGTTCAAAAATGGTGTGCAAAAGTGTTCAAAAGTGGTGTGCAAAAGTGGTGTGCAAAAGTGTTCAAAAGTGGTGTGCAAAAGTGGTGTTCAAAAGTGTTCAAAAGTGGTGTTCAAAAGTGTTCAAAAGTGTTCAAAAGGGTTCAAAAGTGTTCAAAAGTGTTCAAAGTTTCCAAAATTCCCAGTTTCAAAAGTTTCGAAAGTTTCCAAAGCTTCCAAAGTTTCCAAAATTTCCAGTTTCTTAAGTTTCCAGTTTCCAAAGTTTCCAGTTCCCAAAGTTTCCAAAGTTTCCAATTTTGAGCTACTTTCTTATACGTTATACCCTGGTGTTCCATAACCAGCGCTGGTAATGGCGTGAAAGTGTTCCCAGTGTTCAGGATGTTGTGCCAGTAATTAAGAAATTGTTGAAAATCCATATCAGGTGTGCACATTAGGTTTAGTGTGCCGGGTGTGCACATTAGGTTTAGTTTGCCAGGTGTGCTTGTGCGCTAGGTGTGCCTTTTAGGGATCATCTATAATGATCCCCTTCGGGGGGAAGTATGAAAGGTAGGCAAAATCGACGAACAAGTGCCCGGCGTAAATCGCGGCGGATCGACCCACCGCTTTACTCCCAAAAAATAGTTACACCATTTTGAACCTCACTAAATTTTCCCTACGCACACTTCCGGAACTTGCGAGCTGAAGTCAACCTTTGACTCCATTTTAACAGACAGCCTGACTCCTGAGACAGGAAGTTCTAAACACAAATCGAGCCGTCTTGTTTATACAAAGACCATTTACTAGAGTAGCGACATTGAGAAGTCCAGCGCGAGCTAGTGGTCTAGATAGTCAGCAGCGGGCTCTTGTTGTTCGTGATTTTTAGCATTGGTAGTATAGGGGCTTTCATACTTCCCCCCGAAGGGGGTTATTATATTTCTAAGATTCACGGGAATATTGATTCCTTGAACATTATAGTTTTTTCGTGTAATGACTTTTACATGAGCTTAATTGGTGTCAATAAATCAAAATTAAATTGTCGAAATATTTGGAAGTTTTTAAAATACGTGAAATTATTATTTCAAGTTAAAATGTCGGGAAAAACTGAGGGATTTTCCTCTATAATGATTAACGAAATCGGGTTTAATTTTAAAAGTGATTTTCCACTAACTTATGGGCATCGATTTTACAATTCATAGGCTTTTCTCATAAATTTTTGCGTAAACATTAAACCTATATTTAACTTCACCATGTAATTTAACTTCAATTCAAAATTCACAAACATTCCCATATAATTTTTCGCGCCAAATTGATGAAATTAGGTCGAATAAAATGATTACATTACAGAAAAATAGAATCTATCTATAAAAAGTCTGATGTTTCTGGTTAGAATCGCTCCATCAAACAAATCCCTCCTCCACCCAGGAGGTGTAAGATATAAATTACATTTGACGATCATCTAGCTTAATCCCAAGTGTATACTTTTCCCACAATCACACATAACATTTACTTAATCAAAACGTTCCTTTGGGACAAATAAAAACGTTATCCGCCACTGTATAAAATATGCTAGGATGTTCGCGTAAATGTACTACTTTTATCCCATATAAAAATTTACACTGTATTAATCCGCATTAGTTTTGACTAAATTGAAACGCAGTTCGCGAACAAAAGACTAGACTCAATCGTATGACTCATGAACGTCACCCGCGCCAAAGGAGGTGTCTTCCCAATTCCCAATTTGTTAAAATCCGCAGGTTCTGATTCCAACAAGAGCAAAACTAGAGAACAGCTCTCGTAAACGTACTAGTTTTGGCTTCAAGGGATAGTGTCACGTGATTATGACACAACAAGCTTGTGACGTGAAAGCACTCAAAATTTTTGCTTCATTTTCTAGGGAAAGTAATTTATTTGGAAACAAACCATGTCCACAATAAAAGTGTTTTAGTTGAAAATAAAATTTGAACGATATCGTGGTACTAGCCCTTTAGACTGAGATTGACTTTATACATTGGAACATGGACATTCCCTGAAGCTACTAACGAGACAAGCACCCCGACTACTATAAAATCAGTTTGAGTCTTTGAGAAATCACTGGGTATAAAGCAAGGGACCATCGAATGTTCCCTTCTCCCTACAATTTATCTATAACATCAGAAGTGGATAATATAGCCCTTAGATAGGTGATTAACTACAAATCACGTGGATTCTTTTTACCATTATTTCACGCGCTCACTAACCAATCGCGAGACAGTATTCGAATAGTCTTTGTATCACACAGGTCAAGGAAAACCTTAATCCTAATTTTGAGGGATTGTTTGTAACCACTACTCTTAGGTACAATACTTCTTCTGAAGGAGTATTATATACTTCTGGTATTATACAGAGATAATAAAAAGTAATCTATGCTGCATTCTCGGCATGAGATGTTTCACGTTCCCTCACACTTTAAACTTTATATCCTTGGTGTATATTCCTTGACAAATGATGCATTGTCGTGATTTAATCGGAGCCAAGAATTAACATCGCAGTGATTCGAGAATGAGACATTCTTATCTGAGTTTTCTTTCTTTTATATAACAAAAAATGTGGTTAGAAATTTATTGTTGAAGATTCTAGTATAGTTTCGTATAATATATATTTCACGAATTTCATCCGGACGTTTTAAAGTTAGTAAATAAATAAATAAAAATAATTGATTTTTCTTGTTCAATGTATATACCTTTATAATTTAAAATTTATTTTTGAGGGGTCTAGTTGGTATTTTAATGTAGAGGCCGGAATACTGTCTACATCAGATAAGAGGTTAAGGTTTACCCCGATTAACATTTGGTGGAATGTGACGAAATATGACTGTTTTACAAAAGATAAATTTTTAAAGAACTTCCAGTGAAGTAATAAGCTAATGATGATGATGAAACAAATCTAATTTGACGTTCTTTGCAGAACTATACAGCTTTTACAGTTGGAAGAGACCTAGTAAACTTAAAATTTTCTTTCCTTAATGCATTATAAAGATTACTCTAAATTAAATCAAATATATAATTAAATTTGAATGATTTTTTCCTTTATTGAGTTTCTGGACTTGTTTCACGACTTTTATTCAAGACAATGTCATTGGTTAGGCCTAAGTTAATGAGGAGATATGCTGTTGCTCGCGAGCGGCACGTGTTGCATATTTTCAATGTGGCAGTAATTTAGCCGCATAATTATCTGCGTCACAATTGACAAGTGATTAAAAATATATACACTGACACTGTATATACGGTACAGCAATATCACGCGTTAATTAGTAGTCTCAGTATTTTCGATAAAACGTAATAAAGATAAACAAATATTAGAAAGCTCTTTGAGATAGGAGTTTCATTGGACCTTGTCGTGCGTTTTTTGTTTTTTAATTAATTTCACGAAATTATATTTACAATCAGTTTTAATCACGACTAAAGTTACTATTTGATCAATTAATCAATGGAGTAAAGTGTGCATCAAAAGGTGAGTCCCGAAACAATTTCAAATCATATTAAAAAAATGACTTGATTGACCAAGAGTTACTGCTAGGATAAAATTATCTTAAACAGGACACAATTAAATTTAAAATTATATTTTCAAAGTTTGTGTTCCGTTAACCATTCTGGTTTGAACTTTCTTTTTAATACCACCAGTAGCCAAAAAATTGGTGTATTTTTTCCATACAACCAAAAACCGTTCAAAGTTAATTTCTTGTCCAGATTGCAAAACTTGATTCAAAGACAAAGCGGGAGCGGCTGGAAGTATAAGGCTTCGCGATCTTTGCAATTTAGTTCCGTTAGCTTTCAAACCGAGTGAGACGCTAGCGTTGGTGACAACACTAATTTGCACTCTAATCACCATTAGTAAGAAGACAATGACCAACATAGACGCAGTTGCTTTACAAACATCGAGAAAGTAAAGGCGTAACAGTTTGCAATTGGTTAACTTACGGGATTTCAATAGAATATTGAAAGCGTTTCGACGTTGAACCCGAGTCAAAAGGGCAAACATGATAAAACTAGACAATAACTTAATCTGAATTAAAAGATATTTAATCAGAATTTAATCAAAGCCCTGCTCGAGTTATTTACTACGACAGTAAATATTCTTAAGACATTTAGATTTCAATCGTGTCCAATTTAAATAATTTAAAGCGTTGAAGAAGCGCGGTTATGCAATAGAATCCGAGTCCAATGTTTAATCCGTTTTAGTTAATCACGTTTAATCCGTTTACTTTAAAATATATGGGGCTATATGTAAATTTTAAACAAGCTAATGCATCGAAGAAGCGCGATAACTCAATATTATCCGAGGTCGCAATATTTAATCAGTTTTAATCACATTTAATCCGTACATTTTGTGGAAAGTCAACGAGATTATAAGTTTTATCTCAGGCTTATAACTCGGCGTTTAGCAGTGATATTATAGAATGAATTTCCTGTTTAACTTAACTCACGCACAATACAATGAACATACAACAGTACTGTAATTAACATATACTGCTTTTAAAGAGACAGTAAACTTTAACTTCTAGTTAAATTAGGAATATTATTTCTACCAGCTTGTTTTAACTTAATTTTGCTTTTCCACCATCTCTTTGAACAGGTGTTTTGTCTTCTAACATACGCAGTTCCTGCTACTATGAGGTTTCATCTACGATTCCAACTAATAAAGCTACAACCAACGCGTACGTGGCTTCGATACGTTTTATGCGGGGTTTTGATCGTGTACCTCATTATAGTGTTAAAGATGGAAGTCAGATTCTTGGTAAATACAGGGAAACATAATGGCATAAATGAGAACAAAATGATAAAAAGGATAAATTTGAATTTCACGAAATATAATTTACTGAAGAATATGCTCTTATTTAATTGGAGACGAGACTTACCACCAGGTTTTGATAGAGATAAATTTAAAGTAATTTTAATACGATATTTACTGTCGAAAGATACTTATTTTATAAAATCGGAGATTCGTAAAAATGTGGGAAATATTTATAAGATTTAAAATCAATATTAATTTGTACTTATATGTTAATTATCACTGTATATACGCGTGTAAAAGCTAAATAAAATATTTTATATCTCTCCGAATGTAACCACGTGGCCATGCCCCCCAATCTTTTTAATCTTGCCTTTTCGCCTAAACCATGTAGTTTAGAGTTTAGTTAAACAACTAATTCATTAAATTCCCCAATTAGTGCATTTTTAAATAGTTAATAGCGTTTAATTTTTGGGCACTTTATTTTTTTCGTAACAACTTTATGAAAACACCATGATTTCTTAATTAACCGCTCACTTCCCTCTTGAAATAATTTGTACATTACCACCTTAGAAGCGTCGAGGTAAATCTTAGTTATATGATTAACTCTAGGACCCTAACCACTGAATTTTAGGCGTTTTTAGTTTTTAAGCTAATACGCGTGTACGGGACAAATTTTCGGTTAAGAACCTCTTCACCCGCAAAAAGGCTTAGAGAACTCTGGATTGGTAAAAGGGATTAAGTGGTCTCCTTTTTGCCATCTTCGAGACTTAATTAAAATAGATGAATTAATTAATAATTAACTAATATATGTGCATTGCAAGATGTAATTAACTAATATCCGCCCATTCCGAGATGTAAATTAGGTAATAAGTTACCATAACCTGCTTCCCAAGTAGTTTTGGATTTATATATGCATTTCTCATGGAACATTTGAATAATTAAATATCGTCGTACGATTGTTAAACTAGTACAGCGACATAACCATTATTTTATTACAGTAACTAATAACAGTAATTATTTATATTAATTGCTTCTTCGTGATGCTACATAAATCATTGTTTTTCTTTGTTTTCAAATTTTTTGCCGATGTCTAACAAACAGGTCTGCAAAGTTTATTAATGTATAATTAACATTAAATACTTCAAGGCCGCGTACTATACATCTTATGCAGGTATCGCACTAGGCGCTTTTTCACTACATTGTAAGCGTAACAGTGTAAGGTCTAGTGTGTCATTTAAAAGTTTAAAAGTTCGTAGAGGTCGGTTTTCGGTTATTTTTAATCGACTTTTAATACCCTATTTCAAAGACTAACTCTCATGATCATCAGCAATTGAGTCCAAATAAATCTTTCGAGCCTATCTCTCAACTTTAATAATTATCCGCGAATTAACGCGACACCTTTGGCGAGGTTTGATAATGTTATTTTCGTATATTTTAAGTCAGATGGATTAAAAATAACTTTTTACAGTCTAGTTTCCTTTTAAATTACGCTAAGCAAGGTTGTGTAGTACTATAAAAAAATCTTACCCAAGCTGGCATATGTTTTGCCCAAAGCTTAAAAATGAAATCAGGAGTTAATCGATATAGAAAAATTTTAAATATATAGTAACGTAAACGTACCATCACCCAATCGCCGGATTTGCACAACTTAAATTGTTTTGATTTAAATTTAATAATTAATTATAAATATGTATGCCAGTTACAAGAAGATTACGTATCTGGTTAGTCTTCGGCTATTTGAAATACGTACTAAGTTTCCTAATTACTTTAGTACAGTCAAAGCTATAGACTTGTATACCAATTACGTGTGTAATAAACCCTTCCCCTGTAAATAAATTAATATATAGCTTACTGCTTCAGTTTCAGCTTCAGTGGGCTGATAATAATTTTAAAAATTATATATTTAAGTTGGAGTTAATTTTTTTTTTTTTTTTTTTCTGAAATTAAAGAGGCGCTTCAAGATATCCAGGAAATATTCGTACAAACAGAAGTTTAAAAAATCTCGACTAGCTGTCACGCAAAAAAAAACATCTGATAGGGAAGCTCCATCTGACTCAATGCTACTAAAGAGGTTGGTTAAAGGGACTGTCAGATTTTTAAATCTCCTTTAAAGTCGCCGTCTTTTCTAGCTTAGCAGACGACGTTGACCGTAACAAATTGTACAGTCAAAGCTAGACTGTGTGCATAAGGGAAGATCATTTTATAGGGGCCTATTTCAGAGCAGATCGGGCCTTTTTAGCAAGCTCTGACGTCAAACACAAAACCGCTTCAATTTTCATAGCTCGGATTTAAAGATTAGTTTACTGAAAATCATCTGATTAAAGCAATCAAAAACTAAATATGGGACATTTCTTTAACTTCTGTTACAATAAAATACTATTGATAAGATATGATTTAAAAAATTAAATCAATTTTTCTTCGTTAATAGGCGTATTATTTTAACCATGACCGCGTCCTAAAATTCTTTAAGCGCTCCTCTAGTGTCAGAAACGTGCAATTTATTTAGTTACGTTTTTCGCCGCAAAAGCTTTCATTACAGGGAATAATTCCTTGGTCATTGCTATATAATCCTAAATTAAAATTAACAACATTCAAAAAAGGCGGGAAAACTAAGATTCTGGTAGAATTAAGAAAGTAAAGTCTACTAGAATACTTATGATTTTGTTTTAATTACTCACAGCCTTGCATTTACCCTCGAGCATACTTTGAACCAAGGCTAATAAAGTTAAAAGATAAATTGCAATATAATTTTTATCAGGAAAAGTTGGACAATTTGGATCTTACAATCGGCCGCTATAATATCTTTGAATTTTCCAGCCGCTAAAACACACTGTTTCACCGCCTCCGGTGGTAATTCAAGGGAATACACAAAGGCAATCATAGCTACTATAGATATTACTACCTCCACATGCATTTTTCCCATTTCTAATCGGAGCGGATATGGAAGATTGTTTCTAGTTCAATCTGTTGTGTTGAAAAAGAGTAAGACCCTAAATCATATTCCTATTTAAAGGTCCTAAGCTCGCGTTCATTTAATTTTAACGACGTAATCGGAGTACAGTTTAAATAAAGATGAACAAATTGAAGAAATTTGTGCAATGATCTAAGAGGAAATAAGAGTAGGCTAAACGTGCGTAATGGAACAAAGTAAGTGTCTAGGGTTTTACGATCTAGTCTGATGTGTTGACTTAAATTAAAGGTGGGTATATATAGATTAGTGTACGGCGAATTCGAGATTTGTTTTATTTGGAAATAATTATTTTTGGTTTTGAAAGGTTTTGTGCCCGAACAAATGAACGTTTTTGCGTGTGGTATTGAAATTAAGTCTTTCCTATTTCTGAAATGAGAGGGTATTTCGCAACGCAATTTTAGTTTAAGCAGGTTTATTTATTTTGGATCATCAATTGTAGGTTATTAATAACTTTATTTTAGGTTAGCTATTACCTGATTATAACCAAGGTCATCGTTCTGCAAATTTGGGGACTTAATTTTATGTACCGATTAATATTACAGATATAATCAACCCTCAATCTTCATTTGTTTATTACGATGTATGGGTTTTGAAATTCTTAGAAGCGTTCGAATAGTAAAATTTAAAAGCGAATGGAATACTAATTCAAAAGTAAAGCCTCGTTTTCAGTTAAACCTCGCTTTTTCAAGAGAAGCTTACATCAACTTCATTAATATATAACAGGAGTGATACGCAAATTCTGCCTTAATTTTAGTGAAAATAGTAACCACATAGTAACAGAAAGCAACAATGAGCCGCTTCGCTCAAATTTTATGAAATAAATTTAATAAACCGGGACGGTTTAATCACGTAATTGTAATAATATATATTGACATAGTATCTTGGTGTTTTGAGAGCAAAATAAACTTTACCTTCCTATTGAAAAGATAAAGTTTCTTTTGAACTGCCTACTTATCCCAGCGATCAGTTTATGCCTAGCTAGGAGGTCAAAGAGAAAGATTACGACCATTTGCATTTTAGGGGTTATTTTCGGACTTTTGCTCGATTTCTATCGAGTGGCGAAACACCTTTTTCGAGGGGCGAAGCAAAATTTCATGATCTTAGAATAATTTAGGGAATGTCTTCTTTCTAATGGTGCAATCGGTTTAAGCCTAGGAGGTCGAGGAGAAAAGTTATAGCCATTTGCATTTTAAGATAGGGCTCATTTTTGGACTTTTGCTCGATTTCTATCGAGTGGCGAAACACCTTTTTCGAGTGGCGAAGCAAAATTTTATGATCTTAGAATAATTTAGGGGATGTCTTCTTTCTAATGGTGCAATCGGTTTAAGCCTAGGAGGTCGAGGAGAAAAATTATAGCCATTCGCATTTTAAGATAGGGCTCATTTTTGGACTTTAGCTCGATTTCTATCGAGTGGCGAAACACCTTTTTCGAGTGGCGAAGCAAAATTATATGATCTTGGAATAATTTAGGGAATGTCTTCTTTCTAATGGTGCACTCGGTTTAAGCCTAGGAGGTCGAGGAGAAAAGTTATAGCCATTTGCATTTTAAGATAGGGCTCATTTTTGGACTTTTGCTCGATTTCTATCGAGTGGCGAAACACCTTTTTCGAGTTTTCGAGTGGCGAAGCAAAATTTTATGATCTTAGAATAATTTAGGGAATGTCTTCTTTCTAATGGTGCAATCAGTTTAAGCCTAGGAGGTCGAGGAGAAAAGTTATAGCCATTTGCATTGTAAGATAGGGCTCATTTTTGGACTTTTGCTCGATTTCTATCGAGTGGCGAAACACCTTTTTCGAGTGGCGAAGCAAAATTTTATGATCTTTGAAAAATTTAGGGAATGTCTTCTTTCTAATGGTGCAATCGGTTTAAGCCTAGGAGGTCGAGGAGAAAAGTTATAGCCATTTGCATTGTAAGATAGGGCTCATTTTTGGACTTTTGCTCGATATCTATCGAGTGGCGAAACACCTTTTTCGAGTGGCGAAGCAAAATTTTATGATCTTAGAATAATTTAGGGAATGTCTTCTTTCTAATGGTGCAATTGGTTTAAGCCTAGGAGGTCGAGGAGAAAAGTTATAGCCATTTGCATTTTAAGATAGGGCTCATTTTTGGACTTTTGCTCGATTTCTATCGAGTGGCGAAACACCTTTTTCTAGTGGCGAAGCAAAATTTTATGATCTTAGAATAATTTAGGGAATGTCTTCTTTCTAATGGTGCAATCAGTTTAAGCCTAGGAGGTCGAGGAGAAAAGTTATAGCCATTTGCATTTTAAGATAGGGCTCATTTTTGGACTTTTGCTCGATTTCTATCGAGTGGCGAAACACCTTTTTCGAATGGCGAAGCAAAATTTTATGATCTTAGAATAATTTAGGGAATGTCTTCTTTCTAATGGTGCAATCAGTTTAAGCCTAGGAGGTCGAGGAGAAAAGTTATAGCCATTTGCATTGTAAGATAGGGCTCATTTTTGGACTTTTGCTCGATTTCTATCGAGTGGCGAAACACCTTTTTCGAGTGGCGAAGCAAAATTTTATGATCTTAGAATAATTTAGGGAATGTCTTCTTTCTAATCGTGCAATCGGTTTATGCCTAGGAGATTGTAGAGAAAAGTTACGGCCATTTTTAAGTAATGGGTAATTTTTGGTCATTTTGTTCGATTTCTATTAGTGGTGAGGCATCTTTTTCGAGTGGCGAGGCCGGACTTTATTATTTTAAAATAATCTAGGGCGTGTATATTTTCTTATGATGCAATCGGATAATGTCTAGAAGATCGCGGAGATATGTTACGGACATTTGAATAGGGTTCATTTTTGGAATTTGTTCGATTTCTATCGAGTGGCGAAACACCTTTTTCGAGTGGCGAAACATCATTTTTTTGATCTTAAAGTAATTTAGGGAATGTCTACTTTCTAATGGTGTAATCGGTTTATGCCTAGGAGATTGCAGAGAAAGGTTACAACCATTTTAAGTTTTGTCATTTTTGTAAATTTTGTGGCGAGGCATCTTTTTCGAGTGGCGAGTCAGTATTTTATTATTTTAAAATAATCGAGCATGTCTATTTGGATTTTTCTAATTTATATTTTTAAGGTAATCAAAAATTTCGCTTTGTTCCTACTATTATAGCAAAATGAAATGCCCGTCCCTTACCGAGTCTGGGCATCTGATTTTATAGAATTTCAGGAGTATAATAAAACCATTAGTTATAAAGTCCCATCCATATTTGTAGGATACCCTATAGCATAATATATATAATATTTTACAGAAGGCGGTTCTGATAGATTTCTACCAAAACGTTAGAAATAATTTTAGTTTCAATTGTAATAATATGGTTTTTAGAAAGCTTACATTATTCGACCTATTTGTCTGTATATTTAAATCGATACTAGAGTCGTAAAATCGATTAATTTTACTGGATTTGGATTCACAATTAACAGTCTATAGATATAAATGGGCATTATTAAATTAATTTACGATAAATTAGTTCTAAATACTATTCATTTCGTGTAATTATATCGCCCTATGAAAGTGTCACATTCCAGGGCTTCCACCAAAATCAGAAATTAAAATAGACAATGATTGCAATAGGACAACAGTCATTTTCAATGTAGTTTAAAAAATATAGAAATAGTACTTACAGGTTTGAAGGTCTCGAAGTAATTCAGTTCAAATTTTTATGCTCAGTTTGATTTTTAAATTAAAACGCGAAAACGGTAAAAATCACGAAACTAAACGCGAACTTTCGTTGGGCCACATTTTGACTTTATGGCACTACGCGTTCGGGAACCATTACTTTTTGGCACTTTGTATAACGTAGGTGCTTTGTGGTATCCCGCGACCCTCTCGTATCAGGACCGCTATTTAAACTTGATACCGTCGTTGGTTGGCCTGTCGCTGCTCCAGTGGCCATACGTGACCCTTCGGAGACGATCTAAGATGATAATGATGACGTAATCTCGAAAAATTATCATCCTGACGGAAACAAATCTGAAAGAGAAGATAATCTCGTTAAATTCGTATATCTTTATCCGTAATTTTACAATAACATCATTACGTATGGTAAAAATATAGAAATAAGCCTTGGCCATAAATTATTAGTTGTTAGGACTTTAATAACGGATTATTTCTGGGATCCAACTTATTGCGAGGAATTTCTTAAAGAAATTATTCTACATTCACGTTCCCTTGATGTGAAAACTTGTTTAATTTGATGATGAATTATTTGTTTGTATTAAATGATAGTAAGCCACCTGGCTTACTTTTAACATCTTAGTTAATGAAAGGTTATGACCTATAATTTTATGGTACCGGGCCCTTCTTTATAATCGGTCGATTATACCCGATATATATCGAATATTTTTATGATAATTCTTTTCAATTCTACAATAGACAGCGCAGTATGTTATTTTGATTTTTGCCGACTTCCAATAAGTATTGGCATTTACCCGTTTCGATTACAATAGAGGGAAAAAATAAAGCTATCTCTTTCTTCCTTTATCGAATTTAATTATTATAATACGTTTTTTGCCTTGAATTCGGAATTTATCGAATTTATTCATTTTAGCAGAAGCCGATGAAACCCTCCTTTGAAGTCTATTACTCCCTGGTCTTGTCTACCCTTCTCTGTATGGGCTAGTTTCAAAAAGCGCGATTCTTACGCCTCCTAACGGTAGATATTTTCGGAGCGGGAGTTTGTCCAGCGAATATCTCTAGCAGCCTTGGAGTTCGTCAACCAAACGTCGTCTTTTGTGGAGAGAGAGAATTTCCAATTTTCCGTAGACAGGGGGTATGAAGTAGGACCCCTCCGATCTCGTAAAATTGGGAATTTTACCCATACAGAGAGGAGCGCTATATGGAACATTAGAGTAGTACACTTCAAAGGAGGGTTTCATCGGCTTCTGCTATATGGCTTAATAATGTGAATAACTGATTTAAAAAGGTTGTAATAAAGTGTATAACTGATATTTCGAAGATTATAAAAATGGGGATAATCCGTTCTGAGATTAAAACTATATTATAGATGGAACTATATGAAGATGAAATACAAACATGAAATATACAATATACCATGCTCGTAACATTTTGACATGAAATAAAATCCTTAAAAAAAAATTGATAAAAAAGTGGATCCATTTAGAGAGTCACTGTCAATCACTCCGTATAATAAAGAGGGGATCATATCGTGGGAAATTTTAAAAGCATATCCATATTATAAGAGGGAGAGCTAGAAAGGCAGCCGCGGTATCATTCTCCTATAATAAAATATAACACAAAAGGAGGTACACCGAACCAACCGCGCTTTCGCGGTCAAAACATTTAATGGATATGAAGTATAAAGAATTATATTCCTATATAGCTCCCTGTTTACGTCGAGACATATTCCGAAAAACCACAACGAATCTCTTGTAAAGCTTGCACACAACACGCAGCTACAGACATTCAAGAGAAGGGACTGGATAGGGAGGGGTGAGATTTCAAATTTCAAATTCGGCTCACTGACACTGAACATCTGCCTTCCCCGTTCTCCCTGTGTTCCCAATATTATTCATCTAATATCATATACAAGTTACTTCATAAGTCTATATTATGTAAGCTATAGGCCTTGGCTCGAAAAATAGTTACTACCAAATTGTCCGTACACCGAAATGACTAACAGTCTAACACCAAAATATCCAGATAACGTAAAAACACTCCATTTGAAATTAGACCAGAAAAAGACCAATGGTTCTTGATGGTCAACCATCAGGAACTTGAGAGTGATACCAATAACAACCTAGCTATTTTTTAGATTTTTAGCTACAAGTAAAAGGAGTCAATCAAGCTCTATATAGCTTTACCACCGGAGAAAATCGAGAACTCCGGATCGCGCGCTAATTAAACTTGATATATATTTTTCAACGGGAAAGAAGTTACTTTACTTCAATTTCTTTTAGAAGAGAAAACGAAAGGTTCGAGAAAAAAAAATATATATAATTAAAACAAGGTGGATAAGGTGTATTAAAGTTTCGCCAATTTTGGTGTTATAGAAAAACAGTCTAGGATAGCGCGCATTCATTAAAATTGGTTTTAATTGGTGTTATTTCTTTTTTGGCTAGTTCCAATTAGGGACTGTTTTTCAATTAGGAGACAAGGAGCGGAGTCTGCGGGCGCGGAGAGAAGAGATATAGTTTTCCTTCGCTAAATTGACTCGAGATATATTCCCAGGGAAAAGTAGGTAGGCTGGTCTCGCGCTATGATTCCTAGTTGTAACAATGAAAGGCTATATAGTCCTATATTTTCCAATGACGTCTGAGATAAATTTTCCGATTACACTTCCCTAATAATCCTGTGACCCAATATTAAAAATCCCTTACTCTTCCATGCACTTTTGGCCCAATTAAGTTTTCCCTTGATATTTAGGCCAATTGTTAAAGTTTTAAATTCCCTGACCTGTGTCAAGTCTGTTTAAAATTAAGGTAGCATAGGGTTATAGGTGCAACATTAAAGAGTATGGGATCCGAATAGCTTCGGTATAAGAGCTAAAAAGGGTAAAAAAGGCCCATCAATATAAGAGTCTCCAAAAAGCTAAAAATTGAAGTTACCTCGAAGCCCCAATGAACTAAAAAACTACACCCTATCTGGTGCACGTTGAAATAAGTTTCATTCCCCTAAAGCTCTTGAAATCAATCTGAGAAACTAAAAGAAAAAAAAAAAAAAAAAAAAAAACACTTTCTGTAACCAATTTATAAGCGTCAAACTATCCTGCCATAAATAACCCTGGCTTCATTACGTGATAACGAAAGCGATCCTTTCCAAACGATAAAGTATCCTTACCTATTTTCACGTTAAATTGCCGCTGTAAGAGTAATTGTAAGAAAAACCCCCAACGCACCAAGCTACGATTAAAAGTGTTAACAGAAATGTCTTCTATTCGAATCCAAGAGATTTTTTTTTCCTGATCCTTCGCTATAGTTCAATTCTACCTTCAGTTGGCAATACCAGCAAAGCTATAAGCTTCCATCTTTATTTAGTCCTTCATTATTTAGAGATAACGGGGAAACTTAGTTTTGGGCGTGTTGCCACCACGAATTTAGTTTTGACATTCGTCTTAATTGATTTCACGTGACGTACAAATAGCGATGTACCTATTATAAACTATAACATATTGTCGATGTTGATCGTACTGTCTATTGAAAGCTGCTCGATCGCAGAACGTTTTAATTATAAAGAGAAAAGCTATTATAGTGATGTAATTAAAAACTTAATAATTTACTCTTTATACGAACAACCAAAATAAACCCTTCGGACAGAAACATGTGTTTTACAATTTAATAAATTATCTTGGTATATCATGAAGTGTTTTTAAAGGGTGTAGCGTGGTCGACGTTAGGGATTTTAATATCTGGCCGGGATTTTCAGATTTGTTATGGGTTTGGAAGATTAGTAAGCTATTAGGTATTTTGTTTTCTTTAGGATTTGATCAGGATGTAAATGATTAGCTTGGGATTTATTTTTTCGTGATTTTAAAGATTTAAAGATTAGTTGAGGGTTTGCCGGACTTGAGGCAAACACTAGACGTCACGTAATCACCTTAGGGGGAGTGTTTGTAAGGTTGAATACTGAAATTCAAGAAGAGGGGTGATACAGAGGGGAGAGAGTGATATATAAACCTCTGACGTCGTATATTGAATTAAATTAATGATAATGTTGTTTGAATGTTTAAAATTCGTAAATTCCTGATGCATAAAAGAATAGATTTCAAGCATTTTTTTTTTCTCTCTCTGTCTCTCTCTCATCTCTCTGAAAAGGCGTTGGCATTGACAGGATGCTTTCATTGACTTTTAACGCTAAAGGTTCTTATCGGTATTTTTATCCTGCCCGTTCGTCACTGAATTTCTTTGTGCTTGGAGTCAGCCCGACGTTTTTCCCATTTCCTGGCCCCTGTGTATCGAATTTCCTAGCTTAACAATGAGATTAAGATCGCGCCGCTAAAGGAGTCAATGAATTCAATAGGTCCCCCTATAATTCCTCGTGCCAATAAAAAGGACTATAACTTGGCCTCTTCTTTTTCTTATATAAGGAAACTCGAATAACCCTATCTTCTTCGCCAATGTTTGTCTTTAGATACCTTTTCAATAGTGCGAAATTTCACCTTAAGTCTTGACTTAAATATCTGATAAAATACAAAAGTATTAATCAAACTAATTAACATTTAGAGAGTGGTATACTTAAAGTCATCATCGACTTATAATAAAACGAAGAGTTCTACGACCCCACACGAATAGGAACCTATATATTAAATGGTATATTTCTCGAGCGCGCGGTCTTTAAGCATTCGAGCCAATCGTCGTATGTTTACTTTACATCGCGAGTTTCAATCTTTCAGCTTGGTAAAACTGTTCAACGCTGGTGTTAATAGTTGACGGATAAGTTGCAGAAATTTCACACGTCCTTAAACGTCTCTTTCCCTCTTTAACAAAACACGAACCAAATTAACCATAGATTTCAATGACTCCTATTTAGACTATCTTTCTAAGTTTATCAGCAATGCCAACTAAAGATGGTAGCTCCAAATTTAAAGGGGGAAATAGAGAAAACTGAAGATTCTTCGACATGTTTAGATACGGTTTATCCCCATTTCTTTCACCTTATAACAAACTAGGGTTAACTTTATCACTTCGTTAAGTTTCTTCCATTTACCCCATCATGATAGGAACCAAACCTTGTCCTCGATATCATTAATTATAATAAAAGCTAAACCGGAAACCGTAAAAAGATATCTAATGTTGATTTTAATATCAAACATTGATTTATGGTTATTTCAGTAAAATATAGTTGCATCGAAATATAAGATTTAGTTATAAACGAATCAATATGAAATTGAACTTGGGGAAAAAATTAAATCAATATTATTTTACATTTCAATTTAGAAGATCTTAAACTAACCCACGTTGTCAACCCAAAATTGAAAAAATACTACCCTTAGACCTTCGAAAAAATATTGTAACAGCCTGACTTTAATTAAAATATCTCTTTTATGACCATCCTATTCAAAATTTTAAATATAGTGTAGAGCAAAATAATGACTAGACTAAATAATTAATGAATTTCGTACGTAGCATCGCAAGTTTACCAAAAATAGTAATTTCTGGTACAAATCTCTTGAAAAACACGCCCCTTCAATGTAGCCCAGCCTAATACGCATTAAAAGCTAAAATAAAAGTTCTATAAAGCCATTTCTATCCCTGAGGCGGCAAGTTTCTTTTCACATATACGACTACAAAGGTGTAAATTTAATCTACTGGGAGCGGCGAATATCAAAGAAAAGGAGGTACCACTTCTCCGCCAAATTATAATCTCATCATATCTCACCATGAGCTAACCTTACATACGTTTTTCCAAAATCGTAATAAAAAAAAATCTAATTTCCTTCGTAATACGTGTTAGATTTAATTTTAAGTTCGCACGGAGTACATTTGTATCTATTTTTAGTTACGCCAAAACTTGTTTTTTAGACACTATAAGGTTCATTTACATACTAGTCAAAATTCGTCTGCTATTCGCTTTCTCAGATCTAAAAAAAAAGGACTAGCGATCCACTCTCGCGTTTCATTGATCTCCTAAGGCTGATTCCCTAAGCTAGACCTTGAATTATCACGCCAATAGTAATTTTAATTTATTTTAATATTTTAGATTAAAAATATACGCGAGGATGGGATTAGATTATTTTTTATTCTTAGACTCATGAATTCTTGCCGGAATATTATTGGTTCTCGCAATTTAAGACGGCATGACACGAATGACGAAACATAAATATACTGTCAAATACAAGATCTTGTAGCTATTTCTCCCACTCTAGTTGCTTTGGCGCGGTCTCGTTCGCGAAAGTACTTCATACTTAAATTTTTAATTTATCGCAAATTAACAAGTGATTTTTTTTTGTATATATTTGGAATTTTAACGCCAAAGGTGTGAAAATGTCGAATATATATGCTTATTATTTGAATATAATCCCCCTACACCTTCGAAACAAATGGTGAGACCAAGTATACCTCGCGATACATTTAAATTGGTTTAAAACATTTGGCAGATATATAATGGCACACTTCTATCTTCTAATATAATAAATATGTTTGTGGTCGAGATTACGTCAAAACATTATTGTTCTTGTATTCGGATCAGTTCCGAAAAGTATTATTTGTACCCTTGTGAGAGCAGCACGATTTTCAAGTATATATGGAAATTTCAAAACAACCTTTATAGCAAGATCTCTTAGAAACCAAATTATTGAAATATGAAAGAAACCATATAGTGTTGAAAACTATCGTGACTGTATATTCAATTCCAACTCGAGTTGGAAGCGGTGATGAAACTATTCAAACTTTATCTTTAAGTAAACAAATCATTTGGGATAACGGGGAGTCTATCTTAAAACGTGCTGTCAAATCGAGAGAAAACTTACTAGGTCAAAACACTATTGTGATTCGATATATCATTGTTAGGAAAAGAACCACCAATATTTCGGGGTTTCAAATGGACCGGAAAACCGCCGGACAACGGGAAGAAGGGGGTTGAAAACTCTAAAGGGCCGCTTAAGATTCAACAATAAATATTCCCAAACAAGGAATATATTCCATATAGCCGAGAGAAACGCGGCAAACCATGACAAACCGATGTTATTTTTCTACGGATCATAACAGAGACTAGCCACTATAGTATTTCTAGCAAAAGTATTTGCTTAATCCCAACTGGACTCTAATTGTGACGAGAGATGGACTAATTCTCTGGTTGCAATCCCCAGGTAGATGGAATAAATAATTTTCGGGGTAAGAAAGATAGTTTGATGAACGCGTTATGCCAGGTCAAAAGTTCAATGTCATCGCACGAATTCCCGCCAAAGTTTCAGCCTGTGTACGTTGCTTTTGAATAGCTAGTCTCTGATTATTGCGTTGTCAAACGGGCCAACTGTCAATTCTTTATATCGAATAGAAATAAAGTTTATTCAACCTCGAATTGACAGCGAGTATCAAGCTATGATACCAGTTATCTCTATGATTTGTTGACTAATAAATAAATGAAATATGGTTTTGCGTATGCTACGAACTCGAGGTAGGAAATTAATCTATATAGAAAGGACAATTTTAAATCGATTTTCAAAATTCGAAATGTCGTAAAAGGGCAGCGAGACCATTTTCAAAACAAAACCGCGATATACAAAGAGTATTATTCGTCATACCATAAAAATAATTCCAAAATCGAAATTCTCCTTACATTATTATCAGAAGCTTCGTTCATACTAGGCTTGGAATCGATTTAAACCGTTTCAAAAACGTTTTTCTAGACTCGCGTAAACGGGAAACCGTCTTTTCTCGAATCGATTTGATTCAATTTCTCGAAACTGCTTCGGGAACCAGTTTCGTACCGATTCGGTTTCAACAACCGATAGATGAAGCTACAATAAATCGATTTATAAAGATAATGTGTTTGAAATCGATTAAGAAATGCTAGTGTGACCGTAGTTTAAGTTAAAGCGAGCCTGTCACGAATTTTCATTTAACTCTGCCGTTCTCAGTTTTCATAAATTAGTTCCTGTAGCGAACTAAAGGTATTCATATAGATTGGTTCAGTCGTCTTATAAACGACGTTACACGAGTTTTGGCGACAAGGGAAAGGAGCTAAATTCTTAATGTTTCGCGATATTTATAACCGAGAAGAGAAGACTCGGAGAGAGAGAGAGAAAAAAACGTTTTATAAAATTTTGCCGCCGTCATAAACCCTAAACAGAGTCATCTCTGTCTGAGAGAATAACAAATGGAAAAGACCCACACGCGAAGAGACTCCAGATATAGAAAGTTCCTACATTTCTAGGAAAACTTACTAGAAATATTACAAAGCTAAGGAAAATTTACGCTCTGAAATAGGAAGCGATTAAACAAACCTTCAAAATGAGTCCAATCGTATTAAAACCTGACCATATACATATAAACGTTACGTAATTTTAAATATTTGCGAAGCATATATAAAATTATCATCCAAAAAATGAAATGTTTCGTTTAAACGTAATTTTAGACTAATTTTAATATTGGAAATGATGACGTCATGAGCAGATTAAAGCCGCGTTCACACTAAAGACTTTGAAACCGTTTTAAACCGTTTTGGAAAGGTCAAATTATAAAATTTTGGGGTCATCCGTGTAGATCTTTGATCGAGAAATAAAATTCATGTCTTGGAAAGACGATTCGAAAATTCGAATCGGTTTGAAAACGGTTCCAAAGTGTCAAGTGTGAACGTAGCTTTATTGTAGCAGTAATAATTTTCATTTTAAAACTTAAGTTTATACTTAAAAAATAAATTACATTTTTTCTTCAAACACTAATTATGGAAAATTCGTAGCTTTTGTTTTGTGGGCCATTTTTAACCTTTTTATATATTATCCTTTAAAAAGTAAATTATATTTTCTATAAATATTTCTTTGATTTCGCAGTAACAAGTCATAATTCTTAAACTGTCACAACATAAGAAGAGGGAGAGAAACTAAAAATATTCAATTTCAGAGTTGGCAAAAGGTTGTTCAGTTAGTCAGCCAAGTGTTATGTTTTATACGAATTTTTTTATGTAAAAGGCTTAATTGTCGAGGTGTTTCAAAGTAAAGTACCGAAAGAAAAATCTCTTATCGTAAAACTCGATCAAACTCAGTCTTAGAGTTTAGTTGGTACGAAACTACACATTTCCTAAATAAGTTTTAAGAAAAGTAAAGAAACCTTGTATCAGAAGCCGATGAAACCCTCCTTTGAAGTCTACTACTCCAATGTTCCATATGGCGCTCCTCTCTGTATGGGTAAAATTCCCAATTTTACGAGTTAGAAGGGGTCCTACTTCATCCCCCCTGTCTACGGAAAATTGTAAATTCTCTCTCTCCACAAACGATGACGTTTTTGGACGAACTCCAAGGCTGCTAGAGATATTCGCTCGACGAACTCCGGCTCCGAAAACATCTACCGTTAGGAGGCGTACGAATCGCGCCTTTTGAGAATAACCCATACAGAGAGGGGTAGACAAGACCCGGGAGTAATAGACTTCAAAGGAGGGTTTCATCGGCTTCTGCTTGTATATATGTGGGGGAAGGTTGCGTGAGTAGCGTAGAACGTGCCGAAATCACAATCTGATTCCGATTGTAGTAAACTATATTCATCGTAGGACGTTGCATGTCAGGTACAAGTTTGCCAAGGCAAAAAATATTCATACACATAAATAAGGGCCTTAGATATAAAGATCAAAATCTTGTTACAAAGCGTAAAACTTGGAGGAACAAAATTTATATCAGAAAGCCCTTTTTTGGCTCCCTATTTTAAAGTGACGGTCAAACTAGCACTTCTTAATCGATTTGAAACGGTAAAATCAATTCCAATCGCCAGGAATCGTTCTAAGCGTCACGCGTTCAAGAATTATCTTTATAATTGTAGCTTCATCTATCGGTTGTTGAAAGCGAATCGGTATGAAACTGGTTCCCGAAGCAGTTTCAAGAAATCGATTCGAGAAAAGACGGTTTCGCTATCGAAACGATGTAATTATATCACCTAATTATGTACACGTAACTGATTACAGCCTTTAGTAATGCTTTGTTTTAGTCCTGAATACGTAGTGAGTTTCGTAATTACTTAAGTAAAGTCAAAGCTACAGGCTAGTGTAAAGATTAAGATATTTCATTGGCTTCAGCAATTCCATTTTCTCAAGATTTTAGTCTAACAATTTTTGAAATGTATTTAGGCTTAGCGAGTCCAGTTCGTAACTTTGATAATTAAATGTAAATTACCATGAAATCTTTGAATATTCAAATCGATTCAAAATAACTTGTTGCAACTTCTAGAATAATTTTAAAGAAAAACATTTGATGGTATTTTCAGCTTCCCTTTTAAGTATCCAATGTTTTAAAAAGGGGGACAACGCCCAAAAATGTAAATTTCAAGTTTGTAAGTTAAGAAAATGTTCAAGTTTATAATATATCATAAATCCTAAATCTGAGGTCTTTGACTATGTCCATTTACAACTTTGGTTGGGATCAAGTATCCCATAGGAAACGCAAGTTTTTAATGTTAATTTAGGTTCATTCTAAAGTTACAACTCAATAAATTTACGATAACTGAGAGCCATCGAAGAATATAGTATAGGAAAAATTCTAAACAGATTGAGCAATTTGATATTTAAATATATGGAATAATGTACGCAGGAAAAAAAGCTAACCATATTTTAAGTCTACAATCTTAGATTTGCAGACATGTTATAGCAGACGATAGTTTGTAATTAATATTAAGGGAAATCCATAGAAATATCGGAAATATTAAGGGAAATCCATAGAAATATCGGAAATATCATGGGAAATCCATAGAAATATCGGCAATATTAAGGGAAATCCATAGAAATATCGGCAATTTCAAGGGAAATTCTAAGAAATATAGGAATTATTATGGGAAATGCATAGAAATATCGGAAATATTAAGGGAAATGCATAGAAATATCGGAAATATTATGGGAAATCCATAGAAATATCGGCAATATTAAGGGAAATCCACAGAAATATGGGAAATATTAATATTATTCACACTTCTAAATACATATTTACTTCTGACGTACCCAACAAAAACCATGCTCTTTTAGAGTTCAGAAACGCGACAGGCCTAATTTAACCCAATTGTTTCAAATGAAAGCGAAATTTTTCTATATTGTAAATTATATAAAAAATTGTGATAAAACTCACCCATTTCCGTGGGGGGAGAATATAAAGCAGTCAAAGAAGGGGGTATTCTGCAGTAAATTCCTTTTGATCTCTCGCCGACAGCGCCGGAAATGACACGTGCGCAAACAAAGTCTTTGATTGGTTCATTTGTTGAGACAGATTCCGTGTAAAAATGGAAGGAAAAACCTAATGGGGAGAAACGAGTAAAAAAAAAAAAAAATGTGGTTAGAGAGAGAGGGAGAAAAATGGAAAAAAAAAAAAAAATATGAAATATAGAATTTTATTATTATTTTGCGTGACAATTTTTTACGATTATGTTTCGTATAGATTTTACGAGGTTTTGCACACGTTTGTAACGCGCTTACGAATCAGAGACCGTGGAAATATTGGCGCCAAAAGTTGCGGTTTATGTACCGTACGTTTTATATCTATTTTAAGAAGCTAACTTTGGCCTATTTCGAAAAGACAGTTAAGCGAATTCACTCCTGAGAGCGAGATATAATTTAATCTAAATATAGTCTAATCCACAAGCTTATTTTCAAGCTATATAACATATAGATCCTTAAAGGCTTAATATTTGATCGGTGTTGAGATCAAATTTGATCATATCTCCGAATATGTTTTAAGTTTAAGTTTCATTTTGCGTGGGATTGATTAGAGAGTAACTGGAAAATTAGGGTTTTGATGTATTTAAAGTCAACATGAAACCTGACTAGATTTAAATTAGGTCTAAAGTTCTAAATAACCATGTGTATTCTGTTTTCGCCCTAGACGAATTAAATTATAGTGGGAGCTTCAACGAAACCTGAAACTATTGGGCCACATAGATCAAAATACCATAAATTCGTTGAATACCATGTGTGTAAAATTGCTCATGGTTTTCTTACTAATTTTTTCAAGCTAGGCGTACATGTACATGTCCATAACCTTTATTAAATTGTTCTATGTAGCCAAATTTAAAATTCATCCCAAGCGCAATCTCTTTATACCGTATTGAATTCAAAAATTCGCAAAAAAACGAGTTTTTTATTCCAACACCAGAGCTTAACCAATTTTTAATTTAGCGTTGAATTTTTTTTTTTTTTTTGCGATATAAATTTATATTCCAACCCGAAAAAATGTTATAAAATAGATGATAGTTGAAAAGCTAAAGAACAAAAATAATAGTGATGGGTGTGTGGGAGTCGCCCTGTTCCATAGAGCAATCCCCTCCTTCAAACAGGCAAGACTAATCGCGTATCTCTGGGGGTAACTTTACCACCGAGCGTGTTAAATCGGCGCATCAACACAGATGGCGCTATATCTCGCGTAACCTTCCATAGCCCTTACGCAACACTAGCCTTACCCCACCCCTAGTTTTCCTTATTTTTATATCAAAACAGTACATTTAAAGATCAGACAAGACGGTTTTCAGCCTGAATTTTCCATTCTAAAGGGAGCGTGAAACGTAATACAGGAAAAAAAACGTAGTCAAAATAACTTCTATATTTTAAATTTAACAAGGGTTACAACAAATGTTGTAATCATCGTTCTAAATAAATCAATAATACGCTGCAAATATGACGTCTGAAGTAAAAAATTTAAACAAAATCTATCCTCCATTTTAATTTAAGTGACATTTATATTGAACTCTTAATACCATCTTCGGACGAGGCGTAATTAGCCGGTTTAATCAGATTTAACTGAGGTTTAAGTAGCCTTCTCATTTCTATAAACGCATACCATGAGATAATGCAACATAGCTTTGTTTGTACTAAATGGCTGCGCCATCCAACGAGTAGAATCGCGTTGACCAGGCATAAGCGAAATTAAAATTATTGTAGGTAGAAAAAAAAAAAAAGACTTTTACCGTCCCTTTAACAATTTTGTCTATGAGACGGGTGAAACCAAATATCCTATTTTTTTTTCGGTTAAAATTTTTTCTCTTTTCTTAAAATTTAGGAGGAAGGCTCTTTATGGTATAGCCTAAATTTTGTAAGACAGGGTCATGCTTACATGACCGTGAATTGGTAAATGGCCCGGGTCAGCGAATTCTTGTAGAGGGACTCGGTCATACGTGCTTGCTTCAAAAGACACAAGCAACCATTACGAAAAAGTCCTGCCTATCCCACGAGCCAAACCCCAACCTTTAATGTAATGTTTATAAATTCGTTTTTTTGGTGTAATTTAATAGTCTTATATAGTTGTTTGATTCTGAGTCATACACGTATATATCAAGATCTATCTATACCCCATCAAGATCTCTCTGAAACAGTCGAAGATTTCAGAGGATAACGCTGGACTTCCCCTCTATATCTTCTATTTATATTGAATCATTTGCAACGGTATTGTTTAGTTCATTTGAAACCCTATTCGTTCATTAATTTTAAACATTAATTAGCATTGTTCGATTATTTAATTTTAAAATTGTCGACTTTTAGTACTAATTAACGCTCCTATTCGAAAACATTTTTCAAAAAAAAAAAACCTTTTCCTCCGAACGCGAACTACAACTAATTTTTTTTTTTACAAACTAGGGTGTATATCTCACAAACTGACTCAAACAAAAAGCCTACGATTATAGTACAAGAACCCCCAAACGTCAGCGTATATGCCATACATAAATCAAAAGCCCGTTTTTTAGGTTTCCACGTATGTTTCTAGCTACCGTATAGCGTGTTTTCGGGGAATGAACCTATTTTTACAACTGCTAAAAGAACTCATAGCGAATAAAAGCCGAAAAAGCGCCGGGTTAGATTGAAGAGTATTATTTAACATCACGTGGTTAACGGAGAAACACGATAGAGTAGAAGAAAAAAAAAAAAAATCTCGTGAGCCACGAGTTTCCGTTAGAGGGAGAATGCAATTCGATTCGTTATCATTTAAACAAACCTAAATCAGTAAAAAAAATACAACTAAATATTAAACTAGAAGTCTTATCTTCCATGAAAAGTGTGATATCTACACGTTAAAGGGTGAAACAAGCTATTTTTAATCGATTAAGAATGCTAAAATAATGAGAAAAACAATAATATAACTCACCAAAAATATTTCGTTATTTTATAATCAATTTCCAAAGTTCCGATGCTAAGCCTAATATTCGCGGCTGTTCTTGTCGCCAATCACGAGCGAGTACGCTTATTTTAAAAATACGCGTACTCGCTCGTGATTGGCGACTAGATCAGACGGGAATATTACAAAAAATACGGCTCGTGCTCGCCTACTTCGCCGAGCTAGGCAGCCAAGGCTTAGCAACTGCAAGTTTCGGAACTTTGGAAATTGATTATAAAATAACGAAATATTTTTGGTGAGCTATATTGTAGTTTTTCTCATTATTTTAGCATTCTTAATCGATTAAAAATATGTTGTTTTGGCCTTTCATTCCCCCTTTAAAGGGACCAGGTAACCTGTTTTCCAAATGTCATTTGAAATAATTATCCCAATATGTTAATTATAATTATCAATATATCCATCAAAATCAATAAAATAAATCTCAAAACAATTCAATGTATTCTCCCTTTAAGCCTCGCGATGGTATGAGGGTAAGGGGTACTTGAAAATCCTTGTATCAACAGGATTTGGACGGATTTTGAATGGCAGTTACATATGGGGCGAGAAAGTATGAAGTTCGTACGACTTCATAGAGTTAATGAAGAAATGTGTTAGCGAAAAGAAAAATCGAGCTTGCTTTATACTAAGGGGAAAGAATGGATTATCTTATAGCGTTGATTAGACCGATTCGAATAAATAGTAAATCGCGATCCTCTCTTACGAGCTTCTACAAAACTTATGAATGATTGTCAAGACTGTGTGGCTTTAGTTGACAAAAAGTACTCACCCCGTTATTCATCTCAAATTCAGCCTAAATATTTTTGACAAGGAAATTTCATGAAAACAGGGTGCAGTAGAACTTCAAATAAATCTTTTATAACGAAACTTCCGGAGGTTTCGTTATAAATTTTATCTTTACTAGAGTTGCTCCAAAAAATGGAACCCACTAAAATCCTAAGGCCCGGCATGGGCTCATTAATACTGCCCTAGATTTAGTTATAATCAATTTGAAAGCGACATTTGATAAGATGGTTGGCAGTTTTAATTTTAATCTAATTAAACAACTAAATTACGCAGTGGGATAGTTTTAACATATTTACTTAGGACGCCATGCATATTATTTCCCTGCCCACTGATTATTATATGTTTAACAAAAACAGTCTGCTATAACATTTACGGTAAACATAATTTTAATTTAACGAATCGTGATATTCGATAATCTCTGTCCTTGATCGTTAACCAATGAAATACGACGGCTAAAACCTTTCTTTTAGAATTATAATACATCAAGCTTACTGTAACAAAATTCGGATATAACGAATTGTGATTGTTGAATCTTCCTTCAATTTCGTTATAACAAGCATTTACTGTATAACAAATTAACCGTGGGTTAATAATATTGCATTTTGGGAGTGGTTCTTATAGATCAGACTTTATCAAATTCACGTGGAAGTGGCGACGTCTACGTGAGACGCAGTACACTAAATTCACTTCGTGAAATTAAATTAATAATAAAACTGTTTATCTGAAATTAAATACTCTCACAAAACTTGTATATTACGATCGAAACAATATAG
This sequence comes from Odiellus spinosus, assembly GCA_963920705.1. NCBI lineage: Eukaryota > Metazoa > Arthropoda > Arachnida > Opiliones > Phalangiidae > Odiellus > Odiellus spinosus. The sequence continues at coordinate 18,847,177 of OY987229.1, read as the reverse complement.
TTTAATCGCAGCTAATTAATACACTAACATTTAAAATATTTAGAGGGCAGTTTATGATTACAAGACTGCATAGTGCTGACCCCAATACTATATTTTAATTAAATATTAAGTTAGTTTAAATTAAATTAAAAAATCGAATTGGTTTTATTATTTTAAAAATAATTTAAATTAATATTTTTATTAAATTCATATGATTATCAAAACTATAACTTAATCTGAGTAAAATAATCAATAAATTATTAATTTTTCCCGGTAATATCCCTTAATTTTTCATTAACTAATTCCTAGTATATTATGTTTAATAATAAACTACTTAATTTAAATTAAATCGTAATCGTAAATTATTTAAAAAAAATCCTAAAAATCGATAGCCCCTAATAACAGCTTCACCCACGTCTCTAAAACTTCCAGGAGGAAACACTTTTACAGGCGCCTGTAGGAATAACATGGGAATTAAAGCGCCTAGATAGCAGCTTTTTCTCTAAGCATATATCATAAATATATATATTTTTAATGGCTTTTAAATCAGAAAAATGGTTGAAATTTTTGAGTGAAATTTTGTATAGCCTCTTTTGAGACAATACTACACACGGAACGGTTGGTTTCGACGGACCTTAACTCACATATACATAAAAAATTAAATATATCAGAGAAGCCAAGGGTCAAAATATTTAAAGATTTCATATTTTCTAATCTTATCAAATTTAGTTATTATAAAATAATCTAGGGCATGTCTATTGTGCAATCTAACTAGGAGATTGTAGAGATGTTAAGGCCATTTTAAATATATGGGTCATTTTTTTAGAAATTTAGCTCGATTTCTATAAGTGGCGAGGCCAACATAATTAAATAGTAGACATTAAAAATGAATGCGAAGTAGGCGAAGTTAATTATACCTAACACGACCATTTCGAGTCCATAATCATTGAAAATAATCCCTGAATAAAATCATGAAGCTTATTAATTATTACAGTAATTAAATTAAATACTCTAAACACGAAAAATAAATAAATTAGTCTCCAAAAGTGGACAAAATAATAATTCGAATCTACTACTCTTAAGAGGTCAGTCATTTGTGAGAATAAGAGCATTGCCAAATTTTAAATTATCATTTAGACGGTAAATTTTCCAAAAATTCGGTAAAAACGGTATTTTGCCAGTAAATCAGTTTATCGCAGATAATCTTATGGTAATTTCATATCTCTAGTCACTCACTAAAGTAAATAACGAGGGTAGAACATAAAGCTGCATAATATTCGTTGCCTCTGACTAATTCAATTAAAACAAGATAGTTACAACATTTACATTGTGAGGCGCGCCTTAGAATTATAATACCTCAACCATAGCGAAATTCGGATACAACGTGATCCCCCATAATGTGGTTTTTCTAACCCAATATTAAAACCCTAAGAGCATATATTAATATTTTTTTCTTGCCGCATGCATATTCTTCTATCCCATTTTATTTGACTTATCTCAACTTAACAGAAGGGCCACTAGGGAATTTTCTATAGAAAATGGGAGAGCTTCCCCACAAAAAAAATCTCGCTAGGAAAACACTGCATATATTGTACATGACTCGTATTAATTTCAATACAGCTTTTAGATTGATATTTGAGAATAATCGAAGTATTTTAATCAACTTAAAAGGGTAGTGAGGGATTAATGGGGGACTAAAGGGTATATTGTACGAGGTAATCGTTTTTAACGAGCCGATCTGTCAATTGCTTGCCTTGTCAAAGAGAGGAAAAAAAAGAGAAAAAGAAGTTTCTTTGCTATAGCTTCTGTTAAATTAGACACTAAACGTTGAACTGTTAACTACTGAAGTGTGACTGAGTGGCTAAAAAAAAAAAAGGTACCGAGTTTTTTTGGGAAGTTTGACTAAAGTTTGGGTTTTAGTTAATAATGGCGAAATGAAGAAAGGTTAAAGCTTAATAGGTGATTTATATAGGTGATAACAGAAGGGTATGTAATGTAATATCATAATACCAAGAGTAAATGAATATACCCTATATGCTATAGGTATATGTATCCGCATTAGTGGGGCTGGGTGGGAGAAATATCGCGGGAATTTGAATCTTGTCTAGAGTAAGACATAGCTACGGTCACACTAGCATTTCTTAATCGGTTTGAAACGATAAAATCAAACAAATATTCGAATCGCATCGCCAGGATGTGTTCGCACAATCTAAATCGATTTATTGTAGCTCTAAAGCTACGTTCACACTTGACACTTTGAAACCGTTTTCAAACCGTTTCGAGTAGTCAAATCGACTTTTTTAGATATTAAATTGGTTTCTTGATCAAAGGTCTACACGGGTAACCTCAAAATTTTATTATTTGACCTTTCCAAAACGGTTTAAAACGGTTTCAAAGTCTGTAGTGTGAACGTAGCTTAATATCGATTAAGCTACGAAACCGAATCGGTATAAAACTGGTTCCCGAAGCAGTTTCGATTCGAGAAAAGACTGTTTCCTGTTTACACGACTCTAGCGAAAAGTTTTGATCGATTCCAAGGCTTATTACAGGTTGGTTTTCATCCAATGCTAGCCCAAAATGTTTTAAAACAGTTTGACATATGTATCTATATTTTTGAATCGTGTTTTAACGATCCTTCCCTAAAAGCTCCTTAAATTCCATTTACAGCTCGTGAAAAGTCGGTGACAGGTTCACCAGAAACGTTTCAATGATGGATATTTTAACGCTTATAATGTATTCAAAATATCTGGTTTTCAGCTCCAGTTTAATACCCCCTTATAAAAAAATCCTCAAAATGAGAAGTGTTACGAAATAAAAGTTCTCTCGTATTTCATAAAAAGTTAAAAGTTCCAAATGCGACTATATACCCTAAAGATTTGGCTTAACATAATAAATTGGTCTCAATCTATCTTTAAATAAAAATTTATTTTAAATAAAGATGAACGTTTTTTGAGATCTGTATGTCTATTTTTGGAAGGGAAAGAGGAGGGTATAATATCGAGATATATATACTTTAAAAAGAGAAAACGATTTAGATTGGAACTTTATAGAAGAGAGATTTATCTATAGGAAACTGCATCGAAGCGCGGTTTAGAGTCTTTATAACCTTAACCCTAACCGATCCCGCAGAAATTTCATTTCATAGCTCATCAGTTGCCAAAATCCCGGAATAAATTCACAATAAAAAAAATCGGTTTTTCAAATCAAAACAATATGGCAACAACCATAATATCAGTACCACACTAGCATTTCTTAATCGATTTGATACGGTAAAATGAAACCGATATTCAAAGCGTCATTATCTTTATAAATCGATTTATTGAAGCTTCATCTATCGGTTGTTAAACCCAAATCGGTATGAAACTGGTTCTCGAAGCAGTTTCGAGAAATCGAATCAAATCGATTCGAAAAAATTAACCACTAAAAACGATTAGCGGGGGAGCCAGTACGTATGGTTTGTGGAATTAAAAAGAAAAAGCCACATGACCACATTTTGAGAAAGATGGGGCCCCAAGATTTGACGATACACTAAAATTTCAATCTAAAATAATTATAGTATTTAAAGGGAGAATGCAACCTAATTACAAGTGATTTTTTATCGATTCCTTATCGTTTAAATAAGCCTAATCCACCGATAAAAAGTTTACAATACAAATATTAAACTAGAAATAAATTTAAAACTTACCCGGAAAATAGGCTTAGGGGGATTCATGGAGATCCTGAATCGCGTCCGTGTAAGGTCAAGCGACCAATGAGCAAAGGCCCGTCGTTCACGCGAGATCTCCACGAGACTTACGTCGCGCGCGATTGGTCGCAAGACCTTACACGCGAGGAAATCATAAGCTCCATGAATCCCACTAAGCCTATTTTCAGGGTAAGTTTTAAATTTATTTCTAGTTTAATATTTGTTTGTAAACTTTTTAAATAGTGGATTAGGCCTATTTAAACAATAAGGAATTGATAAAAAAATCACTTGTTGTTAGGTTGCATCCTCCCTTTAACGAGTTATGTCAAAAAATAGAAACCCTGAACTACAATTAAATGGTGAAATTTTGAGTCTTTGTCCAATTACAATCGTTTAAATTTTGATTTGGCTACAAATTACGCGAATATAGTAACAGAAGATAATGCTGTATTCCCACGTTATTATGCAAATTAATATATTTTTGGCATAGATCTTCCAAAAAATTGGTTACGGAGGAATCCCTACCTATTCCATCCAGTTCTTTGACTTCATATAAATACAGGGTGTTTAGAAAATGGTGGTAGGACCGAGCTCCAGTGGGCTCTATGGGTCATTTTAAGACGAAAATGTTCTATGACGTTTTGTCGTACGGGGCGCCGTTAAAGAGTTACGAAATGATTCATTTACGGATGACCCCTTATCGTACAATAATAAACGTATACTCAATGCTAAAATAAGCTTAATTTTATTTAAGCTTATTTGATCATTGAGTATGGCTGGTTTTTTTTAAAGCACGCGCGCTTTATAAAATGTTCCCTTTCAATCAAAATCAATTCTCGCGCTTTGAAGAGGTCACCTGCACCGAGTCAATGAAAAGGGAGCTAAATGGAAAAATTACTTATAAATTTGAACCAAAATGGGCCAAACAAGAAAATTTCTTCTAAATTCGAGGAAAATTTAAATTAAACCAAATTTGACCAAGTGAGAAAATTCCTTCTAAATTCTATTAAAAATCGGGGAAACTCACTTAAATACCATTAAATGGACTAAATGTAAAATTTTAGGTTTCAGTCCTGGTTTCAGTCCTGGTTTCAGTCCTGGTTTCAGTCCTGGTTTCAGTCCTGGTTTCAGTCCTGGTTTCAGTCCTGGTTTCAGTCCTGGTTTCAGTCCTGGTTTCAGTCCTGGTTTCAGTCCTGGTTTCAGTCCTGGTTTCAGTCCTGGTTTCAGTCCTGGTTTCAGTCCTGGTTTCAGTCCTGGTTTCAGTCCTGGTTTCAGTCCTGGTTTCAGTCCTGGTTTCAGTCCTGGTTTCAGTCCTGGTTTCAGTCCTGGTTTCAGTCCTGGTTTCAGTCCTGGTTTCAGTCCTGGTTTCAGTCCTGGTTTCAGTCCTGGTTTCAGTCCTGGTTTCAGTCCTGGTTTCAGTCCTGGTTTCAGTCCTGGTTTCAGTCCTGGTTTCAGTCCTGGTTTCAGTCCTGGTTTCAGTCCTGGTTTCAGTCCTGGTTTCAGTCCTGGTTTCAGTCCTGGTTTCAGTCCTGGTTTCAGTCCTGGTTTCAGTCCTGGTTTCAGCCCTGGTTTCAGCCCTGGTTTCAGCCCTGGTTTCAGCCCTGGTTTCAGCCCTGGTTTCAGTCCTGGTTTCAGTCCTGGTTTCAGTCCTGGTTTCAGTCCTGGTTTCAGTCCTGGTTTCAGTCCTGGTTTCAGTCCTGGTTTCAGTCCTGGTTTCAGTCCTGGTTTCAGTCCTGGTTTCAGTCCTGGTTTCAGTCCTGGTTTCAGTCCTGGTTTCAGTCCTGGTTTCAGTCCTGGTTTCAGTCCTGGTTTCAGTCCTGGTTTCAGTCCTGGTTTCAGTCCTGGTTTCAGTCCTGGTTTCAGTCCTGGTTTCAGTCCTGGTTTCAGTCCTGGTTTCAGTCCTGGTTTCAGTCCTGGTTTCAGTCCTGGTTTCAGTCCTGGTTTCAGTCCTGGTTTCAGTCCTGGTTTCAGTCCTGGTTTCAGTCCTGGTTTCAGTCCTGGTTTCAGTCCTGGTTTCAGTCCTGGTTTCAGCCCTGGTTTCAGCCCTGGTTTCAGCCCTGGTTTCAGCCCTGGTTTCAGCCCTGGTTTCAGCCCTGGTTTCAGTCCTGGTTTCAGTCCTGGTTTCAGTCCTGGTTTCAGTCCTGGTTTCAGTCCTGGTTTCAGTCCTGGTTTCAGTCCTGGTTTCAGTCCTGGTTTCAGTCCTGGTTTCAGTCCTGGTTTCAGTCCTGGTTTCAGTCCTGGTTTCAGTCCTGGTTTCAGTCCTGGTTTCAGTCCTGGTTTCAGTCCTGGTTTCAGTCCTGGTTTCAGTCCTGGTTTCAGTCCTGGTTTCAGTCCTGGTTTCAGTCCTGGTTTCAGTCCTGGTTTCAGTCCTGGTTTCAGTCCTGGTTTCAGTCCTGGTTTCAGTCCTGGTTTCAGTCCTGGTTTCAGTCCTGGTTTCAGTCCTGGTTTCAGTCCTGGTTTCAGTCCTGGTTTCAGTCCTGGTTTCAGTCCTGGTTTTAGTCCTGGTTTTAGTCCTGGTTTTAGTCCTGGTTTTAGTCCTGGTTTTAGTCCTCGTTTTAAAAAAAACAGCCATACTCAATGATCATATAAGCTTAAATAAAATTAAGCTTATTTTAGCATTGAGTATACGTTTATTATTGTACGATAAGGGGTCATCCGTAAATGAAACATTTCGTAACTCTTTAACGGCGCCCCGTACGACAAAACGTCATAGAACATTTTCGTCTTAAAATGACCCATAGAAGCCACTGGAGCTCGGTTCTACCACCATTTTCGAAACACCCTGTATATAAAATAAAATCAGACTCTGGTTCGATATTATTCAAAGTGGAATCATTTTAAAAAAAAACTTTCGAAATTTTTCTTGTAGAATTCGAGAATGTTTGCATCTCCTTTATAAACCTCAAAAATCTCGAGTTTTCTTATCCAGGAAAAAATACGTAATGTACGGTGAATTTCATAGCAAAAATTGACGCCCCATATCCTTTAGAAAAAACGTCAACATTGTCAGATTTCTCTCCTTTTTGTTTACGAAATGGAAACGAAATTTTCAAATAAACTTTCAAATGTAAATAAAAACCTTCTTGACAAAAAATATACTATATACTCCAAAAATAAAAAGAACATTCGAGGTATATATATAACTACTAAGAATTGCGCTCGCTGGTGGGCTCTCTACACAAGCATGAAATATTTCAATAGAAGGTGAAAAGGAAAATTAAAGATTTTAAAGTAAATCGCTTTGTTTTATCCTTCGAATTTTGTTATAGAGGCTGTAAATCTAACTCTAATGTCCACCTGCATACAAAAACGTTGAAACAGTAGCTATTGAAGCTACAACCATCAGGGTTAATTACGTAATTCGAATATTTCACTGAAGGTAGATATCTTCTATCTATATCTTTATCTACCTTTATCTATCTTTTATCAGAAGCTGATGAAATCCCAGCTTTTTTGCCATATTTAAATTTCTTTCAAATTGATATCTCAAAGCTAGAATGTAGTAATATTTAATCTGATTTTAAGAAAGGTTTTATTTTTATACACTGTTAATCCGTTTGATAAAGCATTAAGCTCAATCTTAGGATTAACCCTAATCATTTGATAGGTCTGTTGATATAATTTGCCCATTTATAGCGACAAATAATTGATCCAAGGTTAAACTAACCGTAACATTATCATAAGCAATGGTTACATCGATTACGTGATTATCTAACTGATTACAGCCGTCAGTAATGCGTACTCAAAGCTATGGCCTCTAGGGTAATCATTATCCGATTATAATCTCCTGACTTTTCACAATCCCTTTAAGAATATGAGTGAGGCAGGGCGTTTGGCAATGTCCATTTTTTGGAGATATTTCAAGCGGCAGAAATTCCGTTGACGGCCGATTTATATTGTCAAAGACTATTGATCATGGCAGCTAAGATTTTTAAGGGTACTATTCCGTGAAAAGGGCAGAAAGCAACGCGCAGTCGATATAAGAACTGCATGGTGGCTGGCAGGTCGACAGACAGGCTCTGGGAACTAATTATGATTTCACTATAAAAACTTAAGATACTAATAAATGAGACTGAAATTTTAGTTTTAGAACAGGAAATTGTATAAATTTAAGATTAATTAACTTTAAATGAGACTCCAAAAAATATATTTTAATGGGGAACGAACTTATTTCGTTATATCGGAAAATTTCGCTATAAATGATGCATAATTCTAAGGTGTACTTGTATAAATAATGTTGTAAATGTCCTAAACCAAAAGAACTCGTACCTCAACAATTTATTTGATTTCCCTAATTTATGCGAAATTTTCTCTGAAATTTCGCGTTTTTGTCAACAGTCCAATAACCTAATACTTCTAGGACAATATTTCAGGTCGATGATCTTAGAATTTAAAAAAAGGCCTCAACATTGAACCCAACTGAAACATTCGATATACAATTCTAAGGAATGAGCCAACTTTACACCTCGAAATAAAGCTGACCCCTCACGATCTAAAGCAACAAAAAGAAGAAAGCCCTAATTTTTTGAAAGGGTATACTATAAGGTCCATTCTTGTTTCCACTCTTCTTCTAAATCTTTTTCGGCTTTTTAGCCTTTTTTTGCGTTAAAAGAGGTGGCCCTGTATAGCGTAACGGAGACCGAAACTCCGAAAGGCTGGACTAGGGGAGTATAAGGTTTAGAGTATGCCTAAGGGACTCTTTCAGTCCGAAATAGGATGAAATCACGTGTGGCGATCGTGATCTTTCCTAACGAGGTTTTTTTCCCCCTCCTTCCCACGCGCTCTCACCCGGGCTATAGCTGACCAATTCTTTTTATTCTCGGAACCAGGGAGACCAACCCTTTGGGGTCCATATAAGGTTTCTACTTTTTACTCGTGCACTTGAAGAGAACTACGGACCATCCACTGACAATAAGCTCTTAGTGTCCTATCCAATAACTTAAATTATAGCAGACGAATTTTGGCTACAACGTATACGAGGATATTACCAGAATATTCCAATGTTTTTGTAATATGTTCATCAGATTTAGTTAGTGTATTCACGACTGTTATATATTTAAATTAATATTTTAAGTGTTACAGGGTTATTATAGTCATCAGGGGCAACGATTTATACGCTTTTAGTTCTAATATTACGCGTGAATTATGCCCCATAATACGAACATCAACCTAAGCAATATATATTTATATAATTGTCGATTTTAAATGGTTTAAACGTAATCCTGGGATAGTAGGTTAAAGAAGTAGGTGGTCTGTACATGGTGGAAGCCATCGCATTATGGAATCAGGAGAAAAGAGGAAGGGCGTATTTTTGGTTTAGTTTTTTATTTATTTTTTCTTACTCCCTTCTGGTTTACGGCGCCGGAAACCGTGTCGGAAGTGGGCCACTTCTTGAATCTTCTATCTCTCTCTCTCTTTCTCCGTGTATGCTTTTGACCAGTAGCGCCTGTAGGCCTGTAGGGAATAAGCCTTTTTGCTAGGAGATGGTCATTTCGTTTTGAAAGACACGTTTGTTCATTGGAGCACGTTTGCGCGGTTTGCTTCCAAAAAACCACCATGCCCTAAAATAAAAAAACATTCCACCATCGCGTGTGTGTGTGTGTCGCAAAGTGATGGCGACGTTTCGTGTAGCTCAAGTATATATAACTCTTCTGATAAAATATATAGACATATATACCGATATAGGATGGCTATGACCGAACAATGAATATAACTAATTAAGATGTATATTTTAATAGAAAATTCTAAGCCTTTTTCGGACGATGCAATGGTTAAATCGATGGAGGGAATAAGTTGTGGCTATTTTAAGACAAGGGTCATTTTTGTACTGGATTTGTGCTCGTTTTCTATCAGTGGCGAAACATTATTTTCAAGAGGCTGCTCTAAATTGTCTACTTTCAAATGGTGCAATCGGTTTTTTTTTGGGAGATCAAGGGATTAAGTTATGGCCATTTTAAGTTAAGTATCATTCTTAATCGATGTAACTTGCAATTAACTAGTAATTAAATGCTCGTAAGTCAAAAACTACTGAATATGTTAAGCTCAAAATGTAGAAATCCTGGTTTCAAACATAGACACAATAGTGTGTAAAACATGTTTACCAATGGATGCATCCTTTGTCAAAGGGCTCAGCATTTCACATTAGCTACGTTCGCACTAGCGTATCCAAATCGATTTAAATCGATTCATATTTCATAAATCGATTTATTATAACTTAATCTGTATAGCTTGTTGAAGATGAATCGGTTTAAAACTGGGTTCCCGAAACAGGCGCGATAAATCGATTCAAGAAAAACGGTTTCCCTTTCTCACGACTGCAGCGAAACGTTTTAAATCGACTCCAAGGTTTAGCATGAACTAGAGTAATTAGTGTCTACTCTTCCTGAACTAAGATGGATATATCAATAGAATAAGGGGAAGCGTTATTCCATGAATTCGCGAGAAAATGAAAAAAAAAAGGTCCTGTTCGTGAGTAGTTTGTAATAACTACTTATTTTCCCCACGAGATTTAACATCGCGCGTTACTCCACCTCAGTAACGGCTAGTTTTCAACTGTGATCGCGAATAAACAATCCAGAGAGGGGATAATTATGAATATAATTTATGATCCAAAAGAGAAGTCATCCATTTCATCGAGAAAAGGGGATTAAAGAGAGTGTATACCGTCTAACTCCTATACACTGACCCCGCAACACCCTGGATCTAAAAATGGGCCAGCCTCGGTGCAGCCTAGCGCGAAATAACGCTGCAGCCGAGTAAAAAGGATATGTAAGGTACCAAGAAACTTTTTCACATAATTTCCGGGCTTTCGCGCCTCTAAAAAGGGAGGGTGGAAAAAGAAAATTTGCGTGACTAATTTATGTAATTTAACTCTGTTGTAACTACGTTGAATTAATTTAATAATCTTTATATCCGAAATTCGTTATAGTTAATACCAGAAGCCGATGAAACCCTCCTTTGAAGTCTATTACTCCCGGGTCTTGTCTACGCCTCTCTGTATGGGTTAGTTTCAAAAGGTGCGATTCGTACGCCTCCTAACGGTAGATGTTTTCGGAGCGGGAGCTCGTCGAGCGAATATCTCTAGCAGCCTTGGAGTTCGTCCAAAAAACGTCATCGTTTGCGGAGAGAGAGAGAATTTCCAATTTTCCGTAGACAGGGGGGATGAAGTAGGACCCCTTCTAACTCGTAAAATTGGGAATTTTACCCATACAGAGAGGAGCGCTATATGGAACATTGGAGTAGTAGACTTCAAAGGAGGGTTTCATCGGCTTCTGTTAATACAGGAGCGCGTTAGAATGAGGTTACAAGATTAGACTATTTTCAACCCAAACAAAGAAGCATGTGTGCTCAAATAATGTTTTTGTGGCTTAACTCTTGAAGTATCATGAAAGCCGCGTTCATACTAGGCCTTGTAATCGATTTAAACCGTTTCAAAACGTTTCGTTGGAGTCGTGTGAACGGGAAATCGATTTGTTTCGATTAAATGAAGCTATGATAAATCGATTTATAAAGATTTCTGGCGATTTAAATATCGGTTTGATTTTATCGTTTAAAATCGATTAAGAAATGTTTGTGTGACCGTGGTTTAATAAAAAAAGGTTACAATATGCACAATGGTTAAATCAAATATAAAAAATGGATGAAAATGCCACAAATTCTGCGATTAATCAAAGAGTTTTAAAATACTTATCGCGCACCAACCATAAAAAAAAACCTTTATTATCCCTTTAATAGATCGATTTTTATTTTGGAGTAAAGAAATAAATTGTTCCGCGTAAAAACAGCTTGATATTCTATTTCATCTCCCCTTAAAATTAAGTCATATTTTTGGCGAAGGGGTCAGACAGATATTCCCTTCACCCCTACCCTTTTGTGATCTAGATATTGTAACTTTGAAAAATGATGCCCAATAACTTTTAAGACGTAAATGATGCTAGAATTTCGTCGAGTTTCCCTCCAAAGACCTTTCTCTATTCCAGAGTATATATCGTGTATAGTCAGAGCATTCGGAATATGCAATCTCGATACTACTAGCGGCACATTGTTATACATATTTCAAGCACACTGGGGTGTAATATAAATGAATGGTAAATTACGAGTGGTTTTGATTTAATGCCTTTTTATGACTAGAATGTTCCGCCAGCAATTCCACAGATTGAATATATAATTAAGTTTAATTATCGCGCTAATTATGACAAAATGCTTGCTTGATGATCCGTTTTCGTGTTCTATAGACTTATAATTGATGGGTTTAATATAAAGTTAAGTTGGATTAACTAATTTGCATATAAAGGCTTAAAATTTTGTGAGATATTTGGAAATGGTAAAATATTTAAGCGCGTATAATGATCAAAAAACACTTTAATATATTAAAAAGTTTTTTCCATCATTTGCCTTATTATTTTCGTCAGTGAATTATTTAAATAATATAACTTAATTATTTCGAGGGAAATTTCGGCGGAAATGACCCCGATTTGAAGCTCTTCGTAATTTCACAGGTAAATCATCCTTCAAGTTTACAACAAGGCATATTGGTATTCAGTTTGGAGATTTATATAGCGCTGTACCGTTTGCACACACCAGCGCTGTATCCGCCGTCATATCATCACCGCGTCCAGGACCGAGAAGGTCAATACCAGCAAAACCACCTCCATGGAAAGTGGTCAGCAAAGTACAGAGCGAACCAACCAAACCCATAGTGAGCTTGACTGTCGTCCTCGACTCGGTGAGGCTTTGGTAACATAAGACCTAGGGAGCCGACAGCGGAGAGCTCCTTCGACACTAATGCACCATCCACCCCAGAACTCTACCCAATCAAAGCCTGAGCCCGAGATGTGATCACATAATTGGAGCTACCTCCTAAGTAGCTTCACACACCCAGGAGACTTTAACCTCTCCACGGGGGCTACTTCGTCCGGCAAAACCGATCACACCTCAACTCAGTAGAAAGGGAGTATGATTGGTATGTGGTTCTGAAAGTCGAGATACGGAATTTGAAATTTTACTATCTAGCGGTTGAGATTGGAACTTAGTAGGCGGTGTTAATATTGCGCCGAACTGTCTAGACGTTTACGTGGGTAAAAATGTAGCGAAGGAAACCATTCTCCCCTCTCTCTCTCTCTCTCTCTCTCGCGAATTGAAGGAGCGTATCTCGCCTGGCCGTCGCGATTTCGAGTCTGATTTACTCTAAAAAGAATATACTTAAGGTGAAACCATGGACTGAGAAAATCGGACTGGCTTCATCGTCACCCGCAGTATGTCGTCTTATAAACTTGAAGGATGATTTACTTGTGGTAATACGTATACATATCTGCCAATAATTACTGCTCGCAAACTATTGTTTTATTCGGGGAGCTTGGTCTTCAAAGGAAAAATTACCATCATGCAATATTCATTATTTTCCTAGTTTCTGTATATTTTAATTTCAGAGATTGTTTTTCTAATCACGCATATTTTATGATACTCTATATATAGAGTGATAAAAATGAATTTGTTCGTGGAAAAATAAGTAGAAAGTTTGTAAATGAAACCCAAAAAACTATTACTAAGAGTTGAATGAAAGAACCGGGGAAAATTCTCTGGTGTAAAAAGCTACACATTTTATCATACATGCTTTAGCAGCGCATGGTGATATAGTAAACGTAATATTTCATAAATATGGAAATTGACTTTGAATACAACCAGAAGAAATAAAAAAAACGAAAAAACTCTCCAAAAGGTCAAAAATCTTCCACCTCTACTCAGAGGAATTCGCATAAAAAAAAAAAAAAAAAAAAAAACTTAGAAGTGAGGTTGCGCCGTTTTTTCGAAACCTCTATATGCATCCTATTTTTAGTTTTATATACTATTAAAAACCCATATAAATTTACACTACTGGCAGGGTTCATACAACATTTGGGAAACTAATTTTCCCTGCTATTTCCAGGTTTTTACAATGAGTTTTCCCTGGTAGATCCAAATTTTTTCCAATGAATTTTCCCCGATAATTCCAGGTTTTTCCAATGGAATTTCCCTGATATTTAGTTTTACAATGAATTTTCTCTAATAGTTCCAGGTTTTTACAATGAATTTTCCCTGATATTTCCAGGTTTTTACAATGAATTTTCCCTGATATTTCCAGGTTTTTACAATGAATTTTCCCTGATATTTCCAGGATTTCCAAATCAACTGTAGGCACTAAGTTTTTAAAGTGAATTTTCCCTGGTAGATCCAGATTTTTTTCCAATGAATTTTCCCTGATATTTAGTTTTGCCAATGAATTTTCCTTGATATTTTGTTTTTCCAATGAATTTTCCCTGATATTTAGTTTTTCCAATGAATTTTCCCTGTTATTTAGTTTTTCCAATGAATTTTCCCTGTTATTTAGTTTTTCCAATGAATTTTCCTTGTTATTTCCAGGTTTTTCCAATGAATTTTCCCTGTTATTTCCATGTTTTTACAATCAACTGTAGGCTCTATAATAGTGCCACGAGACAATAGTAGGGGAATATTGGATTTCAAATATTTCGAATGTAGCGATTATAAAATATTTTTTTTACTGATGCAGTAATTTGTTTTACTCAATTTCCATTTGAAAGTAACGAAAAAACCGTGGCATCCTCACTTGAAAGATAAGTTAAAAGAGGAAAGACCAATTAAGCTATAATTTATGCCTTAATTAATCAAATTAAAAATTCTATCATAATAAAACGAAAATTATAAAAAGGCCTAGGGTATTTTGAAGCGGAACTACCGTCGCCCCACAGACCGTCTTGTTCGGAAACTTATTTTAGGATCTCGGTAATCGGGGGATTGAAGAAAAAGAGCTAGACGAAAACAGAGAGGGTCGCTACTTGGAAAATATTCGAAATTCTTATATATTGGGGAAGAGAAATTCGAAAGGGAATGTCAAATGGTCAATGTCTGATAGTCGGTAAAACTAAAATGGATTTTGGAGAATGGTTGATGATAGAGCTATGCGTTTCCGGTGGAAATGTATTCTCACGATTTACAAAACTATGCAATGAAAGCCCAGAGTAGCGCGTAAAACGCCATTGTTTGGAGTCTAGACGACGAACACAATCTAAGACCCCGCATAAACGAACCCCCCGAGGTAGGGGGTATGCCTAAAAACTTAAGGCCCACGGAGGGAACAAAAATTTGCGAGTCAAATGAGGCAAAGGGAAATGATGTTTGGCTTGTCAAAACGAAAGCATCTGCCGGTGATCTATAGAGCCTCGATCAACGAAAGAAACCCATAGTCAAAGAAAGCGAGAGAGAAAGCCAACAGATATTATCAGAATATCAGTCTATTTTAAACGACTCAATGTAACCTCCCGTCCCTCCCTAACTTTATTTAAAGTGAAGCTATCGCCCATTCTTCGTGAAAATCAAATGGAATTTGAGTGGCATTTAAAAATGTGTTGAAATTTATTTATATGATGTATTTAAAAGTAATTAACGCCCAGTATAGTGTAAACTCTAATTAGGAGAGCCGATTGATTCGAGATACTGAATTCCATCCCCTTCCCCGGCTAAAAATCTCGAGAAAAAGTCCAATTCATTGAGGCCTAACAGGGGTAGCAGCTAATATTTTAGTCACGTGTCGAGTCGTGATTGGTTATATAGTTATGACGTACAATTTGCAGTATACAATTGGAAGTTGTAACTTAACCCCTATTTACTATTATTAGTTTAATTCTTAGATCTGGCCCATTGGCACGATAATTCCGAAAATAAATTCAAAAGCTGATTAACTTTAGCTCCAAGTTTCCCTTTAAAATATGTATACAACAATAATACTACAATTAATGATAATATTATGGAAATTTTGCCTGAATAAATCCAATTAAAGCGACAACAATATCAAATTAAACCCTGATGAAGATAAGTTTCATAATTCCATATAGAAAATTCTAAAGAACTTGGCCAGTGGGGAATACATATAAGAATGATGGTGTGGTATAAAAAAATCCGTCTTATCGTCTTACGACAAGGAAGTCAACTTGGCAGATTCAAAAAGGGGGGGAAACGAGCAGCTCTTATACCCGGAAAATATTCTTCTTTCTCGCGCGGGCATCCCACTTACATTTCATCCCAGCATAATATCACGCGCCTAGGTAAGCCTTGACGAAAAGAAAAAATCTCTAGGATCACTATCAAACTACGGTGTTACGTAAGGTCAGAAGCCGATGAAACCCTCCTTTGAAGTCTATTACTCCCTGGTCTTGTCTACCCCTCTCTGTATGGGTTAGTTTCAAAAAGCGCGATTCGTACGCCTCCTAACGATAGATATTTTCGGAGCGGGAGTTCATCGAGAGAATATCTCTAGCAGCTTTGGAGTTCGTCAAAACAACGTCGTCGTTTGTGGAGAGAGAGAATTTCCAATTTTCCGTAGACAGGGAGGATGAAGTAGTACCCCTCCGATCTCGTAAAATTGGGAATTTTACCCATACAGAGAGGAGCGCTATATCGAACATTAGAGTAGTAGACTTCAAAGGAGGGTTTCATCTACTTCTGGTAAGGTTATAATCTCTATGCGCGTGGTATCCTTTCTTAGAGTCAAATTTCCTCTTCGACTAGATATCACCCGAAAAAGATAGTCTACTGGTTAGCTACTCGATTTCTGGATTTAAAGTTGTACTAGATTGTAGCTTTTGTACGTGTTGTCAACTCCAGGAGGAATACTTTTAAGGGAGGATGAAGAGGAAAATTGTTTTTGTTTTTTATTTCATTCTTCCAGCTTCCAAAAATAGGACACTTTTGGGTAGAAAACTTTCTTGGAATTGTACGAAAAAATGGTAAACCTTCTGATTTTTGGCAAGGAATTATATGGAAAACCTCCGACTAATCCTAAGGCGCTACACCTTTGGCTTGCTGTGGCAAACTCTTTGCATAGCGCTAAATCTAGTTCTGGTTTATTTTCACGAGCACAATCGTGCGTTTAACAGCGGGTGTTTGGGTATTTTACAAATAAGTCGATAGACGTAATTTTTCTCTTCACCCTTCCTTTAAAGATATAAGATTGTATATGTGTTGAAATCTAAAACTGGTACGAACTAAATTCTCCTGTTTATGAGAAGTTTATGGAACTACTTTCGACCAACAATCAGATTTAACATTGTATATTACTACGCCATATATATCGCTTAAATACAACGCCACTCGCGTATAAATATAGATGCTCTAAAGTGCGAATTTTTATGGCCACGATTGTTCGCATAAAACCTAGCTTGACATTCAATGGTGGATAGGATACTGTTTTAAAGTGAAGGGAAAATGTAACACCATGATACAGTTTAGGTTCGGGAACCAGTTTCATATAGATTATGTTTCAACAACCGATAGATGAAGCTACGATAAATCGATTTATAAAGATGATGCGTGAACAAAAGAGGCTTAAAACGATTCCTGGCGATTTGAATATCGGTTAAGAAATGCTAGTGTGAACGTATCATCAATATTTGATCCTGATTTAGAATAGTATCCCACATTAAAAATATGCATCAATTATATATAACGAAGTTTAAAAATTAAAGAAAAAAATTAAATTTAATTTCAATTTCGTATAATTGAAATATTATATATTTTAACCTCTCTTTAAGTTGGGATTCTAGCTAGCAAATGCACTTGGCGAGATTCTATATGCAAACGAAGAAAAGCTGAGGGAATTTTTTTATTTTATTGTTATATATTTTGAGAGTAAAAGGATATACGCGGGGATATTTTAAGAAAGAACTGTATACCTATTATCCCGAGCAATGTTACAAACTAGCTCAAAAGCAACGCGGAGTAATACGCAATTTAAATTATCATAGAGATAAAAGTAGTTATTACACGCGCACTCGCGAACGGAAGAAATATTTTAGATTACACCTTTAGTTTACAATGTATAAAACAATATAGACTGCGTTATTACTGTAGAGAAGAAAATGATAGAGATAGAAGTAGAACGTAACCTTCTACGTGTTGCAAATTAAAGAGGAACTATCCTACTACGTTTCCTAAATGCTAATTTCAATCTGAATGTCCTCAGTATAGATCTTTTTCCTTCGCATCTCTCGGGAAGTTTCTGCTTCAACACTTAAGCACAATGGGTTGTTAAAATTCAAAGCCTTAACTCTGTCCCTTAGATTTTTCAACCGACTCAAAAACGCTCTATGTGTAGAAATATTTTGCAATAAAATCTTGTATACCCTAGAGACCTTAATTTCTAAACTATATCTGTAGGGTAATAAGAAATAATTGGAATTGCGTAATATGTTTTGTTTATCCAAAAACGTACGAAAATAATTTAGAAGGGGAAAAATATTATTAATACTATAAGCAAAGGTATATACAGTTTTACGTCATTGCATATCACTTAAAAATAGCCAAAAAAATCATCACCCCTGTCTGGCTCGAGTGATTTGGACTCTTCCCTACCAACTTAGCATTGGCACTTCTCTAACAATCTTAACTGGCGCTTTAATTCGTATTTTTTAATTTTAAAGTGAGGCAGTGATTTATATTTCGTCAGTTCCAAATGGAATACAGAGTTTAAAAATATTTAAAATATATACATGGTGATTTAGATCAAAAACTCATTCCCTTCGCCACTTCCATCTCCCTTTAAAATGAGCATATTCTAGAAAATATCCAAACTACGCTTTTTCGATACAGTGAATTAATTCCTTATATAAAGAATGGAGTTAAGGTAAGAATTTAAAAGTAATAAAAAAAACAAAAAAAACAAAAAAACTCCGTGAAGCCGAACTAAGCTCTAACTTTCATCCCTTTTAAGACAAATGTTAATATCCTTTCGTCTCCGTGTAGTCTGCCTGGCGCAAAGCCTAATTTGACTCTCCGCCCATACCATCTCGCTTACCAAAAAAAAAAAAATAATAGGCAGGGGAGCCAGCAGATCTAGCCTTAGTTTATGAGATTTTCTTATAAAGACGGGGGAATCAGCACTTCACACAAAGAATACGAAGGGGGTTGCGTATTAATTGAATTAAAGGTGAAATATAGTTAGAGATAAAAACCATTCTCCTGTTCTTCCCTGTATCTAAAGTTGGGAATCAGCTTGATTTTTCAGTAAACAGAAAGTTACATCATTCAAACTCCCCATCCGTAAGAGATGACAGTCGCGGAATTATCTACAGCTATATTATGTGTTGAAATTTAAAGGTGTTTTGAACTTAAAGTCCATCTCGTCTAGAATATTCTATGTATATTGCGAAACTAACAATTCGTTACATCTAACAGAATTTACCGCGCCTGGATATAGAAATGATCAAATCGAAAACAACTAAAACTGAAAAAACTAGAGCTCGCAAAAAGTTCCAATAATTCTTAACAATAACCTCTAGGGGTGTGGCTTCTCTTATGGACTTAGATATCTTGTTACTCCCCTATCTTTGACTTCTAAATTCGCGAGCGAAAATTTAGATAAACCGAAAACATTTTTACTTTCCCCTTAAAATGGCAATTTTTTTAAATGATTCGGGTATAACGAAATCTTGGTTTTAACGAAGTCTTTATCTTTATATCTTAGTAGTTAAAATCATTACAATAGAGAATTTTCCTTAGTGGGAATAATGGGAATGAAATGAACTGAATCTTGAAAGAACCTCCCGTTTTCAAAGTTATTTCGTTGATGGTTAGAAGCTTTTAGACGGAGGAGCAAAAACAGATTTCACTAGGTTAGCCTTCTCATACAGTATTTGCCTTTTTCTGTAGAGGAGGGTGGGAATAAGTTAGATATATCTCTCGCTAGATCCCCGCTAGTGCTTAGCTCGGCTTTAATAAGATAAACCAGTAACTAAGGCATCGGGCAAAGCGTACTAGTGGTCTAGCTTGGTTCCCCAAAATTACTTTTAAAGGGTTTATTACACCATTTTTCATGAACAATATTCGTTTTCAAAAGGAGCTGGTATAAAGACTACTTTTATCTACGAGCTTTAACGTTGCGTTTCAATCCGCCTTAGCTTTGTTCATTCTTCCAACTCATATCTAAACGACCCAATATCGACTGGTATTTATTATTAGAATAAATAATGAATTGAATACTCCACGTTTTAAGTTATAATTTGGTAACTGTTTCTGCTTCCGGTAAATTATAGTGAGAAACCGCAAGTGCAAAGGAAAACAAAAGAAAGCTTAAGCCTTAGCTTCTCTATTGACTTGCTATTGACCTTTATCCAAGTATTATAAGTTATTTTTACGGGGATTCGTTTGCTGACGAATTTACATCAAATTGAAATGTTTTCTATAGTAGACGCGTATTGGCTAAAATTAAATCGAACGCCTATCTTTCATAAAACAAATTTTGTCACGTGATTAAATTCTAGAAGGTTCGTAGATATATTTTTGAGACTTCCTTATATAACTAGGCCAACTATAGGATCTTGGTACATAAATTAGTTTTAACATAATCCACAGTGAAATTAATTTAAAGGAACACAGACCACTGATTCCAAACATTATGAAATTTTGAGCTTAAAAGATAGCAGCTGTAAAAACTATCCAAGTTAATATATATTTTAATGATTAGTGCCATTAAATTAGAGATTTGTGGCATTATCTTTATAAAGATTCATCTATCGGTTGTACGAAATCGAATCGGTATGACACTGGTTCTCGAAACCAGAAAGATGGTTTCCAGTTCACACGACTCTAGTGGAACGTTTTGAAATGGTTTAAATCGATTCCAAGGCTTAGTGTAAACGCGGCTAATGTTTTTCTAGCTTTTGCTTTATCTTTTCCAAGGGAAGCTTATGTTAAATTAACTTAAATATCCGCTTTTTTGTCACTTGAAGCCTGTTATTGTGGGTTAAACAAAAAGCTTGAATCTTGGCCTAAAAAAAATCTTGATTGAAAACCTGACTTTACCGTCCACCTTTAATTAAAAATTAGGTGCAATAAACCCTTTAAGCCTATTTGAGCGTGTTTGTGCGCGTGTGCCTGAATGGGGTTTCTCATTTATTTGATGAAAGTTTCGCATCTACAGTCAGATGGAAATTTCAGCGCCATCAAACCAAGGCTCGCTAAATCAGGACAAAGATGAGGGCAATCTCAGTTTTGTTTCCGCTGAAAACTCGAACATACATGACTATCACCACTATGGCCTTATTTTTTTATTATTCATATTATTTTGTTAATGAAAAAGCTTCTTTGAGTTTCAAAAAGAAAAAAAAAAAAACTCACTCAATCTGATTACGATTCAGTTCGTTTTTTTTTTTTTTTTTTTGCTTTGAAGTTTTAGTGATGAAATTTGGGTCAAAATTTTTTTATTTTACGGTTTGTTGCAATTTTCTTTATTGTAGATAAAGATATTTGCGGAAGCTATTACGTTCAAACGAGCGGATGTGAGCTTTTATAATTGGTCTAAAGGGAGAAATCGATTTAGATGTTGTAACCCCAGAGGATTATATCCCTCAAATCGGTGTCATTCCCATTAAATAGAGTATAATACGGAAGATAAATTTAGACATGACCAGCGTAACAAGCGACTAACCAGAGCCAAAATTCACAAACATATCTGGTGGCAAGCTTTGAAACTCACAGTGGGCCCCGCAAAAGGTTTTAAATTATACTCTCGTTAAAAGACCCACTATTGAAGTGTCGTCTGCTTAGCAGGAAAGTAAGCCAACATTAAAGGGGTTAATTATCTTTAAAGAATTGGTAAAATTTCTGATAAAAGTAACCTAACTTGACTTATAGTTGACGGTCACCGAAACCAGAGTTCAACGACCTTAAGTCTAAGTAGTAGAAGTGTCTTCAGTATTAGTGTCTTCTACATAATGAAATAGATTAACGTTGGAGATAAACTAACTGCAAAAAAAGACCGCGGGATAGTACAGCGTTCCATATTAGTACAGTTGAATAAAAAAAAAAACAAAAAAAACTACCAATTACTGTCAACAAGTATATATTGCGAGAAGTTCTAAGTTTATATATAGGCTAATCTTTGTTCGATGGAATTTAGTTACAACTACTTTGTATACCCTATGTATATTAACATTACGAGCACGTTCGCCACAATTACAGTCCCATTGCAACTAACCTCGCGAACAAAGTACAATCAGATTCAGGTTGATTTTCTACACGCGCTAATCTACAGTTTGTTAACTAGTAGTTTCTGCAAGGTAGAACGCGGTACTCTTGCTTTGTAAATGTTGAAAACTCTACAAATCTCCCTAGATCCCTGGGAATGTAGGTGGTTAAAAGCAGAGAGAGTCAGAAAAGGACATCTACGACACACCACGACTCTAATAAGTAAAAGTTAGTCCCCGGGAAACGACTAGGGAATGTTACACGTGAAAAAAGGAGTATTTTCTTTTCCAAGGAAAAAGAGGAAGATGGGTGGGGACACCGAGTTCCTTAGGGAGTCACTAATTAGGTTTTTTTTTCCTTCCTACATACATTTCTTCGTAAAGAATATGGGGTAAAACTCCCCTTCACGAGCTAATGGAACATTGTTAAGCTTATTAAAAAAAAAGAGTTAAACTTTGTTGAGTTTAGTCCACCAAAAATATTGTATCTGGTACATGAGTTTTAGGGCTCTAAGATTTCTTAATTTTCATTTTAAATTACCACTTTTACTTATTTTTTTACAACCGTGGTTATATTTACGAAAGTTATTCGTAAAGGCGCGTTTTCAATCAAAATGTTTTGGCCAAGAATTTAACTTTTGCGTCAAGCTACAGAAACGTTGATATCTAATTGAGCGAATTTAACTAAGCATCTCTTGAAAAACGAAAGCAAAAGCTTAAAAGAAGTTGCCCGAAATCGATCAAGCACCATAGAGGTCTCCTAATGACGTCTTTAATATTACGTCACCTAATTAATGGTATTTCAAGATAACGACTTAATTTCGACGATTATAAAAAATTGTAACATTTGCTTTTCAACTAACTTGTAAGTACGACAAAAAACTCCGATGTTTTATGTAATCTCGCGAATTCTAGACTTTCCCTCTAAGCGTAGTTTTATAGACATCAGAAACAACCCAATCAAATATACTTTTACGATCCCGATCCAAAGAAAAATAAAAAGCGGGAAAAATTGAAAATAAAATCATACACCGTACATAGCGTCTACAATATATTAAAAAGTGGGGGGGATTTTGAAAGTCTAAAGATGATCCCTAGTTCGAGCAAATAATTCATTCTCTCGCAGTCTACTAGAGATATTCTCGACAGCTAAGATTGTAACTGATCCCTACCCGAGAGCAGAAGAAGAGAGCGGAATGATGGATCTATTCCTGCTATGGCTAAAAAACAAGAGTTAGGCATTATGAACGTTAAGAAATTCAGTCCACCATCTTCGTCTTCCAACAACCTCCCTCAATCCCAACTTTCTCCTAAGGAACCAAATAAAAATAATAAGAAAAAGAAACCTATATAAAAATCAAAAACAACAACCCCTTTAGGTATCTGATCTAGTTTCAAAGGTAAAGTCTACGTACTAAAATTCATATTGTTTTTTATTCCGAATGTAATGCCTAGGAATATTAATGAACAGAGCTCTGTGAACCCCTGAAAACTTCACAAGGAGACCAAAAAGCGCGGTATTAAAAGCCTTGTCACCCTGGAAATGAAATCATCTTCTAGGCTTCCCCCTGCATTTAATAATTCCTCAAAACCGGTCACCAAAAATCGGTTTTGAGGAAAGCCTAATTGCAAGGAGAAGCCTAGAAGGTGAGTTTATTTCCAGGGTGACAGGCAAAAGAGATTCTAGGCCAACAACGATTTATTTTTTGAGTTGTTAATTTGAAAACGATCCTAAGATATAACGAAATACTGGGAGTTTTAAGCCCATTTCTTGAAAATTGAATACAGTCTCAACCTATTCTACTACAAGCTGGGAGGACGTACTGTGAAGGAGAGGAAAAAGTATCCAGGGAGCTTTTTATCTAGCTGTCCTAAAAGATGTGTGAACAAAAAGGCTTTGAACTTTGTTTTGGTATCTCCGTCGTCTTATATAGGTCACGAGAGCAAGCATGCGCATCAGAAAGAATAATTCTCGGCTAGCTTAACTCAGGATCAGAGAAAACTCGATAGTGTACGATCCTCTCCTTCACAGCACGACCTCCTATCAGCTCTAAGACCATAGGTTGTCTCCTCTTCTACGAGATCATGCATCTTGGTTTTCTCTTAAAGGGAGAATGGAGTCTAACAACAAGTGATTGTTTTAGGTTACATTCTCCCTTTAATCTTAACAACCAATAAGAACCAATTTACGTAAGACTTTCCCTTTTGAAGTTCATTTCATCGATTTACAATTACTTTAAAAGCGTGGTATCCATGTACATGTTGATATATATACACCATTTAGAAAATAAAACTTTACGGATATAAGCAAACAAAAACGTAATCACTTTCAATTTTCAGTACGTCAAAGGCTGTATTAGGCTTTGATTTCTTAAGAGTCGTCTTAGTCTAAAGATATATGGAAAAAAGGCTTCGAACGTGCCGAAAATTGATATTGATTATGATTAAATTTCTAGGAAGACAAAAATGAGAGTCAAGTTAATTATTGATTTGAAAATGTGTCTCAGGAACTATGTAAGAATACAGCGCGTACAAAACTAGGATCTTTCAACTCATACGACTCGAGGTAGCCTTAAATTAAACTGACTTAATATTAAAAACAACTATGGGTTGGAACTTTTTAAATATTCACAAAAGTATATAACAAAAATATATATATTATAATATACTCGCGCTCTGGATGAAGTAGAGGTATTTGTTTGAACTATATGGAGCCCTTTAAGATCAAAAAGAGTGTTATACCAGAAAGCACCCTTGCTTAGAGTGAAAAAAAGTTGATATTTAATTCTCATAAAGGCTCTGAGCTCATACCTTTATCAGAGTAAAATTTCAACGGTGTTTTACTCTAAGCAGTCTGTATAGCTTTGTTGAAACTGAAAACATAAATTGATCCTGACCCAGCCAAAGATAATTGGACGAATTTTAAGGGTATAAAGTTAGGTTTATGGAGTGTATTATAGAAAGGAAAAATGACCAAAATATTTTTGGCTAACGGCCCAGCATGATTAAAAATAATTGGGTGAAAGAGACTTGTATGAAAGGCTAGTAGGTCAAGGTTAGGCTAAAATCATAAATAGTAATTTGGAAAAATTTGGACTTATAAATATTAGGGTAGTAAATTAAAAGGGACTGTTAAAAGGAAAAATAAGTAATTTTTCATCAGTTCTTAACAAGATATATTTGGTAATATAGGTGCTAAATACTTACTAAAGAAAGCTTATTTAATTTTGAGAAATTAGTAGTACCAATAACTTATTCGAGAAAACAGTGTACATTCTAGGCTGATATTATGGGTTTTCTAGCAGCAAACAGTGGCAGAATTAGAAAGTAGCCTAGGCTTAAAATATTATACACTTCAAATTATTTAGGGTAATATACTTTGTACGACATAATTTAATCCAATCAATCAAATGGTTATCATTTATATCCAGGAAAATGAGTTCATTTTTCATCAAGCACGCCAATTTCTTAAAATCATGTCATTACTAACTCATGGCAAAGAAACACGTGACTTGTTAGTTACTAATTTAGCCACTATATGCGTTAGACGAAGCTTGTAATGGTCAATTCTTGTTGTACTAATTAGGTCTAGTAATTAAACTGAATACAAATAGGTTGTACCACCATTTAAAATATTGTCAAGTTTATCATCGGTTGAAATTAAAGCTAAAACACGTATATTTACGTTTCAAAATAATATTACGTGGTATTTCGTACACGACCAAAAATAGTTCAACGTTATTTTCAAATTACTTGGTTTCCGTAAAATTAAATACGATAGGGGAATTAAAACGGGGTGACTATAAGTTTGGGTACTAAATATCTCCATTAAAAGTTAAAAAAAAAGAGAGACTCACCAAGTTACCAGAATCTGGCAGGTTGAAAGTCAAAGCCTTATATTATACGTTATAATCTTTAAATTATGAGCCAAGGCTTAGCGATCTCAACCGTCGGCACAAACATATCATTATAATTATTTAATAACTTTAGCTAAACTTACGAAAATACGTTCCTCGCGTGAATTATAAACTTCGAGACAATATATCGTAATATTTGGGTCAATTATTAATAATTAACATTTATAAATTAGTTGAAACGCGTAGCGACGCGAAGGCGGCAAAACACGTTGGCGACTTTAGCCTGGAGACAATAGAATCAAGAGACAATTGATAGATGGCGCTACAGGAAACTTCAGTAGCCGCAGTACCATAATCATGAGGCAGATGGCGCTACGTTCAAAATTTCTTCACGACAATAAGCGCGGGAAATTCAAAATCTAAATCTAAAGCTTTTTTTTCACAGAACCCAAGTATTTATGAAATAGTTATTAGTAGACAAATCACACATTGATCCAATTTTTTTTTTCTGATAACCAGTCAACGTCATGACAATATTTAAATAGAGAAAAGTTAAAAATAAGACACGTTTGCCTAGTACAAAATTCAGACAGTGTCTCTGAATTGTACATGACAATTGGAAGTCGTTTAATTATAGTATTCAATTAAAAGGATAACCTCTTAGTAATCAAAGGACGCTCCACCTTTGGCTTACAAAAATCCCAGCGACACTGGGGTTTATTCTATGAATCTCTATCTTGTTCATTTTGTGTGAAATTAAAGGTTCTGGGAAGTCTTTTGATTAGTTGAAGGTCCTCTCTTTAATTGATTGTCAAAATCTAAATATTTTCTGATTTTTTTGGCCAAAATCAGACTTTTTCCCAAAAAAAAAATCACTTAATTTTTTTCCCCATTCTTCCTCTCTTTAAAGTCGCCTAATTATTACAATTTTTTGTCTTAGTAGACAGGGACCGTCATTAGCCCAAATTTTAGGTATTAGGGCCAAGGAAATTTTAGGAAGTGGTACAACATATTCTAGGTAGACAAGTGTCGGCACTGTTAGTAGACTACGTTGGCCATAAATTGTATAGTCCAAAAGCTAGGGTATATGTATAATAGATGATGACAGAATGAGATAATTCTAGAGCAGATATGGCCTTCAATTAATCACCAGCTTATGGTACTGGGGGTATAAGAGCGAATTAAATTTTCCTATTCGGGTTCTAGTTTATTTTTCTCCTATGTTTAAAAAAATAAAATAAAATTCAAAAATTGAAAGCAAATAACGCCAACGCGATAGCGCATTTGAAGGAATCTTTGGTTAAAGAAAATAAAAAAGAAAGGCGCATGCAGCACGTAAAAGATTCTCGCCGCCTTCTTTTAGCCCCTTCGCTAGCGTCTATCCTTTACACAAAATCCCCTTAATTTAAAGCTATACCGTCGGGTTTCTACATTCTACCTCGTAAAGCCCAGGCTCTTTCCCAGTTGTCTAGAGAGTTTGCCCAAGAATTTATCAGCGAACTTCAATTGAGGGATCAAAAGAGAGAAGCGAGAAAGAGGGAAAAATTTATTCTTTTCATTTAAAGGGCAAGTGTTCATTCTTAAAGGGATACAAGCTGAGCTTAAAAACGTCTCTGCCACGTGAGAATTACGTCACGTAGCGCCCTAATTGGCCAAAAAGAAAAACTAACGAAGTAACCTCAATTAAGCTCCCTGTGACGTTTTTCAAACTGGGTCCCTCACCTCAACTTGCAAAAAGGCAAAACTTCATAATCGACATTTTTGAAAAGTAATTCTATTTTTCCTAAATAGTCTTCGAGACATTATTAAATTGAAAAATGATTAAAAATGATGGTCATGGACATCTTGATAGCCATTGAATATTGGAAGTTTAATTATTTTAAGCTTAATTTTGAGATTAACTATAGTTTCAATTTGAATTGACGCGTTCATACTAGGCCTTGTAATCGATTTGAACTGTTTCAAAACGTTACTCTATAGCCGTGTGAACGGGAAACCGTCTTTTCTAGAATCGATTTGATTCGATTTCTTTAAACTGCTTCGGGAACCAGTTTCATATCGATAGATGAAGCTACAATAAATCAATTTATAAAGATAATGCGTGAACATGTGACGCTTAAAACGTTTCAAATTGATTAAGAAATTCTAGTGTGACCGTAGTTTTAGAGACATTTTAAAGAGACTTTTCCTTCAAGACTCTTTTCTGTTTAGCGCCGCTGCGGATGAAACTATTTCTTTTTATTTTGCTTTTCAAAAAATATATAGATCTTTTCTTACAAAAGAGACAACTTAGACAAGGACTTAGGAAAAACTTAAAGGTCTTCCTTTTCTCTCCAAGCAGGGTTATATTTTTATTTTTAAGAGGAGATATAACCCTGTGGAATAATGGAAACCATTATTAGATTTCCTAGAATAAAGTTAAAATTCTAGAATAAAAAGAGCTTTCTCTCACTCGAGACACCTAGCTATATTTGTTTGTGTCTATAGTTTTACACTAACATGTCAAAAAGGACTGGTACCAAAGGATAGCATTTTTAGATTAATTAGTTACTTGGCACAATAATAAGAATAACTATAATTAGTGAAATTCTACAAACTTTGTTTCAGTTATTTATAAAACACAGGGGTGTTTTCTTTCACTTAAAGATAATTTTATCCACGAAAATAAATTTATCTATCTTGAACCTTTGTTTAAACATCGTAAAAAAACAAACTATTTTAAAAACGCTAAGCCTAAGTCTACTTTTTAATGGTGCAATCGGTTTATGCATAAGAGGTGGCGGAGAAAAGGTACGGCCATTTGAATTTTAATAAAGGGCTCAATTTTGGGCTTTTGCATGATTTCTATCGAGTGGCGAAACCCCTTTTTCGAGTGGCGAAACAATATTTTATGATCTTAAAATAATGTACGGAATGTATACTTTCTAATGGTGCAATCGGTTTAAGCCTAGGAGGTCGAGGAGAAAACTTATAGCCATTTGCATTTTAAGATCGGGTTCATTTTTGGATTTTTACTCGATTTCTATCGAGTGGCGAAACACCTTTTTCGAGAGGCGAAACAATATTTTATGATCTTAAAATAATATACGGAATGTCTACTTTTTAATGGTGCAATCGGTTTATGCCTAGGCGGTCGAGGAGAAAAGTTATAGCCATTTGTATTTTAAGATCGGGCTCATTTTTGGATTTTTACTCGATTTCTATCGAGTGGCGAAACACCTTTTCCGAGTGGCGAAACAATATTTTATGATTTTAAAATAATATACGGAATGTCTACTTTTTAATGGTGCAATCGGTTTATGCCTAGGAGGTCGAGGAGAAAAGTTATAGCCATTTGCATTTTAAGATAGGGCTCATTTTTGGATTTTTACTCGATTTCTATCGAGTGGCGAAACACCTTTTCCGAGTGGCGAAACAATATTTTATGATTTTAAAATAATATACGGAATGTCTACTTTTTAATGGTGCAATCGGTTTATGCCTAGGAGGTCGAGGAGAAAAGTTATAGCCATTTGCATTTTAAGATAGGGCTCATTTTTGGATTTTTACTCGATTTCTATCGAGTGGCGAAACACCTTTTCCGAGTGGCGAAACAATATTTTATGATTTTAAAATAATATACGGAATGTCTACTTTTTAATGGAGCAATCGGTGTATGCCTAGGAGGTCGAGGAGAAAAGTTATAGCCATTTGCATTTTAAGATATGGCTCATTTTTGGATTTTTGCTCGATTTCTATCGAGTGGCGAAACTCCTTTTTCGAGTGGCGAAACACCTTTTTCGAGTGGCGAAACACCTTTTTCGAGTGGCGAAACACCTTTTTCGAGTGGCGAAACACCTTTTTCGAGTGGCGAAACAATATTTTATGATCTTAAAATAATAAACGGAATGTCTACTTTCTAATGGTGCAATCGGTTTGTGCCGAGGAGGTCGAGGAGAAAAGTTATAGCCATTTGCATTTTAAGATCGGGCTCATTTTTGGATTTTTGCTCGATTTCTATCGAGTGGCGAAACACCTTTTTCGAGTGGCGAAACAATATTTTATGATTTTAAAATAATATACGGAATGTCTACTTTTTAATGGTGCAATCGGTTTATGACTAGGAGGTCGAGGAGAAAAGTTATAGCCATTTGCATTTTAAGATAGGGCTCATTTTTGGATTTTTGCTCGATTTCTATCGAGTGGCGAAACACCTTTTTTGAGTGGCGAAACACCTTTTTTGAGTGGCGAAACATAATTTTATGATCTTAAAATAATTTAAGGAATGTCTTCTTTCCAATGGAGCAATTGGTTTCTACCTAGGAGATTGTAGAGAAAAGTTACGACCATTTATGATATGGGTCATATCTGGAAATTTTGCTCGATTTGTACGACTCAAAAAATAATCTTACAAAAGTCAAGATTAAATCTTCAACCAAACTCCCAAAATTATTTAAAACCGATAGGTAAGATACTCCTAAATTAGCTGCACACCTGAATTGAGCTTTGACAATGCATTGAACACGAACTTTGTTGTACAAATAGTTGGAAGATTTTGTCTCCCCTCGATGAAAACATTACGACAAATATCATCACCCCAGTTAACTTCATCACGATCAATGAATTAGTCAACATATTGGAGGCTGTATATGTAGAACTTTGTCGCTATAGAGTTGTAAAAAACTTCAATGCCAGGCTGCCAGGGAGCTTGAAAGCGCAGTTCAACAAGGATCAGTTAAAACTCTGAACTGCTAGCCTTTAGCTATAAGCTTCAGTTTGAGCTCAAAAGTGGTTGGCAACACTGTGGGAACGATATTTATTCCCCCATTATGTGAAAACACATAATATTCCATTCATTCAGTTGATAGAAATATCCTTTCATAATAAAAATGACAAAACCATTCATTCATCCGGATTGATAATGAAAACCAGTACCTGAATTGACTTATCATTCCTTAAAGATGCGGCGTTTCTGGGAGGAGATGCTTTCCGTAATTATAACAAGAGTTTAATGTAATTCTGATGTTCATTCAGAAGCCTTTATATAAGAGAAAAGAAAATACAAAATTAGTCTCTGTCAAATTCACATTTTTATCATAAGTAACGTAAACCCTATCAATTTTGTCATTTAAAAATCAAATTTAACTGTTCCATGAAGTTGGTTTGAATCTGGTTCTGTTACGTAACAAGTCCCTTGAAAGATTCCATCCCACTGAATATATTTCCATTTCAATCGCAACAAATTATGGAAAGTTTGATTCATCTTCTACTCCATGCCACAAATAATATTCAATGATTTGCCAATCATTATTTCCCAGTTGCTAAATAGTTGGTCAATACCATCTGCTTATTTATAATGAATCTTTGACATCAACCAATTGAAAGCAAGATCATATAAACAGAGTAGGATGTTGATTAACCTGAGAGGAAAGAATCTTTCAAGAAGTTTTTGTTAGAACAGATTGTACCTTTAGACGAGCAAGTAACGTCTCTAGCTTTGACAGAGCTTCCGTCAAAACCACAGTCAAAGCTTGAGACGTACCTTTGCCGAAACACAAAGTTCAATGTGAGGTCACCTTGAAACAGAGTACTGCAAAACTTTTCGTTTAGATATTACTTACGACATTAACTATTAAAGATTCACATCTTAATATATTATATAGCATGTTAGTGAAGGTTTAAATCGAAGCTTTTAGGGGAAATTTATAAGAAAACTACAAAAAGATATACTTCAAGACTAGCATATGTTTCTTTATTGGGGACTTTTCACTTTTGTTAATTTTTTTTGGTTTGTCTTTCTTTCATTTATATGTACAGAAAAAGAAAACTAAAAATTACATCACTGAAAGGAATTAAGGGAGGGGGGGGGGGGCATATCTCGAGAGTCGCGTTAACAAACGCGACTATGTACATGTATATACAAATGCGACTCGACGGCCAAACTAAAATATAACTTTTTTTTTGTATATCTACCGTAAGAAAATTATTACACGAATAAATGTTTCTAACATTCGTAATTAAACTGAGTATTAGGTTGTACCAAATTCGTCGCGTATTCATCTCTACTACTCTTTTAAAATGTAGTCAAGTTTATCATGATCGGTAGAAATTAAACCTAAAACGCGTATATTTACGTTTTAAAATAATAATATCGGATATTTCGTAATACAGACAAATACACGACGAAAAATGGTTGAACGTTATTTTTAAAATACTTGGTTTCCGTAAAATAAAATGCTAGACGGAAACTAATAACTAATAAGTTTGGTTACTAAAAATATCGTAATTAAACATACAAGCTGGAAGACTTACCAAGTTACCAGAATCATAAGCAGGTTGAAAGTTATAGCCTAACATAATACATTATGAGCCAAGGCTTAGCGATTTCAATAGTCTATCTAGACATATCCTTGTAATTATTAAACTACTTTAGCTAAACTTACGAAAATACGTTCCTCGCGTGAATTATAAACTCCGAAACAATAAATCGTAATATTTGGGTTAATTATTATTAACGAACATTTATAAATTAATTGAAATGTGTAGCGACGCGTAGGCGGGAAAACACGTTGGCAACTTTAGCCAGGAGGCAATAGAGTCTATAGATGGCGCTATAGCACTTCAGTAGCCACAGTACCATAATCAACAGGTAGATGGCGCTACGCTCAAAATTATTTACCCAAGAATAAGCGCGGGAAATTCAAATGTGAAGCTAAGCCTAATATTTTCTTTTATCAGAAACCAAGTATTTATGAAATAGTTCTTAGTAGACAAATCACACATTGATCACAATTTTTTTTTCAGATAACCAGTCTACGTCATGATAGTATTTAAATAGCGAAAAGTTATACCACGTTATTTTTTTTTTTATATTTTGGTTTTTTTTGTCATTTATAAATTCATTTCTTTGAAGATTTTGTTTTCATTTTCAATCATTTCTTTTTGTATTTTTTTTTGTTTTTAAATCTTCAAAACTAAAATTTAAGAAAACATTGAAAAGTTTTCTTGATTTTTATTTTTTTTGTAAAACTTCCCTATTTTTTTTTTTTATTTATTTTTTTTTGGAAGTTTCGTTTTTCTTCGACGATAATACTAAAAACCGCACTTCAAGTTCATTTTGTTTTTTCAAATTACTAGTTTTTTAAATAACATTTTGGTTTTAAATGCACAAGAATGAGTCCATTGTCTCACTAATACTTAAAAAAAGATGTATATTTTCATAATTCACGACGATTATTTCAATATTTTATGTTTATTAATCATTTCACTTCACCAAAAATAGTTCAAATATTGTTCATTCGTAAAATTTGCGTTATATTCTTCTTGTAGGTATTGTTTTTGGTCATTATGGCCTTTCAATTTGTATTTATTTGTTTATATAAGTATTATGGCTGTTCATTATTTGTTGCAGTTGTTGTTTTTGTTGTAGTCATTCTGGGTAGTATATCATTTTTGTTTTTTTGTTGCGATTTTAATTTGTAAAATTATAAAAACCCGTAAACATAAATACGTGATGATTATAATGAGAAGGAACTCATTAAATATAAGAGTTTCACGAGAATTATTTCAGAAATTCAAACTTAGCTCACTGAGAAATTCAAGTTTACAGACTAAATACACCACAATTAAGAAAAACAAATCATAATCGAAAATTATAATTTATCTTTCTTAATTGTAACCCAATTTTGGTCTATTTAGTTTCGTTTCAAAGATCTCATTGATCTCTATTTGAATCTACAATAAAACAAATTCTTTCATTATCGCGAAACCCTAATTTAAACCGTTAAAGAAATTAAGGGAAGAAAAAATATAGGGATAAATGGGACTTTGCGTGGAAAGAGTCCAGGGTCAGAAAAAAAAAGAGTACACGCTTTTGACGATGACCATCGGTCAGTCCACAATGTGAAAATCGGTAGACCAAAATATGAAGTGTTTAGGCAGCTTAAAGATTACAATAGCGCTTGTCGAGGTTAAAACCTCGTCCCAGCCAGATCTAATAACAAATAAACAACTTTTAAATATACAAATACAAAACTCAAATTATTTTGTATAAGAATATGCGGGTTTTGGACATGTATATCGTTTTTAATTTAAATTTAAGACGACCCTTCGATTTACTGCATTGGATCTAAGATAAATTCAACTACCCTATTTTATTAGATATTCCCAAAACATATTAGCAAAGGCTAACTTAAATTAAACCTCAAATATAAATATTTAGCTCTCAATATCGAAACAATGAGTGCATAAGAAAACTCAGGTTAAAGGATATCCCAATCTCACGCGAGAGCAATTTCAAGATAGTATAAAATTCGGGGTTAATTAGGGAAAATTTCGATACTAATTTAACCCAACATTTGATCTTTATTTAACGGGGTCTTATAATTAAAACGGCGTACCTCTAATCTGGGAACTAATTAGGGAGAAACAATAAAAAAGCGTCGAAACATAAGTTACATAAACCTAAGTATGTTAGCGCATCTATATTTTTCTTAAAATCTCGGTAAACGCGAGCATGGTAAAATGTTTGTAAAATCAGTTTTTAACATTTTGGACGTAATATGAAGAAGACGACGTCATTCCAAGTGTGAAATGATTGTAATTATATTTTAATGTCTGCATAAATATGAGGTTATCATATAAAACACCTATATTTTCAAATGTTGGCAACTAAACTCATTTCATGTTGACGTCATTGTCTCCATGGAACATCATACACACAAGCTATGTTCGTAAAAAAATCATGTTTTGCCATTGGGAGGGGCTAGAGACGAGGACGTCAACCTGCGTCACCGAAAACCACAATTGTTTTCTAGATCCTGTATGACACATACATAATTTCAAATGGCTCTTTTAAAATTCGTATATACAGACATTAAAATCCCCATTTCCGTTTTAGCGTCACGGCTACTACAATGCAGTGACGTTTATAAGTGGTATAGGTTGTCGTCATCGTTCCAGAGACTTTGATTTTTAATAACAATGGCTAACTCTGATTTTATATAACCTTACACCTTGGGTTAGCAATCTCGCCTGGTTTTATACCCAAATATAAACGTTATCTAATAACGAGTAACGTTTTAAAAGATTTAAATAAAGCTTGTCACTACATTCTGCGCCGGATTTCGTGACACCACTGGGAAAATAACGGAAGGATATCATCGAACTTTAACTTAAGTCTTTCCCGTATCGATTTGTCAGCGCGTACAAAGCTAAACAGCACCAGTTTGTTTAGTCGGTGATAAAGGGTATAACTAGCGTTGATCGTGCTGACAAAACACCTTGAAATTATAGATTTAAACGATGGGTGGGGTACGGGGATGGAAGGATTAGTCCCTGTTTTCGGGAAACTTACAGCAGCTAGACGACGTGGCTCGCTATTTACCTAATTACCTATATCTCTATCCCGAAAGGCAACGCGTATAGAGAAGGCGATGGATGGTGGAAAGTATCGCGAATGCTAATTGATTGAACCGGAAAATAGCTGAACACGCAACTCTAATTAAAGCATCGCGTCCACCCTCAGCCCTTTCCTCTACTTTCAAGGCGAGTTTACATAACGGTAGCGTGGATCGTTGAAAAACTAGTTATTTAACAAATTGACAGAGTTTTTCAAATAAATTTACGCCATGCAGGGATCGATCGCGAGTTTTCCAAAGTCGATCGCGAAGGGTATCAGATTTTACCAGAAGCCGATGAAACCCTCCTTTGAAGTCTATTACTCCCGGGCCTTGTCTACCCATCTCTGTATGGGATAGTTTCAAAAAGCGCGATTCGTACGCCTCCTAACGGTAGATATTTTCGGAGCGGGAGTTCGTCGAGCGAATATCTCTAGCAGCCTCGGAGTTCGTCAAAAAAACGTCGTCGTTTGTGGAGAGAGAGAATTTCCAATTTTCCGTAGACAGGGGGGTATGAAGTAGGACCCCTCCGATCTTGGAAAATTGGGAATTTTACCCATACAGAGAGGCGCGCTATATGGAACATTAGAGTAGTAGACTTCAAAGGAGGGTTTCATCGGCTTCTGATTTTACGCATAAAATTAATGGTTGGGGAATAATATCATTATTGTTTTGGTGGTGAAGTGCATTGTCTCTTATTTTCACACCTCTAGAGTTTCTCCTAAGGCAATAATTTACTAATCTAGGCCAAGATATTCAGGCTGTAAACAGTTTGGGTTCATCATGGTAACGCGTCTTGATTCAGAGCACTCTGGAAGACAAGAAGCTTATATGGATGGATATGGGAGTCAAGTTCAAAGCGAACACGTCCCGTTTTTTTGGTTAACAATATAGGAGTCTGTGAAAAGGGGTTTAAACCTAAAACTCCCCGGGTTGTCAACGCTAACCTATACACAATAGGGGGACTATAGTGCTCCAGATAAGCGAAGTGACGCGATAACATTAGTGGATTTTAGCTTGTGAGGAAAACGTTTTAACGGAATTAAGAGATAGAAGACTGCAGTTCAATTGGAGCCTTTACTAAGCAAAGCTGGCTAAAGGGATAGTATCGTGATCTGATCAAACTTAATTGGAACGATAATCGTTTCACTGTGTAAGGCCACGCTTACAGGAAGAAAGAAATATTTAACCCTCTCTCGAGACGACTTAAATATCGAGAAAGAGTCCAAATCAATCAAGCAAGAAAGGGGTGATGATTTTTTGGCTATAGTTTTAAGTTTACCTGTCCCGTAGCTAGGGCGTTAAAATAAAGAAATAACGTGCTCGGAATTATCGTGGTACTATAAGATAAGGTTGTACAGTAAGAACTCAACAGGTATTCTATATACAATGATAACAACACAATTTTAGGTTAAATTAAAATGAGTGTTTGATAATGCGTGCAATATAATGATGATACAAACAATATTTGGTGAAGTGAAATATAAAGGATGTGTTACTATTTCTAGGTGAAATACATTACGGCTATAAGAAACACGACAATAACGTGAACAATTCAAGCAAACGTATATTTTTTTTTAAATATTAGCATTGAGAAAACCAAGTTTCAACCTTGTGAGTTCTCACAGGGTTTCTATATCGCTTCATTGCAAAGAGATTTAAGTTAACGAACTATTAACCTAATTGAACTTAATCTTCGTGCATAGGATGGGTATGATAATGAAAACAATTCAAATGAATAATTCGTAATTTGTCGTGTAGAAGTAGAAATGAAAATATTTTCAACCAAAAATTAAACCAAAGTTGCAATATATATTATAAAAATTAAAATGTGATCAATGCGTGAACATGCAATCTACAAAAATTACTCAAGATTCAACAAGAATACCACATACAAATATCATGAACATGCGATATTACCATCCTCTAACCGATTTGAATATTCAAATTATTCAAATCCACGATTATAATTATTCCATTTTGTATCAAAGGATATTTGACCTCTTTTTATAATTACACTTTCTTATTTTGTGTTTATTACTAAACAGTTAACGTAATCCTAATTGTTAGAAATATTTAAAGGATATATCACGTGACCAATTTTGTTAAACTATATTTAAATATTAATTTATCAAAACAACACCAAAGGCTAAAATTATTCAAATTTACAAAGTTTACGAAGTTTGAAGTTCAAAACCTCAACAAAACAAACCAAACGGTATAAATATATTAGTATATATAAATATATATATATCTAAAGGAGATGGTTGTATAGAACGTTAACGTATATAGTTTCACTTTTCCTCTAACTAAAAGTTAAAGAAAGAAACGTGACCTCGCAAAGGGAAAAGAGGTTGGGTCTCTTAAGGATCTCAATCTTTATAATTTAGAGCGCTCCGATAAAATTCAAAATTCTTTAGACTCATAATGAGCGCTGGGAGATATAGATATAGGTTTTGAAATGCAGGCGGTGTGGATGGAAAAACGGAATGAATTAAAGTGATCTCTAAAACCTTGAGTCTTTCCCTTAGCTCTCTCTCTCTCACTCTCTGGATCCCGTTCTTAGTCGGTTATGTGTAGAACTAAAGTCCTATTAATTCAGGAGCATTTTGCGATAGCTACTTTCACTCAATATGAGATTTAACATTACGTATTTATACGCCACAGCTTTAACTATAGTTTGAAACATCACTCGCGAATGAAAGTTAAAACCAAATTGAAATTTCAGAGAGTTCGTACGAAGGGCTTGACCCGTTTTGACTATACCATTAGTTCTTAATACAAACTGAGGGACATCTAGGTTTATATCCATTGGAGTTTCAACTTGATTTTGATTTTAAGGAGTCTTAGTTCTCGAAAAACAATAAAGAAACGAACGTGAAAGTCGTTTGAGCGCATAAGCTTCCTCCTAAATGACTTTCTGTTTGAGAATAAAGGTGGTGCCTGGTGGTTGTGGCCTTGTAACGAAAAGCGACTCGACGATTCACTACGTAAGAGAGCTACGTTACCGTAAAATCTATCTCTTATTGTATCAGAGACTAACCACCTCACGATCACGAGTTAAAAGATTTCTAGCCTAAGACTAAGGAAAATGTCAAAGGTGAGGACAAATATAGCAAAGTTTTGTAACAAACCCAACGAAAGAATCTTTAAGAGTTAAAATTTTTTCATAGTAGAATCACTTTGTACCATTTCGAAGTGGGTTGACAAATTCAGGGCTCATACAACATTTGTAAAAACAATTTTTCTAATATTTATTGGTGACCCAAAAGCAAACCTAATTTCTCTACCAGATTTAAAAATTAAAAAGCGCCTTTTAGTAGTGCAAACGTATTCTAATCTCAAAAAAAATCACGTTTTCCCAAAAGGTTACGAATTTCCCTGATATTTCAAGATATTTTGGAGGGGGTGGGCAAAATTTAGGCTGTAATAACGCTTGCTATTGTCTAGAAATTTCAAATTATTTCTCTTACGCCCACACTTTTCATTTCCTTTTCCTGGATAAGACAAGAATACAATAATGTTATCTCAAACCACAATTCAAGTTCTGGTAATCTTAGTTAATTTCTCTTTGGTATCGCCCGAGCTTGAGCTTGTGGTTCAGGGTAGCTAGTCTCTGATTGTATTTATTGGAAAGCATATAGAGCACCATCCAATAGCTTTGACCCTAGTGCAAATTCAACCTGTCCTGGATCGAAAATGCGGGGGTGATGGAAAATGGAAAGATATACATTTTCGTCGGCATCATCCTCTTTTCTCCTATTTAGTCAAAGTCGTAAAAATCTTTTAAGAGGAAAATTTTGTTTCATTTTTTCTTTCTTTAAACGATTCTCGGGTTTAAAAGTTTGTATCTTGAATTGACTAAATTCTAGGAAACGATTAAGAAAAGACCTATTTTGAACTTTTGTAGACAAAAAAGGTTTCTCATCGTAAACCTTTCTTATCGACTGTTTTCCTTCCTACTTCATGGTGATTGTCATTGAGAATGAATTCGATACAGCCAAGACCAAGACGTATATTATAACGTATAATTTTGATCCAGAAAACTAAATATTTGGCGGGAAATTGAATGTTTCGTCTGCATTTATGAGCTAAAACTCTAACGTTAACTGTCCTGATTGTGACGGGCTTTCCTAAGGTGGCGACAGAGTTGGGCCAATCATTTAAAGGAAGGATTTTGCCCGAAAACAAGCAATCGTTTATTGATTACTTATCGTTTAAAATGTTCAGATATCTATCTAGAAATATCAATTTCCAATTTTCTTTGAAAGTAGGCTTAACAGGGATCTACAGATAGTTTATATCTCAATTCAACTAAGAAAAAAATGTATATTTTAATAAATCCCATATATTTTAAGCCTCCAAAAATTCAAATCAGTTCAATTCAAAGACCTCTCTCTGTCTTTAACGTTAATTCTTCGCCTCCAATCTGACAAAACCGCAAGCTTCCCCGAAATTCTTAATTCAAGATAGGAGATGATGAGAAACCTCTTCATTTGACTAAAGATTATATAAGTAAATGAAATTTTAATCTTAATACGAACCAAAGGAGGGAGGCTAAGGTTCTAATAAAGTTCAGTCCGTGTTTAAAATTCAACAGATACGATTAAATAAACCTCTGACATATATATCTCTATTCTAATTCCGTAGATATATACATTTACCGATGAACCTTAAAGCGTATTGCTTTAATTATCATAAACCTACATAATCCTCACATATATACAAATCACTAAATTTAAATTCGTTTACGAATAAAGCTTACCAATCTCTATCTTTAAGGAAACAAGTCAAAAATCTGAAGGGGAATAACTGAGCTAATTAACTATTATGATCAAAACGAAGAAAACCCACCATTTCTCGTTTAGAGAACATCCAGGTTAACATTAAACGGGTAAGCCTCAATTAACCCGCTTAGGATTATTTAAAACGTAAATTGTTAGGGTTATGAAACATTTTCTCTGAAAGATTATAGTCCACATATCGTGTTTCCAAAACATCTCTATATTTAATAGATATTCTAGGAACATTCCTATGAAAGATAGGTATTAACAAAAGTGGATAATATTAGAAGTTTGACACTAAAATAATCAATTGTAAGAAGAGTAATATAGATGACCAACTTCAGCAAAAGGCGGGAAAATTAGCACCATATTACAACTTATAAATCACCTATTCATAAAATTCTGGCCAAGTTGAGTTTTCCTCGAGTGTTAATTAACAATTAGAGTTCTACATGTATTTAGCGATTCCATTGAAATATTGGGTACGTGGAAATTATTTTAATTTCTTAGTTCATCACCATGGTTACTAAGTTTCTTGTAGAAGATGGTATAACATATTACACACAATTAAAACATTATGAACTTTCTTAGCTCCTGGTTTCCATTAAGTTTTTCAGAAACTTATACTCTTTACGAGCGAAGGGTGATTGGTTTTACCACTCCTAGAGGTATAATCTTAAGTTTTAACTGCTCCTTGGTGGAATTATTAAACTTTAGTAATCTTGAATTGACTCTGAATCTCAGATTATAGACTTAACTCGTTGGAGAACAATTATGCAAACTAGTTTTAATTGTGGCGGATTAATACACGGTGTTAAATCTCACGCGAGTTTAAAGTAGTTAATACAAACTGATATTGAACAGCTTTGGATAAGCGTGTTACCTGTAAATTCCAGTAGAGCCATTTTAAGGAAAATTAAACTATATACAATGTATATAGAATAGGAACCTTTAGCCCTAAAATCAGATAAGCGGTCTAGCCGCTCGCGAAACTTATGTTTCAGGGACGAAACGGTAATTCAAAACTCGTTAGAGAGAGAAAGAGAGGGCGCCAAGCACGAAGAGAAGATGCGGAATTAGGGAGAAACAGAGCTGAATTTGATAAGAACAGACTTTATAAGGATTAAAAATTATCTTTTGAACTTCCGTTCAACCCTTTCCTAACCCTTTATTCGCGAAAATGGAAACTAGGCTAGAGAGCGCCGTTATTTTAATAGACATAATATGCAAAACATCCCTTGAAAGGAGTATGAAATGGAAAAATCGGGCAATTTTTCATCGATTCCTTATACCTCATTAAAATTAAAATGTTATCTAGGAAAGAATGTCCCCTTAAAACGCGGTTGAAAACTTTCTAGAAATAAGCTAAACAATTCTTAAAATACTCTTATATTCGTATAAGACTCTAAATTAGAAATTTAGGCTTAGCTGAATTTGAAATTAAACCTAAACCAAGAGCTCCGATTTGTTGAATGACACGAAAAGGTATCCGAACTAGAAAGATAGGCTTAGCTGATTTAGGAATTAAACAGACAAAAGATCTAATTAGTCAAAGGACACGAATCGTACTCGAGATTAATAGGTTATGGAAGCTGTTATACTTCCAGCTTAGTTTGAAATTAAACAAGGTCTCTGATATCTCGACGAGCTCGAATTTAACTTAAGATTATATGGAAAGTTAGGCTTAGTTGAATTGTAAACTAAACAACAGTAAGCTCCGAATTAGAAAGATAGGCTAGCTATAGGTTTAGAATTGAACAGTGATTTAATTGTTATAAGGACAAGAATGTAACTTAAGATTATAAAGTTTGGTGGGTTTTAATTAAAATTAAATATGGTTCCAATTAGTGGAACAAAAGGAATCGGATTCAAGGCTTAATTAAATTTGTAATTAAATCTCCTGAGGCTCTGATTGGTCGAAATATACGAAATAAATCCGAGATTTAGAAATTTGCGCTTATAGGTTGGGTTTGAAATAAAACAAATTGATTGGTCGCTAAGGAGACGAACTGAACTCGATATTAAGGAAAGTTAGGCTTAGCTGAGGTTGGTTTATAATTCTGCAAGTCTTTGTGCTTGACGTGAAAACATTCGAACAAGCTAATATATAAAGAGTATATAATAACTGGATAAGATTCAAATTTTCATCTCCACTTTAACCTTTTATAAATCTATATCTTTGGAGAAGAATCTCAAGAATATTCTACCAAGTTCCGTTTGGGACGCAACATCATGGGCTCCCTCCTCACAATTTATAATATCCGAATGGTTTGCTTCGTAATTTATGACTTAAATCTCGAACTCCGGCCTTTTGTTACCAAATCTCTTTGATATATTCTTTTGTATAATTAGAACTAAAGGTTTGGCGCTTTGTGTTTGTAAGGTATACAATGTCCATAGGGAGGAAAAATTAGGAAGTGGAAATTTTGAAAATTGTCTTACCGTTTTGGAAGTAGATTGACCGTGGCGCTGACCCCGACTTCGATTAAAAATGAATGATGTTTTTGGTTTGGTTTTTAATTTTCATCTTATCCAAATGTATGATGAAGGATGTGTGCGTTTAAACGTAAAATCAATCCAAATTATACCCGTCATTGAAAACTAAAAACCTGAAAATACAAACGAATGTTAATTTGCATATGGAATCACATTTTGTTTAAAGAAATACAACGCTACAAAATTATAGAATTTAAATATTTTAATTGCAAATCTATTGAACTATATCTATCTAATAAGTGATCTAATAAGTTTAATTGCGTATAAAAGTCTGGTCAGCTTCTCAGTAATGTTGGATTTCTTACTGTATATACGTTAGATTTATTTCAAAGGGACTTAATTGGTGATGCCAATGCGAATTCGTCTTTGAATTGGAGCGTGAATTAACAGAAAGAGATGTTTCTTACATCACTTTCGCGCCATATTTATACGATATTTTATTGGTATCAGCAATTGCTCACTTTCTCGAGAATTTTCCGGTCTAAAATTCGTTCTGAACGGATTTAGGCTTAATGAGTCTAGCTCGAAACTGAAAATTCCCTGTAAATTATTCTATGGAGGATTTTGAAATGATGTACAGGTATTTAAAGTTCAAATTGAAAAATAAACTTATCATGGACTATAGTATTCCTTTAAAGAAATTGTGATCTACTTCGTTACAAAGAAAAGTTTCTATATGAACGGGGTTTAAGTCAATCAAATTGGAACATTCTGAGATGAAAAAAATCCCAATATAGGCCTTAGGTCAGGAATAAAACAGGCAGAAAAGCAGTGGAAAAGCCAAAAAGCGGGGTGACTTATAGATTAGGTTGGTGTAAATGGAATCTAACCCTCCAATTAGGCTTCCATTTAGGTTAAAGCCAAAAACGCGTTATTGCTTTCTCCGAATCCCCCTTGGGTTTCAACCCCAAAAATTCCTTTCCCTAAAAATGATTAAAGGGTTGAGTGCAAGCCCCCCTATAGAGGGGGTTATATCCCATCTAAGGAAGCGTGGAAAAGAGAATACTATATAGTTGAAGGGCGCATTCTTCCTCGGCTTTACCAGATTTTACTTCAAATTATAACGCTCGCCTACCCCCTGGAATACCCAATAATAGGCCTAACTGGTACAGAGTGTATACGGAGAGGGCAGACAGCGTGGCAAAGGCCTTCTAGATGGGTTCAAACTACGCAGTCGCGTGGTAACCCCCCTCAGACTCTTAATTCAATTTATTTTTGCCCTTCAGCTCCCTGTTGGTTTCGGGAAAAGAGGCCCGGGCTAAGTGTTTCTTGAAGT
The DNA here is from genome assembly GCA_963920705.1 of Odiellus spinosus. Taxonomy (NCBI): domain Eukaryota; kingdom Metazoa; phylum Arthropoda; class Arachnida; order Opiliones; family Phalangiidae; genus Odiellus; species Odiellus spinosus. Next base: position 18,803,709 of record OY987229.1, on the reverse strand, counting down.
TGAATAATGTTTCAGAAGGCTACGTGAGTAACGTGACGAAGGCTTTAGGATTAAATTGCTACAAACTAATTTGCCAATCTTTCTCCCCCTTTTTTTGGCCTATTTTTGATTGATTTTTAGTTTTAGGTCAATTTTGCATTTTACTTCAACACGTTTAAAAGTCTTATATATTGTATTATAAATCTTCCAGCTTGGTTCCACAGAAACAGGTTCTTTTTAACGTCTCTATTTGTTGGTTCCAAGGTTATTTCATAACAACAAAGGAATATTGGACATATTAAATAAACATTATGAAAGAGTATACGTTAGGCCTAACTCGGGCCTAAAACTTTATTAATTATATAGTGCTTGTTATTCGATTGTTGGTCATAATGTTACGATATTAAACCGGGAAATACGATAAAATCTTTATTATATTAGTAGGAGGTTAATTTATACAATCATGTTATATTTCTTTCATAGGGTTGGTTTAAGTTATATATCATATCTAAAACCCCCTCACAAATATAACCATATAAGTCCGAAAACCCCGATACAAACCTCTTGGAGCTATACCGAGGATAAACAAAACCCACCAACCCTCATTTCATTACGCGCCAGGAAATTTGTACTCGCCAAATTAGATATTTTTAGCACGGATATCGAAAAAAGAAAACCCGCTAATGCATGAAAACTAAGCTTTAAACTCTTTTTGTGGGGTTGTGGGTTCTTATTACTCTTAGAGTTAACTTTCGCATGAATATGGATCCAAACCATGTCATTTAAGGAGGGTGCATTTTAACCTAAACTTCCGCCATACATGAAACTGTAACCGGACCCTTCTTATAGTAATAAGGTTAATACTAAAGTCAGGTTTTGGTCGTCTATCAAATAAGAACTTTCGCCCTTGCTTTCGCCAGAACTTGCCGAAAGAGAGAGTGGTGCGGGTAGCAATTTTCAGAAAAATGAGGAGCGATTGCACTAGGGGACTCTGGGACACGGCCTTCAGTGCATCAGATATAGTCTGTCCACTGAGTGCGAGACTATGTAGCCCAAAACGGGGAAACTATAGTGAAAAGATAAATTCATCACCGTAATATCTTTCGCCAATAAGATTCAACTCTATTATTTCTAATTCGCCGAACCAACTCTAATAGACGTTATATAAGTCACGTATTTTTTCTATTACCCCAGAGGAGTCTGGGACATACGAGGCTGGAGTTATTCGCTCAATTTTCTATTAGGATTACATGACAGGGAGCAGAACCGGAACGGGAGGGGTTCGAAACATGTTCTCCATCATGCTACGTATCTCAAAATTGCTTTTAGAACGCTTCTGTATTAGTTTAAGGGGGATAGACCCCGCGCTTCTAAGATAAATTGGTAGTATACTCACGTTAAGAAATGTCTAAATATATATCTAAAGGGGGATATCGAGAGAAAAGCGGAGATTTTACCAAGATTAAACTCTGATTTCATATCGATATAACCGTTGTGGGAAGTTAAAAGTATTGACGCGTATATGCTGGTCGGTGTCTTGGGGACAAAAAGGACAAGGGATATTTTATTATTAATAATAATTTCATATCAAGTTCGTCTAATGGATGGCTGTCTATAACGAAAACCACCAGTATCGCCCACTGGCGCCTAAGGTTGTAACTAACCCAAATATGTACACGTCTGCCGAGTCTACAGTTGGTAGATTCTTAAAACAATACTTGTTGGGAATTTTATGTATCCTTTAAACGTTTAAATTTCCCTTTTTTTAATCAAATATCAATGAATTATTTAGTTTTAACTTTGTCGTAAAATTATTTAGTTTTGAAATTAACTAAGACTTCAGGGCTGGGGGACAAAGTTATTCTAAAATTAAGTAAAAATTGTAATTTATACTTTGGAAAAGTATACAAACAGTAACTAAAACAAACAAAATCGGGGTAAAAATTGGGTTAATAAGAGAAAGGTTTAATCAAAACAGTAATAACTTATTACGTTAAATTCTACGAATTACCATAATTTGAATTGATGCGTTGGTAACTTCATTACACGAGGGTTCGAAAGGGACTTTATTGCGAAAAACGCTTAAATCGATAAAGCACTCATTACTCATGAAATCCTACTAAATTCTTAATATGGTTGATAAATATTACTTTTTACTAATAGGATAGGTTATTTATCTTAACAACGAAATCCATTTCATGAGGATTTTAAGAGCGCTTTTAGCTAGCTATAGCCAATCCGGGGGCTATAGCTGGGAAAACCGCCCCAGCTCGTCTTTTCTATAATTTCATTTTGCTCCCAGCTTGGCTCTTTTTACTCGCAGGTTTTTTGACAATGGACCGAAGGGGATTTACTCTCCTAAAAACGATGGCACGCCTCTGGCTGTAGCAAAAGGAGCTTTCCAGGTAAAGCGCTTATCGTCCCCATTTAACACCTATAAATGCGCTTTTGCAAGTGCTACATGAAGGCCAAGAATCAACATTTAGTTTTAAAACGTAACTCGCTATCAGCCCTGCGATTTTTAAATGTGTTTAAAAGTGCATGATTTCTTTAATAGAACATATTTTATCAAGTGACTGATGAATTGTAGAACAGAAGCTACTATATTTACAAGTACTTAACTATAGTTTGAGAACTCGAAAGATTATCTATTGTATTGTATCGATAAGGTTGAAACTTAACTCACCCGTCGTATAATGTAATGTTGTTGTAGTTGTGGTGGCAATCCTCCTATTTTCCTCTTCCGCGTCTCTTGATACAGGGATGGTGTTGCTTTCTAGTACGGTGGATAGGGGGAGAAGGCGGTAGGAAGGGGTGTAAAGGGGGCGGGATTGGCCGCGGGGTCATCACCTTTGGAAGGGCACGAAGAGAAGGAGGAGTGAGGCCAGGTGCAGCACGTACGACGACGTGTGCGGACTGTCCAAGACAGCGTTCGTCAGAGGCCTGGCGTCGTTTTGAACCGCCGCTTGCTTCTCACCTATAAATAACGCAAAAAGAGAAAAGATATAGCCAATAATTTTATTTACGCCCCAAAATCGCTCGCTGCTATAGGGGTTTTCAAAGGGAAATTGAAAAGGAAATCATGTACCCAAGCTCGCCTGGTCAATTTGAATCTAAATGTAAAAACGTAATGACGTGAACCCGAGCTAAATTTAGAGCCCAACGTTTTCCCTATAATTAAGAGTCAATCTAGAATTGACTCATCGCCTCTGTTAGACCGTAATGATTTTTAAATCCTAGGCCTTGAGAACATATACATTATATTACAAGAGTCCTAGAAGGCTATGTTGCCAAAGTCCACGAGGCAATTTAAAAGGGTGCCTTAATTCCAGATTTAGAGTTCGCTCTACATACAGTTTTGATTATTTACTTATTTGCTGGAATTTGTCATTAGATTAAAGAGTTAAAGTAAAGCATTCGTTTTAACAATTAAAGAAACATGGAGATGGAAAAAGTATATTAAACCAAAACCTAGATTTAAATACGAAACACAGTCTGTTCCTTTTGTAGTCTTTGCTGAGAGTAACTATAACCGAAGGGCAATTTAAATTATAATGAAGAAATATATATTAGACTATATAGATCCCCTTTGACCCCAAACTTTTCTCCATATTTCAACGAACTATGAATAAATAATTTGGTAAAGTTTAATTTTGTTGTCCTAACTCTTCTGTATTAAATTTCACCTGGTTAAATTTAATGTAATGTAAATGAAAATAAATAATTGAAATAGTAAGGCCTTAATTATCCTTTTCGACTTCCCTTTTGGAAAAGTACAAGGGGAGGTACTCCCTTGTAACGGATTTTGGTAGAATATAAGTTCAAAGGAGTCAGTTCTTACATGAAAGGGAAACAATTTTACGATTTTTGGAAGATCATAACTTAGAGGCAATTTTAGAAAGTTGCAGCCCTAGTTTCTAGGCATATCACGCATTGATCTAATTTAGATTTTTGGAAGGTTGCGGTTTATCAAAATCAATATACGATAAATTACTAAGTACACGCGCTACTAAAGTTTCGAAAGTATACGATATGAGTTTAGATAATAAAATTCACTCCATATTTTCAAGGTTTGTCCTGCCATGGACAAATTATACTGTATAGAAATCCACAATGAAAACACAGCCACCATAGGATTTTATGGGACCGATTAAAATAGAGTTTGAGGTAGGAAATGACGTAAGAGTCGCAGCAATTACATAAAGTACAAATTAAATGTATGGAATCAAATGAAATATATTAAAAGAGCCGTAACTTTTCTCTACCTAGTCATAAACCGACTGCACCATTAAAAAGTACACATTACCTAGATTAATTTAGGATAATAATATTATGTCTCGCCACTGATTGAAATTAATCCAAAGTCCAATATAAGACCCTTATCGTGTGTATTACAAAGAGAACATACAGGGGCAAACGGCCTAATGTATTTTCTATCTAACCCCTGTAGAAATGTTCTTCCATTCGCGCACCCATGTTTAAGGAAGAGACCCCCACCAGGGGCAAAACAAAATATTAATAATTAAATTGTAGTAAATTTTTTTTATAATGACCTTTTAAATAAGGGGATCTATTCTACTTGTATCGAAAAATAATTTAAATTATCTATAGAACCAAATATTTTAACAACTTGACATATTCAACGACAAGAAAAATCCCTTCGATATATATTAATACCTAAAAATAGGCTATATCTTTATCCTATAAAAAATACATAAAGGTAAGAGTAATATTACGGCCCTTATCTGTAAAACAACCTGGCATTAATTTTAATTTTGTATAAAAAAAAAGCCTTGGAAAAGAATCTTATTATTTATATAAAGAAAACTTTCTTATCTATACCTTAGAAAAGGTTTAATGGCCGTCCGAGAAACTTAAGAAAAATGTGACCAAAAACGAGACCGCGCGAAGAAAATAAGCTTCATTTTATATACTACCTTGTTTCATTTCGAGATTACAACGCGTTCAAAGCTAACCTTATATCTACAGACAATGTTATTACTAAATTTCACTCAACTATACTCGTTGAAATTTCAAATTGAATTCAAACCTACATATAATCCTGAGGTGGTAACTTTAGTCCGCGTAAAAATTCCTTTTTCTTTAACGTTCCAAGTTTTAATTACCGCTGCGTGGCACCTTCTAATAGGTTAGCCCATTAAAACAGCTGACAGCGGCTAAGGTTTCGAACACGGAGACGAAAAGATTTTCATTGTGAAAAACTACAGAGACAATTTTTCCTTTTTTTCTTCTTTTGTTATTTGGCGAAAGATTTACCGAAAGTTTTGAAAGGATTTTTCAAAATCATTATCTTTTAAACTGTACGGAAAAATCAGGTTTGGTGTGTAAGAATACTTTACACTTACTATTTTATTTGCACTGAAACTTGACATTGAGTATTAATGCACGTTAAATTTTTCTTCAGTTTGAACAATGTTTGGGATTTTAACGAAAGATTAATTTCCAACTCGATTTGACAGCGAGTGTAAGGATAAGTTCATTTATTCGTAAGTGAACATATCATAGAAATAATAGGTAGCGTATGATCATACACGCGGACAAATGAAGGTGAGATATCTTCAGACGCAGGTAAAATTTGTGTCCGAAAAAGTTTTTATCAAGAAAAATGGGTCACAGAATGAATTGAGTTCATTTTAAGCTCTTTTAAGTTAAAAGTATTTTTAATGACCCAATTTTTTTTTTCTTTTCGTTTTAACTACGTTCCAAAATATATTTTTGTCTAAAAAAAACCCCCTTTTCAATATGATTTTTCTTTCAATTCAGTTGAATTCATTAGTAACCGACATCTAGAATTTTCTAAAGGGACAGTGCCTTTAATAAATTCTAAGATCAATAAAATTATTGGTTGTTTCGCAAAAACAAAATCCAGCTTCTATAATTTCGAAATTATCTCTTTTTGATGATGTCATAGCATTGTCAATAGAGAAAAGCTAGAGCAGAGAGCTTTTGTTTTTCCTTTAATTCAATACATAGCTATGATCTGTGATCCATTTCCTCGGACTAATTTTGGCAGAAATTCAGCCCACTTCTGTAGAAAATACCTGGATTTAACCAGCCAATAAAATCTATTTAGAGGAGGTTATCCCATTTCAGCTTCAGTTTTTTCATGAACGCATCTTTAATATCGTAAAAACAATCGTGCTTTTAGTGTTTAAGTAGAAATAATTTTATAGATGGAGAAATAAGAGTCCCGTATAAATAAAAACTACGCTCCCATACTCGCTACTCGTATAACGCCTTTATAGCTTCATACCTCCGAGTTTTAACCATCCACATTATTTATAGCTATACACTATAAATCAAGAACATTGTAGCTGTAATTAAGGCGAATTTATACCCCACGTTAAACCCGATGAGGTAAAAGTAGTTCCATAAAGTGCTCAACGTGCATGCTCTGAAATATGGAGCTTGAAAATCCAAGATTTGTTCTATAACTCAAGATAATGTAATAAAGAGCCAAGGCCTAAGTCCCATCATTTTCTACCACCGTTTTTTAGCCCTTCACATACGAGATGGATATTTAACCTTTTTCGTAAACACAAGCGTGTAGATTTAGACACCAAGGGTATAATCGTGTCTGTTCTAACCACAATTAACATAATTTAAATCTAAACCGAGTTATTTATTCGTTGGTGTTCAAAAATGGTATAGGAAATTATTTACGCGTGATATATTGGTCAATTGGGGTCAAAATGTTCAGTGGTATTTCGTCTTATTGGCCCTCCTTAATGAATTATGATTTATATATGGACGACCCCTAAATCCAATTCATAAATTTTGCCATTTTGAATTCATAATTACCAGTTAGAGTATGAATTTAATTTGATAATTAATTACGAGCCGAGTTTTGGATATCGACAATTACGTGCACGGATACCATGGTTCAAACACTAGAAGGGTTTTGGGAAGCCGGGAGAAACTAAATTATCATGTTACCTGTACAAAATAATTTTCTATCTGTTACTATTTACGTTAAAAGAAAAGATAACAGCTGAATTCTAGCAAAGACAATTTACCCTGGAATTAAAAATGTGAATATAAAATCCTGCCCCTAAACAAAATTTCATTTTCCACTAGTTTTCTCGTTACGTATACAGAAAGATTACTGGCCTTATTATCTAGTTGCCCTATCTGTGGAGGGGAATTCCAGAGTGGGGGGTTAAGAGGAATAATCTGCGCGTTATTTCAGCCAGAATCTTTCTAATCAGCCCTTCTTTCATCCCAAATTTTAGGGTACCCAAATTCCGAAAACAACGATTAGCGTCACCTATTAAAAGTCGATAATCTTAGAAGTGATTCCCTGTGCTAAAATAATATAGTTGGCCATGATTTGAGTGGAGATTGATATACATATAGTTTATATTGAATAATAGAAGGGTTGCAATCCTGACAGTGGAAAAAAACAATGGCAAATTAGTAAACATACGATCTTGCGCTTCTTGGGGCAATTTAACATAAGCTTCGGTAGATTCGGGGCCGAAAATAAAAATCAAAACGAAATGATGTGTGGAGATTTGCTTTCAACTGAAGGGCGAGGAAACCTGGGCCCAGAAGGATGATCTTTCTCCTATATTTATATATACATATATAATCTTCTATTCGAGAAAAGTTGGTTCTAACTACTTTAATCCATACAGAGTTTAACATTGTATAACATTCCGCCAAAGATATGGCTTACTACAAAACGGTTCAGAAACAAATTTAGAGACCCATTTAGGGACGATTGCCCAGATATATTGTGTCCCTTTTTTACAGCTATTTTGCTCCTTATTTTGTTTTTGTTTGCTATATATTGCTCTATATATCTAGCGAGAGGAAAGGTTTTTTATAAGAGGGATGAGTCTAGGTATAAGGCCTAATTTTTCAAGCTTTACTGCGTGGGGCAATGGGGTTTGTACAACGCTTTAGCGAAATGTTTAAAGAGATTTTGTACGCGGAATATATCAATGTCCTTTAAAATGTATAGAAATTATATAGAGATATAGATAGAGATAGTTAGATAACGAGATAGTTAGATAACGAGATAGTTAGATAGCGAGATAGATAGATAGCGAGATAGATCGAGAGATAGCGAGATAGATCGAGAGATAGCGAGATAGATCGAGAGATAGCGAGATAGATCGAGAGATAGCGAGATAGATCGAGAGATAGTTAGATAACGAGATAAATAGTTAGATAGCGAGATAGATAGTTAGATAGCGAGATAGATGACGAGATAGTTAGATAGCGAGATAGTTCGCGAGATAGATAGCGAGATAGTTAGCTAGCGAGATAGATAGTGAGAGAGTTAGATAGCGAGAGAGTTAGATAGAGCGATATAGATAGATAGAGAGATATATAATTAAATAGAGAGATAGAGAGAGATATCTTTAATACAAAAGATATATTAACGGCTTCTTCAAAAAATTTTTAACACATTTTGATATAAAGATATTCGAGTACTTTGATTATAAAATATATTTTTTTCAATCCTTCCGAAAATGTTAATTAAATTCCCACTTAGATTGCATCAGAAATTGTAACGCATTATCACTTTAATTTTAAGGCTCAAAAAAGGACTTTAATAATCTCATTTGTTCATTTTTTTTTTTTTTATAATTGATGACCAAGCGAATTACTGTTAATGTCAGGTTCTGTTCTGTAAGGATTATTTTTTTTATTTTTTACTATCTGAAAGATGAGAAACTGGGCTTTTTAAAAACTACAATTGAACCAAATTCTGGGCTCGATCCAATATCGTATTTTTTTTTAACTAACTTCGTGTACATATATAGGAAATATAAAAGAGAAAGAAAAATGACAGAAACTTCTCTAGAGTAAATCCGCCTGTTTCGGATCAAATTTGCGTTCGCGTATAAAGAACTAGCTGAAGACCCGCCCTACGGGCGGGCTTCATCTAGATGCTTTGGGCCTCATGAAATTGTATTGAAATATGATAGTTTACACGCTAAAACGCCTGTTCGTGGTCATTATGAGATGAATTGGAAATGATTGAACATGTTTGATTTGCTTTTTAAGAGCGCCCCTTGGTAATCCGTATCAGTAATTGTTACCTTAACATTATTTTTCGATGTTGCTCTAGAGAACGCCACGTATTGTTGACTTTGGGCGAAAACGGTTCATGTAAAAATATTCCCACCCTTTCCAGTGTTTGACCCTGAAATGTGTTATTTGTTGTAGCATAAGCGAACGAACCGGGTTGTGGCGTCTTTTTAACACAGGGCATGTTGGAATCGGATGGAGCTATATTTATCCGAGGAATAAAACGGTTTCTCCTATAAGAATGTTTGTTTTCATTTCCTTTAATAAGAACTCTGGTTCCATTACATAACCCTTTTGAGGTGTTTAGGTTCCTTAGAAGCGTAATAAAGCACCAACTTTGAGTTAGGTTAGGTATTTTTCCGAACAACCCCACTTCGATAACCCAAAATCGTCTTCAATAACACAAAATCAGGGCGCCGAACTTTTAGCGTGGAAGTGTTAAGCCCCCACTCCTGGCGGTCCTTAACATAGCGAGATATCTTTGTTATTTATTAATGTACTATTTTGCTGAGCTCCCCTAGCGTGGAAGTGTTAAGCCCCACTCCTGGCGGTCCTTAACATGGCGAGATAACTTTGTTATTTATTAATGAATTATTTTGCTGAGCTCCCCAACAGGGGAGCCATCCGAACAACCCCACTTTGGTGGCTTCGATAACCCAAAATCGTCTTCAATAACACAAAATCAGGGCGCCGAACTTTTAGCGTGGAAGTGATAAGCCCCCACTCCTGGCGGTCCTTAACATAGCGAGATATCTTTGTTATTTATTAATGTACTATTTTGCTGAGCTCCCCCAACAGGGGAGCCGCCGTGATCTAAAAAGGTATACTTTGTGTGGCGCCGCAATAAACCTGTAGAGAGAGGCGGCTAACGCGGGAACCAAGAAAACCAAAAATCGATAAAAATATAGATGTGACATATGCAGCGAAAAGCCGACATCCGGGGCAATTGAGTTAACATGGCGCCCTGGGCCCTATTTTTAGGTTTTTCACTTAATTCTAATTATACTTTACGAAGAGATACGAAGATCAATTTAATTTTTACCCGTAGACGCCGTGTTTCTCTAAGAGTACTAAAATTACCGAACGCGTGGCTGCCCGAACGGACCCTGCACAAAATTTTGAAAAGTGCGAAAAACGCGGGAATGGCGCCCTGGGCCCTATTTTTAGGTTTTTCACTTAATTCTAATTATAATTTACGAAGAGATACGAAGCTCAATTTAATTTTTGCCCGTAGACGGCGTGTTTCTCTAAGAGTACTAAAATTACCGAACGCGTGGCGGCCCGAAGGGACTCTGCACAAAATTTTCAAAAGAGCAAAAAACGCAGGGACGCAAAAGGACGAAACGTACGTACGTGCAGTCACATGTTTGATTTGCTTTTTAAGAGCGCCCCTTGGTAATCCGTATCAGTAATTGTTACCTTAACATTATTTTTCGATGTTGCTCTAGAGAACGCCACGTATTGTTGACTTTGGGCGAAAACGGTTCATGTAAAAATATTCCCACCCTTTCCAGTGTTTGACCCTGAAATGTGTTATTTGTTGTAGCATAAGCGAACGAACCGGGTTGTGGCGTCTTTTTAACACAGGGCATGTTGGAATCGGATGGAGCTATATTTATCCGAGGAATAAAACGGTTTCTCCTATAAGAATGTTTGTTTTCATTTCCTTTAATAAGAACTCTGGTTCCATTACATAACCCTTTTGAGGTGTTTAGGTTCCTTAGAAGCGTAATAAAGCACCAACTTTGAGTTAGGTTAGGTATTTTTCCGAACAACCCCACTTCGATAACCCAAAATCGTCTTCAATAACACAAAATCAGGGCGCCGAACTTTTAGCGTGGAAGTGTTAAGCCCCCACTCCTGGCGGTCCTTAACATAGCGAGATATCTTTGTTATTTATTAATGTACTATTTTGCTGAGCTCCCCTAGCGTGGAAGTGTTAAGCCCCACTCCTGGCGGTCCTTAACATGGCGAGATAACTTTGTTATTTATTAATGAATTATTTTGCTGAGCTCCCCAACAGGGGAGCCATCCGAACAACCCCACTTTGGTGGCTTCGATAACCCAAAATCGTCTTCAATAACACAAAATCAGGGCGCCGAACTTTTAGCGTGGAAGTGATAAGCCCCCACTCCTGGCGGTCCTTAACATAGCGAGATATCTTTGTTATTTATTAATGTACTATTTTGCTGAGCTCCCCCAACAGGGGAGCCGCCGTGATCTAAAAAGGTATACTTTGTGTGGCGCCGCAATAAACCTGTAGAGAGAGGCGGCTAACGCGGGAACCAAGAAAACCAAAAATCGATAAAAATATAGATGTGACATATGCAGCGAAAAGCCGACATCCGGGGCAATTGAGTTAACATGGCGCCCTGGGCCCTATTTTTAGGTTTTTCACTTAATTCTAATTATACTTTACGAAGAGATACGAAGATCAATTTAATTTTTACCCGTAGACGCCGTGTTTCTCTAAGAGTACTAAAATTACCGAACGCGTGGCTGCCCGAACGGACCCTGCACAAAATTTTGAAAAGTGCGAAAAACGCGGGAATGGCGCCCTGGGCCCTATTTTTAGGTTTTTCACTTAATTCTAATTATAATTTACGAAGAGATACGAAGCTCAATTTAATTTTTGCCCGTAGACGGCGTGTTTCTCTAAGAGTACTAAAATTACCGAACGCGTGGCGGCCCGAAGGGACTCTGCACAAAATTTTCAAAAGAGCAAAAAACGCAGGGACGCAAAAGGACGAAACGTACGTACGTGCAGTCGCTTATATATATAGATGGAAAAGAAGAAGAAAAAAAGAGTATTAAACCCAACCCTGATACCTTATGAAACACAGACAAAGAACAAAATAAGAAAATTGCGTAGGAGGTTACGCAGATTGAAATAAATTGTATTTTCAAGTTTATAGGGGATTTTACACGCATAGTTCCCTATTTTTTATACTTAAACCCTCAAATAGGCGGGCTTGTAATCATTGCTTAGATCTAGAGAAGTGCCTCAAATACGATTTTAACCAAAAACCTCACGTAAAAAGTAAATAGTAACAAAGCGTACGCGCTCAGTAACAAAGGTCAGTAGTGGAATTTAATAAATGGGTACACCTAAAGCTGATTGGTTCTAATATTCCCGTCCATTCTTATCAAAATCATCATGAACTCATGGTTGTTGAAAATCAGGTTTTTGATGATGCAAAAGTCTAAGAAACTATGAGATCTATAATTAGTATACAAATACTTGGATCTAGTCTAATTTGGCGTCATTTTCAAATTCGGGTTTCTTGGTTTAACTAGAACTAAAATACAATAACGATTTTAATGACGTAGCTGTCGTCGTTTCTTAGCCCCTCACGTGGCAAAAATGTAATTAGTAATGGTACAGATCCAAGTGATTGATATAATGGTTTTAAACTCAATTAATTTCCGTTGAGACGATCACTTGGAGCCAAATCTTCTTAATATACCCTCGGTTACAATAGATAAATATATAAAAGGGAGGAGTCCTTTTTCGTAAGTTGAGCGTCGACGTCACCTGTGACGTTTCTTGTACAGAAACACGGCGCCCGCAGTCAGAATGACAAAATTCTAAAGATCTCTAGTTTTACTCTCAGGCTTAAGGCCTGCTTTCTCCGCGCCTGAGCTCTTTATACATCCGGAACTCTAGGGGATGAGTGACGTCTATAGTGACGCGGCCGCTAAACTAACAAGTTGATCAAGCCGAACTGAGCTATTTATATAATCATCTATTGCGGGCTATTTAACCACGATTACGTAACGTAACTGATATTACAGACTGTAGTAATGATAAATTGGTATTCAGTAAAAACGTAATCACATTAGTACAGTCAAAGTCGCTGGATTGTACAACGATTATATGGAGTGATAATCTCCTGGGTTACAATTACTTCAATTAGTGTCTGTCTTCTCATATTAGCTCCTTCTAACGATATATAAACTCCTTATTTTGTCGCTATCTAACTAAAAGAGAGATGCTAGAGGAATTGTAAAGGACATATTTAAATATTTTAGCAAATTAGTGAAGCTCGCCTTCAGCGCAGCGTACGAGGAGCATCGATAATTTATTCATAAATATCCGAGCATCAACCCTGTTCGTATTAAAATATGAATGCGAGTAACGAATAGGGGCACTTTGTGTATTTCTTAGTTTTAAAAGCCCTGAAGGACCCAGTTTCGGAGTTTGGGACTCTGGGAGAAATGGATTAAAGGTATTGTAAAAAGGAACAAGATATTTTTTATTAATCAAGCAATTTTTTTACCGAAACGAAACACCATCATAGTGTAAATAAACATCTCTCGAACAGAAGTTGAGTCTTTATTTTTAGATTAGATTATCATAATTTAAATTAAAGGGATAGTAAAGACAAACAAAATTCATTCTCAATAGACTTTTTGCTGCGCCTTATGAAGGGGGCGGCCATTTTGCCCGTTCCCCTTAGTTCGCCCCCCCAATCCGCCATTTTGGTAACCCAGAAACGAGTAGGCAGAGCCACTACCACCTCGTTTCTGGGTGACCAAAATGGCGGATTGGGGGGTCGAAACTAAGGGGAACGGAAAAAATGGCAGCTCCCTTCATAAGGCGCGGCAAAAAGTCTATATAAGAATAAAGATTAGGGCAATGCATATAACCAGAAGCCGATGAAACCCTCCTTTGAAGTCTATTACTCCCGGGTCTTGTCTACCCCTCTCTGTATGGGTTAGTTTCAAAAAGCGCGATTCGTACGCCTCCTAACGGTAGATATTTTCGGAGCGGGAGTTCGTCGAGCGAATATCTCTAGCAGCCTCGGAGTTCGTCAAAAAAACGTCGTCGTATGTGGAGAGAGAGAATTTCCAATTTTCCGTAGACAGGGGGGTATGAAGTAGGACCCCTCCGATCTCGTAAAATTGTGAATTTTACCCATACAGAGAGGAGCGCTATATCGAACATTAGAGTAGTAGACTTCAAAGGAGGGTTTCATCGGCTTCTGATATAACTGGAATATCATTTCGATCCTCCCTTTTAAGGCCCTTATTTTCCTATCAGATTCCTTTTCCATTTGCAAAATTTAAAAAGTAGATTGAAAGAAGAACACGATACTCGCGTATTATTTGATTAGCTTTCCTTCTAAAATTCAAAACTGGGAATAATAGCGAAATTTCATTTTTACGAAGAAATTCAAAAATTAAATCAACGAACAATGTTTTGATGAATATTAAATTTTTTAAAAGCCGAATTTTTCATTGTTGGTTATTTTCTATGTAAAATTGTACGACTCTCCCCCTTATTAACAAATATTGATTAAACTAGCTAGATTATTATCTTAAAGTGATAGTGTCAACATGCTTTTCGAATATATGGATTATATCAGAAGCCGATGAAACCCTCCTTTGAAGTCTACTACTCTAATGTTCGATATAGCGCTCCTCTCTGTATGGGTAAAATTCCCAATTTTACCAGTTAGAAGGGGTCCTACTTCATCCCCCCTGTCTACGGAAAATTGGAAATTCTCTCTCTCCACAAACGACGACGTTTTTTGGACGAACTCCAAGGCTGCTAGAGATATTCACTCGACGAGCTCCCGCTCCGAAAACATCTACCGTTAGGAGGCGTACGAATCGCGCCTTTTGAGAATAACCCATGCAGAGAGGGGTAGAAAAGACCCGGGAGTAATAGACTTCAAAGGAGGGTTTCATCGGCTTATGATTATATTTTTGTTTTTTAAAACACTACTGTTGATGCGTTAAAGAATAAAACTTCAAAAGAAAAATGCCCAAAACTATCAAATAAGTTTCACGTGAAAGGTAGAACTTTCAGTGTTAAGTATTTTCACGAAAGATACCGCGCGAAAGCAAGTTAAAACGCGCGAAAATCAAATTTCTATAATTTGGAGGAGATTCTGGTGAGGTAAACAGGGTGGGTCTTGATCGTCATTGTATTTTACCCAAGATGTACTCGACTAACAGAAAGTACAGCCAACTATAGTTAATTTTAAATTATAATATTATATTTAATTATATTCACTGCACGATTAAGGCGCCATAGAAATACGCAGAAGAAAGATTTCAAGTTAACGTTAACCTTGGACTCTTTGGGAGAGAGGGGTTATTGCCACTATACTCTTAACTGTAAAAGGATTGATATTTCCTCTTGTCTGAAACTCGTAACAAAGGAAAAGGTATATCTCCTGGGTCGAAGCAAAATGTTTCCTCTTTTTAAGAATTTATTCGGCGAGATGTGAAGATAAATTGGATTCTACGAACAAACTAGGGAAAACATGTACATTATACTTCATGTCCGCGAAGAGTATCGTAGTTATATTTAGCTACGGAGGATTAATACACAATGTTAAAGCTTATAAGGGATTAAAATAGATGTTCTAAACTACTTCTGAAGAACCGTACTCGGGAATGTTTCTAGGTAATTGACCTAACTTTCGTTTTTCTTTTGGGCGAGACGCCAGATTCTTAATGGTCTCTATTGGATAAATATTTCACAATAATCTTTCTGACTGGGATATGGGATTGATTACCGATAAAATTACGATGAACTAATATTTTAGAGGCTTTATTATCGTTACAAAAAGTGGGGCCACTCTACTCTTATCTCCTTTTGCACTTTACAATCATTGGTAATGGACGAAATTCTGTTTAGTTCGTTTAGTCTCGCTATTAACAATCTCCTTGTACCAAGGTTGAAGGTTAGTAAAGAGACAGGCTAAGTTTTAAATTTATTTACTGTTGGATTAGGACTATTTAAACGATAAGGAATCTATTGCATTCTCCCTTTAATCCGTTTCTTTACTACAAGTTTTTTATACGCACCTAAATAAGATATATGTGGTAAACTTTAAAATTTCAGAAGCCCCTTTAGCAGATTTCTTTCCTCTTAAGCCTCGTTCATACATAGGCCTAAATGCGCTTCGTTGCGGTTCGATTTCTATAACTGGTTATCAAACCAACGTGAGAACTCAGTTCGTGTTGGTTCGGGAAGCAATTTGGTCTATTCGCTTCGGTTCAATCCGCTTTGAAAATAACGAGGCGGGGAGACAAATTTGCTGATAAATCTTAAAATAACGCGATTAAAATTATACTTTCTGTCAAAAAATTATTAACCAACGAGTTACAAACACGATTTACTAATTAGTTTGAGATAACTATTTAAAAATTTTAAATTCTGGGCATTTTTTACAACGACGCTAAGCCTTGGCTTAGGTCGAACCGGGGCGAACGGCCGCGAACCGTCTTGTCAGCGTGTGAACCAGGGAAAACGGAAAACGCTTCGAACTGGTTTTGGAACCGATTTTGCCTTCAAGTGTGAACGAGGCTTTAGTTCTTGCATGGAAAAGATTTTCAGACACATTTTTATTGGACAAAAAATATATATAGAAATGGAAAAAAAATATACATGTAAGATCCCTCCATAAAATCAAGAGTCAAAGCGTTAAAGTTTCTCAGTTGCAAAAACCCAGCTTTTTCTTATAAAAAAAATAGCATATATTTCAAAAAATGGGGCTTCAAGATCCTAGTTTTAAAGCGTTTTTTGGCCTTCGCGCCGAGCTGAAGAAAATGACTCTAGAGGGCCCTATCTTAAAAGAAATGAATGAAATGTATTTTCCGAGCAAAAATTACCCACAACGTTCTTCGCATACCTAAATAGCTTTACTCTTTTATTCGATAGCGATATTGTAAAGTAAAGAAAACTAAGGCGGATTGATACGCCATGTTAAATCTCATAAAATATACAAAGTAGTTTCGCAATATCCTCGCGAACGGAAATACAGTCTGTATAAATTTATATTTTCAGCGCAAAAAAAGGCTAGGCAGCGCGTATCTCTTTGTATTATATTTTAGTTTTCTTATACGCGGAGTCAAGGTTTACACGCGCTACAAACTGAAACTGAAACCATAACGTGTTTTTAAGTAACGATAAGAAATAAAAAATATTTGGTGTTCCTAATTTCTTTTCCATGATATAGGAATTATAACGATCTAAATTGTCCAGCATACATAGCATTTTTTTTAAAGCTTACAGTGATTATAATAAAAACAAAAAAACACGTACTACATAAATTTAATGGTGTTTGGAATTATGCGGCTTATTTATACGAGTAATTTTTATCATAAAATTGATCTATTACTGAAATTAGGCTTAGTCTAACTACATGTTTTTAAAAAATGTATTTTTTTTCTGATTCCATAAGTTAAAATATGAATAAAATGAATTTCAAATAACATTCCATTTCATTTTTACTTAAAAACCAAAAATATATAAAATTTGATGTAGAAATTTTTCTATGTGATTTTTGTTTCACAAATATCTAAAATGTTCTATTCTATTCTTTAAAATCATTTCTATTTTTTTTGGTATAGTTTTTTTTAGAGTGAATATAAAAATGGTCTACTAACGTCCGCGCGTAGGATTGCTTTTCAAATAGAGAGAAAAGCTTCGTTCGTGAAAAAATCCTAAACTATTCTATCCTTGGAGGAGCTAAGTAGAGGAGTTACAGCTTGATTTAGTGTTTCGATAAGCTGTCAGAAGATGCGTTCACACTAGCGACATTGAAACCATTTTGAACCGTGTTAGAAAAGTCAAATTATAAAGATTTTGGGGTCATCAAAAAAATCCAATTAATATCTCAAAGAGTCGATTTGAACTTTCGAAACGGTTTGAAATCGATTTCAAAGAGTCAAGTGTGAACGAAGCTAGAGTAACACTTTGTGCCGATTTGCACTTTTTTTAAAACCCTCCAAATGAATGAATGAATAAAATATATTAACATAAAAAATTCTGACTCATCAGTAACGTTAGAAAAATTAGTCACTCTCTTATAAACTTTGGATTAATTTTTTCTAGCCCTTCCCGTAATAGAATACTTAATGATAAAAAATGCGTTATAAATATTATATAACTTTAAGCCTAAAGAACTAATATTTTGACCTATTCTAAAGCCAGAGGTTAAAAAGGAATATTTAAAATTATGGTATTACATTTTTCGTGGGAATTCTTTATTTTAACCTTTGGAAAACGGCCCAAATTTGAGAGAAACTACTTAACTGGCAACTATGAATGTGTTTGAGGCTATGTGCAGACAACCTTTACTGACGTATTATGCGTGAAATCAGAGGTATATAATAACCCCCTTCGGGGGGAAGTATGAAAGGTAGGCAAAATCGACGAACAACAAGTGCTCGGCGTAAATCGCGGCGGATCGACACACCGCTTTACTCCCAAAAAATAGTTACACCATTTTGAACCTCACTAAATTTTCCCTACGCACACTTCCGGAACTCGCGAGCTGAAGTCAACCTTCGACTCCATTTTAACAGACAGCCCGACTCCTGAGACAGGAAGTTCTAAACACAAATCGAGCCGTCTTGTTTATACAAAGACCATTTACTAGAGTAGCGACATTGAGAAGTCCAGCGCGAGCTAGTGGCCTAGATAGTCAACAGCGGGCTCTTGTTGTTCGTGATTTTTAGCATTGGTAGTATAGGGGCTTTCATACTTCCCCCCGAAGGGGGTTATTATATACCTCTGGTGAAATGTATCAGTCGGTAACTCCTTCTATAATTCTTCCAAGTTTTAAAATTGGGTGGAAAAACGTCGAAAATTTATTCCGAATATCCTGAGATTGCGGTTTTCTCGCCAGCACGCTTCTCTATGTACGAAATAGGATCGAGATTGGCTAGAAAACGATTCAAAACTGTTTTGCAGACATTTGTTTCCTTTTCCCCTCGCAAATACACGTACTCTTTCCTGAATTCCTAAGTATTTACTCGATATTTTGGTTATGATAGAAACGTCTGAGTTTTAAAAGTGACTTTTTTAAAAGTTAAACATACTTCCAGTTTATGTATTTTATATAGATGTATGTAGAATGTAATATTTTCAAGACAATGTCGGATACCATCGCAATAATAATAAAGTATACTAATAAATATCAAAAGTTTTGGCGCCAGATCAATTTCATAAAGCCAGAATCGAGTCTACTTTAAAAGAAGACTTAACTAATTTATTATTTCTAGTCTACAGATTAGAAATATAAATATACAAAGGTTAACTTTCCAATGCAAAATTATAATTATATGTACCCCTCGAACTATAGCCACATGATTAACCACAGAGGCACGTATACCGCGAGTTATTCTCGTCAAACACGCGATATGAGATAAGGAGATAAGGTAAAAATCTCTAAAAATATGATATGGCTGACCCTTAACCGATAATAGGGTGCCTTATTATTTTGTTCAAGCTTGTAACAATATCACATTCCCCCACCTCTTTTGGTCACGGATTCAATTAAATGTTCCATGTGCAAGGGGAGTGGGTGTTAGTTTATAAGAGTTGCGTATATATAGCCCTATAATACCCAATTTAATAAATCGCACGGTCAGCCTAATCGAGATTTGGAAAAGTTTCCCTAGATCATTTCCAACCTATATATATATAAGCGTATAAATTGTTCTGTTGACTATTATGAGGCAAATTAGCTAGGGTCACGCGATCCAAAGGCCACAAAAACATTAAGGGAAACTTGAAGCTAAAAATGGAACAGATTTTAATTTTTTTTTTCGGAATCACATTTTTAGACCCTTTTTTTTTTTTTTGTTTAAATTAATTTCTAAAAAGTTAATATAAATTTGGACCAATCAGCCTTCAACAGCGCTTGTAATGTCCTAACATTCTTTTAATGTAAAGGTATTACGAGCACTGTTGAATGCTGATTGGTCGGAATTTATAATTACTTTTATAGAAAACATGTCTAACTTCAAAAGCTGTTCCATTTTGAGCTCCAATTTTCCCTTAAATACACATTTTTAGGACTTACACACAAATAGGAGTAGTGAATATCTCACCATACCATGGACCCTGACAAGAAACTCAAAGGTATAAGCAAACAAATATATATGAGTCGTATGAAAAGACACCCTAACCCTAAAATTCCACCTTGACCTCTTATAAAGAGTTGAGTATAGATTTTCCTATAAATCCTTCAACCCTGGGCTGAAATTGATTAAGAGAAACGTGATATAAGCTTGTTTATATATAAGAAAGAAAAAAAATCGACCCCCCCCCCCCCCAAAAAAAAAAAAGGCTTAAGACGTATGGCAGCCGACAAAATGAGAAACTTCTCGAATTCAAGACGGAAATCGAAAGAGCTAGGGGGGCCAAAAAAATGTCTCCTTAAAAAAATATACTTGACGTGTACAAGAAGCCCGAGGGTCTGATTACCAAAAAAACGAAATTGATTTAGTTATATATATAGATTTTTAAAGGGATAATGAAGATGAGAGACATATCCGTTACATTTTTTTTTCTTTAAACTAATCAAACGCTTTTCGTTAATTGATAATTAATTAACTACGTTGGGTTTTGAGCCCGCTAAGCCTAATTACATTTTGAAATGGATAAATATGGATAAAAGGGTGTATTCTTAAACAGGGTTCCCGAAAGAGCGGCTGCTTTTTAAAAATAGTTGCCGCTTAATCGAAATAAAATTAAATATGTTTGGATTTTAATTTTAATTATTTAACCCAAGGGTATAAAATTTTGTATATGGATTTTAAATATAACTAAACATCTATAAATATATATATCTATAAATAGACCTTAGAAAAAAATGTGAGAATTTTTTAAGGAAAGTTTTAAAATATTGGAAAACATCCTGACTATTTTAACAGCATTTATAGTAAATAAATAAACATCCACGTTGGTATTTACAAGATGGTTCTTTGTTATAGCAATCTACAATCTTCCGGAAATCAAGTTTTCGCTGCTTTCCGGAGAAAGGGTCAATTCTTTTAGAGACTAAACTTATTTTCTGAACGGGGCCATGGACCAAGAATACAATAGAGGAATTCACATTGTCCTATATACTGAACAAGTATTCGCTATCTCTACATTCTGTGACCGTCGCGCCATGTCTTATGTGTCCTACAGCAAACTAAATTATGGCCAGGCAATTTAATTTCACCTGTAGACGCAGGATTTTATTACTTTAAAATAATCTAGAGAATGTTTTCTTTCTAATGGTGCTATCGGTTTATGCCTTGGTGAAAGTAGAGAAATGGTACGGCCATTTTAAGATAGGGGTCAAAATTAGATTTTTGCTCGATTTCTATCAGTGATGGAATAACCTTTAACGAGTGGCTCATGTCAATTTTATTATTCTAAATTAATCTAGAGAATGTCTTCTTTCTAATGGTGTTGTCGGTTTTTGATTAGCTTGTAGCAGAGAAAAGTTACGTCCATTTTAAGATAGGGGTCAAAATTGGATACATTGAATAGTGGTATCATGGGTTCACGCGACTCGTTAAAACAATCAATATGAAATGTCTTCCTTTATTGGCAGATTTTGGATTTAAACTCACCATCACGGTTATACTATAACCTTCGAACTTAAAAAGCGCAACAATTTCTTACCTTTGAGAACGTGTACCATGATGCTAGTAGCGGCGGCATTGGAAGGGCAGCAAGTGTAATTGCCGGAGTCTTGGGGCTGAGCGTTAACCAAGAAGAGGCGACTGATGGCTGAATCGCCACCGGCCTTGCGGATACTGATGTCCCCTTTTTCGGGGTCAAAGTTGATCATTCGGTCCCCGTGGTACCAAAACACGAAGGCTGGAGGCTCGGGACTGTGCTCGATTATGCACGTCAGATTTAGAGCGCTGCCGCCCTCCACGTAGTAATCCGGACCGCCCAAAATCTTTGCTTTTGGTTCTGAAATTAAAAAAAACATTTCATGCTTTAGGAAGAAAGCGAGAAATTGATCGAAAACGACAAGTTTTTCACGAGTTTCAAATGGAAGAATCGTTAAAAACGACTCAAAACAACAGTAAAAATTTATATTTTACAGTCGCCATCTTCAAAATAGCCAATCGACCATAGGGATGACGTAGTATTGTGGGAAAATTTTATTTAAAAATTGTGATTGTAAATTATTAATTTTTTCTGTTAAGGAAATACCTTTTTTTCTATTACATGTGTGAATAAATATTTTCAAATCGTTTTCAACGATCTTTCCGAAAATGCTACTCAATTTCCATTTGGAGTTCATGAAAAATACGTAACAGCCTAACTTTAAATTAAATTATAATGGGAAACTTTTGATAATTTTAAGGTTTTTCTATGAATTTTAAAACTAATATAATCGATTAAAAATTTAACACGTTTATAGGGATGATTTCCCCTTTAAAATAGATAAAACCCGGAAGTCAATATTAATAAAACTAGATACAGTAAAGAGAAGGTTAGACAGATGCTACAAGTCAAGCGTTAACGATTCAAGTACTCAAAACTGAATAATTTTTGCGTTATGCTCATTAGCGTATATACACTTTCATGATATTTCCAGAGTATTCACCCGGAAAAACTGGGACATTAAGAACTTTCAGTTTATAGAGCTAAAAAAATGAAAAAGGAAAAATGCTGACTAAGAATTAACCTCTCTACTAATATTTTACTATTTGTAAATAATATGGGTCAAAACTAAAAATAAATGACTCCTCTAAAGCCTTAAATATATATTTTCCATATAATTTGTTTAACTCAGTAACTAGGTATATTGAAAATGATATAATTAACATTACAAATATGATTTATTTATTGGTAAAATTCAAGTTAATATGATCTTAAATATTAAAATTTAAATCTACATTAAAATATCGATACCATCAAACTCTTTGATATAAATTATAATAATCTATAAATTAAACTTATAAATTGGGAGAAAAAACATTAACTAATTTGGATTATATTATGTTATTTAAAATTAAATCGTAATTATAATGTATTTAGAAAAATACTAAAATCAATAACCCCTATATATCATCTTCACCCTCGACACCAAAGTTCTGAGGAAGAAACACTTCTACAGGCGCTTATAGGAATAACATGTGAATCAAAGCCCCTGAATGGTAGCTTTTTCTATAGAGCGAGATAGAACATTTCTAGTCAGTTTTTGACCAGATTATCGTTTGTCCTGTGTCGAAATCAGTCCAAATAATATGATTTAATTGAATAGACGACATTGTATTGAAGCGAAAAATTAATAAAATTGAATCTTTAGATTGATATTTTTGATAAAATCCTATTTTCAACTTCAAGAAACCTTTCTCTAATCTATTAGTTTCGAAATGTCACTGAAAAGTCGAGATCATATTGGGAATAATGAGTCTTATTTTTATTCGCGATCAGTGTTTTAAACTAACTATACTTTAGGCGGATTAACATATAACATTAAATCTAACGGCGGATATAAAATAGTTCCACAAACTGAATCCAAACACGAGTATAGTTGTTAAGACACAATACTATTTGAACCCTCATCAAATATATACCTAATACATTTGTAAAAAATCAAAAAAAAATCAACCTTAAAAGCCGTTACTTGCTTCGAAGTTAAAGGAATCAATGAAATAAAAAAAAATCAAATTTGCAATGCAAATTTCAACGCGAAGCCCGGACCATACTGATAAAAAAAACCTCTAGTCAATTTTAGAGTGTTATTTCCATCGGGTTTTGATTATTTTTTCTTTGAAAGCATAAGAGATTTTTTTTCCTTCTACTATTCTGGATTTAAAGTTGTTTTTTTATTTTATTCTCGAATTCATCCTACTTTCGTTTTGTTAAGCCTCGGTCCTTAAGGGCCAATGCCATCTGTTTTTATCCCTAAATTGAAATATATATACGAAAGTTCTTTGTTTTTCCTTAGTTACGAATGCAAGCTGCCGGCTCTCATTACAATTTTACACCAAAAATGTGGGAAATTGTATAATTAAACCCACCTATAATACCCACCCATCTTATATAATATAGATGTAATATAATCCAGCTTCGGGTTTTGTCAAATTTAACCTATTTTTTATTTTTTTATTTAGGCTTTTTGTGTTCGCTACGAATAAAATATTCAAAAACATTATGTGATCGTTTCTTTATAATTGCGTAAAGATTTATATGTAGCATTGCTAATAAAGATGTTAATTAGGATTTTTAACGAATCTATAGGAGCGCATCCATTAATGCAGAAAAACACGTCTGCTTAGAAAAACCTCTAGAGCTATGTACCAAAAATTATGGCTTATGTCCCCATTACCTCTGAGATTCAAATAACTTTTTGAACACTAAAGCTAGGGTCACACTATCATTTCTTAATCGATTTGAAATGGTAAAATCAAACTGATATTCAATTCTAAGTGTCATTTGTTCACGCAAATCAATTTATCGTAGCTTCATCTATCTGTTGTTGAAACCGAATCGGTATGAAACTGGTTCCCGAAGCAGTTTCTAGAAATCGAATGATATCGATTCGAGAAAAGACGGTTTCCCGATCACGCGACTCTATCGAAACGTTTTGCAACGGGTTAAATCAGAAGCCGATGAAACCCTCCTTTGAAGTCTATTACTCCCGGGTCTTGTCTACCCCTCTCTGTATGGGTTATTCTCAAAAGGCGCGATTCGTACGCCTCCTAACGGTAGATGTTTTCGGAGCGGGAGCTCGTCGAGCGAATATCTCTAGCAGCCTTGGAGTTCGTCCAAAAAACGTCGTCGTGTGTGGAGAGAAAGAATTTCCAATTTTCCGTAGACAGGGGGGGATGAAGTAGGACCCCTTCTAACTCGTAAAATTGGAAATTTTACCCATACAGAGAGGAGCGCTATATGGAACATTGGAGTAGTAGACTTCAAAGGAGGGTTTCATCGGCTTCTGGTTAAATCGATTCCAAGGCCAAGTGGCTTAATTCCACTTAAAACTAAAACTGATGATTTATCAGTTTTTCGAGATTTATCGAAAATATCGAACCATTTGTTTAAAGCGAGTTCACTCGGAAAATTTGTTATATTTAAAGTGTTTCTATCAATTCAAAACGCGATTAATTAAGGTAAATAATTTATATATTTTTACGTACCTAAAACCCTTAGGTAGACGTGATGAACGATTACTGGATTAGTATTGACTTGGCACTCGTAGTAACCTTCGTCTTTCTTCTGGGTATATTTGATTTGTAGGGCCCAGTCTTTGGAATGTTGAAGGTGAACCGGCGTGAAATTCTCTTCACTGGTATAAGTCACTAATTTCACCGTTAATAGGTGAAAGTCTCTCAATCGAACCCAAGATACCTGTAAAGATCCCTTCGTAACATTTATTTCCCAGTAAATCGTCATTCTCCCATCCAACCAACCAACTGAAATTCGGGAGTATTCTCTAATTAAATAATATCGTTTTAATTACCGTGGGATCTTCGATTCCTTCGACCAAACATCGTAGATAAACCGTTTGGCCAACCTGCGTAGTTACGTTTCTTTTGGTCAATGGTTCTATGTCTCCTAACGTCCGGCTCCTACTGGACAATATAAAAGCTGGGGGTGGAAGTTTCTGATTCGTGGCAGTGTTGGCGACGCCGAGGCGCTGAGTTCTGTCGTGTCTGACCGCCGTGCCAGGAGTGTGAACGTGACGAGGTGGTTGATATAAAACTTCCAACCAAACGCCTGCGAAATACACAAACAAAAAAAAAGAGAAAAATTTAGTTTTAAACATTAAAAATTGGCACATTCATCAAACAACAGTTATACATACAGGTCATGCATCTATTATGTCCTAGGTTTAAGATTTGATCGAGCAGACGACTCTAAAATATAATTCACTATCTTATAATTGTAACTACACTAAAATCGACAATATCCCAAAATGGAGGACATGATCCCAATGATGAAGTAAGGATTAAGCTAATTGGGACAAGCATACGAAACTAAACACCATTATTTCTTAATCATATTACTTATAAGACGAGTTGTAATTAAATTTTAAAGCGAAAATATTATTAATTACAGCTAAATAGATCTCATAGCGTTATATTTATGCTTAAGATGGAGTATGGATTAATGAATGGATGTAAAAACTGACTACATAAATTTCGTTGCAATTTTAACTTTAACGATGATGATTTTCATATATTTTCAAAACTTATAATTAAATAAAAAATCTCAGTATCTCATTTAATAAGAGAAATACTTATATAAACTTAAGCCTTTGTCTCGGATTAAAACACTTACGATTAAGGAATAAGGACATGTACGAAAGGGTGCCCGGGTTCTTACGCGAATGGGGCAGAGAAAAATAGCTCATTAACTTAATGACTTAAACTAACGACCAAATTAAAAGAGGGAGGGGGATAAAAAGGGTGGTGGGCTAAAACAGCTATCAGAGATTGCGGCTAAATTGTACAATCAGTTCGAAAAGCAGCGCGTGCAATGTTATGTTCTTCCCTATTTCCATCGGAAATTAAAGAGATAGTATCACGTGGGATGCCACAAAATTCAGGTAGTCGTAAACGGATCGACTTTTATGCATCTAGGACTATTAACAATGGACATAAATAAAGATGATTTTTAATTTTCACTCGTATGCACCCAAAATTGGTCTTCTCTCTCTTAGATCTTCAATACAATAAAGGGGAAACTGCCAAGATCGCGGGTGTTGGCTGATTTCCCTTCTATAAATGACGAAACAAAGTCCAATTATCGATTTACAACTCTACTCCACACAGGACCGGTTGGCAGAGGGGACACAGACGCTAGCCAAATGGGGGCGCCCAAGAAATCTGGTGATACCCAAATACGAGCGATTATTTTACTAAAATTTGGAAAAACTTATATATTCAATTTGAAATGATTTCTGGGCGCGAAGCTATTGAGAGAACGCGATTAATTAAAGTCTTTTCCCCGAGTGAAGGCGTATAATTTTTGCCCCCGGGCGCTAAGACACTTAATTCGGCTTGCCCTGACTCCACAAAATGAAAATGTTTTCTTAAACATTCAAATTTTAATTATATCGTGACACTATCTATTTAAGGAAGTTTGTAAGTTTGTAGCTTCAAAGGTATTGAAAATTCCAAATGATTCGACGTATAGCCTTACTCGAACGGTACTTAACTCTTAAATACACCCTTAGTTCAAAACAAACGTATCTAAATACGTTTCTTAATAAGAAAGATAAACGGTATTGGCCTTAAATATTTTTAAAGTTAATTTTCATCTTCTCATTAAAGCCGAAACGTTTAAGTTAAGATTATTTTCTCTAATCTTGGTGATTCGATATAAATTAAAATGAATTAAATATTAAGTTAATTACCTCGCTGGCTCGTTCAGTATTTAAGAAGGGTTGTGTATAATATAAATTAACAGATTCCCCATGAGAAACTAGTTTGAAATTTATTTAATTATAGAAAGTTTCAAACTATTAAATTAAGTAAATTAGATAGACAAACATTTATGGCTTTTTGTCGGCGCTCTCAAAAGTAATTAGTAGTTTTGAAAATTACCATAATTTAATTTAAAGTAATTCTAGTTTATTTTTAAATTTATAAAACAATTTTTAATTTTAAAAGTTGAAACATTATTCGTCCTCCCTTTATAAATATCTAAAACTACACCCAAGATAATATTACTTTCTATAGATAAAGGGTTGGTAGATAAAACCTAAGAAAAATAAAAAAAAAAAAACATATAGTCCATACCATAGTTACATGAAAAAAGATCTAAGTGGTGGCCCTTTTCACTATAAAATACAATCTTCCGTGACAAGAGACCATTTATAGAAAAACGCTTTGCTAAGAAGAAATTCCTTCGCGGAATTTTTCCTTAAGAAAATATTCGGGCAAGTTTTAGACCATTTCGTTTCAAAGTAAGAGCAAGACCTTGCATTCTAGCGACCAATATGGAAGAAGTAATACTATTAAAGGTTAGTCACGAGATAGCTCGGTTATTTCAGCGAAAGAATCCTTAACGAGACGAAGGCTCGAAGAGCAATTGAAGAAATAGCGAGTAATTTTATTTAATAAGAGTATATGAGAATTCTCCTATCTTTTTTTTTTTGTTTCAAACATTTTTCTCCACTCTTTTTCTTGAAGATAAAATTGGTTTGAATTTATACTATACGCGAGTAATTCTATATATATATATACTTTATGTAATTTTATTTTTTTCACTAGGGACACATTCTCATTAGGGAATTCTTTTAGCCAACCAATTCTTTTTTTCCCTTCAGTTCCAAATCAACGAAAGTAAGATTTAATTAAATATAAGATACTCCACTTAACATAGAAGAAGATTTTTTTCCTTCCCAAGCAAAACTACATTCATTATTTATACGAGGATTGAAATTATGTATTAATTTTAATATTCTCTTTAAGGTCCGTTTTCACTGGCGCGGATACGTTTTGCAGTTTGCTTTGGGTTCGAGATTTGTCACGCAAACCGATTTTTGTGGTCAGCTTTCTTGTAGATCTTTACTACTACTTTTATACTACTTGATCTTTCTGGCTACGTTGTAAAATCGTTAGAGTTAAAATTGATCAAATTATATAAAATAAAAAGTCGAAAATAATTTCAGCTTTTAACAATTAAATTTGTCTCTTTTTAGGTCAGCTCCTCCTTCGCCTGTACAGGAGACGGAGGAGCTGATCTAGGTTGGCCATGGCGTAATCAACCACATTTCAGACGAAAAATAGAACCAGAAAATAAGTGTATTTCTTTATCACTTCCGTTTCGCCAAAAACACCGTCGCCGATTCGGGGATTCGAGCCAATGAAAAAAGACCTTAACTTAAGAAAGGTTAAATGTGAATTCGCTCCTAAAAGATATATGTCGAATTACTGCATCCACTTTTATACAAATTAAATTAAATACAGACTCAAATAACGTGATTATTTTAAAAGTTGAATGCAGACCATTATCAAGTAATTATTTATTACGATTCCTTGATGTATCTTAATCGGAAAATAGGCTTAACAATATACATATGGAGTTTGGTATATCACTGTTAAAGGAAAGGTGAAGAGGATAATGAAGTCACTTTCTATTGATTAGCAACTAAATATATTCGGGGAACATCTCTGAATTCCGCCAAAAATTGAAGAGATTCAGATTTTGGAATCGCCGATTAATAGACTCTACACTGTACCTTTGGCTTCATAAAATATCAGTGACACTCGCTGTTGAACGCGCGATTATGCCACCAAAAACCCAGGAACTTTACACGACTGTAGACGTTAATGCAGAAGTAGATGAAACCCTCCTTTGAAGTTTACTACTCTAATGTTCGATATAGCGCTCCTCTCTGTATGGGTAAAATTCCCAATTTTACGAGATCGGAGGGGTCCTACTTCATACCCCCTGTCTACGGAAAATTGGAAATTCTCTCTCCACAAACGACGACGTTTTTTTGACGAACTCCAAGGCTGCTAGAGATATTCGCTCGACGAACTCCCGCTGCGAAAATATCAACCGTTAGGAGGCGTACGAATCGCGCTTTTTGAAACTAACCCATACAGAGAGGGGTAGACAAGACCCGAGAGTAATAGACTTCAAAGGAGGGTTTCATCGGCTTCTGGTTAATGCCAAACAATATTTTCTCAAATAGATCTTATAACCATTCTTCATAAACTTATTACTTATTATTATTGAATACGTCTGACCATAAGAATCATAACTGTCCCGTTTCGTTGCGTTTATCAGTTACAGATAATTAAGTTTTGCAAGAACTACTTGATCCCTTCGTGGTTTAATATTACGTATTAATTCGCCAACTGTCTTCGTTAGTTTGAAAACTACTATTCGATAACATACAGTACAAAACAAATCTGCTATAGGGAAAGAGTTTCTAGACCAAGAAAAAATTCACCAAAAAAAATGCTATCTTCCTTCGTATATAAGCTTAGAAGAAATAAAAAACTGAAGAAAACAGATTTATCCGTGAATAACGAACCATTCTAAGATTGCAAATCTCGCTATCGTTTATAGTATAATTCGTGATCAGTATGCAGTCTAAGAAAGACGCAAAAAATTGGGATAAAAACGAGGTAAAACTATAACAAAAGATATATATAGCCGCGCTTGGAACATTTTATTGGGATTTTTGCTCTTCTGGTTTGTTCGATACATTTGAGCCAATGAAAGTTTGATGGCGGAAGGGTGAAAATGTCTCAAAAACCTATCCCTTCTCTATCTCCGCACCAATTATCTCTAATAAGTTAGACAATTCATTCGATATATTACACCCAATAAAATGATATTATAGTTCGAAAAAACTAAAATACAGTTTAAGTTCTTAAGCTTAGGAAACCAACCCTCTTCGGCTTAGTATTCGTTACTTCAATAAGTGTCGACATACTGTATAGAGGATAGAAAATATACACTATCTTAGAACCAATAGAGGGAAGTAGGGGATAAGGAAATTGAGGATTATGGTACAGATCGTGTCTACTTTAAACTCTATTGCTTCAAAATTAATGAACGGATTACACAGAGAAGAGAGTGATGAATACCGAAGACCCAGATTCTGGGGAGCAAGCTTAAATTGCTGCCGGCCAGTGGCGTCGACAGAAGGGTCTGATTTATTGTCAAAGAAACCCAAGAATGGAGCTCGCCTAGCCGGCAAGTAAAAGAAAATAAAAAAATAACTAACCCCAGCTAAAGGCAGAGTCTAGAGAGAAAGAGAGAGAGAGAGAATCGGGCAAAATTTCTGTCCCATTTTTCTTTTGTCATATTGGGACCAAGGCTTAACACCCTTCTCACAAGAGTTTCGGTATTTCGCCAGCTCCGAGCGTATCTTCCTTATATCGAAGCGTGTACCAGGATCATAGGGAGGGTTACTCAATAAAAGCTGGGAAGATGGGGAGCGAGAGAGAGAGAGGTGATAACTAGCATCCGTGAAATCAAAGCTGAACTGATGAAGGCATGGGTAGATAACGGTTAGGGTCATAAGTTGGGGTATATATGAATCTGTCGTCTGCTTTTCGAAACCAAAATATTCAACATCATCACTTTGGGTCGCGTGGCTATTATATATACACTATAGTTCACTGAATTTGACAGTTATTTGATTGGATTCGAACTCTTCTAAACTCTAGAGTTTAGCTTTGGTAATAGAGTTCTAAAATTACTGTAATTTGGAAAAATCTACAATAAATCTCATCAAAAATCTTTCGAAATTCACAAAACTGATTTCTATTTAAATTTTTGCTATTTTAAATGCGAAATTCCTCTTTAAAATGATTCAAAAATCTTATTTCTGACTAAGCCTGACATGAAAAATTACACCAACTTGCCCCTTAACGACGCCAAACTCGAAACATGTAATTTTATAAATATTTCAGTGTAAATAAATTAGTTGTTGAACATTTCTCTTGAACTTTAACCAATCTAAGACACCAACAACTTTTACATAGGCGTTTAAGCCCCCTTATCGAAATTAAATACGGTTTCAATTTACCATTTAATATTTTGTAATGCATACATTAAAATTTAGATATTATCTAACAGAACACAATCTACATACCAATTTAAGATGTAATTTAAGTAGATAATAAATTATACATAATTAGGCAGAATATTCAATGTTTCGATCCTCGTAAATTTGCATTTAATTCAATTAAACGATGAAGACGAAGTCTTTTAAATAATAAATCAAATAGAAATTAAACTTTAAAACTTGTATTCGCTAATTCTTCTGAGATTTTCTTTGTTACTTTCAATAAAATATTTATAATCCCGAATATGACGTCAATTTCTTACTTACAGTACGAAGAGATTTTATCAGAATTTTAGCAACCCACTTCAAAATATTGATTTAATATAGATTATACGCGTATCATTTTGCATGTTTCCATATTATTATTAAAAATAATAAATTATTTTTGAAAAGGTTACTCAAATTCATGAAAAAAACTAGTGGCAACCTCACTAATTCAATATAAATCATTTATTTTTAAAAGATTCCAGTGAAGAGTTGAGATAAAAACTTTCCAACGAGCTTTCTACAGACGTTAAATATTAATTCCTATGGCCCCTGGATATTAGCTTTGTCGTACACACGGAAGTACATATGTTGAAACATTTCTACAGGCGTTTTAGGTCAATTTCATTAAATTCAACGGCGCTTGGATGACAACTTTTCCCTACACTCTAAAATAAAAAAGTTCATGCGCTTTTGTAAGCCTTTAAAAGCTTCTCCTTGGAAATTCTAATTTTTCATCATTTAACTGTCAATTAACGAGAAGCCTTTGTAGAATACGTGTCTACTTCTACAAATATCAAAATAATCAAAGGCCAGTACGTATAAGTAACTTTCTAAAAATAATATCTCAAAATAAAACATAAAATAAAATAAAAAAATACTTTTAAAAAAGCCTAGACGCAAATATTTTTCGGAATAGTCCAATTTCACGACCGAAAGGAAACGATAAAACGATTTTTTTCAAACGGGCCTTCCCCCAAAAAAAGAACAATTCCAAAAAAGTTTAAAAAATTCGAATCAGTTTGAAATTCGAGTATGAACAAACCTAAACTTCACTCGATAACAAATTAACCAAAATCATATGAAAATATATAGAAACCACGCGTAGTACCCTTGTAAAATTTTGAACTGAATAAGACCATAGAAATTTGGGTATAAGAAACGTAAAAATTTTGGACAAGAAAAACTGCTAGCATCTTTTTCTTTTAGAGTTCTCGACTCCCTTTCTACATGGGCCCATTTTCGGCCAGGGAGACGTTTGAGGGGGGGGGGAGAGAAAGAAAGGGGAAATTAAATTCTACACTAGTAGTCAGACATTGGGACCGTTTTCTGACAAATGGCGGATTCGCCCGATTGAACTTTAGGGTCGCCCTTAACTGGGAGAGGAATGGAAAAATTCGACTAGGCTTAGCTAGCCCGCCTTCGTCACAGGCTATACGATATATATATATATATATATATATATAAGATACAAAACGAATACGCGTATAGCCTTATAGAACTGTGCATTGGAAAACGGGGAAACAGTGCACGCTATACCTCCTACCCGAACGCTGCAGTCTTCACACCCTATTAATTCCATTCCTACTGAAAAAGATACGATTCGTTTTACACTACACTGACATTTCACGCTGTCCACGTACATTCTGATCTATAACTTAAGTCAGTCGTACTTGGATATGGAAGAGAAATTTACGATATTAAAGGGGCTGAGAACATTTACGATTGCCTTTAAAGGGAAAATGAAGATGAAGAAATTGTAATTCTTTTGAGATTAGGATTGGGAAAACGACTATTAAAACATCTTTATCTACAGCTTAGCAAAGACACTTTGTGGTGAGTTTCGGGTATTCAGATATTTTATCCATGTTCTCACTAGCATGAAATCGGAGTTAGGCTTAGCAGGCTCAAATAGAAACTTTGTTAAATTAAGAAAGAACGCAAACCTGACAAACGTGATTTTTCTAATCATTGTGTATCGTTTAAGCCTAATCCACTAGTTAAAAAGATTTATAATAAAATGATAAGCTATAGAAATAAATTCAATGCTTATATTTGTAAATAAAGTGAGGATGAAACAAATCTTAAAAAAGTAGATACGCAGTCTGATTCGTCAAAATTGATCTCGCGAATTTTTTATCTCTTTAATTAGCTACAAATTAACAAACCTTTAATGAATTTTAATAATTATTTTAAACGATCATAATCGATTAAAAATTATACCAAACTCGTCTTCATTATCCCTTTAAAGTATAGTTTCGAATATGCAAAGAAATTTCTTCTTTGCAAATATAGAATTCAAAACTGCGCGTCGTGTCCCGACGAAGTTTAATATTGCGTAGGTTTTAACTACATTACAACACAGTTCGCGAATAAATATTTATTCGAGAGTGTTCGAATGGAAAAATTGTTAATAGGTTCGAAGGCTGAAAAGGGAAAGGTTTCTTCGAGTTCAAAAACGGCGCGCTAAGTTAATAGGGGTAGGATGAACGTGGATTTCAAGAAAATATGAATTCTCTGAGTGAATATAACCCCTTTTCCCTATCCAATACTGTTAAATCATTTATAAAGGTTCACGAGCCGGAACGCCAGGGCTTTGAAGGTTGCCACGTACGACTCCAAGCCCATCTCAACCTTTTCAGAGAAATATAAAGATTTATAAAGAATAGTAATGAATATTCGAAGAAGGATTCGAACATAGGATATTTATGAGAATGAATAATTTCTAAGCCTATAACCAAACCGATGGGTTTTGATGTTTAATTTATATATATATATTTAAGCTTAGTCAACCTTATTTCGTGTTTCAAAAGCTTTACTCGCGTCCCTCGAGTTGTTTGAAGTTTCGAAGTTGTTTAGGGAAAAAGATAATTAAAAATTAATAATTAAACAAAAAAAATTCAAAAACTCTTTCGTTAGAATATTTATATTTTAAAATTTTTATAATTTTATATTTGAGTTAGGCTTAGTAAAATCTGTAGTTCTAAAATTACGGTGAACTACCGGTATTCGCGTAAATATTTGAAGATTTTCTTTTCCACATCCTTTAACATTCTCATTTCTGACTAAACTAAACCTAGACTTGTGATAAATGAAAGGTTTTACATGATATCACAAGCAGATGAAACCCTCCTTTGAAGTCTACTACTCCAATGTTCCATATAGCGCTCCTCTCTGTATGGGTAAAATTCCCAATTTTACGAGTTAGAAGGGGTCCTACTTTATCCCCCCTGTCTACGGAAAATTGGAAATTCTCTCTCTCCACAAACGACGACGTTTTTTGGACGAACTCCAAGGCTGCTAGAGATATTCGCTCGACGAGCTCCCGCTCCGAAAACATCTACCGTTAGGAGGCGTACGAATC
Source organism: Odiellus spinosus (assembly GCA_963920705.1). Lineage (NCBI taxonomy): Eukaryota > Metazoa > Arthropoda > Arachnida > Opiliones > Phalangiidae > Odiellus > Odiellus spinosus. Next base: position 18,769,011 of record OY987229.1, on the reverse strand, counting down.
GCGCCTTTTGAGAATAACCCATACGGAGAGGGGTAGACAAGACCCGAGAGTAATAGACTTCAAAGGAGGGTTTCATCGGCTTCTGATGATATTATTGACCATTTGACTTTGCGTGCGTTGGCTTTGAGGCTATCTCTTTAACCACACAAAAAAACGTATAGCTTCATAGCACTGTTAAAGGCAAACCTCTACTAATTGGCCCGATTTTATCATTTCACTTAAATCCAAAGCTGAATAAACTTTAGAAATTATAAAAGACCGAGTCCCAATATTACATCGTGATTAAATTGGCATTAAAAGTCATTATATCCTCATAACAAAACCAAATATAATTAATTCCAATATACGCTTCGTATTCTGCGTGATTACATTTTAATCCTTATTAATTCTTAATTAGGTTTTACGTTGATTAAACTCATCAAAGGATTGATTTTAATTTAAATACAGAATAACATCTAAAAACAAAAACACATCCATAAACGTCAGCCAATCACGATTGCTACAAACATCAAACGCTTTTCAACGCAAAACAATGTATAATCCATTATATTCGGCCGAAAGCTTTCAAAAATTTCGGCCCCGAAAAATCATCACGCGCCATTGTTATGATCAAAAATTAAGATAAACGAGTTTTGAAAATGGGAGCTTGTTATAAATATTTATACCTACACCGTACGCCAGTTGAATTACAATACTATTCGAAACTATGGCGGAGTTATACGTAATATTAAACATCATAGGGAATAAAATAGTTTGGACAAGACTTCTTAGCCAAAGTTACGGAACCGGACCAAGGCTTAGGTACCGTTGCCAGCAACACCGAATTTTTGATTTTTATCGGATTATCGATGGAATTTTATCAGCCCCTAGTCCACATTCATATATACCCCAACTTGTACGACTGTTCAACCAGAGTTTGCATCGCGTACCAAGCAAATCTTCCTTACTATACCATAAGAATCAAAATCATTAATTCTTGATATAAAGGCGGAGAAACTTTTATTAAAACTCATTGAAATCTAGACATAATTTTTACTACGAGTTATCGATTCGCGTAAAATTCCGAAAACAAATTCAAAAGCTAGCTCCATGTTTCCCTTTAAACGTATAAATGCCAGTGTTGGCTCGTAGAAAACTTGGTACGTGCTGAAATGATTATATGATATTTCCGTTCCTTAGAGGAAAATTTTAATCGACTTTATTTAGTTAATGAATTCATTATGGGGAAGGAGAAATATCAAGGTATATAAAGGATAGGTTTTTGGCATAATATTCACTAGTTCTTAATGCGTAAGGAACCATGGAAGATATTCTAATTGAATCAACGATAATATTTAGACCCCAAGCTTAAACAATATACTATAATCTTATAAAGGTAATTCTTATCTTGTTTAAGATCTATAAACAATAACGACTTGTTTACGTATTTTCAATCTTGTTTAACGATTCGATAAAGTTTTGTTTCAAATTAATGTACCGGTAGATATTTAAATTAAATCAATAAAAATGAAATTAAATTTTTAGTTTCATATTGAAAATTTGAAATCTCTTGGTTGATTAAGCGTTCTTAAGAATACATCCATATATATCTCTCTAATTAGATCTTATCAGACCTTTTTACCGAAAATTCTAACTCTAATTAAATAAGGTTATGTAGGAAATGTTGACCACAACATAAACTACAAGCCTTAAATCTTAATTAGCTTAAGAAATAATAAATACAAACATATATGATAAAACAAACTTCGTGAGTCACGGATTCACAACCGGGGGACCCTTCTGGCAACGTGTCAATATTTGTAAGAAGGAAAACGCTTTATTTTTAGGCCCAGATCATACCATGGTATTAAGGCTAGGACAGCTTAGAATATATTAGTTTTGCAAAGGATATTTGCCTCCACTTCGCCTATAATGTGGTCTAATCTCAACAATAACAGAAGAAGAAAAAACTAAGGGATGAGAAGAAAATAAGAAAAATTCCTTGTTTTCGCGAGGGCGTGAACTCAAAAGCTGCAGCGACCCCTTAAGGCAGAGCTAAAGGTTATTTTTAAGTCGTATAGTACACAAAAAACAAGATGGTGTATTTACATCCCTTAATAACTGCTGTTACACCCCCTTAATACAAAAACTTTTGATATTTTAATCTCAGCTACAAATGGACCAATAAAATATTTAAAGGAGGACAGACAACTGATTTGGTTTAAATGAATTGAGTTAATTGCAACTAAAAATGAACAGATATTAGTTTTATAAAATCCAAACCTTTTACAAATAACTCTTAGAATGTATTAGGTACCTTTTTATAAGCTAATAATGTTTTCATTTCATTATAATTAATGTCCTGCCGCTATAGATTTCAGAAGAAAAAATACTCTAAGGTATGAGAGTGGTTCTCTGATCTCTATTTGTATCACAATTACGTCAAGAACGAAATGAAACCCCTAAGAACCTTCAGATATATCTTTAGTCACTGGCATCATCCTTAGATACTTTATTGCAAAAGGGAGTCTGCTCAGCACGGCCAACTTGGATGGACTAAGTAGCTGATCTAAGATGGCCGTGGTGAGGAGGAGCCAATTAAAAAAATAAGACACCATTTTATGATAAAATAGCGCAGGACGTAGTCTCTTTCAAGGTTCTAGGGCCTTAAAATTCGTCCTAGGTTACGTTGAAAATAGTATATTTAACTATATATACGGAAGTGGGACTAAAAAAACGAAAAGCAAAAATCTACGTGTTGGAAGATCTAGGTTTCACGTAGGAACACTTCAAAACTATTTTCCCCGTCGGCCGTCGCATTTTATTTTTAGTGTATCGGGATGAGAGAGGGGCAACCTTACGGGAAGACACGTAAAGCTGTAAAGCAGTTAGGCCTAGCGAAATAATATAAAACTCCCCCGAAGAACAATCCCCGAGAATAAGTTAGAAACGATCTAAGAGTAAATCGTGTGTACAAAGTTACTGCTTATATACTTTTAGCTCAACTAAAACTTTATCTTGACTTCTCACCTATCCCGTGAGGCGAGGAACCTTAAAGGCGCGGTAACATAATGTTTAAGTTAAACAATCTTTAATAAAATTAGAAACACGATTCATTTTGTTAATTAACGAGGACAAATTTAAATATTTTATAACTTAATTACGATGGTTTTCGAAATTAGTTTCAGGGAAAAAAAAAACAATTTCCCTTTTGACGTTTGTTTAACGCGTGGGAAACAGTGTTTAACCAATGAGAAACGTTCTTCCGGAAGTGATATTCAAGGTTAATCTTTTGGAAAGTATAAAGTTACTGCAACGTCATACTCTTCAATATCTTACGACCATATTGGGTCATTTTTCTTATCCCTTTAATTTGTAATTTCACTTTCTCTTTTAAAAGCTATTTTGAGTCTCTTTTGTGTATATTTTCTCGGTATAAGTTTAAATTAAAAAAAAGTTTACGTATATACTCCACTAGTTCGCTCTTTGCTATTTTTCTCTCTGCCAACTGTTTCTTAAACAAGGTTCAAAGACCTTTTATGATGTAACAAAGAAAGGTACTTTTGAGTGAAGGTCCCTGAACGAGTGTTCGAGTTATAATGGATGCCTATAAGAGGGTGTCATGAAAGATAGCTCAGTGCTTAAAAAAAGAACAAATATTATGTTCCAGCAACAAAAAAAAAAAAAAAAAAAAAAAAAAAACACCGGAAGAGGTTCGCGCGTTCATTTCCGGTAAAGAGATAGCCATATTTAAGATCGATTCATATATATTGCGCATCATTGAACAAAAACACCCTTCCAGATTCCCACATCGTTAAACCATGGATGAACAAAAGATTTTCTTGGCCTATTGTGTAATTAAATAATTGTCATAATTTGTAAATTGAATAAGTATCGATAAGATAAATAAACTGTACCGGTAATTTAAATTTATCGTGAATAAAAACGTCTAATTATTGGATCTTTGTTAAACTACGCGGCTACTTAGAATTCAAGGAACGTTTCCCCCTCCAAATGAAGTTAAGGGGTTTATAGGATATAATTAACTTAACCAGACCACTTTCGCGAGCTCTGGTCTTGTCGAACAATCTGATTATTCCGACAAAATCAAATTTCTACAACCCCAATAATTTTTTTTATCTATCTCTCACTTTCTCTATTATTAAAGGAAAAAGACAACCCTAAATTGATTGGACGGAGACTGTTTAACACTTAAAACTCTCAATGGATTAAGTCTACTTTCAGAGCAAGATAAATATTTATTTGTATAGATTAAAGCAAGGCTGTCACCTTTTTTTTCAAAGGGTTAAATTCATATTATTATTATTAGAAAGTATTAAAAAATATATATATATTTCTAATCTGGGTTGATGCGTTTAAATAAACTTAAAAATTTAAATGTCATTTCCACCTTTCATTCGTTAATTACGTTCTTCAACTTTTAGAATAAATTCCTTCACGATTAATAGACTGTAAACTCTATATTTGCCACGCGTCTATAGCAATGACGTAGTATTGCGGGAAAAAGTTCGAAGATGGCGATTATAAAATATTTGTTTTTAGTGTCGAGGTAATTTTTTCTAGAACATGTTTATATATTTTGAATCGTTTTTAACGATCTATTAGAAAATTTTAAAGATAAGGTATAGATAGTATTGTCAGGTTTCAAGTTTCATAATGTAGAAATTTTATCTTCAAGAAACTTGAACTTTTATTTTTTTCGTCAAATGCAAAATGAAGAGAATTTTTTATTTTCTTTATTAAGAGTTTTCTTTAGGATTGAATGTTTTTTTCTTATACTATTGTAAATTATATAAATCAATATTTAAACTAGCATAGGACTAAAATATGCTTGGAGACGGGTACAAAAAACACGTAGTCAATGTTAGAAAAAAATTACGAAATTCCTGGAGAACCTTAGCTAAAAACCTAATGGATTTCAACAAAAGTGGTTTTCGCACGTATTCAGGGTTTGAAAAGGAAAAAACACATCTCGAATGAAAAAGGCTTAGAATTTGATTTCCATTAGTGAATTTAACAGCAGATATTTTAGTTTGAAAAGGATTTGTATAATTATTTCGAGCCAAGTAGCTTTAAATTTAAATGAAACTAAATATACGATAATGTTAGGAATATAAAAAACATTAGTTTAACTCTGATATTTTAAATATATATATGATAAAATTAAAATGAACGTGTTTTAAGTCTAATTCCACGATAATTTGGTAAGTTTTAAGTCGCTAAGCCTAATTTGTGCCTTTTCTTTTTTCAATCGCTAAGCCTAATTTGTGGCTTTTCTTTTCTCAATCGCTAAGCCTAATTTGTGCATTTTCTTTTTTCAATCGCTAAGCCTAATTTGTGGCTTTTCTTTTCTCAATCGCTAAGCCTAATTTGTACAATTTATTCCAACGATAAATCTACTTCGATACTCTATACCTGTTTATCAAGTCACTGAGCCAACTTTGAATGCTTTAATTACTCAGTCACTAAGCATCCTTTGATTGCTTTACCAAGAAACTAAGCCTAAGATTAAATTAATTTGATTTTCAGAGATGAATGTCGAATAGAAAAACATTCCCACGCCAGAGCCTTAAGTATCTACTGTTAACTTAAGAGTCAAGACTGCACTCAGGGTCGAAACGCGATAAACCAATTACACCCTCCTTTCAATAATATCATTATCGTAAAACCAATAAACTGAATCCCAAATCAATTAAATTATAAAACATGGGAAAGACGTTAAACTAATTTCAGGATAAAATATAAATACGCCAAAAAATTGTAATAAAGCAGAGATACACATACTAAATGGTGATAGGGTTATAGAGCTAGAGGCCAACAGAGACCATGGTGCGTTGAATATAAAAAAAAATTGGAGCGCTGAGAGATTAAGGTTATAAGGAAAAATAAAGAGTGAAGCCTGGTGAAAAAATAAAGGGTGTAGAGTTGGGTCTTAAGAATCTGGGGGCGATTTATCAGTCTCCTGGTGGGAGGGTTTTCCTTCAGATAGTTCTTCCTTAATGTTGCGGAACTAAATTAGCTTAATAGAGCACAAAACACTTCTTTAACACTATCGAGAAAATGTATGGACGGGAAAAAGCTTTCGTCTTTAAATGAATTTTAGTTATTTCACAAATGATTTTCTTTGTAAATAAAGTGAAAATGAAATATAATAAAGTGGAAAACAAGCTTACTCGGTTCGGGTCTTATCAAATTGATCTCGCACCAAGCTCTCGAATTTAATCTTCAGAAATTGGGGCGTTTTTTTAACTATAACGTGACGTCGAATTTCATTATGCACGCCAGCGGTAAATGTCTAAATTATCAAAAAAGATGAAAATGTACCATAATATTTTTTAAATAAATGTATTTTATCACAATTCATACTAGTCAAAAAAGTCATCATCCCTGTCCGAGGGGTCCGACAATCCCAAAAAAAAGCGTACGGGATTTCGTGATTTCGCGATTTCTTCAGAGATTTCGCGATTTCGCCAAAGATTTCGTCAGAGATTTCGCGATTTCGCCAAAGATTTCTTGATTTCGTCGGAGATTTCGCGATTTCGTCAGAGATTTCACGATTTTGTATCAAAGATTTCGCGATTTCGCGAGAAGCGTACGGGATTTCGTGTAAATGTCGGACCCCTCGCCCCTGTCTGCCTCGAGTGACTCGCACTCTTCTCGATATTTTGAGTCGTCAGAGAAAGAGGGACGGAATTTAGGCGGGCCGCGCTTGGTTATATTGTCTTCCCTCAAAACACCCGAATTTCTCCAAAGAATGGCGCTACCGATTTCACTATTTACACCGACTGCGGCCGCTAGAGTGTCTCGATTCTCATTTACCTGACCCTTTACTGATAATATTAAGTTTACTTTTCTCAAGTTTTATATAAATCATATTCCATTTCCCGAACAGTTAATTAACCCAGACTTCCGCTAATTGACAAATTGTTCACGAACGTATACAAAAGTATATAATTAAATTATGACTTTCTCTTAGTTTGTGAATATTAATTAATTTATACCAAAAATTCATACTTATTTTTATAATAAAAGTGATACTTATATATATATAGGTTCATTATAACAAATGGAAGTTTTTAATTATATATATTCAATTAAAACATTTTATTCTAAAGATATGAATATCAGACTATATAGAAAATATTACTCTCCTTAACCGAGTTCGCACTATAATATAGAAATACCAATATTAAGTTCTATTGAAACTTAATTTAGGCATACCTTGTTCAATCTTCAAAATTATTAAAATTTCATCATAAGCTAAATAGTATCACGCTACTTTTAAACTCCCAGCAGACACGCAGGTATAAATATTTACACAACTTAGCCATAATTTTCCGCTCTATTTCCCTTTTGAACTTATAGCTTCCATATGTTAAATCTCCTAGGTTTTACTAAATAATACGAACGAGTCTGAAGTTTAAAACAATTATACGAAGTTGAACTTAATTATAAGGTATTAGCCTTCTGTGCCTTTTTGAAAGGAAAACGCGATACACGCCTTATTTAAAAAGCGCGTTTCTGAATGCGTTTGTCGTGCAATTAATTTAATCTAGTTTCATAAGAGTGGAATAATACTGGGATAATTCGGGGAGAAAGGGGAGGGCGAGCTTTTGACAGAATTAAGTTCTAGGCGCGGGCAGAAGTTAAACCTCAGCTTTCGTGTTCTATTTCTAACGCTCTTGGGAATGTAATATACAGGGTGCCCCAACGCTCAATCCCATATATTATTTCGAATGCGCCTGTAAAAGTGTAACAGCCGAACATCGCTGTTCAGAGCCTTCGTAGTTCCTAAGACACCTTTTATCCGAATGTTTATAATTAATTTTTCCGACTGATTAATTTAAATTGGCAGCTACAAACGTATCACAATTCCTTTGATAAACGTTCGTATTAAATAATTATTTTAAGTATTCAAGTTTTGGAAGACATATCACGAATTTACAGCGCAATATACTCTTAATCTGATATATTTTAGAAATGATCAAATAATAAAAATATTCCATTCCCTAACTTTTTGAAAGCTGGGCTAAATTGCATTTCTAATTCTACTCTGAAATAATTTGGACAATTTTTCATTTATCCGATTTTTCTACGTGAAACTTGGCCTATTTATTCCATTTCCCTAACTTATCTCTATGAAAATTGGCCTATTTTTCCACACTTTTATGTAATTTGGCCTATTTTATTCCATTTCCATGACTTCTCTAAGAAATTTGGCCTTTTCCACATTCCCTGACTAAATTTAGTCAATTTCCATTGTCTGAATTCTGTGAAATTTGGCCTATTTTTTTTAACGTGAGTTTTCTTTGGCCTATTTTATTCCATTTCCCTGACTTCTCCTCTAAAAAAATGGCCTATTTTTACCTTATGATTTGTCTACCTAAATTTGGCCCATTTTTAACTATGAAATCTGACTTCTCTATGAAATTAAGCCTATTTATCTATTTCCCGTATTCTTTCTACGCAATTTCTCTTATTTTTTCCATTTCCTGAATTATCTCTATGAAATTTCTCCTCTTATTCACCTATCTGACTTTTTTCCCCATTGCTTTGATTTTTCTCATTATTTAGCCTAGACAATTCTCTGATACTTGGCCTATATATTACTCGCTTACATTTCCAGATGTTATAATTTTCACCCTGTATATACGTAGTCATTTTGTGGCTGGCATACACTGCACATTTCGCCAAAGAATTTTCATTTTATAGAACTATACATATATATATCAAAACAAAACCACAGTCACGCGAAATAGCATTTAAGCCTTTTCAAAAAATATAACGCTATTCGAACTGGTATAAGGCGGTAGTTATTCTCTAATGATCGAATTACTCCGCCTGTAAACGGAAATTTAAGTCGAGTAGGTTTGGAAAATTATACACTTGGGCCCCCTTTAAAAGAAAATATTATTTGCTTTAAGATATAATTTCAAAGTTAAATAAATTAGATTAAGAATAAAATTCTTGCCTTTGTTAAGTAGATTTTTATGTAAGGAAATAGTAAAATTGCGGCCTTAAATAGACTTCAGATGAAATATACTTCACGATAAGTAAAGTAATTAAACTAAGTTAAAGTTTATCATTAAGCTTTTCATAATGACACACTCTCCTATTCCATCCTTCTGACTCTGAGAAGAGATTTCATTGGTTATTTGATTTCTCATAACGTTTTTAATAATGAAGCTAAATTAAAAGTAAAATACTTTTTAGGTTCTGCAACAACATTAATCGGCAATAGCATATATTATTATTTTATCTTGTTATTACAATAAACCATTCCATGGCATATTTTTAGAAGCGCAAAATTAGAATTATTTATTTATTTTCTATAACACCTACAGTTATTCTTGTAAATATTTTACGTATTTTCACGCTTTTATTACACGCATATTTAAATGGGGGGGGGGGGGCTGAACCTGGGCCATATTTTACGCGAACTTTAACCGTGGGAAAAAAAATAAGGATAGAGTTAAAGGAAATCGTTCTACTTATATTCAAAACGACTCCATTAAAAATAACTTTTTCGCGTGACTATAATACCTCGCCATTACAATTTTTATTAAACACGCTAAGAAATGGGGTGGATTGACCCTCTTGTCAATCGAAATTCAATCCAAATCTAGTTCATAATCAATATTTAAATTTATTTATCAACTTGTTGCTCTTATTTTAAGTGAGACTGTACGGATTTAAAATGGAATTCGATTAACATTTTCGGAAGAAACGATAAAAGACGATTTAAAATATATTTTACTGCACCAGGAAAAAAAAATATTTCGAACTTTTTTAAAACAAAAATTCCACGCAATACTACGTCATCACTATGGTCACGTCCTTTATGAGACGCGCTAGCTAGCGACCATGTGACAACAGTTTACCTCGAGAATTTCCTATCCCCCCATTCCACCCGAGTGGGAGGTTGGCTCTTCTCTCTCTAACTCAACGCAGCCCCACTTTTCCACTCCTTGTCTGATCCTTCTTGGTACAAAGCAGTTATTTTTGTTGTGAATGATTGGATTTTAACTAGAGGTTTATATAACCACTTGATTTCGTGATTGTGTAACTGATTGCAGCATTTTGTAATTCTAAATATGTAATAGTCAAAGCTACTATGGTCATATACATCCATTACATGGATATATCATATCCCAATTTTTTTTAAAGAAATTGGATTAGTCGAATCGAGTAATCTATTCAAAATAACCGAATATTATTCAAAGATTCATTTATTCGCAAAGGCCCAATATTTTATAAATCTCCTCCTCTCGTTCCAAACCAAGTAATAATGGCTATATAAAATCTTCTGGCAGCGTGACACGCACTGCGAAAAGTTTAGAGCGGAGGTATCCTTAAGGGGATAAATTTCAACCTGGAATGGTATCATATAGGGAAAGTCAATTCACTTAAGTGCTAGTTTATGTAAGGTGGTTTAAGGCGGTTTTTCCACTCATTTTAAAAGAGTTCTAGAGTGAGTAAACATACGATTTTGTTTTCCAGAGAACTTTTTATTTGGACTCGTAATTAATGAATAGAGTGATACGAGGGGAAATCAGAGAAATACGGTTCTAGTTTATCCGCCTCTTACGCTTTAACACGGACAACTCGAACTGATAGCTTGATGTAAATGAATGTTTAATTTCTCATCCAATGGTAAAGTTTCTCCTCGGTGTTTACCTAACTTTGGTCAACTCCATTTGAGCACGAGCACCACATATAAGTCAACAAATCAATAAATGCTCTAAATTTTTACACGCTGCCAGTTCGAGTTGAAATTGACTAAAGAAGTTTGAAATTTACATACGGTTATAAACTAAAACTGTAATATTAAACTTATTAATTACCATGATTAAGAAATATAATTTACCGAGAAAACGAAATGGCATTTTTTTCGTTAGCGTTAGTTGCTTAATTTTAAAATTTCAAATCTAACAAAGTCAAACGCTAAATAAAATGAATAAAACGAACAACTTCAAAGTATACGCGAGTTCCCCACGAGATATCCTAGTTAAACATATTACGTATATTATAACTTAAATTTTATACTTTCCCAATGATGAATTTCCTGGCAGACGTTATCTAAATTTAATGTATACCTTGTTTTATAATATAGATTAAAGATTGGACCCGTACAAAAGTGGTTAGAAGTCCTAGCAACATTTAGGAAAGGCTTAAAATTAAAATTGGCCTAAATTTGATCTGAAGCAAAAGTGGGAAACATATTTAATTCACATAAAACCAATCAAACCCAATTCAAAATCTAAATCATTATTTAACTAATGAATATTAAAATGTGTCTACCCTAAAAAGAGACCAAATACCACGTTATAAAAATACGCCTTAAAATATAACTTTAAAATTAAAGTTGCTTTAGACAGATTCGTACAATTTATACAGGGAATTATGGGTGAAAGGGCACGCAGTCATTCTTGGGTAATTAAGTTTACACGCCCTATAGCTTCTGCCTAAATAGAGGTTGCCCGTTGACCCAAAATGGACAGCGCACAGAGAATTCATTCATGTTTCTCTGAGTGAATTTATGAATCTGTTACCAAATTCAAAATATACAAGAGATTCCCTAAAATTCATCATTTCCTACCGAAATTCATTATCCGGATAAATAAAATTAGTTAATCCTTTGTGAGTCGGCAGCACCCTACCTATGAAATCGAATAGTGAGCCGATTCCCAATTAGGCCTAATTTTCAGGCCTAAACGAGAATCGTAAAACGTGTCGTTAATCAAAATTAACACTTACATAAAGATCCTCAAGTATAATCATCCATTAGGCACATTGTTACTCTCCACGCTCACACTTAATTAGACTTTAAACGCGACTTGAACACGCTAAATTATTTAAAATTAAACCGACTGGAGCTGGCGTCCGACTGCCAAACGCGATACGCGGGCGACACTCTGGGCCAATAAGAGCGACCCCGTAGATTCAAACTCGCTGTGGCATTATACGAGGGCTATAATGCTCTTAGCTCTCTCTCCCTGAATATCAAAATTAACACTCATACCAAGTTTGTCGAGTATAGTTTTTCATTTAGCATATTGTTAGTGAACACATTCACAGTTAATTGATATTTTAAACGCGAAATTAACACACTAATTTAATGAAAATTAACCCGACTAGCGCCGATTTCCTGTGGGTAACGGAAAACGCGGGAGTTCCTAGTAATAGTATTAGAGCGACCTCTTGTGGTCTTACGGGATACCATATTCTTAAAAGCCCGCCAATTATAAATTACACATAAACAAGGGATTTTAAAATAACTTGTAATACTGTAAATGATCGGAAATTTATTATGTTTCATTAAAATTAATATTTTTAACTGTAATTTAAATAATATTATGCAAAAGAATATATTTAAAATACAGGGCAAAGACAATGCTTATAATTTAAAAACTAATATTTAAGTTCTGGTATAATTTAATCATTTAAAATTATTGTATTATCGTAAAAGATTGTAAATTGATTATAATTCACAGATTTAATTAAAATAACTTAATTGGCTTTTAAGCAATAATTAAAATAGAAATACTTTAAAAACTAAAAATGAAAATACTAGTGTAATCTAAATCACATTTAAATTAAATTAGCATGTATATTTGTTTTAAATTTTATAATAAATGAAATTAAAAATTTATCTATTAATTTTTGGAGTGCGTTCAGGCTATTGAACCGAAGAGACCGATTATATAAACTTATTTTGCACTATTGTTAAAACCTAAATGAATAACCAATTATTTTAAACTCAGACTTATTTAAAATTATGCTAAATTTACGACAGAAAACGCTAACCTAGCCACTTTTATATACGTTAGTAAATTTATGACGCCTATTTTAATAATTAAGCAACTTCAAAAATAAATGCGCCACTGTCTCGAATGAAGTCTAGCAGACGAATATCCTAAACTTTGAATTATGAATAGTAGATCTCAGTTCGTTTCAAGGGGACGAATTACTAATTAAAGTTGTATATTTAAGTTAATTTAATATAAATTGATTTTCTGAGGCTGTACAAACAAATCAATCAATAAATAAATTAATCATTTGAAAGTTTAAAAATTTTTACTGCCAGGTTTTCGTGCAAATTAAGTAAATTTACACCCCGAGAAAGAGGTATAAGCTAAGTACGAAACGCGCCTCGGGTTTAAAATGGAAGATGAAAAGGAGAATAAAATTATGTTTTTATCAATTACGAAGTATCCAGAGGACTGTCAACGTTTAGAACTAGCTTTGCCATGAATTTAGAAAAGCTAACACGAATACATTAACGGTAAATCTTTCTAAATGTTAATTAGGGATGGGCGGTACCTTTGTCGATTGTCAGAGTCAAATCAGTCAATCAAATTTGGTATAGTTAGACCATTTAATGCAGTGTTTTATTTACGTAATTATAACATAAATAAATTCATGTTTAACTTGGGGTCGAGGGAGCTAGTTTCTAATTAACTGATAATTTAATATGGTGCTGTTAATAATAAAAATCAACGCAGAGCATAATTTAATAATAGTTAGTAAAGGTTTCTTCATACCGTTATAAAACATCTTACTAATTTTTATTTCGACGTTGGGGCCTCCCTTTAAAAAGTAAAGAGATATTAAATCCCTTGGGAAGACTCTTCGGAATACATCTTAATGGGAAAACACAGTGTCCAAGGACGTTCTAGCAACCCCTGTCCAAGACGCGCAAAACAGTATATACAGTTCCGCTTCAGTTACCGTATACAAGTTATGGTAGGAAATGAGAAAATATGGTTATGCTGATGCCAGCAATTATAAGAAAACTAGCCCCAGCACTAACTTCGTACCCATTAGCGCAAACAAGTTAAACGGATTGTAAAAAGAGAAGATGCGTGGTATAAAATGGCCGAAGGGTTTAGCAAGCTGGTAAGACAGCTTCCTCCCCATCTTTGGAACGTTTCAAAGGGCAAGTCTTCAGCAGAGGGGCCAATTTTAGTTTTGACAAACGATAGTCAGATACCTTTAACTGATGAACTATAACAGATAATATATAACCGTTATTCGGTTAACAAGAATATTTAGTGAACAGACAACGGAGGTTAGTAGTAACACGAGGGCTAGGCATCACCCTAATTTACCAGATCATCCTAATTTACCAGATCAGGTTACCAAGGTAAATCGCGAGGGGGCACGCACTAAGTTGAAATCTCAGGTGTACAAAGATGGCGAACTCTTTACTCTAAGGAAGCTGAACTCTTAACTCAAGGGTGGAGCTAAGTAAAGTGTGTCTACCCCCTCGATAAAACGTCATATGTCACATGATATTTATTCTAGGTTTGTGTTAGACAGGGACACTTGAGAATATGTTAGATCATTCCTTTAAAAATAAAAAGATTGGCCGTTAGAATCGGCGGAATTTCCCAATAGGGGTCATATACATACATGTGTCGTATGTATAAGAGAAGTGGAGGAAGGGGCAAGCCGGACCCAATAAGGAATGACTAGCAATTAGCCGAAAGAGAGACTATAGAAAACCAATAAGAAAAGTAGGGGTAGTCCGAGCCATCATTTCCACCCCTATTTCTACCCCGTTGTGTTCCAAAGAAAAATAATTTTGGCTCCTCAAGACCTCACAACAACTTAGCGCTGGGTAAAGAGTAGAAAACTATACACTAAATATAGTAAATTCCACCTAGGAGTTGGCAGCACGAGCAAAGCTAGGCTACCTTTATCTCTAAGTCAACAAATCATAGAGATAACTTCTATAGCTTTGCGCTTGCTGTCAACTAGAGATGAAAGGTCAAAGGCGAAGATAACTATGAACACTATTTTTTCATTTATAAATGTTAACAATGTATAAATACGCGTTAACTTAAACTAAATAATTTACAACTGGCTCACGAAGCAAATAAGGCGAACTAAAGTGTATGACGACAAGTTATTTTATCAGCGACAAAATATTCATAAAAACATTAGTAAAACTAACTAAACGTTCCAAGTTAATTTACATTTAACTAGCATATAGTTTAAAATTTAAGCCATTAAGTCGAACTCCGTTTTAAAGAGTCCTAAATTCCGCAATTAATCAAAAAGAGAGTCGTAAAATATTTCAAGAGCTAATTACAAACAAAAAGAACGAGCGCGTTTAGAATTAAAGTGAAATTAGGCTTAGCACCCTCAAGCCACAACTATGTTAAATAACTGCAAATTAACAACGAAGGTTTCGAACGTTTTTACGAATAATTTAACACGGTAAAAGTTTTCATTATCACTTGAAATAACCCGCTATTTACGAGCTCTTCTTCGAATGCGTATAGTTTATTTCACCTGACTTTGTTAGCCCGCGCAAAGCATAAACTCCTCACTTCATCAACGTAAAATAACAATAAGGTAACCGGTACAGCTTAGGTTTGTACAACGCTGACATATCAAAGTGAAATTGATTGTAAGAAAACGCGCGCGCGATAAATTAGCTGGAATGGATGGGACGTTTCTCGTTGTCAATATGTCGGCCGCCAACTGAAAGGGACATCTTCCTTTAAATCCTATTCTGTC
Source organism: Odiellus spinosus (assembly GCA_963920705.1). NCBI lineage: Eukaryota > Metazoa > Arthropoda > Arachnida > Opiliones > Phalangiidae > Odiellus > Odiellus spinosus. The sequence continues at coordinate 18,753,483 of OY987229.1, read as the reverse complement.
CGGTTCCTGTTCTTTTCCGTCCCAATCGCATTATTGACTATTAGTTTCGAAGAAAAGAGTATGGATCGAGGGCCAGAGGGGGATAGAAACGCTATTGTTAGGCTGTTAGCCAGGAAATTGTTCGATATTTAGCTAGAAGCCAATCCATATCAACAAACAAACCGTACTATAAGTTAATACGTAGAGAAAGGATAACCCTTTGTCGTAACGAAGTTGAAGAGGACGAATTAGAAGTCTGAAGGAATAGAGAATTTTCTAAAAATTACCGTAAGATGCAAATTTGGTAAATTAAAGTTTCACGGTAATTTGCCAGTATTCACAAAATGATTTGATTTCAAACGCCTTGAAAAATTTTCTTATTTCGGACTAAACAACACCTACACTATGCTTGGAGATCAACGATTGGAAAATGAGTAAATGGATGAAAAAGGTTTATATCCTTCATGCAAACTTGATGATTCCAAATTATTTTGTAAATTTATAACAAAATAAAGTGAACTTTCGTAATAGGACATCATTCCGTTGTAACTATAGGCGAAGGATAATAATTACACCGAATTCAAAGAGAACAAATTTAGAAAAGGAATGTGAATTTGAAATTCTTTTAGATAATGGCTCCGAAAATAACTAGCGAGTCTCCACAGTGGCTGCGGCACCTGCGCACCGGTAATATGAAATTGGTGTCAGCCGCTGTTTTAGGCTTTGGGAAAAACGCCAAAGAAAAACAATAATAATAAAAGGAGGGGGCGTTAGTAAAGTATATACTCGCAGTGAAACGCGAGAAAAATTCTTATTTTAGGCTGTCAGAAAATTGGCCATCATCTGATATTGGTTAAGAGCCAAATAAACGATTGGGTGCTACGCGCGAACTAAGAAAATCATTTTCGAGAAGTACCTGATGATTTGACAGCTATAAATACGTAACTTAAAATTATTTTTATTAAGAACTTACAGCGTTTCAGAAATGAAATTTTATTTTACCCAGTTTATTTTATTCCCCATTTAGAGATTTAGAGTGTTTCGCGACGAAGCACCCTTCGACCCTAAAATAAAAAACCCCAAAAGAAACCATTACCGGCGAGGACCCCTCGAAATTGGGGTGTTTGGTTATCCCTCAGGGGAAGAACTTTAAAAATTCTGGCGAGTCCGGGGGCCCATGCCTTGGGGGCCCAAAAACCCCTTAATCCAGCTCTATCCCGCAAGACCTCGGGTCCTGGTCAGCTAACACGTCTTTAAGTTATCCATTTCAGAACTTGGATTGGTTTTTATTTTCTACTTTCATTTACTTCTGATCTCTGTTTTGTGAAAACTAGGGAGGTAGAAAATAAATTGTTGCGAGTTTGTTAAATGGTAGAAGGCCTCAGAGTTATAATGGAAAAAACGTGGGTAGAAGAGAAAAATAGTTCAAGCTTCATAGATCACTTAAGAGTGATTTGTTGGGTGTTACCCGCACCACCGATCCCGCGTGTCGGCCTTTTATATATATCGAAAAGTGAACAAAAAAATAATAAATAAAAGGGGTTTTATTTTTTATTTTAGATATAGTATATATATCCTAGCTGCCAATGGCCAAACTAAGCTTACGTGGTCACTCTTGAGAACTATATATTCCTGCACACATTTTTACTTTATAGATATATATACTTTTTCGTTTTCAACTTATGGGCTGGAATTTTTTATTTTTTATTTTTGTTGCTTGAGGTTTTGATTGGTGAGCAATACGTGATCGGGGTTCTTTAGAAGTTATTGAGAGTGTCCGAGAGTGTGATTTGATAACGTTCTTTGGGGTAATATTATCTAGTTCAATATAATGTTTAGTCAATTTATCAAAAAACATTTTCTTTCTAATTGAATAAATTATTCAACGAAATTAGGCGAAAATCACTTCGTTATATTGTGTTAATCTATAATACACTAACCATACTGTTCTTATAACAGGAGCATTCTTTAGTGATATCTAGATTGAAGCTGACCATAAGCCTGGAGCATTGAACAATGCGTTCATATAAAATGACTATTTCAAATTAATAATTAATTTAATATTGAAATTTCCTGAATTTCGATAAGTAATACCTTTTGTTATCACCCACAGTTTAACAAATATCATTTAAATTACATATAATATTCATGCACGTACAAATATAGGCTACAAATACTGTGTAAACCTTTTTGTCTCACCAATACAATAAATCAACCATCTGTTTGTACTTCATGGTTTCAATTTTACGTATCAAAGTAAGGCAAAACTATAGCTTACCCTAACCCCCTAATATTTAATTTTACATAGAAATAAGAAAGCGTACAGCTCCGATACGTGCTGATACCCAAAAGAGGTTCATTTCGAGAGTTATTTCCTTATCCGGGAAAAGAAAAAACATTTCTTTTCCAACAAAAAGGAAACAAATGCTTCTTCGAAAAGAAGGGCCAAGAAAAAAAAAGGTTCAAAAGAACTATATGTTTCAGTGTGTGAAACTTTCTACCTTGAAAAAATAAATACACTCGTTCTCATATTGCAAGTGTTGATTATTTAATTTTAATTAATTTTTTTACTCAGGGAATCTATGCGCTCTTGGTTATTCTTCCATAGCGTTCTTTCGCGTTACTTCAATAGCGTTCTTTCGCGTTACTTCAATAGCGTTCTTTCGCGTTACTTCAATAGCGTTCTTTCGCGTTACTTCCAGACATTATTTCGCGTTACTTCCAGACATTATTTCGCGTTACTTCAATATATTCTTTCGCGTTACTTTGATGGGTTCTTGGTTAAATATAAATATCTTAACTCCTTAATTATCAGTGATCTCCATTTATTTTCTATTCTGGTTCAGATTCTATATAGGAATGAACTTTCGAAGGGTTCGAAACAAATATTCATCATTGTTAAAATAAATCTACTACCGGGTTTAAGGGTTAGGATGGAAATAATTGAAACTATTCTTCATTTTGAGGAGAGGGAGTCTTTTAGCTTGTTTTTTTTCCTCCAAATTTAAAATGAACCCCGCTAAAAATAAAAAAATAATACGGGAAAGTATATACATTGCATCCTATCCTTTCAAATCGGGGTGCCAGGTATTAAGGGGTTTTTATTCTCAAAAGCGGGATAAAAGGTCACGGGTCGCGAACTCCATCCTCTAGCGGCGTGATATTGGAAATAATTTATAAATCCCCTTTAAATCCATCCACTAGAAATGGAATTTATATAAAAAAAAAAGTGTCACATTTATTTTCAGTTTAGTAATATAGAGTATTTTTCGGTGTCAGATTTGGTAAAAGTTCTCGTATGTGATATTATTAGTCAATGCCATCTCTAGTAAGTTGGCAGCACGCGCAATATTAAAGACTCCATCTATGATTAAGTAACCAATTACAGAAATAACTGGATTTTCCCAATTTCGAGCGTGCTGAAATTTCGAGGTAGAATTTAGAATATAAATCCAAAATTGGCTCCTGACAACAATAATTAAATTAAGTTTGGAATAGTTACGAATCTAAGCCTATTTCACCTATGAATAAAATGCAAATTAAAGGCGTAAAGTCAATAAATTCGGCGGCTTTGAATATTTCCATCTCCTCAAAGAAATGTTTCTTTTTAACAAAAAAATATTTATTGTACGAAGTTTAAAATTTAACTAGACTTCGTTAAAGAGTCCAAAGAGTTCAAAAATTGCGTACACCTGACCCCTGGAATCGACTTACTAAAATAAACACGTTGGATGCCCACAATAAAAAATGACATTTTGGAATCAAGTTCTCTTCTTCATACAAAAGTTCTTGATGGAGTAGATATCATTTCTATATCAAGCAACTATTTCGAAATCTAAAGAACTTTATACGCCTGAAGTCTTTTGATCGCGAGTTAAAAATAATATTGCATCCACAAAAAAACAAAACGAACAAATTTGATATATAACAAAACATATCATAATCCCGCGTTGGATCAAAATGAAACAAAATTCGCAGTTTTATGGCACTTAATCCCAGGCGTGCGATTCTTCTTATTGCACCCTCCAAAATAGAGGAATTTAAGGCATTTTTTCTATTTATATTTTCATATCACTGTGATGCCTAGTTTTAACTAAGAACGACTACATCTAAAGAACTAGCTTCGTTACGATATATTTAGAGTGATAGTTAGATTTTAATATAATTTAATAAAAAGTTGATATATTTCAACGTAATTTGGTATATATTATTTTAAATTTTGATACAAAATCTTATAATTTAATATTTATATTTTATTTATTATATTAATATTTTAATTTTTTTGGAATGAGACCAGAGTTTCGTACGTTTCTAGCCTTTCTACCAAATGCAAAGTAGTACCCGTAATTACTTTTTCCACCAAACCACTCACTCTTTACTTGTAGCCGCGTGAATTTAGTAATCGACCGAATATCTCGAGAGAAAAAGGCTTATCCAAGCGAGCAATATAGTAAACAGGTTTACACTTATAGTTACAATTTTGAAAGGGATTCTAATTTGCATTGAAAAACCGGTTTTCTATGACAATATCGGTTTTTTCCAAGACTATATATCGGTAGCTCACCTACGCAAGTTTCTATATATCAATAAAAAAAAGTCTGGGAGTCCTCATGTATACACTTGGGAAATTATGGAAAAAGCGAGATATATCCATGGGACTCTCATAAACTCTCTCAACCTTTGAAGGTTCCTAAATTGCCATATAGAATAGGAGATACTATGGTGAAACTTGGATACTTTCTGAAACTGCAACGTATAAAACTATCACTAAATGACTTATGACTTCAGACCGAGGCCAATTTTCCAAAAATGCCTTAAAAAATTTCGTTAGAAACATTGTAACTCATATCCACGATTAACGCCAAACCTGATAATCTCAAGCGTTGCCTAGCGGCGAACAGTACAGGCTGAATTGTGTAACTAACAAAACAACTGCGTGCCTGCTGTGAGTTAGAAAGTATCCACGACATAACTGATATCAATGAAATATGTCGAACAATGTCGCAAAAAATTCGAAAAATAAAAAGATTCGAAGCGGGTTTCCCAGATTTTTCCCAGACCATTTATAAATAATTTTCCCGACCAATTTTTAATATTTTTCACGACTACTCATATTTGCGAGCTGTTTGCAACGCACATGTTTCCTTTACGTGATTTCACACAGTCGATATCAATCAGGATTCCATGATTTTGTATATAGATTGTCAGCTTTTGTTTCATATCTCTCGTTATTGAGATTGGGAGGGAGGGGGGGGTCCTTTGGTGGTACAATTAATGTCTATCTGTTCTCTTTTTACCTCCTTTTGGCTCCATCAAAAATGACTGATGCAAAAAATTTGAAATTATGTTCGCGTATAAAATACATTTTATAAGAAGCAATACGTTCTCGGTGTGAAGAAGAACAGTCCTGGTATATAAGATATCCCATAAGTCGTATACGGCCACTTTTTAACATCCTTCTTTTATTACCGAAGTAGCTGGCTTCCTTTGATTTTTCATTTAGAGACAATGATTTGGATATTAAGCGAAGAGTAAAATAGAAGTAGACGAGTATTTAGACTATCCAATCCCACTTAGTTTCGTACACGTTGCTTCAAATCAAATGAACGTGGACGGCGAAAGAGAGGGTGTCTGGAATCGGGTCAAAGGAATCAATAATTCGCTCTTCCTCTTCACGTTCGAGTTGGTTGAAGTAACGACCCATTGATCGGGGAAGGAAGGATACATAGTAGCCCATGGTTTAAAGGGTAAGTGATAATAAAAAAATTGCTATTTTTAATCGATTATATAAAAATTGTAGTTAACTATTCAGCTCCACCAACGGAATTTAATAAATTTAATAATTGATTCGATTTATCTGGACCTCTTTCTTGTAACAATTGAACTGTTTACGTGGAACCTATATCGTTGTTATCCGAGTCAGCGTTCCGACGTACCCTTTACTAATCAAGATCTAACAGTCCCCGGGACTTCATGGCTATGAGGATGGGCTGGTCATCTTCTACCTACATACTTATCCAGAAGTAACTTTCCCTTTCTACAAGGTCACCAATCGAAAAATTAAAGTTTGTTCTGGATACGATTTTATATGGGCCCAGAGTTTGAGTTATCCGGTGGACACTAGGGTTCAACCCATATGGTGTACGTCTAGAGAGATTCGCCGGTAAATAAGAAGCCTGTATGGCAGGAATCGCCCATAGTTCAGCTTTTCGTTGCTGTAGGGTACATGCACATAGTGCGTGGGTTCTTAGCTGTTTCGGGCTGAGTTTTGCATGCCATTGTATGTGGATAAAACTCGTAAAACGTGGAGCCACAATTTTGTAAATTATGTTTAAGGTAAAGGGTGTAAGCAAGCTTTTAAAACACCCTTCTAGTATCATCTACTTCTGGTCATGAGTATTACGTAATAAGTAATGAAAAAAATTGGAAATGTAGAAATGTTTGCAATACACGAGTTGTAAGAATTATCCGAAATTATTACTCCTTGAAAAATTAGATTTCAAGGTTCTTAAAACTTAGTACAACCGCGTAACTATTGTTAATAATTTTACAAAATTAAAAGTATTTCAAGCAATTTAAAACTTTGCTTGACACCATACCTTTAAAAAATCGACCTTTTCTAGCTTAGTATTCGTTGTTTCGAGTGATTCGAACATCTACGGGTTAAGGAAGCCCAAACACCATACCCCTACGCTCATATAGACACGTATATCATTGGAACGGGGGTATTTTTCATGCCAACTACTTCGACGGAGCAAAGGAAGGTCGTCAAGTGAAAAAATATCTTTTTTTATTTAAAAAAAAAAGTGAAGAAAAAGTCTAGCAAACGGAAGGTCCTATATGCTCGACTGTTGAAGAGAATTCTAAATCAGCCACGTTCATCCCCAATAAAGCTTAACATTGGGTATTAATACGCCTCAGCTTTCGCTACACTACAACACTTTAAGGTAACATTTTAAAGTTTTTTTTTCCTACGTCTATATGGCGTTGGAAGTAAAAATCCCAAAAACGCTCTTGAACTCATCGAAGGGAAAGTAATTTTTTCCTTACTTCAGCTACCGCTTTTGCCCTTAAAGGGAGTCTGAAAAGGTTATTTAACCAATCAGAGCGTCTTTCTAAGCTAGGAGTCGAGAGTTCAAAGTTTACATCTTAATTCGCTGTCAGTTGTTCGCTATACTCTCCCTTGAAGGAATGGATTAGACTACTAGACTGAACTGAAGTGTGTTGTGGATAGCCCATCCTGGTTAGATTGTACCAGTACCCCAGCAAGTACTTGTAAAAAAAGTAGTGGCAACTCTTTCGTTAAAGAGGTCAAAGGTTAAAAGACATCCACCACCAAGTATACTACTTTTGAGTTTATAAAAACCACAGATTTTCAAAGGTCGCCTGAGTTGGTTAGCCAAAAAAAATAAAAAAACATGAGCACAATCAATAGTTGAAGACAAACTGTGTTCTAAAAAAGAATTGAAAGGGATTATGGGATCAGGGCCGGATTAAAGGGAGGTCTTCGGCGCTACCAAAAAAGGGTGCTTCATTTTGAACCTTTCGCCTATAGCCTATAAACAAACACTCCAGTTTTAAACCAAAAAGAAAGCCCAGATTAGACCTCCTTGTCCATTAGCCATAACTAAACACCTTCATTTTGGAGCGCACGTAGATTAATAAATCGGCAATTTCCAGGGTAGAGGTAATTTAACATATTCTCTGGTAAATTAAAAAAACGGTGACTTATAATTTATAAAAGTTAATGTGATTATTCATGTTTGAATCACTTCAACCTTTCAAAGTGAAAATATCAAGGTTATACCAAGAAAAGCACTGCATTTTTTCACGAGTGTATGGGTTGTTTAGTCAAAAATAAGAATTTTGAAGCATTTGAAAGAGGAAATTTCGAATATAAAATAACACGAATTCAAAAACAAATGATTTTGCGAATTTCGGTAAATTACCAATTTCGATTTTCCAAATTACCTAAAATTTAGAACACTAAAGGCGATCACTAAAACTGCCCCCACCCCGCGAAACTTTTCTTAATCCGGCTCAGTATCGGGATTAACGAATTTCAAATTTATTTCTAGATATAACAAAAATGCGCTGTAATTCAAATATTGCGCCTGATGAAGGAAAGTGTATTAAAATATTATTCGATCGACAAAAGTGGAATCATAAATTATTATTTGATATAAAAACATAATCAATATTCGAAAATGTTTACGTTTTGTGAGATAAATGAATTTTATACGTATTATATTAGACTAGATGAAAATGCTATTCCACGAAATCCAAATTTCCCTAAATGCTTATCTCTCAAAAATATCCCTGGTTATTTTTTTTGGGCCTTTTTTTTCATATATTTTTTTATATAAAACACTCTACATAGAAACTAGACTCTCTATAAGCAATCTCCATCTTCTTCCAAGAGATGAGCATTGGAATTTCGCCTTATGCCGTGATATCTGATATAACCCACGCATCCACATTATACCAAAAAATGAGTACTATTTTTATTCATCGTGAATTTAACGCTAGAAATTCTTCCGCGTATAATATCGAAAGTTATAGTCTTTTGTGACAGGCGCTAAAAATACCATTTCATATCGTTTTGCGCTTACACAAAAAAAATATGAAAATATGAAAAAACCTTCGTCAACAATCTACATTTACGAAGCAGCCTAAGTTTCAAGCAATATCCTAGCTTAAAGACTATCTTTTATCACGATGTATGATCTCTCTTAGAGATAGAAGTAGATCCTACGATTTTTACACGCTTAAGACCTAAAATGATTCGCGAATGCTTTATCAAAACTACTTTCTTTCTTATAAAGATTAATATAACGTATTAATACGCCTACGCTTTCGATACTTTGCAAACTTACCAGAGAAACTAAGTATAAACATCAAGAGAAAAACAAAATTCGTTGTAGAAAAATGGGGGCAAGATTTTCCACGAAATTTAAGCTCGCGTATTCTATGGGCAAAGTGGTCATTTTTAGTATTTTTGTTATAGTGGTTTTTCGCTTCTATTTTTACTCATATAATGTTTTGTTTTACGTAGGATCTTGTTTACAGTTTCATATTTCGAGTTTCTGGAGATTTCATCATTTTGGACATGAATGTGAAAGTAAATTTAAAATTAATCGGAATTAAGGGTTATTACGATAACTTTCTATATTTTATTGATACGGCTAATTTTTGGAAATTTTACCAGCTTTCTATTAGTGGCGAGGCATCGATCTTTATCGAGTGGCGAGGCAAGATTTTATTACTTTAATATAATCTAGGGAAGGTCTACTTTCAAATGATGCACACGGTTTATGCCTAAGAGATCGTATAGAAAGGTTACGGCCATTTTAAGATAGGGGTCATTTTTTGGAAATTTTTCTCGATTTCTGTAAGTGGCGAGGCAGGGTTTTAATATTTTAAAATAATCTAGAGAATGTCTTCTTTCTAATGGTGCTATCGGTTTATGCCTTGGTGTAAGTAGAGAAAAGTTACGGCCATTTTAAGATATAGGTAATTTTTGAAAAATTTCCTCGGTTTCTATTAATGGCGAGGGATCTTTCTAGACTGGCTCATGTCAATTTTAATATTTTAAATTAATCTAGGGAATGTCTTCTTTCTAAAAGGTGCTATCGGTTTATGTCTAGGAGATCGTAGAGAAAAGATACGGCCATTTTAAGATAAGACCTAGCTTAGGGAATCAGCCTCATGGCTCAGGAGTAAAATGAACCGCTATAATGGGCTATATGTAGTGTTCCGTTAGAAATCTAAGAAAGTCAATAGCAGACGAATTTTCGCTACGTAGTTTTCAAGGATGGTATTCCCATTTTCTTGATATTTTAAAAACCTTTCCGAAAATACTACGCAAATTTAATTTTGGAACATAATTAAAAATCCATGGCAGCCTCTCAGTTTATGGAGGCATGCACTGATGTCAATTGGTGATTATTCCAATACACGTATATGACTAAATTTTTATTGGTTATATCATTCGTATCCCCATGAATAAATGATTAACGGGATCGAACGATATCTGCGGGATATTAGAGTTTTCTCCTCCCTGTCTCATTGTACGCTATGGTATAAGGGGTGGCTTTGGACATTTATGAAATAAAGTGATTTTGCCATCGAGGCGGAACTAATGTTAGGGCGGCTGCTCTCCTATAGAAATAACTATAAGCAAAAAAAAGCGCAGAAGCGGTGGCCTGTGCCAAATGAATGCATTCTTCATGGATCTTTACAGGGTATACCTACATATATTAATATATCATTCTTTGTCGCTATATATAATTACTTAATTACTTTAATTTTACGACCCCCTATTTTAACCTCATCACTGAATATGCACCGATTTAGAAAGCTTTAAATAGCTAGACCTTTAAATAAAAGCACACACTTTTTATTATCCCTGATCACAATTCACGATAATGCGTAGATAAATAATATTAAATTAACCCTTTACATTAAAGCTTGGGAATTAAATGTAAGAGCTACATTTTCAGAGCTCGGGTGAAAATAAATTTATATATTTCTTAATAATCAATCCCGATTTATGCGAATTTTTAAATTAAATGACTTTTCCGCGAGTTTCTGTCCCTATTATTCTTTTACTTACTCCCTATAACTTCTGATATTCAATTTGCCTGACTTTACCTCTATCTTGTGGGCCCATTTTTCAAAACCTTAGACCATTTGGCGCAAATTTCAAGTTGCTTCACCATTCCCTGACCATTTATCACAATTTTCAAATTCCTTGACCTTTTACCCTAATTATAAAAAATCCCCCCGAGATTAATAGTTTTTCTCTGAGCTGTATTGTGACAAACCTTGTTAAACAGACACAATATCGTAATAATAAAATTAAAATGTCATTGTCTGATCATTAACATAATCATAATACCTTTCCACGCGGGATAAACCGGGCTATATCGTTTTACCCATTCCACCCATAAACAACAGATGGTGTCAACGATTTTTGCGTAGACAAAAGATTCGTAGCGTGCCCGAATATGGATGGGTCATTGAACGCGAGCAAAGGGGGCCCTGGATAAGAAGATACCCTTTCTGTTTTAGTTACAAGAACAAAGAGAATGGACGACGCTTATAGGGTCCTTGCTTACAAGCACCCGCCAGCGAATCAATTCAAGGTATATTCAAGGTACAAACTATATACAGGTATAACACGCGTACACCAGCACTTCAGCCCGCGCGACCAAGATAATACACATCGCGACTATAGGGAACAAACTCTTATACCCTATACTAGCTGGACTAGTAATTAGATCTGGTTCCTAACGCTAGCTGTTATAGTACGGAGGATGAAGGTATAAAAAATGATGGCACCAGATGTCGTTGATTGCTTTCATTTCACTCCCCACTTTCGCGTTCCAACCACCAATCTCTAAAGGTGGCTTCCCGAAGATTACATTTGAACAGAAGCCGATGAAACCCTCCTTTGAAGTCTATTACTCCCGGGTCTTGTTTACCCTCTCTGTATGGGTTAGTTTCAAAAAGCGCGATTCGTACGCCTCGTAACGGTAGATATTTTCGGAGCGGGAGTTCGTCGAGCGAATATCTCTAGCAGTCTTGGAGTTCGTCAAAAAAACGTCGTCGTTTGTGGAGAGAGAGAATTTCCAATTTTCCGTAGACAGGGGGTATGAAGTAGGACCCCTCCGATCTCGTAAAATTGGGAATTTTACCCATACAGAGAGGAGCGCTATATGGAACATTAGAGCAGTAGACTTCAAAGGAGGGTTTCATCGGCTTCTGATTTGAATTTCTCGCCTAAATTTTGTATAAAGGCGTTTTAATTGTACGATAAAACTAAAACTTAATCCATTTTTTGAACTTAAGGGCGTTGAATGATTCTGGAACGTGATTAACGATATCTTTCCAATGAACTTTCTGGATTAAGTACTTTCACGAAAGAAACAGCGCGAAAGCAATCATTAATTATAAGAGACCAAAAGCGAGGTCTTTTGCGGGGAAATATACATTAACATCGACATTTGATCGCTATAATTTAGGGTATGTTTTTTGTGACGGCACCCTTGACTTTGGCTTTTGCTTGAAAAATGATCGAATAAGGGGGTGAGATAAGGAAAGTGCGACCATCTCATTGCGGGACAAGTTCATTTAAGCGGTTGACAAAACTATTCAACAATGGAGAGAACCATAAGAGGGCGGGGAACACGAACAAAAGACAAGAGAGCCCGACGAGTGACGTAATCAAATTCTTTTACAGCGGAAATTTCGAAAAATTAAAACTCCGTGGAAAAATTGCACGCAATCAAAATTTTAAAAATTGTTTTCCCCGCGATACTTTAAAGGAAAAGGACAACCTACAAAATATTATATTGACAAACATATTTTAAATAAAATTTAATTGTTTTACGGTAATTATTTAATGTTATAAATCAAAATATGGCGCACGACCAACCGCTTCTCTGTGGGTGAATAGTTTTATTGGTCATAGAACTGGAGGTTCCATAGAAAAGGGAAAGTAGAGCTGAATGCTACTGCAAGGAGGATCAGAGAAGGAGAAGAAATGTGGGGCTGCGTTGAGTTAGAGAGAGAAGAGCCAACCTCCCACTCGGGTGGAAAGGGGGGATAGGAAATTCTCGAGGTAAATTGTTGTCACGTGGTCGCTAGCTAGCGCGTCTCATAAAGGATTCGTTTTACCCACGCGACAACATTTTACCACGAAACGTCTCTACCCCCGTTCTCCCAGAGTGGGAGTTTAGGCCGACGCAGTAGGAACCGCGCCGTCCCCACATTTCCTCTCCTTCTCTGATCCTCCTTGGCTACTGTTAATAAATATATTCTCCCCCCATTGTACTCGTTTTATAGCAGACGACAGATTGGGTATATTTTAACCAGCTGATTGGTTACTGAGTAATATTTGTAATAATAAATTCGAAATAAAGGAAATTTATATATTCTTTAAAAAATAATGTTTTAATCGTGGTTTTACTTGGTGGTTAAAACCAGAATGGGCTGGTTAAAAGCAGTCTGATTGATTTTTGCCAGTACCGAAAAATCGCTATAGCCTTCAACTCCTTTCAATTCTCTACGATGGTTCTAACTATGGTACGAGTAGAAGCAATTTCAACCAGCTCAACCAATTGGCCATTAGCTCACCTACAAATCTCAAAACCCTTTTTTTTCCCTCTTGCTATAAAAAAAATTGCAATGATGAGATAATTACAAAGCATTTATCACGGATAGCTTGACAGTGGATTTAAACCCAATTACGCCAAGATCATTTTCTATACCTAGCTCAGGATATAACTTAAAGGGAGTCCATCCCATTTGAAAAAATCGGTAGTAAAGAAAGAGTTTTTTAACAAAGCCTTTAAAGATGGTAAATTGAACTTTATAACAGGGATGAACTTTACTACTTTATTTAGAACGTATCTGAAACAGCTCTTTGAATTTGCAGCGAGATTAAAGAACGATATCTCTCAGAAAAAGACGGGAGCTTTGTGGATGTTGAAAACTTCATGAAATTGATTTTTGCTATACTTATTAAGCGAGATTTCTTTGTTGTCATGCCTAGATTTAGGGTCATGCCAAAAACAGGGGTCAAACCAAAGATTTGGGTCATACCAAGGCTTAGGATCATGACAAGTCTTAGGGTAAAGCCAAGGATTTGGGATCATGGCAAGGCTTAGGGTCAAAGCCAAAGCTTAGGATCAAGACAAGGCTTAGAATCATGCAACATAAATAGTATTTAAAAATGTAGTAATTCTACGCGCGAAACTTAAATTTTCTTTAGTCTATTACGATTTTTATGTTTAACTAATGATATTTCTATTCAAATAAAATATAAATGTTGATTATTGTATCTCAAGCGGATGTAATAACAAATTACCTATAATAATAATAGATTCCCATTAGGCCAACTTCTCCTGAACAACAACAAGTACGCGAGTTTAGCTTAGTATTTACTGCATATTCAGGATGTTCTCTCTCTCTAGGATACGAACGTCTACATATCCATCCACTAGTCATCAGAAAGTCGTTATTATAAAGGCGGCCCCAGAATCGTCCTTCCTAATTTCACAAAAATAACCTTTTTTCTTTGCAGTACAGGTACACGCACTAAAATCCGTTTGGTATGGAATTCACCTAGGTCAAGTACTCGATAAATTGTATCATGGTGTCCCATATTTATATATAACTGATTTGTACATTAAACCTTCTCTAATTTACATTTCGCTCTAGAATCTAGGTAGATGGGTAGCTGTTTAATTCTTTTATATCTCCAATGTTCTCTAAGCAGTAAACGCACCCCTCAATAAGGAGTCTACTACATGGCGCGTTCACAAAGGCGCGATAAATCGAAAAAACTAAGTCAGCTACAAAATCTCGTTGTTGGCGAGTTTTAACGCTGATAGTAGGGACTCTACCATACTTTCTCTTAAAAAAGGTTTTCTTAATATCCAGTTTAAACCATAGAGAAGATAATCTTTCAAAAGGAGTATGGGGCTATAGTTTATCCAAGGCAAAGGGTGAATTCCAGTATTATTGACCTATTTTGGATTTTGAATGGAAACATGGAGAGCAAAATGTATTTTGACTAAAAACTAGATTGCAATATGGATCACCGGTATACGTATAGAAACCTAAATCTTTGAGGCACCTTCCTAAACTAATTCTTCTAGTCCTTTTGCTCTATATTATCTATGCGGTTAATTAAGCCTAACTGGCGAGCAGGAAAAGATCTTATAAAGTACCAGGACAAAAGTGGAACAGATCGAGTTCTATTAATGAAACTAATTAACTTCTAGCGGGTGGTGAAAAAAAAACCAGGGTGTCCTAGTCTTCCCTTGACTCTCTCCGCTTTAAACTTTGATTAATTAAGCTATCATTTGATAGCCAAAAGCGGGCAGAAGTCATTAAAGAAGGCCGCAGTCTGTCGCTGATGTTTATGGAGCAGTGACGCTTTTTTTTTAATCATCATTCCATACCACAAACTTAAGTCATTCTCCGATCGAATCTAATTAAAAATAGGCAAACCTATTTCCCTCGAAAGTAGCTTCCGCTTTCGGTACCGTCTTGTCTTAAAAAACTGCGTACTTTGAAAATGAACCCGTACAAAGTCTTCATTAAATGGTGGGTGAAAAAGATAATCAATAGAAGTTTTTTCTACAAGAGTCTTTAAAACCTCGTTATAACCATTTTTTTCCCAGAAATTTCGTTTAAAACAAATAAATTTATAATTGTTTTTAAGAGCGATTAATAAAATCGAACGCAGAGTGGAAATTCGAATACATAGAGATACTTTTTCATTGAACAAAGCTTGCTTTCGTCAAAGTTCTTTGTTAATTTAAGATTTAATTAATACTCGATGGGTAAACTTCCGTAACATTTCTACACCGATTAAGGTGGTTACGAAACTGATTACGGCCTTTAGTAATACTAAATTCGTACTAGAGATATTATATTCTCAACTCTTCCTACATCTGTAACTTGGAGGAACTATAGTCAACTGACAGTTCTCGATCAGAGACGCAAGTCAGCCCAGATCCAGTTGAGTTGTTGCACTCCAATTTGGGCGGTTTTCAATGGAGATTTGGGACAGAAACCTTGGACGAAGCAAACACGGATAACTATTGAAATGTATACTCTTAGACAATTTAAAAGGTTCAACTTTGACCTATTTGAGCAAATTGTTCACTTTTAATCTAAAAAGTTTTATAACCTACTGTTTTGGTAACTTTACCACAACAAACCGTAATTGATCATTACCCTGGTAATTTACAGGTAATTTAGAGCTCTAGTGAAACTTCGTTAGGAAGAGATTATCCTTTTCACCCTCTTTTTTTAATAAGAACAAAATTCCAAGAGAGCAAGCTATCACGGTCGGTCCCCACAATTTAAAATTGAAGTTAGCTAAGGGTTAACAATGAAGGCAAGCCAAGGAGACTGAAAGAAATTCGCCTTTTTATTAATGATACCTATAGTTAATTTCACCTCAAGTTGACAGCATTTACAAAGCAAAGGCTACCCCTTATCACTATTATTTATTGACTTGGAGATAAAAATGGAGCAAAGCTTTGAGCTTGCTACTAATTCGAGCTGAAATTTATGATAGCTACATTTTACAAGTTACGTATAAACTTACAACACCCGAATTAACTAATAGAAGGCAATCTAGTGTTTCGGTGAGGCCCGAGTTCCGAGAGCAAGATGTTACTAATGGTTGTGGTCACGTATCATTTTTTTTTTTTTAATTAAGAATTTTTAATGTTTTTTTATATGTTTACTCTTAATTAGCGAGCCACTATTTTAATTTTCAATTTTATATAATATTATTCAAATATTAGCGTAATAATTGTTGAAAGGGAGGCTAGGATTAATAGTAGAAAATATCTTGTTTGATTTCTGCACCATTTTAAAGTCGAAACTTTTTTAATGAATTAAACTGAAATTTCAGCAATACTAATATTGAAACTTTGTCAATTAACTGTTAATTACCGCGTTATCTATGGTGAGTTTTAGTATGGTTTTATTAGAGCTCAAAGTCGGTGATTTACCATAGTAATTAACGTTTTGCTTTGCTAAAATTACCAAAATATTAAATAATAATTTAAATTATTTGGGTTAAAAGTTTTTAAATCATCTTAGAGTCTTCAATAGTTATTCCGTGTTTGACGTCATTGCAAAGTCAAATTGTAAAACATATGATGAAAACATTGCATTTTTTCACGATTATGGGAGTTGTTTAGTCAAAAATAAGAACGTTGAATCGCACTTAAACACATAAATTACCGTGAGATGGTTAATCACCGTGTAGTTACCAAAATTTACAAAAAATACGATAATTCTTTAGTTCAGACTTATTTCAGAGTATATAATATCACTTTAAATATGGGATAAAATATTAGAAATTTCTTCATGGTGGCATGTTTTCACGAGCGTTAAGAAGTATATGATAAAGGCCACCATGATGGCATGCGCTATATATTAGAATCTATAGAATTTCTTGTTAAATTTCAAGTGGGATATGACGCGTAACGGCCGAAACTCAACACCTCAAAACTCGGTCAAAAACGAGCTCTCTCGCGTTATCGTCTTCATACACACCAAACTATATCTTTTGCGCCATCATTTATCAAAAGAAGAAAATCTCAGTAAACACGTATACAAGCATGCTCTATACGATTAAGAACTCTATCATTGGTGCGGATAAATCGTGCAAACCAGTAACCGCAACAGCTATAAAGAGCAGCGCTAGGCGAAGAATGAAACTACAAATTCTTTCGGACAACAACTTAGTGTACTAACAAAAATACATCATTAGGGTTTGACCGTTTTTTTTTTATTTTTTTTTTTTTTATTTTGAAAGCGCCAGGAGTTGGAAGGGAAAATTTTCTTGGGAAAGGAGACTTTACGGTCAGTGAAAATGGACAATGACCGTTTTGTTGCCTCCCTATATGTAGGCCTAGCTGAAAAAAGTGAGAATTCGTGAAATGGGAATGGTCCGGGTATACTGCCTCGGTGGTCGGAATCTTAAGGCATCGATATGAAGGCGCGTTTTCAATCATGGTTTTTTTCCCCAAAGAAGTATAATTTTTCGTTTTAATTATAAAAATTTACCTTAGTTTTTTGGAAAATATTTAATAGACTAAATCTACTAACTATAATTTTAAACATATAAAATTGCTCTTTCTCTAACGGTTAATTTGTGTCCCTTCACGGATTTGATTCGAGTTAGATAAAGGGCCCTTTTTAAGGGTGCGTAGCAACCTCTTTTTTGTATAATATGGGTTTTTAGTAGCACAAAATAACAATTTTTTTTTTGTAAAAATGGTGGCAGCCTCAGTCATTAACCAAATACATTGTAAAAAAATCGTTTTCGACGATTTTCTCGCTCGATTTAGACTTTTCCTAAAGATTTCTATGACTGACCCGTGACTAAAAGCACCTTGATAGATAGCGACAGCAATCTTCTTAAAAGCAAGTGGGCAGCGCCCCAATCAAAAAGTAGTTCTTGCATCTATATATATTTATGAAAAAAATAAAAATTGAATGGAATGGAAGATGTAAAAAAAACCAATTCACACTCCAAATAACATCTTACAAATTTGGTCACCAAAAATATCTTTGCATTCAAAAGTCTTCGACGTTAGTACATCGCTATTCATCGACCAAAACGGTCACGTTTTTGTACCCAACGCCAAAAAAAGAGCGTGCCACTAATGCAAAACAAACGTGGGAGTGTACGAAAAGAAAGCCCACATACATAGTAAAACCATACCAGACACAAAGTACAATGGCTTATTGACTTTGACATGTTAAAAGATACTGAATATGGATTTTGTTTTCTATACATTGCAACCTAGAACAGATTACGTTGTTACACCCAGAATTTTCAGTATGGGGAAAATAGAACTAGTCTCCTATAGCGCTTTGGACTTACTGATAAATTAAGATGAATCCGAAAAACATCAAGACTCATAGTTCGTCTCAAAATAAATTTACGTCAAAAAACACGTAACGTATATATAAAAGACGCGTTCAGCGACGCATACCGAAAAGTCCGGTATAGTACCACCTAATGTTTAATGTTCTATAGACGATGTTATATCCGGTATTCGTCTCTGAATGCCGCTAATGTTAAAAAACCCTTTCTGTACAAGAAAAAAAAGAAAGCTATGTAAAAAAGTTGTATTCTGGTACGAGACCGATCACTGAAATAGGAACAGCGCTTCGTTGGAGCAGAAACAAAAAGCTTATCGAAGATTCTCTCGTTATAGAGAAACGGGAGAAACGAGAACGCCTAGGGTGTCAAATCAAGGAGGAAAAAAAAGGGGGTAAGATGTAGTTCATCTCGTACCAGATTACTACGCGCGTAGTGTTTCACTGAGGAGATATCACTGGGAATAATGGAAATCTCTAGAAACTTAAAATCACGTATATTTCATGGCTACCCGTGCATCTTTCGAAAAATCACCATTTTAATTACAAAAGTTTGAGCTTGTGAAAGAGATACTAGACTTTGATAAAAAGTTATTTTTGCTCGATTTACATTGTTGAAATATGCGTAATTATCAAAACTTTGAATTACCGCAAAATATTTGGTTGCGAAATTATGCTCGAAGAAATCTTAGATTTATTTCAATCTCAACTGACGATGCTAATTGAGAGTTTGTCTTTGAAATTAACGGGTGAAGAGAAAATCATGTTTATTAGAAATAGTGCTTTAGAGTTAAATTGGATCAAGAATATTTTCAGTCTAAAATTTGTTTGAAAAGGATTCAGGCTTAGCATAGTCTAGTTACCGACTTTGTAATAGTAATTAACTTTGAATTACCGCTCAGTAAATAGTAGGCTTTACTTTAATAAACGTCACGAAATCACGCAGGCCATATTAAAGTTTAAATTGGACTTCGTTTAAGTTAACTGAATTGCAACCAATTATTTTTTGAGAATATATTTTACATTATGTTTTTATTGAGGTGTAGATAATGAATATTGGCTGTAACTTCAAAAGCAGGTAACTAATGTAAAGGGGTTTTGTTTTTCAGGAGATATTATATTCACACTGCAGTTTCGAAGTGATGTCAACTTGAGTATGTTCGACTAATTCGAGCCAATGAAGGGAAAAGTAAGGGTGTTTAAGTTAAAGGGCGAATTAAACCTGAAACATGTGATTTTTTTATCAATTCCAGTGAATTAGACTTATTTTTAAATGATAAGGAATCGATAAAAAAATACTTCTTGATTCTCTCTTTAAAAAAGAGTGAGTGGATATAGCTTAGGGAATTGACCCCTACCGTATCATCGCGCGCGTTAATTCCTACGAGTTAAACACAGTCTGAGCTATAAGAAGAGGGGGGACTGATGATGGAGGCTTTGTCTTGTCAGCGCACCAGCAGCTTCCCTACGGAGTTACTAGGCTAGTCCTTATACGCGGTCCGCCAAAAATTCCAAATTAATTCGGGCCTTGAATCATCTCACTTTAATAGTACAATACGAGCTCAATCGGGCTACAAACTTATCTAGGTTTTATCTAAGATATAATAAAAAGGAAGGCTAGATTACTTCGCTCGAACTGCTAACGCAATATGAAATGAACTATAACCTTATCCGTTCGCTGGCTTAGATATAATACTGTTAAAAAAGCAGGAGGTAAAGATTCGGGAGAAAAGACTTTACACCCATTTTTTCGTTATCCTTGCCTTTGACTTTAATTACAAGGGTATCGTAAGGTTTCATTGGGTATATATTTACAAAGAAAAAGATAGCGAAGAGATATGCTGAAACGCGAAGCTTCTCTTGTCTGCCTGACACCAAATCTAAAGGAAGAGTCCATAAAACAGAAGCGTAACAGGGGTGGTAGCTAATTTTTTCCTCTCGCACCGGAACGAACTTAGCTATGACATCAACGTGTCAGTTTGTTGATAGGCCTAGCGTTAAGTTGAATGTACAGACATCGCAACCGACATTTTCGCACGTGATCGTACGTAAATCGAGCCAGGGATCTCGCGTGAGCACGATGACTTGCAAAAATTGAAGATCTTCCTAATTTTGCAAGCTTGCGCGAGAGACTTTCCAGAGTTTCGAGCTAGTTCTCCCCACCTTCGCTCGAAACGTACGAAATGCGAGCGACTTCAGTGTGAATTCGCCTTTACTCTTATGAGCGTTTTTACTTGTTCTGGAATAAGTTACGAACTTTTGGTATAACGTGATAATTTTTTCTTTTGGCTTGGATCTCAAAAATGATGAGATCCTATCTTTCAACACGTTGCAAATTAAGGTGCTTCACGATGACACTGGGATAAGGCCTAAAACTCATTAATGGAAAACTCGGTCAATCATCGGACAAAACCAATATATACGGTATATATAAAAAAAGAAGGATCAAGAGGAAAAGTGATAAGGGATTGTTTTCGGAGTATTTATCCGAGAGCTATATTTTATAAAAACTTGACGTTTTTGGGATATTTGGCGTTTCAATATAAAATGAAGAACTATTTTGGTTTGGATCTAATAATTTTACTAATTTTTTTTTAATTTGTTGAACTATCTTTTACACAGTTTAACGCTGTTTTAAGGATAGTTAAACTCGTACTTCATCTTAAAGATCATAACATTATAAATATTTAAAAGGTTAAAAACTTTTCACACCCCCTATGATATTGGTTCATTGATTTAGATACAACAGTGCAAAAAGCGAAGAGAAAACTGTAAGCGCAATGAAATTATTGTACGGGTAGCACCGTAACTTTATAATTACGTTCCCTCTATTCCAACGAACTTCAATAATCCAGGCTGATTCGGTAAAACTTTTTCCAATTACATTTTTTTGGGAGGTTTTTGGTTTTAATGTGGAAATTATTTCATTTAGATTTGCAGCCCGCCTCCCGAGGGCCTTTTTTTTTTTTTTTTTTTTTTTTTTAAACCTAACCTAATGGGCCAAAAATTCCCACCTGTACATATAGATGTAGCAAAAATGAAATCAATATATAGCTAGGTAGGCTAGAAAATTTTTATTAGCCATAAAAAGCTATGGCATATTTTTTAGCGCTGTCCGAAATACTTTTTTACGCTCGGGCTAATTTGTGATTTACGCGAAATTGCCTAGAACCCACGAAAAAAAAAAATTATTTCTTTTTCAGACTTGGCGAACTTTCGCTGCAATTATTATACAGTGTATTTTCTCGTTTCGTAAAACTAGTGATAAAAACTTCTTATTTTTCTAGAATTTCATTGGTTCATACTAGTGTCATAAACCTGTAATTTACCCTGGTAATCTAAAAGGTAAATTACCGCAGGGTAATGGTAATTCACGGTTTAATTTATACGTGAACTGACCCTTTTTAATGATAAATCCCCTAGAAAAGGTGTCAGTTTCGTTTAGCGACGGTTCGGTGTACAGCAAGTATTCAATCAAAAACAATTCCAACTAAAAACCTTTCCCTATATGCAAGATCATTTCAATTTCAACAAAAAAAAAACCTAAATTATATTCTAGAGTCACTTATACGCCCCTTACATTGTTAAAATTAACATAAAACTATAATTTAGACGTCAAAAAACCTTGGTACCTAAGCTACGTTTAAATTAGTAACGCCAAAAAAGTGTAGCCTCCAAAAATAAATGTAATAAACGACGATTATACGCTTCATAATCAGCGTAAAATTAAATTACATAACGTTATATCCTTACACATACAGGAAATTGTATATGAAAAAAAAAAGATAGGTCAGATCCAGATATGTTAGGTGAATATATTTTTTAAATTTCAACACGAATAAAGCTTATATTTCGGATAATATCTTAGAAAATAAAGGATAACGTTCTGTAAATTAAAACTGATTTTGATTTCATATTTATTTTTGAATTGCGTTTCAATTACGCCGTTTACTATGGCGTAGTGATACGTATTGTTAGACCCCCATTGATAAAAAGTAGTTTTGAAGAATAAATCCAAATATATGCGAAGCTATATAGTTCAACATGGAGGGGTAATTTCCCCCACGAGAGCCCACACCCTTTGTTCCATAAATAATGGTTTCGCTAACCGCAAAAAAAAAGTAATTTTTTTTTTTTCGGCTAGCTTTGGTGATTCGGGAATTCGGCATAGGGGCGTTTGGTGCAACGATTTTCGGTCATATATCGTGCCGGATGCCTCTAAATATAACTCCTAAGATTGTAGCATAAATGAGAGTAAGAAATAAATTTGAAATATATATAAAAGCGTATACGGAAGAAATAAAGAAAAAATGGTTTTATGATATATCGGAAAATTGTCAATAATTTTATTGAAATAAACCTTTCCTTCCATTGGTCATTTTTGACCTTTTGTTTGGCGGCTGTAATTTCAGTATTGATTTTTAACTATTATCGTAGGAAAATATACTTTATGGACACTCCTAGGAGCGGGCATAATTGGTTTTATGACCACCAAGGGTAGCTTTACGATTTGTTTTAAGATTTCGGCTTTTTCAATATTTCTCCAGAAGTATACCTGTCTGCAGCTTTGTTCAGATTTAAATTTATTCATAGAGCACCTTTTTTCTTTGTTAAATATTATTATAAGGTCGATATAGAAGGAAATACATTTTGTCTCTCAGAGAATCTAGGTAAAACGGAGCCTGCTTATTTAATGTCGATCCCTCATCACTGCCAACTTATATCAGCTCCTCCGTCAATCTAAGTTGGCCAGTTAATAAGCAGACGACGTTTTACGTTAAAGTACGCAAAGTACTTGTTGATTTTTCCCTTCTATTTCCTTCGCGCTGATAGGATGTAAATAACGTGACGTTATTTAGTCTTCAAATCTATAAGCGAACAAGTCCCACCACCTCTAATGACGCGTATTCACGCGTGAATAGATTCGAATATAACTTGTTCAAATCCTATATATTTGCATCTATATCTCGGAGGATTCGTTTCCCCAATCACTCGAAAAGGCAACTGCGTGTGTAAACTACGTAAGATCTCGCGTCACTTGATGGATAGATAGATAGCACCGCCCCAAATAACCCGAATAACCATTTTCCTCCGAACTTATAACAAATTTTCCTTTCGACAGATCACGAACAAGAGAACCGCTCCATTTAAGCCCCAAAACCTTAAGGGCCCAGCCGCGAGTTCATTCGACTATTGTATATTGTATATTATATTCACTTTTCAACCGATCAAAGGAGTATATTCAACATATAGGAGAAAAGCGCCGAGGAATGTTAAGGGAAAGGGAAATACGAGGAGACAGCCGTGGGAAGATGAAGAGCTTCGATATATCTTTCCTAGCGTCATTTCAATGAAAGTGTCATTGACGTAATTTTCGTTATATAGTTACAATGCTAAAAATGAGCCTTATCTTTTTGTTTTCCTGTAATTTTACGAGTAAATTACTGTGGCATATTGGTAAGTTACCAGGTAATTTACAGGTATTCACAAAATATTGCAATTTCTATTTTTAAAATTTCTCTTTCAGATGCTTCGAAATTTTTATTTCTGACTAAACTTGTAAAATAGCTGGGCCATTTGACTTTGCATTGATAGGACAAAGTGATTCAAACATGAAAAACCTAATTAAAATCTTAACTACATTAAAAAGAAGATCAAGACGAGTTAAAACGTTAAACTTTGACCTCTTTTAGCAATTTGTTCGCTTTTAATTCATAAAGGTTTAAATTATAAATTATTATTTTGATAATTTTACAAGAGACAACCGTAAATTATTATTACCAGTCAAACAAACTCAATTGTTACTGTACCACTAAAACGTTAAGCGTTATATTTGAGTTAGCGACCTATCAAAATTTCATTCAATTCTATTTCGGATTTTTCTTAATCTTGGTGAGCTATAAAACATTAAAAATACTCCGGATTGCGTGTATATCAATTTTTAAGCCTAACATAAAAATAATTTAAAAACTCCTTTACCTAGAATATCATGTAAAAATTTTCTTAAGCAATATAATTTATCAAATATGTCAGTAAACCTTTAAATAAAATCCCCATTCTATTGACTGCAAAGAGTAAAGTGATTAATTTATGGCAAAACTCTCTTTATCTAGGCCTATCTACAGTTCACACCTCTTGCCAGTTTGATTAAAAGATGCCTTCATACTAAGGGTCAGTATCACTTCAAGATTTCATTTCACGCGAAGCTATAAAACCATTCTAATAAGATTTGATTTCTATATAAGAGGAAAAAGAGATTCAAAGAGATTCGTGCGCGTTGAAATTTCAAACTGATTCAAACCGTTACAGTAACGTACCGCCGTGAGAGATCTGATCGCACGCGAGACGCTATTTTGCACCTTTCGGAAAAAGGGGCCCAATATTATCGCGAAAGTTCAGTATCTCGCTAGATTTAGACTTAAAGTTGTTACTACTTTATTGAAATCAGGCGCGTTAATAGATGAGGCCCAACTACTATAGTGTAATAAAGGTGTTCTTTCACGCTTGTAACAAAAAGGCAAAATGATTTAGGGCTTTTTTTTTTTGTTCAATTTTTGGGGGTATAAGTTAGCGAAGCAGGCACAGTTTTAGGATATACCAGGGTCTAAGGGCTTAAGCGAAATATTAGGCAACAATACCGTTTTATCTGACCCGACAGGGCTAGGAAAAAGAGGCGCGCTTGTGTACAACAATTTCTTTTGTAATATTGTAATACCACATGGGGGCCTTTTCATTTCTTGAATGTATAAGTTCATATTACTGTTTTTTTCGTTTTTTTTTCATTTTTACATTCTTGAGATATTATTCTTTGAATTTTATTGATGGCGAAGTCAGTACACCTTTGACCCTGGTTAGGTTAATTTAACTAAGATTAATATAAAGTTAGCTAATTTATATTTAACTATTCGTAAACAATCTTGTGTTTTGGGGAGATTATGTGGTTACCTAGCTTACTAACTATAGTGTAATAATTAGTGTTTAAGGCAATAATTAATATAATATCAAAATAAAATAATTTCAAGGTTATCTAAAATCTTATAAATGTGAACAAACTTTTAATTTACTGAAACAAAATAGAAAACTTTCTATAATGGAATATTTACCGTCTATGGGTGAAAATTGAAGAAGACCCCTCGGGGTGTTAATGTCAGTCAGGAGGGTAGAGCGTTTTCCATAATATATTAGTATACCCGGGCGATTTCTATTAAGCTAACCCAAGAATTCACAGTAAAATAGGGCTAAGCTAGCGTATGAGGCCATCAAAATTTTAAAATTCGGAATTGTTAATACATAAAGAAATATATTGATATATTGTATTTTCAAAAGTTCATTATTTGAAGTGTAAAACAATTTCGAAAGAAGTGTAAATTCATTCAAAAGCATTCAAACGCATGAGCGCAAAAGCATTCAAACGCATGAGCGCAAAAGCATTCAAACGCAGCGTAAAAAGCATTCAAACGCAGCGTAAAAAGCATTCAAACGCAGCGTAAAATCATTCAAACGCAGCGTAAAATCATTCAAACGCAGCGTAAAATCATTCAAACGCAGCGCAAAAGCATTCAAACGCAGCGCAAAAGCATTCAAACGCAGCGTAAAAAGCATTCAAACGCAGCGTAAAAAGCATTCAAACGCAGCGTAAAAGCATTCAAACGCAGCGCAAAAGCATTCAAACGCAGCGTAAAAAGCATTCAAACGCAGCGTAAAAAGCATTCAAACGCAAGTGTAAAATCATTCAAACGCAGCGTAAAATCATTCAAACGCAGCGTAAAATCATTCAAACGCAGCGTAAAATCATTCAAACGCAGCGTAAAATCATTCAAACGCAGCGTAAAATCATTCAAACGCAGCGTAAAATCATTCAAACGCTGCGTAAAGTCATTCAAACGCAGCGTAAAATCATTCAAACGCAGCGTAAAATCATTCAAACGCAGCGTAAAATCATTCAAACGCAGCGTAAAATCATTCAAACGCAGCGTAAAATCATTCAAACGCAGCGTAAAATCATTCAAACGCAGTGTAAAATCATTCAAATGCTGCGTAAAATCATTCAATCGCTGTGTAAAATCATTCAAAAGCAAGTGTAAGTTAGCTGATTAGTTCACGAGCTCATTAATTGAATTCTTTGGTCAACGATGAAAACTTGTTTCACGTTTTAAGAAGTTGGAATCCCAGTAAGGGGTTTTAAAAGACCTCTCATTTTGGTTATTAATTTGTGGAATCAATTAGATATTTTAAATTCATTAAGTGTATCTTATAACGCGCGTGACAAAACGTGATTAGCGTTGCATCAAGGGTGTTGGTGATGATAAATGGCGCCAAAGGTGGCATTCTTATGCTCGTTAATTATTAGCCGACACGAGGTATAACGTGTAGTTAGTCTCGTTAAACATCGCGTGTGAAAACTCCAAAGTGACACGAAAAAACTATTTGAAGAAATTATATCCTTGTCTCTAAATATTAGAAAAATACCGTGTACCCCTCAAGGTTATGAATTATTTAAAGGGGCAGTAAAACTATTTATATATACAATATATAATCGAGCTATATTTAAACTCGATGGTCAGATTCTTTAACCTTGAATGTTACTTAACTTTACAGGGTGGATAGAAAATTTCTATTAGATATTTGATAATAGCCTACTATTTCACATGTCCCGAGTGGATTTCATTCGTCAGATTTAGAAATAAAATAAGTGTTCGATTTCGTTGGATTTCGAAATTAATTTAGTGTTCGATTTCGTTGGATTTCGAAATTAATTTAGTGTTCGATTTCGTTGGATTTCGAAATTAATTTAGTGTTCGATTTCGTTGGATTTCGAAATTAATTTAGTGTTCGATTTCGTTGGATTTCGAAATTAATTTAGTGTTCGATTTCGTTGGATTTCGAAATTAATTTAGTGTTCGATTTCGTTGGATTTCGAAATTAATTTAGTGTTCCATTTCGTTGGATTTCGAAATTAATTTAGAGTTCGATTTCGTTGGATTTCGAAATTAATTTAGTATTCGATTTCGTCGGATTTCGAAATTAATTTAGTGTTCGATTTCGTTGGATTTCGAAATTAATTTAGTGTTCGATTTCGTTGGATTTCGAAATTAATTTAGTGTTCGATTTCGTCCGATTTCGAAATTAATTTTGTGTTTAATTTAGAAATCCTATGAAATAGAACACCAAATTAATTTCGAAATCCGACAAAATCGATTTCGTCGGATTTTGGATTTCATGTTTTGATTTCGAGAAGATGGAAGGAAATTCGTAAAATGCACCGACACAATTTAGGAGGCATTACCGATATGAAGTTTAAATGTCTGTCTTTTAACCTTTTACTTTTACATTTTATTATGAAAGTTTAATGCGGTCGGTCCTTCTACTAAATACTATGAATATATTAATTCAATTTAAATGAATGATTGAAATTCGAGTTTCTATGAGTAAATATTTGCGAAAGAGAGTTTTCGCTCTATTGAATTTGATAGCCTTCGGGCCTCGATGTTTTTGAGAATAATAATAAAAGATCCGAGTGATTCTAGTAAAATTTGTTTCGACGAAAGCATTTCTAATTAGTTCGATTGAGGTCGCGCGAATTGGAGAGGTTTAATTTGTCCGTGTTTTCCGATAAATCTATACAAAACCATCATATTTATATTCATTATATAAGCATTGTTCGAATTATTATTTTATTTCCAACGTAAATATTTTGTTTTTGAGATAATTTTCCAATTTTATAGTCATTTTGAAAGGTTACGTTAGATGAAAATCAAACGGGTTTGAATTGTTTTCGGAAACAATGAAAGATCGGAATTCATATCAGAATATTAAAAATATACGATCATTTTAGAACCCTTAATTTTTATAGTTTTCTTTTGAATTAGATTAAAACATCAAAACGTGGACGTATTGAGGGAATATTAAAATTAAATTAATAAAAGGCATGGTTTAACATATTCATTCTTTCGTTAAAATTCAAACTTTTGAAATAAATGTAAATTTCGAATTTATTTCAAACCCTCAAAATTCTTATTTCAGACTATTTGACTTTTCGTTGATAGAGAAAATTGACCCAGACATCAAAAATTGATAAAAACGAATAACCTTTTAAAAGTGAAAGTGTAGACGATTTAAAAGTTTAAACTTTGACCTTTGTTTAGCAATTTGATCCATTTTGATCATTTAACCAGAGTAAACCCTTAATTACCATTTAATACCTTTATAATTGCGGATTTAGAACTATAGGACTGATCAACTCCTCGAGTTGTCCGCTCTCTTATGATTCAAAAACATTATTTTCACCCATTTCATAGACAATAGAGTCAGAATGTTCCTACTTATAACAGAATATGAAGCGTACGATATTACAGTTCCCGCCTTTTGTAGAAGGGAGCTTTCGAATCCATTTTAATCTTAGTATAGGTGTTTTAGGCTAACGATAATTAACACGGACCTATTCAGCGAGTGTATATATACCATTTGGAGTATTTTGGCAAATTTTAAGGTAGAATATCTATTTAAATTACATCGTCATATACATTAACAATGGGCCATTATCAACTTTATAGACAATGATCATAATTAACCGTAATCAACAGCAGAGCTATCATTAAAGAGAGTCTAACGGTACAATTTACATCGAAAACCATCGATATTGTATAGAACCCTTCTATAATAACGATAACGAGGCCATGTCCGAGTCGCGCGCCCTGATGTGGCCAAATGGCAAAACCCTCATTTAACCCGGTATATCAAAATCACGATAAACCCTAAAAGCTTGACCTATAACCCCCTTTAACATCATAGATATCTAAAATACACGTACTGTATAAATACTCCGTTCATATACACGTGTCATATTGAAGTCTAGCACGTAAGTAGGTGCAAAATAAGAAAATTGATGTCGAAATTTTATTTTAAAATACAATGAATGGATAGTTTCAATATGAATCTCTTTAAAGTAATGTGAAGGATAGACAAAGTCGTTTTACAACTTGGCCTTCCAATAATGTTGTATCAAAGAATTGAAAAATATTATTAATATATATATAAATTTATATATCAGGCGCAATATTCTATTACATATTATTGCATATACCCCCGTGATATAGCTTCAATAAGAACACTACGTACGACTGTTAGAACATTACCACATCTCACACCCAAAACCCATCTAAATAAAAGTGTAATTAGTGACATATCTAGTGAAAAATGAACTCCAATACTTCCCAAATAGGAACCAAATATGATGAGAAAAATAAAAAATATATTTCCTATTCTACCCCAAAAGTAAAATAAACCATCCTTACAGAGCGGATTATGTACAGTTAAAATATATATCTAAGAAGTCTAATCTTTTTTACCTTGGCTAAAGACTCAATTTTATAACAGTTTGTCTAATTTATTCGATTTAGTCAACAAAACTGTAGTTCTAGGGTGATTTGGTATAACCAAGGAAAAAAATTGGATTCTTTCAGTGCAAATACAGATTTCAAAATGATATGATTCGACTATAACGAAATTGTGAAATTTAATTCCACTTAAGGTTCAATTGTGTTAAACCAAAGATATTCTGAAAAGAACGTCATTCAAATTTCCATACAAACTTATATTTTTCTTAGAATTAAACTAATGTTTATTAAGTAGAGTGTTACAATTAACTGACGCGGAGTAATACACTTTGTCATACCTCAGTGAATAAAAATAGTCGTCCCAAACTGCTTAGTAAGACTATCTATCATAAAGCTAGCCCATCAATTCAAATTTCCAAATCAAAAGCTTCTGATAAATTTGGATCAGGGCGGAATGAAAATTTAGTGTCGCGGTGAAATAGTGAAATTCAATTAAGACTCAGTTTCAACTCGAATTAGAAGCGAGTACAAAGGTACGTAACCATTTAGAACTTGATACGTTTATTGACTAGAAAACGAGTAGTCTCGAATTATCAATTGTAGGTGAAATTTAGTATAGAATAGAGGGGAGTAAACATTGAAGGGGTTGGCGAATTACAGCGAGACGCGTGTCATTCGGAAATGTCACTTGGAACAAATGACCGATTTGGTTTCTTACGCGGATATGTAAGAAGGAATGGATGGAATTTTGGATTGGTTTAGTTCACTACGGGTATATCAAGCGTAGAATTAACTAATAGATTAAGAGAGATTCGGTCCAAAGGATTACGCGCCGGATTTCAAATATATTCAAGCTAGATGTCCATTTAAAACTGGAACGAACCTGATCGGCTGTAAATAGGCGAAATGCGTGATTGGAATTATTACAGACGTACGCCTCTGCTATATGGAGAGCAGCGTATAATATAAAGATGTTACTAAATCATTTATCAACAGCTTTGATTATTAATAAATATTGGTTATTTTAAAGTGAAGCTGACACGCCTTTTCATCGTATTTGTACACGGATTATGTATAATCAGTGATTACACTTCAACGACTACGGAAGTAAGTACGATATTTACGCAGTGACTGTAGCGTTTACAGCGATTACGACGTGATTTTGATAAGTGATTACGCCATTACGGTATGATTACACGGATTACAAAATGACTAATTAAGGTGATTAGGTGGCGAAGCGATTAACCCTTGTTATGTTTCTAGCAAACGGTGCGTGGGGTATATAAATTTAAAAAACACCTGCCCTTATACGAAGCGATTACGGTATGATTACAGAGTGATTAACGTGCGATTAGCGTCCACGATGATATTACAGTGATTACAATGCTTAAAAAAAATTGGAGGTCGAGGAAAAAGACATCTTCGGTTTCGAGTTTAGATTTACCAATGTATTGAGGTTGAATAAAGAGTACTCGAGTGTCGTCCAATTTCAAAATATATTGGTTTAGGGATTATAAGAAAAAAATGGATAAGCACATAGCTGTATTTGATTAATTCGAGTTGTAAGTTGAAATTAGCATAATTATATATAATTTGGAATTCTATTTGAAGGCCGGTTTAACAACGAAATAATTCAAAACTCTAAACTCCGTGACCTTTATTGCTAAGGGGTATAAATCTTGAAGACCCCACCCCCCGTCTAGCTCGTGATGAAATATGTTAAGGTTTCCTAACTACTCGCCTTAGACAAGCTAAGCTGCAAAATTTAATATTCAACCATGCACCGCTGCTTGGCTAGGGATATGAAGGGTAGGAAAGAGACATCCTAAAGGGAGGGTTATAAGTATATAAGAACAAATCGTTTAAATCGCGTGATCTTTTACATCACCATCTTTGATATTTTTTAAATATTATTTCCCGCAATACTACATCATCACGTGATTATGAAAGAGCCTACAGTTTTTATTCTAGAGCATTCTGGCACGCGGCATGGTTGATTTCGCGCGGTAATTATCGTGAAAGTCCTCTCTTATCGTTAAATACGTTCCAGAATCATTTTACGTCATCAATCGAAAAATAATATATATAGTTTTTTAAGTTTCTTAAAAATGCGCGAAGCAAGAGGTGTACAATTTTGAATACAAGTTTTTATTTGTATGAAAAAACTAAACTTTAAAGATTAATGATTTAATTTATTTTCTAAGTCAAAAAATTACGATTTTTAAAGTTTTTTTTAGCAATTATCAACGAATATCAAAAACTCTCTTTTGGGTTCTATTAATATATCTGTATATATTTAATTAATTTGACAATTAATTCGCCCCTGATGACCGTATGAATTTTTCAAGATTCCTATATTAGAACAGCCTCCCTTTAAAATACGCTAATATTATAGAGGCTCGTTGCTTTGCCCGTATTCGCTCATAAGCTTTCCAAAAGACATAAAAGTAGGAAACGAAAGGACGGGGTTAGGAAAATGTTCGTGTTATGGTCGACCAAGCTCGCTTTATACGAGAAAGGTTACAGCGAGACGGAGGGGAGGGCTAATTTTTAAATTCACGCCTCGGACGAAATTTATTGCTAATTGATGGGATAAGTTAATGAAGGAGCGCGCGCGCGAGCCAGCTTCAACTTGATTATAGAGTCAGCCTCCCGCCAAAATTCTCTTCTTCTAGCTTGCCACCTAGCTCCATTCCTTTCATTCATGTAGCAAAAAAAAATTAAGACAAAATACTAATATATCGCTATAATAAGTTGATTAAGACCGAGTTATTGACCAATAGAAATAGATTAACTTGCTAATGAACCTGAATTTTTAAATTAAACTTTTTAAATTCCAAGAGAAGCAATTAAAAATGCTTATATCTTAAAATTGGACTTAATTATTTCAAATCATATCAGATAATTATTATTATTTAAAAGAAATATCTTTGGATATCATCTAAAATAATTAAAAAAAAATTCAAATGAACCTAAATATAATTATAATTACAAGATATATAAAATTGTCAGAAATCTAAAGACATACTCACAAAGCTTTAAATGTGATATCAAAGCATTCCAAATTTATTTGCAAATCATGTATCAAATTATCCCATATATTCGACGCGAATGAACATACGAGTTTGTGAAATATTTCACAAAAAGTTGTATTGAAATATGCAAATACCACGCGCAAAGATCCTAAAGTACTAGTATCGTTCGCTTAGTAGGGGGTGAACATTAAATAAATAAAATCCTTAAAAGTAGGGGGCATTTACGATTCGAGCAAATTAAGTATATATAGAGGGTTCATCTCGTGGAAAGAGAAAGAGGCATGTCAAGGTCCGATATTTCATAATAGATGCGTGTTCGGGTCGCCCTAATGGAATGGGACTTTTAATTCTAATTTCTCTTCTTCTCGCGCTGCGGGGAAACCCCGTGCGAGGGGTATTTATATATATCCACCCATCCTCCTCCCATTATCTCGAATTTGCATACGAAGGCGAGCGCCAATTCACCAACCAAATTCTGGTAAAAGAAACCGGATAACGAAGGGGGTAAAAACGCTAAGCCTTGGCGCCTAAAATCGTGCAGAGTCATAGCTCTTTCGCGAAATAACTGCACAGATGAAACCTTCAGAAATTAACGAGTTTCTTATTGGGAAAGTTTTGACAAGCGAAACGGTTTAAAGAATAGCCAACTACCTCGCGTATTTGATGGAATTTTCATTAAACTAACGCGGTAGAAAACTTGCAATAAATTACGCCGATTTATTTTAATTTTGTGGCTAAGTAACAGTATATGTATAGAATTGAACCACATAGAGTTTAAAATAAAATTTGCAAATTATTAGTTTAATATAAATTTAAATAGTTGTTCTAAATTAATTTCAAATTATATATAGGGTTGAAACTGCAAGAGGAAATGAATATTTAAATATAATTGTGTTAAAAGTATTATTTGTCTTGGATTTTCATTCTAATTTTAATGGGACCGCTTTTAAAATATGAACAAACTGTATTACCACAATTTAGACTGCTTAATTTAAATTATAAAGATGCATTAAAGGTTTGAATTCGGGTAAATCATATTATTTCAGCCTTCAACTGGGCTATAAAGATTTAATTTCGTGGCCAGATGGTCAGATCAACGCTACATGAATATATTTTAAAGGAGGAAGCCATTGGGTTCATCTGATTGGTCAAGTTTCAATGTAAGTGAAATGTAACATTGAGCCACACAAAAAAGTGTAAAATGATTGTTAAAAACTCCTTCCATACGGAATTTAGAATGTTTACCAGAAGCCGATGAAACCCTCCTTTGAAGTCTACTACTCCAATGTTCCATATGGCGCTCCTCTCTGTATGGGTAAAATTCCCAATTTTACGAATTAGAAGGGGTCCTACTTCATCCCCCCTGTCTACGGAAAATTGGAAATTCTCTCTTTCCACAAACGACGACGTTTTTGGACGAACTCCGAGGCTGCTAGAGATATTCGCTCGACGAGCTCCCGCTCCGAAAACATCTACCGTTAGGAGGCGTACGAATCGCGCCTTTTGAGAATAACCCATACAGAGAGGGGTAGACAAGACCCGGGAGTAATAGACTTCAAAGGAGGGTTTCATCGGCTTCTGTGTTTACGTAATGTTTAACTCCCATTTCCCCTTTATAAAAATAAATGAAATGAGAAAAGCTTCAGTCTAGGGGCCAAAACCCTAATGTATTTTCTACGAGCCCCTGTAGAAATGTTCTAACCTTAGTACACGGGTGTTCTAGCAGCAGCCCAATTTTGCCCCTTCAAATATTTTCACGAAACTAACCGTGCAAAACTTACATTAAAAAGACATCTTTAACTTTAATAATCTCTACGCATTGTATCGAAATAACTCAATGGTGGTAGTTACAACTTAGACATCCAATGACCATAATATCATAGCGGAAAAATTTCAAAATGAAATACGAAAATAAATAAAGGATGATGTAGGTAAATACGTATCAACAAATGAGCGCGTGAGAAACTACGATCAACACCGGACTAGAATACGTTATGATTCCCCAAGGCCCGAGAACTCAGTCTTCTATTATAACAAGGAGTTATCTACAATGGAGACGCGTATCACTCATAATATTACTTATTTCCTGTTACGGGTTTAAAGATTCAGGACGAATTTCTGTTGGCAACAAACAAAAACCAATTAATCTTATTTTTGAGTGAAGAAGTCCTACTTTATGATTGGGATGTTAGTTCGAATTAACGTCTTTCAAGCTTTACTTTGGCTTTCACATAAGAAGCTCATAGAAAATTAATTTAGATATTCGGGTTTTGACCCAAAAGTTCGGTTCTTCGCCAAAAATCTTGATTAAAAACGCGCCTTTACAGAGGACATTCAAAGCTACTAAGTGAAAGTGGGCGAAATTAAATTTGCAGTTGGTGCAACCAGAAGCCGATGAAACCCTCCTTTGAAGTCTATTACTCCCGGGTCTTGTCTACCCCTCTCTGTATGGGTTATTCTCAAAAGGCGCGATTCGTACGCCTCCAAACGGTAGATGTTTTCGGAGCGGGAGTTCGTCGAGCGAATATCTCTAGCAGCCTTGGAGTTCGTCCAAAAACGTAGTCGTTTGTGGAGAGAATTTCCTATTTTCCGTAGACAGGGGGGATGAAGTAGGACCCCTTCTAACTCGTAAAATTGGGAATTTTACCCATACAGAGAGGAGAGCTATATCGAACATTAGAGCAGTAGACTTCAAAGGAGGGTTTCATCGGCTTCTGGTGCAACCAATGAAAACGTAGTGTTCAGTCGTCTGCTAACACGTTATAAATTGGAAAATTAGCTGGTTATGTAATATTTCGTTTTTCGTTAAAAATATGAAATAAAAGTAAATTTAAATTAACTATCTTTCGTTAAAATATTTCATTGCAACATTTGACTGCACCGATAGGTGTACTGCTATTACTGTCGCGGCCCTATTTCGAAATTGTATGGGGTATTGGAGAATATTCTAAAGAAAAACGCCTCCATCTATTAATACTCCTTGATATAATATAAGAGAAAACGCCATAAGGATACGTTTTGAATAATACATGATTATTGCGCGGCTTAATTCTGGTAGAACATATACCAAAAAAGGCAGATGTTATAGGCGCGCATACAGAGTCGATGACACTTATAATGGAAGAGGAACATAAACCCTATCCGCGTTATATAGATACCGTGACATAGCTCTATAACCATTTTTAGGACGTAACTATTCTTCGAGAAACGCGCGGTTACAGTTTTCTCTATGACTATAGTTAGGCTTAATGTTTTTTGTTAGGCGATTAAGATTAACTTCGGTATTCTAACGGCAAAAAAAAGGCTTTTTCTATATGATGGACTCTTCAAATAATTCTATATACCATTTAATGGAAATGGCACGCGTAAAAGTTTAGATTTACATTGAAAGAACATTTGGACTGGAGTCTACAGCTATGTTGGCTAGAGCCTAACAATATGCGGGGAGCGTATAAAATTATTTTAAATCTTTTATCAATAAACTTCAATATTTTTAAATTAAAATAAAGACACGATTAAAGTAGTAACGCAATCTGATTCGATTTATATGATTATAATTTTTCCCCTTTTTTAATCAAAATCAATTTCCCATGATTTTTTTAGGTTTTTCCTGGTTTTCCAAGTTTGTAGCTATGATTTAACTATATCAATAACTATAATAGACATTTATTCATTGCTTTAAAACAAACCACAATTCTATATCTATTATAGTTTTCCCGTAACGTCTTTAAAAAAATTATCAAAATATCAGATTTCCTCTTTAAGGTACCATCAGAAGCCGATGAAACCCTCCTTTGAAGTCTATTACTCCCAGGTCTTGTCTACCCCTCTCTGTATGGGTTATTCTCAAAAGGAGCGATCCGTACGCCTCCAAACGGTAGATATATTCGGAGCGGGAGTTCGTCGAGCGAATATCTCTAGCAGCCTTGGAGTTCGTCCAAAAAACGTCGTCGTTTATGGAGAGAGAGAATTTCCAATTTTTCGTAGACAGGGGGGATGAAGTAGGACCCCTTCTAACTCGTAAAATTGGGAATTTTACCCATACAGAGAGGAGCGCTATATGGAACATTGGAGTAGTAGACTTCAAAGGAGGGTTTCATCGGCTTCTGGTACCATGAGAAGAGCATGGTGCGAATTCCTAGTTAAATTTATAGTCTTCTTATTCTTATACTCCTTAGTACATACTTTGTATATTTTACTGACCCCAAATGAACTATTAGCAACTAGAACGAATTGAAACAAGTCGTTTATTAACATAAGAAACTCGTCAGTAAAATGAAAAGAAAATTTAAAAAAATAAATTTAAAACTAAAACCGTCTTCTTTCGCCGTATTGATTGAAAACAAATCTTACGCTTAGTCGATTTTAGTATCGAGAAAAGAAAAAAAAAAATAAGAATCCCACCCGTTTTTCGGTGTAGCCTGTGAAAAGAGCTCTACCTCATTACACTGACGCCGAAGAAACCTAACTACTCCTTCGCGCCGCCAGAGATAAAAAGGATGAAATATAAAAAAGAAGATTCTGACCCAGTTACAAGGCTTAACTCTCTACCACCATCCATTGCTAGAAT
Organism: Odiellus spinosus; assembly: GCA_963920705.1. Taxonomy (NCBI): domain Eukaryota; kingdom Metazoa; phylum Arthropoda; class Arachnida; order Opiliones; family Phalangiidae; genus Odiellus; species Odiellus spinosus. Next base: position 18,716,137 of record OY987229.1, on the reverse strand, counting down.
CAACTTAATTTTGCAATGTAATACTAGGGTATTACGAACAAAATGGGTGTATTCTTCAAGATGAGGCGAAATAATACACAATGGTAAACCTTATACGGAAAAAAAGTAGTTCTAAAACAATCTGCTATTTAAAGGAACGACCGAAAAGTAAAATCTAGAAATTTTTAAATTTAAAAACCTCGCTAAGCCTATTCTATCTCTTATTGACCCACAATTGAACCGCAACATATAGTTTTTAAAGGGGAAATCAAAATTCTTAAAATTGATAGATTTTGGGCCCAGTCGTTAGGGGCATGAAAGATTTTGCCCTTTAGTAGATCAACAGTACTAGAGACCCCTCTAAGCAGACGATGTGTTATCTGTATCGAGTGCTATTGGCTAGGGAAGTCACTATAGAAGACGTGACGTCAATATTTGACTGATTTTGGTACAGAGAATACTTAAAAATCACCAAAAACTCGTCAGCACCGAGATCAAAGATCATGACGTCGCAGTGACGTTACCTGTTAGCTTCCCTTTTTCATAATATTCATGGCCTTAACATTGTCGTCTGCTTAGATGACGTCTAACCCTGTAGGGTTCCTAGCGGCGGGAATCGTAGTTTATATATCTCCATTTGTTCATGGTTTAATATTTATTCAATTTAATTTTGGCATCATAAAATTTTGTATCAATTAAATTTATATTAATTACATTCCATCTTCACTTTAATAAATTGATGGAAAAAAACTATAGCTTGGCGCGAGGAGAAATCTCATACTGATCCAATTGTGGAAAGAAATTTTAACTTTTTTTTTATTATTTGTTTTTAAGGGGGTGTAGAAGAATTTCATCCCAAACTTTCGATTTTGGCCCGAAGGAAAGAAGAAGATAGTAAGTGATCCCTCGGGTCGAATGTTTCGTATCTTTAGCTCGTATTTAGCTCAGGGGGTTGTTACGTTTTAGAAATAATTCCCCGGCTTTCTACTTTTTCCCGCCCTTTCTGGAGGGTTTTAAGAAAGGGATTTTTTACAAAGTGCTATACGTTATATTGGCTGATGAAGTTGGTGCGGTTTAACCAACTCCAAGTATCTTATAAAGTCAATTTCTTAAATTTCAAGAAGAATGAGTTTTAAGGAAAAAAAAAGATAGAAACATACTTTGATGTTTAAACTACCGCCAATTCAGATATTGTATTGATAACGTTTATTAGAAAATAAAAAGTTTTAGCTATTATCCGTCAAAACAGAAGCCGATGAAACCCTCCTTTGAAGTCTATTACTCCCTGGTCTTGTCTACCCCTCTCTGTATGGGTTAGTTTCAAAAAGCGCGATTAGTACGCCTCCTAACGGTAGATATTTTCGGAGTGGGAGTTCGTCGAGCGAATATCTCTATAGCAGCCTTGGAGTTCGTCCAAAAAACGTCGTCGTTTGTGGAGAGAGAGAATTTCCAATTTTCCGTAGACAGGGGGTATGAAGTAGGACCCCTCCGACCTCGTAAAATAGGGAATTTTACCCATACAGAGAGGAGCGCTATATCGAACATTAGAGTAGAAGACTTCAAAGGAGGGTTTCATCTACTTCTGGTCAAAATTGAGGGGCTTTAAAAATTTATAACAAATGGAGTTTTTTTATATTAATTAGTTGGATGGCATAATATCACATCACCATAAAAGTAAACAATACTCCGTAGCTTAAGCAAAAAGGCCCAAGGCAGACGTACTAGTTCATCACTTAAAACTAGAAAAAAGTCATCACCCCTATCTGGTTCGAGTGATTTGGACTCTTCCTCGATGTTTGGTTCGAAACTACGTTTTCCTTCACTTAAAAATATTGAAACGTTCTCGTACATTTTTCTAAGCGTTAAGTTTACGCTTCTAACGCTTTTCAGATCCATGAATTCCTTATGAAGGTCGGGGAAATTTTTACTACTCAGATGTCGTACACTAAAATACGTGGAATTTTGGGACCGACTTAGTGGCTTCCACAATAACGTAATTGGCCCACGAAGAGCAATATTTTTTGAAGCCCCTCTTTCTTAACGGCCACCCCGAAGGTCTCATCTCATTTGCGTATCAAAAACCTTGACTGTTATTTTTACCCAACCGCATTATCCTCGCTTAGTTGGAACCCTTTGAAGAATCATCAAGGCCATGTAGAAAGATTAAGTTCACACACGCCCCGCGATCTTAGATTTAGGGAGTTTTGAATCTGTATTTGACATGGTTTTGCTAAATTAGTTAAATGTTTTCGGCGGGTCTGGAGGCAACATATTTTAGAATTATACCATAGCTGACTTTGGGCAAACCCAACTTTCGTGAATTCCAGGCAATTGAACGTAACGAACACCATCACTAGATAGTTCCTGGATTGGGAGCTTGAAAAATATATAATCCTGTGGGGCCCTTTTTTATGCAGGTCCTTGGGGTATTTACGAAGCTCCTCCGGGACCATGATTAGTTCTAACACAACCAAGACATCATATAAAATATTGTAAAGGTAATATAAGCTTCATCCTTCTCTACAATTATCATGAGACAGGTTTCGTCAAGCTCAAACTGGGGTATCTCTGCTTCCGGCAGCTCTCCTGTTATCACTTAATGCCCGCGCAGACACGATAGAGTAAATAATACACTTTACGCTTTACATTTTTTGCCGCAGCGACAACTTTTTCGGTCGTTATTTTCGGTCAAGTGGGAACCTAGCTTTAGTCTTTGCAGGACGGAAAATATAACACACAAAATCGAGTGGCACAAATTTCCGGAAGTTGAATATACCCAGTTTGGATCGGGACAGAACTCGCTGAAGATTCTTTTCCTTTTACTATATTTTATACAGTTCAGGATGATAGCCTTCCGATTGACTGGGGGATTATTTGTTTTTAGACCGGCCGAGAATGGCAATAATCGAACATGTATGAAAATCATGCGAGTCTCAGAAGTGCGAACGATGCCTAAAGTCGCTGGCATGACGAGGAGTTCCAGGGTTTAGACTGGGCAGGGTTAGTGGTCTGAAACAATTAAATCAAGTAGAGCATAGTATTGGCGAGACGGAAGCCAACCAGCCCTAAAAATCTATTGGAAGGGGAGAAATAACTGAAGTAGGAGAGGTGAAAACGGTTTAGCCCAATAGAACCGCGTCACCTCAAGCAAACTACGATGTTCCGGGTCTTTAGTCCTATTCAGTCACCAACTTGATCAAATATCGGTCGCGGAATTCAGCGTGTACAAGGATAACCTCCGTCTTATTTTTAAGAAAACAAGGCAGAGTTTCAGAGTACAACCAAGCTTCGAATATGCTCAAATCTAAATCTGTTTCGACTATGAGATTAGTTTTAAGTTATAAGAGATAATAAAGATGTTGAAAGGAAAGGAGACTATACGATAGATGTGGTACTACCCCCGCAGATTTGTACGCCTTGCTTAGGATAAGTTAAACAAAAACTACTCTCATATAGATTCGTCGCTTTCAGCTTAAATTGACCGGAATTATCCAGCGTGAGACGAGGCTTAAGGTCTAAACTTAATCTCGTGGTTCTTTAAAAAAAAACCCCAGCCTTCCCGGTCGCGTTCTCGGCTCACCGTTAATAGAAAAGTTAGGCTTTTATACAGGCCAACGTCTACTCAAGATGTTAGCGCGTGGAATCTTACGTTCTCGTTGAAGTTCTCTAACGTTTGATTTTAAGCTTAACTTAGGGGTTTGAATGAAATAGTTTTTTTTTTTTTTTTTTTTTTTTTTTGGGGGTTTCTAGACACTCTTCCCTATCGAAAAGTGACGCTCGCGCTTGGATTAAGCTTTCAAAGGACTAAGGGAGGGTGTTGGAATTGGAATTAACAAGAAAGAGGGAGTATAGGACAAATTGTGAAGCCTCAACGGTCAAAAATTAAAGATAAACTAAGCTTATGCCAAAGAATGATATTTTGGGGAGTAAAAATTGGGGAGTAAAATTGTAAGACATTTGTTTTAATATAATACGGTTATTTTCATCATTTTAAAACAGCTAAACATTTTCCTTAGTATAACATTTAATTAAATTTAACGGTTTATTATATTTTGAAATATGTCTCTCATTATGAGCTATATAATTACGCTATTTGACCAAAGCCTTTCCAATTAAAAACATCAGTTAAATAACAAACTAATTACCGCGGCTCAATTTACAATTCCTAATCCTAGCTCTTTCGTTTCTCCAACCATCGTAAACAATGTTTCATAATAATCCCTAGAAGCTGGAAAGTTTCCCCCGAACCTTTTCAGTTCAATATATTATAAAATACGCTTCAAACACTAAGAACCTAAACAAAGAGTTTGTCGTTACATATTCCAAGAACAGTTTCCAATTTTATAACTTAGATCAAAAGGAGATAAGAGGAGAAGTGAGACACCCAAATGTTCTCAATGCATTGGTAATTGGCTTTCCTACTGTACTGGTTTGACTCCCAGATGACTGGAGAAAACTTCGAATAAATAATTTCAAAATTTGATGGCGTTTTGAACGATAATTAAACCTTAAACCGGTCAGGAAAATATTTTAAGTTCCATAATAAGTGTATATATACAAAATTTAATTGATTGTTTTTGAGTGAAATTTAAATTTTCAGGAATATGCAAGGGCTAAATTATTGCGCAATGTGTAGATGTATCAAAAAAACTAACTAACTAACGCGAAAATCGGGTCTTATTTGATCTATTCATTTGGGAATGATGCCTACGGAGTTTTGATTAGTTGTTACTTGAAATGCCCTTAAAAACCGACGGGCTACCTTTTAAACTCAACTTTTAGAATGAGAATGAATCGTCCGCGCAAATATTTTCCCGCCTTTTCTGAAGTTGGTTTAACTCTTGCCTAGATAGTGCCATCATTTTCCTATAATTTACTTCTGCTTATATCTAAAGAGCGCACTAATACCAAATGTTAAATCTCGTAGGGATCCGCGGAAGTAGTTGTGTATGTGATACGCTTTATTTCGCGCCAAATTGGTTTAAGGGTGCGGAAGAATCATTGTAATAGAAGCGGCGACTGGGATAAAATGGACCTCATCATAGAACAAGAGCGGAAACAAATCAATATGACACAAAGTTTATAGAAATATACGTAAACTTTACGAGAAAATCCTTTAAATCTTCTCGGTAACAAAGGTTACTTAGACGTAAATGTATTCGGACCCTTTTAACTCGGACGTTCGATAAACGCTGGCTGTCCCTTTCTAAAATATACTTAGCAACCGGATTCCTTCCGTATAGTATGTAGAAACGTATATATACATCGAGTCCCTTTGACCGTCTAGGGATTATAACCCAAAGCTGGATTAAAAGCTATTCCTGTATATCGTGACAAAATCCCGACTGAATATCTGTCATCCCCAAAACTCGAGACATTTAATAGGAAACTCTATTCGTTACACAAAGGGGTTTATAATTATTTAAAGTTATTTAAAGGAATAATCATAGGTAATTTTAGGCTATTATATATTATAATTTGTTGGAGGGACGTATGAAATGCCTCAATAGATTATAGGGTTTAAATTCATATCAGGATTTTATCCCAGAATTATCTATTTTACATTAATTGATCTTGTTGGTCATAATTTTCTAAATTCACAATTTAATTTAACTAGTTCTATAAATGGACAAAACTTGAGCTTATAGGAGAAGGATAATAATTTTAAATTTTGCACCAATTTAATTTGGATCAAATGGGAATAATTCTAGGAGAAAAAAGGGTGAAATATTTTTTTTTGGATTTATGGTTCATTTTTCATTAAATATTTAACTTTAAGATTTAGGAAAAATGGTTAAAATTTGAGGTATGGCCTCATATATTTGGTCCAATATAATTCTAAATTTGACCTAATTTGCTTTTTTTTGGGGAGGGGGGTATTTTAAGCTCTTCATTTTATTAATAAATTTGCAATTAAGTATAAGTTTCGTTAACTTTAGAAGTTTATTATCAATGCATTTTGAAAATTTAGATCCATATTCAGATTGGCAAAATATAATATTTTTAGCCTATTCAGATTTTAAATGTGAAACAATTATAGACTGTCATTATGAGACAAGATCTTGTTATTTAAATATGCTAGTGAGACTATCTCTTTACACAAAGACCAAAGAAGGGAATAGGCAACTAAATTTATTAGAATCTCTCGTCTACGTTTAGACTATATTAGTACACATTATAAAGACCGTGCTTTGAAAATGTCTATGCGAAGATTTAGAGGCATATGTATAATAACGTCGGAATTTTCGAAATTCGGAATAATTTTGAAAGGGTGGAGACGAGAGGAAAGTTTCGGTTCGATTTTAATATACACTATAGCGTATTTCCCGAAGGAGTTGACACGCACTACTTTATTTTCTATTAGGTTTAACATTTGGTATTCGTTCGTGCAAGTTTTTCCCCATTACGTCAACTTATCTTAATCAGAAGTATTAGGAGCAAATATACGAGTAGCCCAGTTTTCGATGAAGCGAACTAATTAGCGCCTTGGTTTCGAAATATCGGAATATTTGGCGTTTGGGAGATGTCCCGTTTTCTAGGAACGGTCAGGGTTTCCTGTATGAAGGATCAAATGACCCGTCTGTAAAATATTCCCCTCTGATTAATATATTTTAAAGGGACAGGGAAAAGGAAAATTTTGATTACTTTCTTTAAAGAGATAATGAAGTAAAATTATTTATAAATCGATGATGTCACCATTTTTTCTAAAATATTAAAAATATCTATTCAAAATTTTACATAACTGGGTTGACGGGGTTGCAAGAAACTTAAAAAATTAAAATATAGATCAATTTGTTTTTGATTGATGACGTAGTTTTGTTCTGGAACGTGATTCGATAATTTTTATATGAAAGGTTTGAATTTCTGGATTGAATATTTTCACGAAAAAGACCGCACGAAAGCGAAAGCAACCGTGTCACGTCACGCTCGAGAACGCTCCAAAACTGTAGGATCTATTAATATTCACTTGACTATAGTAATGACGTAGTAATTTTGTATTAAAATATTTCGAATACGGCGATTATAAAATATTTATTTTTATCATTCCGGTATTTTTAACCAGCTTTCAGAAAATGCGTTACACTTCATCCATCCTTTAATTTTGATGAACTACATTAAACCTCTATTAGGTTAAATATTGTGTATTCTTCCGCGTCACCTTTCAATTTACTAGTCTTTAACTGATTATCATGTATAGGCGGTGTAATTAGCGCAATCGATATAAATACCACAATATTTTGGTTACGACATAATTCTAGTCATTGCAGCGAAGGGAATTTTGTTGATCTTATATATTAGAAGTTAGGGATTAAGCGATTAACTCTGAATCTATATATAGAGAGTAAGATAAGAGATTATAGATGAGATATCTTTTATGAAATATAATCCCTCTTCGCTATTAAAAGAATAAGTATTTTTTTGGACCATGTTATGACTAATAAATTATTTCTAGAAAACATCATAAAAATGACACTAAAAAAATTGTCTATTTATGTTCTCAGTTTTCATAAACGAGTTTTAGTCCCTTTGATTTCCAACTGTGTTGCCAAAATCGATCATTATATTACCCATTATCCTGCAAATATTTATCCTCACAGACATTCTTTTGGCAAAATAAAACCTCGATCCAAACCCAGTAAATAAACTCCAGCGCAACCGATTTAGACTCGATCAAATTTTAAGTAAAAATCTGCTATTCAATTTCCCAACTTCTTTTATTTGCAGTCGAGAAAGTTCTAAAGTCTGCGAGACCTCGAAATATAGGCGATTGAGAAAAGAAATCAATGACCGTTACGCGCGCCATCACCAAGTTCGGAACTTCGGACAAAAAGCCAGACTGCATGCTCGAGACATGAAATAAGAGACCCCTCTAAAACTTGATGGTCACGACGTCAAACGGTGCATTGATGGGTCTAGGCGGCCAACCGTGAAATATTATCTAAAGTTCGAGCTTCCGCAAAAAAAAAAAAAAAAAAAATAAATAAATAAAAAACGTTTTAAAAGGGCGAAAAGCGCTAAGCCTTGGACAAAGACTTGTTGATTGGAAGTTATGAGAATGATGGTGAATGTACGGGCGGGTGTCGGAGCCTCTGACTTTCAGATACAATATCGACTATCTTTCCGAGTCTTTTAAAGCTAGCAAAGCGATAGATTGGAATTGGCGCGATAGGAAAGGTATATTGCCCGATAAACTGCCAAGTATTTAAAGGAGAAGTCCAGGGAAATAATTTATTTTTTATATACCGGTTACTAACAGATGGAGATAATATGGAAGAAATGAGGCACTGATTTAGGAAAGAGTCTGACCATATTTAGAGCAAACTGTAATTTTAGCAAAATATCTGCCCTTTCGCGTAACTTTGATTTTTGTTCAAATATTGTGGACGAAACCGAAAGGTCTCTATTATATTATTTTAAATATAAGTGTACTTAAGTGACATTCAAATAGTAAATCTTACAAACTCAGCCTGATGGAAAATATATTTTAAAATTTATTTGTTTATAAAGAAATCGCGAGGAATTTGAAGAGAGATTTGCCCTTTTGCAGGATCCACAAGAGCCATTACGGAAGTATAGTTATTTACTATAAAAAAGGGCATTTTCAAGGCTGCGATTGAGTATAGAAGAATATCGAACGAGCTAGCAATATACGCGTCGACGGTTTATAGAAAAAGTTTTTATCGGTCGTGACTTTATCGTTTCACTTTGGTCGTAAATTTCAGAGGGTTCCATGGAGGGGCAGGAAGAGGGGTGCTCAAGGTCGGGATGACGATAGGCGACCGGGGAAAAAAATGAGGATCACTTTAAAGTGAAAATGAAATCGAAGGTCTCGGATTATTAATCGATTTTTGTATTAGTTAAAATATTATCTCTCCATATTCCCTGAACTTTTTGACTTTAATTTCATTCAAATTTTCCTCTTTATTCACCTGACTTATTACCCCAAAACTTACACAATATTGTCCCTTAATTCCTGACATTTGTCCTTGAATTTCCCTGACCTTTGTCCTTGAATTTCCCCGACCTTTGTCCTTGAATTTCCCTGACCTTTGTCCTTGAATTTCCCTGACCTTTGTCCTTGAATTTCCCCGACCTTTGTCCTTGAATTTCCCCGACCTTTGTCCTTGAATTTCCCCGACCTTTGTCCTTGAATTTCCCCGACCTTTGTCCTTGAATTTCCCCGACCTTTGTCCTTGAATTTCCCTGACCTTTGTCCCATTAATTTCCCTCACATTTGTCCCATTAATTTCCTTGTCCTTTGTCCCATGAATTTCCCTGATATTCACCCTTAATTTCCCTAACCTTGGCCTTCTATTTTTTTATCGTTTGTTCCCCAGATTTCACTAACCTGACCGAGGCAAAGAAATTATCACGTTGTTTATGTAATAAAATTATTTTGTCTATTATTTCAAGAGCAAATGAAGACGTTAACCTAATTTCATGGTCCCTTTAAAAATGAAGTCGACTTTTTATTTAGTAGCGGTTGTTAAACGCACGCTAGATTGAACAGTCGTTAAGATAGTGTCGCGTTGCACTCTTAGAAGGAACCAATTTCGTCGCGTTAAAGTATACTTTTATAGACGATAAATTTCATTCTTACTAAAATTGTAAACAATTTTTTAGGGTGTGGGTGATAACGTTAGTTTAGGTTGTTCTTCTTTTGAATATATGTAAAAGCCAATTCCTATAAGTATGCCTAAAAAAAATCGTCTGAAAGAGAATCAGCAGTTTTTACTTCCAATATACGTTTAATTTAGTAGAAGCAAAGGCTGGAAATGCTACTAGAGCGTATAACGTAAATAGCCCGCTGACCAGCCTGCCAAGATCCCAAGAGTATAAATAGTTATGGTAAGGCGGAACATAACGTGGGAATACGAGGACTGCTCGTAAAATAACACGAATCAACGTATTTTAAAGTTCTATTAGAGAATCAATGTACTTAAACGTAAAACTTTTCAGAAGCCGATAAAACTCTCCTTTGAAATATATTTTTCTTGGGTCTTGTTTACCCCTGGTCTGTACGAAATAGGTTCTGTACCATTCCTAATGATTGGTTGTGCACTTACGACGTCGCTTTTTTTATAAATAACCAATAATTATAATGGCGCAAGCATTGCAGGCACTAATTTACTATTTTCAGAAAGCGCCATTTTGATGCAAAACGAGAATTGATCAAGGTAAATGACGTAAGAAGATTATTTACGGGGTGGAATGAGATTCGGTCGAATAGGCAAACTCCATTTTGCTCCGGTAAGTTAATTAAGCAAATAACTTCGTTAAACACTTTACAAGCGCCTAGACTCTGAATTAAGTCTATTTATCTATCTAGTCTTATACATAAACATATAGTGTCCCTATTGGCAAAAGTTGCGTGATTTAATTATTAACCTTTTTTTGTTCTTCACGCACTAGACCACTAATGACTCGAATGACTAACTTCCTGGACAACTTGAAATACGCTGACTTATAACAATATTAATTATATTATATATATAAATAACATTCCCCTCGATAAACCGAAGCTTCGTACCCTTTGTTCTAATTAATGTAGCTAAAATAATTATGATATGAAAGTGCTGGATAAAATTGCCGAAATAGAGCATAGAAGTTAGCATCCGTATAACTTTGTCGTATAATTTCGTTAAATTGTTCGTTGACTTTTGAACTTTGCTGACATAACTCATTAACTGAAACATTTTTATTTTTTTAACATACTATTATATTAAATATAGAACAAACTGACCTAATTAGAGTCGAGATCGAGTTTAAATGGAGACTACCAAATAAAATGAAAGTTTCTGATTCAACCGTGTTTTTTTTACGATGATTCCGAAAATGCTAATCAATTTCCATTTTGAATTCACGAAAATCCTTGACTATACCTCACTTTAACTTGGACTAAATTTAAGCCAACAAAATGATATTAAATCAAATCGGAAAAACTGGTATATATCGCTGTGATTATAGAAAATACACGAATTCATTTAAATAATATAACACGCAATCCGTCTATGGAATTAGACTCAATTTGGTTAAAGGCGGGGGATAAAAAGTTACGGGTAACTAATGATATAATTATTCCCCACCCTTTTCTTACCCTTATTGCCTCGAAAGAAGCGAATGATTTATAAAGGACGGAAACCAAAAATAAACGAGTCTTGATCTAATTAGAGACCGAATTCGGGTAGTCTAGCTTTTAGCCTCGCTTTTAGCCAACCGAATATTTCTATTGGCTGCGCTTCTTCTCACAACCCTAGTTCGTATAATTGCTCAGGAATTAACGCGGGAACCTAAAGACCGTACTACGGGAACCAATATTGAAGCGTAACTTCGATATCTTAGTCGAGAGGGACAGAACCGGTTGTCAACTGCCAATGGCAATTATAGGGATTTGAACCTCTCGGTGTGTTAAAGCTTTAACATCGAATGGTTTTGAAATAGAACGCTTAATGGCATGAGCCGAGCAAAAAGACAAAAAACCCTTTCCGAGTACTTCGCTACACGGTACTAGTATTAAAATTGTACCCGGCAAAAATTTGCAATTATAATTAGTAGCCTAATCGAACCTCTTCGGAGTCCGGGCGCAAACTTCAAAGGGGGGATGAAATAAATTGTATTAATTGGCGTTAAAATTACATGATAATTTATTTTTAAATTAATAAAAATACCGCTACTTACGAGGAAATTTCGATAAATTAATAATTGGTGTTTTTTTTATTTTAATCGAAGATAATCCTTAATTTTCATGTAAGTAATGGCTTATACTTTTTTTGATCGAGCTAGAACAAGTCCCTTAAGTCGTTAAATGACTACGGTTTTCATTAATTGCCATACTTATCTCTTTTATGGTACTTATGTTGTTACTTTACAATTATTTTTCTAATATCTTTGAAACGTTAATCCTATTATCCATAATCCATATTCCGCTTAAACAAAGAACGTAACAAATATAATATATATCCCCTATCTAAAAATCGCGAGATTAAAATCTTTTGGTATATATAAGTTAATTCTATTCTTCGTATTTTTATTTTACATTTTAGTTAAGACGGCAAAAATTATCGGCTGAGAAAAAGCAGTCCACCCTCATTAATTTGCAAATCTCCCCTCCGTTTCCAGCATTTCCAGCAAGCATTATGATACTTTCTAAAAACCTCTTTATTAAAAAGAATAAGCTAAAAATGCTGGCTTAGTAAAATAATAATAAGCAGATTAAAACGGTGAGCCAAATGTGCGTCGAGTTAATAATTATTCGCCCTAGATTTTTTCTTTCTATTGTTCAAAAGGAGTTTACAATATGAGGGGAAACTGTGGCGAATTGATACACAATGCTAAACTTCATAGATTCAAAATTAAGACAATTGCAAATATGGTGTACTTATTATCACAAAGTTAAAGACCTTTTCACATAATTTTATAACCCAGAAGAAATTAAAAGGGGTAAAATATCACGTGACCATAGTGGTGATATGGAATTGAAACGGCATGAATGGGACTTGAAACTCAAAAATGATTTTCGACGAAAGAAGGCATTAGGTGAAAAATAAAATAAAAAGTGTCTTAAAACTCGGCAATAGAAGAAAAAAAAAACTCTGCTAATCACACGCTTGAGAGTTGAAATCTACTTTTTTCCCCCTTCTCGTACAGGCTTGCTAATACGCAAAATCAGCGCGAGAGACATTCATTAATTAGTATTTTTAATCAAAAAAGAAATTAAGATGAGATCTAAGATGAGCGCGCCTGAATAGCCTTGGAGGTTTTTTTTACCTTTTTTTTTTCTTTCTCTCATCTCTCGAAAGTGTAGAAAGCCAAAATGAGATATTAATATCTTTGGGAGAAGCCAAAGCTAATCCTTAATCCAACTTGATTAAAAGTTATTACCAAGAATTCGTAACCTTTCGTCATCTATATAAAGCTCCTACATGCACGGAATCTAATTTTTCCAAAAGGATAAACAAGGTTTGAGTTGCTATTTACGTTCTAGAAGAAAATACGTCGTATTTATTTCGCAACCACAGTTTTTGCAACAGCAGAGACATAGTCCATACTATGTTAAAGGGATAATACATACATATTTTACAGAATAATAGAAGTGTTAACTTATGCGTGACGTTGCTTTTCGTTCCTATGTACCCCAATAGAATATCCAAACAATTCGGCTTTCCAGATGAGGAAAAAAATTGCCAAATTTGCTCATAAATACGATCATATAGATCAAATGAAATTCAACAAAAGTGGACAAAAATTTCAAATGCCATTGATCCACATTTGTTGAATTCGCTTAATTTTATTTGGTTTATTTCATCGTATTTCTTGGAAATTTCCAAATTTTGTTTCTTTTAGACTAAATTTGAAGATTTTTACTCAATTTTATATCCAATTGAAAGGTATATGAAAATGAAATGAAACGCTACCGGAACTTTTTGGAAATCCTAGCCCTCAGCCCTCAATCAATATATACTTTTAAAGCAGTCTAGACAAAACAGATAAAAGCATCTAAAGAGGCGAAGATGGCAAAGTCAAATCAAGCGTGGTCGAAAGCCCCCTTCGTCCCCTATACGAGCATCACGGGGAGAATAAAACCCCCAGGAAATAGTGGTTGGAAGTCGGGGGGGGGGGGGGGGGGCATTACCTATATAGCCTCAATACGAGATTTCAGCGAGATCAAAGCTCAGTTATAGCAATGAGAAACAAATATCATTGAAATAGTTTTATCTCGAACCTACTGGTATTTCAAACTGATTCTGTCTACTTCGGGTCAAATGCATCTTGATTCGGTAGCACGCGCTTAGCTACGAGTTCTCTTTACGTCTACCTTGTCCAAGTAAAGGGAATCCGACGCAAAAGGGTACTAGTCTACCTTTCTTAGCGCTATCAAATTAAGGTGAATTAAATGTTATATAAATAGGAGTATACGATCACACCCCGAGGATACAAAAACTCCTTATTTTCTTATAAAGATCTCAATTGAGGGTGCATCAGGGTGAAAGCGTTGTCCGATTTATTTGAAACAACGCGCGTGAAGGTAGACCTCGGTGTTGGATTTAACAAACTCAAACCAACACGTAAAGACTACCTTCCTCAATATAACTCGTCACGTCAAATAAGTCAAACAAACTGCTTACCCATTTCAGACAGACAATCTCAAAGGCGAGGTGACAAAGATAATTATCACAGCATTTAGCTTTCGCGTCATTTATGATAAAAAAAATATGCATTTCCCTGATGTTATATTCTGCAACTACAAAATTACTGTCTTAGTCTATCTAGCAGATTCACGCGTGATTTGGGTTTTGCTCATTAGCGGGATAAGTGTGTCAAGAAGGTGAAGATTAGCCCTATTTAAATATTACAATGATAATCGTAGAATATATTCAGGTAATTCCATATACCTCTTTCGCAGGGATTAAAATGTATTTAGCTTAAAACGTTTCAAAATACAGACGCGCGCGTTATAGGAATGCATGGACATGATATACGAGGAATTTCGTTCACCCTCCCTTTTCTCTTATCCATGAAAATTGAATGGATAGAAGTTCCAGTAGCTCGAGAAATCCCTAAAGGATCGACGATGGCCAAATGAACGACGCGACCTATCCCTCTCTCTAAGAGGCTTTGATGTTACCGAAAAGGTGGTAAAACTTCAAAAGACACAGTTACGCTATTATCCGATTTTTCTCTCGAGTCGACCGCTACCTCGGATCCGTGTACTTAAGATTCTCGGGGTTATCTATACCATAGAACCATCCCAGTTTGCAACGGATAACAGCCCCAGAATCTACCAGTATTTCTGTATTTATTGTTAAGCACTAAAAAGGGATAGTACATATGTAATTTATTTTAACACGCCGAGAATACGGATATCAGTAAAAAGCCGAGTTTGAAGAAACCCGTTTAACATCCTTGGCAATTAATGAATTACTAACGTCTATTATGAAAATATAATTTCTTCATATAATAACTTAATTATTACTTTTCTATACCTTTTAAAGTTCTATTCATTCTCACTTGAAATATATCAAACATTTTGCCAAAAATCTACATTCTAATTTATAAATTTTCCCAATTTGATGACGTCGTAGAATTGCCATACGCTAATTGTTGTTTTCTATTAATTAAGCTATATCTAAGCTTCACTTAACTTGTGACTCATAGAATTGTTGTAATTTCGGAAAGTATCGTAATAATTCGGGACAAAAAAGTATTTTCATCTTCCACAACGTAGTACTATCCCTTTAAAAGAGCTTTGTATGAACTGAAAGTTCATCTTGATTCTGAACTGAATATTTCACGCACGGTTTCTTAACGGTACGTTGATTCCATTTAGCATTTCTTTCGATATCTCTTAATACTGGTTCTGTTATCGTAAACAAAGCTATGGCTGGTGAGCTTTCATAGTAAATGAAATTAAAGCCCTGTTCAGACGATACATATTTTTTATTCAATTTGTGTCAGGGTTGCCAAAATGTGTTCCCTGACTTTTCCGCGTTTCCCGGACCTTTTCAAACAATTTTCCGTGACCTTTCCAGCCAAAATAACACAATTTGTAACCTCTTATATTACCAGGAATCAACATGATTCAATAAATTCTTCTATGAAGAGGGTAGGAAAGAGGAGGGAGTCTAAGCAGCCCGCCAAAGTGTACTCTCAAAGACTTTTATAGCGTATATACAAATTCTTCCCGTCGTCCTGGTAGATTGTGATCTTTAGCATATCTTTTGAGTTAAAAAGTGCAATCGTCTGAACAGGGCTTTAGATAGGGGATAGTATGCAATATACAACGTATCTCTGTACCGAACGCGAAAGGTTAAAGATATGATAACTACAAAATAATGTCGTGGAGCGTGAAATTCACCGTTATCGAAAACAAATCTTGTCTCGATTTTATGTTTTAGTTTTTTGTTGTAGATTATATGTTTTGAAGGACAAGTCTTATTTACGTTCACAATTATGGTTATACAATTTACCAATAAATTTAATTTAGCGAAAGCGACAAAAATCACACTTAATTGATTTAATCGGTGATTTGCAATACCCAAGTGGTTTTCAAAAGCCAATTAGTTCAAATTAATATATAGAACCCTTTAATCTATAATGCTTTTGGTTTTTACCTACAAGGGATCGTCATTTTCGGATGGAGCGAAAAAGAACTCTAAGCCCATCTTATTACACAACTAAAGCATTAGGGATGGATACACATAGTCTCTCCATTATCTCCTTCCAGACTAGTCAACTCGGCGAATTCCTATACCCATTTTTGTTGTTGTTGATCGATTCAGATCTGGGGACTTTAAAAATTCTGACCCACAGTCTGAATATCCCCGCGATGGTTTAAAGTTACAATTAATTGAAAAATATATCAGTTCGTTCATTGACTTTGAACCAATAGTGTTCAGAGGCGAGAGAAAGGAATCTATTGGTCATGACAACTTTATACCCTATAATTCCATTGTCTCAAAGATAGTCATTAAAGGTTCTTAACTAGGATCTTAAGATGTCGCCGACAAGAGGTTGGTAAAATAGAAAAAAAAAAGCAGGTGTATATCCACCCTAACGTCAATGTTTACGTCTCAAGTATTAACGAGCCACGTTTTTCGTTAAGGAGGGATTGGGGTCGAGGGGGGGGGGGAAGAGTTCGGTAAAAACAATAGCCTAAGGGATGGGATATCTGAGGCGTGCTTCACTGAACACGCTAAGTTGACAGAACTGACAAGGGCCGCTTCTATCACCGTTGTATATTTATTTTTTTTTCCCTTTCAGTTGGTCGTCCAATGACAATGCCTTTGTTTGCAGTATGTCATTAAGTTGTTTTTTATCTTTGTCTTTGTCTTAGTTTTTCGTCCTTTTCCGATATAAGAAGCAACTCCCTCCTCCCCTGTGTTCTTAGAATTAAAGTGAGAATGAACAAAAATCTTCCGTAGTTCATATTTGTAAAAACCAATATTAAGTTAAACCTCAATTCTTAATCTTTAATTAAAGAGTAGGCTTAGTTGGGAGATTATAATCTTGCCAACCAATCAATAAAACCTTGAAGCTTTCAAACATAATTCTCATTTTACCTGATCGCCCCGTTCGAATGGCACATCCAATTATATTACGCTATCGAGTATAGATGCTTTCAATTTTATAACGAACTAAGGTGAATAGCGAGATTTAATTGGATGCGTCATAGAGTGTGTCGAAAAGGCGTCGAGTGAATTTAAAATAATGGGAATAGAAGGCACGCCAAGACGAGAATTCAAAGGTAGCCTAACACATTCAAAGTTAGGCTTCAGTCTCGCTTTAAATTGAGATACTGGTTTGTTTCAAATCGAATAAACAACGCGACCAACGTTAACACACCTCTATGATCTTCATTTTGGGGGTGAAAATAGAATAGTATTGATAGTACGGAATACTCCAGATAATACCGTTCTTATATAGGTAATAAAAAGTTTTGAGAAAAAAACTTCTACAAACACAAAATTGCAGCTCCAACCTTCCGATACTTAAACGCCATGGCGACCTAAAGATGGCTATTTACTGTCTTTTTGCTCAAGTTGAAAAGGTTATAGGATCAATATGTTTCCCCTTGTTCCCTGGAACTGAATTGAGAATATAAATAAAAACAATAATATTCCTGGCAAACAAATTTCGTTTCCATTTAAAAAAAAATTAAGATACTACACCTTTAACACGAAGAGAATGATCTCAATATAAGAAATCAATTTAATTATAGATATTAAACAAATACGGTAACTGTACAAACTAATTACTGGTCTATTCTAAAATCAAATAGAAATTATAATAACGGGTTTGATATAGTAATGTAATCGGTTTGATTCTTAGTTTGACTGGCCTTCAGCCCTTGAAAAAAATTAACATATTTTTACATATAGGACCTTTGTATTCAATCATTATATAGACAAAAATATACCTCTAAGCCTAATGACTAGATTCGTTAGCCAAGTTAGAAATTAACTCTATCGCGTCCTTGATAAAAAGGTCGTAATTAAAAAGGGAGGTTGAAGGGGAAAATTACTATTAAAGGTAGAGTGTAATAAGGCAAGTGATTTTATATAGATTTATCATCGTTTACAGAGGACTAATTCATTATTCAAATAGAAATTTTAATTAACTAGGAAAATAGGCTTAACTTGGATTTATAGGGAGTTTTGATATCTCGTCAAAAGTTGACTTAAAACTTAATTTTGGCGTAATTAAGTGTAGTTAAAATTACTCGCAGGTAGGAAGGGATTTCTTCATTAATGTATTACAGTTTTATCAAACAATTACGCGCCGTTTAAATAACACCACGTTAAACGCAAAGCCAAATTTACGCGTTCAATACTTGACACAATAAAAGGAGGTGATATTCACTTTAAATTCGTAAAGCAGAATAATTTAAGAGCTCATTAATTTGTCATTGAATACATGCCCGGAAGAAGTCGGCAAAGGAGTTATCTTCGTGTCTGTATGGTATAAATGTCTGAGTAGGGCGCGACTGGATTTTTCTTTCTTTTCTACGAAGACTTTTATTGAAAAGTGGGGGCGCTAAAGGTCTAAGAGTGGCTATTCGTCTCAATGTATCTTCGTTCGTTTCCCCCGACAAAAACATCGCGCGGGGGCGCGTGCCGGACAAAATATCAAGGATCAAAACCGGCACTGTGTTCTTTACACTTATATACCACACTACTTCTCTCTTTCGATCTCGCATCCACCTTTCAGCTGACACGCCATACATGGAATTTATATTTCACTGAATTTCTCATAGGAGAAGTGTAAGTTGATCGACTCTTTTGAAGTACGGTTCCCGATTTTATCGCAATGTGACGAAGGAAGTTAAAATACACAGCTTAAATGTTTGAATAAAGTAGGAATAACATTATCGAATGAAATATTCGAATAATAATTAATTTTTTATCAGTTTTTCTTATATTGTTTTCATTTAAACTTAATATTCCATAATTTCCACGATCATTTTTCTTAATTTTAAAGAAAATTTGCTTAATTTCACGAAGGTATTTTTAGTCCATTTTCACGAAAGGATTAATTTCCACGAAAATACCACTAAATTTTCCAAGAAAAGTATACTTAATTTCCCTGACAATGGTTTCCACAATTTCATTTGCCATTTTCTCTAAATTTCCCTGACAATATTTTTCTTAATTTCCTTGAGTATTTTTCCCTGAAAAAAACCTTATTTTTCCTTCCAAACTTAGATTATCATCCATAACCAAATTTAACCTTAATCGTATCCTTTTTCAGAAACTACAATATAGAACGTGAACTGGATTACAAAATCAAAAGTATAGTTAAGTTTTATGAACGCAAAAAAAAAACTAGGCTTCCCAAAAATCAAATCCACTCGGACGCTGACTTCTCAAACTGAATCTGACTACCAATACAACGCACGAACCTTTCAGGAAAAAAATGCCCTACAACTTCGCGAGTTCGAGTAGCCCGACTACTTAAGAGCTACTTGGTAATTCGGGTCTCGAACTCGCGTCATATCACTAGTCTAGTGAGGCAAAACCTCGAGTCAGCTAAGGCTAAAACCGCAAACCCCCTATGGTGCCACCTATAACAGCCTCGCGTCGCCAACGAGAAAACAAAATTTACTACCTGATAAAGAATATTTATATAGGTATATAAAAAATCCCGGACGGAAACTATTTCATCACCTATGACATTTAACATAGTGTATAACTACACCGTAGCATTTAACTAATTGTAACAAGGCTCTTGGGTTTAAACGTTGATCGCGTTAAAGAGAGATTGAAAAAAATTATTTTAAATTATTTTAATGTAGGTTACGCTTCGAGATGGCATTAGCTCAAGTTAGGGTAGGTGATAAACCACTTATTTAATTATATAATGTTAATTTTCAGTTTAATCGAACTTATCTTTGAGCATGCTGCCAACTTGAACTAATTAGTATAAATAAAAGTTAAGATGTAATCGTTAATTGCAACGGAAATACCCGTTTCTCGATGAAAATTTATAGCTTTTCAAGGTCAGAACAAAGAAAAATGTAATATAAATACTAACCACAAGAACAATAATGATTAAATAAAATGCAATAAAATATAAAGCACATAGTATCGAAATTATTTTTAAAGCAAAGATGCCATGCAGGCGCAATAAGTTTAATGTATTTTCAATTAGCCCCTGTAAAAGTGTTTCAACAGTTGTACATTCCTGTTCAAGGCAAAGATGCCTTTCAGCGGAAAAATTCAATATAAATTGAAACTAGACTAAGAAAGAGTAACTCTCATTAAAGCATGATTAGAGATGTTAAATTACCGTATCTGAAGCTGTATTTGTAAAATTAGGGACGTTAAATTATCCCAGTATTAGTTAAACTATATGAATTTGTTAAATTACCGTGGTATTCGGCACATTTCAGATGACAAATTACCGCGATATTTTGGCCAATTTCGGATGATAAATTACGGATGATAAATTACCACTGTATTCGCCCAACTACTAACGATAAATTACCGCGATATTTGGCAAATTACGGACGATAAATTTCCCCGATATTCCGCAAATTACGGATGATAAATTAACACTGTGTTTGCCAAATTACTAACGATAAATTACCGTTGTATTTGGGAAATTACTAACGGCTAATAACTGACTCGCATCTGTAACTTAAGTACGATAATACTCGATTTAATTTCCTTTAACTTTTCGTCGTTTTCGTTTGTACCCGCACATTTAGAAATAAAAAATAATTCACTGAATGTTGCATTTCGTCTTCCCTTTAGAAATTAATGTTAGTGGGAGTACATTACTATACAGTACACTTATCATAACGGTAAAACGTTATAAAGCATGAAGGTTTTTTTTTCTTTTTTTTTTGTTTTTTTTTTTTTTTGCGGGAAATATTTTGTAGCGATAAGGGTATCAAGGTTATTTGGGTAATTTAGCGTGGCATGCCGAAGGAGGGGTTGAGCGCTCGAGCTTCCAATTTATATTAAACGATTAAGACTGCCTTTTCAATGTTCATATCTATAATGTTAATCTTTAGAATAAATCAACTGTGACTTATCGAGTTGCGACACAAAGCGCATGTAGGATATAATATTTTTAAGTTGACTAATGTTATCTATAACGACAATTTATTTCATTATTATATATATATAATTTTTTTTTATAAAAGGCGAGTTTGATTCTATTGAGTAGTAAAAACCCACCTCCCTCTACTAATAAAGAGTCGATTATTCTCCGTAAACCGCCATATAAGTTAGAGAAATAGAGAAACACGATAAACAATTTTTTTTTACTAGATAAGTAGGCTTAACAGGAATCCTAACTTTTTCAGATCATCCCTGACCATTTCCGGCTATTTTCAATGAATTAGGTGGAAAAAACGCATAATAATGTCTAAAAAACTATCTTAAAATTTGGAGAAAATGTTTTGGTTGACAAAAAAATAAAAAAATCACTGATATATCTTGGATTTTCTACGAATTTTTTTAAATCCCTGACCTTTTCCCCAAGATTATCCAGGTTCCGTACAAACCCTAGAAATGTCGCCTGCACTTTATTTCGACAGTTAAATAAAAACTAGGCTTAAGATGCGCGCTTTTGCTTGATGTCAGGAGTTGGGTTATTTGTGACAGCATCATATTACATTGTTTCTTAGATGGTTAACGTATACCAAAGATAAATATAAACTTGAAGGGTGATGGTTTTTTTTTTTACTATGCGTCTTAGATTTATATTGAATTCGATTTTACGACTATGAAAATAATTTAAAGGTTATTCGTTATATAGATTTTAAATTTCAATTCAATATCGATTAGGGTATATAGTTCAACTATATTCGGGTTATTAATCCAATTTCGAAAGACATTTTAAAATAAATTTAAAACATTTTTTTTTCTTTACCATAAATAATCTTTGCTTGAAAAGAATAATTTTAATCGCATTAAAGGGCTAATGACTCGTTTTTTCCAAATAATAAATATCAATTAAGAAACGCGCAAGATGGTCAAGCATAAGATAAGCCAAACCTAGCTACCTTGCACTTTGTCAGCTAGCAATCCCAACATGCTGGCATAGTCCGCTAAGATCAGTTACGCAATTGAGTATGGACATTAAAAAACGCTAACCAAGAACTCTTTCAAGTAACAAATGAATCTAGAAATTGAGCATTAGTCTCTTTGTAACCAAAATTCGTCTACTATTCGCTTTCTCAGATACCAAAAACAATAGGGACAACCCAGACATTTTTCTCCTGTGGCTGATTCCCTGATAAACTCGGCATTATAGTATCTACGACTATGACTATTAACAATGAGCACGTATGTTATTAGGTAAAGATAAACACAAAACCAGACTCTATAAAGCTTATTCTAACGGCAGACCGTGCCAAAACCTGCTATGGCCACGCTCAGGTAGTTTTGTTAGTTCTGCATGCACCGATTGCCGTTAGAGGACGCTTGCGAACGCAAGGTTTTTTTATTCATCTCTATCTATTAATATTCATAGATCCTTATCAAATATGCGTGGATAATTTAAGGTGCTGTTTGTACTTTGTGAAATAAATATCACTTTCGGAGTTCATAACCCTTGATATTAAAATGAAATTTAAAGTCCGTTAAATCCGAATAATTTAACGTAGGCAATAATGTTATAATCGTTAACTCATTTGCCTCGCGACAAAGTGATGAGATTTGGTCTGAGATAGCTACGTTTCTCATTAAAGATTTAATTCTAAACCTCCATCATTTTAATGAGCTTTCGCGATATAGAATGCTCCTACGAATTGGATTTAAACAGGAACATTTCTGTACTTACGCTTAAAACTCTATATTAATTGTAGACTATTTTCTCGGTATATATTTAACAATACGGCAAAATCCAATAAGCATTCGTATAATTCACAAAATCTTAAGCCTAGTTACAGAAATAGCCTAATAAACCAACAATAGCGGGGACGTTTAAAATTATATAGATCTAATTGGAAAATTTCAATTCACAGAGACAAGCGACCATATTCAGGAAATTACACAATAAAACTCGAAGCAAAATCCGACATATTTACGCTAAACAATTACGCAACGCGAGTTGGCAGCGCGCGTAAAGGTATTGGCCTAATATTGGTTGACTTGGTGAAAAAGGGAGTCTCGTATCGCGAATGCTGTCAACTAGAGGTGGAATTGAATCAATTGAATTAATATAGGTTTGAAACAAAAATGTCAATATACTTGCTATACATTGAACTTATTCGAGACGCGCAAGCTGACAATGATAAGGGAGATTCTACGGAATTTTCCTCCTTTCCCCATAAGAGCTTTATTGTTCCAAAGAAGTTTAACAAACGGCTTTTCAAACATTTTATAGTTAAACTTTGAATGACCTCAAAACTTACACGGTTGCGGCAAATATAGTTTCAAGTTTGTTAATCTAACTAAATTCACTAACGAGCTAGTGCAGGACATCATACGTGTTCAAACTAGGCCTTGGAATCGATTTAAACAATTTCAAAACGTTTCCTTGGAGTCGTGTGAACGAAGCTTACCCTCCTCAATAAAAAGATTACTTTATAGCTGATCACCGTAATGAAATGTCTTTTTAAACAAATTAACGACAAATTAACTTGGCAGTAAATTTTCATACAAAACCGGTTTTTTCCAACCAAATCCCTTATTCAATTTAATAAGTGGTTGCGAAAAACTTTAATCGTTTAATATAGTTTGAAGCCTTCACGTAGATGATCGTGCTTAATTTGTTATCAAACGTGAGTTAAATTCGTGTTCTAGACAACTCTTTTTTATAACCATATAAGGTTTAACATTGTGTCGTAATCGGCTTAAGCTAAAAAATTATTTTATATCTTAATGAACAAAAAAAGGGCAAATTGCGAAGGCACGTAAAAACTCCTTCGTTTTTAATTATTAGCCAACTATATAAAAATTATATCGTTCGAAGACTACTCTTGAGACTACTACCAAAGTTTGGGCGACCCTCCTATACTTCCATTCTCCCACTATGATGTAACATTAACCAGGATTGATTTTAGGCTCATAAATTTATTAAGGAACGTCAAAAATTAGATAGAGGGCAAAAAACTATATCGAAAACGCTGATTATGAGGTAAAAGTTTAACGTAAATCAACGACAGAACTACAAACTAGGACCAAGTAAGTCAAAAAGCTTAAAAATGCCTCCTTTATAGTATTTGTTAAAGTGTAATAATTAAGGTTGGAGCTAACTGAAACAATTCTCATATTTCATTTTCATATAGCTTCAACTACAAATTTGATCAAAACGAGACAAAAACATCTTCAACCTGGATTAATAAATGTGTAAAAATTAAGGATGTATATGTTTTTACGGTATCGTCCCAATTGATCGACTTTTAAGTGATCGAAACCAGTTTTTTGGATTAAATGATCGAAATATTTAGGTTAGGTTAGGTTAGGTTAGGTTAGTTTTTTAACTCAATCGATCATATGAAATTCGATCATTTCGACCCAAATCGTTTTTACTGGTATTTAAGTTATCTAACATATAAGCTGTGTTCTCATTTCGTAAAATTATTAAGAGCACCAAGAATCGATTTTTTTTCGTTCTTGACAAAGCCAAAGAGGGGGGGGGGGTGAAACCAAGGGAATTCTGGGAATTTATATACGTCGGAATTTGTTGAATGGTTGATGGCAACGACGTAGCTGTACCTGATACGTTGATTACAAAACAGATAATATTCGAGCTGAGAGGAGGTATTATCCTCTCGGTCACGAAACCGCGCGGTCGGCTAGCAACTTTTCCACCCAAATACCCCGTGGGATCAATCAATCATGTCCATGATTAAAAATGGCAATCAATACATTTTTTGGGACTTTTTTTTTTTTCTCATGCGGCTTAACGAGATTATGAAATATTACTTAGTTTTTGATGGAAATCTATTTATAAAGAACAACCTACTGGATTAAATCATTAAAGTGATAATACAACATTTTAATTAAGGGAAAAAAAACTTTCATTCGGGGAATAGAAAACTGGATAATTGCCTCCCCCCACCCGAAAATCAAATTATATATTTATCTATGCATATCTGTCCGTCTGTCTGTCGGGAACGTTATGTTTTTATGTTTTTGAGTGCAAAAGAAAATGTAATTTTCTCATATTTGTTTTCAATTTAACTTTATATATATGGAATCTATATGCTCTTATAATAAAACACTCGCTGGTTTTATTATTAACTCTACGATAATAGGTTTTTTGGGTATACTAAGTATATTATAGCACGAAAAAACATTTCAATCAACAATTGAAAGGTCATTTATATGGCAAGGTACTTAAACTCCGAGACATTTTTACGATCAAGTCGTGCACGAATGCAATATTTATACAGCTTAGAGTATGCAACGCCTGCGAAACCATCTTCAACATAAATTATACGCTAATATATTACAACGATGATTACAATAATATTCATTAAAATCTCTGCGTGAAATGGACTAAGAGTTCTAAATAGGGCAAACTATGATACAAAGTAAAGGAGTTAAATTGAAAATAATCGTATTTTTCACTAGATTTAATGGCAAAAAAGAAATAATAATAATGGTGAAACAAGCAATCCAAGTATAGATAGACACATTGAGACTAAATATCGAATACCCGTCGGGTATCCGGTACCCGTACATGCACACCCTTACCGGTTTAAGTATAAATTTCTTTTAAAGAGATACTATTAGCTGAATTTAAGTATTTTTTTATGATTAATTAAGTAAAAATATGCCCCCTCAAGTACTTAATTCTACCATAAAATACTTTTTAAAAGTTTTATATCTTACACATGTGTTTGAATTTTTCTATGGTCAATCTAGGATACAGGATTTTTAAAATATTATACCATGTATTCCTCTGAAGCGTTTTTTTTTTACCCATTCGATTTTATAAGGGGAATGGGAGTGATCTTATGACTTTAACATGACTTTCGCATCAGAAAATTACAAATACTGCAGGTTTAACCAAAAATAATCTAAATATATTCTAAACGACTTCCTATGTTCAATTCATTATTATAAATATATACATTAGATCTTAAAAAATAGTAATGTCACTATAATACCGTGGTAGCGTGGGATGAACCTATTAGGAGGACGAGTTTTCGAGTCCCTTAGAATTGCGAGAAACCTAACTCCTCCTTCTATTCCACCATCACGCGAAAATATATCTAGAACTAAACTGAAGTCGAAAAGATCAAGCAGCTAGAAAAGGAAGAATCTTAGAAGTAAAAGAAAAACGATGGGAACCCAAATCACGTTTCTAGTAGAGGAGGAGAAAGTCTCTTAGCGTGGGAGTTAGAGGAAAAGAGGTGGTCCATAGGGTCCCGTGGGATTCCCCCCAAAGGCTCGACTCTTATTGAATGTGTGTCCAAATTACAAGCCACAGTTTGACCGGCCCTGTCCCGCGATATACGCCACACCGTAGAAGAACCTATATACTTCTAAGAATCAATGGATACAAAACTATTCCTACTGACACGATGATTGATTTGTAAAGAGAAACAATAGGGATTTAGGATTATACTCGAAGAACTCTGAGACTGGTTTAGACTAAAAGAAGAAAGAAAATGAGTCGGCATGACCAAAAGAAAAAAAAAGAATCGTGTCTTATATGTGCACCTTCATTTTGCAGCCCGTATGAAGATAGTCTTAACGTTACCTCGATCAATTGTTTTACTTAGATTTTATGGTAACCCTAGCTTTACACGCGCTGCTAAATCTAAGTGAAATTGATTACACTACGTCCAAGATAAGTTGATAATATAAGATAACCTCGGGGGATTAATACGTAATGTTTAACATCGTAAGAAAAAAAGCAGTCTTCGCAAACTCATTTCAACTTCGATTATAATAGGATTCGCGATGAGTTGGTTCTAACTACTTTTATCCCTATATACGCTTTACATTGCGTATAACTCCGCCTGGCTTACAGCTATATTACAAGACTTCTCCTTAACATGAGAATATGGTTAAATTACAATCTACGTAGAAACTAATATCTAAAAACAAAATAAGGTTTTTCTATGGATTTTTCGGGGTATTTTAAGACGGTAACTCGAAGTGTATGATAAAAATCCATCGGAATAAGGGTAAAAGGTATATCTAGAAAGAGAAAGTGAGGTCTTGTAAAAAAAAAGGGTCTCATTGACTCGGGTTGGGAAGTACATCAATTGCAAGTGCCATGTCAAGTTACACCATGGATGGTAGACTTTCTTTTCTTCCGGAGTACTGTTAAAGTATAAGAATGACTAAGGCTCCCTCTATATAAGACTTTTTTATATTATTATCAAGGACATGGTGAGTTGTATAAGATTTAGGTGAAAGAGAGTTGCAGGGAATCAGGCGCTAATATAGACTGAAAAAGTCTTGGTCGCATTTATAACCATGTTTAATTAATTAAACAGTCAATGAATCCGATATGAATTGATTTCGTATCGATTTCTTATCGTTAAAATACGCTTAATCCACTAGTAAAATATATTGTGCCTAAGACCTTTGTGGATAAACCAAGGCTGAAATAATATCATTGGTCCGAATTTATATATACTTTTTTAAATTTTACCAACTTCAGAAACACCAAAATTGTGAAATTCATTACTAAAACCGTTCCTTTGTAGTTGCAAGTTTCCCTTTAACCTTTGACCTATTTTAGAAATTTGCTCACTTTCAGCTATGACAATTAACCAGAGAAATTGGTAAATTACCGATTTGGGAATATTTAAACGATAATGAATCTATAGAAAAATCACTGCTCGGCGGTTCAAATGTCGATTTTTTTTAATATCGTTCGAAAAGTAATATTAGGAAAAAGTATATGTGGATCAGATAAATCGAGACTTCGCTCTCCAATAAACGAAATTAAAACTCAATACTGATTCTGGGAAATTCATTTTTGAGAAAATTCGCTTCGAGGAAAAAAAATAATAAGGAAAAGGAAATGAATTTGAACCGAGCCTCAAAGCGAACCGCGCTAGGAGATAAAAAGGAGCGAGGAGATAAGAATCGTTGGGAAGAAAATTTCGTTTTGTCTTTTATCGAGGTTCCGAAATCAATCACCGAGGAGCGCGTCAACCTTAATCACGACGCCAGATCCCTTTTCGATCTTCAGACTGAGTTACAAGCCGCGGCTCACCCACAATCACAGAAGAGTCACGGAGAAAGAGTAGATATTTTCGTACCGTCGTACGAGAGCAAATTTGCAACGTAATTACAACCGCGAGCGGAATAATACACGATGTTAAATGTCGAAAGAAATAAAGTAGTTTTGACAAACTATTCGCAAACATCTATAAATATAGGATCAAAAGACGTTTAATCAGTCGCCATCAAGAGCTTCAAAGCCATCAGCGCGCCACGAAAAGTTTCATTTTGATTTTTTTCCCCCCAATATAAGGAGAATACAAGGAGATAAATGATTTTCTATCGCTTCTTTATCCTTAAAACAGGTCAAATTAACTACGTGTAGTTAAAAGTTAACAAATTGTTAAGATTTAAATTTTTAACTTACACGAAACCATTTTTATCATTAACGCGCTATACCTTTCGTGAAAATGAGAGTGAAAATTAATTTACAAGATTCTCCCCTTGACATTTTGGACCCATTTTCATAATTTTGCTGACCTTTATCAAGTTTTACATGTTTTCTATAGGTTCTACACGAATCTATAAATAATATAACTTTCGGCACCATACGTTTCAGTATTTTTATCATGGAACTTTAAGATTAATTTCTATAAATAAGAAGAGAAAAAAAAAAACAAAAAAAAACTACTAGAAATGACCTTTTCAAAATAAAAAGCGTCTCTCCACCTGATGTCTCAATTTCTCGGACGTTTCTAGAGGTTGACCCTTCACCCCTCCCCTCAGCTTATATACCCACCCTACCTTTTTGGACAATCGTTAAGACGAGAAGTTTAACCCTCCGAGGGATACCAACCCTCTTACGTAGTATATCTTTTCGGTGTTGAAGACGTCAACATCAACTTATTTCTCCTCGCCACCTTCTTAAAGGAATAGTATACAATAATATTTTGTTGACTATAGATATTGGAAACGTGGAAAATGATAAGAAATTGGGAGGTTATACATGCACGCACCCTAGCGGGATTCCAATATGGAGACCCGGAAAAGTGATAATTTCTAATCAAGTAAAGAAGGACAATAAAAATCTATAAGCAGACGAATTTCAATCACGAAATTCTGGTTCAGAAGGGGGTTAAAAAGCGTACTGATTTATAAACTGATCTTTTTTCAAAGGGTCAAAGGTCAGTTGATAAACAAGTTCTCTTTTTAACCCCCTTCTGAACCAGAATTTGCTGATTGAAATTCGTCTGCTTAAAGATCCGGCACAAATCACATGATTTTGTAAACTTTTACCGCAACTGCTTATTATAAAATTCCCAATAGTTTTGTTGAAGGAACATTTTATATCAATTTAATCGCTATAGGAAAAAACCAGAAGCCGATGAAACCCTCCTTTGAAGTCTATTACTCCCGGGTCTTGTCTACCCCTCTCTGTATGGGTTATTCTCAAAAGGCGCGATTCGTACGCCTCCTAACGGTAGATGTTTTCGGAGCGGGAGCTCGTCGAGCGAATATTTCTAGCAGCCTTGGAGTTCGTCCAAAAAACGTCGTCGTTTGTGGCGAGAGAGAATTTCCAATTTTCCGTAGACAGGGGGGGATGAAGTAGGACCCCTTCTAACTCGTAAAATTGTGAATTTTACCCATACAGAGAGGAGCGCTATATGGAACATTGGAGTAGTAGACTTCAAAGGAGGGTTTCATCGGCTTCTGAAAAAACTAAGATACAAATATTTTTAACAGTACACTATCCCTTCAAAAATTCTTATACTCCTTAGAGAAAGATATATATACTCTTTATAAAAGTGACACATTTTTGCGCCACTGGTCGGACACGCTAGTGAACAAAAGCGACGTGGGTGAGAGAGAGTGAGAAAGGGAATTGGAACGAAATATATTTGGTCATTGCTAGAAAATTCTACACCTCCAAAGTTATGGTATATTCATGGCACCGTAAACAAAAGTACAGAATCTTCTTGATTAAATTGGTAATGAAAACCAGTGAGATTATATTTTTAATCGATTATATGAGCGTTAAAATATAAAAACGTTATTAAACGCACCAAACATTAATTAACTGTTAAGTTTCAATGCGCGCGAACCTGATGATAGGTGAATATTATTGATCAGTCCCAAACCTTCTTAGAACTGCCTGTGACATAATGAATTTTCAGGAATAGTTAGGAATTTGAGAGATTGGAACCCCATCGTTTCAATTAAGCTATACGTCAGGACTCCCATCCAAAACGACTCGAAATAAAAGGGAAAGTACTAACAATATTAGGAGCAAAAGTGACCAAATTTCAAATAAAGAAACCTCTACAGAGAAACAGACTGCACGGATAATTAAAATTCATAATAATACTAATTCTGGGCTCTTAATTTTACCCTAGCTAAAGTTAGAAATGTTTTAAAAGCTGATGAAATTTATTGTAAGAATAGGTCTTCAGACGAAGCGTAATTAGCCGTGGTTTAATCAGATTTAACCGAGGTTTGCATAGCCTTCTCAGTTTAATAAACCTCTGTTAATTGTGATTAAACCTTGGTTAAATCTGATTAAACCGGCTAGTTACGCCTCGTCTGAAAAGGGTATTAGGGTGTTTTATTGACTATAATTTAAAACAATAACCCAATATACTTTCGGATTTAAAGATAAGCACTAAGATGGTTATAAAAGTTCTGAAACTTAAGACTGTCTGAGAGAACATTGCGAATTCGACGACTAAGCTTAAAAAAAAAAATGGAGCATTTGGTAGTGTTTTTTCTTTTGTTTGTACGTTCCCCTAGGATTTTGCGTTACTATTAGATCGGGAAAGTGTCCTGAGGAGAAAATCCTATTATTTTTCGAAATAGTTTTTAGACTTTCTTTTCTTTAATTCACCTTGCAGTAAAGTGCTCGTTCCATCTTTTGGAGTTTCTTATGTAGCGGAACGTTCAATTAGTATTGGAATCCAAATTCCAAAGGGTATAAAAGATATTTCACTTTATTTCTTATGGGATTTCGTGAATTTTTAGAGAGATATATAGGATTTCAATATTAATTTCACATTAAGAACTTTAGATATGCTCATTTTCTATTCTGATAAGTTAATTGGAATAATATCAGAATGTAATGCAGTAGATCTAACTAATCAATAAACGTTTTATTGATGAGAGCTAGCTTGAACACCAGTTTGTCACCTGTACAAGTGTTCCAACCGTATAACTTCGGTGTTCTGGTTGAAAACAACTAATAGGGGCATACAGTATATTTTATTTTCCTTCGGAGCCATTTTTTTGATGAATTTATTGGTCCTCCGATTAGTTTATTATCAAAATAAGATTTATATCATATAGATTAGCGTCGTATTTTATTTATCAGGAATTCATAAATATAGATGTAATGTTTGACAGGCTTTAGTGAGTGCGCGTTCTAGTCCTCGACCTTCTTCTATAAAAGGATTACGAAAGATGAGTCGTGTCTTATTTTCCTTAGGCAAAATATGTTTTTATTTGCCACTCTTGTTAGCAAGAGAGAAAATAAGATATGAAGTTTCGTTACGTGTTGATAGGTGGAGTTCGTCCTTGGACTATGAGTCGGTAATAAAATAAACGCAAATATAAGTAAAATATTACATCTATATTTATATATGAATTCCTGGTTACAGAAAATGCAATAATTGTAACGATTATTTTATAGAATGCGGCGTAAAGATCAAAGTTCTAATTATATATTCAATTTTATCATTAACTGCGACGTCAGCAGTTAATTTAGAAATCATATAGATAGGGTTTGAACATGATAATCGGCAAATATCAGTTAACCAGTTAAATTTTTCTTTTACATTGGATTTATCATAGACTTTCCGTTGATAATTTCAAATTATGAATAATGATAAAATAATCAGAAGTAGCTTATTAAAACCGATACCTCTAAGAAATCATTGAAATTGTTTCAGAAAATATAAACCTCGGAAAAAATATAAGCTTTTGCCCTAATTAAAACTATAATAAGTCAAGAATGTATTGAATTAATTGTGTAAATGAAACTCTGAACGTAAATTAAAATGCTAATGGTTTTTGATTTTAAATTAACTGTTGATTTATTCAAATGTCGTTATCTCGAATAAATTCGAAACCAATTCTTAATCGAAAAGCTCCAAATTTAGACAGAAAAGTATCCAATATCGGTGGCATCTCGTCAAAAACGAAAAAAAAAAAACCTTTAGATTAACTAGAAGATTATTAAAACTAACATAAAAAATGTATTTTAGGCGTTGAAAGTTTCATTTCATTTCTCCTAAAAATATCTTATAATTAACTCCGTTTCAATAGGAAATGGAAAGTTTGCCAATACTAAGGCGGATTCTTACACAATTTTAAATCCCATAGAAATAAAAATAGTTTCAGTTATATCCTCTTGAACACGGGATAATAAATTATTAACAAGAGAAGAGTAGGCCTTTTAATCCAGTTTTGATCGTTCAATTTATATTCCAGACACAATCTGAGATAATACAGCGAAAAAAGGAATATATGGGATAATACTCATTGCCTTTATTACTCATTGCCTTTCGCTATATTGCTTTAAAACCAGTAGACAGATTCTGGTCTAAGAATATTTCGGACTCGAACATAAATCAAAAATTTTAAAAAGAGGTATAATTACAAGCATCATAAGCCTTTTTCAACTTCTTAATTAAGACCACGGTTTTAACTTAGAAAGGAAAGATGAAAATAAACCAAACTATATAAAGCTTCTTCGTTAATTATGAAAAAAATTTAACACTTAATTACATTAGTACTTGGCATAGCGTTTCTAACTAAAAACGAAACGAGCGCTGCTTGATCAAAACTGGTTCTTAATACTAACGAAATAGGTTCGAAGGTACGCTAATTATCATTAGGCTTGTATAATTATTACTAATATAAATAACACTGTGTTAAAGTTAAAAATATTAAAAAATTCGGGTTTAAACCATGAAGTATCAGCTTCATTAGTAAAAGCGTTACAGTAAGTCTTCCCTACCTCATCAAAACGGATTTTAATTGGCTATCTATATCACCTGTCTTTAAGAACGTGTTTTCTACGTACAGAGGCAGAACTGCTGATCTTATCCTATAGACCTTCTGTTATTTTATTTAAATTAAAAGATAGTTATGATATTTTAATTGATGTTTTTAAGCAGTATTCGAATAAAACGTAATGTTTTTACACCCTTCCTTTAAAAGAAAAGATCTATCCTAGAGGGATTATAATATATAATCTTGAAAGAGAACAAAGCGGTAAAGTTTGAAGCTCGGTTTTATTTTTAACGAGTTTATGCATCCGGAATTAATTGCGTTATTGTGTACTAACATCGCGGTTAATTTGTGGAGATTTTATATAATATATAACCAGGATATTTAAAAGAAAAATAAATTATCTTATTAAAAATTACAAATAATTATAAAATTTAAGAAGGAGGCGGTGTAAGTAGAAGCCGTATTCAGTCTTAATAACGCTGCGTAACGTCCAAATGTAATTCAAGCGCTTAATTAAGTTTGTACGTTACGCTATAGGAAGTGATCCATCAAAAATTCGACTTCTAATAGAAGCCTCAAAGTCATGGTTTTAAAAGGGATAGTCAAACGATTAATTCTTACATAAATCAACATGAAGAATTATGGAAGATATCTTAATTTGGGGTCAGCAAACTTGAAACTCCAAATATCATATTAAAAATTGCCAAAAAAAAGTCATCACCCCCGTCTGGCTAGAGTAGTTTGGACGCTTCCTCGATATTTTGAGTCGGGAGAGAGGGATGGAATTTAGGCAGATCGGGCTTGGTTATTCCCACCCAACTCCGGAATTTCTCCAAAGAGTCGCGCATATGCAACCTTATTCAAACATGACTACAAATGTAATATTTAACAAAATTGGAAGTAAGAAGAGTAATGTCATCTTCAGACGAGGCGTAACTAGCCGGTTTAATCAGATTTAACCGAGGTTTAATCGGATTAAACCACGGCTAATTACGCCTCGTCTAAAGAGGGTATTACGTCCAAACTAGTTCTCTAGATAAAGTCCCATATAATAGATGTAAACCTTTCCATCGAGTACGTGTTTTAAACTTAAATTCGAAAATAAAAACATCTGCATAAATTATCAGTTAAAGGTCTAATAAAAAATCCATTTGCGGAAAAAAGATGGGATAGCTAAAACGTGACCTGAAAATCACACTAAATGAGAAACTGAAGACCGATTCTTCGACCATTTTTCCTGAAGATGTCAACTAGATATAAAATACCGAAGACGGTTTTTTTAAAGCTCAATATATTAGATACATCTTATAGATGTCAAAGTCGAGGACCCTAGAGTAGTATTATAACACTTTGAGACCTTGGGATTGTGGATCCCGCGAAATTGGAAGCGCGGTTAACCGTGATCGATAGCTTTTTTTATGAGTTAAAGACATTTTTTTTAGATTGAAGTATAGGTGAACTTGAGTTAGGAAATTTTAGTCTTATATGGTATCAATGATATCGAACTCATCCCCCATATTGGAACAATATAAAGTATAAAATAATATACGAAACTGAAGCCCAATTAAATGGGTCAGATACTTTAGTTTACTTAAATTGGAAAATTATTTTCATTGATCTCCATGATCAATGTCATTAGTCGCTAGTCCTTATAAGGGGCGTTCAGGATATCTCCATTAATCCAGCTAAGCCTATTTTATAAGTTTGTTTTACTGTTGGATTAGGCCTAATCAGAGGTATATAATAACCCCCTTCGGGGGAAGTATGAAAGCCCCTATACTACCAATGCTAAAAATCACGAACAACAAGAGCCCGCTGCTGACTATCTAGGCCACTAGCTCGCGCTGGACTTCTCAACGTCGCTACTCTAGTAAATGGTCTTTGTATAAACAAGACTGCTCGATTTGTGTTTAGAACTTCCTGTCTCAGGAGTCAGGCTGTCTGTTAAAATGGAGTCGAAGGTTGACTTCAGCTCGCAAGTTCCGGAAGCGTGCGTAGGGAAAATTTAGTGAGGTTCAAAATGGCGTAACTATTTTTTGGGAGTAAAGCGGTGTGTCGATCCGCCGCGATTTACGCCGGGCACTTGTTGTTCGTCGATTTTGCCTACCTTTCATACTTCCCCCCGAAGGGGGTTATTATATACCTCTGGCCTAATGAAATGATAAGGAATCGATAAAAAAAACTACGTCATGTTAGGTTGCATTCTCACTTTAAAGGGATAGCAAAAGTAAAACTTAAAACTTTAAACAATACAGCCTGAAAATTTCAGTATTAAAATAGCCAAAAATCCCTTACTCGAGTATACATAACTTAATTTATATTCCTTAATTCTTTTTATAAGATAAGCGAAAGCCTTATACGTTAAACACACACGACTAAGACTATGATAACTAAGATAGATAAATCCTCGACGGAACTCGCGCGGGACGCGAAAAGGGGAGGAGAAATCCCAGATCCTAGTTTAATTGCTTTAACCCAATTTTCCCGACAATTTAATATTCCTGATTAAGCGTACGGTAACTCTTTCTTCGCCCGCAACCAGGGGACATAAACCCTTTTCAGAAATAAACTTAGGGGTTCCTGCCATACAGGGGATAATGCGGGATTTACTCATAACAGCGAGATACGCTCTTACCATCAGAGAGAGAGGAGTGAATATTTATATTCAGGTAAAATAATAGTAACTACGTAAAGGTGAGAAAAAAATAATTAAATTGTTATAAAAGTATAGTAAAATATTCGAGAAATTGAACGATAAACGCGAACTTGTAAGACTATCTAACTTTAAAGGAATAACGAAGGAACGTGTTATTTTTAACCGGTTATCAGGGTCAAAATATGCAAATAAATCTTAATAATACTTCAGTTAATTTACAGTTAATAAAGAACATTGTGATAAGAGTTAACTATACTTAACTATATATTTTCATAATGATAAAAACTTCAAACATTTAAGTCAGAAGGTACGCATCTAATCACGCCGGGTTTTAGAATATTTCAAGCACAATCGAACTCTAAAGCAAGCGTGAGTTTTAATTGGCTAATATATGTGCAAGATTTTTGCCTTGCCTCACACTTTACAAATTTCACACGCCACGGACATATCCATATCGTAGGCAAAGATTTTTACAGTGTAAGGCGATCGAGCATAAGCGCAAGAAAATATTTTCTAGTTCTGACGTTTTTGTACGCGACTTAGGTAATTTATACAGCACAATTAATACTTTGACAAGCTACAGATAATCTGATACTTATAATTCCTCAATATTTTGAAAATGGAGTTAGGATTAGCGGTCTCATATCATAACTTTAACTGATATTTCACGAGAACATAATTAATGATTTTACGCAGCTTTGTACGCTCTAAATAGATTAAAAAAGTATATGATTCGGGGCTTCATTAACAATTTAACAGAACCAAATCACGTGACCTTTTAATAATCATTTTAAAATATCAGAAATTCATTGTAAAAATTATAAAAACCTCGAGTGATATTTACAATAGCCTAAGTTTGAATTTTAGTACGTATTAAAATATTTAAAAGTTTTGTTAGCAAAGAAAATCATTCAAGTCACATTATATTCAATTACATGGTCGCTCTTAAATAGCAAGGAGATAACAGCTATCACGTGAAAGGTCAAAGGTGTTTCTTACCGAACTAACTAGAGTTTTTTTTAATCTTTTAAATATTTAATTTGTATTTTTGACATTAGAAATTCATATATAAATATAACATGAATATTTGACATTATAGCCTTTACCCCATTCCGACTCATAGCCCAAAGAAGAGCTCCACCCCTCAACGCTTAATAAAACTATCTTATTGGCTATCTTGAATAGACGTTACTGATGAGACAAAAAGGAAAAATATTTGGTTGACGAGAAAATGGCCCCTCATACTTGCGCATTAGGAAACAACAACGCGAAAACCGCGTTTTACGCAGTTATCATCATTTAGATCCAAAAGATCATCTAAGGAGAGATGAGAACAACGTATTTCTAGGGCTTAAGTCGGAACGCCTGGAAAACGGTTTTCTAAGCCCTTAGCGTTATATACTTGGTGAAATTCTTTTCAAAAGAAGCCCACGAGCAGAACCCGCGGGGACAAGAGAGAAGGAGCTTAATAAATGTTACTCAACCTACCCTGACACTAAGTTTTAAGAATTAGAAGCTACGCCTTGCCTTCGACTGTACCGTCAGTTAATATAGGTGATATAGAATAATGTCAGTAGCGCGCGTTTGAAAGTTTTAAAGGAAAAATATAACTTCAAAGTACTTTAAGAGATCTATAGCGTATGTTAAAGAGGGTATAAAATAGGCCTATACTTAGCTCACTAAATCTCAAACATTTACAAATTAGTATATTCTTTATAAATATTCAACTCTAAATATTTGTAATTCTTTTCGCGAGTCTCCTTTTAGTCTAATTCACTAGCATGGGCCATATCCTAGAAGTATATCAAGCTCCCTTAAATTAAACTCAATAATTAAGCAACAAAACCTGTCAATATTATGAACCACTCTCCAGTACTTAATCTAAAACTATTTTAAAAATAATTGTGTAATTATTAAATCAATTGCAACTTTTTATAAACCACTAAACATAATTTTTGGGGCTAGAAATTGTAGTAAAAGCGCTGCTCAAAAGTAGTTTGCGACTTCGCAAGCTTTGCTTCAATAAACTGATTAAATTATAATTTAAAAATCATCGCACAATGGTGGCACCTTCTTATCATAAGACTGGAATTTAATAATTTCCACAAGTTGTCTTTTTCCTTTAACGAAGGGGTGGGAGTAAAACTAACACCAAACGCCATATTATATCACGAAAGAGCTACGGGAATACTCGTTTTGCATGATTTTCTTATCAAGCTGGTAGAATTTTAGTATCTTTAATACTTTTCGAAGGAACCGTTAAAATTTTGGTGACGCATATTTTTATTTCTCACGAGTTTTACGTATAGTTTGGATTTTCTCGAAAGTAGGTCATTGAAGATGTTAAGGTATGTTATACAGTTTTATGTAAAATATTTAAATTGCTTTTAGCTTGATATCTTTCAAAATCTGGTGAAAACTTTCCTACTTCTAATCCTATTATTAAAGATGAAATTAAAGATTATATTAAGTATTATAATCAAAAATAATATACCTCAATTTCTGATTTCAAAAGATAGACTAAATTATTTATATTATTATTAAAATAATTGTAAGGACTACTTGCGTATTAAATATTGGAGTTTACAGCGAGTTACTTTCCCTAAAGGGGGTTCTGACATATTTCTGTTCGAAGTAAGGGGAACCTAGGTTTGTATAATCAAGGTATAATTAAGCCTAAATAAATAAACCGATAAAATTGGGAATCCCAAACACTTCTCTATCTTTCCATTAGATAGAAAATAACTCGATTGGTCTAAAGATTTCTTAATATAGACACCGTTGAGCATTGGAGCGCGCGCGAATTGGAGCACGTGCGAGAGCGTTTCCCCTAATAGGTACATTTCACGCACGATTCCAATGAGGATATCCTCCACACCACTCCCATTATCCCCAACGCGTACAACGCTGGCGCTTAATCCTACCTCCAATAACCTTTTCTTGAGCTGCACGATGAAAGTTTAATGTTCTTCCCATGTCAGAACCGAAATATTCCAAAAATACCCCAACTCAGAAAACTACAGTTTTCCTAAACTATTTTAATCCTTATTCGGTTTAATATCGTGTATTACTACGCGTCAGCTATAGCTCTACTTTGTATCCCGCCTGGCTTATTACATACTATATAATTTAGCGAACAAATCTGTAATATTAAACACGTGGTTTCACGCTTATATGATTTGGTGCACAAGTATTTTAACGAGAATAGTGCTGGGGATTTCTGTTAAGGCAAGAACTCATTTACGTTTCTAAGAACATGTTAGAAAGATCCATCGATCATTATCATTGGTCGCTAGTCCTTAAAATGGTCAGTTAATGTGATCTCCATGAATCCAGCTAAGCCTATTTTGATGGTAAGTTTTAAAAATTTATTTCAAGTTGGATTAGGCCTATTTAAACGATAAGAAATCGATAAAAAAATCACTTGTTTTTAGATTGCATTCTCTCTTTAAAGGGAACCATTCAAGCATTATAAATTTATTGGATTTTTCCATTCTTGGTATTTTAAAAAAATGCATTATAATACAGGTCATCCTTAACTCTAACCTAAAATACACCAACCTGAAATAAATCGTAAAATAAATTTGAATACGTCATATATCAACTTCTTATAAATATATATAAAAATCGATAGACTTTTTAGGAACTTTAGCATAAAAATCGTAAAGGTAGTGCGTGAACTATAGCAGTATATTTAAATTTTAAATATTTTCCGAGCATGATGGGATTTCTACATCGACGCTCTTGTATGATGTAGATGTAATATATATATATTACATTGTAGAATATAGCGAGACCAGGCTAGTAATCGGGTACCAGGTACCTTTATTTTATTAATGGTCAGAAAGACAGAATCCAATCCTAAGGGGGTGGAGCTAATCTACAAGACGAATGGTGAACGGTCCTTGCACCAACCACAAATCTGGGATCCCATACCAAAGAGAAGAAAAAAGTTAGAAGATTCATTTCATCGCCAAAGTTCATAACAAACGATGATAGACTATATTTTCATCTAAAGGGATTGTATCACGATGTGGATAAAATTTGAAACGGAAATAATATATTTATTTCGCAGGGGGCAATAGACCTTTAAAACAAATTACAGGATTGCACTAGCATTGGTTTTTCTATCCTCTTCAGACGAGGCATAATTAACCGTGGTTCAATTAGATTTAACCGATGTTTATTTAATTGAAAGCCTCGGTTAAATCTGATTAAACCAAGAAGGTATTACTTTCCAGTCAAAGAGAAACGAAAAACTCCTATAGTTTTGATTTTTAGGTGAGTGGTCAATGACATCTTCATATGGTTCAAATTCGAAAATTAAGAGTCGATTATTTGAAGAAATTGTGGGATAGGCCTAATTAAACATCTTATTTTTCGTAATGACACGTCAAGTGATACTATCCCTTTTTGAAGTCAGTTTACGTAATGGAAAAAGCTGCAGCGGATTGATATAGAATATTAAATCTCATAGGTAGAAACATATCCGCGCCAACTCTCCTTGAACAAGAATATAACTCCATAATAACACAGTTTAACTTACTGTAGACTAACATTGGGATATACGAGCTAAAGTTATTATTTATATCGGAAGTAAATTTCAGTAAACACAAACCTATGGAAAAGGATTCATCCCTTAAGAAAGCTAATCGCGGAAACCGAGATAAGCATTAACCTAAATCTGTTTGAAATGAATTTACAAAATAGACAAAGGCTAAGTGGATTGATACGTAACGTTAAACCAAGCGTAGAAAAAAGTAGTACTGCCAAATCATATCAACATAAAGAGTTACGCTTCGTACTCGCTGAACCCCGTTCTTATTTTGACTCAGATGAAGTTCATTTCATATTCTAAATACTACGTAGATTTGAATCTGGTTAGTATATTTTAATAACAGTAATGGAAATGGTATTGGAAGTACATTAAGACGTTGAACACTCGGTTTAAGACGAACTAAGGGCGATGAGGCCAAAAAGAAAAATCGCTCTTGGAATCGGAATTTTATGCAGCGACAATCTGACTTGGCAGCGGTTCAAATTTCAGTTACGTATTGATGCCGAAGTCGATGCGAGAAAAATAAGTATTTCAACCCTTAATCTAAAAGACAAAGTTCCCCCGTATCTCGTTCGGTGTAAGCTCAAAGTGAAATTCAACCGAAAAAATACTAAGGATAACCTTTTGGGCCAAGCTTGGTTGACCCGGACTATCTTTTTGGGGGGCCAGGACAGCGAGCGATAAAAGAGGGTTTGCCTTTCAAATATTGACTTTCTTCTCGTCTCGCGGTGGTATAGTAGAGCCAGGCAACTCGTACTCTGCATGCCCCAGTCTGACCCAGCTAGTGCTATTCCAAAACGCCCCGGTGTACGAGTACCGGACCCTTGTTCCCAGGAAACTTCCCGGAAAGATCTTTAAAAAAGGGATCGCTAACAGGGCATCGAAACCAAGAATAAAGGAAACGACTCGTAAGAAAAATGACCATTTTAGATAACGATGGATTCGCGTACAGCTTGTTATACGTTTTAAAATAAGACTAAGCTCGACAAAATCGGTCCATAACTTACAAAATTGGAGAAAAGTTTCACCATCGTAACTTTGTTAGTTTTTGACCGATTTTGACGCGATTTGCCTTATTTTGAAGCTCTTTTCCGAATACGCGATTAATTATATAATATTAGACTATCCCTTTAACGAAAAGGGGTAATAAAGGAAAAACCTATAGGAATAAGCTTCTAAGAGAAGAATGTTAAAAACAGGGGGTTTTCAAATTTATTGCTTCCTTTTTTTTCTAAATTCTAGTTGCAGATTCTAACGTGGAATTCGGCCATACTCGGGCCAAAAGCGAGGGATCTTTTCCGATTTCGGTAGTCAGGAAGAGGAGGCAGAGAAAGAGAAGCGGCGGCTAGTTCGATAAGAAAAGAGATTTTAAAGTCATTCATTTGGATTCAACTCCCATATATCCGGGAGAAAAGAGAGGTTTGCGGGCGGGAGAAGGAGTTCACTCTGCCTTCCTAAATTACAAAACCCCGTCTTTAAGCCGCGTGTAGTTCGATTTTAGTGTTTGCACAGTGCAAAAGGAATACTTTGTTACAGTGAGAAGCAGTTTCGTAAGACTTATTAAGGGTGATTGTCCTAGATTGTTCCCAAGAGGATTTAACACTAGTCTCCCGATCTCTCTATCTCTATCTGTAGTGATGCATGGATTTGTTTTAATTTTACGATCGAATTTTTGGATTAATCCGCAGCCAAAGTATTTAGAGAAATCGCAACCATACGTATAAACAGAAGCCGATGAAACCCTCCTTTGAAGTCTACTACTCCAATGTTCCATATAGCGCTCCTCTCTGTATGGGTAAAATTCCCAATTTTACGAGTTAGAAGGGTCCTACTTCATCCCCCCTGTCTACGGAAAATTGGAAATTCTCTCTCTCCACAAACGACGACGTTTTTGGACGAACTCCAAGGCTGCTAGAGATATTCGCTCGACGAACTCCCGCTCCGAAAACATCTACCGTTAGGAGGCGTACGAATCGCGCCTTTTGAGAATAACCCATACAGAGAGGGGTAGACAAGACCAGAGAGTAATAGACTTCAAAGGAGGGTTTCATCGGCTTCTGGTATAAATTAACAAATTTCTTTAACATTTGTTTAAAGTGACGCTATCACCGAATTCTCACGCAATAAACTTTTCGGAAAGCTCGTTAAAATTTATTCCAATAATAATTTAAAATTTATCACACCGTCAATATTCCTTTATCTCAATCATAAGCAATTTAATAACGTACAAAATATTGGAATAAGACCAAAAACGACCAATCAAAAACAAGGACCCAGTCATAAAAATAATAGTATATATTAACCAAATCGATTTTTTTTTTTCTTTATCACAAGTCATAGATATCGCTCCCATTTTTGCAACAAATGATATCAGTAGAAAAAACAATCCCATCTTTTATCTCCCGTTATTCAACTTTAACAAAACTATTTTTTTTTCTTGCTTGTAAGGGTTAATATTATAAGCCATCTTAGCTATCTCTACGTTACAATATTGCTCGCGAAATCGAATCTACAAATATCCATTAAAAAAATTAACGAGCTTCGAGTTCCACATACATCTATGCAAAAAAAAAAAAAAAAAAAAAAAAAAAAAAAAAAAAAAAAAAAACCCCAATAATAAATAAGAAAATAAAAAAAGAAGCAACAAAACCTATAATGGGAGAAGTAAAACCAACCACCCCTTGCTTATAAAGAGTTCGCGGTCGTTCTCGTACAATAAAGGCTTTGGAATCGATTTAAACCGTTTCAAAACCTTTCGCTGCAGTCGTGTGAACGGGAAACAGACTTTTCTCGAATCGATTTGATTCGATTTTTCGAAATTGCTTCGGAAATCAGTTTCATACCGATTCGATTTCAACACCCGATAGATTAAAGGGAGGATGC
Organism: Odiellus spinosus; assembly: GCA_963920705.1. NCBI lineage: Eukaryota > Metazoa > Arthropoda > Arachnida > Opiliones > Phalangiidae > Odiellus > Odiellus spinosus. The sequence continues at coordinate 18,672,969 of OY987229.1, read as the reverse complement.
AACCTAACAACAAGTGATTTTTTATCGATTCCTTATTGTTTGAATAGGTCTAATCCACTACTGAAAATATTTACAAACAAATATTAAACTAGAAATAAATTTAAAACTTACCCTGAAAATAGGCTTAGTGGGATTCATGGAGCTCCTGATTTCCTCGCGTGTAAGGTCTAGTGACCAATCGCACGCGACGTAAGTCTCGTGGAGATCTCGCGTGAACGACGGGCCTTTGCTCATTGGTCGCTAAACCTTACACGGACGCGATTCAGGATCTCCGTGAATGCCGCTAAGCCTATTTTCCGGGTAAGTTTTATATTTATTTCTAGTTTAATATTTGTATTGTAAACTTTTTATCGATGGATTAGGCCTATTTAAACGATAAGGAATCGATAAAAAAAATCACTTGTAATTAGGTTGCATTCTCCCTTTAAGCTACAATAAATCGATTTATAAAGTTAATGCAGGTTGGCATCAGGGGAAAAACCTGATATTTAATAAACTATTGATTTTATCAAGCTCTATTTTATTCTATCGCACGAGTTACAGAGCATGAGATGCTGACACGAACTAGAAATTATAGTTGGATGGCTTTTTGAAGGGTGATGGGTTTTACTAAATACTCCAGGGCAAAACGAAGTAAGAATTGGTAAAGGCTCAAAAAAATTCTACCGGAATTCGATCCATACCTCCGGAAATTAGGCCAGACAAGAAGCTATATAGGATAACGGTATAGAAAAGGGAACCAAATAAACGATGATTTTTTTTTATACCTCTTCAGAAAGTGTTGCGAACAATTAAGCCTCGGCGGACATATACTCAATGTAAAAAAACATTGATTAAAAGTAGTTCTTACAAAAGCTGATCTTGATAAGGATATGCTCGTACGAAGGGGGTATACCGATAGCCAAAACAACAAAACATAGGCGGACCCATTAGACGCCCTCGTGTTTCCGTAAACGGGCAAAAACAATCGTTCATCGAAACCTAACTAATATGGTTGATTCTATCGAAACAAGTGTTATAGGAATCACACTTTTGACCTAAGAATAGCCTTTTTTATCCCCCCGTTAAAGTTTACAACCGCTGTTTGTATTTGGTCGGACATTGAAGTGGGAGTAAAACTCGAAATAGAAGAAGGATCCATCGCTGGACTGCAAATACGTATCAGCCTCAAAGTTCGATACAAATAAGTCGATCGAATCAATTGGTTATTAAAGTTAACGAAGGAATGTTAATGGAAACAATAATAAGCAGTTTAGTGCTGAATAGGGAATTAATGTCGTTTTCATTAACAAAATAAGCAAAAATTGAATTTAAACCTAATTTAGACTGATTTTTAAGCTTTTGGTACCTTCCAGACCAATTTTCCGTTCGTCACACGAAGGCGAAAAGTGGTGGAAACAATAAGATAAACGCTATGATTTTAAAGTGTTATAGATCTAGAGGTACGTATGAATGGAAAGAAGGAAAAAAACCGTCGAAATGTATTAATTATATGTTAATTAGAATTAAATTAATTCTGGTAGTTGTGGTTGCCTAGAAAAGTGATGGAATTGAGAATTGGGTCAAAAGGTCACGATATAAAAATATATCATGGAAAAAAGGGAAGACATATCGGGTTACTTTGGACACTAAATATAATCTTAGATAGTCAGGAAAAACTTGGATAAGTCAGGGAATTTTCATAGGTATATTTAGTGGCAAGCTGTTGATTATTAAATACATGTTACGGCTGATGGTCAGCTTCAATCTGAACGTCACTAACATTTATAGCGAATTATCCGTACCATTATTGGTCAAATTACTTCAAAAAGAACACTTAAGTAGGATGGTCAGAATATTTTTACAAGAACTTTTTGAGGGAAACTATTTGAGCTAAAAACTTTATATGCAGAAATTGCACAGTAAATGCCTGGAAACTTTTAATTTTCAAACCGTTTTGAATATTCGTATCAACTTTTCTAGTTAATAATTATTTAAATTGGCAAAGCATCTTTACAAATTATCTCGAAATTTTACAATTTAACCCTTCCAAAACATCTGAACGCAGATTTTGAGTTTGTCCCGCAATATTAAGGAAACAATTTAGTAGATTTTAATTTCAGTGACGGTGAAAATCGGGCCAGTTAAATTAATCCAACCTTCAACAATACTTAAAAAAATCGTCAATTTAACATAAAACTAAAGACAACTCGCGTTGAATCAAACTACATTACTATAGTTAAATAACTATAGTACATTCCTAATGGAATGAACTATACGGTCGAAAGAGAATTCGATCTGACGTAGAATGGGTCCGAAAAGGAGAGTTGAGTATTATTTTCCAACGAAAGTTCATACCGTACGTAAAGGTAGTACAACATATTATAACGCGTTTATAAGAAATAAAGTGTTTCGATAACGTTTCTTTGTTACGGTGTTATCCTGAAAAACTAGTAGTGGGTCGGACGTCGGTTAGTGCCAAAACCGATACAGAGGGAGCGTGGGAAGAAGATGCGGATGAGGATGAGGATTGCGAGGCTGGAAACGATGGGACTAATGCTTGGCGCGCGCGGGGATTGAAAGAGATTTTTCTTGAGCCTCTCTTTCGGTATTTTTTTTTATCCCCCCATCCTCTCTCTCTATCTCCATCTCTCCTTATATTCCCAAACAAAAAGGGTTCATGGTTATTAAGAGTACTTCTAGCAGCTGCCGGGTACGCTATTCACGGCGCTGCGTAGCATTGACGAGGGGGCACACCCGCTGCCACAAACTAGGGCTATTTTAAGGCCTTGTATTACTATCTATATACATATATAGTCTTTCGCGAAATTCGTGGTGGTTGTTTTCATATTCATCGACATAGAGCGCGTTCTCTATCGCATCCGGGTTTATAGTTTATACGATTATACGCGTTGTTGGATTATAGGTTTATCTGTAGGCGTTTGTTCCCATATCTAATATATTACTCAACACTTATAATCCAAGTTACTCGTCTTAATTCATTATCGAGATATAATTAAAAATATCGTTATATTTTTTTCCCCACTCTCTCTTTAATCTCTTTGTAAAATTGACCGTATTTAATTAAAAATGGAAACAAAGGGAAAAGAAAAAGAACGTCGATTAAGCTTAACAATTGGTTTAAGCGTAATAACGATTTTCGAGGGAAAATAAATATGAACGATTTTAATAATAGCAATTAATTCGGGTACGAAAACACTTTATTTAAACAGCTAGACATATAAACGATCCGATATATGTTTTCGCTCTTTAATTTACTGCACCTTAATGTCCTTTATTTAAACAACTGTTTTCCGATATTTAAAGGGAAGACAAAGATGCCAATCAAACAATTAAAATTAGAATGCTGAAACTAATCAATTTGAATTAAATTTGTTCAATCTGATGGGCATACAAACTTCAATTTGAATATCACTAAAAGAAAAATTAGGAATGTTCTCGAACCCTACGGGATTGGCTCTTGGTTCTAATTGGTAATTTGGTAAGTTTGGGAAATTTGTGAAATTCAAACGTGTTGCTAAGCCTAACTACGATTTAAAAACAATAATTATGGTCGAAATAAGTTTTCAAAAATATGTTTAAAACATTATCACTAGGCTATATTTAATTACAAGTAATCAGAAAAAAAATAATTGTCTTATTTCGCCCTCCCTTTAATGAATGAAGACAACTGGCCCCTTTTTCAATTTTCCCATTCCCAAATATAGCAAAATGTAACAAGTCGACAGTCTGATATAAAGAATGGACTGGGTCGTTTACAACTGCATTTGAAAAACATCGCAAATAATATAAGTGATAAATTTTCGCGAAAATCCCCTTTTCGCAGTACATGCGGAGGTCGTTAATTAAAACTTATTAATTCATTGTTACGTGCAGATTGTGATTTTTCAACTTTTATATAGTCAGTTTCAGTTTGAATTCAGGCTTAAATTTAAATTGAGACTAAGTATAATCAAGGCTTCCTTTAAAATAATAGGAGTTAAATAGGGTAACCTATATATCTTTGTACTTGCTGCCAATTAGATGTTGAATAGTATACTAAAGACTTTAGCATACGCTAATTACTAGCCCCTAAAAAAACAAGCTTCTGCTTTAAAATGAAGAGTCGATAGTTTGCTTATAATATAAAAAACCAAGGCTTAATTTAGACATATTTTATGTTACTATAATAATTATTCTTACAAATCATAGCCGATTTCCCTGACTTTTACCCAAAGCAATATTAGAACTCATTTCCAAATTTTATGACTAATTTCCATGGTATTTTTGGGCACATTTGCAAATTTCTTACTTTTCCCTGATCACTTTTGATCCCATTTTTGGTTTTCATGACTTTTTCCCTGACCTTTTTGCAATAAATTTAAAATTCCGTTAAGTTTTTGGACCCATTTCAAAATTTCCCAGTTTTCCCGGATTTTTATTGGTCCATTTTCAAATTTCAGTGTTTTTCAGGTTCTCTATAAAAACCCTGATATTAAAATTTGGACCTAATTGCGGTATTATTCCTTTATGAGGATATAAATGAAATCCATGATAGAAAACCTCTCTTATTCCCACGCATAATTATTTCATTTTCCACGTTGGAACGCGATTCACTCACTATATTCTTTAAGAGCCGTAATATAGTTCTGTCTAGTTCATATCGAAAGATTAATATTAAAAGAATGTCGTTAAAAGTTTTCTACAATAGTTTTGGTAGAATATACACTGCATCAGCGTCGTATAACTTTGTAACTAAGAATGATAAATTCCACTTTTATTATCCGAACATCCGAACGTTAGAAGTATATATAACAAAAATGGGGCGGGGAAGCACAAATCTAGGCGATATACCACCCCATTTTATATTATTTTTCGAAAAGGGCGGGTGAAACTAAAAATTTAATATTCGAAAACGCGACAAGTTTAAAATTTCTAAAGGGTCTGTTGAAATCAGCTCATAAATAAAGAAAATAAAAGTCAATTTCAATGTTAAAATAGTTTGGGTAAGAGATGCTTTAGGTCTATTAATAATGGATCACTATCTTTATCAAGAAGGATCAGATAAGGAGAGGAAAAGTGGGAACGGCGCGGCTCCTACTGCGTCGGCCTAAACTCCCACTCTGGGAGAACGGGGGACAGACGGGGGTAGAGATGCTTCGTGGTAAATTGTTGTCACGTGGGTAAAACGAATCCTTTATGAGACGCGCTAGCTAGCGACCACGTGACAACAGTTTACCTCGAGAATTTCCTATCCCCCTTTCCACCCGAGTAGGAGGTTGGCTCTTCTCTCTCTAACTCAACGCAGCCCCACTTTTCCTCTCCTTATCTGATCCTTCTTGTCTTTATTAATAAAGATTAATAACTAAAACCGGGGTTTCGTAAGCGTCCTCTACGGCTGATTAAGAGACAGTCGGTCATGCTGAAAAAACATCTACATAAGGCGGAGTTCAGCTCAACGTACCGGAAAGAACCGGATACATTTCCTATATAGATGGTACGTGTCCCTGAACGCGGTCTATGCGTAGCAACTTAACCATCAACCGAGGTTTTTCTTTAAATTTAAAAAGAACTATATCTTCCTTTTTGGTCTCCCTTTTTAACGTTAACTGTTAAAAGTCTGGGTCGTAATAGCGAGACGACGTTTCTTAAATTGAAATATACGACGTTTAGAGTTTAAACTATAGAATCCCGAGCTAAGCCTCGGCTCCTGGTCAAAAGGCTTTAGCTAAAATAGCGTGCCAAATGGCCGTCCAAGCTCTTTCTTATCCTTTTTTTTTTTTTTTTTTTTTTTTAACTCTTAGTTCACTATAGGTTATACAGCTGACGTTATAAATGTAAGAAACATCGCCTCTTGCTCTTGGTTTTGAGAGAGGCGTTAAAGTTCGGGTTAAAACTAAGAGAAAATAAATAACGTCTTTATATCCGAACGTCGATAATGAGTTGACACTAAACGCGAGCGACGAAACCTATTCTATTCCCGTACGGATAACGTTAAATCCAAGGACAAGTGACATTGTAAAGTAATATACATTTTTAAGGGAGCCACACGCCATCAGTATCCGTGAACTATAAACTTAAAACGGTTCCATATTCGCGCGCAATTTCTAAAGCGACTATTTTTATACCTTCCGAGGTTTAACATTACGTAATAAAGCCCTACAGTTTTGACTAGTATTAAAACATTCCTCGCGAATAAAAGTAATAGAAGTTAAACGTTACTCTAATCTTAACATTGATTTTTGCGGCTTTGTCGGTTCAAATATATCAATTTAACTTTGTATCAAAGTTCCTAAGGGGGGTTTAAGACAAAGAGTATAAAGTTTGCGAGCCCATTTTAATAACGTAATGTTCTCTTTCGAATTCTCGAGGGGCGAAAAACTGTTTTACGACTTTTCCTTTGTAAGTTCGTAGATATATAAATATACACTCCGAGAGACAAGGCTTAGCACCGCTAGCTGTTTTACAAAACTGTTGGGCTGTAAAACTTACATAGACTTTTCTAGCGGCTAGGGGCTCTCGGATTTTCTTATTTTTGATTATTCCCTCACTGAAGCGAAAGCGAAATTGCCTTTGTCTTTGTCGGTTTTAAATCCAGCAAATTTATACGGGCTTCGCGCGAATTTTCGGGGTTTGTATTTCCGTATTCCCTACTTTATAGGGGTTCAAAGGTTATATATTATTTTACTAGGTTACCTAACATATTAAGTTATACATTTGTATACATTGTAAATGCTATTCCCAAGTGATACGTTTATTTGAATGAATATATCTCAGATTCTTTGATGGGGGTATAATTTATGTACCCTTCAATTTAATTTAAGGACTTTAATTAAGATGATTAAGGAATGTTAAATTATGCATAGAAATCTTACTAAAACTCATCAAACGTTTTTCATTAATTGAATAAATAACAGAGCTGAGATTCGAGTTGGTAAAAATGTCGCTCCTATTATAATAGTCACTTTTAAAACAGGGAGGAGCCTTTAAAGGCTCACAAGCACATGAAAAAATTAAAAATTGAAATAACACATGAATATGAGTGTACGTGTTGAGAGCAAAACATTTAGGGGCAAAATTATCAATGTATTTTCAATTGGCGCCTGTAAAAATGTTTCAACACTCGCGCACGCGTGTACAAGGCAAAGATGCCATTCAGGATCTATTTAACTAACTTTCCTGATGTTTTCCCAGATTGTTCACGTTTCTTACGTTTCTATGAAATTTTATTTAAAATCAGAAGCCGATGAAACCCTCCTTTGAAGTCTACTACTCTAATGTTCCATATAGCGCGCCTCTCTGTATGGGTAAAATTCATGATTTTATGAGATCGGAGGGGTCCTACTTCATACCCCCGGTCTACGCAAAATTGGAAATTCTCTCTCTCCACAAACGATGACTTTTTTTGACGAACTCCAAGGCTGCTAGAGATATTCGCTCGACGAACTCCCGCTCCGAAAATATCTACCGTTAGGAGGCGTAAGAATCGCGCTTTTCGAAACTAACCCATACAGAGAGGGGTAGACAAGACCCGGGAGTAATAGACTTCAAAGGAGGGTTTCATCGGCTTCTGTTAAAATGAATTATAAACCGGCTTATGCCGAATTAAGTTGGGCTCCTAAAGATTAAGAAAAATAAAATCCCTCTTTTCAAACAAAAAGGTTTTTTGGTAGGATGAGACAACTTTATTGTCATCTACGGAAACTCTCACCGTTATTTAAATACCCGGTATATGTATGTTATAATAATATTAGCTTAAGGGCGGAAAAAAAGTGGTCCTTTTTACGCATAGACAAATATTGGAAAAATATATCGGAATTTGGATCAATCTCCTACTTTTTTTTTTTTTTCCTTTTTTCTAGAGAGAGAAAATTGAATATTCTCTTCACAAGGATAGCTAGATAACTCGTTCTATAAACAGAATTTCCGCCTGCCATTATTAGGTCATTAAAATTGGAAAATGTTTGAAATACCTTTATAACTTTGCGTATATAATCTTATCGATCGCGTTACCGTATAAAGTGTAATTTTCAAATAATATCTTTAAAGGCAAAGACTCGCGGAAAAATGTAAACGAATTAGTTATATAGTTGATTAATATTAATAATTAATATAATATATATTAATGAAAATAACAGGTATTACGTATTAAATATCCCTGAAATTAAACAATCTCCTAACCTCAAGAATTGAAAATTAATATCTGAAAATTTTATTCAGATCAATTTTATTTTTTAAGGACTGATTGGGGAGAAACTTGAGTTTTAAATCGGGAATTTATCGCGTAAATTACCTGGGTAACGGTAATTCACCATTTTTTTTAGGTAAATTACCAAAGGGTAACATATAATTTAAAACTTTTGGATTGAACAAAGTGATAAGTCCAAAATTACCTGAATTTTAGAACTGTAATCAGGTAAATAATATCAATTTAAAACTTATACAACTGAAATGGTTGTTAAAAACCAGAAAATATTCGTTATACACTTCTTCTTTAAATACTTTTACAGACCGAAGCGAATTAATACACTTTCCTATAGAGACCTTGAAGGGAAAAACGTTTTTCGGAATTTTATTCCCAGCATTGTTAAAAAGATCTTATCCATCCCTAAAAAAAGGGAAAAGTGGGGTTCCTTTTAAAGTATAAACCCTCTATTTTCCCCCTTTAAGTTGGGTTCCCTCTTTAGGTATTATCGAAAAAGGGACGTCCTTTTTTATATTTTTTACCGTGTTGGGCTTGGATATAAAAATTTCTTTCTAACTTTTATTCTTTCTATAAATATATTGAAGAATTCTCGAAAACTTCGGGCGGAAGTCGGTGCAAAAGCCGAGGCTTAGCGAAAGTCGAGAAAGTCGATATTTAGGTTAAGAGTTTTCTATATAGTCACAATAAGTTTCAGTTAACAGCGCCTACAGTTCTCTACATGGTTCCTACATGGTCCCTGCTGAAAAGTAAACCAAACTCATTGTGACTACGTAGAAACTTTCTTTAAAAGGCAGCCGAGAAACAAAAATTACGTTGGAATTTCCTATCTAAAATTTAATCTTTACAAGGTGGACATCTATAAAATTCCAAATTAGACCAAGATGTTTTACTTTACGGTATATTTTTTAAACCTGTGATATAAAGTCTTGAATATTTAAAGAATTTAATTTCCTATCCACTAAAACCCTTTCATATACGATAATTAAAAGATTTTTCAGCGAACTTACGGTAGGAAAAGCCATTAACCCTAAGGAGTACGTTCAAAGGTTCTCAAAGACGTAATACAAAACGCTTTAATAAAAAAAAACTATCAATAGGTAAGACACTCCAAAAGTATTTTTTATTTATTTCGCTACTAACAGATAGAACCAACCTCTACGATTTAGAATATATTCTATATTGCAATTCATTAAGCTTCTAGTTAAATCTTCCAATTTAGTAACTAATCCCTTTCTATGAATGCGCGCGTTTGAATAATTATTGACAATCTGATTCGGTTAAGACTAGCAATGTATATAGAAACCATTTTTCAACGTCTCCTAATTGAAAAACAGTCTCCAATTGCAATTAGCCAAAATAGAACACTAATTAAAACCCCTTTCAATGAATGCGCGCTTTGGAATAATTATTGACAATCTGATTCGGTTAAGACTAGCAATGTAGAAACCATTTTTCAACGTCTCCTAATTGAAAAACAGTCCCCAATTGCAAATACCCAAAATGGAATAACACTAATTAAAACCCCTCTTAATGAATGCGCGCGATTGAATAACTATGGACTATCTGATTCGGTTAAGACTAGCAATGTAGAAACCATTTTTCAACGTCTCCTAATTGAAAAACAGTCTCCAATTGCAATTAGCCAAAATAGAACACTAATTAAAACCCCTTTCAATGAATGCGCGCTTTGGAATAATTATTGACAATCTGATTCGGTTAAGACTAGCAATGTAGAAACCATTTTTCAACGTCTCCTAATTGAAAAACAGTCCCCAATTGCAAATACCCAAATTGGAATAACACTAATTAAAACCCCTCTTAATGAATGCGCCCGATTGAATAACTATGGACAATCTGATTCGGTTAAGACTATAGCAATATAGAAACCCTTTTTCAACGTCTCCTAATTGAAAAACAGTCCCCAATTGCAATTAGCTAAAATGGAATAACACTAATTAAAATCCCTATTAATGAATACGCTCGTTGGAATAATTATTGACAATCTGATTCGGTTAAGACTAGCAATATAGAAACCATTTTTCAACGTCTCCTAATTGAAAAACAGTCCCCAATTGCAACTAGCCAACATTTAAATATATACATTCCACGATTAAATCTTAATATCAAATTTATTCTCCGCAAATTAAGACTTCAAAGAAAAAGTGATGCACGAAGTGTTTTTATTTAACGTACTTATAGTTAACTATAAACTTCGGAATCATGATGATCAAGGGCAGTGGGTTTTACTGGCACTCCTGAAATTTTCCTTTTAAGTACTTAAAAAGCTTTTGTCTTTCTTAATTAAAGTCAGCGTTAATTAAAAAGGAAGCTTAAGAAATAGTAGAGTAGGATCCATTAGTTTTTCCGTGAATCTTAAATACCTCAAAACCTGCATTATATATTAACCAAAAATGTTTCTAACGGTAAAAAGGAGTATATGGTTCATGCCCAAGCCCAGGGTGGAATATGCGCGGCTTAAGTTGCTTAACATTCCACCCATTACTTTTAACAAAGTTCTTTTAAAATCGGCGCAAAGTCACGTTTGAAAACAAGATTTAGCGCAAATTAAAAAGTCATTTTCATTAAAAGGATAGGTGCCATACTTTTCTTAGACATTCGACGGTCAAGAAAAAATTACCAAAAATCTTGATATTTATCAATTTTATCAATTTAATGACGTTATAACATTGTCACTCGTCAAAAAATTAATTTTAAGTTATATTTTGTTTTATTTAAGTCAAAGTTGACGGTTAAAATATACTCTATTCGTTATCCATCGCTTGAATTTAAAGTACCAAGCTCCAGTTACGTCATAGAATTGTCGTTAAGTTTTCCTAGATTCGTTTTTAATTTCTGGGGAAAGTAGCATATATTTTCTTCTTCCTCTAAGTAATTCACCAGACATATTTAAAGTATTTTCATCAGAATTAAAATTTTAACCATATCGTCGTATTATCCCTTTATTTGCGGCGAGTTATTTGGATAAGGGAATGAGAAAAAAAAATGTTAAATCAAATCGAGTCATTCTACCATTATTACATAATTAAGGAACCCCAAACGAATTCCGCGAATTTCGTATTAATTATAGGGGAGGGGAGGCGGGGAATAACGCATAAATTTGTGAACCTTCACGAAAACGTTCATTTTTATACTAAAAAAGATAGTTAAATATCATAATCAGTATGTAAATTTTAAAACAAGTAGAATGTTTTCGTTATTTATAAATAAATGAATACTAAGAACTGATCAAGTGAAGTATAGTATAAAAACCCCTTAATACTATCTCACGCACTTTCATTTTATCTTAGTGTTAATCTATAAAGTAAGAGCTTTTTAAATTAAGGAAACACTTCTATTAACTTTCAACTCTTTTTGAACTTCGGAGCTAATTTTAAATCTAGGGAAATGTATTCGAGATTTTCCCATTCGCAGACGTCACAAGGTCTGCTCTCTCCCGTAGAGAGATGGGCGTCGGGAAAAATGGATATTAATGTACGCTCAAGCGTAGCTTTAATTAGATTCAAAATTCAAAAGAGTGAGAGAGGGCGCCGACGCGTGAGCTTTACACTCCAGGGTCAATCAGAGTTGACAACGTCAATAAGCCTAGACTCATGGTTCTAGTTCTTTGATTTAATATCTGCGAAATAAATGGGGATTTGTGGTTTGCCACGCAATGAAAAGTGGACCTTGGGTGAGATATTCGACGCCTCTATATGGCACTAACCCTGCGCGGGCCCTTTTTATAAGCGTTTAAAGGGATAATGAAGTCTGACGACACGAAATTATTAATATTTAAGTTTATCGATAATCACTTATTGCATACGAATTTGTTGAAACATTGCCCTATCGGCCCAACTTACAAATTCTAAGACTTTTTCCTGACCTATTAACATAATTTTCCTTCATTTTTATGACATATTGACTTAAATTCGAATATTCCTCGACTTTTCTCATACCTATTGACCCAACTTTAATATTTCCTGACCTTTCCTAGGCCTTTAGTAATTGAGAAATGAAATGGTGCCAACGTTCAATTAAAGACTGGCTTTGCCCCAAAAAAATCTGGTCTCAATTAAAGTTTTTATTTTAAATATATACTTAATGTCTTTTTCTGTTACGTTATTAAAAAAATTTTGGTTTTAAATACGTTAGTGTTCATTCACCCTTTATGTTTTAACCATTCGGGGCCGGGGATGGGATTCAAAATGAAGTGAATTCAAGGCTTTACACGAGGGTTGAGCTTGCGCGTGTAAGATTAGACGGAAAAATGTCGAAATTGATTAGTAAACCAAAAGGGTGCTATTTCAACTCTAAAGGGGCGGTTTGACTCGTTATTATATATATATATATATATATAAGGTGGGCTAAACTATACGAGATTAAAATCGACACGCGTATCCAATTCTCAGGTTGTTAAAATCATCGGAGGAAATATTTTTGTTTGCTTTAAAGGAAGAATGAATGTAGAAACCGAAAAACAAACATTTCGAAGCTGATTTCGTTTTTTTAACGATCTTTTCAAATTACAACACCTGCTTTATAAACCAAAAATCAATTAAAACTTACTCCAAAAGTAGTTTAAAAAGGATTCATGAAGAGTCTGTTATCTATGAACGAACCTGTCTTGTTTGAAACTGATTTATTGTCGGATATCGCGCATAAGAATGATAATTGAATCAAAATTTCAATTTAATTAATTTCCACTTTTTAAATTCCTTGAAACGATACTAAATCATTTAATGTTCATTGCAAGGACTAAATCATTTCGAAAAGTAAACTCACGTGTTTGACGCGAGTTCGATTTGACTAGGCCCGAAATGAGTTCGTTTTCGCGTTTATTTTAATCGACCTTGAAGAGCGAACACGAGTGATGGTGTATAGTTCTACACTACGTCAGAAGCTGATGAAACCCTCCTTTGAAGTCTACTACTCTAATGTTCCATATAGCGCTCCTCTCTGTATGGGTAAAATTCACAATTTTACGAGATCGAAGGGGTCCTACTTCGGACCCCCTGTCTACGGAAAATTGGAAATTCTCTCTCTCCACAAACGACGACGTTTTTTTGACGAACTCCAAGGCTGCTAGAGATATTCGCTCGACGAACTCCCGCTCCGAAAATATCTACCGTTAGGAGGCGTACGAATCGCGCTTTTTGAAACTAACCCATACAGAGAGGGGTAGACAAGACCAGGGAGTAATAGACTTCAAAGGAGGGTTTCATCGGCTTCTGACTACGTCTATGTAATTTTAGTTTAAAACCAGGCTACCATTGAACTATTTATACAAGATTACGTGAAAACTTTTAACAATTTGAAGCTGATGTTTAACACACCCTTAAACCGTAAGACCGTAACCCCACCCTATGGTCGCGACGCCTACACGTTAAGGCCAAATTTTTAAATAGAGTAATCAAGATAATGGGATAAATTTTAACCAATTTTGTAAAATTATATATAATAATATTATAGTGGTTGTCGTATAACAGCTTCGGTAACGATAGAAGTTATTCTCGAGAAGAGGTGGAATCGAGCGAGATTAAAAAGGATGTAAATTGGCTATCAGCTTAATTTAAGTATCTCTTTAATATCTCTTCATTAAACTTAACTTTGCGAATATGCGCTACACACTATAACCATATAATTAACCACATTGCCCCTAGGACACCGTCTAAAAATTAAATTAAATTCCTTAGGAAATTGCCATTCTTAATTACGAGCCGTTTTCGTATATATATATATAACCTTGATTTTCAGGAACGTAAAATTTAAAATAAAAATAAAATAGGGTTTAAATTAAAAAAAAAAATAATTAAAAAATAGATTTTTTATTTGACGAAGCTATAATCGAATTTTCGTTATTATATCTTGTTCTTCCAACGATATAAATTATATTTAAGATTAAACCAGATTTAACATCACCCAAGATCTGATACATTAATTTAGATAATAAAATCACTGGCATGGTTAAACAAAAGTAATTAAAATTAACTGCTTCTGATAATATTGCAATTACTAGCTGCATAATACGCTTTGCACCTGAACATTCCTACATTAAGACACGTTTAAATTACGCATCAATTTGCAGATGTAAAGAAATTCAAAGAAAATGCGGTATTTTTCAATATTTCTTATATCAGAAATTAATATTAAAAATTAAAATAATTACAATATCGATGGTATATAATATTATATAATACGCGATTTAAATGCGTATCTTATTAAAATTTATGGTTTTAAATCCCAACATGCATTTAGGTAAATTTTGAGGGTGTATCGGTATTTGAAATTCGGGTTGGTATTTGATAATTTATAACAATATTCGCTTATATTCGAAGTTATATATATATATACATCCTTACATAATTATATACGATAATGATTATGCCTTTATAGAATATTATAATGACCTTAGATAAGAGTAATCGTGGGCCATAACCACGACGTTAACCTTGACCCGAACCTAATTATATTAAATATAATTAAAATATATCCATTTACTGATAATTTAAAATTTTAAACGCTCCTGTATCCGCGCGTACGTGCTGGTATAAATAAGCTCTATATTATATTACCCGCATCCGCTTCTAAAACGTATATAAACTTTTGAACGACCATACCTTTAATTAATGTTCATAAGGCATGCAAAATTATGTCAAAAAAGGTGAAGTGGTAGAGCTAATTTTCAACATATTGCGCTGGCCATATAATCAGCATCTGAGAAAAATTTTCGATCAACCAATGAAATGGTAACAGATACTTCTACGACAGAAAAGGTTCTTTCGTTAAATACTTTTATGCCTTTTCGCGTTGTGAAAATTACCCTTTAAGCTGCAGTTCCGCTTTATTTTAATACCCTATTTATAGCTAAAGGGGATAGACCCCGTAAAAAAGGTAGCGTGATAATGAAAGGCTTACGAGAGAACTATATTTTTACGAAGTAAAGGATTCCTAAAGGGCCGAAGTAATTAGTACATGACCTTGATCCTTATTTTTGACGCAAGAAAAAGGATACGCCCCCTTACAACTACAACCGTAAAGTATTACGCGAGATTAATTATAAATCAACATGACTGAAAAGTTATTGGCAATCGTATCCAAAAGAAACTTGTATTGAGTGAATAATTTAACTGTACCAGTCGTCCCTAAAAGACACTAAAACTAATATTTTATACGAATACATTGCCCCATTAGACTGATGATCAGCTATAAATTATGCAGCCCTGGATGTTAGAATATTCTACATCAAGAGCAATTTCAAAATTAATTAGTGTTCGTATTATTTTTAATTCTGATTCTTAAAGCTTTAAAAGAGCGTCATAAGAATTTAATTGTCTAAAAACAAAAGATCTCGATTGTGTGAAAAGAGGTTTTGCAGAAAAAATTCCATTAAAATCTAATGGTTATTTACGCTACAATAAATTCCCAGATTAAGTTTCAATTTCACGCCCATGATAACGCAATTACGCCCCCTCGTGAGAAACCGTATTTTTTTTCATCATACCCCTATCTCCATCTTATCTCGCGATTGTATAAACACGGCAGAGTCGAGCCAGCTAACTTACAGCTAAAAATGCTATAACCATTCGGGAGTTAGATCAGAAGAAAGATTATATTTTAGAACAAGTTTTACTCGGACGTGCTAATAAGCGCGTTACGTACATACGCGGGACTTCGAAAATATACAACAGACGATGTTAAATATATACGCGTAAAAAGTAGTACTTTATTTTTCAGGCTGTCTAGCGTCACCCAATATACAGATATTGCGGTACGCAACAAACAGTTGAATAAAAACATTTTCATTCAATAGAAACCGTTCAACAACATCATACGGAAGAGATAAACTACAATAGAAAATCGGCTCTCATCTGTAATTCCATTTCCAAAGCTTTATTCTCACCTTACACGGGACCGAATCACTCGGAAATTGCACCCCATTTATTTTTTTTTCAACTGGGAAAAGATGGCGAAGAGTTATTGGGGGAAGGAGAAATGCGGGGAGAATGGGTTCCAACCGTAATTGCTGAATTTTCTTAGCAATATCTGTAGTCTCTTGTTATTGCTGCGGAATCGTCTTAATTACTGAAGTGGTAAACTCCTCGACTAGCTAAGACCCCTTAAACATTAGGTAAGCTGACAATAAGCATTTTGAAACTGTTTTCCACGTTCAAATAAACTTTTCCATTTTTTTGACCAAACAATTTTACAATTTGATCTACGTAAATAGGATAAAAACGATTTAATATACGCGACTGTTGTATATTAATCCGTTTTAGCTGCCAATTACTTTTAAACTATAGAGGATAACAGTCAATTCCAGCTGTAGTTGGCAATACGCGTAAATTGAGGTAGGCTATCCGTTTTTCCTCTATGCTATGTTAGCTTAGAGATAAAGACAGCCTATTTTTGAGAATGACGCCAATTCTATAGGTGGAACATGTCTATAAATACGCTGTAAATCCCCATTGAAAAGGTCTATTCAGAGTACATCCTTATGTAAGAAAGAATTGTATCAGGCCCTCCCTCGAGTTATCCAAATAATTTTTCCAGCAGCTCGCGGAAGCCAAAACTATTCATATATAAGAATACCGGTCTCACGCCATATTTAGAGATATCCTGGACAATAGCGCGCCCCCAACTCCACGCGAGTCCAAAAGGAACGCCTATATAGGTGAAGTATAGAAGCGTATACGGAAGATTCACAGAAGATTCTTATTATTCGGAGAAATCGGTCCCCTTTGGATATTTCAGTTGTATATACTACTCTTACGTATAACGTAAGTGTGGCGCGGGGCGAATATTGAGATAAATGATGCTTGTGTAAATATTTTGGTTGATGCCAAAACGCACTAGGGTCTAGGGAAGGTATATAAATTATATTGAGCCCCTCCGATCTTACGGATAAAGAGATGTATGAGTTTTAAGATATGTTTTATATATATTGATGTTCTCAAAAGCTATTGGCTATTATATTTATACCTCAACACGCGCGAACAGTCAAAAGTGGTTGACTTGAAATATATCGGAGTTTTATCATTTTATAAAAGCTTGTTATTCTCCCAAGAAACTGAATTGAATGGTTGTAAAATATTGATACAATACAGGGTGGAACGGATCAAAAAATTCAAAAACTTCTATCGTAAGTGATGGAGTTTTAAATTAAACAAAGCGGTAACTTCTAATTCAAAATGTTTCCCATTCAATGCATAGACAAATGGCGAAGCAGATTTGCGTGTTTTTTTCCCATTATTTGTTCCATTTTCGTTAAAATTTATAATTATCAATATAAAAATTTTGTTCAATATTATAAATTTTCATGATTTTTTCCCTTTCGAAGCTATGCCACTGAGTTTTTATATTAAAAAATGAATCAAATTAAAGTCTGTGTAAAATTAAACTGTTGTAATATCAACTTAATTCTAATTTGAGTGCTTATTTATTCAACGATAAATAAAAATAATTTGGAAATATTCCAAATGCGATGATATAAAATACACTAGAAGTTCTGGAACAAATATCTTAGGAAAAAAACGTTTATTGAAGACTAAATCCGGCTTATAACACACCTAACACCTTAGATCCAACATATCTCCCTAAATAATGAACGAGGGCCTTCAAGGTGAAGGGAGAGGGGGAGGTGTGAAAGAGCGGCATATTTGGTTGACAAGAATGACAAAGCTCCGGCCTCTCAATCACCTTACCTTCCTATAGACTCTGGCTGTATAGAGACGGGGAGCCCCGAGTCTATTGATAATATAGACCCTCTAATAGAGTATAGTTCAATAATAGTTGGCCAAATAGAACATCGAACTATATATATGGGAGAAACTCTAGGACAAAGGATTGGGATCCAAGCAGCTCCGCCAGCCGTTTAGAGGTACACGCGCGTGTCTCGAAACCCAATAAGGGCCTCATTGGAAGCGCGTAGGTTCCCATTTCCAGAATTGCGTCAACTCTGCGCTTAGAGTATGGGAGTTTAAAGGGCAACTAGGTTTTGTAAATATAATTCGCAATCTCAAAATGTAGAGGGAAATAACAAAAACTAACGTCAAACAACCTCGGGCGTGTCTGTCCTGAATTAGAAAGTAACGTAATGTAAGAGCTTGAGATGCAAAACGAATGCGTTAAAGGCCAGTTTTGAAGTAAGATTGTTTTTGGCCAAAAAAAGCAACTTTTTCGTCATAACTAAGGTAAATTTCCATAATTACGACCAAGAAGTTATTTTGGAACATAAAACCGTCCTTAAAAAGGGGGCTTAATCCTGAAAATAACGGACAATTTTAAAGAATGATCAAAAATACGTCGAACAAGGTATACCTATGTCGTGATAAATAATTTAATTCTCTGAAATGCTCTTTCTTAACGATTAGCTACTAAGTTTTCGTTAATTTCTAAAACTCGGCAGACACACACGTAATTATGATAGTTAATAATTAAGCAGCCGTTTGCCACTAGAGTTTTGGTTGTTTCTATCTTCCTATTGAAAGTGTTAATACCTAATTTGTAATCTTTGCTCTTTTTTTGAAGCGTTATTAACGAGGAGGCTATTCCTTTAAGACGGGAGGACGACTCTATAATAACTAACATCATCAAGCTGAGTTATTGGGCTGGCAGCAATCGCTCGGGAACTTGTACGGCTCGTTAATGGCTTCGTAAGTTTTAGAATCCACCCTCGAGCCCCAATATAGGACTATAATATATATGGAATCGCCACGCGGTCTTTGCGGATAAACTCCCGGCGCAGGAGCTACAAACGTACTCCAGTTCTAGTTGTAGTATAGAGAATACGTCAAGTGGCAAGCAATTGGCGTGTACGTTAACTCATCTCTTTAACTTTTAAGCCAGCAACCGTTGATGATCCAACTTGTTAAAGCCATTTGATTTGGGGAATCCCTAGAACTAACTTTATGCAAATTAAGTAGTTTTAAACTAAAGGGAAGATAGCGTTACGTTTTATTTATTTAATTTGATCAGGAAATCATAAAAATTTAGAATTGGGAATATTTAACTTAATGCCATTCTTAATCCGACTCAAAACCCAAGGAAGACATCCACACCTCAACCTTAAAACCAAAACTTTAAAATCAACAATGTAATTTGAAATGTCCAAGCACACATTTCAACAATAACGAGCTAACAAATTTAAAAAATCGTTAAAGAAAGGCAGAAGATGATCTTGGGTAATTATTATTGGGTTTATTTGTATTTAAAGGGAAGCTAAATCCTCCATATCAAAGGGAAACTAATTGAAAATCGCATCCAAATTTTTGTCTAGCAGTTGACGTCATAGTTTTTATTAAATATTGCGCCTGATATAAAAAAAATCGGACTATCCTCCAAATAAATTAATTAAACTCTAATTGAATTTGGCAACAGCCAAACAATGGATTTTAAAATAACGACATTAAATTGATTCATTTAAAACGAAATAAATTGTATTGTGAAGTAAATAAAAATCATTTGTTTTTTTCCTACACACACTGCCTTTATAAGTTTACATACATAAGACAATCTGAATAAACGACACGCATGCTCAGTGCATCGGTACGCAAATAAGAGAAAGCCCTAACCCCCTTCCATGCTTAACCCATCCACAAATGTAATTGTTATTTACGGTTCTAAGTCGGGTCCTGGTATTAAAAGGGGGCGAATTTCCCGCTAATCACCTTATAGCACCAGGGGGCACTAGTGCAGCCCTGGTGTAGAATATGGTGGGGCGATTGAACGCTACTCCGAGGCGCCCGGACATTGTAATTACGTCAGCTTCTAAACTCCTAATGAGACGGCAGCAAAAGGGAGAACTAGATACGGGGTTATTCCCCCTGAATTGACAAAATAATTTAAGATCCCCGCCAAATTTTCCTTCCTATATTTAATGATATTGTTAGAAAATAGATATATTAACATTTCAGAAAACTGGTTCAACCATGGCTATTTATACCCTTTCCAGGAGTGCGATAAAATATAGTTCACGCATTTGCGCAAATTGGATAATGCTTTGAATTGGATAAAGGCAGTGCCAGGATAATAGGGTAGTCATTATATATGAATGAATGTGTAGGCAAAGATATATATAGTTAGCGAGTGATTTTGACTTTCTTGGGGGTGATTGGATCCATTTCTAGGCATCAATAAATTGTATCGTTTACCAAAATCTACATTTTTGTTTCACAATAGACGATAAATTAATCACGGGTAAAATAAGACGCGAGAAAGCTGGAAGCGGCAAACGTTTTTCTACCCTACTTAATGATTATACTATATCTAATTATGAAATTAAGTTTCATTTGATTTGATTTAAAATTAAGTATATAATTGCTACCCCTTTTTCACTGATAGGATCACTAGACTGTAATTAAATTAAATTAATATTAAATAATGTTTATAGTGAAATAGGCACCATATAATGGACTAATATTATTATTAAATTATAACAATTAAATCTAAATTACATTCAGAACATGTAATTATAAACAAAATGTAATTAATATTTTGTCTAATTAACTTAGAAACAACGTTGTGTACCATATTATAATAGAATTACACTAATTAATCATGTAATTAAATTATAAAAATATGGAGCCTAAATAAAGGGAAGATAAAACCTTTTTGAATTAAATATATCTGAGTTTTCAACTTTTCAAGTGCAGTTATTTCCCAGACTCTTCCCGGTCTTTGTTCAGTAATTTCCAATAATTTTAATAACTATTTCAGGCATATACATCCTAAATTATCACTAATCAGTATTAACCAGCCCCGAACCGGTAATCATTTTTTACGATAAAAAAAAATCACTTTATCCTTATTCCCTTAATTTTAGCGCGAAGTAGGATGAGTTTAGAACTGTTAAACCGTTTATAGAAAGCATTCATCCATTAGAAAGAGCGTAGAGCCGTACCAAATCAATTAAAAGTCGAGGCCAAAAGCCTAGCCAGAAATAAAAAAAAATTGCATTGTAAGGTTAATGGGAAAACGCGGAGAGAAACAAAACCGAACGAGATAAAAAATAAAAAATGAAGTCATACTTTGAAACAATCAAAGTTTGCTACGCATTTGAAACTAATCTAGTGATTAGGATAAATTTATGCTGCGTAGTAAATTGCGAATGGCCTCGAGAGTAAAT
The DNA here is from genome assembly GCA_963920705.1 of Odiellus spinosus. NCBI lineage: Eukaryota > Metazoa > Arthropoda > Arachnida > Opiliones > Phalangiidae > Odiellus > Odiellus spinosus. The sequence continues at coordinate 18,651,661 of OY987229.1, read as the reverse complement.
AGAAAGTGGCTAAAAGAAAGCACGTACAAATTCCATTCGGTTCTCGAACTAAACTGAGAGCAGATTGAATTTGCATCAGTTTCGAAGTTAAAGACTCCCACGCTTCTATTAAAACTCGAGGAAAATTCAACGTTGGAGCTATATTAAATGTAAAAACCAATTAAAACTACATAAACCCGAACTAGTTAATGGATAAGTTAAAACTCAGTGATTCAGAATATTTAAATGATATATCCAATAAAATTCTTTGATTGAAAAGTTATCGAATGGATATTTAACGCGTGAATTCATTACTGTACAAGTATATAGATAATCTTATTTAATTTAAATATATTTAAATAAATTAGGCTTAGCAGCTTAGGGTTACTTAATAAACGGGCTGTATGCTAAAAACCTCTTTAAATTGGATTTAGGATCTTAAGCTTTAGGTTTATTTATTTAATTATTTAGATTGGACATTTAAGTTTAAGTTATATGGTTAATTGTTCACATCAGAAACAGAATTTTGCATATATTTTAAATTAACTCAAATACTGTTGAAAAATATTAATATTTTATATAAACTAAATTAAAAAGTAAGTTTAAAAAAATGAAATAATATGACCTCAAATAAAATTATTTTAAAGGGAGGATGCAACCTAACAACAAGCGATTTTTTATCGATTCCTTATTGTTTAAATAGGCCTAATCCATTATTTAAAAAAATTACAAACAAATATTAAACTAGAAATAAATTTAAAACTTACCCTGAAAATAGGCTTAGTGGGATTCATGGAGCTCCTGATTTCCTCGCGTGTAAGGTCTAGCGACCAATCGCACGCGACTGTAAGTCTCGTGGAGATCTCGCGTGAGCGACGGGCCTTTGCTCATTGGTCGCTAGACCTTACACGGACGCAAATTGGATCTCCATGAATCCCGCTAAGCCTATTTTCAGGGTAAGTTTTAAATTTATTTCTAGTTTCATATTTGTATTGTAAACTTTTTATCGGTGGATTAGGCCTATTTAAACGATAAGGAATCGATAAAAAATCACTTGTAATTAGGTTGCATTCTCCCTTTAAAGAGAATTTTGAAATAATAAAGGTAAACTTGGAGCTAAAAATAGAACAGCTTTTGAATCTGCGGAAAATAAAGTGTCATAAAATTTGTGATCAAGAAGTCAACCTACGTATACTTTTATTCAGCCCCCGTGGTGGGTAAGGGGAAAAAAATTGTCAGGTTCACTTATTAAAAGGTTAAAGTGGTGGATGAGATGGCGCCGAAACACCCTTTATATAATAAGGACAAATCAAGATGACAATGCTTTAAAAGGTGGGGATTTGGGAGGAGACGCTTAAGTACTTATATAGAAAATCGGTGGAACTATACGGTGAATTTTCTGAAGTGGAGAATTCTTAGATTTCAATTACGCTCAACGAGCAGGTGTTCCCGAAAGCTTTTGTGTTCGAAAATACTATTTTTTTCCGTCTTTTCTTTTACCTTGAAATTAAGGATTTAGTCACGCGCTGGTAATTTCTATCAAAATTAAAAATGGTGAAGGCTTTTCATAAACTCTTATTTAATTCGAAGAAATTAAATTTGATTATCATTATGGTAATTAAATTAAGTTTAATATATCCCATACAACACGTAACAAATAACATGGAAAAGTTTCGAAGACGTTTTCACTGAATATCTAGTACAGCTAGTCTAACTAAAGCTTATTGACATATTTAAGTCATACTTAATATGATGAGTGTAAAATTTGGGGAAATAGAGGTACGTGGGTTATGCAAAAAAATGAAATGCGATTCATGTAGGACTAGCAATGTAAAAACCATTTTTCAATCCCCAACAATTGAAAAACAGTTACTTATTAATTGGAATTAACCAAAGTAGGAATAAGACTAATTAAAATCCCTTTCTATGAATGTGTGTGTTGGACAAATTGTTGTAGATGTGATTGGGTTAAGACTAGTAATATAGAAACCATTTTCCAATTCCCAACATTGAAAAACAGTCACAGATTAATTGGAACTAATGAAAGTAGGAATAAGACTAATTAAAATCCCTTTCTATAAATGGGTGTGTTGGACAAATTGTTGTAGATGTGATTCGATTAAGACTAGCAATGTAGAAACCATTTTTCAAGCTCTCCTAATTGAAAAACAGTCCCTAATTGGAACTAGTCAAAATAGGACTACACTAAAATCCCTTTCTACGAATGGGTGCGTTGGAATAATTATTGTCAATGTGATTCGGGAAAGACTATAGCAATGTAGAAACCATTTTCCAATCATCAACGTTGAAAAACAGTTAACTAATAATTGGAATTAATCAAAGTTCGAAATAAGAAAAATTAAAACCTTTTTCTAGTAATAGGTCAGTTGGTATAATTGATGTCAATATAATTCGATGTGAATAAGACTAATTAATATTTTTTTTAAAATGCAATGCAGTCAGGTTTAAATTGAACATCTAAATAAAAAAAAAAACATTTGCCAAAAACCATGTACTCAAAAAAGATCAAATATTTAAGGGTAAAATTTAAAGTTATCTTTTCCTTGGACATTGCTGCAAACTGGTTGAAGCCATTCTACAGCGGCAACCCCAAAAAAATACAAGTTTGCATGTATAACTATTTCTTCCCAAAAATAGACCAATTTGTAAGGAAAGAGTCCCTCCACCCATCACGAAATCATAAATAATGTCTCAATAGAATCGTTATAAAGAGCCATAAATAAATAGAGAATCCAAGCACCACGCCCAACGTCAAAAATCACCAAAAATGATAATCGCTCTCGCAATTTTGATTTAAACAGTGCCGCTCTGAGAATAAATAGGCCTAAAGATCGCTAAGCCTAAAAGGAATAATAAATAGGAGAAGGTTGAAGCTATTTACTATAGGGGATGGGCTTTGTCCTTAAGATAACAACGGGAAGATTCCCCGAGGAAGAACATTGGGCTTCAGTCGATATGGAGCTGGTAGAAGTCGACTTAGTATATAGCCTCTGGACTAAGGGTATACAAACTAAGGAGTTAAGGAACCATATTCATTCTAAGAGGAAAATTGTCCTAACTTTATAACTTTTAAAAGCAAATATTACAGAAATATCGGGCGAGAATTACGTTCAGCTGGTTGAGAATGAATTGAAATTAAATTCAATTTTTTTTACAGTTTTCAAAACATGCACTTCTTTAATTAAAAGCTTTAAATATGCAAAAATAGGAAACATTAGAATTAAATGAATTGAAATATCTTTGAGCAATAGCAAGACACCGTACCTTCGACTTAACGGGCTGTGATTGGTCTAAGATATTTCTATTAATTTATTCCTAAAATTAAAAATTTTGAATTTTTTTACATAATACATAGATATTTATGTTTTACTTGGATATTTTTATTTTTAGTAGAATAGAATAATTAAAAATCACTTGATCCTATTCCTATATCATCTCTTTAATTTCAATCTACGTCCCTATTGTTCAAAATGTTAATATTAATTTCTATTTCAGGTGGTTCACTGTATACAAATAAACCGCGAAATTTCAAGATACAACTTTCTGACTTGGTGGTGTTTGGTACAGATAGCGTGCTGGATAGGAACCAATAAAGAGACCCTTACTCCTCCCTTCCTAACCGCCCAAAAGAAATGGCCGCTAGCCCGCGGGGGTTACGAGGGTGTACGGGAAATAGAGAATTGTGTTCGAGAGAAAGGGACAAGAAGAAAGCGTGAGAGAGGCGAGAGAATGAGTCGGTGGAAGAGGAAGACGAAGAGGTCACCGCGCGAGTTTTTCTTCAATAGTATGGGCGTACTCTTTTAAGCGAGCTTTATTGAATCGTCTTATCCTCGTGGCGGGAGCAAAACGAAAGATCCAAGCGAGCCAAGAATAAATACAGAATTATTGGGAGGGCCAGGATACCAATACAGACAGACACAGGAATTGAGTGAAGACACGAGAGCCTATACAGTATAGCCGCTATTGTGCGCGGGATTTTCGACGACAAATATGTCTGGTTTCTCAGCGCTCGGCCAAAATCTTTACCGCTTTCCGGAAATGTCTCGCGATTGGGCGTGGGAGCTATATGAATTGATATTACGCTTTTATAGCTTATAAATCAAAACATGGGATGACCGAAAGAGTATAATTTGCGAGCGATTTCAGTTTAGTACGTCCCAGCATTTGAAAATCCAATTTTCACGATATTTCCACGTTTTCTATAATTTCCCTGATTTTGTTAGGTGAGCCAAAAATAACTTTTTAGAACTCTAAAGTGTCCGTTATGATTGATCAAAAAATTACGAATTTTCCTGAATCAAATATAACTACGGTCACACTAGCATTTCTTAATCGATTTGAAACGGTAAAATCAAATCGATGTTCAAATCGCCAGGAACAGTTTTAAGCGTCACGCGTTCACGCATTTTCTTTATAAATCGATTTATCGTAGCTTCATCTTTCGGTTGCTGAAACCTAATCGGTATGAAACTGGTTCCCGAAGCAGTTAAAGGACAGTTTTCCGTTCACACGACTTTTGCGAAACATTTTGAAACGGTATTATGAATACCCTGGTTTGTATAAACTTTTCTATCCGTGAGAAATAAATTTCATGAACCTTTTCAGGTTTTAAACGGATAATGTTTCAAATTACCCTGACCACCATTTTTCGGGAATTGACAAGCCCGGGTGATTCGTTAATTTAAATCGCAAATAGTTTGCTTACAATTTGAAAAATCGAAGTCTTTAGACAAGTAAAGTTACAAATAATACCCGTTTTCATTGATTTTCACTCATAAATAATAATTTCCCCTGACCCATGTTCAAATTCCCTGACTTTACCAGGTTCTTAACGAACCTATAAGAAAAGGTACATAGGATTGTTATATAGTCAATTTCCCCTGGTTTTGGCAGTAGGCGTAAAGCTAAGCTTCTTATTGATCTAAGTAAGATCGTTCGATTAAGGGGAAATATAATTCCCATTATGCTTGAAGGGCGTGCTACGGCCCACTGGAATGCGCGTATAATCAGATAAACCGATTTATCTTAGCGCGTTCCAAAATTTTAACTACTATAAATCGCACGATCTATAATGGAGATGTAAGATAAGATTTTCGCAGCTTGGAATCCAAAAACAGAGCTATGAGTCTAATAAGGAAACTAAGCAGACGACACCGATTTATAGAATATGGAAAAACACGTCGTCTGCTTAAATAACCTCTAACACAGTAGTGCGACGATCAATCATATAAGGGGAATTCAATCTTGACTTGATAGCAGTGCGATAGCGCAACATTGGGCTCTCCAGCAAGATAATTAAAAAGTGCATAATTTTAGTTTTAAAATATTAATTTGTATTGTGACGTCATTAATTAAAATAGTTTTAAAAATTCTGATTGGCTAGAAACCGGTCGTGGTATTAATGAAGTTATATATGTATTAAACACATATATTAAACCTATTTATTTAATCATATGTTAGTAAAATGAAAAAGTTTAAATTTAAATTTGTGGAGTTCTTAACCCTTTAATTACAACAGTTAAGAACCTTTCTAAATACGTATAAACGCGAGTTATAATTAAACATATATAAGCATTAACTATAACGAAATTTCCCCATTGCAAAATAGTTACGGTTATTTTAGTAAATTTCATAGCAAAAGCGAGAATCTGGCGTGACCCATTAAGATCAAAAAATATTTGGTATTCAGATCGTATAAGCGACTAAACGTTATCCCTTATTGAAATCATAACAGCTTCTAACAGAAAACGAGGCAGGAAAAGCTAGGGAGACCGCGAGCGACCCAAAATGAGAGGGAAAAATCTTCCCTAAGCGATTTTTAATTCCCCACCAAAAATATTCCCTTTGTATACATATATATTCCTATAATATCGTAATCAACCTGATATCACGCGAAAAGACTAAATCCAGCTTTTCAGCCCACGGTCAAGTGACCCAGTTCAAACGCATTCAAAATGGCCGTTTCGTATCGATCTCTCTTTACAGCGTGTGGAGAGTAAATTTCCCTTAATACGGATATATCTACTCTCCATTCTCGATTATATTCCGTATATATAATCAGCTCAGGAGACGCATCCTTCGTGCCTTATTCGAGCTAACTTTCATAGCCCTCAAATTGATGAGAAGTTAAAGTCGTGTATAGGAGAGAATGGGTGTCCAGGGTATTCGATCACGTGATCATTTAGTCAGTCTGGACGCGTAGCTAAGGATAATTTCTGGACCGCCGTTCTTATTATCTTTAAAAATTGGTTTATATACTACAATTGAAGGAGAGTTATCCGAACTACTTTTTTCCTTACGTGGTTTAGTATTTTGTATCAAACCGCCACGAATTTGAACATAATGCCAACTATCCATTGGAAAAAAGGAGTATAACAATACGTGTTTTCATTTCCAAGGATATATCGGTTCGTTTTTGCCATCGTACTTAGATTGACCATTTTCGACTCTCGCGTGAGTTAGAGATAAAAGACAATAGAAGTATAAAAAAAAACCACCACCCCTCATCTATTTTCAAATTAAAGATTATTAGAATGAGGCAATAATGGATTTTTCAAGAGTTCAAAATGAAATTTGAGTAAAATTTGCTGAAAGATAGTTTCAAAATATATATTAATATGTATTAGAAATAAATTACAGCAACATTAAAAAATATATATTTTAAAGTGGAAATATTTTAAATTAATATTTTCCAGCAAATTATACGTCATTACATATGGTCGCGTGGCTATTATAAAACCAAGGAGGATTAGACAAGGAGAAGAAATGTGGGGACGGCGCGGTTCCTACTGCGTCGGCCTAAACTCCCAGTCTGGGAGAACGGGGGTAGAGACGTTTCGTGGTAAAATGTTGTCGCGTGGGTAAAACGAATCCTTTATGAGACGCGCTAGCTAGCGACCACGTGACAACAGTTTACCTCGAGAATTTCCTATCCCCCCTTTCCACCCGAGTGGGAGGTTGGCTCTTCTCTCTCTAACTCAACGCAGCCCCACATTTCCTCTCCTTGTCTAATCCTACTTGATAAAACCTACATTTGATTCTAGATAGGATTCTGGGACGTGACATGGTCACTTATCGCGGGGTCTTTTTCATGAAAGTACTTAATCCAGATAGGTTAAGTTTTTCATTCGAAAAGTATCTGATACGTTCCAGAATCATTCTACTTCTTTATATATTTGACATTTCAAGTTTCAACCCAGAGGTTTAAAATGGTAATAAAGTGTAACTTCACTATAATTTTAATATATATCATTCGCTATATAAATTACACTTCTACTAGGAATGTCCAATATACAGTACGAGATTGTATTATTTGGACTTCATACGAGGCTGGTGGGTTTTACACTCTTCTACAATCACTCACTCGTTATTAGGGAGAAGTCGTAGACCGTGAGATACGCACGTCTCTAGCACATGCCTCGCGTGAAAATGGTCTATCAGGAAGCTCTTTCTTGGAGCAATCACGCGCTCGGCGCGCCTTTTTCGCGCTAACGGGTGGCTTTTATCCGAAGTACGAAGAATGATAGGACCACGCCGTTTATATTAAGCTCATAAAGGATATAGGATCCGCGATCATTTAATCGAAAGAACTCCTCATTCTCTATAAGAGATAAAAGGGAGGCTCAAACGGATAGTAGGTCCAAAGTTGGTGGGCAAAACGAAGTCTACCGTTAGGAAATCGGAATAATTAAAACCTCTTTCTTTGAATGGGTGCGTTGTAACCTTTTATATGTGACTCGGTTAGGGCTAGCAATGTAGAAACCATTTTTCAAGCTCTCCTCTTTGAAAAACAGTCCCGAATTGCAAATACCCAAAATGGAATAACACTAATTAAAACCCCTCTTAATGAATGCGCGCGTTTCAATAACTATGGACAATCTGACTAGGTTAAGATTAGAAATATAGAAACCATTTTTCAACGTCTCCTAATTGAAAAACAGTCCCCAATTGCAACTAGCCAAAACGGAATAACACTAATTAAAACCCCTCTTAATGAATGGGCGCGTTGGAATAATTATTGACAATCTGATTAGGTTAAGACTAGCAATGTAGAAACCATTTTTCAACGTCTCCTAATTGAAAAACAGTCCCCAATTGCAACTAGCTAAAATGGAATAACACTAATTAAAACCCCTCTTAATGAATAAGCGCGTTTGAAAAACTATGGACAATCTGACTAGGTTAAGACTAGCAATATATAAACCATTTTTCAACCTCTCCTAATTGAAAAACAGTCCCCAATTGCAACTAGCTAAAATGGAATAACACTTAATAAAACCCCTTTCAATTGTTGTAGATGTTAAGGCTAGCAATGTAGAAACCATTTTTCAACGTCTCCTAATTGAAAAACAGTCGCCAATTGCAACTAGCTAAAATGGAATAACACTAATTAAAACCCCTTTCAATTGTTGTAGATGTTAAGACTAGCAATTTATAGAAACCATTTTTCAACCTCTCCTAATTGAAAAACAGTCCCCAATTGCAACTAGCTAAAATGGAATAACACTAATTAAAATCCCTCTTAATGAATGCGCGCGTTTGAATAATTATTGACAATCTGATTAAGTTAAGACTAGCAATGTAGAAACCATTTTTCAACGTCTCCTAATTGAAAAACAGTCCCCAATTGCAACAAGCCAAAATAGAAATAACACTAATTAAAACCCCTTTCATTTGTTGTAGATGTTACTAGCAATGTAGAAACCATTTTCCAATCCCCAGAAATTAAAAAAAAAAAAAACAGTATAATTGGAATTAACCAAAGTAGGGAATAGGACTAATTATAAACTTGAATTTTTAGCCTCCCTTGAAAATCTAATATAGTTTCCCTATTGTTCCATCGAAGCTATATTATCCCGCCTATTTCAGAGATGTATAAGCGAAAGCCGTTAAGTCTGATGTCGGATTTAAGGCCCCCGATTCTCTTAGTCTAGAAACGTAATTAACTTAATTGAATAAATATTGTTAAAGCTATGAGCCTGCATGTTTTATAGTTAAGAATAGATGACAGAATCCATGATATTAATGATTACTTTACAGGAAGGGCCAGTATCAGTTTTCATGCTTTGCTGTTATTAATAAATTACATTTATATTGAATTTCTTTATCATGGTGATTAAAATATTAAAATTATTGTCATGGTTTAAGCCTCAAAAGCCTTAATTTTTTGGCAATACGGGTTTTTAGTAGTATGCATAAATTTAAATATATCATATAGTATTTATCAATCTTACTCCGGGTTGAGTGATTTAAATATGCATAAATTTTCAGTTAAATAAAATATAGCGTGGATATAATATTACGTCAAGACCATTTCTAATTTAAGAAAATAGTAAAAAAACGAATTTAAAATCGAACAAATTCCGAGAAAAACGAAAAAAAAAATAAAATAAATAAAAAATCACCAAATGAAAATTGACATGAACCCCATTCCCCAAATTGAAACGGATTCACTTAATGTCAACGAATCAAAAAAAAAAAAAAAACCCTATCTGACTATGCGGCAAAAATTTGAAAAGATATAAGAATAAGGAAAATTCAAAATAATTTTGAAATGTCTTTTTTTTTTTTTTTACTAAACGGGTGATGAAAATGAAAATCAATTTTTTTGTAAATAATGTCCCCGAAAAGTCCGAAAAACATCATTACCCAAAACAGGTTATGAAAAGAAGACTTTTTCCAATTACTTTTTGGCCAAAAATTCTTGAGACTCGAGTTACTTGACGAATCACATAATTTAAAAAAATTTTGATATTAATTTTCGGTTTCACCCTTTATTTAACATAAAAAAAAAACTTGTCAGATAAATTAGAATTTACGCTAGTGTTCGAGAGGAATTGCCAATGCCTACTTTTAGGTCTACGCGATTTAACAATAAGTATTACTACGCGTTATCGTTTCCAATTTTGTCAGCTCACTTAGAACAGTCATATTTTGTTCCAAAATCTTTCCCGTCTCTTTTGAAAATAATAAAATTAAAAATAATTTTACGGTGAACTTTTATAAACTATATAAGTATCCATATAAACCTAGGAGTAGACCGATTTAATCACAAAATAACGCTAACACGCGGTAAGCGTTAATCTATATGGAACGTATATGTAGTATTCTATATCCAATTAGCCATAAGCCGCGTTCTTATTAATATAAGGTCTTGGAATCGATTTTAATCGATTCAAAACGTTTGGCTAGAGTCGTGTGAACAGAACTCGAATCTATTTGATTTCTCGAAACTGATTGCTTCGGGAACCAGTTTCATAATGTGTGAAGACGTGACGCTTAAATCGATTCCTGGCGATTTGATTATCGGTTTGATTTCACCGTTTCAAATCGATTAAGAAATGCTAGTGTGACCGTAGCTATAGAGAGATGTTTACTTGGGTTGTGTACTAAACCTAGCGGTTTGAAACGAGTGTCTTAATTTAGTAATTTAGCCTAATTAAGTAATTCACCCTAGTAATTTACGCGATAAATTAACAGGGTAAATTAACATTTTCTCCGGTTTTAAATTTAACGTGATTTGACTCGAATTATACGCGTGAGTTAAATTATGATAAGATAAAGAATCCTATAGCATTGTAGGATTGATATATAGAATTGGAAATATACTGCACTCAATAAGATCATAGAAATTGCGAACGAAGGCATTTTCCACGAGGTTTTAAATCGAAACACTTCTTCAATTCCAGCATTGGTTAGATATATATACCTTTGCTTAGACTACTTTTCTCTTTTAAAGATATCTTTCTAGGACTAGAAGAGAAAAATTGTCAGGCAAGCTCTCTTGAGAGATTTTCAAAGCACAAAGGAATAGATTTTTAAAGCCTTAATTTTGAAACTCTAGGAATTTAATCCCAAAAACAAAAATTTATTTTTCCTCTTCTCTGTCAAATAAGTAGACAGAAACATTAATATTTATTTCGCGCGAGTAAGCAGGCAACCACGGAGGCGTAACCTATTTCTTGTATCTCTTAATATGAAAGCTAAAACTTATTTGTGAGGATTTTATTATAAAAAAACTATTCTAATATTTTAAATCAATTTTAGGAACATATATTGAAACCTTGTTGCAACGAAACTTAGAGATTTCATTATAAGAACGAGAGAGAGTTAGCGCGATTCAAAGAGCGCGCCGCAGCACGTGTCGCGGGGATTTAGTAAGCCAAAGGTTAGGCGTCTTTTTATTTGTTGTAGGTTCTTTTAATTAAACGACAAAATCTAAAGGTTTTCCTAATTTTTGATACAATTTATGAACTCTTAACATGTCTTATTTAATAAAATAAAATGGAGTTAGGCTTAACGGTGGGTAAAATCAGAAGCCGATGAAACCCTCCTTTGAAGTCTATTACTCCCTGGTCTTGTCTACCCCTCTCTGTATGGGTTAGTTTCAAAAAGCGCGATTCGTACGCCTCCTAACGGTATATATTTTCGGAGCGGGAGTTCGTCGAACGAATATCTCTAGCAGCCTTAGAGTTCGTCAAAAAAACGTCGTCGTTTGTGGAGAGAGAGAATTTCCAATTTTGCGTAGACAGGGGGGTATGAAGTAGGACCCCTTCGATCTCGTAAAATTGAGAATTTTACCCATACAGAGAGGAGCGCTGTATGGAACATTAGAGTAGTAGACTTCAAAGGAGGGTTTCATCGGCTTCTGGTAAAATTGAAACTTTGATAATCAACTAAGTATTTTTTAAGGTTTATTTCTATAACTAAATTCAGTGGATATAGCAAACTGCTTCTTTTTTCGTTAAATCCCTTTTCAATTTTGCGCAACTATAAAGGAATTTTTAAAAACTGACAAAATTTTTAAAACAATAAAGGCTCGAAGAAAAACAAAAGCTTAAATTCCCCAACGAGTTAAGCATTATTATTTGAGAAATATTTGTTGCAGCAATTTGAGATATCAATTTCAATTATAAAGAAACGCGCAGTCGGCGAAAGCGCCAATAAAGAAGCGGGATTGAAAAATTGAAGATCAAACGAAAGCATCGAGTGAGTTTAAGAAAGAAAACGATGTTTCCACTCGAACATTCCCGTCTGGGGACGTCAAAAGGGGAAAAGAGGAAAGCGAGGAAGATAGCTAATAAAAAAAATTGATTTTGTTATTACCCTTAGCTCCACCATCACCATCTACCTACGCGCCAGCTATTCCTTCTAAAATAACGCGGCATTGGGGAGGAAAAAAAAGTTCAAACTTAATATTTAATGGTAGAAATGTGCTAAAACGACAAAAATCGACAATTGAAATGGGAAAAAATAATATTTCCTTTCCTCTCCCAACATTCTTTTCTATATTAGAAAGAGCGGGTTTAGAAACAAGTTGGGTTTAAACGCCATGTACCCAAGTCTTGTTTCGCAACAATTCAGTGTATCTAAAACCTTTTTCCCGCCAAAATCAGTATGTTGATGAGTATTCAGACTACAGAATATAATAACAGATTTCAGACGAAACTATATTCAAAGTGTACTTGTAGTTTTCAGATAATAGTCCTGGTCGATTTCCAAAACCGGAAGTCTAGAGAACCTCGCGGAAATTTTGGCGGGGAAAACTTTTTGTCACGTGATCGTCCGCCATCTTTTTGTAGTGTGAAAATAGCTACAGACTAACCAACGCCTCCTATACTTTATCATATAGGAAGCGTTGGACTAACAACTTGAATTTGGTTTGTGGGAAATAAAATTAGAAATAGTCTGGCAACCTGTTACTACAAAAAGATGGCGGCGCGGCTATGAGACAAGGGCCCATTTCCGGCAAATCGACCAGGACTATTAGAAATTCATAAATTACAGTATATATACAAAGAACATTACAGAAAAAACAACCGTGCTTGGAGTAAAAAAAATATCCCTAGAATCCTGTTTGTTCTATTTTACGTTGTGCAGTGCTGAAAGAGTATTTTCAGAGTGCAATAGAGAATATTCAAAGTTCAATGGAAGTTTTTATAGTATACTAGAGTATATTCTAAGGCTTTTTATTTATGTTGAATTTTACGAGAGGCAATTAAGGCTGTTTAGCACTGTGTGAGTATTTTCAGAGTGCAATAGAGAATATTCAAAGTTCATTAGTAGTACACATGTCTAGACGAGACACTACAATATACGAAATAGTGCGAGTACATTTAAAATGAACTAAAAATTAGTACGCAATAGTCTAGCATATTCAGAATGCAATACACTACTACTAAATCATTATAATCCCCGAAACTAACCTGTAAGATTATAATTTATAACACAACATAACGGAGGGCAGAAGTTTCACAATCCTAAATAAATAAAGTTTTTAGACGCGTTAATCGTGGACGGCACTAAAACGGGGGATATGGAAAGCCTGGCAAGATGAACTTGAGTCAAAAAAAGAAGGGAAAAAAAATTGTTCCGTCAACTTGAATTTAACTCCCCGAAGCCATTTACGGAACGCGAGGAGCAGATGGACCAAAGAAGAACCCGAGAAAGAATACGGAAAGAGGAGAAAGGAGAGAAGGGTGCCCAGAAGAAAATCTTATTTTACTGCGCGCCTATATACGAAAACGACCCTACAAAAATTCCCATTACAACATTCAGCTTCCCCTTCAAACGGAAGGTGAAAAGGATAAATAATTCTTATATTATACCCTCTTCGAACGCGTAACGTGTACCGAGACAAATCTTAAATTTAGCTAAACCAGGTTGGACGTAACGAAGTTAACTAGATGGGAAGAATTACAATTTGCTACTTAATCCGAGTTTTGGTAACTCAAAGGCATATAGAAACATTTGTCGTATAACTATCGTACTTCAGTGTTTTTATTGGAGATTAACCCATCTGACAGGGGGAGACGGCGATTCGGTACGATTCAGTCGATATCGGAGATCGATTTCGACAATACTTTTCGATCGAAATCTATTTAAAGAATACCATTTTTAAGTCGAAACACTCGGCATGCAAGTTTCAATCGAAAACTACTTTATCGAATTTCCTGGAACCTAGAATAATACGACGTAATTCGAATATTGCGTAATATAGTGACATTCATATTGAAGCTGATCATTATCATAAATTAATTAATGGATTAAAAATATATGGTCCATATGAGCCAGGTATTAATTAAAACAGCAAAAGACTTCGAGATAAGTTCTTTTCGGATTAGGTTTCTCTAATTAAAGGGGATTTCGTGTTGGCATTGACGAAAAATTTTACAGTTATTGAACTAAAGCAGTATTTTTTCGCGTAGGCATCAGTGGCAGCGTACAGTTTTGCGTTAACTAAAAACGAATACCCCGAGATTTCCTTATAATTAAAGATTTTACTGTACAAGTTAAAGGGAGGATGCAACCTAATAACAAGTGATTTTTTATCGATTCCTTATTGTTTAAATAGGCCTAATCTACTATTTAAAAAATTTACAAACAAATATTAAACTAGAAATAAATTTAAAACTTACCCTGAAAATAGGCTTAGTGGGATTCATGGAGCTCCTGATTTCCTCGCGTGTAAGGTCTAGCGACCAATCGCACGCTACGTAAGTCTCGTGGAGATCTCGCGTGAACGACGAGCCTTTGCTCATTGGTCGCTAGACCTTACACGGACGCGATTCAGGATCTCCATGAATCCCGCTAAACCTATTTTCAGGGTAAGTTTTAAATTTATTTCTAGTTTAATATTTGTATTGCAAACTTTTTATCGGTGGATTAGGCCTATTTAAACGATAAGGAATCGATAAAAAAATCACTTGTAATTAGGTTGCATTCTCCCTTTAAGTGTTTATAAGAACTTTCAGTCAAAAATAGGTCTCATGAATGCAATTTTTTCTATTGAACTGAAAGCTGGAATGTTTTTGAAGTTTTATGGTTGGAATTGTTTTATAAAAACCTCTCCTTTTCACTCGCACTTCAAGTTACACCAAAACCATCCATAGTCGCATTAGGTTGCTAAAGGGAAAAAATATTTTTCAAATTTAAATTCCCTAACTGTGGGAAAAACCTTTAAGCTATTTGCATTTCATCGGAAGGTATTTTAAACCGGCCAACTGAATTGTTTGAAAAAAAGCGGTTTAAATATTTGTTACGTGAATTTTATAGAACTAAATTGGTTCAAAAAGACGGTCAGGGATAAATAAGTAAGGGTTGGACAAACAAAATTGTTTTCAGGACGAAATTCCTGAAACCAAATTGTGTTTTAAAATGGTTTTAAAAATTTATATCTAAGATCCTTAAAGGACACGCAGATTCCATTTAAATTCACGTTTCTTTCCATGATATTTTTTAAATCTTATTAAATCTTTCGGTTTCATAACTATCTCACAAACAGATCTTTGAGTTCAATCCTAATGACGTCACTAATTGGGCAACTACGGAGGATTTAATTCGTATTAGTCGTAGATAACATTGTCAAAATTGATCACCGACTGTTATAGCAGTAAAGGTCTCCTAATGACGTTATTAGAAGGGGTCGAATGGTTAAAATGAGGATATCATTTGACTGATAATTTTAAAAAAGGTGGATGAATTTAAATAAAAAATAGAAAACTTTTCAAACCCTTCAAAAACATTATTTAAAATTTGTTATACCAATATTTATATTTATATTAAAACTTTAAAATAATAATGCAGAAATTAAATCTTCTGCAAAAACACAAGTCACGGGAGCGAATTTAACCAATAGGGTTAAGTTTAAAATATCTGCCCTTCAGTCCTTAGGGGTGAAAACAGCTGTTATTTATTTTTCGTCAAATCGTATATCAAATAAATCAAAAGAAAAAAGTTTTCAACGCTGTATATTTTGGCGCTAGTCGAAGCGTAAAAAAAGTCTGGTTTTTGAAGAGCAGGATTTGAATAATAATAATAAAAAAATTCTAAAACTCTTTAGACACTTTTGTCTATATATAAATCAAATCTACATAACTTCCGGGTTTTTTCAGTTCCCTAAATTCTGCCTAAAAGGGGTAAACGTCGACAAAATCTCAATGGTATACGCTAAACCTAACTGAAAAAGGTTAAATTAATAAAACTACGAAATGGAATAGGCGTATAGGGCAATTTTCATTCAAACTACTACGGGTAATTTCCCAAACTTCCCATTTGCGAAAAGCAATTCGACAGGGATCAATTTAAACAAAAGCACATGTGCTAGTGAGAAAAAGACATTTATACCTCTCTAGATCGAAGAATCACAAGATTTTGAGGAATTTGAAGCCTCTGTTAACCTTAAAATAACCGTTGGTAATTTCGTGCACACGCAAATAGGCCGCACTTGACATTTCTATAAGATTATAACGGAGTTTAACTTTTTGAATGCACTATTTTGTTGATAAAACAGTAATAGAGTTCTCATGGTATTAAGAACTGTAACCCTATTCAATAAAAGTGTTGAATTAAAATTTTACCTAGATCGTTTCACTATCCCTTTAATCTTAAAAATGTATCCTGGAATTAAGAAGCTCTTATAAGACAGGCTTATCCTTATTTATACAAGACAACGATTTATTTTTAGAAAAATATGCAAATTTATCATTTTTATAAAACTTAGAATGTTGTCGCCGAAAAATATGGAAATGAAAGAGCTCTTATACCCAGACAGCACCTTCGAAAGGACTTAATACCTTTAGAAAAAGCGATATTCCAATGGGAACTTAGGAGCACTTCTAACATTAAAAATGAGTATTATTATTCTATTTCAGCTTGAATTGTCAGCGAGTGTAATATTAGGATTCCATTGTCCCAAGTTTAAACAAAACGCGTAGAGATAAAGGGTAGCTTTATACGTGATGGCAAATGAAGGTGGAAATACATAAGGTATTCTACTCATCTTAGAGTGAGCACTTTAGTTTAAATATTATAAAACCTTAAAATTTAAGAAATAGGTCTTAAAGAGTATCACCATGGATACGACAAAATCAATATTCAACACTAGACTTTAGAGCCTATAAACCTTTAAATTGAGATTGGGTAAATTTTAACTGAACAATTAGTTCTTGAGCTAATTGTCACGTTAATTTTAGTCCCATAAAGCTTACACTTAGTTTTCGATAAATTGCAATGTTTGTCGCAAACATACGTTTAAAATTAAATAAAATAGTTAATCAAAAATTCTTGATTAAAATCTTTAGAATATTTAAACTAATACTAGACTTTGCTAAGAATTTGCAATTGATTTGGATAGTTAAAATAGGAATAAAACATCGTATAACGTATCAAAAGTTTAGCATAAATTGGCAGTTAATAATCAAAGTTACGAAATGAATTAATTTTTAAAACACTTCATTGGCATCAGAAATTCTGATATATTTTTTTTCTCTATCCGAAATTTCTTCGAGCGTAATCTTGCGTCTATCATAATTAACTGCAAATTACAACGAAATCATTGGTGAGTTTTAATAACATATTTATGTAAAAAACGCTTATTTTCAAAGTCTATTATCCTTCAATCACATCAATTACACCTTCCCTTTTTAAACCAATCAAAATGTTTCCCAAAAACTACAATAACAAAATTAATCGCTTGTGACTATAGGTTTCAAAAAACCTAAGCCGTATTTTTTACTGTAATCCCTGAAACGGACAAATTGTAAAATTCTAAAAATACTCTAGAAAAAAAAGGGTTCTTGTGATAGATAACTCAATATTGTAATCTCTTACATCAGTAATGTCGTATCCCCACATAATCCCCAATAATTTTTGTTCTAATCTGTTAAGTTCCATTTTATTTGTCACAAGGGATATAATTTTTTTGAGGATTTTGAGGGCTATATGGTATATTATATTATAAGATATAATTTGACTTTTCAGTGAGGATGAAGCTAGTTTTTTGTCAAAGAATTTTTGAATTTAAATTGATTTTTAACTATTTTCAACATAATTCGGTATAACAAACGCAATGCACCAAAAACTATGCTCTAATAAATAAAAAGTAGAGGAAATAAATAATGCGTAGGTTTGAAATCGCTGCCAAATGAAATTGAAGTTTACTGGAGGTATGTATAACATTAGATTTAAAATGACGTTTTTAAAGTAATGTGAAAAAAGAGTATATTAACAATTTAACTTGGCAAAGTTACTAAAAACTTTTATAAAATATACTAGAGTGTCATAAAAGCTTTTTTTTTTTTTTTTGCTTTAAAAAAAGGGGTACTTTAACGAACACAATTACTTTCCATTAATTAAGGGGTCTAAGCCATAAAAATCAACAAATAAAATAATAATCATGTCATCCTTCCTTTGAAAAAATACGAATTTAATAATTGGAATATTTTCTATTATAACTGATGAAAATTTGGGATAATGGTCTATAACCAATCGTAGTTTCGGGATAATTTTCTATAACCAATCGCAGTTTCGGGATAATTTTCTATAACCAATCGCAGTTTCGGGATAATTTTCTATAACCAATCGCAGTTTCGGGATAATTTTCTATAACCAATCGCAGTTTCGGGATAATTTTCTATAACCAATCGCAGTTCCAGGATAATTTTTTATGACCAATCGCAGTTTCGGGATAATGTTCTATAACCAATAGCAGTTTCGGGATAATTTTCTATAACCAATAGCAGTTTCGGGATAATTTTCTATAACCAATAGCAGTTTCGGGATAATTTTCTATAACCAATAGCAGTTTCGGGATAATTTTCTATAACCAATAGCAGTTTCGGGATAATTTTCTATAACCAATCGCAGTTCCAGGATAATTTTTTATGACCAATCGCAGTTTCGTGATAATGTTCTATAACCAATCGCAGTTTCGGGATAATTTTCTATAACCATTAACAGTTTGGGAAATTTGAAATACATTTCTACAAGTAATTAGAGTTAAGGAAAATTAACGAGCTATGATCTCTTAAAACGTGCAATAGCGTTTTTCACTGGGAAGAAAACATTCTCATGGAATTAACAATAACCATCTTTAACGATAAGTAAAGTGAAAACGAAGGACAGTTATTTTCCATGGGATTGCAATTTAACCTCATCAGTTGAGACCGCTATAATATTCAAAGTATGTGTTTAATCAATAGCAAAAGCGCGAATTATGCAAAAACTCTTGATTGGTTATGGTAGATTCATCCTGAATTTAATTATCAAGAGATTGATATTTTCTAAAGGGTGTATGACACGATTTTGTATTCGAATATAATTTATACTTATTTAGGCGCAAGTCTCACGATAAAAGATATTTGTTGATATACGTTTAAGTAGACCTTTAATGTTTCTAGCCTCTCCCACAAGGCAACGCATTCTTGAACGCCTGGCATTTTTTCTAGAGAGAGTATATCGACTGAAAAGCTAAAATTTTGGCTCTGAAGCGAATTTTCCTTTTTGGCGAAAAGCCAAACTGTGATTGTCACTTTTTTTTTGTTTTTCATTCGACTCCTGGCTGCCAATATGTCTTGTCTGTTTTTATAGCGTTGAGTTTACGGGGGTGTGCGTATACGTAACAGTGACAAGTGATACGGTATTTTAAGTTTCTTTTTTTATTAGATAAGTGGGTGAAGGAAGCGGGACAGTCTTTTACAAAACACCTATGTTTTTATCCCTAACGTTTGTTAGTCGAAAGAAAAATTCAGTAATGGGTGAATTTATATTTATTTAAATTAGGAATTTTTATATATTTTAGTGGTTTGAATAATTTGTTTGGGATTTCGTTACAAGTAAGCTATCAGATAAAGAATTCGAAGAATGTTGGAAATTGGTTTCATCTGTCGAACTTAGGTAATTTTTCACTTCCGGCTTCCTCCCGACCGATAACGTAACAATTAAGGGGAACAGCTCAACGAGTAGGTTATCTTTTAAGTAGGCTAACAAATGAAGGGTCCTTTTTCTTATTCAAAAACCTTTAAAGTGTAATGGAAGAAGAATTCTGATAAAATAACCAATTTAACTTTAAAGAGATCGCTATTTCAAAGACGAACTCTCATTGGAATCAGCAACTGAGAGCTTTTGAAATAAATTAAATTTATTTAAGTTTAATTTATCAATTTGAATAATTAATGGCGAATTACCGTGAAACCTTAGGAAAGTTTCGATAATGTTTTTAGACATTTTTAAGTATAAATCCCTTTAATATGAACAGTATCATCGTTCCAAATGAATGACAGGAATTGATATTTACTACTAGTAGTTGCAATAATCATAGAAATCCCTCTAACATTAAACTGTTTATTAAAATTATTGTATAAATATATTTATCAATAAATTGAAAATTTTTATTTTTCAAGTACTTCCGGTATCTAGTACTTATAACATCAAGCACGCGGTCCTTCCGGTTTTACGATAACGAGTATATATAAAACATATACGCTCCCCCAAAAATTTCATAACATTTTTCGTCGGTTTTATTGGTCAGAAATTCTGTTAATAAGGACATCAAACGATGGCCCGATTTATATTGCCATACAAAACGGGGAAGCCGCCATATAGGCTGTTAAATTGATTACTCCGCAATTTCAACTGGAGTTGGCGGCACGCGTAAAGGTATAATCCCTACGTATATTGATATCTGGTAGCGAGCTTTGTACGCGCTGACAAATTAAAGTGAAATATTGTATTATGAGAGTCATTCCTTAACATAGTTTATTGCTAAAAATATTAAATACAGGCACATACCGTACCGTATTGGATCTGCAGTAAAATCATTTCGAAATTTCATTATGTTTTAAGTCATATATAATATATAATAGTTAAAGCCTTATTTATAACATCTATATAGTAAAAAAAAACATATGAGAATTAATTGGGAAGCAATTAACATTGCGACTAACCCACTAATCATATGTTAATATCTTTATTAGTAGATTAGGGTCTGAAGAATAACTAAGCGGTGGAAAGATAGCTCAAGGAGTCAGACACTCGAAAACAATATGGTGTCGAGACTGAAAACTTAACTAATTTTGGGGATTTGAGATGTCTGAGGGATTTAAAAGATTTTTGAGGGACTTATATGTTCAAGATTTGTAGATTTGCTAGTAATTTGAAAAATTTAAAGACTTGTAAGGATTTGAAAGATTTCACCTCTAGTTTGTGTCGGAGTAGCCTAAATGTTCGTTGTTTCAAGTCCCGTCTCAACGGTTATTAATTTATTTTAAAATTCGTCGCAACGTGTGAATAGGACTAATACCAACTCACTTGCTGAAATTTCCAAGTGATTTCGACTCTAGGCTTAAGGCTAAATCCCATATATTTTAGGCTAGCTATATAGCTTAGGCAACCCCGGTCGTTTTTTAATCGAATTTTTGACGGCTTTTTGAAGCTCTGGACTTTTTTGGGGCTTCTGGGTTTTCGAGATGGGGGTCGGATAAGACCTATTGATTTCCAAAAACAAGTATCTTAGTATAGTATTGGCCAAGAGAGATACGTGGTTATGCCCCTTTCTAACCGCTTATCGTCGGAAATGCGGATAATATTTTTTTCCTACCGTATATAGTATCTTACGTCCTATTTGACGTAAGCCTTGGGGTTAGGATATTTTTAGGGTTTTTATATACGCGACGAAATATGGATAATTTCATCTTGCTTTGGTACTACGGACAACTCCTAACCTCTATATAAATGTAAATAAACATTTACTAGGAAATAATCGGTAGCTCACACTTTTTACTGCAGTCAAATCAAGATGAGATTCACCATACTTTTGTTAAAGAGGAATTTGCAGTGACTATTTTTTTCTCTGAGGGATTTAACCCCGCGTAACAATCCGCCTTATCATTTTCTATTAAGCAAACTCATTTAGAAAAAATGATATAAGCAGTTACAACTCTAGAAAGACTACGATTTTCATGGAAAAAAGCAGTTTCTATGGAATTTTTGGTCTCGTACTAAGATTGTAATTTAGTATATAAACGTGTCTATTTTCTTAGATTCTCAGAAGCAATAAAGTGAAATGAAAATGAAATTATGCAAGGTATATTCCCAGACTTTCGCCCTATTGTCTGTATTTCGGTGGATATGTTACTTTATATATATTTTTTATACATTTATATATGTATGAAGATTGTCCTGGTTGATTTTTTGAACTCCCATACGTCTTATCCCTTTTTTCCACTCTTTGTGAATTTTTCTGAGATTCTGATATAGTTTTGACGCTTCTTTGATGGAATATTTTCAGTTATGTTAGCGTCCTTTCATATATTTTCACGCCATAGTTTTTTTTCTACAATTCTCGTAATATTTTTTTACGAATTCTTGCTCATGGAAGTTCATATTCAAAAGTGAAAATAATTCTACTTTATTCTCGATGTAGTTAAAGTGAGGCTGTCACGGTAATTTTAATTTTAATTGGAATTTAAGTTTATTTTAAAGGAAATATCGTAAAAAACAATTCAATACTTAATAATCGCCCTCTTTGAAATATTTAAACAAGCATACCCGGTCCTGGTGAGTATTATAGTTCATATAATTAATAATTTCACGTCCTGGCACCACGTGATACGATTAAATTCGCGCGATTATTTTCGTGAAACTACTTATTAAATAAAGTCCTACCTCCTGACAGCGTCACTTTAAATTCTGCACTTTTATATTTACTTTTTAAAAACACTTAATATAATTTTGTCATTATAGACCGTTTTACTATTCACTAACCCAAACAAAACATCGCGCGATAACTTTATAAGGGGAGAAAAAGCGTATGTAATGAAAAATTCAAAGGCTTATATTACATTATGATTTATAAAATCTAAGCTCGTACCGGTATTTTTAGAAGGTTTAACGTAATAGCGACTGCGACTATACTTGGAAAGAACAATTATCGCTCTAGTACACGTACCGCGGAATACTAAAAAGTAAAAACGATTTGGAGGAAATGTACAGTCTAAATCAAGAACAACCTGAGCTCGTTTAAGCACGCCATTAAAGAACGTACTTAACGATGTGAAAAACGGCACTGGCAATTTGAAACGAAAGCTAACCCTTAATAAAGCTTATTATAACAGGTTTATAGTACAATTACATAGCCAAAATTAATTTCCTTCGTTTTTACTATCTAAAAGAAGAGAACTAGGCCTATATTCTAAATATTTGGACAGTCTATTATGTAATAACCAGAAGACGACTGTACCATTTTTAGTTTAATCAGAAGCCGATGAAACCCTCCTTTGAAGTTTATTACTCCCGGGTCTTGTCTACCCATCTCTGTATGGGTTATTCTCAAAAGGCGCGATTCGTACGCCTCCTAACGGTAGATGTTTTCGGAGCGGGAGCTCGTCGAGCGAATATCTCTAGCAGCCTTGGAGTTCGTCCAAAAAACGTCGTCGTTTGTGGAGAGAGAGAATTTCCAATTTTCCGTAGACAGGGGCCCTTCTAACTCGTAAAATTGGGAATTTTACCCATACAGAGAGGAGCGCTATATGGAACATTGGAGTAGTAGACTTCAAAGAAGGGTTTCATCGGCTTCTGGTTTAATATATTATTTAGCTCATCAAGGGGCTTAACTGGGACGGACGATACAATAAGGAAGTATGAATCTTAAAAAATATAATCCTTTACATGGTTCAAACTATTTTGAAAATCAGTTTCCCTGATTTTTCCATAGAATATTCCCCGATATTTCCAGGTACTTGTTGTAGAGGTGATTCGATTAAGACTAGCAATGTAGAAACCATTTTTCAATCTCTCCAAATTGAAAAACAGTTACTAATTTGAACTAATCAAAATGGAAAAACACTAATTAAAACCCTTTTGAATGAACGTGCGGGTTGGAATAATTATTGACAATCTGATTGGGTTAAGACTCGCCATGTAGAAACCATTTTCCAATCTCTCCTAATTGAAAAACAGTCACTAATTCATTAGAATTAACCAAAGGATTAAATAGAACTAATTAAAATCTTTTCTAAGAATGGGGGCGTTGGAATAACTGTTGTAGATGTATTTCGGTTAAGACTAGCAATGTAGAAATAATTTTCCAAGCTTTCCTAATTGAAACTAATTCCACACGATTTCATTTTCATTTCCACTAGTATCTCGTCTTCAATCAAAATTCCTAAATTTTTGAAGGTATTCCAACCAATTAAGGGAAGAAAATATATTCATAATTATACGTAATTAAGTTTATTTAAATTTCGCGTATCTAAATTTGAATATAGTATTATTTGAATTTTATTATATTTATTTTATATGGGTATATTATTTACCCATAACAGCTGAATTAAATAAAATAAATCACCAATTTATAGCGAAACTGTTGTAACTAGTTTTACTTCACTTTTCTTTCGCGTGACATAAAAGGGTGGGGAATATTGCATACGTCAAAGTCACGTGCGTTAGACAGGCAGACGACACACGACATGGCGCGTGAAAAAAAGAAAAAAAAAAAAAAAAAAAAATCACACTTGCAAAATGAAGATTTCCCGCGCTATCGCACACACATTCTAGCGCGGGGAATTCTTGATTTTGCAATTGTGATTTTTACTTTTAGAGCAGTCTCGCGTGGCACCCCCTTAAATGTCATCAGTATAAATTAGCGGGTCAGTCAGAATCAGCTCAAGTTTTCATCAAGTGGGAAGTGTAATCAGTTAATATTTGCCCATTTAAAGAGATACTTGAAGCTAAAAATGGAACAGCTTTTAAATTTTTTTTTTCGTAATTTTTAGACACTCTTTATTATTTAAATTAATTTCTAAAGTTTGGTAAAATTTGAATAAAAGCAAATATAAATTTCGGCCAATCATTATTTCAGCCTTCAACAGCCCTGGTTTGATTTCCAAGGTCTTAGGCATCAAATGCTGCCCTATTATTTAAATTTTAGGGAATTACAAGCTCTGTTGAAGGCAGAAATAATATGATTGGTCCGAACTTTTAAAGAAATTTTACCAAACTCCAGAAATTACTTGAAACACCAAAAATGTAACTAAAAAAAAAAGATATTCAATTTTTAGCTCCAAGTTCCCTTTAAATTATACAATAAAAATTTTAGATACCTCATAATTGTACGTGATAAAATTTCGACTAGTTTAGTGATTAATAATTAATATAATTCACCACAGACGTGTGAAAATATCTCGAGGCTATTTCATTAACCCTCATGGTGATTAAAATCCACTTTTTCTCGGTCAGATTAAGGAGGAATTTTTTTTTTTTTTGAGAGGTTCGTTAGGGCTTAAACGAAGTTAACCGTTGAAATGGGAGGGCGAGAGAGATAATAAAAGGTGTGAAAGTTGGCTAATTTACACTTTTTCGTGTTTTTGAATTTTAAATTCAAAGGAGGTATGATATGGTTTATGTATGGAATGTGTTGAAGTATATCGTTTTAGTGTTAATTAAAAGTACTGGTGTTGAATTTGAAATGGATTAGGAGAGGGTTTTCAAAATAATCATGTTTTAAAGAATTATAATTTAGTTCACAAAGCATATATTTACGGATAAATTAATAACTTTGGTGGAATTGAAATCTACATATAAATAATTCGGAAAACTGCCTGGATAGACTATAAAAGTTCGGAAGAATGAAAACAAAAACATAATGGATAGTTCGTTGGATAACTCCATTCTAATATTCACTACAAAATCTTACGGAAAAGTTCTTTGAATAAGACATTATTTCTTACAAAACCCTGTGGATAGTTCTTTAGATAACTCAGATTAAATATTTCCTACAAAATTTGGCGGATAGATCTTTGGATAATTCAGATTAAATATTTCCTACAAAATCTGGTGGATAGATCTTTGGATAACTCAGATTAAATAATTCCAACAAAATCATTCGGATAGTTCTTCGAATAACGCAGATTAAATATTTCGGACAAAATCTTTCGGCTAGATCTTTGGATAACTCAGATTAAATATTTCCTACAAAATCTGGTGGATGGATCTTTGGATAATTCAGATTAAATAATTCCTACAAAATCTTTGGATAACTCAGATAAAATAATTCCTACAAAATCTTTCGGATAGTTCTTCGAATAACGCAGATTAAATATTTCCGACAAAAGTTTTCGGCTAGATCTTTGGATAACTCAGATTAAATATTTCCTACAAAATCTGGCGGATATTTTTTTGGATAACTCAGATTAAATATTTCCTACAAAATCTGGTGGATAGATCTTTGGATAACTCAGATTAAATATTTCCTACAAAATCTGGTGGATAGATCTTTGAATAACTCAGATTAAATATTTCCTACAAAATCTGGTGGATAGATCTTTGGATAACTCAGATCAAATAATTCGTACAAAATCTTTCGGGTAGTTCATTAGATAACTCAGATTAAATATTTCCTACAAAATCTGGCGGATAGTTCTTCAGATAACGCAGATTAAATATTTCCAACAAAATCTTTCAGACTATTTTGCGCATAACTCGGATTTAATATTTCTTTGGTCTATGGATAGCTCAGATGGAAACCTTTCTATAGATTGTAGAATATCTGAAGAATATTTTTTTCTAAATAACTCTTACGTATTCCTTCCTAGAAAATCTTTGCAATATTAAATAGAAAATTCATATCAAATCTTTCAGATATTTCTTTGGATAATATTTAATTCTAGGAAATTGAAATTTAATAGGAACCTTTCCTATAAAATTGAGATAAATAGCTGGGATTGATGTAGTCTAACCGCGATATCTTGTTTAGAGACTATATCGAGTATTAATATTATACAAATACATAAATATGATGATACCAACTTCCACTTAACGCGCATGTCCCAGTCTTTGCGTACCGGCATCTATAACATCTCTATATCATAAATATCCTGGAATATTTATTCAAAACAGCGTCTATAATAATTTAAGGGTCGTTCGTACGAAAACTTCGGCGTCATTTTTCCTAAAATATCAAAGTTTCCTAAATATCCTTTACATTAATCCATTGAAACTTAAATAAATATAAAATAAATTCGAAATAACTTTTTTATGAAAGATTTAAGAAATTTCCTTGATTTTAACCAATTTTAAAATTCCCAGAAATGTAATATCGTTAATATTTTAAATTGACTGAAGATCTATAAAACATTCCTGACATTTTGCTTAAGATTTAGGTATAATTCCTGAGAGCGATTATGGCTGATATTTTAGGTTTAGTAAGAACAAAGGGGCCTTCAAGATTATAAACTAGAAATTTAACCTATTAACCTAATAATTATTTTTCTTATAGTGAGCCAAATAAGTTTGACAGCGAACCCAAACACGAACAGTCTATTTAAAAAGTACATAGAAACGCGAAATTTACAAAACCCTCCCATCATCAATATTATAAATTCATCAAATCAATACGAACAATATATTTCACAACAGTTTCCCGCAAAATAATAGAAAAAAACACTCATTCAATCTTATACTAACCGATCGTCGATATATAATTTATATACAAAACACATTCTCTCTTCGTAAATACAAAAATACCTGTCACTTTAACTAAAAACTAACCCTCATCGCATTCACTCAAACAGACAGATAAATAGAGAAAATAGAACGCAATTTGTGTATGAAAAACTCACCAGGCGCCAGAACTAGAAGCACCCCGCAAACAAAGGCGAAACATGTCGATTTGGGTGTCGTCGTCGTTATAATCCTTTGATGTTGGGTTCTTAAAACGGAATTTACGTTGGCAGACATTCAAAAGGCTGTGTTTTAATTAGTGTCCCCTTAAGGGACGCTGCCCGGCGCTACAATTAATCCAGCTTGATTTAGACATCCACAAAATTCTACACCCGAGAAAAGAAAATTAAAAAAACAACAATTACGGTCGATGTTTTTTCACAAATCACAATCACACGCGCAAGACACTAACGATTGTTTATTTTAAGAAAAACAAAAATAAAGAGTATTATTAATTATAATATAGTTAGATAGAAATTTAATTTATATATATCAATATTCAATTTGTTCTTATTTTTTTTTTAATTATTAATTAAGTTTTTTTAGAGATTGAAATGAACGGCCAAACGCGGCACACGCGTGTTACGTCTCGCGCCGATGGTGGACTGAAGTGTTCTAAAATACCCCCAAAGTAACACTAGCGCACCCGGCGAATGGTTTTCGCACTATTTTCTAATAAACCTTCTCTCGGCCGCCTTCTCTACAAGGCAAGAGGCTCCGCTAGCTCGCGAGAGAGAGAGAGTTTGGCAGAGAAGTTGCTTTATCTATTTTAAGGATTGTAGCCCCGCGAGCTGACACCATCTAGTGGGATAGTGAAGAACCTACGGGAGCAAATTGCGCAGATCCGTGAGATCCTTCAGGAGCACGCACATCACGAGCTTTAGTTTTTCTCCAAGAGCGCGTGATAAAATAATGTGGGTTTTGGGTTACGACGAGTATACACTGGGTTCATCTTCACGGAGTTGAGAATGAATAGTTGTTTTTATTTATAGTGAAGTTATTATTCTTTATTTAAAGATAAGGTTCAATTGTCAAATAATCTATAATGCATTTACGCGTGATGGAAATTTCGTATATGAAATGAGTAAATACAAATCGATATAAATTTATATTATGACAGGGATACCAAGTTTCGTGATAATATTCCCTAACTTTGAATTTTTGGCGCAATTCTTAAAATTTCCCTACTTTTCCAGGTTTTCCGTAACCCATGACAGGATGTCAGTAGTAAGTAATGACGTGAAGACTAAAGCCACGTATAATTCCACGAAGTTTAGCGACAACCAAATGAGCCAATGACCTAAACTTCTAAAGATGTTTATATTTTGATCTAACCATAAAAACCAATGTTGGTAAATTAACAAAAACTCTATCTATTAGGCTAATACATAACCGACTTCAAGCTAGTCGAGCTAATTTTCGTTCGAGGCCGTTCTCGATAGAGCCAAGAAGTCTGGCTCACCATATTTCCAGTGGTATAGTTTTAACGCCTGCACCGAACGTTTCAAGGCAGATGTCATTTTTACGGCACTAACCCACCCTCGCCATATAACTCTAAAAACGCTCTTCTTTCCAAATAGAGAGAGAGAGAGAGAGATTGGAGCGCCCCCTCCCAGTTTTACTAAAATATATAAAAAGGTTTTCAACTAAACCTATATATAGAGCAAGAACTAATTATGTAGACTGAGAATGTACTAAGGTGAATCTTATTGTTTACAAGAAGTCATAAGTGGGACCCGGTTTTTGATATCTTTTCAAAAATAGCCTTAAATTACAATGAACTTCTCTTCTTGCTTAAAAAAATCGATATGTGTTTTCGTGTGTCTTTGTCATGTTTTGTCCTAAACTATTAGTATACCAATTATATAGAACTGAAGGTCTATGTAACCGTCTAGCTCAAGCTCTGAATGACTTATCTCAATGATCAACGATGACGTTTTAATAATTTACGAGCCATATAGAAGAATCTAGTGCTACGCGAGATATTTAACAAGAATTTGTAGCAGGCGAATCATCAGATTGGTCATGGAGTCTAATCTCAAACCTTGTACGTATTCTTAAACGTTAGACTGTCACGGCTTTTTCACGAGATAATAATAGAATTTGAGTAACATTTTAGAAAAGATCGTTAACGTTTCAAAAAATATGAATATATTTATAAAAATAAAAATTTAGTCTGCAGTTGATTCTTCAGCGTTCTGGCACGTTAAACAATTAATTCAGAAAATACTAACTTTCTTATTAAAAGTATCGTTAATTTACTTCTCAGAAAAAAACCACGAAAAATATAAATCTATATATTTAAATCAAAACGGTTTAAAATTTTAATAGCTTTTTAAAAGCATGAAAAAACTAAAAATTAAAAAACGTGACAGCCTCACTTTAAGAGAATGGAAGTAATACGATGGAGAAATGAAATCTGACATCTCGGCGAAACAGCCCAATTTTATAACTTCCCACGTTCTCGAGCTGTACAAATTAGTTTTTGGTATAAACGATTCACGCGAGCAAGGCGTCTGAAAAACAACAGTTGTTTTAGCGCGAAATGATGAGCTCACTCCAGCTCATTCTAGCGCCCAATTGGGGGGAAATACAGTGAACCAAATACGCACGCGAATATATATCTGTAAACTTTCGCTATTTATGGCCTTTAATAGGTGATCATTTCATACTCTATGTATATACTACGTCATTCTGTTCGATTTTATTTTCTTAAAAGGAGTATAGAACTTGTAAAAGCTAATGCGTATGTAAACAGCGTCACCCGTTCGGTAATTTTAATTCAACCTTAACTTGGAAGTTAATTGTATGTGTTTGTTCTGAAGGCTACCAATTAATTAAGATCTTTCTTAATTAAGATTAATAACAAAATTTGGCGTTCTTAAGCGTCCTTTAACGGCAAACAAAACCACATGCGCGTTTGATTATTCTCACTCCATATATGTCAAGAACGAAGTTTTGTTAGCTATACTACTTTTGCCACTGTTTTCCGTTAAAGGTCGCTTATGAATGCCATATTTTCTTATTCATCTATATTAACAAAGATGTTAATTCATTGTTAATAGTCATACCTAAACTAAAAGGATGGTTTTTTAAACGAAATTTCCGTATATTATGTTATACACTAATCAATTTGAAATCGACATGGAGGGATGATAATCACCAGACCTAGTAGTTGGATTAAAGCGGTATATTTCATGTTCTAATTGAAATTGGAATATTAAAACCTAGTATCTTTTCCAATTCCAAATAAATTTATAAAGCAAAAGTCACGTGACACTTTCTTCCACTGAATAAGTGATAAAAATGTAAGACGGTCCTGAATTTTTAAGAACTCATGTAGGATTATAAATATTCCAAAATTCATTGAACTTTTATATACGAAGAAGCGCATTATAATTAAATTCATATCCTTTAATTATTTTAGTCTTAATTTATATTTCGTAAAAGCTAAAGGTCTACATCGAACTTTTTTTTAATTTAAACTAAGCAATAAGGGAATACTGTGACGAAGATAAAACGAAAAATTAACAAATCTTTTTCCACGATTCTAGAACTCTTCTTGGAATTAAGAATGTATTTTGAATTAATGTACAGCTACCGAAGATTTAAATATTCATCGAAATATTACGTTAGGATAAGGAAGAAGCTTCGTTACCATGGAAACACACGGCCTTTCATCGTATCTTGTATATTTAAAATCACTCGGAAAGTTCAACAGCGAACGAGATAAGATTCCAACATAATCTCTTTAGTATCAAATCATTATCAAGATAAAGCGAATCTCCGCTTAATATTACGTAACTCCGCTGTAAACTAGTAATTATCTACGAAAAATCTGCGGGGAATTGTAATTTTCGAAATCCTTTTCATCTTAAAGGGACATGGCCTATAAAATCAAATTATTTTTAATCGAATAGCTTGTGATTTTGGACAGGTAAGGAGCATGGACCATGATCGGCAGTTATTTTGCCCAAGACGCACTCGACTATCAGTATGGGAATACCCTGTAGACCTGGATTTCAATTTGACCAAGGTTTGTCTAATTTTAAGAACTTCTCGTTAAACTTTAAGCCTTTTAAAATAATGGTCGATTGTTCATTTAGACACGTGAGTCGAAATTTACGTTGCATTTTTTAAAATAACTTAATTTCCTCATTCTTATTCAAGATTATAATTGACATTTGCGGACAATTTTTAGACTGTTCGAACTTTGTCTTATGATTGGTTAGATTTTCTGCATAAGATCGCGATATTTACGAAGCGTTTCCAGGCGTCTGCTCAATAATATTTACAGATAAGAGATTTGTAGACGGAGGTTTCAAAAATAAGCTACTTCAACCGTAAAAACGGGGATTTTCAACCTTCAGTATGAAGATGATCCAAGATACGCTACGGCGCATGAGTGGATCCATGATACCCTTCACCCTATGCGCCAAAGAAGCGAGTTAGAGGTGGGAGTTTTAACTATGAATAGGTCGCTACTCTAGTAAATGGTCTTTGTATAAACAAGACGGCTCGATTTGTGTTTAGAACTTCCTGTCTCAGGAGTCAGGCTGTCTGTTAAAATGGAGTCGAAGGTTGACTTCAGCTCGCGAGTTCCGGAAGTGTGCGTAGGGAAAATTTAGTGAGGTTCAAAATGGTGTATCTATTTTTTGGGAGTAAAGCGGTGTGTCGATCCGCCGCGATTTACGCCGGGCACTTGTTGTTCGTCGATTTTGCCTACCTTTCATACTTCCCCCCGAAGGGGGTTATTATATACCTCTGATTTTACTAACCCTTTACAGAAATATCTTGACTTAAATTCTTAAAGGGGAAAAACATTTCTAGAGCCGGAAGGTTTTTTTAAAACCACATTTCTTTTTTCTTTATTGGGTTTTTGCAAAACGTAAAAAAACTAAACTCTAGGAAGCTGGGAGAAGTCTTAAGACATCAACCGCACGCGGTTTTTACTTTTTACGCGTAACGATGGTATAGGATAAGACCGACAGACGATGTTCGAGAAAAATAAAAAGGAAAAAATATTTGGGTAAACAAATTGTTTTTCCTTTTCTGTCGTTCTAATTTCTATCTAAAGAAAAAGAAGAAAAGAAGACCCTCGCTTGTCATTCTTAATTAGCCGAGAAGTTGTATATAGTAAAAAACCAGCTTAGGTTTTCATTATATATTAAGCCTACGCTATTTGTATCTCTATCGAATATGGGTTGATTCGGTAGCAAAAGTTTAAAAACTTCATCCAGAAAAGTCATTAACGCCTAGTAAAGTAACGATCAGGTTTTCATTGGCATATATTTCTAGGCATCTGTAAAAATAATCCGTAGAACTTGGCGGAAAACTGTAAAAATAATCCGTAGAACTTGGCGGAAAACTGTAAAAATAATCCGTAGAACTTGGCGGAAAACTGTAAAAATAATCCGTAGAACTTGGCGGAAAACTGTAAAAATAATCCGTAGAACTTGGCGGAAAACTGTAAAAATAATCCGTAGAACTTGGCGGAAAACTGTAAAAATAATCCGTAGAACTTGGCGGAAAACTGTAAAAATAATCCGTAGAACTTGGCGGAAAACTGTAAAAATAATCCGTACAACTTGGCGGAAAACTGTAAAAATAATCCGTAGAACTTGGCGGAAAACTGTAAAAATAATCCGTAGAACTTGGCGGAAAACTGTAAAAATAATCCGTAGAACTTGGCGGAAAACTGTAAAAATAATCCGTAGAACTTGGCGGAAAACTGTAAAAATAATCCGTAGAACTTGGCGGAAAACTGTAAAAATAATCCGTAGAACTTGGCGGAAAACTGTAAAAATAATCCGTAGAACTTGGCGGAAAACTGTAAAAATAATCCGTAGAACTTGGCGGAAAACTGTAAAAATAATCCGTAGAACTTGGCGGAAAACTGTAAAAATAATCCGTAGAACTTGGCGGAAAACTGTAAAAATAATCCGTAGAACTTGGCGGAAAACTGTAAAAATAATCCGTATAACTTGGCGGAAAACTTCGCGAGTGTTCGACGGCAAACCGTTTTTACCGAAAATCAAATACGAGCGTCGAAACTCACAGCCTCTATTACTCAAAATGGCAGGTTAGAAAAGTCTCAGTTTAGGTTTATTCTTTCGGTAAAAATGAAAACTATAACTAAACTATACTTAAAATTGTCAAGTCTAAACATAGAAAATAATGGCAACCTTTTAACCACTTTATTAACGATTGAATCCGGGCTTTGCGCTTCGGTGATTCGGACTTTTTATTCGAGATTTAGTAGTAGAGGAATTTAGGATTCCCTTCCTACTATGGGATTTCTCTGGAGTATGCTTCGCGATTTCAATATTTACGCCAACGGCAGCAGTTAGAATCAATCGGCTGTACGCCAGACTTAAGTTTGCTTAGATCGTTAAGCTACAATGGGCGTTAAGTACTTTCTGGAGTGAGTTATTAACTTTTGATCTTAGCACAAGTTACACCGCTGTCGAATTCGATAATGCTAGAAAGATTCACCTATAGTCACTAGTCTCAATAGTGAAAGAAAAATAAGAATTATAATGATCTTAAGCCTAGTCTAGCGGGAAACAGTGCAGGCTAAAGAAGTAACTAACAAAACCAATTGCATGCCTCTCGAGACTTAGAAAGTAAATAGCCAAGACAAGAAGGAATTGAAATTCCCAAGAACCTTGGCAGACTACTTGAGTCAAAACCCTTGTACACTTCATCTGCTTATTTATTGGCCCTCCTTGCCACGTCGAAATTAAATCAGTTCCTACATTGATTGGCAATTTAAGTTGGCCATATAGTTAATGAGCGTTTAAAATTGTGGCAATGTGCGTTTAATATTGTTTTTGGATTTCCAGGTGTGCCCATTGACCTTTTGTAGATGTCATTCGATTAAGACCAGCAATGTAAAAACCATTTTCCAATCCCCAACAGTCACTAATTCATTGGAATTAACCAAAAGTTGGAAATAGCTAGACTAATTAAAAATCTAAGAATGGGTGCTTCGGAATAATTATTGACAATCTGATTCGGTTAAGACTAGCTATGTATAGAAACCATTTTTCAACGTCTCTGAAAAACAGTCCCTAATTGGAACTAGTCAAATTATGAAAAACACTAATTAAAATCCCTTTCAATGAATGCGAGCCTTGGAATAATTACTAACAATACAATTCGGTTAAGACTAGCAATATAGAAACCAATTTTCAACGTCTCCTAATTGAAAAACAGTCCCCAATTGCAAATACCCAAAATGGAATAACACTAATTAAAACCCCTTTCAATGAATGTGCGCGTTGAAATAATTATTGACCAGCTGACCATCTGATTCGGTTAAGACTATAGCAATTTAGAAACCATTTTTCAACGTCTCCTAATTGAAAAACAGACTCCAATTGCAATCAGCCAATGCCCCTTTAAAATTAGGCCAATGCCCCTTTAAAATTAGGCCAATGCCCCTTTAAAATTAGGCCAATGCCCCTTTAAAATTAGGCCAATGCCCCTTTAAAATTAGGCCAATGCCCCTTTAAAATTAGGCCAATGCCCCTTTAAAATTAGGCCAATGCCCCTTTAAAATTAGGCCAATGCCCCTTTAAAATTAGGCCAATGCCCCTTTAAAATTAGGCCAATGCCCCTTTAAAATTAGGCCAATGCCCCTTTAAAATTAGGCCAATGCCCCTTTAAAATTAGGCCAATCCCCCTTTAAAATTAGGCCAATCCCCCTTTAAAATTAGGCCAATGCCCCTTTAAAATTAGGCCAATGCCCCTTTAAAATTAGGCCAATGCCCCTTTAAAATTAGGCCAATGCCCCTTTAAAATTAGGCCAATGTCCCTTTAAAATTAGGCCAATGTCCCTTTAAAATTAGGCCAATGTCCCTTTAAAATTAGGCCAATGTCCCTTTAAAATTAGGCCAATGTCCCTTTAAAATTAGGCCAATGTCCCTTTAAAATTAGGCCAATGTCCCTTTAAAATTAGGCCAATGTCCCTATAAAATTATACTCAAGTTTAAAAATTAATTAAAGGCGTTAATTGTAAATTAAATTTATAATGAAGTCCCCATAAATGTCGATTTAAAATACAAAGATTGACATGTAAAAGTATATGTAATTTTAATTTATAAGCATATTGCGGTTAACACGTGACTTTACACCTAAGACGATGGAAATAGGCCTTCATCGACGAGGAGATCCGCTATGACAGTTTTACAACTCCCCTAATAATGGCGCCGGCTTTGTCCCATGCCTTCCCGCGCACCCGCTATCCCGAAATCAAAGGTAAAACAGCTTTCAGACTCACCACAAAAAAGGCTTCACTTTGAATCAAATTGTCCCAGTAGTCCATCGCAAATACTTCGGAGAACATCACAAGATTCTAAAATTTTGAAAATACCAAACATTAGGCCTAATACTACCATAATTATATGTATACAAGTAAAAACTAATGAAGGTTTTGCTAAGTCAAGCGACGGCCGGTAGACATGACAAATCAGGCTACACACGCCGTGCTCTTTGTTCCCAGTGGTGGCGTCGTTAGGCTTTGCGTTTGAATTTTAGGCTTAACGCCGCCAACTTCAAAAGCAAATATTTTTTATATTTTCGACAACTTACCCTTAATAATTAATCTCAAAACGTTCGGGGCATTTTACGAATAGTGGGAGACAGTTTTTAAGCCAAAAATTGGGTCGAATAAAGAGTAATGGAAATTTCGTCAAAACAATAATCATTGCGCTAATTTTTAACCGCCTGATCGCGACAAAAAATACGGAAGAACTGCAGGCTGCAGCCCGGCGGAGGGATGGGGGGCGGGAGCGGGGGAGGCTCGTTGTTGCCAGGGCCGGCGTCGAAGAAAATTAGGCTTAGCGTTTGAATTTTAGGCTTAACGCCGCCAACTTCAAAACCAAATATTTTTTATATTTTCGACAACTTACCCTTAATAATTATTCTCAAACCGTTCGGGACACTTTACGAATAGTGGGCGACAGTTTTTAAGCCACAAATAAGGTCGAATAAAGAGTATTAGAAATTTCGTCGAAACAATAAACATTGCGAGCTGCTAATTGTTAACCGCCTGATCGCGACAAAAAATAGGGAATAACTGGGGGCGTAGCTTTGAGCCTTGAGAGGCAAGCTGACGCAACAGGTAATGTAACGTAGCTGGCGCGTTCTAGCGGCACTTATTCAAACTAAACTAAGTAATGTTAGGATTTTGTTTAATTTTATAATACGTTTCGTAGAATTAAATTTTATTATAACGATTTTGGTTTTATAATAATTATGAATTTTAAACCAAAATTTGATAAAATAAATTTTAAAACTTTGCTTTTATTTTGGTTATAAAAAATAAATTATTTTGAAAACGTAACCAAAAGGGGTTTAAGTCATTAAATATAATTAAAAATAATGTTATATGATGGCGATATTGTGCAAAACTGTTGCAGCAATGACAAAAATCATATTTTACATATTCGAGTTCATTTTTGTAGTAATTATACTAGATATAATTATTAAATATGTAAGAATATGAAATATTATTTTAGTACATAATTTGTTTATCTTAAAATAATCTATGGAACGTCTACTTTACAATGCTGCATTAGCTATCTATGCCTAGGAGGTCGTAGAGAAACGTTACGGCCATTTTAAGATATGGGTCATTTTCGAACTATATATTCAGGGTGACCACTGAAAATTTGAAAATCCTATATAGGAAATTTCTTTGCGAAATATAGGAAAATATAGGAAGAATTTGTTGCCGGTTTCATTTGTCACCGGTTTCATTTGTCACCGGTTTCATTTGTCACCCGTTTCATTTGTCAACCGTTTCATTTGTTGCCGGTTTCATTTGTCACCCGTTTCATTTGTCGTACGTTTCATTTGTCACCTCCTGTCAGGGGTGTAGCTATCAATGGGCCTGACCATTTTGTTAGCACCTGCTAACAAGGTGGTCAAGCGCATGTTAGCTACACCCCTGCCATTACTTTTCATTTGTCGCACCACTTTCATTTGTCACCTCCTGTCAGGGGTGTAGCTATCATGGGCTTGACCATCTTGTTAGCCCCTTAAATTCTGTCTCATCTCTTGACTATGCATTTTTTACTAAAGTTTAATAATTAATAATATTTTCATTTGTCACCCGTTTCATTTGTCACCCGTTTCATTTGTCACCCGATTCATTTGTCACCCGATTCATTTGTCACCCGATTCATTTGTCACCCGATTCATTTGTCACCCGTTTCATTTGTCACCCGTTTCATTTGTCACCCGTTTCATTTGTCACCCGTTTCATTTGTCACCCGTTTCATTTGACACCCGTTTCATTTGACACCCGTTTCATTCGTCATCCTTTTCATTTGTCACCCGTTTCATTTGTCGCCCTTTTCATTTGTCACCCGTTTCATTTGTCATCCGTTTCATTTGTCACCTCCTGTCAGGGGTGTAGCTATCTATGGGCCTGACCATCTTGTTAGCCCCTTAAATTCTGTCTCATCTCTTGACTATGTATTTTTAACTATAGTTTAATAATTAATATAATATTTTCATTTGTCACCCGTTTCATTTGTCACCCGATTCATTTGTCACCCGATTCATTTGTCACCCGTTTCATTTGTCACCCGTTTCATTTGTCACCCGTTTCATTTGTCACCCGTTTCATTTGTCACCCGTTTCATTTGACACCCGTTTCATTTGTCACCCGTTTCATTTGTTGCCGCTTTCATTTGTCGCCGGTTTCATTTGTCACCCGTTTCATTTGTCGTCCGTTTCATTTGTCACCTCCTGTCAGGGGTGTAGCTATCAATAGGCCTGACCATTTTGATAGCACCTGCTAAGAAGGTGGTCAAGCGCATGTTAGCTACACCCCTGCCATTACTTTTCATTTGTCGCACCACTTTTCATTTGTCACCTCCTGTCAGGGGTGTAGCTATCATGGGCTTGACCATCTTGTTAACCCCTTAAATTCTGTCTCATCTCTTGACTATGCATTTTTTACTAAAGTTTAATAATTAATAATATTTTCATTTGTCACCCGTTTCATTTGTCACCCGATTCATTTGTCACCCGATTCATTTGTCACCCGATTCATTTGTCACCCGATTCATTTGTCACGCGTTTCATTTGTCACCCGTTTCATTTGTCACCCGTTTCATTTGTCACCCGTTTCATTTGTCACCCGTTTCATTTGTCACCCGTTTCATTTGTCACCCGTTTCATTTGACACCGGTTTCATTTGACACCCGTTTCATTCGTCATCCTTTTCATTTGTCACCCGTTTCATTTGTCGCCCTTTTCATTTGTCACCTCCTGTCAGGGGTGTAGCTATCTATGGGCTTGACCATCTTGTTAGCCCCTTAAATTCTGTCTCATCTCTTGACTATGTATTTTTTACTATAGTTTAATAATTTATATATTTTCATTTGACACCCGTTTCATTTGTCACGCGTTTCATTTGTCACCCGATTCATTTGTCACGCGTTTCATTTGTCACCCGTTTCATTTGTCACCCGTTTCATTTGTCACCCGTTTCATTTGACACCCGTTTCATTCGTCATCCTTTTCATTTGTCACCCGTTTCATTTGTCACACTTTTCATTTGTCACGCGTTTCATTTGTCACCCGTTTCATTTGTCACCCGTTTCATTTGTCACCCGTTTCATTTGACACCCGTTTCATTCGTCATCCTTTTCATTTGTCACCCGTTTCATTTGTCACCGTTTTCATTTGTCACCCGTTTCATTTGTCATCCGTTTTATTTGTCACCTCCTGTCAGGGGTGTAGCTATCTATGGGCCTTAATTCTGTCTCATCTCTTGACGATGTATTTTTTACTATAGTTTAATAATTAATATAATATTTTCATTTGTCACCCGTTTCATTTGTCACGCGTTTCATTTGTCACCCGATTCATTTGTCACGCGTTTCATTTGTCACCCGTTTCATTTGTCACCCGTTTCATTTGTCACCCGTTTCATTTGACACCCGCTTCATTCGTCATCCTTTTCATTTGTCACCCGTTTCATTTGTCACCCGTTTCATTTGTCGCCCTTTTCATTTGTCCCATGAAAAAGTGGGACACCACTTAGCACCTTAAATTGTGATTTTTATTATTTTTAATTGTTGACAAAGTATTTTTTACTATATTTTAAGGTAGGACTGAAGCTCTGTTTCCATCTTCCTTTATCATTTGGCTTACAATTTTTACATCTAAAGCGGATTGTGATTTCTATTAAGTACCATATTATTTCCCCTTATGTGGGACAACAAGCGAATATTTGTTTCATTTGGGCAAGATTATACCCATATTCGTTGTACACGCTTTTATAGGTAATACACCTATTTGCATTATTATTTACGCATCTATTATTTCAAATGTTTCAACATGACATAATTTAGTAATTAACACTAAAATAAAAAAAAATATATAAAGGTTTTACGGGGAATCGAACTTCGCTCTCCGCAATCAACACGCTAGTGCGTTACCAACTTCGCAACTTTTAATTGATTGACTAAGTGTAATTAGGATTTTAGTTTCATGACCTGAAAAAGGTATGGAAAATCGCAGACACGTGAGCTTAATGAGTTATCAAAAGGGCACTGCAGTTTTGAGCTGACAGTATGATTTATAACTTGACCCTTAACTAGAGATTTTGAGTAGAAATATAGGAGATTATAGGAATTTCTATTAAATTATAGGAAAAAATAGGAAAGAGGTGAAAATATAGAAAAAAATAGGAAATATAGGAAAAGTGGTCACCCTGTATATTTCTATCAGTGGCAAAACATCCTTTTCAAGTGACGAAACATAATTTTACTTTTTCAAAATAATCTAGGAAATAGCTACACTTTTAAATTTAACATTGAATATGTAAAACTAGGTCAATATAACCCAACTACAGAATAAACTAAAATTTAATTAATAAAAAAAAAGATTTTTAACCCTAATACAATCGTATAAAATTTATACCGCTAACAATTCGACACCATGGAAGTCGAGAGCCAAGAATCACAAAATCTCGCTCCAATCGGAAAATGCAATAAAATCAAAAGATTAGATAGTGTTTAACTTTCCTTACTTTAGGCTTAGTTGTATTCAACTTATTCGTAATAACAATTCAGAGTGCAAAAACGGAAGAGGAAGGTTCAGAAAATGAAATTTATCTCATCTCTCGCCATATTTCTTTCAACGCGAGCGTCAATCTTGTTTCTTTGAGGATTATATTTCACATTAATTTGGCAGCGCGTACAAAACCTAGTCTTCGTAATATTTCTATTATTTGTTTCTTTAAAAAATAGTCCCAATAGCTTAGCGCTTACTGTCAAATAAAAAATAAATTTACGATACGTTTCTGCATATCGGATAATCTTGAAACTATAGCGAAGAGTACAGCTAAGATAGAGGCAAATTTAGTTACCTTTAAAAAATAACGGTACAGCCTTTCTCTCTACTAAAAACATAATTTGATAAAAGGTCTTTAGTTCTATACGGTCGTTATTCGTAAAAGAAACAAGCGAAAAATATTCGGATGTCAAGATGTTATTTTATACTACGTTATAGCCTATCTTTTTTTTTTTTATTATTCTGTAAGAAGGTCGAAGAAGAAAAATCAACAACTTGATTTGGGATATTTCTGTACGTCAGATTAGCCTTAACTCCTAAGTGGTAAAATGTAGTAAGTCATATTTCCATAGGATTAACCTTAAAGACATGTTACGTGAATTTTCCACAAAGATGGAATATCGAACATAAACCTTAAGTCCCCCTTAATAAAAAAAAACCTTTTAATGGTGAACCCCTATTGTTGTATAGAAAGTCATCTATTTTATCAACCCCTGTCAAGATGAACTTGCGGGACTGTGATATATATTCATTTAAAACCCAAAGTTTCGTATAAAAAGTAAAGCACATATCTCTCTCGCGCCATTGTTAACTGGCAGAATGGTCTAATTTAGAAGACCTTGAACACTTGACTTCTTTCTATAAGCTGATCTCGAAATATGAAAGCTTTCAGACAAGAAGATTATCAAGAAAAATCGAAACTTATTTTACAAACTTATGTCTACTTTTTCGCCTGGAAAATTGTATTTCTATTTTACTCGTCTCGAGGATTATGTTCTTGCGTAAAGGTTAAAAGGCGAAGTTCTTTACGATTTTAAGGATAATTTATTTATTTTTAAGGGTTAAGTTTTAATAATTTCACTATGTACAGATAGAACAAACCGAGGGGTCAGACATTTGAACTCAGGTGTACAAAATGTTTGGACTACCAAAGCTGGACTCTTGAGTTCAGCGAGAGTTCGAACTGTTTGTATTACCAAAGCTGAACTTGCGTGAACTCAAGTGTACAAGTAAACAAAGTGACGTCCCCTTCGGAACAAACCGCCCTTAAATATTTTTTAAAATCTACTCAGTCCTACAGTTTTACAACTATCTCAATTAATAGTTTTTCGGGCCCATATTTGAAAGGCAATTAAATTAATTTAATTAGCTTCTAAACCTAAAATATATATTAACGATTTTCAACGGATTTATAAATTAATTAAAATGGAACTTTTTAACTTAAATCTTACTTAATCTTATTCCTTCCTAAACCTAATTACGAGTATACTTTCACTCGAAACATATATAAGTAACCTCGATATAGATTTCTATTGTTGCTCGGTGTGCCTGATTACAAAAACAATTCTATATGAGCATATAAGATAACACACATATGGTATAAAAACAATATATAGGTTCTTATCTTGGGTTATACGGCTCCCAATACGATTTGGTTCAACCAATAGGGCCCGCTATCCATAACCCTCTATGCAAAGATAATAAGTTGAAATTCGAAGGTTGTACAGTGAGGGGAGCTAGGGGTTGAGTGTTAAGGCTATTGGGTAAAGGCCTAAAGGAAGGTACGAGAGCGTGGGAGAGTCGAGGGATGGGGTAGTCATCCTTGGGGTCATAAATCATTCGTTTTATTCCTGACTTTTTCTTTCCTTATACCGAGGAACCGTATTACATCCATAAAAACCTTGTAGGTGGATGAAAAGCTCGTACCAATTTGAAACTACATCGAATACAAAGCCACGTACGAATGTATTATGAAAGGAAGATGGTCTATTTTAAATTGGATTTAAAGTGACGCTATAACAGGTTTTTCTTTAAAATAAAATGGAGAAAAGAGACCGTCATTTTGGGGTTGTGGTTTTTTTGGATTTTAGCTCGATTTCTATCAGTGGCGAGACATCTTTTTCAAGGATTTTATTACTTTAAAATAATCTAGGGAATGTCTACTTTCTATTTGTGCATTCGGTTTAGGCATAGGAGATTCTAGAGAAAGGTTACGATAGTGTGGATAAAATATTTACTCCATTGCATATGCATATCTTTTGAATCGTTTTTACTCCCGAAAATGATAGTCAAATTACTTTTGAGCTGATATAAAATTCATAACAGCTTCACTTTAAAAATTTTGGGATAAATTTCCTTAAAAATTGAATTCCACCAATTTTTATAATTAATACTTGAAGTTTTTACCTTAATAAATTACATTGTACATTCACTTTGGAATGATGTTTAAAAAACTATGAAAGCCTAACTTTTGACCTCGAAATTGATACTGGACAGGTCGGTTTTTTTATTTTATTTTATTTATTTTTTTTTCGTTTCTCACGTCATCCAAATAAAAACAAATAATATATAGAAAGCGCGGGAAGATGAGATACAATGGTTGAAAGTGAATCCAAACTAACCCTCTATCCATCCTTTCAAAGAATTGTTTAAATTTAAACAAATCACGCGTATCTTATTTTCAAATTAATTTTTAAACAGGCACAAAATCTCAATTTAACGGATATCCTAGTATCGTATGCGCTGTCAATTGATGTTGAAAAATACCACATATTTACGCAAACATATATTGTACATAAGGGAATTGATTTTTTTTGGAGGTTAAACAACTATAGATGTTTTATTTAGAATATTATACGTCGAAGATGTAGATATAAGTTGGTATACCAATCAGAAATTTTGAATTTGTATATTGGGTTTCATAGAATATATAAGAAGTTGTTTTTGTACATGCTGAAATTTCAAAGTGACACTGATAGTAGGGTAAATCTGGCGGTTGATTGAAGCCAGTATCTAGGGGGAGTTAAAGGACATGTTTCAGCTTTGTTTTTTTCTTTCCGAATGGTATAGCGACTATGAATACAAATAGCGATACACAAAGTGAGAGATATAGTTTAAGACATGCGCAATAGAAAATGTAGT
The DNA here is from genome assembly GCA_963920705.1 of Odiellus spinosus. NCBI lineage: Eukaryota > Metazoa > Arthropoda > Arachnida > Opiliones > Phalangiidae > Odiellus > Odiellus spinosus. The sequence goes on along the minus strand of OY987229.1, from coordinate 18,608,146 downwards.
TATAAGAGATAAGTTCCGCACAGAGATACAAAGATCGGATGAGATAGTTTGAGTTAGAAAGATTAAGATTTAATTAATTTGGTTTGTTTTTAGAGCTTGAAATTAATATATCATAAAAAAAGTATAGTTATAGTCTTAAAACCAATATTTTTCTGCCGTTATAAAATATGGAAATTTCACCATCTTTTAAAATTAAAATTATACATTATGCAATTATAGTTAAATATTAAATCACATTTGTTTGATGAAAAGACAGGATTTACGGTATAGTTTAAACTCGGGAACGTTCAAGAGAAGTTTCCAACACCTGTCGACAATACTTTCTTATACTATATAAGGTTTATCATTGTGCATATCAGTCTGATAACTTTGACCATTATACGTGAACTAGCTCTTATTAAAGGGAGGATGCAACCTAACAACAAGTGATTTTTTTCGATTCCTTATTGTTTAAATAGGCCTAATCCACTATTTAAAAAATTTTCAAACAACTATTAAACTAGAAATAAATTTAAAACTTACCCTGAAAATAGGCTTAGTGGGATTCATGGAGCTCCTGATTTCCTCGCGTGTAAGGTCTAGCGACCAATCGCACGCTACGTAAGTCTCGTGGAGATCTCGCGTGAACGACGAGCCTTTGCTCATTGGTCGCTAGACCTTACACGGACGCGATTCAGGATCTCCATGAATCCCGCTAAGCCTATTTTCAGGGTAAGTTTTAAATTTATTTCTAGTTTAATATTTGTATTGCAAACTTTTTATCGGTGGATTAGGCCTATTTAATCGATAAGGAATCGATAAAAAATCACTTGTAATTAGGTTGCATTCTCCCTTTAAAGAGTTGAAACCTCTTATTCATTCATAAAGGGACGGTGAAAATAATTTAAAAAAATAATTAAAACCTATTCATAAAGAGCCACTTTTTGTTCGTTATCGTATCCGTAAGAGCTTTTTTTTCTGATAAATTAAAACTCCGCTAAGCCTCTTAGTTGACGCGAATAAATTGAAAACAATCGACTAGAAATCCTTTTCGTTTTGCCTTTACATTTCCAATACGAGTATTGTTTGCTATTCGAAATACGAAACCTAGTTTTCTCTTTTAAGTTATAGATATAATATCCTCCTTTGTTTTAAGAAGTTGCCAAAGAACTACTTTTCCCTATCAGGTTTAACATTATGAATTATTCCGCTTCAATAGTTCACGTTTGGTTAATCTCTTTTGGGGATATAAGCTAGTAAAGTCCCTAAATTGGATTTAAAAGATAGAGAACGGCTGAAGTTAATTTCCCAAAAGTATTTTCTTATATAAATTTTAATGAAATTTATATTATGTTAGAAAGATAATATTACTGTTTGTTCGCATGGTATCGAAATCTCATATTTCGTTGGAATAAATCAGAATTACTCGAAAAGTACACTGAAAGATATTCTCAAATATTTTTCTTACGCTAATATTCTTGACTTTATCGATTGTAACGAATATTTTCGGTTCAAAGTGGGGCAATAAAATAAAGATAATTTAATAATTTGATTTTCTATCATAAATTTAGGGTGGGGCGGATGAAATTGCGCCAAAATTTAGCTATCCCAAACATTTTAAAGTGGTTTTTGTCACAAGTAGCCAACTTTTGCCGATTCTTTTACACTCACTAGCTGTACCCAAAGGTTCCCAAAATTATATTGGAGCTACAGTAAACCATGGTAAGCCTAGAATTCCAAGCCGCATATAAGTGTATTTCTCCAGTTGAATTATAGTTATTTAATCTTAATTAACATCATTACCTATACGGTTCTTACTATTTTCACATAAACCCATTATTTCGTCTGCTACTTTATCCAGAAAATATAATAAGCGCATGCGCGCGCATATATTGACGAAAAATACTATTGTTTTGTCACTGAATTCGACCTATTTTATTCACCCTTTCATTGAAGAACGTTTTATCCTAAAATCTGACCCCATATTTCTAATATTTCCAGGTATTCCAGGTTCTAAACTAATACAAATCACATTTTAACGAATTTACCAATATTTCCTCGGTATTTAAAACCTGACCTATTTTTTTCACAGGCGTATTTACTGATCCATAATTTTATCGATCGAAAGACATTTTCAGGGACTAGTAATAAACCTTCTACTATATGCATTGCCTAGAAAATAAAGAGATCTAATCAATTCCTGGAATTTAACAAATTTTAAAATGTCCCTTTACAGACAGGAAAAGAAAAAAAAAAATGAATCAAAGAATATAAATGAACATTCAATATATTTCATTGGTAAATTCTAACTAGCTTTCCAGCCAACCACATAAGAATATAACTGTATCAGATATAACTTAAGATTTCAGAAGGTACAAAGGTACGAAAATATCTCGAAAAGTCTCAAAAAAATACAGGAACAGGATTGTAAATAAAATCTGATTTCTTTGTAACAATTCTAACTAAAAAGCAGTATTGAATACACTGTACTGGGTGTGTTAAATGGATTTATAGCCAAGTGAAACGCAAGAACGAATTTATGTAATCCGAGAATTTAAACGTAGAATTATGGTGGCAGGTTTTTTCACCCAACATATGCAATCCATACTATAAACTTCTTCCTAGAGATAAACCTTCTAGCGACCTCTATTGAGTCTTTTAAGTATATTTCTCAGTAAGTATTCATTTTAAAGAGCGGACAAGTGTTTGTTTTATAGATTCCTTATCGTTTAAATATGACATCTATTTGTAGAATTTTAAGAGCTGTTGGTAATGCACACTTTTGCTTTACGCGATTTGACAGACTCGGTTTCCATCATGGTGGGTAGTTAGCTTAGAATATGAGAAAACATTACCTGTTAGCAAATATTTTCAGCTTAAATTAATTATTTTTGGCAAATGGTCATCCAAGGATTCATTTAACATAATCGTTTAGACTCATTTTTAAATTCCTCGAGTTTCCCTGACCTTTTGGGGGAATTTCCAATTCCCTGACCTTCCAGATTTTCCAAGTGGTGTACAAACCTTGTTCGAGTTTTCCTTTAACATTTCATATCGCTAAAACTAACCTTTGACTAAAAGCGAGCGCGCGAACGATGTCGTCAATAAAAAGTTAGGCAAAGAAACATAATACCACACTTTGTAGGTTCTCGAGTTTATGATTTAGTTCTTGGTTAACAGGGTGTTACAACGGTAATAATAAAAAAAACAGCGAAAGTGAAAATTTTCTCTATCAGATCTATCCTATATAGAATCCTTTTGAAAACCATAGATAACTTCACAAAAGGCTATAGGATATCGTACCATCTTTAGGAGCGTAAAAAATATAAGTTTAATAAAAAAAGACAGACACATCACCTCTTGTTGACAAATAGACAACAAGCTACATAGATAGGAGATGGAAAAAGGGCGCTACTTTACCTCAAATATAATTTTAACATTACGTATCAGTCCGATATGATATTATAACGTTACATCATTTCAGACTTAAAAGTATCGAGGAAAGGTCACGCTCGCCTTAAGTCTATTGTATTTTAAAGCTTCATTTCGTACCACGTACTTATATAGAGGTCAACTCTAGTTTTTACGTGTTGAAAACTCAATAGTACGACTAGTACGACTAGTACACCAAAAAATAAAAGCTATAAGAATGGATCTCGCCAATGTGACGGCGTGGCGCAAATTTTTTTCTTTTCTCCTATCCAATTCTTTAAAGTTAAGAACATCTGGGGTTTTCTTTCTATGTTAGTACCGAGAAACGCTACCAGAAGGATCAGCCTTGGGTTTAAAGGGAGGTTGGTACACAAAGTGACCACTGAAAAGTTGAAAATTCTATGTAGAAAATATAGAGAATTGGAAGAAATCATGTGAATGTATTTTTATATTTATCCATCACTAAAGCTAAAATCTTACACAGCTTAATATGATTAACAACTTCACAGATGACTTTATATTTTGAGTAAAAATAGAAAAATATAGGAATTTCCCTGAATTTTTGTAGAAATAGCTCAAAATTTAGGAAAAATTGAAAATATAGTGAATGTGGTCACCGTGGATCATTCATCAGAGTTTAATTAGCTTTGTTATTTTACTTGCATGTGTTAGTTTAGACCGGTTGAGATTGTAAGAATACTCTTTAAAAAGTCCATCTTCAACTCATTTTAACCTCCATTTTATAATAAAACAATTAAAGAGGAAACGTAGTACTTGGTAATGACTTAAGATTTACGTGCAGCGACTAGCTTCTTCAATTCTTGCTAAACTTATCTATCACGGTGAAACAGACCTTGACTAAGAATTTCGAGTGGTCAAATCTCGCACACTATTGAACTCCCGAAATTTCTGAAGCTATATCTTTAAAATCTCGAAATCTTTCAAAACTCCTTAAATCTCTTACACAAAAATGACTAGTTACTGATCCCTAGAATAAAATTTATCATCGATTACAATTTGAAATGTCAAATATATTGTTACTTATTTTAGTAGTAATGGATTTTGCTAAGGTACTCAAATTTTCCTTTTGACCTTCCCTTTTCGAATGGCAAAGACTCTACAGTCTCGGCCCGTGCTAAAGGCTTAAGGCCAGTTAGGAAAAGGGTTTTAAAAGTGTGGGTCGCGTGCGGATAGTCGTTGGAAGTGTATAACGACGTTATAATAACATAAGCCTAGAGTGAATCTATACCGAGTATTTTCGTTTCATCCGATCCGAGGCGGTTTCATCTCTCGAAAATAGGAGAAGGGGAAAAGATGGGTTGAAATATAGATCTTATAAAGGAGTAGTATCGTTCCAAAACTTCCCAGAAGGTTTACTTAATCAAATATTTTTATAAATACGCAGTAGCTATCTCGTTCATAATTTTATTAATTCTTTAATATTTGTGGAATATTACGCATTTATTTGCAAGATATTCGAGTGGTTATTATTTACACTTTAGCCAGAAGCCGATGAAACCCTCCTTTGAAGTCTACTACTCCAATGTCCCATATAGCGCTCCTCTCTGTATAGGTAAAATTCCCAATTTTACGAGTTAGAAGGGGTCCTACTTCATCCCCCCTGTCTACGGAAAATTGGAAATTCTCTCTCTCCACAAACGACGATGTTTTTTGGATGAACTCCAAGGTTGCTAGAGATATTCCCTCGACGAGCTCCCGCTCCGAAAACATCTACCGTTAGGAGGCGTACGAATCGCGCCTTTTGAGAATAACCCATACAGAGAGGGGTAGACAAGACCCGGGAGTAATAGACTTCAAAAGGAGGGTTTCATCGGCTTCTGCTTTAGCTCAAATAATCGATTTCGTGTTGTTCTAAATAATTCGCTTTTAAAGATAAATTATTAATTGATAAAACGGCGGAATTAACTGAAATTTAACGGTTAATATTTAAAAGTTCAGAGTTCTACTCGTGACGCCATAGCATTGTTCAAATCAAGAAACTATCCCTTAAAAAAGCAGAAAGTGCTGTCTCTGGATTCCGCGCCGACAAGTATTAAACCTAAAGACTTTAAATTCACCCCCTCCCCTCGTGGGTCGTGCCTGGTTTCTGGGCTTACTCGATTCGCGTTAAATCTTTATTTCCAACTTCTAGAAAAAGTACGGAGTTATAATGGGATTTTGGAATATGATTGGGTGTATAGTTTTTAAACGGAAGGTTTCTTTGGATAAAATAACTTCGTTATTAAGGAATTAGTTGGGGGATTTGAAATTTCATCGAGACTAATAACTTTGATAATTAACAGCGACTTTGTACGAAACATTTGGTGAATTTTCATAATAATTAAGGCATATTTAAAGTTTAAATCGGTTAAAACTAACTTCTTTCCATAGATTACAGCATTCCTTTAATATATAACGATTAAACATTCAATATTTCTAAATATTTGAATTTTATTAACGCAGTATCGTTATAAAATTCTTATATTGTCATAGCTTAATCCATATCAATAACCCCCTCCTTCTTCCTTGTAAGATACATATGGCTTTCCTTATACGGTATAAAAATAAAGAAAATATAAGACTAAGGCTTATGGTATGAAAAGTAAGAAGAAAAAAAGGTTTGATCCCTAAAGTATAAAAACAAAATCAAAATTTTTCTTAAGCTCCTGGACTCTCGCGTTATTTTCCACACCCGCGAAAGTTATGAATAAAAAAAAGGAAAAAGTTGTAAACTAAAGATACCTAGAGCCAAAAGAATAATAGAAAAAATTGTGTGTAGACATATCTAAAAGCTAAAATAAAGGCCAAAAAAAAATATTCTATGGTTCGTGAGAAGATTGCGAAACTATTTTTATTCTCAAAGAGATTTAACATTTTGTATTAATCCACCTTAATAATATTATAGCAGTTAATAATATTAGTAGCAAGATATGATAAAAACATAACCTTAAAATGGTTAATAGTTCATTTTTTATCAAGATCTATAGAGTATCATAAATACCACTACTTTCTAACTCACGACAGACACGCGCGAGTTTTTGTTACTTAAGAAGGGTGTGCACACGCTGAAAACTGACATAGGGACAGGGATCCAAAGGTAATATACGGGTCATCTAGCCTGTAGTAGCGCTATTAAGTTAAACTGACCGATCACTCGCGTCAATGTGTGGGTGCGCGTGCGAGAAGATTGGTTGGCAATAAGCGCTCAATGGCGAAAAGTTCGCATACTTAAACAATGATTTATCGCTCATCTCCTAGGAGAGGAAAGGTTGTGCCAAAAACACAATGTATATCATAGTTACTATTCACCCCTCGTGTTGCAGTACGCGCGAAGCTAGGAACCAGGTTTTCTCGTAGAAATATTTCGTAACAAAGATTATTCGACAAAATATTCTAAAAGCCTCTTTCACGCGAGTAAAAATCCTAGAGCCCTGTAACGATTTCATTCAATGAACAGTGTATTTTATAGGAGTACATCCATATAAATAATATATTGGAGCAGAAGCCGATGAAACCCTCCTTTGAAGTCTATTACTCCCGGCTCTTGTCTACCCCTCTCTGTATGGGTTATTCTCAAAAGGCGCGATTCGTACGCCTCCTAACGGTAGATGTTTTCGAAGCGGGAGTTCGTCGAGCGAATATCTCTAGCAGCCTTGGAGTTCGTCCAAAAACGTCGTCGTTTGTGGAGAGAGAAAATTTCTAATTTTCCGTAGACAGGGGGGGATGAAGTAGGACCCCTTCTAACTCGTAAAATTGTGAATTTTACCCATACAGAGAGGAGCGCTATATGGAACATTGGAGTAGTAGACTTCAAAGGAGGGTTTCATCGGCTTCTGATTGGAGTTATTAGGTTGAAATTTTGTGGGGGTTTTGGTTTCTACTTCCGGTCATATGTAATTTCTTTTGGTTTTAAATACTTTTTAGTCGCTGCTCTCTCATATGTTTCCCTTAATTGTTAAAATTAATATTTAGAACTTTAGTTGACGACACATTCCAGCCAACCACCGCCGACGCGGATAAGGAAATAACCAAAAACTACCCTTTTAAATAACTCTGGCAAAGGCTTAGCCTTCTAATCCTCATGTTATGTTCTCTATTGTACATCAAACCTTGTAATATACAGAACCTCTAAGTTGTCGTTCGCTCCAATAAGGTTCGATATTTGTTAAAAGACCAATTATATAATCATAAGATGATAATGGATATACGTTAATTTCGTTTGATAAAAATCTAATTTAAAGGGATAGGACGCGTGTGAGGTTTTTCGAAATTAATAATTAAGAGCGTTTCCTGATTTCGTATCAATTTAAAAAGTCTGTTTTACAGATCAGTGTGAAAGAGGCTTTAGTATAGCATTCTCGGGTAGGGATGAACGTCGTCTGCTATGCACTACCAGCATCTCTCGGTGAGTACCGATATTGGGGAATATTGGGGTTTGGAATGCGCTGCCGATTCCCTATTAGGGGGCGTGGTGCTTCTGGGATTCGAGCTCGACGGAGAAGCTCTCGATTTGATATACTCCCTATAATACGGATTTTCCTCCTCACATCACATAGCCAAAGAAAAGAATAAGAGTGAGGATGGGGAGTGGGAGGGCGAAAATGTCTCGCGTCTTATCGATCCCCCATCTGACCGACAAAAAATATCGATTACTGATGCCTGATATTTCTTGTAACGTGCAACAAAAAAATACGTTAATAAGAAATCTTTCCTTCATATTTATTTTGGTTTTACATAACCGATCGTTAATAAGAATCGCTATATTAATAATACTAGAGATTACGTTATAAACAAATCAATTAGAATTTTTCACAAATTATTGGGTTAAGTACTTTCACAAGAACGACTGCGCGAAAGCTACCGCATAACGTGATAAAGCACCTTTAAATATAGTGATGGCATAGTATTGGGGCAATTGTTTTAAAATATATCGAAGATGGCGATTATAAATTTTAAAATTATTTACGTAATGTTTTCTATGGCAAAATCCCAAATTGACAACATCGCTTCAATATTTCTACATCAGTCGTAACATTCTAATTGTAGTGTATTATTATTGTCCATGATTGTAATAAATTCAATACGAACACTAAAGTTCGACGGTAGCAACATTTCTATACGTACATAAATCATCTATAATGAATGGACCAGGGGAATAGATTATAAAGGGAGAGACCATTGCTTCCGTAATAACTTTAAGTAGACGAGTAAAGTCGATGATTATATCACGTCTCAAACGGCGGGGAAGTTGTTAAAAAATATTTCTTTGAGTTCTAATAAGAAGACGAAAAATTTACTTTTTCCTGCAAATTTCGCCACTTCTAGCTGCCTCTCCCTTTTAATATATTCTCCTTGATTTAAAGAAGGACGAAAATCATAAATCTCTTAATTAAACTTCGTTATAACGAGGTGTGACCTTTACGTATATTTGAGCTTAGTTGAGTGATGGGTCAACCTAGACGTTTGATAACGACTTGGCTAAAAGGTTCGTTTCTTGAAACCGAGTATACAACAACTCGACAACTTCGAAGTTATGTTCGTACTAATCAAGAGTTTAGAACAGTTTTCGAAACAACATACGAATTTGTTTGATCTTTTCTACGTATCAGATATTTTCCCCTTTTAAGCTATATTCATAAATCTTTCGTGAAATTATGGTTGGTTCTTAACTAAGCTAAAGATTCCCTGAAATTTTGGTCTAACGATTGCCACTTTCATAAAGATTCCCGAAACAACGGTTAATTTTTCGACTACAGATTCTCTGGAATATTATTAGCCTACTTTTAAATTCCCTAACGATTCCCTAGAAACTTGGCATACTTTCTTTCCCTGGATATTTGGCCAACTTTCTCTGGAAGATGGGAATACTTTCCCTGAAAATATTCTCCACTTGAATTTCCAAACGATTCTATGAAACTATGACCTACTTTTAACTTAACTAACGATTCCCTTTAAACTTACTCTAATTTAAATTTCTCTAATGATTTAGGATATATTTGCCAACCTCGTATATCATTTGAGTGTTGACTTAAATAAATACAAAGGAAAATGCAATGAAAACTCGAAAATTATCATGACTAGTGCTGGAGTATCCTTTCTAAACGACTTTAAAGTTGTCTTATAGTGTAAACTAGACCTAAATTTTCTAGTTGAGGCATTGTCGAGGCGCGACGCGTTCTAGCGACCAGTTAATCTATCAACATATATTTATACAAAGCGCGACGATGTTTGTCACGCGCCTGTTTATGTACAGCGGAGAATTATAATCAGCGTGGACACTATAGCTGTACGCATTAACCTCTGTAAAGTGATAATGACGTAGAGTATTAATTTTTTTAATTATACACGCGTTTATTTTAATATTTAAATATGTATAAGTGATAAAACATTAAAACCTTTTAGACTTTGGCTATATTTTCTTTTAGGTTGCATTCTTAGAGCGCGTGTCAAAGATCTTTAAAATTTCGGGACAGACTTGTTCGGAGAAACGCGCGTGTCAATTAACCCGCTATGGGTACCAGCAGAAGCCGATGAAACCCTCCTTTGAAGTCTACTACTCCAATGTTCCATATAGCGTTCCTCTCTGTATGGGTAAAATTCCCAATTTTACGAGTTAGAAGGGGTCCTACTTAATCCCCCCTGTCTACGGAAAATTGGAAATTCTCTCTCTCCACAAACGACGACGTTTTTTGGACGAACTCCAAGGCTGCTAGAGATATTCGCTCGACGAGCTCCCGCTCCGAAAACATCTACCGTTAGGAGGCGTACGGATCGCGCCTTTTGAGAATAACCCATACAGAGAGGGGTAGACAAGACCCGGGAGTAATAGACTTCAAAGGAGGGTTTCATCGGCTTCTGGTACCAGTTTATTCACTTTACGAGATATCATACTCTTCAGGGATTCAGGTTTAAACGAATTTCTAGCCAAATAATTGTTTTAAATTTAACCGAAAATCATGAACTATTCAATTTGCATTATCCCTTTAAGAATTTCATGGCAATTTAACATATATCTATAGGATTTTATCGATACCCGCTTCTCAGCATATGAAGCTGGATTTAATTGAGGATGTTTTAGGACCGAATTATCCCATCCTCCCCTGAACATTTACTGATGAGACACGCACGCGTGCTATAATCTGTTTTACAAGGCCTCAACTCGCGATGTTTAAAGATAAGCTCCCAATAAACAAATCATAAGAGAAGTTAATTAACTTTGTGTTTAAAATCAAACAGAATATGGTTCCCAATAAAACAATAATTTATATATTTGGTCTAATGTAAAGGATAATGAAGACGAGTAATATGTTGTTTTAAAATCATGCAAACCAATTAAGTCTATGAATAGACAAGTTCCTAAGAATATCAATATGTAATGCTAGGCGAGTGGGGCTGGGTGGTAGAAATATTTGCTGGGTGTGTAATAAAGATCTTCATAACGAGTAAAGAATTACGTCATTATTTAAAATGGTGGAATGTTGAGTTTCAAAATTTAAAACGAATAGTGTCTAATACCTATCCGGAAATGAGATTACAGGTTTAAAATAATGAAAATTATATCAGTATTTTAAAATATACTAAAAATATGTTCCCTTGAGGTTCTTAATATCAAATTTTCGAGTTAAAATTTAAAATTAAAATGCACAATATAAATATTTACTAGTAGATCAATTCTAATTAGATTGAATTGAAAAGTCATTTCTTCGGAGATTATTTTAGATAAGCAACATCTCAAAGAGAAAATGAATATTACAACGCTAGGAGTTTTATATCAAAGGCTAATCTAGCAAAGCTCTTAAACAAGTGATTACTCTTGGTTTTGGATTCCCCCGAGAATGAGGTTTAGTGTCTTCCGGCTCGGGCGGTCAGTGCATTCCCAGTTTAAAGCTCTCTGTAAGCCCGGTGGCACCCGGAAATAAATTTTGCTTTATATGAAAGGCGGCACTCCTTAATTCTATCTCACACTCTCTTCGTCCCAGTTTTGGCGCCCTATTGTCTGGGCTCTTTTCTATAAAGATTAAACTCTAACGTCATTAGATGGAGCAAAGATTCCGAAGCCCGTCTTACAGACCGTAAAATATACTATTTTCAGACCATCTATGAATAGCTGAGCATTTATTTTGATTCGGATTTTAAAGCCAAGTAGAATGGATGCTTTTTGAACAAAATGGTGGTTTCTAGCGCATGGTTTAAATATTTAATTACTATCTTAAGATGAGGGAAGTTCTAGGAATGTGGGTCATCTAAATTCAACGGCCATTTTATGGGTACCAGCAAATTATGCGTGCGGTACTGATAATATGCTTTAAATCTTAAGTTGAATAAATATTAGAAAGATTAATTTAGTAGGAAAATATTTTCAAGGTGGAATATATACACATAGCTTAAAATATTTGGCGGGAAATATAGTGCTTGTTGGTTATTTTTGGCGGGAAATTTATTTAGTGTGAAATACCTTTTTCGCCAAAGATATCTGGTTTTATAATGTAATCAGCTACGTTGGTTATTTTTGGCGGGAAATAATCTCGGGATGGGACTAAATAATAATCATATTTTTGCCATTTTAATTTTAGTTAATTTTAGTTCGCTTCGAAGACAGATATATATGTCGAAGTAACTCCATTTTGGAAATTAAATAAGGTCTCAACATTATATTTACTCAGACTTAACTTTAGGGGCTAAATTTTTTATTTTTTTAAACATATTGGAGATGAAATAACGATATAATTCATGGCGATAACCCTAAAACCCAAAATTCTCGGAAAACCATGGTCATAACAGAATACAAATGAAACTTTTAAGAGTCGTAAAGATCCTGCTAACATCTCAATTCGCGAGTGGACCTTTTTTTTTTTTTTTTTTTTTTTGTGTGTAGAATAAAGTTTAATATAACTGAAAATAAATTCAGTGAGTGGCGGGCCTTACAAGGGAGTTTAAAATAAATGTCACAATGATATAATATATCGGAAAGAATGTGTTTCTTAAATTCCCTGTCTCGCTTCAAAGCTTCGAACTTTTTAAAAACTCCTTAAATTTGTCTCGTTTTTGTCTCCAACACCGTGAAAACTATTTCAATTCCCCACTCGAATACCGTAGCATAGCGTTTGAGGTTCCCAGTACGTTCGCGTAATAATGTAAGTCAGTAGCGTAACTCGAAAGCGGGGTTAATAATATTTTAAACAAGGTTTAAAACCAAGATCTCCCGGCTATCCTAATACTATATTTTAAAGTTGAAAAAAACCTATATCTTTGCCGACTCTGACGGATGGTTGTTTTGACACGGCAAGAGGCCCCCCTTAAGGAGAAAATTCTTAACCCTAACTTAAAATGAAAGCGTTAGGCTTGGCGTTTAGGAAGGATTTACGGTTTTCTAGTCTTAAATATGAGGTTAAAACCAGTTTATAAATTCATTACGTATGAAACTATTTGCTTACTTTAAACTCAATAGGTATAGTTTACTTTTCTACTGAAATTTCAAACAGTCTCGGACTATATTCGTTTCATGTGGAATATTCTACAAATACACGCATCCATTCATATTGTATACTGATATTCGTGTATTGTGTTTAGAATCTGAGTTGTAAAACCCACCACCACGTAAAAGAACGTCAAACCTAGGACATAAGCGTCCTCTAGCAGCAAACAGTGGTAAAAGTAGTAGCTAACATAACCACGTGAGCGTAACTATTCCTTATAGTAGCCAGAGACGATGTTTTATTACAACTTTTGCAACTGTTTTACGTTAGAAGACGATTATGAATAACAAATTTTGTTATTCTAATAGTTGTCCAATTTTAATAGTCCTATATAGGCCAAAGATTCTGCAAAATGTAGCGCTTAAAGATACTTCTTTCTCAGTAGTGGACCACAATCCCATTCTACAAAATATTTTTTAATATCATGATGTACGAGGAAACCATTCATTAAAATAATTAGACTGCTAAGTCTTAATGATTGCGAAAAACGGTTAATTGTTTCTGGAGAGCTAGATATAGAATGGGAATATACGTCAATATGCTTTATAAACACGATACGTTATTTACAAAAGCCGCGTTTACAGTAGAGACTTTCAAACCCTGTTTAACCGTTTTGGAAAAGGTCAAATTATAAAGTTTTTAGGGTCAACTGTGGAGATTCTTTGTGCAAAAACGTTAACTATAGGTCGAAAAGATGATTTGAACATTCAAAATGGCTTGAAAACGGTTTAAAAGTCTCTAGTGCATGCAAGAAACAAATCCCTATAACCAGAAGCCGATGAAACCCTCTATTCTCTCGTCTATTACTCTCGGGTCTTGTCTACCCCTCTCTGTATGGGTTAGTTTCAAAAAGCGCGATTCGTACGCCTCCTAACGGTAGCGAATATCTCTAGCAGCCTTGGAGTTCGTCAAAAAAACGTCGTCGTTTGTGGAGAGAGAGAACTTCCAATTTTCCGTAGACAGGGGGTATGAAGTAGGACCCCTCCGATCTCGTAAAATTGTGAATTTTACCCATACAGAGAGGAGCGCTATATGGAACATTAGAGTAGTAGACTTCAAAAGAGGTTTTCATCTACTTCTGCTATAACCCAAGAATTAACGTTTTTAATCTAAACGTTCAATTAGAATTTTATATCAAAATAAAATTTCGGCAGCGAAAAAAAGCTAGAAGGTTTTGATATACAAGGTTGAACGTAAACCTCTCTATCCCTTATGAAGGGTGGTAGGGTTTTACGACGCTTGGGTAGAATTCTAAGCCTGACACGAGACTATAACCACCTTAAACTGTCGTAAATAACTCGGGGAATTTTTTTTTTTTCAAGACATTTTTTCCGTTACGGTACTTTTGAATGAAGAGGGGTATATTACGATATAAAAAAAATAGCTCTGTTAGGGTTATACACCCTTTTATAAATATATAGATTTTTGGGACGCTACGGTGCCCCTTAGAATGTAAACTGAGGCCCCTAGCTAGAACGTTGTCATCGTAAGTTTACTGTCTACGTGAAAGGGGTTACTACCGTATTTTCAGGTTACCGTTTTGGTATATCTTAACTTGGTGGGTATTAAATGAAAAATTTCAAGGTTTGTTTAACGCTTTTGTATAAAAATATAAAAACCAGGAGGTCTCTCCTGTAGCTATATGAAAAATTATATAGTTCAATTGAAACACTAAACAAACTTTCCTATCATATTTTAAAATATTAAAAAAAATTATATTTTGTAAAGGTATAATAAAATGTATAATTATAAAGTTAAAGGTTGGTTATGGATACGAAAATCAAAGAATTACGTTAAACTCGATGCCATTGAGCCAGTAGCCAGATTGAGGGGGCATAAGCTTTCTGTAAGGGGGCAAACTGGGCCCATTATGGGACAAAACAATATTTTATTTGAGGGGGCATTAGCTTTTAGGAGAGGAGGCAAATTCGGGAATTTAGGGCCCAAACAATATTTTATTGGGGCCCAGTACTTATTTTTGAAGGGGCATAGCTTACTGTAACAGGGCAAACTGGGGCATATCTTACTGTAAGCGGGCAAGCTGGGCCACTTAGGGGCAAAAACAAACTTTATTTAAGGGGGCAGGACTGATTTTTGAGCAGCCTTTATAACTTTATAAAAATAAATAAAGAAATAAAAAAATTCAACCATGATTTCAAGTCCCCTTCTGCTATATTTGCTAAAGTACTCGAGTACCCATTAAGTGTTTCTCGAACTGACAGTTAATTTTTCAACAATCCCAGCTGACGTCCTATCGCTATATAGTAGTAAAGAGGCGCCCCCTCTCTCATAAACTTAAAAAATTTAAAACACCTAAAAAAAGTTCGAAACTTTTATCCATTGAAGCGAGTGCAAACGATTCTCCCCATGTCTATCAATTCTAAATCAAGCAAAAAGGGCCCCGTACAAGTCGTAGTTAATTTTCAACATAACTTCAACCCTAATACACGCTAAACTTGACGAGAAATATATTAATAGTACTTAGTTTATCTAAGTAAGAAACGATTGTAGAATATTGTGCCTTTAAGTTCGTTTCGCAGTGAATTTACAAGCATGTACTAAGTTAGGATCCATTTTAAAGGACAGGTCTAATTTAAATTTACGTCATGGATTAAGAAGGAGATAATAGGTTCAAATGCTTGCCACCCTCTTGTTGATCTCTTTGAATTTTGGTTCGCTCAAAATTAAGTGGTTAAGATTCAGTAACGAAAGATTTGTAGGTTACATTCCCTTTAAAATATGAATTTTAGATTTTAAGACATATTTTAACAGTAAAGTTGATTAAAAATAACTTCTTTTTAGGGTATTAGTAATCCTTTATGACGCGATGTTTCATTTTCAAGCTCTCATTGGAGTTATACTAAAATATCTTGTCAAACAAGAACGTAATTTTAAATTGAGACCTGACCTTTAAGTTTGAATATAAACTAATCATAGAGATAGGTTTATACGTACTACCAAATTCAGTTGAAATATACCACTCTTGTGGTTTGAATGTAACTACTTTAACTACGCGAATGTTCATTGTGTATTAATCCGCCATATATTTGTCTATATTGCAAACTGCGTTTGATATTAAAACCTTCGTAAGTAGGTTGAAGAAGTGTTAGAAAGCCAAGTTTAGATCTCCCGGGGTTGATTTGGAGTATCTCATTTTGAGTTCACTGTTAACTGAGCCTATCCTAACGTTATTTAAATGAGTTAAAAGGGAATTAAGGTTAGAGTTTTGGTCCTCCCATGCAGGCTGCGCTTTAGTGCCTAGAGTAAATTTGGATGGGATTATTGTATAGCGAGCGAGCGTTTTTCAAGAGGGGATTTTCTGTTCTGAGTTTTGAATGATGCGCCACAGCTGAAATGGTGACTAAGTCACGACATACTAAGATTTTTTTGTTTTGATATTTTTTACCGTTGTTTTATGGCTCTAGGACATGGTTTGTTTGAATGAAAAAAAAAAAAAGGTGCTGCGTATACACGTTTTTAAATATTTCCTATTACTAAGGGGTTGTATGGTTGGAAGATGAAACTTCCGTTTTGAAGTTAGCTACTCTACGTGGGGTGGAAGTGTCAATGATCTAAAGATAATTTTTTAGATTTTAAATAGTTTTTGAGAGATTTTAATCTCTAAAACGTGTTTATATGTTAACACTTGATTTTGATTTATTTACACCGCGCTTATTGGTCAATTTAACTAAGCCTTCTTAGAAGGAGGAGCGAACTGACGACGGAAGTGGAGCAATAACTACCGGAAAGATTCTATAACAAAGATAGATAGTCATTCCTCCACGCTCACTCGTCAGTTGGCCACGTCCTAAGAAGAACACAAAATAGTCCCATATCTAAAATTTACAGATTTGTTAAGGTTTCTTTCTGACTATGACTGGTAATCATTTTCCTTTTCTTAATTTCATTAAGCAAAAGTTATTTTAACAGGTAAACTTACTCCATGTGATCCCCTTATTTTTATTTTCAAATTCCCCGCGTTTCGCTTGATATTTCGTTCCAGTTTTCAAGTTACGTGACTTTTCTTGACATTTTATCCCAATTTTAAAATTACCTGACTTTCCCCTAACCTTATATTTCCTTACTTTTCCCTTGACCTTTAGCCCCAATTATAAATCCAATATTTTTCTCCTGATCTTTTTGCCGATTTTTCAAATTTACAAACTATTCCCCGAGTTTTTGGCCCAATTTTCCAACCAACTGACTTTTTTCCTGGTTATCAAAATCCTGACTTCAAGATAACCCATCAGCATCAGTTATACACATTTTTGTAATAAAAATTGATTCCAATAACAAAATAGACCAAACGAACACGTGCGATGTCGTACAAATAGTCTGTTTCTAGCTCAAGGTCTATTACCAATGGCTCTTTTTCCGTCGACTAGGGATAAAAAAGCTAAGAGTTGAAACCTAAATGTAGGGTTGACTGCAGTCCTATTTGCAGGATAGGAAACAAAGCGAAGAGCATGCCGGGAGATACAGAAAGGGTAAAAAGAGTATATCTCGCTCCGTGCCTTTTACTTTATTACTTCTAAGACAATGGACGGTTTTCTTGGGTGACTTTTGTCGCGTGTCCCTTCAGAAAGCGGGTGATCTAAGAGGAAATGACGTACGCTTCACTTCCGTTCGTAGAAGTACTGAAAACGCGAGCGGGACGACGCGAAAGACCAAAGGGGAAAAAAAAAAAAAAAAAACTCTAAAAGCGGGAATAGGAATTTAGTCGGTCATGCCCCGTTAAGCCTTTGTGGATTTTTCTCGTAAAAAGACAGTTGACTGGTAACTTGGGCGACTTGGGCCCCTGACTTACTGTCTTTTTCACCCACCCATAGCGTTGGATTAGTAGAGGGGATGTTTCATTATATTGTAAATCAAGACAGAATTTTTCTGTGGGATTTTTTTTCTAATATACGTATATAGAGAACATTGGTTAAAGTTTTCCTTAGGCCTACTAAATCAAAGAGAGGGCCGCGACCCGGATATTGCTTAATTTTTGGCGTTGACTTGAGCGAAGTGGTATGATAAAAAGGTTACGAGGTTCTTCTTAGAATTGATTAAGGACATATATGTTACGAACATTTCACTTCTTTGCAAAGCATGATTGGATAATGTTGGAGAGTGATTATTAATGGGTTATTAATATTTGTAGTATTTATTGATTAGTAGAAATTAGAAATTTGATTGGTACTGGCTTTAAATTAAGTTGATTGCGATTAAAACTGTATTGATTGCCTTTTATTAAAATTGGGTATATTAAAGATTAGTTGATTTTAATTTTAAAATAAGTTTATTGCAATTAACGAAATTAAAATTATTTTAAAGTTCGTTAAAAGTACCAAGTACTCTAAAGAAAGTTCGTTTAAAAAGGCACCGATATTTTATTTATATTATATTAATTGTATTAAAGTTAATTTAAAATTATACATATGCTCATTTATAATTATAATTATAGTTTCAAACTATTTAAAGGAATTAACTTAATTTGCATAGATATAAAAACCACAAACATCTAATAGTATGTCATTTCAAAAGCGCGTTGCGGTTAAAACGAGCCTTCACACAAAAGGTGATGAAAATAGGCCTTTGATGAGTCCCGCTATGACAGTTTTACAGCTACCCTAATAATAGCGCTGGCTTCGTCCCATGCCTTACCGCACACCCCCCTAGCCCGAAATGAAAGGTAAAAACGTTTTCATAGACTCACCGAAAAAAGCCTTCACCTTGAATTAAATTGTTCCTATAGTCCATCGCAAATACTTCAGAGAACATCACAAGATTCTATAATATTGAAAATACCAAACATTAGGCCTAATACTACCATAATTAACTTTGTTCAAGTTAAAACAAATGAAGATTTTGCAAAGTAAAGCGGCGGCCGGTAGACACATAAAACTACAAATGCCGCGCTTGTTGCCACGGCCCAAGGTTCGTAAAAAAGCGCTATAACGGTAACGGCCGGCGTCCATGAAATTAGGCTTAGCGCCGGCAATTTAGGCTTAACGCCGCCAACTTAAAAACCAATTATTTTTCATATTTTCGACAACTTACCCTTAATTATTAATCTCAAAAAGTTCGGAACACTTTTCAGACAGTTATACACAACCTTTGTAACTAATTATCAATAATGAGCGATAGTTTATAAGTCGAAAATAAAGAGTTATTGAAGTTCAGTCAACACAATAAACACTTCGACTGGCCGAGTGCCGACTCGTACTACACAATATAGGGAAGAAAGTTGAGGGGCGGGGGAGAATCTTCGAGATGCTACAGGTACTCTAACGTAGCTGGCGACTTCTAGCGGCATTTAATCAAACTAAAATAGTCCTAAACAATATGATTTTAGTTTGACACTTGAATTTAATTTTATTACAACGATTTTTTTTTGGTTTATTAATACTTGTGTATTATTTAACCAAAATTCGATAAAAATAATTTTTTAAATCTTCGCGTTTATTGAAAAAGTAAGAAAACGTGGCTACGTCATTAAATATAATTAAAATAAATGTTATATGATGGTGATATTTGTACAAAATTGAAGCAGCACGGGTGCAATCATATTTTAAGTAACTGAAGTTAATTTTAAAATTAATTATACAAGGTAGATTTAAATATTAGAGATGTAAGAAAATGACCACAAGCTTTTTTCACAAACTTTTGATAAAATCAAACTAAGATATATATCAAATTATTATTATCTTCCGACGTCTAAAATAATAAATTTGCTTCAAAATAATTTAATAATAGGTGATGACATCATAAAGTAGGCGCGGAATTCAATAATTTCAGCCTGAGGTCCATAAATATACCAAATCTCGAACGTTTACCCATCCAACTCGATTCTAGTGAACTTAACCAATACACCAAATTATTGATACCAAGCATTTCATACAATGATACCCTTAATATCATTTAACCCCCGCCTCTCTGCTCATTACTTTATCAAACCTGAACGATTTAATCCCCCAATTCAACTGCAATCAGTCCCAAAAAGGATAAATGGGTGGAGTCTTACAACAGCTCGTTTTAAATGTTAAAATCCCCATAGAATTTAGATAGGAAGAACACTTACAGTTCACGACCAGTTAACAAAACTATTTTATACTCTACAAGGTATAACATTATGTATTAATCCGCCTCAGATTTAACTACATTGTAACACTTTACCGGAAAATGAGTATTGCGCGAATCAATCGGACTTTACATTGGTAATTAATCTACACGTTATCTCTTTCAGATCTTAGTTTGTTACTTGGTAAAGGTATAGCCAAACATTGAATGTGCTGTTAACATAAATTGAAATTTTCATAAGCATGGGCGCATTGCGCTTTATAATAATACGTATAATAAGAACTAAACCGTGCAGTCTTTCCAAAGGGGAATACGAAAAAAATAATTTGAAAGAGGGCCCCTTTAGCTGGTAGGGGACCGAAAAGTTATTTTTTTAAATTTTAATTCCCTACGGAACTTAATTTGAGATTATATTATGAACGGCCCGATGGTCCCTTCAGCGCTAAAGTGTACCCTAAGTGCGTGTAGAGTACGAATATAAGTATGATATGCTAACTAAGCAGTGTTTTAGGTTCTTTCGGCACTAAAATTATTTAATTTATCTCCCTTGTTTCCTTGCTGAGCAATTTTCTGACCTTTGAATCAAACTACTTCACTAATTCTTCCGTGATCTTTGTGTTAATCTAATTGCCTATATTTCTGACCTTTATGAGAACTGCGCTGTCTTATCGCTCAAGTTTTGTCTGACTTATTTAATCACTAATAACTCGTATGAAGATCTGGGACAAACTATCATTCTGTTGACCTTTTGTACAAAATATCATATACCTTTGACCTTTGAGAAAAACGAATGAATACCGTTGTGGTCAAGATAACCTCGCTATTCTCATACTTAAGGTTTTAGGATACTTTTGATCATATTCAGTGTTAAAAGGGGGCCCAGTTCAGATAGCGGAACAAATTCAAAATGACGCAACATTTTCGGAGCAGATAATGGAGCTTTTCACTTCCTAATCCTTTCGTTTCCTCTGTCTTGTATAACTGTATACGCTAGTCAAGTTTGACCCGAATTTCACGAGGGATCTTGTTGGTTCTTATCGCTGTGGGAATATATCGACAATCCGATGGGATCATCGGATACCATTTGATACCGATTCTATAGATATAACATCGTCTTTATTATAGCGCATAGTGTAATCTTAAATACTTTGATATATTGTATTGGATGGTTAAATTTCGGAGTAGTTCCATCGCGATGGACGGATCAACGAGGGTAATACGAACCTGGTTATAGATTAGTTAATTCATGATCACTTTGGTGGGTGTTTTCGAAATAGGCGCGTAATGAAGGTTTCAACAAGAACGCGTTTATGAATCGCGAGAAAGTTGAGACATTGACCTGAATACCGAACAGGGACTCGGGTTTTGACAGGAGGGGCTCTTTAAAATAATTGGGATAACAAAAAGTAAGACGTCACAGGATTCTCTATACGTTCTTGGATTTTTAAAATTAGTTCTTAATTTCATCGGGAAGTTTACGAGGAAATATATCTAGAGTTTTCTAGCAATTTTGGTATGAATCCGAACATTCCAAAAAAGGTTCGGAATTTGGGTAAGATAATGTTGGATCAAAAGGATATAATTTCATTTGTAAATTTGGATATTAAAAAACTTATTTTCATAGAAATTGGCCTTAAAACTATATCGCTCTGGTGAGAACTTGTGATATAATGTTACTTTCATAATGTTAAAGATAGAAAGAATGGACTTTTTTTTAAATCAGTCTGCAGTCTTACCAAATCTAAAACACTAGCTTTTCGTTTAAAATTACAATAAAGTTTGGTGTTAGTTTACAGCCGAGTAAAGATTCTTGGTTGCTGGGATAAAAACACCCTGTAAAAGTGATCCAGCCATCTAAGGAATTGCACACTTAGACTGTCCATTAGGCAGGCTTTACTACAGTACATATTATACCAGAAGCCGATGAAACCCTCCTTTGAAGTCTATTACTCCCGGGTCTTGTCTACCCCTCTCTGTATGGGTTATTCTCAAAAGGCGCGATCCGTACGCCTCCTAACGGTAGATGTTTTCGGAGCGGGAGCTCGTCGAGCGAATATCTCTAGCAGCCTTGGAGTTCGTCCAAAAAATGTCGTCGTTTGTGGAGAGAGAGAATTTCCAATTTTCCGTAGACAGGGGGGATGAAGTAGGACCCCTTCTAACTCGTAAAATTGGGAATTTTACCCATACAGAGAGGAGCGCTATATGGAACATTGGAGTAGTAGACTTCAAAGGAGGGTTTCATCGGCTTCTGATTATACGCACAAGGTTAAACATTTTCACGAAAGAAGGCTGAAAATGATATGTAGAATACTGGATACTGATAAGCAATAAATGTACACTATTAAACCCTTACAAAAAAAATACACCCCGAGAGACAAATTTATAAATCAACGCAACAATTCTGACAAATTCAAAAAGAACAAACCAAATCTCTTGGAAGTATAAAAAAAAAAATGAGACCCGCTATGCCTACACTACTGACTCATACCACGTAACCCTGCAAATGCAATACACCCCTAAAGCGATCGGTCATAATTGAGCGAACACCACGAAAGGGACCCAAAAAAAAATATATCGCCCATAAAATAAATTTCCCATAAATTTTATTTAAATAAAAGACCTACAAAATAACTCCATGCTACTGGGATCATTGAATGAAATCGAGCCATTTTCAAATATTGACTCGACGTATGAATAAAACTTTTAAAAGCTGGTATATCTCGGTTTAAAGGGAGAATGAATGAGGAAAAATAAAAGTTAGGTCCCAATAACCAATTAATTTAACAAATTTTGGATTAATTAGAGAAAAAAATTCAACATTTTACTAGTTTTATTATATGCCTATTACCCTTGAAAATGATGGGCTTTAAATAATTATAACCAATGATTGACGTTTTTATGGCATAATCATAAACGTAATATTTAAAATTACTGAAAATTCTCTTCATAATATTATTAATTAATAATAATAATATAATTAACTTAAACACGAGTTTCATTACTAGCGGTAATTATCAGATGCTTTTTCATACTCCCTTAAGTAAGGGATAGACAAATTAAACCCTAGGTTTCGCCTAGTTTAGTATATATAAGCGCAAAACCCCTTCCAGCGTATTTAAAACCCTTGGGAGAGTAGGGGCGTAGTGGCCTCCAATTGCACCCCAGTCTGTTTAAGAGAGGGTCCCATGTGGGGTGCATCTGTTGCTTCAATGATTACCTAAAAACAGCGCCCCTGGCGCAGTGGCGGCTTGACGTTTTTCAAAGAAGGACCGAAAAACCTTTTCCCACAAGGGCCACAACGCGCCATGTCATATAGTCACCTTTATTTCTAAAATGTACCGAAATAACCGTTAAAATTAAATTTAAACTCATTCGCTTGATAAAATTATAAAAAATCATTTATATGATTTTAAATTTAAAAAAGTTAACCAAAATTTTAATTTGTTTCCATTTTGAAACCTCGTTAAACACAATATTAATTAAATTAAATAAGATAAATTATTACGGTTATTTTGGTCCAAACAAAAATGGGAAAATAATATACACTAGCTAGAGTAAATTTGTTAATTTTTCCTCCGGAATTGGGGAGTTACTTTTTACCTAAAACGGAATGAATTGAAGTTACGCCATTTCTAGCTAATCTTATTTTAAACTCTATGAGAATTAATATTTTGTATTAGTCCACGTCAGTTTCAGACGCAATACAACACTAATCGTGAACGAAGTATGTGTTGGGTGCCTTCAAAAATCTCAAAAGAGTGCGATTGGGTTGCCAACATATTTTTTGTATTAAAATAATGAAAATTTACTAATAATATTTTTATTATTAAAAATACTAATTCAATATTTTAACCAGGTTTAAAATTAAAACCACTAATTATAATTCTAACTATATATATGTTGTGCAGGTAAATATGGCAATGAAAAATGAACACAGTTGAAAAATTATATGAGGGGTGGTAAAATTTTAAATTGATTTTTAAGTAGAATTTTGTTTGCGCCTGTAAAAGGGTTTTATCGGTCGTACTTTGGTGCTGCAATTGAAACTAACCATCAGGGGTCATATATTTCGAAAGGGGTATTACCCCAAACATTTTTTTACAATTATTTCATAATTCTGGCTCCCTTGTAAAGGCACCGCATTATAATCCAACCCCTCTTTACCAACCCTATTCGCTCTTATTCGGTGGATTTGTTTAAGCAAAACTGACGGGGTTAGGGTAGAAAAACGCGGGAAGATCTTTAATTCGCGTATAATAAAGTTGAGGGGAAACGGTTTTATTTTACACCGTGAACTAAATACTAAGATTATTTCAACCTGATATTACAGTGTAGTGAAAGGTATAGTTCTTTTATTCGAAACAGCGACTGTATGATGTTTTTGGGCCTAATATAACTTCACATCCGTTGTAAGCTCCAAGTGGGAAAGAATGGAGGTTTTTTGGGTATAAATAATCTAGCTTTAGCTAACGGAAAATTAAAATAGAGTTCGAGGGGTTAATTTACTTCGCTCATTTCCAAAATTGGCAGTGACTACTTTCTTCATTATAAGCTTTAACATTAGGAATTAATCCGCCCTATGCTTTTTCATTTCGATAACTTTTATTGAAAACTAATACCTACAGTTAGCTAAATTAATCTGTAAGAATTACCTGAAAATAGACTTATCTGAATGTGTTTAAAATCAAATAAAGGGATAGTGAAGTGCTACAACAAATGATTATAACGACTCCCTTTCGTTTAAATATCATGCATTCACTATTTAAATAAATTAAGAACCAACACTAAACTAAAAATCAAATACAATTATGAAAAATAAGTATCCCATAATGTTAATTCCCTGTGCCACGGATACTTCTCCATAGGGATGGTGATATTCAGAGTTAATACAACATTTGTGAAACCAATTTTCCTGATTTATCTAGGTTAATTCCCTGATTTTTTTGTCAACATCCTATTTCCAGGTTTTCCAAGTTTGTATGAACCCCGTTGATGGCTGTAATCCCTTCGTTTGAAGACAATAGATAATGAAACATAGTGTCACTTGTGTTTAGTTATCGAAGTTAATATAAAATCCAGTTTAAGAGAAACTCTCGACCAAAACTCTTCTTGAAAATCATAAAATTTAAACCCTACAATTTTTTTTTTTTTTTAATTTTAATTTTGTTAATACCGCGTGACTTCTCCTAATAAATAAGTACCTTGTGAAGGAGACTCTCGGGCGACTCCAAGCTCAAATTAAGAAGCTATTGGAGTGGGAGGAAATTCCTGGTAATAAGAAGTCACTTGTAGTGCATGGTGAAAGAGGTTTTTCTATAATAGGATTAAATAACCCCGATGCAGGGGCTATATATACCCCCTTAATGAGCCACTAATTAGAAACCCAATCAAGAAGATGCTTAAAACATCGTGCCCCCGTCGCGAGCCTCTATACCGGTTAGGATTAGCCACTTTGTAATACGTATACGTTGGCTATGCGCTAATTTTTTATATAAACTCAATCATTAGCGAAAAAAAAAAAAAACCTACCTTAGGGTAAGTGAGTTCCAAAAGAGTTTTAAGTATGCTTATATTTAGTACCTTGAACCAGGACAATATAACTATAATCAGAAACGTATGAAATTAATATTTGATGACCTCATTCCAGTGTTTTTCGTTATGCAGCTCGACAGCAAGAGTGTTTTTCTATCGAATCAGTATGTAACTTGTAAAAATTATTAAGGATGAGGTAAATTTTTAATTTATTCGGAAAATAGGCTTAACAGGGATTCACGGAGAGTTTATCTCCCCTTAACGAATGACGAGCCTCAGGCCAACGAGAGAAAGCTCGTACTTCTTAAGCCTAGTTTGAATTATTTTATAGTCTAGGAATAAAGCGGTCTGATTCGCAGGAGACTCGTAAAAGGCTAAAACGAATCAAAATCAATGACTTTCGATTTGTGATATTTTTGTTTTGTGATTTTAAAGGTAGAAAACGGATTTTAATTGTAATGCATTTCTTTATAGTTTTTTCTGATCTGTCTTTTGAGTAAGTAAAATATTTCTAGCTAAATATTGGTTAACAGTAGATTAGGCCTATTTATCACTTGTTTTCAGAACGCATTCTCCCTTTAAAAATATAAAATAATATTTAAAACGCGTTAAAAAAATCATGTCATAAAGTTACATCAAGATTGGAACATTTATAATTTTTTTTTCCCAGATTAAGTACGTTGCGTTTCGCGGAGGCGTGAATGTAGAACACTGCATGGTGGCAAATATATAGCAAGTTCGTCAACTTAAATTAAAACTAACCATTCCTTGTACGCCTTTTGCAAACGAAGTTAAAATACACTCCGCCAAACACTTTAAAGTTAAACTGACTTTAATTTTTCATATATTTTCTTTTTTTCACCGTATTTTCGCTTAAAACCCAAAACCTTAATACTAAATCTCTGTCATAGGCCGATTTTTATAAGAGATGAAAGCGGCGTTTCCTCGGTGCAAGGATTACGATTGCTCAGTTTTTAAACGGGAAACTTGCTACTGGAATTAAGATGGGTGGTACAAAAGGAACACTTAAAGGAAATGGTTATCCGCACGGAGCCATCAACGTTTTCCGACGGAGAACGGAAGCTAGTAACGGGACTCTAGGAGGTTTTTTTAGCTTTCTTTTATTTCTTTTTTTTTCTTCTTTTTTTCGCTGTTTGGTATTGCCGGATATACTTAACGCTCTTATTTTTACGTTCATGGAAGAAATATTCTTAGCAGGGGATCTTAAAGATTTTACGCTCTGTCCGCCTCATTTCAAGCAACGAATACAAAGCTGTGTAGGTGGATTTTGTAAAGAAAAAGTCTTAAAGATTTTTAAGTTTCCGAGAATTGGGGAACCCCCATGTATCGCGACATTCTAGACAAATTCTAGAACAGGCAATGGCCCACCCAGCTCACTCGTGTTCACGTATATGAAATAGATTTAGATACATCTCAGTGATATCTTTTAAACCATCCAAATTACATCAAAATCGCCCCAAATTTTAAAAATTAATTGGGGTGGAGTCTAATCTTGTACCACTGCTTCCATAGTCGTACTTCCGTCCTATGCATATTTAAATTCAAACATAAATTAGTACAATTTTGACCTATAAACACATTGAAGAGGGGTTATGTTTAAAAATTTCTGAGGGACTGTTTATTTAGAGTTTTGAAACTTGAAAGATGCCATAAACATCCACTTTCGTCCAACGGAATTTAAATGTCTATCGAAAACCGTCCAAATTGAAGTAAAACTGCTCAACTGGCAACCCTGATTTTTTAAGATTCTGGGCCGATTCGGATAAAGATCCTTGGGCCCTTAAGGAAGTCTCATACATTGATATTTTATCGGGGCTTCCATCTGTCCCCAAAAACCAAGGGGTCCATATACAGCTACCTAATTATCCGTACATTCAAATTTCCATGGGAAATTAACATTTAAATCATATAATCTCTCTAAACAACGCGTTTGAATTCGTAAATCTTAAACTCCGGTACGAAACCACAAGTATTTGATCTCTCTCTCTCTGGGTTGAAATTCCTTAGTCTTAGAAGAAAGTCCTCTACATGAAAACTGTTCATCGGCGATATCCCTATGTATACCCTATTCCTCCAAGGTTGATATATAGATAGTGAGTTTTTCATGAGACTCTCTCTTTAATTTCAAAGTAGTAGGTTTTCTCTTTCCCTTTCATACGTTTCGTGGGTTGAAATAGACTCGAACGGAGCAGGAGATTCGGATATACGCGACATAAGCGAAATTTTCAAAATTGTTTCAGGAAACGGCTTGCCTTTTATTATTTCTTATTTATGGGAATTATGTCTGCGGTATTTCTGTATGTACATACTTATTTAATTTATAGGGTTAGAAGAGTTACGCTCTAATTGTATATCTATTTCTGAAGAATGTTTGTATCCTTTTGTGTTTAGCTTTTTAAAAGTTTTTTTCGAGATATACGATAAAATCTTGTAAATTAGGTACAATAATTAAGCGCGTATATTTCCTGTAATAATGGGTATCTATAACCTTTTTAACTAACAACCATAAAACGGACCAATAATCTGTAATTCGAATATTGAGCCAATAATCTATCTTCATTGCTAACTTTAATGACATTAGGAATGATACTGACCATCAATTTTAAATGGAACCAAATCGGACTTGATCTCTCGACTTCAAATGTTATCCACATGTTTCTTGGTCTCCCTGAATTTTAGCGATCGTAACCATTCGTTATGAGGGTCATCTGGGCAACATTTAGTTATTCTACCTTAAGGAAAGCTATAGAAAGCCATATAAATGCCATTCCCATTTAAAATGCCAATTTATATTGATTGTTTATAACGAAATCTCAGAAATATCTCGTTACAGCAACGTTTAGCGGTGTTTTATCAAGATCTAATGGCCCCATTTGGAAATAGTCGCCCAACAGAGCGTGGGCACCTTTTTTTCTTATCGTGGAAGAAATCGCTGACTACATTATTGAAAAACTTGAGATCATTCACTTATGGTTTTATTGATATTTTTCCCAACTGCGTGTTTCCCAAACACATATCTTAACGAAAAAAACAAAAACATATATGAGATCTCTTAAAGAAAGAAAAGGCGTTTTTTATGAGTCCAGTAGAAGAAGCTTTGACAGGTGGCCCAACCCGTATTGATTATAAACAAACATTACAAAATAATCTTCACCGGTAATTACACACTAGAATTCTCCTTTTCAATATTTACTAAAAATACGAAAACTCGAAAAGACGTTGCTTACGAAGAGGCCTGTCATAGTTTTCTTAAAGTGACGCTGTCACCATTGTTTCGAAGGCTTAAGTGTTTTATTTTTAAATAGTTTCATTCTATTAAAAAATTAAATTGAAAATTATACACCTCTGGGTTGACGCTATTTAAAAAAAAACTTAAATTAAAATAATTTTATTTAAAATGAGGTTGTCATTCTCACGCGGTCTTTTTCGCGAAAGTACTTATATCTTTAATTAAATTCCAGAATAATTCTGTCATATATATGACGTAAAATGGGTCACTGGAACGTGATTAACCAAAGGTTTTAAATAAGTAGTACTATCTGCACTAAATACTTTCACGAAGCAAACGTATCACGAGACCATTATTTTACTGCTGTCGTTAGTCTTCTATGGAATTTTTATATAAATTCTGAATCGTTTTTAAATGATTTTTCCGAAAATGCTATTCAAATTGCATTTCTATTGCGTAAGGAATCGGTGACAGCGTCACTTCAGTCCTATTTTTTTCTCTACTCTCGTAACTGTCCCACATATAGGGAAACTGTATAAAAAATAAAACTTTAACGTATACATGACGGGAGGGGCAGTTGACTTGGCAGGGGTTAATTATGTATCCCCTATATACAATCGCAACCATCCCACGTATCCTATAAAGGGACAGTGGAACGATGAGATTTATTTGAAATTGATTCAATTTTGGCGCGAACTTCCTACGTACAAAGGGGAATATTACTGTAGTATTGCCAACCACTTGCGCTGTAAAAAATCAAAGCTAAAATCAAAATAAATTAACTGACTGCGCGAGTATAACCAGAAAACTTTTTATAAAGTTAGGATTTAATTCAACTTTCAAATAAATTCGGCTTATTTTAAATTTGGTTTGGACGGAAACCTGTTTTAATTTACTCTTTCTATTGGTAAACTCAACAAGAAAAATATGTAGTATCAATTCAGTCATCTTATTATGACGGTGTGTTTAAAAAAATTTTTAAACTTTCATCTTCCCTTTATAAACGGCCCTACTCGTCTGGCTTGACAAGGCTTAGCCGTTCGATGTATATCGCGGGGTTAGTTGAAAAAAAAGTAAAAAAAAGCACGTGTCACGAGAGGAGAGGAAGACCGGGAAAAATCTCGCGCCAAAAAATTGCGCCTTTTTTACAGAACACGTGTTTCCTTCTAGAGGAGGGACATTTTCTGTACATTTACTAGTCTGGGTCTCTCCTAGTTTTTTTTTTTTTAAATCCCGGAGTTCTGGTGGGAGGTTACGCTGTCAAACTGTACCAGGATAACTTGGTTACTTTAACGTTAACTCGCGAAGGGTTGCAGGGTGGATAGCGTGAGACTGGTAGGTGGGAGGTTAACCGGGGATCAGAATGAAGTGATTTTAACGAAGATAGTCCCTTATTAGGAGGCTGCGATCTATCGAAGGAGCAAAACGATTTTTCCGTTTTTCCGCATTCGAATTTATAATGTAATTTCGTACGCGTATTGATTTTGGTATCGTGGATTATGGGATGGGCTGCCAAATGACGACGTCCAATTTGATTTATTTCATACGCGTGCTGAATTTTAAATTGATTTTATTGATATGATTATAGGCTTTGATTTGATTTTTTTTATAATCCTGTAAATAATTATATATTGGATAAATAGGGTAATTAAATTTAAATTTTCTGAGCAAATTTTAATCGTTAAGTTTCTAAAAAACGCATCGACCCAATTTAAGATGTGAAATTTTAAAATAGTATTTTAAAATAATGGTTTCAGTATCACTTTAAAGTTTAAGGAAATCGGAAAAATGGTTGAAACCTGGTTCATTTGAGACACCAGCACGGAGTTATTGAGAAAGTAGCCCATTTTTTTTTAAAGGATCATGGTTATGCGTTTCAGACCACGCATGTAGGCTAGATACAGCTATAAGCATTTGGGCCTATCTCTCCAGGGGTATAAGTTGCGAGATCGTCTTCTCAATTTCCCAATGTTTACGATCGAATCCACGGGGTCACGTTAGAGCCAAGTATAAAGGAGACCGTCCTAGAGCTCGTCGTATCTCAAACCCGGGCTGCGACGACTGGATACGTCTCCGAGTTTCAGAATGTCACTCGGAGATTTCATTTAGTGGGAAAAATAAATTAAACCTCATAGTCTAGTATACAGTAAAACATCTTCATAACGAAGTTTAAAAGGAAAGTTTGCGAAAATAACCATTCGTTGGTTTTTTTTCCTTCAAGAATGAAACGCTAGATCGAGTGCGCTGCATGCAGTATACGTTTTAGAAGCGTGAGAAAAAAAATATGTTCTAAGATCGTAAATCTGTTCTTGTTAATACGATATAATTGAAATATTGCGTCTTAAACGAAATTATTTCTGGCATTTTGTTGTAAAGCGAAAAACGTACGTTATAACGAGGTGTTTTATACTTTATGTATTGATTTCATATCTTGGAGATAAAGGGAAATAGCTTTGTACGCGATGAAATCTGAAAGCAAAGGCCCCCTTTTTTTGTGGGCGTCCATGGATCTGTCCCTTTTTCTCTTGTCTCTATCCCTATATCAAGTTCATCGTCCGAACGGGCGCTCGATCCCACGCATCTGACCTCCCTCTACACTCTCTATCTCCTTTTTTTTCCCCGGACCGAATCCAATCAGAGCATTTTTCGTCAGAAATCGATGACGGAGCCGATGAATAGACTCCCCGTCTTCGTCCCAACTGAGAACTTTCGATTGAAATAAAAAAATATTTTCGGGGCCAAAATTACACTTCTTCCACTACGGATTTTCAATTTCATTTTTTATATATATAAAAATATATTTTTCGTGGATTTTGTATATACGCGCTGAATGTTAAATCAACCTCTAACCAATTTGAATAAAATCCTCTAGATATAAAAAAGAAGTTACGCTTATGTTTGGTTTCGGTTCATAAATTAGAGGTTTTTAAAATGTAATGCGTAAGATTTATTTGGAAATTAAATTATTTTAGAAATTATCAAAATATGATAGGAAATTAAAAATAAACTTCGTGTGTTTTAAATTGGAATCGTTTCATTTTAAATTGTGTTTTGAAAAGATTCTCGAAACAAAACGGCTGTTTGCCAATTTTAAATTAAACTCAAAATCTAAAACCTTGTTTTAGATTTGGTAAACATCTTAAAAACTAGAGTTTTCAAATTGAAAATATTCTAAACGCGGATTTTTAAATTGGAAACCATTCGCAGGATGTTCCGGTTATTTTTACCAAATTATAGCAATGATATTCACCTGCTCGATGGTGCAAACTAACGAATGTCCAAACCAAAAACAGTCCAACAAAACCATAGCGCATCAAGCCACAAAAATAAAAACACCCTTGATGTAATGAGCTATCCCTGGACAATTTAATGACCGGAAAGAGACACCTCTCCCCCCTATTTAGACCAAGTCTGGTCCCTGGGTCCCTAGAAAACCATATAATCCCTAATAGTATCGAGGAATTATCCTCACCCAGGGAAACCCCGCTCCAGAAATCGAAACAAAACAAAATAAGAGCGCATTTCACCCTCGAAGCTGCCATGTCGGGAAGTTAGAATGACAGGCGTGTTAAAGCGCCCTGAAAGGGAGAGTTTTAACAGGGAGAAGGGGGGTTAAATAGGTGTCCGATGTACTATATAGAAGGTCAACTGGAGAACACGGTTTTGGCGTGAGTCACACACGCGGGGGGTTATGGTATGATCTTTTCTAGAAGCCACGTGTCACGCGCAGAGCTGGACAAGGGGACCCCCATAACCCAGTGATAACACTCGCGTTATCCTCCTGCACATTCTAGGATGGACGACTTTAAAGAGTTAGTTGCATCATTTTTTGATGCCGTAATGACTTTACTGAATTAAACTGATGTGACGTTCAAAAACATGAATTCACGCCATTTTCGTGTGAGCGTGTTTTCATTGCTAATTTAAAATACTCACGCCTGAAACGAGAATTCAAGATATTCAAAATACTCCTGTATGAAAAATTAACTTACTAGAAATCAAAAAAAAAAAAAAAAAAAAAACTTGGTGTGAATTTACAATTGGAAAAAAATTATTCGAGTTACAATCGGTGAGAATTTCAAAGCGAAAAGCCTTAAAAATTAATTCCTAAAATTATTAATGCATTTTAAAACTACAAGTATAGTCTTATCCAATTTTACTCTAATCACAAAGCTGACTTTTCAGCTTTCGAGTTAGTCGAAGAGTAATTATTTGAAATTAACTCGAATTTATATGACCTTAGTGGTAAAACAAAACCTGAGGTCAAGAGTATTTGTTTCTATTTTGAATGCAATCATAAGTGTATGCCACTACCCCTTAATGTTCTCCTAGACGTGCATGCCCATTGTACGTTTTAAGGAGGAGCGATATAAAACCCCAAAGTTCTCCTATTTATTTTGATGATTTTCGGGGGTTTTTCTGATTCTAAGTCCGAGTGAGTGCGTGACCAGGTATAATAGTTATAGGGTGGTTGCCCGTTACAATTGAGTCTCTAGAGAAAACGGCCGAGTCGTCTGGAAACTTTATATACTGTAATTTCATACGTACATATATGTAGAGAAATAAGTGTACCCGAAACTAGATAAAATCTGTACCCAAAAGATCATAAATTACGTTTTATACTGACCCGGTATTTATAGAATTATATAGCTCCACCCCTTTTGATGTCATTTTCTTATATACCAGTTTGATCGTGTGCGAGATAGTTTCATGACTTTGCTGATTGGTTATGGGCTATAAACCAGCTTGACGCGAGGAGCTGGTAGGAAATAAACATCAGAGGTGTACTAGCCTAGGAAAGATACTCAATCTGCACATGGAGAAAAGGGGTCAAGGGCTTTTGAGAAAGAAATCCTGGGGCTGGAATAAATTCGACCCCGGAAAAATAAACGATTATAATCAATACGGGAACAAAGATTTCTTTCCACTCCTTCTAATAGAAACTCCATGGCAAAAACCGATGAACCCATTTGAGAGATGAGAGCGTTTCTTCCACTCCTACAGTAATAGAAGCTCCTTGCAAAAATAAGGGTCGTTTTCATATACCTTTACCATGTGTACAGGAACGTTTGTATTAAGTTTTTCAAAAGAATAATTTTGTTACGTTATTTTAATTTAGTTTACGCGAGAAATCGGATGCAAATAAGTTCGTCGTCGCGTGTAAAAAACTAAACAAGATGGTTCGTAGGGCCACGTTAGTTACGCAACGTGAGGATAGTTTTCGGGGCCGAAGTTAAATTAAATATTAAAACTAGTTAAGTTGCTTATCCTTTTTCCCTTTGACAGCGCTGGCGGGGTCAGGGTCAACGGTGGACAATAGCACGGTCGCTATAGTGACAAAAACAAGGTTTTGCGTAACTACAAACGTATAATATCGTGAAACTTTAAGGCGTCATAGCGTGAAAAGGAAATTCCAATACCCAGTTCCAAAATTACGCGCGAGTTTAATTTCAAGTTCCTAAGGGACTTAATATAATACACGGTAATATATCGTCTCTAATTAAGAAATTCGGCCATCGTCCGCGCGACTGGCCCTCCTTTTTGGATTTTATAATCCTTTGTTTCCATCTTGTCCCCCTTTAACGTTATCATCTCCGCGAAACTCGACGGGGTTCTCCGTTTTCGCTAATTAACAAGTATAGCCACTGTAGAAAGATTTTCAAAGACCTATACATAGATAGACCATTTCCATCAAAATTCTGAACCAGATCGCGGACCACCTTCGGGCTATCGTAGGGTTTAAAGGGACACTACACTCTCAAAACTAATAATTTTTTAATTCATTCGGACTGTTAAAATATGTGTATTTTAATTCGAAGGCTTAGAGACCCTTCTGCTTCATTAATCTTAGTCTTAAGTAACGTAATATCCACGTGTAAAAGTGTTCTAATATCTAGAACTTGTTTCTAATACAATCGGAACTTTAACCAACAATTTGAGGCTATCCCTTCAAAACCTATTTTAATTCATACAAAGGCGAAGTTATCGCGCGCTTTAGCCCTACATCGAAATAGTCTTATTATCAGTCTCAGCTCCAGTTTTAAAAGTTAGTGTATTAATTAAGAAAGGAGTTTAGAGTGTAAGTATAATTCTCAAAGACTTTCAAATTGGTGTAAAAATTATCGGGTTGATGTTTCGAATCCTTTATATTTAAACTTTGAACTTTCTAATTCAATTTAGTCTTGAATTGAGTTGGATTTTGTAACAGGGGTTTATAATATAATATAATTTCTTTTTCCTACGCATTTGAAAATGAAATATCTATTTTTTGTTATTTGGGAAAAAGGAGGCAAATCAGTTAGTCAGAAAACTAGGTTAGCTTTTCGATTTCTTTGAGCTGAATTTCTTATCAATACAATATACACCATTGCTGTCCGAGAAAAGTTCAATCCAAGTCCGAAAATGGGTCAACAGTTTCGGATATTTTTGAAATAGAATTATTTTTTACGTATCAATTTAGTGGAACAGATAACAAAATTAATTTCTAAGGGAAAGAATAATATTTGAAATTATTTTTTGGTCCATTTTCATCTAATTTAGTAAAAAAATTATCCTATTTTTAAAAATTAGAAAAACCAGCATATGAAACTCAATATTATCTTATTCCATTTGGAATTGACATCATCTACGAAGCAAGGTTACCTGTTTCACTTAAAGATAACGAGAACATGCGCCATTTAACGGGATACGAATTCATTTTTTTATATAATATTACTATAAAGGCAATTTTATTGCCAACTTAATTTCACGATTAAAAATATCTCTTCAACCATTTTCGGGTCATAATTTGAAGTTATAGTATCCCTTTAAAGAATATCAAATAGGGTCGCGACTCGCTAGTGAGAATGGAATCGTTGAAAGACTTTGTGAGAAAAAATGCCAGATGCCCTTATCAGGCTGGAAACTCCTCCTACTCCTAGCTAAGATATAACTTTTTTCGTGGTGACCATGGTCAGTTGACGAAGAAGTATATAGAAATGTTCTTTCCTTTCTCTTATATCGCTGTCCACGTCTTGGTCGTTGGCTAGCTCTACTTATAGGGTTGACTCCCGAACCATTACCGCTTGCGCTGTTGAGTTCGATAAAAAAATGCCGCGCCCAACCCGAAGACTAAAGTACCCCCCCCCCCCCTTTTTTTTTTTCTTAACTATACTCGTTTCAAGAGGAGTTCACGTAGACTACTCTTTTCCCTACAAAGCTTTACACTTCGTATCAAGCCGAGTCAGTTTTTTTTTTTTTATTATTTACAATTCCACTTGAAAGTAAGTGGATATTTCTCCCTGCATGTTTGATACCACTTTAAAACTACTTTTTTCCCTATAAAGTTTAACATTCTGTAAACATCCGCCTTAGTTAACATTCCACAAAGATCTCTTGATTTAAAAGAATAGTATACGCCCAAATTCTATATAGGCATAGTTTCGATTATTTTCTCACCGACATATTCTAATAGAATATTCTTCTTCATAGAAAAAGAGCAGTTCATATATATTCGTTTCTAACAATTGCTTATATGTAGATGACAGCTTCCTGTATTTGAATGTATTAATTTAGACGACGAAATAGTATGATGTGCCAAGCTCATACGTGTATAGTGTTCGCCAAAAAGTGTAAAGTTTTTTATTTGGTTGTTTCTGAAAAAAATTAATTTGAGGATTATTTAAGCGTAAAAAATTTAAAATTATTTCCTTCTGCTTTGGCCACGTTTTTTTCTATGAATCCGAATTGTCAGAGTGTTCCAGGTCTACACTCTTATTGGGAAGGTTTTCGTATACTCTTTCCTAGTCTTATAACCCCGAGGAAAAAACTAATTAAACATCTAAGGAAAAAGAGAAAAAGGTAGCTAAGTAAATTTCCCCTATCTCGCCTTAATTTAAGTAGCGACAGTAAGAATTCTAAGATCTTTCGTAAAAAAAGCCAATACTTATTAGCTCAAGACACTGAGTAAGCATCGCGCTAAGGAGCAGACAAAGCTGACCGGACTGAGTAAGTCGGGATCAGTACGAGACAACTGCACGTACAAAGCTAAACGAGTTCATCTATCTTTGATTAGTTTTCTTGGGGAGAAAAAAAATGGGAAGATGAAAGCCGCTTCTTACTCACTGACGTCTCAAAGTGATTTTTATTGAATTTCCTACAATGTCTTAATCAAAATTCCGAGGAGAGAAAAACGTGTGAGAAAAAGCCACGATTTCGCGGTCCCGAATAAAATGAAAGTAACTGGTGTTAATGAATCTAAAGGGTTAGGGAACTTTAGAAATTAATTATAAGAGAAAATTCTAGTTTTGTAGCCAATTCGCGGAAAAATATTTCTAGTTCAATTTGGTGGTTTTCTTGACGTTTATGCAGATTATATTAAGGCTTAACGAAACTCGATTAGGGGTTATTAAAGAAGTTTTGTAATGATTCTTGGATGTCAAAATATCCTTCCGATTAAAATGAAAAAATAAATCTAAGAATTTGAGCATTTAATTTTAAAGTTATTCAAAAACGAGTCAACTGAAAAACCCAACGGTGTAAAATATTACGCCAGAGGTATATAATAACCCCCTTCGGGGGGAAGTATGAAAGCCCCTATACTACCAATGCTAAAAATCACGAACAACAAGAGCCCGCTGCTGACTATCTAGGCCACTAGCTCGCGCTGGACTTCTCAATGTCGCTACTCTAGTAAATGGTCTTTGTATAAACAAGACGGCTCGATTTGTGTTAGAACTTTCTGTCAGGAGTCAGGCTGTCTGTTAAAATGGAGTCGAAGGTTCACTTCAGCTCGCAAGTTCCGGAAGTGTGCGTAGGGAAATTTTAGTGAGGTTCAAAATGGTGTAACTATTTTTTGGGAGTAAAGCGGTGTGTCGATCCGCCGCGATTTACGCCGGGTACTTGTTGTTCGTCGATTTTGCCTACCTTTCATACTTCCCCCCGAAGGGGGTTATTATATACCTCTGATTACGCGTATGACTTCGAAATAAATTGTGCAAGCTTCACTTTAAATAAATCTTTTATAATTTGGAAATAATTAATTATTGTTATTATTTGCATAAATTAACTGTATACATTGGTTACTATAACTTTATTCTCGAATGGTTTTGGCTTCAAGAAGAGAAAAATGATTATGAATATAAATGAAGACGATGAAACTTGTACGTACTCGTAATAAAAAGAAAAAAATATATGAAGGCATAAATTCAGCTTGTAGGGCGTCTAGTTCAAACATCAAAGAACAGGTCTTCGTTTCCATGCCTTGTTATATATACATATATATAAGATTTCTCATCAAAATTAATTTATTCCTGTTTGCTCTAGAACTCATCGCGTCCCAAGGTTTTACCCTAATTAAGATCCCGCATCGCTCTGTTTATACTCCTATAAAAGCGAAATTCATTCTTATTTTTACACGCTACGATTACGCTCGTCCTATATCTATATTTGATCTAATTTTTGGATTTTATACTTTCCGGAAAAGGTATCACGTCACAGATTGACCTTTCCAATATAAAATCAAATATTTGGCTTTGGAAAATTAAGTTGGGCACAAATAGAGACTATTGTTCTAATTTCTTCATTTTAATTCAAATAGATATACGAGAGAGTTACTGCGAAAGCCTAATTTCTTCATTTGAATTCAAAAGTTAAGATGAAAATCTAATATTAAAAAAATGTTGCCCTAAATTCCAAGCTGGATCAATTATTTTAATTATGAAATTTAAAGAGTATATGGCGCTATGATTTCATATTCATTAAAATTGATCTTCTGGGTTTCGGTTTTAAAGACGACACGCAACCCGCATTCGATTCGGGCCTTGTCAAATTGATCTCGCGCCAATCTCACGAATTTATATCTTTAGGAATTCGAAGTTGTTTTTAATTTTCTTTTCAATATGCTAATAGATTAACGAAAGAAATGGGCTTTTCCAATGAGGAAAAAATATATATTTTTGGCATAAATGGTTCACTTTGGAAAATACCTTCCGAATTGATATATCAAATGAAATAACCTGAATTACACGAAAGTTTATCAAAATTAAAAATGCCTTTGGTCCACTTTTGTTAAATTCAGATTATTTAATTTGGGGAATAGTCCAATTTGGACCATTTAGAAGATTTGTCTTGATTGGCTAAGCCGATTTTCCATATTTCTACGGGATCGTATTGAAATTAAAAGTAAAATAGACGTCAGTCTCCAATTTGTTTTTAGATTTTCTGTGATTATCGAGCTTCGCGGGAGATAAAATTGACAAGGCCCGAATCGAGTCAGGTTGCGTATCTACTTTAAACTTTTATTGCATAAAGGATAAAATTCTGAGCTACAAATTAATATTCGCCGAAAGTTTGAGATAGGGATCATTAATAGTGAAAATTTTGTAAGTTCAAAGAGTATATATTCTCATTTCTTTATATTTATTCAAATTTACCTAGAAAATTACTCCCAATGCCTATATATTTTAAATTTTGTTATTATATATATTGAAGAGGGAGAAACTTGCCTAATTTAAGAAAAGTATAAGGCTTCTAAACTTAAGAAGTTTTCTCAAGTTGAAATGACGTCAAAGTCTGTTTCTAAATCAAAAAACGCGTGAGATGAAACGAATAAAATTCATCTGTAGGACGACTTACGCCAACCTAGAGTTCGTTAGAGTTCAAACTAAACGAATTAAATCGTTCTAATACGAACAGTTGCGTATTAACCCTCTTAACCTTATCTTTAACCTTCCCAACATGGCTTCATTGTCTCTAATAAGTAGAATAATTACACTTCATTTATAGCCTTGATTGGCATCAGTATAAAAAGATTAGGTATACTGCATCTCAGATTTATTTACTTAAATATCTAGGAAAGCTTTGAGCTTACTGTTAAATCAGAAAAGGCGGGAAAATTCAGAAAAGGCGGGAAAATTCAGAAAAGGCGGGAAAATTCAGAAAAGGCGGAAAAATTCTCAAATTCGCTTAATAACTAATTAAATATGGAAGTTTATCAGACTCTTATTTTAACACTAAAACATTACACTGTCGCCATGTCAGTATTGCCATTTTTCTCTTCTTTCTTGTAAAATATCTTGAATATAATGCTTTCACGACGCGCCGAGCAAAAAGCTATAAAATTTAATACATTTAATACTGATTTACATAACGAGGCGTTATAGTTGTTCGCGAGCCCAACTTCAACTCGTACGTCATTTAATTGTTAATGAAATATTTAAGCGTAGAATACGAGACGTTACTAAACGAGTTAATATAATATTACAGCCTTTGATTTAATTAAAAGGGTTTCCGCGAACGAGTAATAGTAATTCCTGAAATTTGGTATTCATCACCCGGCGCTGCGCTTTTCGAACGAAAATTGTCCGACGGTTTAAATATTAGTAGATTCGCACCAACGCCTACAGTATCGCGCGACTATACGTATAATCCAAATGTATTTTAGTCTCCAGGGTCGTTTGGGCCCACGCTAAATTCGCCAGCGAAATTGTTGTTATTATTAGGAAAGTTTTCACTTTGTAAAGATCATTGTTATATAGTGAAGAATGCGGGACTTTATTGTAATTAAATATTAACAAAACTCCGAATTTCTACACGCGCTTAACTAGTGTGATTTAATTGCATGGAATAAAAGGTTTTAAATACTTTCTATAAATTATTAAAATAGAATCGTTTTAATCGAATTAGTTTTAACACGAAATGTTTTAAGACCTTTAATTTAATTTAGATTATAAATTTAATAAACGACGATGTTATAATCCTATAGTTTCGGAGTTTTATCTTGACAATGTTAAGTCTAAATTCATGTTTATCTAGACAATGTTAAGCCTAATCTCCCGTTTTCGACTCAACAACGTTAAGCCTAATCTCCTGTTTTCAACTCAACAATGTTAAGCGTAATTTCATGTTTTTACACCTATTGTGTTCCTTGGTTCAATTTCAAAATTATATCCAACGGTTCTGAGCCTAATTTTACGTTTCACTCCGTCTTTGCTAAGCCTAATCTAATATTTTACCCTTATTTATTAAGTTGCTAAGCCTAATACCATACTATGTAGTTAAGTCTAATTCCACGTTTTTAATCCGTTATTGCTAAGCCTAATTTTATCTTTTTACCTCCCAACATCAAGGTTCTCCCTTGAGTCACTGTCTAAAATATGTTTTGATATTCTTTTTTATAGCATATGTTTTTAGTTGAAGAATTGAACCAATTAAAAATGACGTACGTCATATTTGTTTTGAGTTTCCTTTTTAACCGGAAAGCAAAAGAGTTTATCAAGCCTTTTCTCAAGCTTTCGGGTTCGTTGAAGAGTGTAAAGTATCTATATCATGAAACCTCTTTAGGAAACCCGAGATTCCAAAGGATAATATAACCGAAAACGGTTAAAGAGCTTCTTCCTTTAAAGAAAACCACTCTGTATCCGAGAATAGAAAAACAAAAGGAAATATAAGAAGCTTGTGTGGAAAAGAACCTTTTTCTTATGCTAATGAGTTCGCGCTCGCCCGTTTTAATTACGAACTAAATAAGCGTCAAAGACGACAAGGCGGTCCTCTAGGGGCAACTA
Source organism: Odiellus spinosus (assembly GCA_963920705.1). Taxonomy (NCBI): domain Eukaryota; kingdom Metazoa; phylum Arthropoda; class Arachnida; order Opiliones; family Phalangiidae; genus Odiellus; species Odiellus spinosus. The sequence continues at coordinate 18,566,870 of OY987229.1, read as the reverse complement.
CCAGCTACCACGGAATGCGCCAAAAAGAAAATTTATTCATCTAAACCTTCCTTGACCTTATAATATACCTTTTCAAGGGACGTTGCGTCTCTCATTGCGTGTAAAAAAGTACTTATACGAATGCCTTGAAAACCATAAGGGATCAGCAACAAATTCCGCCGTAATGGACGTAATTTTAAATTAATTTTAATTAATAAAAACGAATAATATCTCCCTCATGTTCAGCGTGGTTTCATTCGGTTATATTAATCAAATTAGAAATGTTAAAATATTTATAAATTAAAATTCGTTAACTGCAAATTAACAAGAAAATATTAATAATAATTAAAAATTAATGGTTCCTTATCTTCATCATACCTTTAATCTATAATCCTTGCATACCTGTATCTAAATAACTACAAAATTATAATGATCCTTTACCACGATATTCTTAATATATTTAAAACCTGTTTTCATGTTCAAAATAAAATTGTTTCTATAATTGCAACGCGACGTTTCATTAACCCTTTAATTTGATTCAGTGGCGAGAACGGAGTAGGAGTCGTGATTCGGCTCCTTTTGTCACGAAATCGGTTTTAAAAACAGTCACGCGCCTCTTGTTCTACAATCAAAAATCAGTAGTAGATTTCAGAGTGTACTTAATACCCCTTCTAACTTAAAACCAAACCGCAGAGCTGGGTATACACTGACAGAGGAAACCTTTTCCAACTGAATCCTAAGACTGGTTGTATAACTGTATAGATATGACCCCGATTGGTAGGGTTAACAATAGGCTTATTTAAAGGAACATAAAACGATATATAACACCACGATTTGTCAGCGCCTACAATTCCAAGCTTCCCGTTACGAGCGTGATTTGTTTAGTAAGAGAAAAAGGGGATCCTAGTTTTATTCCTGATGCCATCTCAAAAAGAAAATTTGACTAAATATTACTCTCTATTTCAATATACGTTAGAATATTTTAAAGGTAAGATGAAAAGGAGTGAGATTAATACATTAATAAAGGATATAATCAGTTTTGTAATAGCGTAATCAAAACCGACCTCTGGAATCTTTTGAACTATCTTTAAAACGAAAATGGCGCAAAGAGATGTAAATGGGTCTTGCAACTAATTTCAAATTAAGAAATAGGGCTATTAAAAATAATTTGAGGCTCTCACGACCTCACTCTCCCTTTAATGGGCCTAAAAAGGGTTCGGAAAAGATTTTTTCGAAGGGTCAATTATTTGTAGATTAGCGTGCTATCTTGATTTCGATTTATAATATATTTTCTCCTTATAAAACGGCGTTTGTAGTACACGGGTTAAAGGAAATGTTTTGGATCTAAAATAAAAAGGAAAACGATATATCAAAGTCCATGCGGTTTCGTTTATGTAAAACATATACGTGCCACTCCTAAGTGGTTTTCACTGTTTTTACAAACAGGCCTCAAGATTAATATTAAAGGTGTTATATCAAGGCTTTACACTAATTTTTCTCACGTAATAATGCGTTTAAATTACAGGATATTTTCGTTAATTATTATATTATGCGTGTAAAGAAAGATTTTCAAAATTTTATCCGTTTTAACTGCCAAAACACCAAATTAATATTTAAGCTACATTTTGCACTTACATTTGCAAAAATCTCGTACGCCGAGAGCAAAATCACTCCGAAACTACTTCACGATTTCGAAAATCATTCCAAATCCACTTTATGAGTTTAAAATGATTTTCGCAAAATCACTCCCAAAATCAATTTCTTGAATGCAAAATCAATCCGCGAGTTTCAAAACCCTTAACGAGTTTTGCAAATCCACTACCATTAATAATTTATTTATTTGAATATCCATATCTCTTATTGGCCCCTGTAAAAATGTTCCAACCTAAGCATTTCGGTGTGCAAGGAAAAGCTACCATTTAGGAACTGAATCATATCTGCAAGATATTTGGTACTATTGGTACAATATTTGTTAGTTCTCGTAAAATATTTATATTTCTAGAGTGGAATAAGATTATATCTAATATAATTTTGTACCCGATTTCGATTGAGTATTTTTTAGATAATGAATATCGAACCCGTCGAACTCAATTCAATTTTGTCCGAAAATTTTCAAAAGCTTTTTTTCGAGTCAAACTTTATAACAAAAGCCCAAAAATTCTAAAGACAAGATATTCCTCCCCAGTTGCGCTAGACTATAACAGACTCGAAGATATTCGGGAAAGTAAGTGCACTGCAAATATAGAACGTCTGCTGTAAGGAATCGAATTAGCAGAAGAGGATTTACCTGATTTATACCAACCAACCCAACCAATCCCCTCGATCGGAACCCTACACGCGTCATTGTATACAAAAGACATCAAGCACTAGGAGGATATTGAAACTCACGCGGAAAAGGCTTAACACGTGATACCAAGGCGGAGTGATACTCAACGTTCAACTCTATTCGAAAGAAATGTAGTTAAACGTCTTCCCGATTCCTACTTGATTTAGCAGTTCGTACAAAGCTACGCTTCTCGTTATCTCTATGAATCGATTATACTTATAGCTATCAGGGATCCCTAACTTCGAGCTTGTTATCAAATTAAGATGAAAATAACCGTACTCCGAATGTTAGTATTTTTGCAGGCAATGAAGCGAACTTATTCTTATTAGGGGAAATGTTAGTACCAAGGAGGATTAAGGAATGGAGTGAGTGTAAGGTTTTATAAGCTTAAGTGTCAAATATAATTTTTCCATAAAGGGAGAAAGCAATGGGCATCAGATGATTTTCAATCTTTTCGTTTAACTATATTTCTGGCTTTAAAATAATTAACTAGTGGATTAGGACTGTTTAAACGATAAGGAATTGATACAAAATCACTTCTTGTTGGGTTGCATTTTCCCTTTAAAGTAAAATTTCGAGCCTTGTTAATATCATGATTTCAAATTTAAAATAAGGAAATCATTCACGCGGTATATATACGAAATATAAGATCATTCTTTCTAACATTTAAAACACAATAATATAACTCCATTACCTAATCCTCCTTGTTATAATACTGGGCGAGATAAGCCCATTTAGCTTATTACGTATTAAGTCAAATACAGCTAAATGTACCTTTATAAGAACATAGATTTCTTTTAGAGCTTCTTGGCAATAGTCTGAGAGCTCCGCAAACATACGAATTCTTGACAGAAATTTTTCGGAACATGCACGGGATCTAACCCTTTCATAAATCTCATGTTTTTTCATATATGACGGAGTTGATTCATTCATTATTTGACAATGTTTATTTAGATAGTAAAGGTGCATTTATTTAGAGTTTGTTAAAGTGATTCTGTGACCATTTTTTCCAAGGACCATTACTGATTATTTTTTAGTTTTTTCATACGATTAAAAATACTCATTAAAATTTTTACGCCTAAAGGTTAACGCCTTTATTTTCACTTGACTTACAATTATATAAAATGTGATTAACGATAAATTCCAAGTAAAAAGTAATATTCTCTGGATTAAGTATACTTTAAAAAAAGAGCGGTTGAAAGCGATTATACCACGTAACAGAGCGCGCAAGAATCGCTCTATTATAGCCACGTGACGTAGAATTTAGAACCACATTTTTATTTTTAAATATAGGTTCACAAAACCAAAAAAAAAAAAAAAAAATCAAATTGTATTTGATGATGTCATATCATTGAAATTCGCCCAAAATACGGTTCGAATATAACGAAATTCAGGTAAAACGATATGTACAACTTCGTTAGAAAAAAATAAGGACATGTCTGATATATTCTAGGAAATAGACTCGGGAGTTAGAGGACGAGAATCGGAGAAACCTAGTATAGGCGCGTGCAGGAAAGACCAGCAAAGTCATCAAGTAACCGGTAGATAGCGAGATGAGTTTTGTTTCAGGATTCCTTTATACAGTATCAAAAGCTAACGCGGATTGATACTTAATGTAAAACATTAAAGAGAAAAAATAGTCAGTTGCAAAGCGGTATAATATAGAATTTAGGCCCAAAAAGGAGGGGGGTTTCGTATAGTCATCATCGCCCATGGTCGAAAGCAATTAGGCTTGTACGAGGAAGAGAGTCCGCGACACGATAACATCTATACCGGAGGTAATACCCCCAAGGGGAGTAGTGAGGTAAAGGGGAAGCTTTGATACCAGCATGCACCGCGAAAGGTGAAATATCCAACGGTATTCTCCCACAAAACTATTAGCGTCAGGGCATCGGGCATCGGAGGGGAGGGGAATATAACTAGAAAATGACTGTTACACCTAGTGGACTGTTAGTCTTAATGAAGGTTATGATTTCATAAAGTCCTATTACGAAACTCTAGCTCGTTCCTATGTAAGCTAGAATATATATAAATAGCCAACGTCAAAACTATACATGAGAGAAATTAGACTAATAACGCGACGTTTTACTCGACTCCTTGCTAATATTATGTCCTTAATGGCTATGTTTTAGGAAGGATTGGGAGGGGTAAAAGAGGTATCTTTATGGAAAAATTATACCTTTTTTCTCGTTAGTACTAATATTGATATTGCAGCATTGAAATAACGAATTTAAAAGGGTTTAATTAAAAATCTAGCTTTGTTCTAAAGTACATAATAGAATTTAGTTTAATACATTATTAAAGTTGATTAATAAATTTAATTCCTTCCTATAGAATTCTCTTTACTATTTCCCAAATTCTTAATTTAATCACTTATTTTCTAATCTTGTTATTGGCCATTTTATTTTTAATTATTTCGCAATTATTCTTAATTAAATGTCACGTTGACCACCACTTAAAGGTGTGATGATCCCCTACAATTTGAATTAAATTAAATATTATAATCATCACCTTTCTATACATTGTATTAGAAAATACCCCACTATTATAGTCAGTTATTGAAATATTAGTGATATTAACTAATTGAGCCCTAAGATATCCATTATCATTTATCTGTATTATCAAGAACTCAATTTATATACCTAAGAAAATGGGGGTAACAATAAAACCGTTCCTCCCATACTTGATAAGAAATCGTGACGTATTCTCGTAAGCGGAAATACTTCATTTACGTACAATAAAACAATATTTAATTTCAGTTAAGGGGTCATAATAATTCGCTGTAATTTAGATATTGTGTCTTCTCAATATTATTTTATTGGCATATTCAAATATAAGTTAAACATCTGCTGGACAATGTATTTTAAAACTCGTTTTCTTCCCTTACCATTTATCCTTTAATTAGGCAGCAATTAAATTTAAAAATCACGAACTAGTACGTTCTTGGTAATGTAGAATAAAAATATTGTTCAAACTGGTTCATTATATCGTGATTATATATAAATATAAATTAGAATACCGTGAAGTTTCACGTGCTTAAATATAAAAGAAGCCTTAATTACCATACTAGGTGATGTATAACAAATTCCAACGGCAAGATGTCAGGCAACATTTTGTTTATACAATATTCCAAAAAAAAAAAAAAAAAATATATATCGTGAGAACCAAAAATACCCAACGTTACAGGCCTAGAAAATATTTTAATCCCAGTGTAAAAGAGTGTAACGTTCCTGTTTAAAATCGATCCTTTCAAAGATTGAGAATTTGCCATACGCGAACTTTTCTCGGATGCCAAGACGTATTTGAGGAAAAAGCATTTTCAATACATTCACCTTCAACCCCGAAGTGTTTCCCCTTCAGCTTTCGGCGCGCCTATCCGAATATATTTCTTTTGTTTTTAGGTGTATAGAGTATAGTCGGTAGAGTGTCGGGGGGGATGGGGAGAGAAAACTGAGTTGTTTTTAGATGTACATAGCGAATGCTTCGAGAGGTTTTTAGGGAGTCTTTCAGGGCACTTACCAACCGCTATATCTTCTACAAAAGATTTATGTATTATATCTTTTTTATATTTCACTCCATGGCACGCCTAGATAGCCATAAAATGTTGGAACAAGATCGTTGTAAATACCAAGTTTAAATATACAGACATTGGAAATTTTGATGCTGGTAGGATACTGAAGAGGGTCCCAAATGTACCCCGTTGATTTGGGCAATCAAATGTTAACAAAACAAATCTTGCGTTTGACCACAATTTCTTTAAATTTGGTTAAAATTTACTAAAACACGCCCTTTTTCACAAAAATCGGCCTTAAAATCTATAACTCTGTTGAGTATAAGTAATGAATTTCTTTCCCCAACCAACTATAAAATCATGTCACAAGTTTTTCTGTTTTATATTACAAAGATATTTTTAGCGAAATTAGTTTTGTAATTGGCATGGCAATAACGTCCATAGTCAAGTAAAGGTCCTTTCTTTTTGGTCTAAAAATCACCCAAAATAGGTCAAAGTGTTTCAGCCGTCTCGCAATAACGTACCCTGCAGCACCTACTTGCAAGGTTTAGCAGTGTGTAATTCTAAGGAAAGTGATTTAGTTCCTGGTAATACCACATAAGGAGCTTAAGCTACCGCACGTACTCGTGAGATTGTTGAAATATTTTCGGTCAAAGTGGAATAGATTGATTTTTCGCAATTAAAAATTTATTGTAATATCATTTACTATGTTTTAGGGGATAATTATTATTTTGAATAGTATACAATTTTTATCGAAAGGCTCTTACTAAGTTCTAGCTCCAAGAAAACGCCCTTCTGTACCGCATCCTTATTTCAAATAGCAACAGTTTCGGAAAGATAAAGGTTTTTTTCTATAAATACTGCTAAACAATCTAAGAATTGAAAAGATTTCCATGGAATTATCGTTTAAATCTATGCAAATCCCGTAGCATTCCAAGACGGTTGTTACGTATATAAGCTAAACACTACTGTATAGTCACAATGGGACCCACAATCCCCCGCGAGCTTGTTTTACAAACTATACCAAAGTTTTCGACCTTCAAGTGTTTTTGTTCTTTAGGGTTTAAAAAAGAAATCGATTTTTTTCAGAGTTTTTAGTTCCATTTTTTTTTTTTTTTCCGTGTTCAAAAATCGTTCTATCACTGTTAAATTTTAAAGTTCAGGCTCTAAAGCTTCAGTGGTTTTCCGACCAAATAGCCAAATAGGTGCGCTTACTAATATAGTTTTATGAAAATTTGACCTACAGAAACAGACCTTTCAAATAAATTAATTGTGCAACTTATTGATTTAAATAAATTTATTATTAATGTACTTTAATAATAAAGTTATTTAAATCAACATGAATATAATTAACTTAAACCTACTTGAAATATTACTATATGAATTCAATTACCGCCCTGGTGCACTTTTTTCATAATATTTTAATGATTCTATAAATTAAAATTAAATTTGGACTTTCAATATTTATACTTGAGGACCACATTCTAGGCTATTAGTTAAAAACCTAGTTGCCTGTTGCCAGGCCACTAGAAGGAACAGGTTATTCCTAACGTAAGTACTACTTTCACAGTTGTAATTACAACTTTGAATGGGCAGATATGATTATCATTCCGAGAACACCCATCACAACTTTCAATGGACATATATTATCATTTTAAATGGGAGTGCCATTGATCCAAACCTTTCACGAATAACTCTGCGAAAATTTCTACTTGGTCTATTATGCTGTACCCAAGACTTCCCAATCGCTTAGTTTTGGAAATAGTGGTGCTTGTTACATTCTATAACACAAATTTTCGCAGAGTTATTCGTGAAAGGTTTGGATCAATGGCACTCCCACTTAAAATGATAATATATGTCCATTGAAAGTTGTGATGGGTGTTCTCGGAATGATAATCATATCTGCCCATTCAAAGTTGTAATTACAACTGTGAAAGTAGTACTTACGTTAGGAATAACCTGTTCCTTCTAGTGGCCTGGCAACAGGCAACTAGGTTTTTAACTAATATTTGTCCCTTTGTAAAAAGTAGTCTGGGTGAACTGGTGAGTTAGTTTGTCAATAAACAAAATAGTTGCATTAGAAAATTTATTTTAATGTTGAAAAAAAAAAAAAAAAATTTAAAACGTTTTCGTGCAAAGTGACAAGTGTGAAAGTATCATTGTAAGCTGGGAAACCAAACAATTTCCTCTCCGAGAAACTTAACCTAACCTAACACCGTGGGCAGCGTCAGAGGCGTAGCCTATTCTGGGTGGTTGCCAGAAGAAATACACTGAACTTTAACGTGCATCAAAAAAAGCGTCATGGGTAATCCTATGATTTTTGAGCTTCCCTAATGTATAAGAATCTCGGATCTTGGCAGCCCATGTTATTTCCCCATTGGAGTTAATACAGCCCAAACAAAGGAGCTGCTAGCCGTCTACGGAAAACTAGAGCTAGGAATAACAGATGCTGGCGACCGCCAGCATCTAATATTACTGGGGTGACACGGTAGGGGTGACACGGAGGTTTGGCTATACTTATGGGCTTGCCCATCTTGTTATCATCCTAAATTGTGATTTTATTATTATTATTGATAATGTATTTCTAATATTAATAATACTGGGGTGACACGGTAGGGGTGACACGGAGGTTTGGCTATACATAATATTAATATTACTGGGGTGACACGGTAGGGGTGACAAGGTAGGGGTGACACGGTAGGGGTGACAAGGTAGGGGTGACACGGTAGGGGTGACACGGTAGGGGTGACACGGAGGTTTGGCTATTTTTATGGGCTTGACCATCTTGTTATCATCCTAAATTGTGATTTTATTATTATTATTGATAATGTATTCCTAATATTAATAATACTGGGGTGACACGGTAGGGGTGACACGGAGGTTTGGCTATACATAATATTAATATTACTGGGGTGACACGGTAGGGGTGACAAGGTAGGGGTGACAAGGTAGGGGTGACACGGTAGGGGTGACACGGTAGGGGTGACACGGAGGTTTGGCTATACATAATATTAATATTACTGGGGTGACACGCTAGGGGTGACAAGGTAGGGGTGACACGGTAGGGGTGACAAGGTAGGGGTGACACGGAGGTTTGGCTATACTTATGGGCTTGACCATCTTGTTATCATCCTAAATTGTGATTTTATTATTATTATTGATAATGTATTTCTAATATTAATAATACTGGGGTGACACGGTAGGGGTGACACGGAGGTTTGGCTATACATAATATTAATATTACTGGGGTGACACGGTAGGGGTGACACGGTAGGGGTGACAAGGTAGGGGTGACACGGTAGGGGTGACAAGGTAGGGGTGACACGGTAGGGGTGACACGGTAGGGGTGACACGGAGGTTTGGCTATACTTATGGGCTTGACCATCTTGTTATCATCCTAAATTGTGATTTTATTATTATTATTGATAATGTATTCCTAATATTAATAATACTGGGGTGACACGGTAGGGGTGACACGGAGGTTTGGCTATACATAATATTAATATTACTGGGGTGACACGGTAGGGGTGACAAGGTAGGGGTGACACGGTAGGGGTGACAAGGTAGGGGTGACACGGTAGGGGTGACACGGTAGGGGTGACACGGAGGTTTGGCTATACATAATATTAATATTACTGGGGTGACACGCTAGGGGTGACAAGGTAGGGGTGACACGGTAGGGGTGACAAGGTAGGGGTGACACGGAGGTTTGGCTATACTTATGGGCTTGACCATCTTGTTATCATCCTAAATTGTGATTTTATTATTATTATTGATAATGTATTTCTAATATTAATAATACTGGGGTGACACGGTAGGGGTGACAAGGTAGGGGTGACACGGTAGGGGTGACACGGTAGGGGTGACACGGAGGTTTGGCTATACATAATATTAATATTACTGGGGTGACACGGTAGGGGTGACAAGGTAGGGGAGACACGGTAGGGGTGACAAAGTAGGGGTGACACGGTAGGGGTGACAAGGTAGGGGTGAAACGGTAGGGGTGACACGGAGGTTTGGCTATACTTATGGGCTTGACCATCTTGTTATCATCCTAAATTGTGATTTTATTATTATTATTGATAATGTATTTCTAATATTAATAATACTGGGGTGACACGGTAGGGGTGACAAGGTAGGGGTGACACGGTAGGGGTGACAAGGTAGGGGTGACACGGTAGGGGTGACACGGTAGGGGTGACACGGAGGTTTGGCTATACATAATATTAATATTACTGGGGTGACACGGTAGGGGTGACAAGGTAGGGGAGACACGGTAGGGGTGAAAAGGTAGGGGTGACACGGTAGGGGTGACACGGAGGTTTGGCTATACTTATGGTCTTGACCATCTTGTTATCATCCTAAATTGTGATTTTATTATTATTATTGATAATGTATTTCTAATATTAATAATACTGGGGTGACACGGTAGGGGTGACACGGAGGTTTGGCTATACATAATATTAATATTACTGGGGTGACACGGTAGGGGTGACAAGGTAGGGGTGACACGGTAGGGGTGACAAGGTAGGGGTGACACGGTAGGGGTGACACGGTAGGGGTGACACGGAGGTTTGGCTATACATAATATTAATATTACTGGGGTGACACGCTAGGGGTGACAAGGTAGGGGTGACACGGTAGGGGTGACACGGAGGTTTGGCTATACTTATGGGCTTGACCATCTTGTTATCATCCTAAATTGTGATTTTATTATTATTATTGATAATGTATTTCTAATATTAATAATACTGGGGTGACACGGTAGGGGTGATGAGGTAGGGGTGACAAGGTAGGGGTGACAAGGTAGGGGTGACAAGGTAGGGGTGACACGGTAGGGGTGACACGGTAGGGGTGACACGGAGGTTTGGCTATACATAATATTAATATTACTGGGGTGACACGGTAGGGGTGACAAGGTAGGGGAGACACGGTAGGGGTGACAAGGTAGGGGTGACACGGTAGGGGTGACAAGGTAGGGGTGACACGGTAGGGGTGACACGGAGGTTTGGCTATACTTATGGGCTTGACCATCTTGTTATCATCCTAAATTGTGATTTTATTATTATTATTATTGATAATGTATTTCTAATATTAATAATACTGGGGTGACACGGTAGGGGTGACAAGGTAGGGGTGACACGGTAGGGGTGACAAGGTAGGGGTGACACGGTAGGGGTGACAAGGTAGGGGTGACACGGTAGGGGTGACAAGGTAGGGGTGACACGGTAGGGGTGACACGGTAGGGGTGACACGGAGGTTTGGCTATACATAATATTAATATTACTGGGGTTACACGGTAGGGGTGACAAGGTAGGGGAGACACGGTAGGGGTGACAAGGTAGGGGTGACACGGTAGGGGTGACACGGAGGTTTGGCTATACTTATGGTCTTGACCATCTTGTTATCATCCTAAATTGTGATTTTATTATTATTATTGATAATGTATTCCTAATATTAATAATACTGGGGTGACACGGTAGGGGTGACACGGAGGTTTGGCTATACATAATATTAATATTACTGGGGTGACACGGTAGGGGTGACAAGGTAGGGGTGACACGGTAGGGGTGACAAGGTAGGGGTGACACGGTAGGGGTGACACGGTAGGGGTGACACGGAGGTTTGGCTATACATAATATTAATATTACTGGGGTGACACGCTAGGGGTGACAAGGTAGGGGTGACACGGTAGGGGTGACAAGGTAGGGGTGACACGGAGGTTTGGCTATACTTATGGGCTTGACCATCTTGTTATCATCCTAAATTGTGATTTTATTATTATTATTGATAATGTATTTCTAATATTAATAATACTGGGGTGACACGGTAGGGGTGACAAGGTAGGGGTGACACGGTAGGGGTGACAAGGTAGGGGTGACACGGTAGGGGTGACACGGTAGGGGTGACACGGAGGTTTGGCTATACATAATATTAATATTACTGGGGTGACACGGTAGGGGTGACAAGGTAGGGGAGACACGGTAGGGGTGACAAAGTAGGGGTGACACGGTAGGGGTGACAAGGTAGGGGTGAAACGGTAGGGGTGACACGGAGGTTTGGCTATACTTATGGGCTTGACCATCTTGTTATCATCCTAAATTGTGATTTTATTATTATTATTGATAATGTATTTCTAATATTAATAATACTGGGGTGACACGGTAGGGGTGACAAGGTAGGGGTGACACGGTAGGGGTGACAAGGTAGGGGTGACACGGTAGGGGTGACACGGTAGGGGTGACACGGAGGTTTGGCTATACATAATATTAATATTACTGGGGTGACACGGTAGGGGTGACAAGGTAGGGGAGACACGGTAGGGGTGAAAAGGTAGGGGTGACACGGTAGGGGTGACACGGAGGTTTGGCTATACTTATGGTCTTGACCATCTTGTTATCATCCTAAATTGTGATTTTATTATTATTATTGATAATGTATTTCTAATATTAATAATACTGGGGTGACACGGTAGGGGTGACACGGAGGTTTGGCTATACATAATATTAATATTACTGGGGTGACACGGTAGGGGTGACAAGGTAGGGGTGACACGGTAGGGGTGACAAGGTAGGGGTGACACGGTAGGGGTGACACGGTAGGGGTGACAAGGTAGGGGTGACACGGTAGGGGTGACACGGTAGGGGTGACACGGAGGTTTGGCTATACATAATATTAATATTACTGGGGTGACACGCTAGGGGTGACAAGGTAGGGGTGACACGGTAGGGGTGACAAGGTAGGGGTGACACGGAGGTTTGGCTATACTTATGGGCTTGACCATCTTGTTATCATCCTAAATTGCGATTTTATTATTATTGATAATGTATTTCTAATATTAATAATACTGGGGTGACACGGTAGGGGTGACAAGGTAGGGGTGACACGGTAGGGGTGACAAGGTAGGGGTGACACGGTAGGGGTGACACAGTAGGGGTGACACGGAGGTTTGGCTATACATAATATTAATAATACTGGGGTGACACGGTAGGGGTGACAAGGTAGGGGTGACAAGGTAGGGGTGACACGGTAGGGGTGACAAGGTAGGGGTGACACGGTAGGGGTGACACGGTAGGGGTGACACGGAGGTTTGGCTATACATAATATTAATATTACTGGGGTGACACGGTAGGGGTGACAAGGTAGGGGAGACACGGTAGGGGTGACAAGGTAGGGGTGACACGGTAGGGGTGACAAGGTAGGGGTGACACGGTAGGGGTGACACGGAGGTTTGGCTATACTTATGGGCTTGACCATCTTGTTATCATCCTAAATTGTGATTTTATTATTATTATTGATAATGTATTTCTAATATTAATAATACTGGGGTGACACGGTAGGGGTGACACGGAGGTTTGGCTATACATAATATTAATATTACTGGGGTGACACGGTAGGGGTGACAAGGTAGGGGTGACACGGTAGGGGTGACAAGGTAGGGGTGACACGGTAGGGGTGACATGGTAGGGGTGACACGGAGGTTTGGCTATACATAATATTAATATTACTGGGGTGACACGCTAGGGGTGACAAGGTAGGGGTGACACGGTAGGGGTGACAAGGTAGGGGTGACACGGTAGGGGTGACACGGTAGGGGTGACACGGAGGTTTGGCTATACATAATATTAATATTACTGGGGTGACACGGTAGGGGTGACAAGGTAGGGGAGACACGGTAGGGGTGACAAGGTAGGGGTGACACGGTAGGGGTGACACGGAGGTTTGGCTATACTTATGGTCTTGACCATCTTGTTATCATCCTAAATTGTGATTTTATTATTATTATTGATAATGTATTTCTAATATTAATAATACTGGGGTGACACGGTAGGGGTGACACGGAGGTTTGGCTATACATAATATTAATATTACTGGGGTGACACGGTAGGGGTGACAAGGTAGGGGTGACACGGTAGGGGTGACAAGGTAGGGGTGACACGGTAGGGGTGACACGGTAGGGGTGACACGGAGGTTTGGCTATACATAATATTAATATTACTGGGGTGACACGCTAGGGGTGACAAGGTAGGGGTGACACGGTAGGGGTGACAAGGTAGGGGTGACACGGAGGTTTGGCTATACTTATGGGCTTGACCATCTTGTTATCATCCTAAATTGTGATTTTATTATTATTATTGATAATGTATTTCTAATATTAATAATTCTGGGGTGACACGGTAGGGGTGACAAGGTAGGGGTGACACGGTAGGGGTGACAAGGTAGGGGTGACACGGTAGGGGTGACACGGTAGGGGTGACACGGAGGTTTGGCTATACATAATATTAATATTACTGGGGTGACACGGTAGGGGTGACAAGGTAGGGGTGACACGGTAGGGGTGACAAGGTAGGGGTGACACGGTAGGGGTGACACGGAGGTTTGGCTATACTTATGGGCTTGACCATCTTGTTATCATCCTAAATTGTGATTTTATTATTATTGATAATGTATTTCTAATATTAATAATACTGGGGTGACACGGTAGGGGTGACAAGGTAGGGGTGACACGGTAGGGGTGACAAGGTAGGGGTGACACGGTAGGGGTGACACGGTAGGGGTGACACGGAGGTTTGGCTATACATAATATTAATATTACTGGGGTGACACGGTAGGGGTGACAAGGTAGGGGAGACACGGTAGGGGTGACAAGGTAGGGGTGACACGGTAGGGGTGACACGGAGGTTTGGCTATACTTATGGTCTTGTCCATCTTGTTATCATCCTAAATTGTGATTTTATTATTATTATTGATAATGTATTTCTAATATTAATAATACTGGGGTGACACGGTAGGGGTGACACGGAGGTTTGGCTATACATAATATTAATATTACTGGGGTGACACGGTAGGGGTGACAAGGTAGGGGTGACACGGTAGGGGTGACAAGGTAGGGGTGACACGGTAGGGGTGACACGGTAGGGGTGACACGGAGGTTTGGCTATACATAATATTAATATTACTGGGGTGACACGCTAGGGGTGACAAGGTAGGGGTGACACGGTAGGGGTGACAAGGTAGGGGTGACACGGAGGTTTGGCTATACTTATGGTCTTGACCATCTTGTTATCATCCTAAATTGTGATTTTATTATTATTATTGATAATGTATTTCTAATATTAATAATACTGGGGTGACACGGTAGGGGTGACACGGAGGTTTGGCTATACATAATATTAATATTACTGGGGTGACACGGTAGGGGTGACAAGGTAGGGGTGACACGGTAGGGGTGACAAGGTAGGGGTGACACGGTAGGGGTGACACGGTAGGGGTGACACGGAGGTTTGGCTATACATAATATTAATATTACTGGGGTGACACGCTAGGGGTGACAAGGTAGGGGTGACACGGTAGGGGTGACAAGGTAGGGGTGACACGGAGGTTTGGCTATACTTATGGGCTTGACCATCTTGTTATCATCCTAAATTGTGATTTTATTATTATTATTGATAATGTATTTCTAATATTAATAATACTGGGGTGACACGGTAGGGGTGACAAGGTAGGGGTGACACGGTAGGGGTGACAAGGTAGGGGTGACACGGTAGGGGTGACACGGAGGTTTGGCTATACATAATATTAATATTACTGGGGTGACACGGTAGGGGTGACAAGGTAGGGGAGACACGGTAGGGGTGACAAGGTAGGGGTGACACGGTAGGGGTGACAAGGTAGGGGTGACACGGTAGGGGTGACACGGAGGTTTGGCTATACTTATGGGCTTGACCATCTTGTTATCATCCTAAATTGTGATTTTATTATTATTATTGATAATGTATTTCTAATATTAATAATACTGGGGTGACACGGTAGGGGTGACAAGGTAGGGGTGACACGGTAGGGGTGACAAGGTAGGGGTGACACGGTAGGGGTGACAAGGTAGGGGTGACACGGTAGGGGTGACACGGTAGGGGTGACACGGAGGTTTGGCTATACATAATATTAATATTACTGGGGTGACACGGTAGGGGTGACAAGGTAGGGGAGACACGGTAGAAGTGACAAGGTAGGGGTGACACGGTAGGGGTGACACGGAGGTTTGGCTATACTTATGGTCTTGACCATCTTGTTATCATCCTAAATTGTGATTTTATTATTATTATTGATAATGTATTTCTAATATTAATAATACTGGGGTGACACGGTAGGGGTGACACGGAGGTTTGGCTATACATAATATTAATATTACTGGGGTGACACGGTAGGGGTGACAAGGTAGGGGTGACACGGTAGGGGTGACAAGGTAGGGGTGACACGGTAGGGGTGACACGGTAGGGGTGACACGGAGGTTTGGCTATACATAATATTAATATTACTGGGGTGACACGCTAGGGGTGACAAGGTAGGGGTGACACGGTAGGGGTGACAAGGTAGGGGTGACACGGAGGTTTGGCTATACTTATGGGCTTGACCATCTTGTTATCATCCTAAATTGTGATTTTATTATTATTATTGATAATGTATTTCTAATATTAATAATACTGGGGTGACACGGTAGGGGTGACAAGGTAGGGGTGACACGGTAGGGGTGACAAGGTAGGGGTGACACGGTAGGGGTGACACGGTAGGGGTGACACGGAGGTTTGGCTATACATAATATTAATATTACTGGGGTGACACGGTAGGGGTGACAAGGTAGGGGTGACACGGTAGGGGTGACAAGGTAGGGGTGACACGGTAGGGGTGACACGGAGGTTTGGCTATACTTATGGGCTTGACCATCTTGTTATCATCCTAAATTGTGATTTTATTATTATTGATAATGTATTTCTAATATTAATAATACTGGGGTGACACGGTAGGGGTGACAAGGTAGGGGTGACACGGTAGGGGTGACAAGGTAGGGGTGACACGGTAGGGGTGACACGGAGGTTTGGCTATACATAATATTAATATTACTGGGGTGACACGGTAGGGGTGACAAGGTAGGGGAGACACGGTAGGGGTGACAAGGTAGGGGTGACACGGTAGGGGTGACACGGAGGTTTGGCTATACTTATGGTCTTGTCCATCTTGTTATCATCCTAAATTGTGATTTTATTATTATTATTGATAATGTATTTCTAATATTAATAATACTGGGGTGACACGGTAGGGGTGACACGGAGGTTTGGCTATACATAATATTAATATTACTGGGGTGACACGGTAGGGGTGACAAGGTAGGGGTGACACGGTAGGGGTGACAAGGTAGGGGTGACACGGTAGGGGTGACACGGTAGGGGTGACACGGAGGTTTGGCTATACATAATATTAATATTACTGGGGTGACACGCTAGGGGTGACAAGGTAGGGGTGACACGGAGGTTTGGCTATACTTATGGGCTTGACCATCTTGTTATCATCCTAAATTGTGATTTTATTATTATTATTGATAATGTATTTCTAATATTAATAATACTGGGGTGACACGGTAGGGGTGACAAGGTAGGGGTGACACGGTAGGGGTGACACGGTAGGGGTGACACGGAGGTTTGGCTATACATAATATTAATATTACTGGGGTGACACGGTAGGGGTGAAGAGGTAGGGGTGACAAGGTAGGGGTGACACGGTAGGGGTGACAAGGTAGGGGTGACACGGTAGGGGTGACAAGGTTGGGGTGACACGGTAGGGGTGACACGGAGGTTTGGCTATACTTATGGGCTTGACCATCTTGTTATCATCCTAAATTGTGATTTTATTATTATTATTGATAATGTATTTCTAATATTAATAATACTGGGGTGACACGGTAGGGGTGACAAGGTAGGGGTGACACGGTAGGGGTGACAAGATAGGGGTGACACGGTAGGGGTGAAACGGTAGGGGTGACACGGAGGTTTGGCTATACATAATATTAATATTACTGGGGTGACACGGTAGGGGTGACAAGGTAGGGGTGACACGGTAGGGGTGACAAGGTAGGGGTGACACGGTAGGGGTGACACGGTAGGGGTGACACGGAGGTTTGGCTATACATAATATTAATATTACTGGGGTGACACGGTAGGGGTGACAAGGTAGGGGTGACACGGTAGGAGTGACAAGGTAGGGGTGACACGGTAGGGGTGACAAGGTAGGGGTGACACGGTAGGGGTGACACGGAGGTTTGGCTATACTTATGGGCTTGACCATCTTGTTATCATCCCAAATTGTGATTTTATTATTATTGATAATGTATTTCTAATATTAATAATACTGGGGTGACACGGTAGGGATGACACGGAGGTTTGGCTATACATAATATTAATATTACTGGGGTGACACGGTAGGGGTGACAAGGTAGGGGTGACACGGTAGGGGTGACAAGGTAGGGGTGACACGGTAGGGGTGACACGGAGGTTTGGCTATACTTATGGGCTTGACCATCTTGTTATCATCCTAAATTGTGATTTTATTATTATTATTGATAATGTATTTCTAATATTAATAATACTGGGGTGACACGGTAGGGGTGACACGGAGGTTTGGCGATACATAATATTAATATTACTGGGGTGACACGGTAGGGGTGACAAGGTAGGGGTGACACGGTAAGGGTGACAAGGTAGGGGTGACACGGAGGTTTGGCTATACTTATGGGCTTGACCATCTTGTTATCATCCTAAATTGTGATTTTATTATTATTATGTATAATGTATTTCTAATATTAATAATACTGGGGTGACACGGAGGTTTGGCTATACTTATGGGCTTGACCATCTTGTTAGCACCTTAAATTGTGATTTTATTATTATTATTGATAATGTATTTCTAATATTAATATTACTGGGGTGACACGGTAGGGGTGACACGGAGGTTTGGCTATACTTATGGGCTTGACCATCTTGTTATCATCCTAAATTGTGATTTTATTATTATTATTGATAATGTATTTCTAATATTAATAATACTGGGGTGACACGGTAGGGGTGACACGGAGGTTTGGCTATATAATATTAATATTACTGGGGTGACACGGTAGGGGTGACAAAGTAGGGGTGACACGGTAGGGGTGACAAGGTAGGGGTGACACGGTAGGGGTGACACGGAGGTTTGGCTATACTTATGGGCTTAACCATCTTGTTATCATCCTAAATTGTGATTTTATTATTATTATTGATAATGTATTTCTAATATTAATAATACTGGGGTGACACGGTAGGGGTGACACGGAGGTTTGGCTATACATAATATTAATATTACTGGGGTGACACGGTAGGGGTGACAAGGTAGGGGTGACACGGTAGGGGTGACAAGGTAGGGGTGACACGGTAGGGGTGACACGGTAGGGGTGACACGGAGGTTTGGCTATACTTATGGGCTTGACCATCTTGTTATCATCCTAAATTGTGATTTTATTATTATTATTGATAATGTATTCCTAATATTAATAATACTGGGGTGACACGGTAGGGGTGACACGGAGGTTTGGCTATACATAATATTAATATTACTGGGGTGACACGGTAGGGGTGACAAGGTAGGGGTGACACGGTAGGGGTGACAAGGTAGGGGTGACACGGTAGGGGTGACACGGAGGTTTGGCTATACATAATATTAATATTACTGGGGTGACACGGTAGGGGTGACAAGGTAGGGGTGACACGGTAGGGGTGACAAGGTAGGGGTGACACGGTAGGGGTGACAAGGTAGGGGTGACACGGTAGGGGTGACAAGGTAGGGGTGACACGGAGGTTTGGCTATACTTATGGGCTTGACCATCTTGTTATCATCCTAAATTGTGATTTTATTATTATTATTGATAATGTATTTCTAATATTAATAATACTGGGGTGACACGGTAGGGGTGACAAGGTAGGGCTGACACGGTAATGGTGACAAGGTAGGGGTGACACGGTAGGGGTGACACGGTAGGGGTGACACGGAGGTTTGGCTATACATAATATTAATCTTACTGGGGTGACACGGTAGGGGTGACAAGGTAGGGGTGACACGGTAGGGGTGACAAGGTAGGGGTGACACGGTAGGGGTGACAAGGTAGGGGTGACACGGTAGGGGTGACACGGAGGTTTGGCTATACTTATGGGCTTGACCATCTTGTTATCATCCTAAATTGTGATTTTATTATTATTATTGATAATGTATTTCTAATATTAATAATACTGGGGTGACACGGTAGGGGTGACAAGGTAGGGGTGACACGGTAGGGGTGACAAGGTAGGGGTGACACGGTAGGGGTGACACGGAGGTTTGGCTATACATAATATTAATATTACTGGGGTGACACGGTAGGGGTGACAAGGTAGGGGAGACACGGTAGGGGTGACAAGGTAGGGGTGACACGGTAGGGGTGACACGGAGGTTTGGCTATACTTATGGTCTTGACCATCTTGTTATCATCCTAAATTGTGATTTTATTATTATTATTGATAATGTATTTCTAATATTAATAATACTGGGGTGACACGGTAGGGGTGACACGGAGGTTTGGCTATACATAATATTAATATTACTGGGGTGACACGGTAGGGGTGACAAGGTAGGGGTGACACGGTAGGGGTGACAAGGTAGGGGTAACACGGTAGGGGTGACACGGTAGGGGTGACACGGAGGTTTGGCTATACATAATATTAATATTACTGGGGTGACACGCTAGGGGTGACAAGGTAGGGGTGACACGGTAGGGGTGACAAGGTAGGGGTGACACGGAGGTTTGGCTATACTTATGGGCTTGACCATCTTGTTATCATCCTAAATTGTGATTTTATTATTATTATTGATAATGTATTTCTAATATTAATAATACTGGGGTGACACGGTAGGGGTGACAAGGTAGGGGTGACACGGTAGGGGTGACAAGGTAGGGGTGACACGGTAGGGGTGACACGGTAGGGGTGACACGGAGGTTTGGCTATACATAATATTAATATTACTGGGGTGACACGGTAGGGGTGACAAGGTAGGGGAGACACGGTAGGGGTGACAAGGTAGGGGTGACACGGTAGGGGTGACAAGGTAGGGGTGACACGGTAGGGGTGACACGGAGGTTTGGCTATACTTATGGGCTTGACCATCTTGTTATCATCCTAAATTGTGATTTTATTATTATTATTGATAATGTATTTCTAATATTAATAATACTGGGGTGACACGGTAGGGGTGACAAGGTAGGGGTGACACGGTAGGGGTGACAAGGTAGGGGTGACACGGTAGGGGTGACACGGAGGTTTGGCTATACATAATATTAATATTACTGGGGTGACACGGTAGGGGTGACAAGGTAGGGGAGACACGGTAGGGGTGACAAGGTAGGGGTGACACGGTAGGGGTGACACGGAGGTTTTGGCTATACTTATGGTCTTGACCATCTTGTTATCATCCTAAATTGTGATTTTATTATTATTATTGATAATGTATTTCTAATATTAATAATACTGGGGTGACACGGTAGGGGTGACACGGAGGTTTGGCTATACATAATATTAATATTACTGGTGTGACACGGTAGGGGTGACAAGGTAGGGGTGACACGGTAGGGGTGACAAGGTAGGGGTGACACGGTAGGGGTGACACGGTAGGGGTGACACGGAGGTTTGGCTATACATAATATTAATATTACTGGGGTGACACGCTAGGGGTGACAAGGTAGGGGTGACACGGTAGGGGTGACAAGGTAGGGGTGACACGGAGGTTTGGCTATACTTATGGGCTTGACCATCTTGTTATCATCCTAAATTGTGATTTTATTATTATTATTGATAATGTATTTCTAATATTAATAATACTGGGGTGACACGGTAGGGGTGACAAGGTAGGGGTGACAAGGTAGGGGTGACACGGTAGGGGTGACAAGGTAGGGGTGACACGGTAGGGGTGACACGGTAGGGGTGACACGGAGGTTTGGCTATACATAATATTAATATTACTGGGGTGACACGGTAGGGGTGACAAGGTAGGGGTGACACGGTAGGGGTGACAAGGTAGGGGTGACACGGTAGGGGTGACACGGTAGGGGTGACAAGGTAGGGGTGACACGGTAGGGGTGACACGGAGGTTTGGCTATACTTATGGGCTTGACCATCTTGTTATCATCCTAAATTGTGATTTTATTATTATTGATAATGTATTTCTAATATTAATAATACTGGGGTGACACGGTAGGGGTGACAAGGTAGGGGTGACACGGAGGTTTGGCTATACATAATATTAATATTACTGGGGTGACACGGTAGGGGTGACAAGGTAGGGGAGACACGGTAGGGGTGACAAGGTAGGGGTGACACGGTAGGGGTGACACGGAGGTTTTGGCTATACTTATGGTCTTGACCATCTTGTTATCATCCTAAATTGTGATTTTATTATTATTATTGATAATGTATTTCTAATATTAATAATACTGGGGTGACACGGTAGGGGTGACACGGAGGTTTGGCTATACATAATATTAATATTACTGGGGTGACACGGTAGGGGTGACAAGGTAGGGGTGACACGGTAGGGGTGACAAGGTAGGGGTGACACGGTAGGGGTGACACGGTAGGGGTGACACGGAGGTTTGGCTATACATAATATTAATATTACTGGGGTGACACGCTAGGGGTGACAAGGTAGGGGTGACACGGTAGGGGTGACAAGGTAGGGGTGACACGGAGGTTTGGCTATACTTATGGGCTTGACCATCTTGTTATCATCCTAAATTGTGATTTTATTATTATTATTGATAATGTATTTCTAATATTAATAATACTGGGGTGACACGGTAGGGGTGACAAGGTAGGGGTGACACGGTAGGGGTGACAAGGTAGGGGTGACACGGTAGGGGTGACACGGTAGGGGTGACACGGAGGTTTGGCTATACATTATATTAATATTATTGGGGTGACACGGTAGGGGTGACAAGGTAGGGGTGACACGGTAGGGGTGACAAGGTAGGGGTGACACGGTAGGGGTGACAAGGTAGGGGTGACACG
Source organism: Odiellus spinosus (assembly GCA_963920705.1). Taxonomy (NCBI): domain Eukaryota; kingdom Metazoa; phylum Arthropoda; class Arachnida; order Opiliones; family Phalangiidae; genus Odiellus; species Odiellus spinosus. The sequence goes on along the minus strand of OY987229.1, from coordinate 18,544,159 downwards.
GTAGGGGTGACACGGAGGTTTGGCTATACTTATGGGCTTGACCATCTTGTTATCATCCTAAATTGTGATTTTATTATTATTGATAATGTATTTCTAATATTAATAATACTGGGGTGACACGGTAGGGGTGACAAGGTAGGGGTGACACGGTAGGGGTGACAAGGTAGGGGTGACACGGTAGGGGTGACACGGTAGGGGTGACACGGAGGTTTGGCTATACATAATATTAATATTACTGGGGTGACACGGTAGGGGTGACAAGGTAGGGGAGACACGGTAGGGGTGACAAGGTAGGGGTGACACGGTAGGGGTGACACGGAGGTTTGGCTATACTTATGGTCTTGTCCATCTTGTTATCATCCTAAATTGTGATTTTATTATTATTATTGATAATGTATTTCTAATATTAATAATACTGGGGTGACACGGTAGGGGTGACACGGAGGTTTGGCTATACATAATATTAATATTACTGGGGTGACACGGTAGGGGTGACAAGGTAGGGGTGACACGGTAGGGGTGACAAGGTAGGGGTGACACGGTAGGGGTGACACGGTAGGGGTGACACGGAGGTTTGGCTATACATAATATTAATATTACTGGGGTGACACGCTAGGGGTGACAAGGTAGGGGTGACACGGTAGGGGTGACAAGGTAGGGGTGACACGGAGGTTTGGCTATACTTATGGGCTTGACCATCTTGTTATCATCCTAAATTGTGATTTTATTATTATTATTGATAATGTATTTCTAATATTAATAATACTGGGGTGACACGGTAGGGGTGACAAGGTATGGGTGACACGGTAGGGGTGACACGGTAGGGGTGACACGGAGGTTTGGCTATACATAATATTAATATTACTGGGGTGACACGGTAGGGGTGACAAGGTAGGGGTGACAAGGTAGGGGTGACACGGTAGGGGTGACAAGGTAGGGGTGACACGGTAGGGGTGACAAGGTAGGGGTGACACGGTAGGGGTGACACGGAGGTTTGGCTATACTTATGGGCTTGACCATCTTGTTATCATCCTAAATTGTGATTTTATTATTATTATTGATAATGTATTTCTAATATTAATAATACTGGGGTGACACGGTAGGGGTGACAAGGTAGGGGTGACACGGTAGGGGTGACAAGATAGGGGTGACACGGTAGGGGTGACACGGTAGGGGTGACACGGAGGTTTGGCTATACATAATATTAATATTACTGGGGTGACACGGTAGGGGTGACAAGGTAGGGGTGACACGGTAGGGGTGACAAGGTAGGGGTGACACGGTAGGGGTGACACGGTAGGGGTGACACGGAGGTTTGGCTATACATAATATTAATATTACTGGGGTGACACGGTAGGGGTGACAAGGTAGGGGTGACACGGTAGGGGTGACAAGGTAGGGGTGACACGGTAGGGGTGACAAGGTAGGGGTGACACGGTAGGGGTGACAAGGTAGGGGTGACACGGTAGGGGTGACAAGGTAGGGGTGACACGGTAGGGGTGACACGGAGGTTTGGCTATACTTATGGGCTTGACCATCTTGTTATCATCCTAAATTGTGATTTTATTATTATTGATAATGTATTTCTAATATTAATAATACTGGGGTGACACGGTAGGGGTGACACGGAGGTTTGGCGATACATAATATTAATATTACTGGGGTGACACGGTAGGGGTGACAAGGTAGGGGTGACACGGTAGGGGTGACAAGGTAGGGGTGACACGGAGGTTTGGCTATACTTATGGGCTTGACCATCTTGTTATCATCCTAAATTGTGATTTTATTATTATTATGTATAATGTATTTCTAATATTAATAATACTGGGGTGACACGGAGGTTTGGCTATACTTATGGGCTTGACCATCTTGTTAGCACCTTAAATTGTGATTTTATTATTATTATTGATAATGTATTTCTAATATTAATATTACTGGGGTGACACGGTAGGGGTGACACGGAGGTTTGGCTATACTTATGGGCTTGACCATCTTGTTATCATCCTAAATTGTGATTTTATTATTATTATTGATAATGTATTTCTAATATTAATAATACTGGGGTGACACGGTAGGGGTGACACGGAGGTTTGGCTATATAATATTAATATTTCTGGGGTGACACGGTAGGGGTGACAAGGTAGGGGTGACACGGTAGGGGTGACAAGGTAGGGGTGACACGGTAGGGGTGACACGGAGGTTTGGCTATACTTATGGGCTTAACCATCTTGTTATCATCCTAAATTGTGATTTTATTATTATTATTGATAATGTATTTCTAATATTAATAATACTGGGGTGACACGGTAGGGGTGACACGGAGGTTTGGCTATACATAATATTAATATTACTGGGGTGACACAGTAGGGGTGACAAGGTAGGGGTGACACGGTAGGGGTGACAAGGTAGGGGTGACACGGTAGGGGTGACACGGTAGTAGTGACACGGAGGTTTGGCTATACTTATGGGCTTGACCATCTTGTTATCATCCTAAATTGTGATTTTATTATTATTATTGATAATGTATTCCTAATATTAATAATACTGGGGTGACACGGTAGGGGTGACACGGAGGTTTGGCTATACATAATATTAATATTACTGGGGTGACACGGTAGGGGTGACAAGGTAGGGGTGACACGGTAGGGGTGACAAGGTAGGGGTGACACGGTAGGGGTGACACGGAGGTTTGGCTATACATAATATTAATATTACTGGGGTGACACGGTAGGGGTGACAAGGTAGGGGTGACACGGTAGGGGTGACAAGGTAGGGGTGACACGGTAGGGGTGACAAGGTAGGGGTGACACGGAGGTTTGGCTATACATATGGGCTTGACCATCTTGTTATCATCCTAAATTGTGATTTTATTATTATTATTGATAATGTATTTCTAATATTAATAATACTGGGGTGACACGGTAGGGGTGACAAGGTAGGGCTGACACGGTAATGGTGACAAGGTAGGGGTGACACGGTAGGGGTGACACGGTAGGGGTGACACGGTAGGGGTGACAAGGTAGGGGTGACACGGTAGGGGTGACAAGGTAGGGGTGACACGGTAGGGGTGACAAGGTAGGGGTGACACGGTAGGGGTGACAAGGTAGGGGTGACACGGTAGGGGTGACACGGAGGTTTGGCTATACTTATGGGCTTGACCATCTTGTTATCATCCTAAATTGTGATTTTATTATTATTATTGATAATGTATTTCTAATATTAATAATACTGGGGTGACACGGTAGGGGTGACAAGGTAGGGGTGACACGGTAGGGGTGACAAGGTAGGGGTGACACGGTAGGGGTGACAAGGTAGGGGTGACACGGTAGGGGTGACACGGAGGTTTGGCTATACATAATATTAATATTACTGGGGTGACACGGTAGGGGTGACAAGGTAGGGGAGACACGGTAGGGGTGACAAGGTAGGGGTGACACGGTAGGGGTGACACGGAGGTTTGGCTATACTTATGGGCTTGACCATCTTGTTATCATCCTAAATTGTGATTTTATTATTATTATTGATAATGTATTTCTAATATTAATAATACTGGGGTGACACGGTAGGGGTGACACGGAGGTTTGGCTATACATAATATTAATATTACTGGGGTGACACGGTAGGGGTGACAAGGTAGGGGTGACACGGTAGGGGTGACAAGGTAGGGGTGACACGGTAGGGGTGACACGGAGGTTTGGCTATACATAATATTAATATTACTGGGGTGACACGGTAGGGGTGACAAGGTAGGGGTGACACGGTAGGGGTGACAAGGTAGGGGTGACACGGTAGGGGTGACAAGGTAGGGTGACACGGTAGGGGTGACACGGAGGTTTGGCTATACTTATGGGCTTGACCATCTTGTTATCATCCTAAATTGTGATTTTATTATTATTATTGATAATGTATTTCTAATATTAATAATACTGGGGTGACACGGTAGGGGTGACAAGGTAGGGGTGACACGGTAGGGGTGACAAGGTAGGGGTCACACGGTAGGGGTGACACGGTAGGGGTGACACGGAGGTTTGGCTATACATAATATTTATATTACTGGGGTGACACGGTAGGGGTGACACGGAGGTTTGGCTATACTTATGGGCTTGACCATCTTGTTATCATCCTAAATTGTGATTTTATTATTATTATTGATAATGTATTTCTAATATTAATAATACTGGGGTGACACGGTAGGGGTGACACGGAGGTTTGGCGATACATAATATTAATATTACTGGGGTGACACGGTAGGGGTGACAAGGTAGGGGTGACACGGTAGGGGTGACAAGGTAGGGGTGACACGGAGGTTTGGCTATACTTATGGGCTTGACCATCTTGTTATCATCCTAAATTGTGATTTTATTATTATTATGTATAATGTATTTCTAATATTAATAATACTGGGGTGACACGGAGGTTTGGCTATACTTATTAGCTTGACCATCTTGTTAGCACCTTAAATTGTGATTTTATTATTATTATTGATAATGTATTTCTAATATTAATATTACTGGGGTGACACGGTAGGGGTGACACGGAGGTTTGGCTATACGTATGGGCTTGACCATCTTGTTATCATCCTAAATTGTGATTTTATTATTATTATTGATAATGTATTTCTAATATTAATAATACTGGGGTGACACGGTAGGGGTGACACGGAGGTTTGGCTATATAATATTAATATTACTGGGGTGACACGGTAGGGGTGACAAGGTAGGGGTGACACGGTAGGGGTGACAAGGTAGGGGTGACACGGTAGGGGTGACACGGAGGTTTGGCTATACTTATGGGCTTGACCATCTTGTTATCATCCTAAATTGTGATTTTATTATTATTATTGTTAATGTATTTCTAATATTAATAATACTGGGGTGACACGGTAGGGGTGACACGGAGGTTTGGCTATACATAATATTAATATTACTGGGGTGACACGGTAGGGGTGACAAGGTAGGGGTGACACGGAGGTTTGGCTATACTTATGGGCTTGACCATCTTGTTATCATCCTAAATTGTGATTTTATTATTATTATTGATAATGTATTTCTAATATTAATAATACTGGGGTGACAAGGTAAGGGTGACACGGTAGGGGTGACACGAAGGTTTGGCTATACATAATATTAATATTACTGGGGTGACACGGTAGGGGTGACAAGGTAAGGGTGACACGGAGGTTTGGCTATACTTATGGGCTTGACCATCTTGTTATCATCCTAAATTGTGATTTTATTATTATTATTGATAATGTATTTCTAATATTAATAATACTGGGGTGACACGGAGGTTTGGCTATACATAATATTAATATTACTGGGGTGACACGGTAGGGGTGACAAGGTAGGGGTGACACGGAGGTTTGGCTATACTTATGGGCTTGACCATCTTGTTATCATCCTAAATTGTGATTTTATTATTATTATTGATAATGTATTTCTAATATTAATAATACTGGGGTGACACGTTAGGGGTGACACGGAGGTTTGGCTATACATAATATTAATATTACTGGGGTGACACGGTAGGGGTGACAAGGTAGGGGTGACACGGTAGAGGTGACAAGGTAGGGGTGACACGGTAGGGGTGACACGGAGGTTTGGCTATACTTATGGGCTTGACCATCTTGTTATCATCCTAAATTGTGATTTTATTATTATTATTGTTAATGTATTTCTAATATTAATAATACTGGGGTGACACGGTAGGGGTGACACGGAGGTTTGGCTATACATAATATTAATATTACTGGGGTGACACGGTAGGGGTGACAAGGTAGGGGTGACACGGTAGGGGTGACAAGGTAGGGGTGACACGGTAGGGGTGACACGGTAGGGGTGACACGGAGGTTTGGCTATACTTATGGGCTTGACCATCTTGTTATCATCCTAAATTGTGATTTTATTATTATTATTGATAATGTATTTCTAATATTAATAATACTGGGGTGACACGGTAGGGGTAACACGGAGGTTTGGCTATACATAATATTAATATTACTGGGGTGACACGGTAGGGGTGACAAGGTAGGGGTGACACGGTAGGGGTGACAAGGTAGGGGTGACACGGTAGGGGTTACACGGAGGTTTGGCTATACTTATGGGCTTGACCATCTTGTTATCATCCTAAATTGTGATTTTATTATTATTATGTATAATGTATTTCTAATATTAATAATACTGGGGTGACACGGAGGTTTGGCTATACTTATGGGCTTGACCATCTTGTTAGCACCTTAAATTGTGATTTTATTATTATTATTGATAATGTATTTCTAATATTAATATTACTGGGGTGACACGGTAGGGGTGACACGGAGGTTTGGCTATACTTATGGGCTTGACCATCTTGTTATCATCCTAAATTGTGATTTTATTATTATTATTGATAATGTATTTCTAATATTAATAATACTGGGGTGACACGGTAGGGGTGACACGGTGGTTTGGCTATACATAATATTAATATTACTGGGGTGACACGGTAGGGGTGACAAGGTAGGGGTGACACGGTAGGGGTGACAAGGTAGGGGTGACACGGTAGGGGTGACAAGGTAGGGGTGACACGGTAGGGGTGACACGGAGGTTTGGCTATACTTATGGGCTTGACCATCTTGTTATCATCCTAAATTGTGATTTTATTATTATTATTGATAATGTATTTCTAATATTAATAATACTGGGGTGACACGGTAGGGGTGACACGGAGGTTTGGCTATACATAATATTAATATTACTGGGGTGACACGGTAGGGGTGACGTTCATAGCAATGATAGAGCTTGAAGCTATAGCCTTTTTTGCCTAAGCGGGTTGTCTAAGCGGGCTGTGCAAATACTCTATGGGCGTTTATGCACTAGCTAGAGGCAACCGTAATTTCAACGCGTACAAAGCGAGCGACCATTCTGTATAACATAGATTTAAAATTTATTTTACTTGATATTAAAGTCTGATTGGGGAAAAAAAAGGTCAAAAGCACACATATCGACATAAGATTAAACGAAATCACTCAAAAAAAGGTAAACAAAGATCTTCTAAATTATAGATAGGCCGGGGTAATCGGCGACGCTAGTTACAGACACACTGAACTCTAACGTGTATCAAAAAAAGCGTCATGGGTAATCCCATGATTTTTGAGCTTCTCTAATGTATAAGAATCTCGGATCTTGGCAGCCCATGTTATTTCCCCATTGGAGTTAATACAGCCCAAACAAAGGAGCTGCTAGCCGTCTACGGAAAACAAGAGCTAGGAATAACAGATGCTGGCGAATGCCAGCATCTAATACAACGTAATATTAGTGAATATAGAAAGCTTGATTTATTATAAATTAAAAAATCAGCCATAATAAAATTTTAAAAACTAAAATATTTCGATTTGACGCATCTATTAGGCCTTCGAAAAAATTGTGACATTCTCACTTTATAAAAGTGTTTTACCCTCGGGAGACTAGCACATATACATTGGATCTCCCTTCAAATCGTCGATTTTATTATTTCTTTTTGAGTTTTTGAATTTTCAGGCCCTTATCTGGGACGATGATGTTTCGTTGTTAGAGAAACTTGTCGCCTATTGGACACGTATTCCCCATCTGGAAACCAACCAATCTCTTCTCCGTACGATAGACTTCCCTCTTTTATGTATGAACCCAATTTTAACCCTTTAGCAAAAATTTACTCCCTATCTGAAACTTTTCCTATCAATACATACCTGTTCATGTATTGGTATATATATTTTTTTAGTATTTTTTTTGAAAAACCAAATATGGTTTTGCGTTACGAGTTTGCAATATTTAACTTCTAATATTTTTTGGTTTGAATGGACTTGACCAACTAACGAATGCGCCAATGGGTCAGATATGTCTTGAGATTAACATATCAGGTTTTTTCATAAACCTATAGAAATTAATATTCTGTTGAGGAAATATGTAAATATATTTCCCAAAATGATTCTCAAATTACATTTCGAACTCGTTAAAAGTTCATGACGTCATTACTTTGAATATATAGCTTAGTATGTTCTCTTTAAAGTAAAATTATTCAATATTGCAAGCATGATTTGCCAATAAAATTAAAATTAAGAATTGCTTATAATGATGACAATTTTGTTGATGGAAATGAAATCAGAAAAGTCTTGAAATTTCGTGTAAATAATACCTATACCCTTTTCAAATAAATTGTTCTATCCCAAGGAGAAAATTCTGAGTTACGAAAAATAAAATTGACCCAATTTTAAACTCGATATATTATATATGTATATTAAAAATTTAGTTTAAATCAAATACTTTTTACAATTTTTTTCGTATAAAAATCCAAACCACGTACGGCGATCGCGACACGAAAAAGTAAATCGTATCTTGGGGATTTGAAAAATACTTTGAAAAAAAAAATAAAAAAAATTTAAATAAAAAACTGAGACAAAAAAAGAAGGATTTTTGAAGAAACTTTTAAGAATCTATTAATAATAATAAGATGATTAATGCGTCAAAAAAGGAAGAAGTAAGAATGAATGAGCTAATAACCGAATGAAAAGCAAAATAATTCAATAGATTGAGAGAGGAGCGTGATTTGGAAAGGAAAAGAACAACCGGGGTGTTTTTCAGAGTTCAGAGTATTTTCTTGGAATACACACATATGTAGGAATACAATGAATACTCTTTTTATATTTATCTCGCATCCCAAACCTCTTCAACCTCCCCATCTATTCCTCTTAGACCTAACTCACTTGCCTTTTTTTTTTCTGGAAAATCTACACCGAGAGAAATACAAAAGCTAATTTTAAACCAAAAAAGGAGATACTTCAATGGAATTTTGTACAGTAACATATATAAAGAAATTTGAAGTGGAACTTTCATATATGGATTATATTTCTAACTTTCCATACTATCAAAAGTCTATTATTTAATTCGGTATGATACAACGAACTGTTTTTCATATCAAACCCTATAGCTCCAATCCGATATAACGAGATTTTATGCTTTAGAACAAACGTCTTTGTTATTTCGTTGAAAATTAAATAGAACAACCCCCAGTGTTGTACCGGTACGCAATACGTGAAAGAAAGCGCTTAGATTTTACACCAAAAATAGTAAAAAGTATCTTGCCAGCCAGTATACTTCAAAATGTCAGAATCATTTTTTTCTGCTCACAAAGCTAGGATCCCTGCTACCTTTACCGTAATGCACGTGCAGAAATCACATACCGAACCTTATTATACTACATGGCTATAACATCGTCAAGCGAGCGAGGAAACAGCTACTCAAATAAAAGAGAAAACCATGCAGTGGAAAGAGATGTACGTATCTTTACCAATTGCGGATTGCAATGCGCCTGCGTAGATTTTTTTACAATATCTTTAAAGGATAGGTCTCATTTAAAATGACGTTTTGGTTGAGAAGAGACTCAATTATAATTTTAAAATGAGGCACAGTACGTCAAATGTGGTTGTTATTTGGTATTTTCCCGGCTAGGAGGCTCTATTTAAAAGCAGTGTCCACCTATAGTCCCTTTAGCGCAGTTGCACTCATACAAGGAAAGGTTTTTATCCACCAATTTAAAAAGATAAAGGACAAGTGATTTTCTATCAAATATTTATTTTTAAAGGCGTAATTAAATAATAAAATTACAAATAAACTAATATTAAGTTAATAAACGATGTTAAACTTAATTTTTTCGGAAAATTGACAATGAAAATCTATGATTTTGAAATTGGGGTAATTTGTGCCTCCCACTTAAGCATGCTAAAAATGTTGAAATAACAGAATAAAGCGCTTGTACGGATTAAGGCTGGTTTTCACGGGGCGGAAATTGAGGCAAAACCGGGCGAAAACTTGCCGCGGCTGAAAATATTTCGGCGGGCCGAAACGAAAAGTCTCTTTCCGCGCGACTAGAGAAAAGTTCTATATTTTAGCGGCCGAAACTTTCCGCAGCCAATCATACCCCTGGATTTTCCCACGCGAGATCTCGTCGTTGGCGAGGTTTTCCGAGATTCTAGAGTAGATTTTAAATGGCGGACGCTCGAATGTCGAAAGTATCGAAAAAAGCTGATGACAACGAAGAATTTATTGAAGAAATAAGGAAACATAGATTTCTTTATGATGGGAGTTTAAAAGAGTATAAAGACTCAACCATGAAGGATAACTGTTGGTCCAGTATAGGGACGAAATTCGGACAATTACAAAGGGCATGTATTTAAATACCCGAGTAAATACCTGATACATGATATAATTAGGAGAAGACATAGACATAGACATGTCTATGAAGGACAGGACATAGACAATTGTTAAAAATCGTAAAACCAAACATTTTCGGTTCACCAAAAATGGTTACGTGAAAACCAATCGCCGTCGCGTAAGCGAAAACGGACGGAATTTCGCGGCGGAAATGCGACATTCAGCCTTAAAATTTCGGTCTCGTGAAAACCAGACTTTAGGCGAGATTTCAAACTTTCAGAGAATCATCTTAAGCCTTGTACTCTAAAATAAATTTTTGTTTGTAAATGTATGGTAGTGAACTAGACCCTATTTTAAAGATAATTATTCGATAGAGAACCACTTGTTGTTGGGCTTCATTATCCCTTTAACGAAATGTATAAAGCTGTCAGAGTGAATTTCATATTGCAGGTAATGGTTCTACTATGAGCACAAGTTCAATTTTAAAATGGAATATTTTTACTCAAAACAATTGAAAATTAGTAATTTTATTAATTTTGAGTCTATGATCTCATTTTCTCGCTCTCAATGATTTCTATATTAATATATTGATAACCAAAAACGTTAATTTAAATGAGACCTGACCTTCGAGGAACAAAATCCTAGAAAAGGTTTCTTAGATGTTGCAAATTCGAACTGAACCATAGAAGCAAAGAGACTCTAAGAGGCGGGAGAAAGAAAGAAAAAAAAAAAACTACCTCAGATACGCATTTTACTTTCTCTCTATATTTATAAAGGGCCAGAAAAATCCGTCAACATAAGTTGAAAACGTAACGAACACTAACATAATACCTTAACAAAGTTATGCTTAACACTTCTCAGTTAAGTAGACGTAAAAACGCCAAAACCGGGACTCAGTAGCCCGTGGAAGGTAGCGAACGTTGCTTCTCGTTATCAGACTCGGTGGTAAAAAAAAGGGAGCCATAATATTCGTGGAGTAAGTGTGAATACAGATACACTAATAATTACGTAACCGTTGTTACGTTAAGGTAATAGAACTAATAGTCTCGCGCTTTCCATCGCATTAATAGACTATTCACGAACAAGAGAATCTACAACCAGCGGGGTAATGGGAAAGGGAGATGCTCGTAACAAAAGGGCACCCTTGTCTCCAGCTGGAAATCACGTGATCAAATCCTTGTTCGTTTCATTTAAGTCAACGAGAAGAAAGTTGTACGTATCATGCTAAGTTTTCGTCTAAATCCCCGATATTTGTTCACTGGCACAATTAGAAATAACAGATTTAAGCTTGGGAAGATGAGGCTAGAGCGCACATTTATCACAAGCCAGAATAAAAATGAAGATGGCTCTTGGTTAACTTATACTCTAGAGTTATAGGAACTTATGGAAGAGGCGTTCCTGAACGTCAGAGGCTTCTATATTTCAATATCGCGCCAGATATAGAAATTTTTTATCCACAATTTATCTTTGAAGTGACATTCAAATCTTGAAACTGCATGACCACTATCCTGGACAATGCGTTTTAAAACAGCTATTCAGAAAACTGATTCCAAACATTTGAGATTTTGACCAGACAAGAAAAATATATATTATTTCAGCCTTTGGAAGAGCAAAATGAGTACTCAGTTACCGACTAGGTGGATCGGTATAATCCAAAAATAAAAATTTTCTCTAGTCGTTTCCCTTTAAAATTATTTCGTTTTCGTTTAAAACGAAATCTCTACAACTTTCGTTATAAACCTTTTTTCCACCCTTAAGTTCGTAACGATAAATTACCTCGTGTATTGTCGAAAATGAATGAATAAAAAAATTGGAACGTTTGCCAAATAATTAAGGAATAGAGAAAAAAGATTGATATTAGTGACAAAAGTATCGTATACGTTGACCCTTTATCTTCAAAATTGGCACCGCGAGTTGAGCCAAAAAAAAGCCTTTATTCCAAGGTATTGCCAGCACAAATGCGTATACAAAAGTATACGTATACGTTTGTCGAGTCCAAGGCGGAAAATAACTTCAATTATTTTGTACGCCAGCATAAATGCAATGAAACCGAAACTGACGTGGACTTATACGTAATGTTTAAAGCATAGACCAGAAAAAATAGTTCTTTAAAGCGTATATACTCGCGAATACCCATCAAGAGAAGAACTTTAGAGATCGTTAACGCGACTGACGGCTTAGTTATATCTGTTGAAGCTCTGAACAGAGAGAGGATGAAATGGTTGATATAATTTTATCTTCTGTTTGCAGCTGGAGCAAAGATAGGCTCCCTTCAACTCAAAGTAAAAGGCCAGAAGAATAAAGGGTAGGTTAGTATTTTCACGCGTTGATAAATCTAGAGATTTAAGTAATGGAATATAGAGTTAACAATTTCCACGGCCTCCGAAAACCAGGAATTTACCAGACTGAGAAAAGAATAGACCTAGACGAGGAGGTCAAAAATAGCCTCGCGAGAGAGCTCGACAAGTTATCTTGGAACTAATTACCGAGCCTGGTGTCTAACCGATTCCTTACGGGGATTTAATATCACCTTATGATGACGCGGAAATCGGATCGGAATCTTTCGCGACTCAACAGCGTGTCATGTTTTTGAGTGAACCCGAATTTTCTCTCTGTCTCTCTTTCGCTCGTATTTTTCCCCGATATGGGCTAAAATGTTTTTCTTTACATATATTCTACTTAATTTAGAAGTACTAAGAGGCTTTTAACAGTGTGCTAGCTCCATACTCTGGATTGGGTTTTATTTTCTTTTTGAAAAAGGATAATTTTTTTAAAGGGGTATTGAACATGTACGTTTCGTCTGGCATTTATCTGATCCTTTAAAGGAAGAATAAAGTCTCGCGCTGATTGAATTGCAAACGATGTAAACTCTAAGACTAATAAAACATGGAGTTCATAAGCGTTCTCTAACGGCAAACAGAGGCAAATGTAGTAGCTAACAAAACCACGTGCGTCTCTGCCACGAGGTTTTTGCCACAGTTTGCCAATAGAGAACGCATATGTACGCCAGTTTTGGTACTTCATCTTTATCGATTAAGATAGGTGTACATTTTAATAGTTATAGGTAAAGTAATGTATTTCTAAGATAGTGTTTTCCATTACGCCTGTAAACGTGTTTCAACCTTTTCGCACCAATGTCCACAGACAAGCCGTCATTCAGGATGAAAGGACTACATTGAAAAGTGAAAACCCTTTCAGTAGATAACTAGTACAACAGTAAAACGACCCTTCAGCACTGGCTTAAGTTACACAATAAACCCCAATTTACACAAACATATCTAGGAATCCAGTCATACCGACAAAAACCTAACAACGCGAGCTATTTGGAGTCAACCCTCTATTCGCACTAAATTTAGAAGGAACCAAGTTAAATGGAAGCCGAAAAGGAAAATAAAATAAAAAAATATTATTCGTCAGTTCCGAACCGTCGAAAATTCAGGTTAAAGGGAGAATGCAACTAAAAACAAAATACGCTCTTTATCCCCAGAGTAAAACGTTGGAATCTAAGCTTAATATGAGCCGCTTTTGCTCGTTAATTGGCCAGTGACTCGTTAATTACGATAAATCAAACTCCCAATGGCTCCCTAGGGACTTAATTTCAGAAGTTGCGCGAGAGCACGCTTAGCGCCACAATATTATGTTTGGGCGACCCCAACCAGTCTCAGAATTGGCCAGGTAAATAGGGCTTAATATTTCTAATGTTTGATTGCAATTTTACTAGTGGATTAGGCTTATTTCTGGTAAATTACGTTTTAGAAACATAAAATAAAATTTAATATGTTTGGAATTCTAATTTTGATGTTTCTTAAACACCCGTCAACTCAGAGATGTAAATTATTGAACAATATATATTTCTTTAGCATTTGAAAAGCTTTGTAACAGCATCACTTTAATTACCTTTTCATCGTTCCTTTAGAAAGAGGTCCTAAAAGAGTGCCAGTAGGTTAGAGAAATATTTTCGCGACGACAATATAAGACGTAATTATAGAATGAGTTATAAATGAGCTTACGGTAAAATCCGCCCCCGTCGAAAGATTTACAAGTTTAGCGGAATATTTCACATTTTCATCTTCATTTGACAGCGCACTCGAAGCTACAGGCTAATTTTATCACTAACAAGTATATAAGTAAACAAATCATAAGGATAAAGGGCTTCGTGTCTTTACAAGTAGTGTCAAATGAAGATGAAATAAATTATATTTCTCGTTCGGGTAACCTGATTGAATAAATAAATGTTAAGGGAAATAACATAACTATAGGTAAAACTTATCGGCTCTTTTGAACCATAGTTCCTTTCACAGTATTAACTGTTTCCCCATAAACGGACAACGGTGGGTTAGGGATTATGGGCCCCTAAAACTTTTCCATCTCTCTCTGAAATCAGAATCAGTTTGGAGTTGAAGCGCGTTAAAAGCTATCGGATCTCTTAATGTATAAGAAAACATGTCAGAGGCATAACGGAAGTTTTAGCATTGCAGGTTCTACCAAATCAAGTTGGAATAGACCGTATGTCTAATATAACTCATCCTAAGTCGATGAAAAGATCTTAAGACTGACTCGTGTACTTGTTTATAGTTTTTCGTGTTTTACAAGGAATAACAGTTAATATTTTTTTCTCATAGTCTGATGGAACCAAGGCTTATAATCTAATGAAACTAAGGCTTATAATCTAATGAAACCAAGGCTTATAATCTAATGAAACCAAGGCTTATAATCTAATGAAACCAAGGCTTATAATCTAATGAAACCAAGGCTTATAATCTAATGAAACCAAGGCTTATAATCTAATGAAACCAAGGCTAATAATCTAATGAAACCAAGGCTTATAATCTAATGAAACCAAGGCTTATAATCTAATGAAACCAAGGCTTACAATCTAATGAAACCAAGGCTTATAATCTAATGAAACCAAGGCTTATAATCTAATGAAACCAAGGCTTATAATCTAATGAAACCAAGGCTTATAATCTAAAGAAACCAAGGCTTATAATTTAATGGAACCAAGGCTTTTAATCTATAGAACCATGCAATGATTAGAATCTAATAGAACCAAGGCACAGAATCAAATGTAACCATGAGTTTAATGGAATTAAGGATTATAATAAAGGAATAGTAAAAATCCACACGCTCCTCAAATAAGAAGTCCACGGTTCTGAAAAACGCATTCGAACCATTCAATCGTACTAGAGTATTTTTTGCATTTAAGCAATATGCCTATTATATTTAAGGAACATTTAACTACGAACTGAACTATTCTACTCCTTGTTTGCAAACAGTCTTGCAAACCAGGTAAAGCTGGTGTGGATTATTACACAATATTAAACGACAAAGAAGAAAGGAAGTAGTTTTGGCAAACATCTCACGAACATACGAGTATAAAGGCCTAGTTTACATTACGTACTTTGTGAGGTTAAAAAAAAAGAAAATTTCTACTTTTTCTCTATATAATTTAACAACGTGTATTATTCCGCCATAATATCCGCAAATCTATTATTTCGGACTTCCAGGCGAGTATACCCTCAGGGTAAGAAAGACCAGCCCCGAAAATTGGTGTACCTCGCGTGATAAGAATTCCAAAGGAAATAGCAAAATCGTTTTTTCCTTTTTTTTTTTTTTTTTTTTTTCTTCATTTTGTCAAATATTCAAAGTCTCGTAAAACTACAATGAAGGAACCCAATTGAGAATTCAAAAACGTTATCGGCTAAAATTTTCTTCCCATAAAACGTATATTTGCTTACCTATAAAGATTTTATAACTTCCAAGTTAGATCGAGGGGAAAAAAAAATCTGGTTGGTGCAATTCTCTGCTAAACGATTGTTTTTCAATTGTTATTTATTCTTAAATTTTTAATACAAGAAAAAGGTATTCTATTATTCGGTCTAAATTCTATTTCTCTTCTAAGTTTATAGATTTAGTCTAGTAGTAATTTCATAAGTACACCTTTTATCTAACCCATTAACCGCCAAAACCAATCAATTTTTCAAATTCTAAACCGAAATATCGGAAATACACTTTATTACGTGATTTCACCGAAACTGTTGAATCAAAATAAACCTAAAGATGTTTTAAGTGAATTTCTATTCCTTAGCTATAATTCCATTGGCCAAGCTTCTAAAAAGACCTTAAAATACTTCACTAGGTAAAAAAAAACTATTATAATATTTTCTGAATCACGAATATTTGTTAGAAAAAAATGGTTTTAGAATCTAACGGATAATTTTGGAAAGAAACGGTTAAGAAGTTAGAAAAAGGCGAGAACTCAAATCACCAGGAATCGTTTTAAGCGTCACGTGTTCACGCGTTACCTTTATCAAGAAGGATCAGACAAGGAGAGGAAAAGTAGGGCTGCGTTGAGTTAGAGAGAGAAGAGCCATCCTCCCACTCGGGTGGAAAGGGGGATAGGAAATTCTCGAGGTAAACTGTTGTCACGTGGTCACTAGCGTCGTTGGCTACTACGAAGCTGATAAAGGATCCGTTTTACCCACGTGAGTCACGTGACAACATTTTACCACGAAACATCTCTACCCCCGTCCTCCCAGAGTGGGATTTTAGGCCGACGCAGTAGGAACTGCGCCGTCCCCACTTTTCCCCTCCTTGTCTGATCCTTCTTGCCTTTATAAATAAATTTATTGTAGCTTCATCTATCGGTTGTTGAAACCGAACCGGTATGAAACTGGTTCGTTCGAGAAATCGAATCAAATCGATTCACACGACTCCAGCGAAACGTTTTAAATCGATTCCAAGGCCTAATATGAACGCGGCTAAAGGCAGATTATAAATATTTATTTATATAGTAAATATAACAACATTAGTTTCGCGTCATTTGACCACTCACTGATTTGAAACTGTTCTTTGATTGAAAACGCGCAAAAAAGCGACAGAGCCAATAAAAAAAATGAAAAAAAAGATATCGAAAATAGAAGAAAAAGGGTCGAGTCGCGACTGGCGCACGGAAAAAGAAGGAAAGAAATGAAGAGAAAAGAAATTGATAACAAATGAAAGACGATCCGCGACTTTATCTATACATATAGAATGTAACCACCTTGGAATTGATCTTATTTCACATACAAGAAACAGTTTTATTATAAGGGAAAATAGGTTACATTCTAGGTTGAATCTCTCTTTATCTCATCCAGAAATATTGAGTTAACCTGACTCAGGGCTACTCCGTGAACTTTCGCAAGCGACGTGTAGATTCTATTCAACTTTGAGAAAACATCGGATGATTATGGGGGATGAGAACTAACAGGGGTATTATACTATAGTACAGTTAGATTAAATTTTAGTGAAACCTTAAATCCTTGAAGTTTAAAGGACTCCCTCTAAAAATTATCGCTCCCGAATAAAATGTCAGGAAAACAAAACCGACATTTAGAATTTGATATACCTTAATAGCCAAATTTCGTCTCTAAATTTGACTGTAGAACGCAATGTGGCGTTTCCTTTATCTCCTACGCTAAATCTCTAAGCTACACTTTGTAGTTTAACCCAATAGTTATGGAATTAACTGTACTATTTTTGATTTAACTCCGTCGCGAAAAAATATCAAAAATTTTTGCTGCCATGTTCTTATAGGATTAGGGAATGGTTTGTTGTATATACGATTAGTCGATCAGGAATTAACATCTCGACGAAAATAGAATAAAAATGCAATATTTATTTAAAATTGATATCAGTAAAAGTCTTCCCACGCAACTCTAAACGGCAAAAAATATTATTACGGATGTAGAAAAAAATTTGACGAAAATCTGGCCAGTTAAAAGGCGCTGAAGCGAGAAGTTTGCGCAGTAAGGGAATGAAAGTTGGCTAGGAAAAACGGTCATTAATTCATAGCACGTGAAGCTTGATGCCGAAATTATTTAGACTGACGCTCGTGTTCAAAATAAAAACGCGACAAAAGAGGAAGCTATATGCCTATAACCAAGAGAGATATAGAAGAGATCCCCTAGAACGAGCGAGAGATCGTGTTACATTTCAAAGACGTGATAGCTAAGTCCAAGAACGAATTGGAGCTCCTGAACCTTTATCGGAAAACAGCGTCTGCTTATTTATCGATACTACCCAACAATGGCCAACATAGATAGACGAAGGAGCTGAGCTAACTGAGAATCAACTGTAAGCTCTATAATAAACACGCGACCAAAGTGATTTGGGTTTAAAAAAAATTTGAAAATGGCGATTATAAAATTTTAATTTTTACTGTATTCTGGTAATTCTTTCTATAAAGAACTTTAACAGATAGCTTTAGCATATCATCCTTAAAAAGCGTCTGCTTATTTATTGGCCAACTTAGATCGACGAAGGAGCTGATCTAATATATTAAACGTATTATTTACCATGGTTAAAATATAGTAAAAATTGTTATTTTACAGAGAAATTAACTAATAAGTTGTCCGTGATGAGGGGGAGCTAATAAATAAGCGGACGCCGTTTTATGATAAAGTACTTGAGGACACTATCCTTAAAGTTCTTAGGGGCTTCAATTCGTTCTTAATTTGCTAGGGCATTTCAAAAATATACTTCACCATTTTCATGCAAAATATTAATGAACTATATTTAAGTTAAAAAGAACAACTTGAACTGGTATAATAAAGTTTTTAACATCACCACTAGCTTGCCTAAAATCCTCGCCTACTCAACCATGTTATATTACAAAGAAAAAATAAAAAAAAGTAAAGAAACGCGCGAAATAAGAAGGAAAATGAGGCTAAAAACGAAGACTCAAAATGCGGCTCACGCCCTTTGAGCAGATTTATTCTTGAGCTAAACCAAAAAGCCAGCCTATAGCTCCTGAAAGTTTCTTTATATATATATATATAAGAAGCGTTCAAGCAAGCCACACAGGCGCTCAACACTATGTATTCGTAAGGAAAGGGTTAACGAAAGTAAAACCAGTTACAGAAGTGACATAAACCGTACCAGGTTACATTGAAGCCCCGCTAAGCCTAATTAAAACTTTGAACTAACACGTTTTTATAAGTCATTATACACTTCTATTCGAGATTAGTTTACAATATGGTAAACTCTAAAGAGGCTTGATACTCAATGTTAAGCCTAAGAAGAATACAAGTAGTTCGTGGTAACTGGATGATCTAGTCATCGTCAACGCGAGAATATAATCCCAGCGTTAAAACATAAAAACATTATAGTTTTTATTTTATTTTTCATTCTTCGAAGTGACCAAAGTTACCGTAAACATATTGCGCTTATAAATGGTATATTTGATACCTTTAAAGGTTGTCCCATAAGGATTAATATTACCCTATAGCTCCATGGATATAAATAAATAAATAACACAAACTTTGATGACAATAACTAGTGAAGTCAGGCTTTAAGCCACGGGCTTTTAAAGTACAATACAAGGGATTTTCTTAGATTTTCTCTGGTAGGGATCAATGTTTGTTATAACCACCATCCGTGTGATAAGATTTTTCACGTTTTTACCGAGTTTTTGTTTTGGTGTCAATGACCCGCCTTGGCTCCGAACAAAAAGGGAGGCGAGAAAAATATCTTTTTAGTTTAAACCTTTTGAAAGTGTATAAACACTATTTTCCTTGAAAATCTTCGAGAGAGAAATTTGAATTTTCAGAAAAAGACCGTGGTAATTTTAGTTTATATTTAAGAAATTATAAAATTAATTATAACTAGCTAGTAGCAAATAAGCTCTCCCAAAGCTAAACCATCACAGGAAATACGCCATGTGATATATTTCAGATATTTTAATATTTTTCAAAGTGAAATATAGTCTAGATTTGTTTAAAATTCCACGTTTTTCTATATATACTTTGAATTCAAACGGCCAAATGTTTTGCAGTTATCGGAGTTTTTATTTTTTTCTACCTTTAAATCGCTAAGTCTTGACATACTGACTTGTCCTCTAAAACCGCGAGATAGTGATGTAAAACTGGCCTTATTTTAGACAGTCAAGTTAGATTGGTTCTCGGGGTTAAATTGTCGCGTGAAAATGAGATCATAAAAGAAAGGAAACAACGCGAATAGAGAAAGAAACAGACTGAAAAATGCTTAACTATTTTTTTTTCATCCCGGGAAACGCGTTACGACCAGCGGGACCAAGTGTTCTTTATTGTTTTCTGTCTACTCTATAATGACGTCAAATTTCTTTACAGTACTTATACTCACAAACAAAAGTGACTTTTTTCGAGCAACAACGTGCAATTTGAAAAAAAAAAAAATATACTCCTGCCTAAGAAGAGTTGGAAAATGGGCGAAATACACAAGTTGTTTGTAAAACCTAGCTTATTTTTAGCTTCCTTATTATTTTCTTTATTGGAATGTTTCTCAGTGGCAAAAAGTTAGTTTAGCTCCTTTTGAAAGCCGTCTTTATACGCATAGATTTCCCATTTATTATGTTAATTAATTTAAAAACTTATTTAGTATTCGATTTCGATTTTATAACCGCTTTCTCCGAGTTCCCTCAACAAGTTCCAATTTTAAAATAAATTATTCGGCTTGAGAGAAAAATAATAAATTTAAATTAATTATTATATATATCACGTTTAATTTAAATATCATATATTAAAATCTTTGATGCAAGTTAAGCCGCGGAGAAAAATGTACGATAAGGTTTGATGTACACCTCAGTTAAATTCAAACCTCGAGTTATGTTTTACTAGTCTTAAATTAAATACTGAAACAAAATTGGTTAAAAAAATACGCGACGCGCTTGGATTTAAGTTCTCATTGATTTCATAGAGTTGATAACCCATCACGAAAGGTGAAAGTCGTGAAAGCATTATTCGATAACTATATTCCCCTGAGTATTTCTTGAACTTCAAGTTAACTTGTCTTTGGTTATACCATCACGCGTGTTTTAAACCGAAATAAGTTTATAACGAGGTTATTAATGTAATCTGTAGGAGAGGCCTCGTAGATATAGTTTATATAAATTGGTGTAAAAAATGGGGTTAACTCACGATTTAATTTATATAAAATATAAGAAGACAACGAGAACATTTTGTTAAACATCAAACAGGTGATGGTAATTCATCTGCCCCGAGGAAAATTCGCGATTTATAAGATTTTTAAAACCAATTTTAAAACCTATCTTTTTTTTGCTATATAATTTAAAAGGTTTGATTTACGATATGGTTAAATTACTTTTTTGTGATTTTCTAAATTTTAACATCTTAATAATGTACAATAATTTAAAGTGATGATGAAGTGATAATCCAAATAGTTTTTATGATAAGGATTATATTTCGACTTTTGCTCAATTTCTATCAGAGACGGAATAATCTTAAACGAGTGGCTCATGTCAATTTTATTATTTTAAATAAATCTAGTGAATGTCTTCTTTCTAATAGTGCTGTCAGTTTATGCCTTGGTGATAGAAGAGAAAAGTTACGGCCATTTTAAGAAAGGGGTTTTTCTCGATTTCTATCAGCGGCAGAATAATCTTTAACGAGTGGCTCATGTCAATTTTATTATTTTAGACTAATGTAAGGAATGTCTAATTTCTAAAGGTGCAATCGGTTATAATTATAAATCATTAATCGCGTAATATTTAATATAATAATATCTTTTATAAACAAGTATAAAAAAATTGAAGCAAAATTCACGTAAATATAGGTTTAAATATGTCCCTATCAAAACGGCGTTCCTTGAAAATCTTGATGGGTAAAAAAAAAATCCTTTTTATAGACTATTATATTGAGAAAAATAGTATTGATCATATTTTCTTCCCAAGTTCCATCTCAATTCGGCACAAAATTCGTTCACCCCCCGCAATTTCCACCCACTACCGACACATCACCCCATCAGTTTCGTCCTCATCCCGTTTTCTAAAAACCCGTCAAAGAGAAAAAGAGCTATATAGGAAACGAGAGAGAGAGGAGAGAGTGGAGAAAAAAGAAGCGCGAGATGAGGAGAAAAATTCTTGTCGCAATTTTGAAAGACTGTCCGTTTCTCTGATATGATTGCCTATTCTAGCGTGCGTCACGCGCTCCTGCAGCTTTTATCTTCTTGATACATTGTAGACTTTTATTACGTAGAAAACGCGCCAAAGAGATGAGAATAACGGAGACACGGAGAGGGAAAAGCAAAACTCTAAACTGCACGGGTTATAGTTATACCAAGGGTCGAATCAATCTTCGGATTTCAATTCCAGCGAAGCTATAGCGTTTCTTTTGTCCTATCTCGGTTTAAGTTTTAAGTAGATTCGTGTATCGTAAGATAATGATAGCTCTTAAAAGTTTAACAACTCTCATGGAATATAAAAGTGACAAAACAGAGTAATGGCGTTTAGGTGGGACATGCCCAAACGTGTTTATGTCCACCGCCTGGGAGCATTTTTAACTATAGATGGGGAATCGTCTAGTCTCGAAGTAAATTCCACTACTCTATTCGTTATATCCGAATTTCGTTGTAGTTGCTGTATGATTTCAATGAACGTCTGTCTATAGAAATTTATAATAACTGTCGATAACTATAAGGGGAAAATAATTGCTTAAATTTTAATATTGTGCTCGATGAAGTAAGATAGAAACATATCATACATTAATCATATTTTCAGATCTTTCCATCTTCTTCTAGATCTGGTATTTTTTTTAGAATTTTACGGCTAAGATTTGGCGCGTTTAATTCTAATTTAATTAGATTTAAAACGTTAATTGTGGTGGCTCGATTTGAATAGTTCATCACGAATCGAGATTCTTTTGATCAGTTTCTAAGTTCTAAGAAAATCTATCCTTGTACATGGGAATACGGTTCGTTTAGGTGGAGTTTTGCTACTATGAAACTAACCATCGGGTACAAATATAGGGTTAAAATCGGTACGCTTATAGTGTCATCATTATCTTATGATCACTGTAAAAGAGCAGTATTGAATACATAGAATGATTCTTATTTTACAAAAACGTTTCATTCCAGTTCAAAAAACGTCTCCTTGCAAACCTTCCTTATATTGGCCACCAATAAATGGACACTTTGTTCGGGTTATCAGAGTCAGTAGGTATAATGGTGGAATTGGATGGATTTACTATATATATACTCGTTTTCTCTCGAAGTTTACAGTACAATGGAAGATGGGGCGTATTGATACGCATTGTTAAACTTTTAGGGTCAAAAGTAGCTCGATTAACTTTAAAAAGTTTAGATCAATCGAGCTTTGAATGCGCTGCAAGACGATACTGATTCTGATAATATCCTATGTACTACGTTTTTCTCTATGGAGTCTCGAACAATGTATCACTACACCCTAGAATAACCAGTTGTTCCTTTTCCGGATGTGAACATCAAGAAAGTTCTCTCACTTTTGAGTTCCGCACATGTACCAGCTATTTACAGTTTTATTGTCTTAAATAAAAATAACTTTGCTCTATTATTGCTATATGGTATATCAAGCCAGGTCTCAAGAGGGTTGTTTATAAGATTGTTGTTTTTGTAGAAATATAAAATTGTAGAAGAAAAAAAAGTTGGAATGATCCAGCCATATTGCGCTGGGGTGATACATAATGTTAAACCACTGGTAGAGGAGTCCGAAATAGTACGTGGTAAATCCTCATTATAACGAATATTCGCTTTATAACGAAATTTCCCACGAGAATTCGTTTTAAATTAATCAATTTTAAATCGTAACTTTATTACAGTACTTAAAAACAATATCCGAATTTCGTTATAGTTCTTTACACAAAAGTTATTGATCATAGTGATTATAATAATATTAAAATAATTTACGAGACCGCTACTGCATGGTTAAGAAAGAAAATACACATCCGTTTCTAGTACATCCGAAAGTTCTCTGAAGAAACATTTATTTAATAAACTGTTTTTCTTAACCATGCAGTAGCAATCTAGTAAATTATTTTAATATTATTATTCGTTATGGTTGCTAAGCCTTGGCTTTGCAAACGAGACTACGCAGTGGACGACAGACTATTTGATTAAGGTTTAAAACATATAAAGGGCGAATTTTGTTATAACCAGAGTTTGTCTGCTAAAACTAGGCTCGAAATAGGCCACATTTTAACTGGATAGACAAGGAAAAGGTAAATATTTAAGGCAAATATCCGTATTTACCAGAGTTCATCCGCTAAAACTAGCGCTAATTGGATATAACGTTTCAATCTTTAAAATTTAGGAACTTAGAACAATCAATTGTAACGAAATTCGGTTAAGCTGATATCACGATGTTCAAGGTGAAGCTAACTGAAAGGGGTGTGGATTCATTCAGGGTTATGGAAGAGAACGACCTAGACATCACTTTTAGTGGGATCAAGAGAGTTGAAGAGGCTTAAAATGAAACTGAAAGACCAGAAAAAAAGAAGAGATAGAAAAAGCGATTTGGAAAAGTGGCGATGAGTGAAAAAACGGAAATGACAAATTCGTTACTTCCGTTTAGCTGAAGCAACGATCCGGCTGCCAACTAGAAGAGAGAGCTAGCTAAGGCTAAAGCTAACGAAGGCGCGAAGGATAAACGACTGCGCTAGGCCTTGGCCCGAAGAGTGGAAGGAGACAAACAAAAGGGTTTTCCTAACTTCCGGGAACTTGTTTTCCGCCTTTAAAACCTCCTTCCGGTTTTAAAATTCTCTACTATAGAGAAGAAACAAAGCTCTGGGCCACGTGGTCGCGTGATTTGATTGGCTCGTTTTAGACGCTTTGTTAAGTTTAGTGGCAAAACGGAAATTCCAATTTATAAAGAAGAGAACCCGGAGCTTGTAATCAGTTCAATTTAGGACGCTTGGATTTTATTATACAAAAGATGTTATTTTTAGGGACACAACCCTCGAATGGGAAATTAAATTATTAGGCTAATTTTAATTCCAGGGGAATGGGTTACAGTGGCCAAAACTATGGCGGATTTATTCCCAATGCTTAGCCTAACGAGTAAAGAGGCAATTGATGAAAACTCCTATTGAAAATGAGTTTTTGGATCCTCTTCAACCACCTTTAAAACAATCCCCGGCTATTTTTTGTCTGGAAATATTTTCATACGGTATCCAAGGTTACATTAACCAAGACGATTATCCCACGAGTATTAAAATACCTTCCAGGAAGAAGGCAATTTCGAAAAATTATTATATCAAAGTAAAAGAAAAAAAAAATTGATACTAAATAAAAAAAGAAAAAATAATCCGAAAAAATTTCAAATTTGAGACGAGCGAATTTTTTCTAAGAAAATCAATAGCGTAGCATTTTTATCGTTTTCACGTCTTGGCCGACGAGGAGAGTGAAGAAGCTTTTAACATTGGCGAAAAAAATAAAACCGGCCACATAGGATTGGGTTATAAAAGATCAGACAAAAAAGCCCACTCTTACATCATTCTTGTCAAACTTAGAAAGTATGAAATTTATACCGAAACAACTAGTTTTCTCTATAGAAGATTCGATCCATTCTTGAGCCTACAACTAATATATATAAATAGAATATTGTACGCGGATAGAGAAGGCGTTATAGTTTTTGTTTTATCGAGCAATTTCTCAACGAGGGAAAGGTGGCGGCGGCTTTAGAATCATCTTGCGCTTCACTTCAACTGTCAAAGAATTCTCACAACTTATTTCAGTTTTTCCAACACGATCTTATAAGGATCTCAACTCGAATGATGAGCCTAGGTCCGTATCAACCCACTATATATTACTTGTATATTCAAAAGTAACTCAATAAATACCCTATAAGTGTAGTATACGGGTTTATTCTGTCATCTTCCTGAATTATATAGTTTACCCTCAAAATCTTTCTCAACTTGAATCGTAACCAAGTACCAGTAAAACCAAAAGTTTATAACTTATTCCAGAAAAGTTACTAACGCCCAGTGGCTATTAACAACGGACACCTATGGGAAAGATGAATATCAAAACCTTTCGTTCATAAGCGCGCTTTAACGGCAAACAGTTGCAAAAGTAGTGACTAACACGCGTTTCTACATAGCAGCCACGCGTCAAGTTTTATTCTGTTCGCGAGTGAGGTTAATTATTTTTAATCGGGGCCGGATAATATCCATGATTAGAGACACTGTTTATTGAGGTTAAGCGGGGGCTAAACCCCTATTATCATTCGGAATAACTGTTATTGATAGATCTTTCTTGGTTGCAAATAACAATAGAATGCAGTGAATTTTATTGACGCGATATCTAAAGCTTTTATTCACGCGCTATATGTTTATAAGACGGGAAAGAAACTGTTGGTTTGGGGGTTTTATTTCTTTATTATATATTATATCTTTGGGTTCTCGCTTCTTCAGACTCTTGGAATCGTTCTGATCCTTCTGAGGGGATTTGGGGGGTTTTCATCCTCTAAATAACGGAGGCCAATAGAAGCGGGGATCAGGATGTAGACCGTCTGAACGCGGGATGGTGCGGAAAAATGTCCGCGGCGGGATGGGAATATTGACCGTGACTTCTTCTTTGACGATAGAAAAAGGGTCGGTGACCACTGGGGACAACTTAACCGGAAGAGATAGTGAATCTCTCTCTATACAGACCAAGTTCGTTCAATCGTAAGTTACATACAGGGTGGAACGGATCAAAAAACTCGATAACTTCTTGATAGAGAAAACAAGCTGGTAAAACCAAAGTAATAAATTTCCGAATACCAACTAATTTTTTTCCCACGTGATCTAGAATGAATCAATTCTCTTCATCCTCCCTTTATAAAAGATCAAAGAAAACTTTGTAAAATAAAGACATCGACCACCCATCCCCGATCCGCGGTATCGTAATTTTTCCTAAATGAGACGTTTTTAAACTCAGCCTAAAAACCGACAAAGCTAAATTACCCTTATAACATCAAAAATCTTAAATTTATAGAAAATGATGCGATAAATTTCGGGGTGTAAGTTATACAACTATATAGAATAATCGTTGGTTTTTCTGCGCGGCTCTTTCAAGATAATTACGACTATTTTCACGGTTATAAATTACGGTAAACCGAGGTTTATATAGCAAAGGTCATGGTTTTAAAATCGAGGTTTAAAGACATCATCTTAAATTTTAACTCAAGATCTGACAGTCCCGAAATAAAAAAATATATATATCAGAATATTTAGAAACATTACCCATACATGAAATTATGCTAATTATCTAAGAATAAAATGAATAAATTATTTTCCAAACTATCAGTTTAATTGGAGAGTGAAAAAGAAAATCAAATGTTTTTATTTAAATATAGCCTGAATTTGAGGAAATATTATGGTATAAATAAACTAAATTTGTTGTTAATTAATTTAAATTAAAGGAATACATGCGGCAAAATTAATTCGTCCATATCTATTGAAATGGGTGTAGTATATTGTCTTAAAAGTGTCTGTTTTATTTAACTGTTTTGTTGCAAAGAGGATATTACAAATTTTACGTATTCATAAACATAACATATATATTTAGAATTAAATTGAATATTTTAATTCGTAAACTTAATTTTGCTTTTCACCCTCCATTTAATTCTACGAAGTCATAAACAAAACATACAATTACGTAATACGATATAAAATTTTAGGGGAAGTTGTAATTTCTTGGCTAATTACTCGAAAGGAAGAAAAAAAAGGATCCTAAAAGAACATAAAACTCAGTTAACTTCCATAAAATAATACTAAGAAAGATCTAAAGAGTGGGTGGTTTATCTAGCCGCCATTTTCTCTTTCCCCTAATATTTTTTAATTAATTCTATTAGCTGAATGAACAGTACTTCTATATGTTACATTTATATTACAGCAATGACTTCACTATCTTTTATTTACATAATAAATTTGTAATGTAGCCAAAGCGTAGGCGGATTAATACGTAACGTTAAATATAATTGGAATAAAAGAAGTAGTTCCTAACCGCTTTTGATCATGATTCTATTAAACCGAAAATAATTTAAAGGAAAAGATCAGAAAAAACAAAATTTGAGTTTTAAAAGTTATTAGCGTTTTGCGCATTAAAAAAGGCATTGATTGTCAGTATTATACGTCACAATATACATCCTTCTCATTGGCTGCACAAATACATTACCATATCTACCAAGTTTATCGATTTATAAAATTGATTTAGAACATACATGGATTAATTAATAGTGCCTGTTAATTAATCCACGGATCATCTAGTTGAATTCACACGTAAAACAAGCAGAGCACACTGACGTTACACGCGTTATTAGTGACGTCAGTTGGCCAAAACTCACAAAAATTCCAAAGAAAACGTAGGAAACACGTTGAGGTACTTTTAATCGGGTTATGGTTGCAAGGCGCTACTACCCGTGACGTCAATGGGCAAAGTAATTCGCTAGGTGATGAGTGACTTGTGTCGTTTTCCCCACGAGAGGGGGTGGCGAACAATCAATTAGCTTTTAATTTCAAAAAAACGGTTTTCTACGTTTTGAAACGTGGCCTTTAATTCGTATGGTCTTTTCCTTTAATAGTATATGCGTATAGATATAAGCACGAGGAGTGTCGAGGGCTTTTTAAAATAAGGACTTTAAGTATACGGGAACTCGCTGTTAATAATACGTTCCCGGGGTTTTTCTCGCCTCACACCATTAACTTCAATTAAAAATTTGTCTTACACTGTAGTCTCTTTCTCTTATTTGAGAAAACACTGGACACAGTTATGTAGTGATGAAAAGTCGTGAAAGCGAAACTAATTTCGCGTGATATGGGACGGACGATTTCTCCACGTTTTATAGCCTTTCTTTAATTCTTCTTAATTATTTTTTCTTTTAACTGCAGCCTTTAAATTTATTATAAATGCTATATTTTATTAATAAAGGAAAATATCATCTTTATATTTTTCTTTTTAGAGGGTCAATGAGAGAAGCGAGGGGAGGTTTAATGAGAAAAGTGAAAGTCGGAATTCATTATGAAAATGTTAAACTTCGTTAGAAAATTTATCCAAGAACAAACTTTA
Source organism: Odiellus spinosus (assembly GCA_963920705.1). Lineage (NCBI taxonomy): Eukaryota > Metazoa > Arthropoda > Arachnida > Opiliones > Phalangiidae > Odiellus > Odiellus spinosus. The sequence continues at coordinate 18,515,156 of OY987229.1, read as the reverse complement.
AAATTAACGACTATGTTTGAATTAAGTTCAGCAGTTTGAAACGAGTCTCTTTTGGGAAATAACATTCCTCTTTGGAATAAAATATTAAATCGGTTAGTAGATAAATTCCAAAACTTTCGGGTTATTTTTAAAATTGCAAACACATTTCTCATTATCTTAACTACAAGCTTTCAAACTCGATAATAAAATTTGAAGAATTTTTTTATATATTTTATTTTTTTGATTTGGGCGTTTACTTTCTCGTAACCGGTATTATAATTACACGGTAGTTCGCTTAGGGGGATCCGAGACCACCAGACTCCCGGAGACTGTGTGTAATACAGTGTAATGGCGTATTCCCGCCTTTAATTGTATTACGTTTGAAGGAAATATAACGTCAGGTGTCGCTTCTATATTTGCCGCGAAAATATAATTGCGGACGACGTCTCGCTTCCAATCAGAAAATTAAACTTAATTATAGAGTATCAGTACATGGTCTAACCCGCGCCCGCCAAAAGGGTAAATTCGTGACAACAGAAAAGATTTTGAAATATATATATATCTAAGCATTTAATATTTAAAGGGCAAATACCACTAAAAAAAAAACACAAAAAAAAAACACGTGTCTCTTGAGAGAAAGACTCCAATTATTTAGCGCAGCTCGTTTATCATTAAGTGCTAAATAGTACACCAAGCTAGTAAATCAAGCGCTACTTTCAGAATCACTGAAGACACGCGTGATGTTTCGTTATTTACTACTTTAGACGATTATTATCGTCAGTTTTTGTGGTTTTTCTTTCTTAAGCAATTGTGAAGATTCTCAATTATTCGTCAAATCGAATAATAAGTGTCACCAAGCGAGCGCTAGGAAGTATTTGGAAAATGAGCGCGCCTTTTTTGAAACGATAAAGAATCGGCTGTGTTCGTGATATCCACGTAGTTTACGATATACGGTGATACGCCCATCTACTGCGAACCTTGCTTTTCATAAACCTTTCTAGCTTGCACACTTATAGTGTAATGTACTTATAATATAACGTATATACAGGGTTTTAATTTAAATATTAAATTTTCTGATGCAGGTTAAGACGTCATCTGCTTTGATGTATGCAGGTAAATATAAACCTCTGACTCCTTACGAGATAAGATGGGTAGATTATTATTATTCTCTAAGATTGAAATTTCCACGATAGTTGTTCTTTAAATTTTAATAAACCGTTTTACTAACTGACGCTTTGTTCACAGCATTGTTTAACTATAGTTCTAACGATCGAAAATATCTTAAATTATGGCCATTTTAAAAGGGAAAGTATATACGTATCCTGTTAGCGTGTAATTTATTTCTATTGATTTGTTTCGGGTCGCGTAAATTTGGAATTTAATAATATTATCGTGATGTTCTCAGGCGGATACAAAATGTTTAAAAAAATAGGACCCTTTATAATTGATAATTATTATTAATTATACTATTATTAATATAAAATTATCTTCTCCGAATAAATCATAAATTTAAATGATATAAATTAGTAATCTCGTTATTAACATATTTCGTTACAACGGTATTTTGAAAATACGTAGTATTTCACGTACATAAAGTAATGTTTGGACAGACCCCCTTACCCAGAATTCTAGATTAAGGTAATGTGGCTATGAAAGGCTTCACTGAACGTCAATATCTTCTAATCAAGAAAAGGGTTGGCTAGAACGGTTGTGCAAAAAATACTCCTTAGGGACTAGAAAGTTAAGCCTTGACAAACCAGCTCCATCTAGGATAGTCGAATAGAGAGATAAAATCGGTAAAGAGGTTGCGATTTCGTCCCACAATGAAGATACAATTGAAAATGATAAGATCCTTTGAGCTAGACTAATGAAATACTTGAAATTAAGACTTCGAAATCAGATAAATCCTTAAACAGTACAATTCATCTCGCAATGAAGATTTAAAAGGTTAATTATACAGCGCCTTATTTCTTATTAATCGCTTAAAATATCAAGGATACTTTTTAAGAACAATTAGAAGTGTAAATACAAATTGAGATGAGCTCTACTAACCGACGATCCATCCCAGTATAAAGATTCAACGTTACAAAACAAAATTATCCCTTAAAACTCTACATGGAGTGAAAATATATTCAAACAGTAGATTTAAATCGGGATGAACTAAACCAAAAACATGGTTCGTCCAAATATAAAGATTCCACTTTAATAAATACTACTATCCCTAAAAACTACTTGGTATCAATGATGGTACGAATTACGCGAAATGTAGATATATTCCCAACAGTAGACTTAAATTGGGATGAACTAAACAAAACATGAAAGGTTAAAGATTGAAGAGTCAAGGTTAAAAAATAATACTAACTGAAAGCTACTTTACAAGAATAACAAGAAAAGTAAATATTTTTCCAAAAGTAAACTTACTTCAAATGTTATTAATTAAACATCCCAGTAACATCACTTAAAAATAACTCTACCACGGTTTAAGGTATAAAATATTGGACGAATAACACGAAGGTATTTCTTCCTACGATAAATTCAAATTAGGGCAAAATTTACGAACGTATTATTCAGTAAAAAGATTCAACGTTAAAAAGACTATACTAATCCTGTTTACTCTAGGGCATCAATTATGGTTCGAATAACACATATATATTCAAAGAGTAGACTCTAATTGGAACGAATTTTACAATAAACCCGATTCGTTTCAGTTCTAAGATTGAACGTTGAAAACCCTACGCTCATTCTGTTAGTAATAAGGTAAAAATGGAGCGAATATCCCTGAGTGTATATCAAAACAGTAGACTGACAATGGGACGCGATTCGTTCCAATTGGAAGATTCAACGCTCAAAATACTCGATTCAGAGTTTATAATATTGTACCAAGGATGGCTCAAATAAAATCATCAGAGAGTAGATTCGAATTGGGATAAACTAAAAGCTTCTCAAGAGAAGAGGGAATTCTGAAGAAGAGTCTGAAGTTTCTCGTTTTCTCTTCTCTGTGTCGGGATCCCAACTGACTCCCCGAGAACAAGGAATTTCGTTTTATCAAATTAAAGCGAGCTGATGTCTGGAGGGTAAGCTCTTTTCTAGGAAGGAGGGGGACACTTTTTACCGCGGTATAAGTACGAATCTTCTTGGACTTATTTCGCAGTCGTTAAAAAGCTACTTTTACAGCCTCCCACGATTCTCTTTTTTGTTACGTACTATATAGTAAGACACCACGACAAAAAGAAAGATTTTTCAAATAAGAAACTTACGGTTTGAAACTTGGAGCAGACGACGTTACTTGTATGAAGTTGGAGGAGTTCGATTTCGATCTGAAATGAACAAAAAAAAAAAGGTTTTAATTAATTTTTAAAACCAAGTGTTATTTTTACTGCACTTCTCACTCGCTTTCTTTCAAATCTTCCTATTCATATAGCGCATGCGTTACTGGTACTAGTTTAGAATAGTAAATGATAGTAATTTTCTCTGAATTGTATATAAAATAATACTTCTCGATGACATACACTATCAGAAAAAGTAACCGTATGACGTCACAAAAATTTGATCCCCGCAAAGTATTCGTAAAAAGGGAATGTCTTACGAGATTTTCAATTCTTAGTCGGCGTCGACTTGTTTTTAATATCAGATTGGCAAAGATCCCGAACAGATAAAAACCGAGAAAATTATATACCGGCCTCAAGAAGAGACTTAAAAACTAAATTTAATGTCAGTCTTTGAAAGAACCTATTTTTCCTTCGAATAAACTATTTTTCGTTCGAGTTTTTGGGTTTCTTCCAAGGGTGCGAGATGTTGGGAGATTTTACGAGCCGCTCTACGAGAATCTAACAATCTAGAGTCTTGTTATCGCTATCCAAAAAAAAAAAAAAAAAAAAAAAAAAAAAAGTATTTCTTTATTTATAGAAACTAGCTACCAGAATTTCCTAACCTCAAAAGAGTTATTTTTTTGTCAAATTTATTAATTAGCGCCCTGTTCTAATTAAAAGATTATTGTATTTAATGTTAAAAATATACAGTTTCGTACTTATAATCTATTAAACTTTGATTTTTCATTGTTGAAGTAAAAATAGGGTAAAATAAAGTAAATGAAATAATTAAAAATGCTAAATATGAAACTTGAAATATTATGAAAAATATATAATAAATGAGCTAAAGTGAAATTTATGAAAGTAAGATTTCTACCACAATAAAATAAAGTACAATTAGGTAAAATTAAAAGCAATAAAAGTAAAATAAGGTTAAATAAGTTATATTGTAAAAAAAATTCAACTAGAAAAATTTAGTTTTAAATTCAAAACTATTCTTAAAACAATTTTTCAACCAGAAATCTTAGGGATTAAACGTTTTTCGAGAGAGTTTAAATTTAGCCCGCTATCCCTGTCCCCCGCTGTGTTCTAGAGGCGGAAAAAATGTTTTAAATCGCGAGAGATTCTTCTGCCAGAAGAACAACTGTTTATAAAGGTTTAAACGTGGGTAGAATATTTTAGCAAGTCTTAGGATTTTTTGTAAAAGATTCAACTGTTCGCGGAAAAGAAATCCAAAAGTTTAATATTTTATTTACTATTCAGTTCCAGAACGATTTAACGGAAAATTGTCATCGAAATGATTTCAGAAAACTATTTTGTTGTTTACCCAAAAAAAAAAAAAAAAAAATTATCTAAAAATTAATTAAGAAGAATTTCTAGACCAGATGGGGAGAAGATAACGTAATTTATCTAACAAATACTTCTGGGTAGAATCCAAGAATATGAACACAAGGATTTCTTAGAAAATAACGTTCATACTACATGAGTTCGTTGGAAACTTGGTAAGCGTGCGGAGAATAGGAAATGCCCGCTGGCAGACTTCCCAGCAGTGATTTTCTCGCTTACTTACGAGTAGAAAAAAAAAATTTGACACGTTTTTAGCTTCAAGGTATTTTTTAAATTGAAGCTCCCATTCTAGTTTTGCGAGATAAAAAATAAAATAAATCTTTCAGAACTTTCGAGTTTTACCAGAAAAATATACTTGAATCCTCGAGCCAATCAATATTTTGAGAATCACGTGCCTAATAATAAATTAATCCCTCACTAAGTTGACCAATTAGAGAACCTTAATGAAACCATCGCAAAGCTAAGCCAAATTCAAACTGTAATTGTAAGTTTAAGCCTATTTTAATCAGACTATACAAGAAGTTGGGCTTAATTGAACCATAAATCTATTATCTTTGCATAATTGATAATTAAATTTAAATCTAAGCTTAATTGATCTGCAAATCTATAATCTAAGTCTATTAATGAACCAAAATTTTATTATCTAAGCTTAATTAAGCTACAAATTTATTCCCTAAGCCCAATTTAGCTATAAGTCTATTAATGAAACCAAACCTATTATCAAAGCGTAATAATTAACCATTAATATATTATCTAAGCGCCATAATTAACCACTAATCTATTATCTAACCGTAATAATTAACCACTAATCTATTATCTAACCGTAATAATTAACCATTAATCTATTATCTAACCGTAATAATTAACCATTAATCTATTATCTAAGTGTAATAATTAACCATTAATCTATTATCTAAGTGTAATAATTAACCATTTATCTATTATCTAAGTGTAATAATTAACCATTAATCTATTATCTAAGTGTAATAATTAACCATTAATCTATTATCTAAGTGTAATAATTAACCATTAATCTATTATCTAAGTGTAATAATTAACCACTAATGTAACCACTATCTAAATATTGATTTGGGTCGAAATGATCGAATTTCATATGATCGATTGAGTTAAAAAACTAACCTAACCTAACCTAACCTAACCTAACCTAACCTAAATATTTCGATCATTTAATCCAAAAAACTGGTTTCGATCACTTAAAAGTCGATCAATTGGGACGATACCCTAAAGATTATCGACGTACTGATAATATTATCTAGAAAAATAATAAAATATTCAATCAATATTGTACAAGTTTTCGACCTACAAAACTAAAAAAAAAAAATACATAACAATTCTGAAACTGGTACAATAAATTATTCGGAACGTTTAAAAGTGTTCGTCGCCTGTGGCTATAGTTTCGATAAAAATCTCTTCATAAGATATATGAAAAAGAAGCAATTTGTTTAAAACTAAAGAGGCTCCACGGTACTAGAATGAAGATTGGTTTCAATACAGGGGGCACACCGATTAAAATAGACCTTCGAAAAAGAGTCGGTTAATTTAACAATCCTTCAATCGCTTTTATTTAAAACTGAAGTGTATTAAAATTTCTTGAATCTCATAGGCTATCTGCAGAAAGAATTAGAAATCATGTTTTCGATTTAATCAAGATAATAATTTTAATCACAATTTAATATTTGTAATTAAGTCTAAACCCAAAAAGATCAGATCAATACGAATTTGATAAATATGTAAGTTAATTTATAATAAATTGTTATAAAAAAAACTTTAAATTCAATTTCAATGGGCTTAAATCCCAAAGTTAAAATTAAAATTTTTAATCTCGATTTTGATTACGATTTAATTAGATGCTGGCGGTCGCATCATACAAATATGAATAAATTATAGGCTAAAGAGCTTCCCCCTCTATAGTTAATTAAAACCGACGTCTTGTACAATAATATCTATATCCCAGACAACTGGCAGTATAACTCGGATAATAAATTCTCGTGACTCTTACTGGATCATCTCTTTGGATTAGAATGGAATCATAATCCATTTGAAATTTCTTTCAAAAGTCAAATAAATTCTTATCGTAATATAACTAAGGTAAGATTAAATTTATTTTGGATTCGTAGAGCTCGGAATCGGATCGATCCATTATCTTCCGTTATTCGTATATTTTTAGATATTTTATTTTTAGACAAAATTGTTCGTAACTAAAATAATGAAATTTGTATATTCGTATAATTGTTCAATGGTTTACCCGAAGATAAGCCTTCGCCGCTTTATCTATCTACAAATTAATCGTTTTCAAACGTATAACGATGGATAAGAAACATTCGCGTTTCCAGAATTAGTCGAAAATATAAGAAACCCAAACGAAAAGTCGGACCCAAAACGAAAAGTCGGACCCAAACGAAAAGTCGGACCCAAACGTAAAGTCGGACCCAAACGAAAAATCGGACCCAAACGAAAAGTCGGACCCAAATTAAGAGTCGGACCCAAACGTAAAGTCGGACCCAAATTAAGAATCGAACCCAAACGTCGGACCCAAACGTAAAGTCGGACCCAAATTAAGAGTCGGACCCAAACGAATAGTCGGACCCAAACGTAAAGTCGAACCCAAAACGAAAAGTCGGACCCAAACGTAAAGTCGGACCCAAATTAAGAGTCGGACCCAAATATAAAGTCGGCCCAAATTAAGAGTCGGACCCAAAGAAAAGTCGGACCCAAACGTAAAGTCGGACCCAAAACGAAAAGTCGGAAACAAATTAAATCGGACCCAAATGTAAAGTCGGACCCAAATTAAGAGTCGGACCCAAACGAAAAGTCGGACTCAAACGTAAAGTCGGACCCAAACGAAAAGTAGGACCCAAACGTAAAGTCGGACCCAAAACGAAAAGTCGGACCCAAATTAAGAGTCGGCCCCAAATGTAAAGTCGGACCCAAATTAAGAGTCGGACCCAAACGAAAAGTCGTACTCAAACGTAAAGTCGGACCCAAACGAAAAGTCGGACCCAAACGTAAAGTCGGACCCAAAACGAAAAGTCGGACCCAAATTAAGAGTCGGACCCAAATGTAAAGTCGGACCCAAATTAAGAGTCGGACCCAAACGAAGAGTCGGACTCAAACGTAAAGTCGGACCCAAACGAAAAGTCGGACCCAAACGTAAAGTCGGACCCAAAACGAAAAGTCGGACCCAAATTAAGAGTCGGACCCAAATGTAAAGTCGGACCCAAATTAAGAGTCGGACCCAAACGAAAAGTCGGACCCAAACGTAAAGTCGGACCCAAAACGAAAAGTCGGACCCAAAACGAAAAGTCGGAACCAAACGTAAAGTCGGACCCAAATGTAAAGTCGGACCCAAATTAAGAGTCGGACCCAAACGTAAAGTCGGACCCAAACGAAAAGTCGGACCCAAACGAAAAGTCGGACCCAAAACGAAAAGTCGGACCCAAACGTAATGTCGGACCCAAATTAAGAGTCGGACCCAAACGAAAAGTCGGACTCAAACGTAAAGTCGGACCCAAACGAAAAGTCGGACCCAAACGTAAAGTCGGACCCAAAACGAAAAGTCGGACCCAAATTAAGAGTCGGACCCAAATGTAAAGTCGGACCCAAATTAAGAGTCGGACCCAAACGAAAAGTCGGACCCAAATTAAGAGTCGGACCCAAACGAAAAGTCGGACTCAAATGTAAAGTCGGACCCAAAACGAAAAGTCGGACCCAAAACGAAAAGTCGGACCCAAACGTAAAGTCGGACCCAAATTAAGAGTCGGACCCAAATGTAAAGTCGGACCCAAACGTAAAGTCGGACCCAAAACGAAAAGTCGGACCCAAAACGAAAAGTCGGACCCAAACGAAAAGTCGGACCCAAAACGAAAAGTCGGACCCAAATTAAGAGTCGGACCCAAATGTAAAGTCGGACCCAAATTAAGAGTCGGACCCAAACGAAAAGTCGGACTCAAACGTAAAGTCGGACCCAAAACGAAAAGTCGGACCCAAAACGAAAAGTCGGACCCAAACGTAAAGTCGGACCCAAATTAAGAGTCGGACCCAAATGTAAAGTCGGACCCAAATGTAAAGTCGGACCCAAATTAAGAGTCGGACCCAAACGAAAAGTCGGACCCAAACGTAAAGTCGGACCCAAAACGAAAAGTCGGACCCAAAAAGAAAAGTAGGACCCAAACGTAAAGTCGGACCCAAATTAAGAGTCAGACCCAAACGAAAAGTCGGACCCAAACGTAAAGTCGGACCCAAAACGAAAAGTCGGACCCAAAACGAAAAGTCGGACCCAAAACGAAAAGTCGGACCCAAACGTAAAGTCGGACCCAAATGTAAAGTCGGACCCAAATTAAGAGTCGAACCTAAACGTAAAGTCGGACCCAAACGAAAAGTCGGACCCAAACGAAAAGTCGGACCCAAAACGAAAAGTCGGACCCAAACGTAAAGTCGGACCCAAATTATGAGTCGGACCCAAACGAAAAGTCGGACTCAAACGTAAAGTCGGACCCAAACGAAAAGTCGGACCCAAACGTAAAGTCGGACCCAAAACGAAAAGTCGGACCCAAATTAAGAGTCGGACCCAAATGTAAAGTCGGACCCAAATTAAGAGTCGGACCCAAACGAAAAGTCGGACTCAAACGTAAAGTCGGACCCAAAACGAAAAGTCGGACCCAAAACGAAAAGTCGGACCCAAACGTAAAGTCGGACCCAAATTAAGAGTCGGACCCAAATGTAAAGTCGGACAAAAATTAAGAGTCGGACCCAAACAAAAAGTCGGACCCAAAACGAAAAGTCGGACCCAAAACGAAAAGTCGGACCCAAAACGAAAAGTCGGACCCAAATTAAGAGTCGGACCCAAACGTAAAGTCGGACCCAAAACGAAAAGTCGGACCCAAAACGATAAGTCGGACCCAAACGTAAAGTCGGACCCAAATGTAAAGTCGGACCCAAATTAAGAGTCGGACCCAAACGTAAAGTCGGACCCAAACGAAAAGTCGGACCCAAACGAAAAGTCGGACCAAAAACGAAAAGTCGGACCCAAACGTAAAGTCGGACCCAAATTAAGAGTCGGACCCAAACGAAAAGTCGGACTCAAACGAAAAAGTCGGACCCAAACGAAAAGTCGGACCCAAACGTAAAGTCGGACCCAAAACGAAAAGTCGGACCCAAAACGAAAAGTCGGACTCAAACGTAAAGTCGGACCCAAATTAAGAGTCGGACCCAAACGTAAAGTCGGACTCAAACGTAAAGTCGGACCCAAACGAAAAGTCGGACCCAAACGTAAAGTCGGACCCAAAACGAAAAGTCGGACCCAAACGTAAAGTCGGACCCAAATTAAGAGTCGGACCCAAATGTAAAGTCGGCCCAAATTAAGAGTCGGACCCAAACGAAAAGTCGGACCCAAACGTAAAGTCGGACCCAAAACGAAAAGTCGGACCCAAATTAAGAGTCGGACCCAAATGTAAAGTCGGACCCAAATTAAGAGTCGGACCCAAACGAAAAGTCGGACCCAAACGTAAAGTCGGACCCAAAACGAAAAGTCGGACCCAAAACGAAAAGTCGGACCCAAACGTAAAGTCGGACCCAAATGTAAAGTCGGACCCAAATTAACAGTCGGACCCAAACGAAAAGTCGGACTCAAACGTAAAGTCGGACCCAAACGAAAAGTCGGACCCAAACGTAAAGTCGGACCCAAAACGAAAAGTCGGACCCAAATTAAGAGTCGGACCCAAATATAAAGTCGGACCCAAATTAAGAGTCGGACCCAAACGAAAAGTCGGACTCAAACGTAAAGTCGGACCCAAAACGAAAAGTCGGACCCAAAACGAAAAGTCGGACCCAAACGTAAAGTCGGACCCAAATTAAGAGTCGGACCCAAATGTAAAGTCGGACCCAAATTAAGAGTCGGACCCAAACGAAAAGTCGGACCCAAAACGAAAAGTCGGACCCAACACGAAAAGTCGGACCCAAAACGAAAAGTCGGACCCAAATTAAGAGTCGGACCCAAATGTAAAGTCGGACCCAAATTAAGAGTCGGACCCAAACGAAAAGTCGGACCCAAACGTAAAGTCGGACCCAAAACGAAAAGTCGGACCCAAAACGAAAAGTCGGACCCATACGTAAAGTCGGACCCAAATGTATAGTCGGACCCAAATTAAGAGTCGGACCCAAACGTAAAGTCGGACCCAAACGAAAAGTCGGACCCAAACGTAAAGTCGGACCCAAACGAAAAATCGGACCCAAACGTAAAGTCGGACCCAAATTAAGAGTCGGACCCAAACGTAAAGTCGGACCCAAATTAAGAGTCGGACCCAAATGTAAAGTCGGCCCAAATTAAGAGTCGGACCCAAACGAAAAGTCGGACCGAAACGTAAAGTCGGACCCAAATTAAGAGTCGGACCCAAATTAAGAGTCGGACCCAAACGAAAAGTCGGACCCAAACGTAAAGTCGGACCCAAAACGAAAAGTCGGACCCAAAACGAAAAGTCGGACCCAAACGTAAAGTCGGACCCAAATGTAAAGTCGGACCCAAATTAACAGTCGGACCCAAACGAAAAGTCGGACTCAAACGTAAAATCGGACCCAAACGAAAAGTCGGACCCAAACGTAAAGTCGGACCCAAAACGAAAAGTCGGACCCAAATTAAGAGTCGGACCCAAATGTAAAGTCGGACCCAAATTAAGAGTCGGACCCAAACAAAAAATCGGACTCAAACGTAAAGTCGGACCCAAAACGAAAAGTCGGACCCAAAACGAAAAGTCGGACCCAAACGTAAAGTCGGACCCAAATTAAGAGTCGGACCCAAATGTAAAGTCGGACCCAAATTAAGAGTCGGACCCAAACGAAAAGTCGGACCCAAAACGAAAAGTCGGACCCAAAACGAAAAGTCGGACCCAAAACGAAAAGTCGGACCCAAATTAAGAGTCGGACCCAAATGTAAAGTCGGACCCAAATTAAGAGTCGGACCCAAACGAAAAGTCGGACCCAAACGTAAAGTCGGACCCAAAACGAAAAGTCGGACCCAAAAAGAAAAGTCGGACCCAAACGTAAAGTCGGACCCAAATGTAAAGTCGGACCCAAATTAAGAGTCGGACCCAAACGTAGAGTCGGACCCAGACGAAAAGTCGGACCCAAACGTAAAGTCGGACCCAAACGAAAAGTCGGACCCAAACATAAAGTCGGACCCAAATTAAGAGTCGGACCCAAACGTAAAGTCGGACCCAAACGTAAAGTCGGACCCAAAACGAAAAGTCGAACCCAAACGTAAAGTCGGACCCAAAACGAAAAGTCGGACCCAAATTAAGAGTCGGACCCAAATGTAAAGTCGGACCCAAATTAAGAGTCGGACCCAAACGAAAAGTCGGACTCAAACGTAAAATCGGACCCAAATGTAAAGTCGGACCCAAATTAACAGTCGGACCCAAACGAAAAGTCGGACTCAAACGTAAAATCGGACCCAAACGAAAAGTCGGACCCAAACGTAAAGTCGGACCCAAAACGAAAAGTCGGACCCAAATTAAGAGTCGGACCCAAATGTAAAGTCGGACCCAAATTAAGAGTCGGACCCAAACAAAAAATCGGACTCAAACGTAAAGTCGGACCCAAAACGAAAAGTCGGACCCAAAACGAAAAGTCGGACCCAAACGTAAAGTCGGACCCAAATTAAGAGTCGGACCCAAATGTAAAGTCGGACCCAAATTAAGAGTCGGACCCAAACGAAAAGTCGGACCCAAAACGAAAAGTCGGACCCAAAACGAAAAGTCGGACCCAAAACGAAAAGTCGGACCCAAATTAAGAGTCGGACCCAAATGTAAAGTCGGACCCAAATTAAGAGTCGGACCCAAACGAAAAGTAGGACCCAAACGTAAAGTCGGACCCAAAACGAAAAGTCGGACCCAAAACGAAAAGTCGGACCCAAACGTAAAGTCGGACCCAAATGTAAAGTCGGACCCAAATTAAGAGTCGGACCCAAACGTAAAGTCGGACCCAGACGAAAAGTCGGACCCAAACGTAAAGTCGGACCCAAACGAAAAGTCGGACCCAAACATAAAGTCGGACCCAAATTAAGAGTCGGACCCAAACGTAAAGTCGGACCCAAACGTAAAGTCGGACCCAAAACGAAAAGTCGAACCCAAACGTAAAGTCGGACCCAAAACGAAAAGTCGGACCCAAATTAAGAGTCGGACCCAAATGTAAAGTCGGACCCAAATTAAGAGTCGGACCCAAACGAAAAGTCGGACCCAAACGTAAAGTCGGACCCAAAACGAAAAGTCGGACCCAAAACGAAAAGTCGGACCCAAACGTAAAGTCGGACCCAAATGTAAAGTCGGACCCAAATTAACAGTCGGACCCAAACGAAAAGTCGGACTCAAACGTAAAGTCGGACCCAAATGTAAAGTCGGACCCAAATTAACAGTCGGACCCAAACGAAAAGTCGGACTCAAACGTAAAGTCGGACCCAAAACGAAAAGTCGGACCCAAATTAAGAGTCGGACCCAAATGTAAAGTCGGACCCAAACGAAAAGTCGGACCCAAACGTAAAGTCGGACCCAAAACGAAAAGTCGGACCCAAATTAAGAGTCGGACCCAAATGTAAAGTCGGACCCAAAATAAGAGTCGGACCCAAACGAAAAGTCGGACTCAAACGTAAAGTCGGACCCAAAACGAAAAGTCGGACCCAAAACGAAAAGTCGGACCCAAACGTAAAGTCGGACCCAAATTAAGAGTCGGACCCAAATGTAAAGTCGGACCCAAATTAAGAGTCGGACCCAAACGAAAAGTCGGACCCAAACGTAAAATCGGACCCAAAACGAAAAGTCGGACCCAAAACGAAAAGTCGGACCCAAACGTAAAGTCGGACCCAAATTAAGAGTCGGACCCAAACGTAAAGTCGGACCCAAACGTAAAGTCGGACCCAAACGTAAAGTCGGACCCAAAACGAAAAGTCGGACCCAAACGTAAAGTCGGACCCAAATTAAGAGTCGGACCCAAATGTAAAGTCGGACCCAAATTAAGAGTCGGACCCAAACGAAAAGTCGGACCCAAAACGAAAAGTCGGACCCAAAACGAAAAGTCGGACCCAAAACGAAAAGTCGGACCCAAATTAAGAGTCGGACCCAAATGTAAAGTCGGACCCAAATTAAGAGTCGGACCCAAACGAAAAGTCGGACCCAAAACGAAAAGTCGGACCCAAAACGAAAAGTCGGACCCAAAACGAAAAGTCGGACCCAAATTAAGAGTCGGACCCAAATGTAAAGTCGGACCCAAATTAAGAGTCGGACCCAAACGAAAAGTCGGACCCAAACGTAAAGTCGGACCCAAAACGAAAAGTCGGACCCAAAACGAAAAGTCGGACCCAAACGTAAAGTCGGACCCAAATGTAAGTCGGACCCAAATTAAGAGTCGGACCCAAACGTAAAGTCGGACCCAGACGAAAAGTCGGACCCAAACGTAAAGTCGGACCCAAACGAAAAGTCGGACCCAAACATAAAGTCGGACCCAAATTAAGAGTCGGACCCAAACGTAAAGTCGGACCCAAACGTAAAGTCGGACCCAAAACGAAAAGTCGAACCCAAACGTAAAGTCGGACCCAAAACGAAAAGTCGGACCCAAATTAAGAGTCGGACCCAAATGTAAAGTCGGACCCAAATTAAGAGTCGGACCCAAACGAAAAGTCGGACCCAAACGTAAAGTCGGACCCAAAACGAAAAGTCGGACCCAAACGTAAAGTCGGACCCAAATGTAAAGTCGGACCCAAATTAACAGTCGGACCCAAACGAAAAGTCGGACTCAAACGTAAAGTCGGACCCAAAACGAAAAGTCGGACCCAAAACGAAAAGTCGGACCCAAACGTAAAGTCGGACCCAAATTAAGAGTCGGACCCAAATGTAAAGTCGGACCCAAATTAAGAGTCGGACCCAAACGAAAAGTCGGACCCAAAACGAAAAGTCGGACCCAAAACGAAAAGTCGGACCCAAACGTAAAGTCGGACCCAAATTAAGAGTCGGACCCAAATGTAAAGTCGGACCCAAATTAAGAGTCGGACCCAAACGAAAAGTCGGACCCAAAACGAAAAGTCGGACCCAAAACGAAAAGTCGGACCCAAAACGAAAAGTCGGACCCAAATTAAGAGTCGGATCCAAATGTAAAGTCGGACCCAAATTAAGAGTCGGACCCAAACGAAAAGTCGGACCCAAACGTAAAGTCGGACCCAAAACGAAAAGTCGGACCCAAAACGAAAAGTCGGACCCAAACGTAAAGTCGGACCCAAATGTAATGTCGGACCCAAATTAAGAGTCGGACCCAAACGTAAAGTCGGACCCAGACGAAAAGTCGGACCCAAAACGAAAAGTCGGACCCAAAACGAAAAGTCGGACCCAAACGTAAAGTCGGACCCAAATTAAGAGTCGGACCCAAATGTAAAGTCGGACCCAAATTAAGAGTCGGACCCAAACGAAAAGTCGGACCCAAAACGAAAAGTCGGACCCAAAACGAAAAGTCGGACCCAAAACGAAAAGTCGGACCCAAATTAAGAGTCGGATCCAAATGTAAAGTCGGACCCAAATTAAGAGTCGGACCCAAACGAAAAGTCGGACCCAAACGTAAAGTCGGACCCAAAACGAAAAGTCGGACCCAAAACGAAAAGTCGGACCCAAACGTAAAGTCGGACCCAAATGTAAAGTCGGACCCAAATTAAGAGTCGGACCCAAACGTAAAGTCGGACCCAGACGAAAAGTCGGACCCAAACGTAAAGTCGGACCCAAACGAAAAGTCGGACCCAAACATAAAGTCGGACCCAAATTAAGAGTCGGACCCAAACGTAAAGTCGGACCCAAACGTAAAGTCGGACCCAAAACGAAAAGTCGAACCCAAACGTAAAGTCGGACCCAAAACGAAAAGTCGGACCCAAATTAAGAGTCGGACCCAAATGTAAAGTCGGACCCAAATTAAGAGTCGGACCCAAACGAAAAGTCGGACCCAAACGTAAAGTCGGACCCAAAACGAAAAGTCGGACCCAAAACGAAAAGTCGGACCCAAACGTAAAGTCGGACCCAAATGTAAAGTCGGACCCAAATTAACAGTCGGACGCAAACGAAAAGTCGGACTCAAACGTAAAGTCGGACCCAAATGTAAAGTCGGACCCAAATTAACAGTCGGACCCAAACGAAAAGTCGGACTCAAACGTAAAGTCGGACCCAAAACGAAAAGTCGGACCCAAATTAAGAGTCGGACCCGAATGTAAAGTCGGACCCAAATTAAGAGTCGGACCCAAACGAAAAGTCGGACTCAAACGTAAAGTCGGACCCAAAACGAAAAGTCGGACCCAAAACGAAAAGTCGGACCCAAACCTAAAGTCGGACCCAAATTAAGAGTCGGACCCAAATGTAAAGTCGGACCCAAATTAAGAGTCGGACCCAAACGAAAAGTCGGACCCAAACGTAAAATCGGACCCAAAACGAAAAGTCGGACCCAAAACGAAAAGTCGGACCCAAACGTAAAGTCGGACCCAAATTAAGAGTCGGACCCAAACGTAAAGTCGGACCCAAACGTAAAGTCGGACCCAAACGTAAAGTCGGACCCAAAACGAAAAGTCGGACCCAAACGTAAAGTCGGACCCAAATTAAGAGTCGGACCCAAATGTAAAGTCGGACCCAAATTAAGAGTCGGACCCAAACGAAAAGTCGGACCCAAAACGAAAAGTCGGACCCAAAACGAAAAGTCGGACCCAAAACGAAAAGTCGGACCCAAATTAAGAGTCGGACCCAAATGTAAAGTCGGACCCAAATTAAGAGTCGGACCCAAACGAAAAGTCGGACCCAAACGTAAAGTCGGACCCAAAACGAAAAGTCGGACCCAAAACGAAAAGTCGGACCCAAACGTAAAGTCGGACCCAAATGTAAGTCGGACCCAAATTAAGAGTCGGACCCAAACGTAAAGTCGGACCCAGACGAAAAGTCGGACCCAAACGTAAAGTCGGACCCAAACGAAAAGTCGGACCCAAACATAAAGTCGGACCCAAATTAAGAGTCGGACCCAAACGTAAAGTCGGACCCAAACGTAAAGTCGGACCCAAAACGAAAAGTCGAACCCAAACGTAAAGTCGGACCCAAAACGAAAAGTCGGACCCAAATTAAGAGTCGGACCCAAATGTAAAGTCGGACCCAAATTAAGAGTCGGACCCAAACGAAAAGTCGGACCCAAACGTAAAGTCGGACCCAAAACGAAAAGTCGGACCCAAAACGAAAAGTCGGACCCAAACGTAAAGTCGGACCCAAATGTAAAGTCGGACCCAAATTAACAGTCGGACCCAAACGAAAAGTCGGACTCAAACGTAAAGTCGGACCCAAAACGAAAAGTCGGACCCAAAACGAAAAGTCGGACCCAAACGTAAAGTCGGACCCAAATTAAGAGTCGGACCCAAATGTAAAGTCGGACCCAAATTAAGAGTCGGACCCAAACGAAAAGTCGGACCCAAAACGAAAAGTCGGACCCAAAACGAAAAGTCGGACCCAAACGTAAAGTCGGACCCAAATTAAGAGTCGGACCCAAATGTAAAGTCGGACCCAAATTAAGAGTCGGACCCAAACGAAAAGTCGGACCCAAAACGAAAAGTCGGACCCAAAACGAAAAGTCGGACCCAAAACGAAAAGTCGGACCCAAATTAAGAGTCGGATCCAAATGTAAAGTCGGACCCAAATTAAGAGTCGGACCCAAACGAAAAGTCGGACCCAAACGTAAAGTCGGACCCAAAACGAAAAGTCGGACCCAAAACGAAAAGTCGGACCCAAACGTAAAGTCGGACCCAAATGTAATGTCGGACCCAAATTAAGAGTCGGACCCAAACGTAAAGTCGGACCCAGACGAAAAGTCGGACCCAAACGTAAAGTCGGACCCAAACGAAAAGTCGGACCCAAACATAAAGTCGGACCCAAATTAAGAGTCGGACCCAAACGTAAAGTCGGACCCAAACGTAAAGTCGGACCCAAAACGAAAAGTCGAACCCAAACGTAAAGTCGGACCCAAAACGAAAAGTCGGACCCAAATTAGGAGTCGGACCAAAATGTAAAGTCGGACCCAAATTAAGAGTCGGACCCAAACGAAAAGTCGGACCCAAACGTAAAGTCGGACCCAAAACGAAAAGTCGGACCCAAAACGAAAAGTCGGACCCAAATTAAGAGTCGGACCCAAATGTAAAGTCGGACCCAAACGAAAAGTCGGACCCAAACGTAAAGTCGGACCCAAAACGAAAAGTCGGACCCAAATTAAGAGTCGGACCCAAATGTAAAGTCGGACCCAAATTAAGAGTCGGACCCAAACGAAAAGTCGGACTCAAACGTAAAGTCGGACCCAAAACGAAAAGTCGGACCCAAAACGAAAAGTCGGACCCAAACGTAAAGTCGGACCCAATTTAAGAGTCGGACCCAAATGTAAAGTCGGACCCAAATTAAGAGTCGGACCCAAACGAAAAGTCGGACCCAAAACGAAAAGTCGGACCCAACACGAAAAGTCGGACCCAAAACGAAAAGTCGGACCCAAATTAAGAGTCGGACCCAAATGTAAAGTCGGACCCAAATTAAGAGTCGGACCCAAACGAAAAGTCGGACCCAAACGTAAAGTCGGACCCAAAACGAAAAGTCGGACCCAAAACGAAAAGTCGGACCCAAACGTAAAGTCGGACCCAAATGTAAAGTCGGACCCAAATTAAGAGTCGGACCCAAACGTAAAGTCGGACCCAAACGAAAAGTCGGACCCAAACGAAAAGTCGGACCCAAACGTAAAGTCGGACCCAAATGTAAAGTCGGACCCAAATTAAGAGTCGGACCCAAACGAAAAGTCGGACTCAAAGGTAAAGTCGGACCCAAACGAAAAGTCGGACCCAAACGTAAAGTCGGACCCAAAACGAAAAGTCGGACCCAAATTAAGAGTCGGACCCAAATGTAAAGTCGGACCCAAATTAAGAGTCGGACCCAAACGAAAAGTCGGACTCAAACGTAAAGTCAGACCCAAATCGAAAAGTCGGACCCAAAACGAAAAGTCGGACCCAAACGTAAAGTCGGACCCAAATTAAGAGTCGGACCCAAATGTAAAGTCGGACCCAAATTAAGAGTCGGACCCAAACGAAGAGTCGGACCCAAAACGAAAAGTCGGACCCAAAACGAAAAGTCGGACCCAAAACGAAAAGTCGGACCCAAATTAAGAGTCGGACCCAAATGTAAAGTCGGACCCAAATTAAGAGTCGGACCCAAACGAAAAGTCGGACTCAAATGTAAAGTCGGACCCAAAACGAAAAGTCGGACCCAAAACGAAAAGTCGGACCCAAACGTAAAGTCGGACCCAAATTAAGAGTCGGACCCAAATGTAAAGTCGGACCCAAACGTAAAGTCGGACCCAAAACGAAAAGTCGGACCCAAAACGAAAAGTCGGACCCAAACGAAAAGTCGGACCCAAAACGAAAAGTCGGACCCAAATTAAGAGTCGGACCCAAATGTAAAGTCGGACCCAAATTAAGAGTCGGACCCAAACGAAAAGTCGGACCCAAACGTAAAGTCGGACCCAAATTAAGAGTCGGACCCAAACGAAAAGTCGGACTCAAACGTAATGTCGGACCCAAAACGAAAAGTCGGACCCAAAACGAAAAGTCGGACCCAAACGTAAAGTCGGACCCAAATTAAGAGTCGGACCCAAATGTAAAGTCGGACCCAAATTAAGAGTCGGACCCAAACGAAAAGTCGGACCCAAACGTAAAGTCGGACCCAAAACGAAAAGTCGGACCCAAAACGAAAAGTCGGACCCAAAACGAAAAGTCGGACCCAAACGAAAAGTCGGACCCAAAACGAAAAGTCGGACCCAAATTAAGAGTCGGACCCAAATGTAAAGTCGGACCCAAATTAAGAGTCGGACCCAAACGAAAAGTCGGACCCAAAGGTAAAGTCGGACCCAAAACGAAAAGTCGGACCCAAACGTAAAGTCGGACCCAAAACGAAAAGTCGGACCCAAATTAAGAGTCGGACCCAAATGTAAAGTCGGACCCAAATTAAGAGTC
This sequence comes from Odiellus spinosus, assembly GCA_963920705.1. Lineage (NCBI taxonomy): Eukaryota > Metazoa > Arthropoda > Arachnida > Opiliones > Phalangiidae > Odiellus > Odiellus spinosus. The sequence goes on along the minus strand of OY987229.1, from coordinate 18,495,470 downwards.
GGACCCAAACGAAAAGTCGGACCCAAACGTAAAGTCGGACCCAAAACGAAAAGTCGGACCCAAAACGAAAAGTCGGACCCAAACGTAAAGTCGGACCCAAATGTAAAGTCGGACCCAAATTACCAGTCGGACCCAAACGAAAAGACGGACTCAAACGTAAAGTCGGACCCAAACGAAAAGTCGGACCCAAACGTAAAGTCGGACCCAAAACGAAAAGTCGGACCCAAATTAGGAGTCGGACCCAAATGTAAAGTCGGACCCAAATTAAGAGTCGGACCCAAACGAAAAGTCGGACCCAAACGTAAAGTCGGACCCAAAACGAAAAGTCGGACCCAAAACGAAAAGTCGGACCCAAACGTAAAGTCGGACCCAAATGTAAAGTCGGACCCAAATTAAGAGTCGGAACCAAACGTAAAGTCGGACCCAAACGAAAAGTCGGACCCAAACGAAAAGTCGGACCCAAAACGAAAAGTCGGACCCAAACGTAAAGTCGGACCCAAATTAAGAGTCGGACCCAAACGAAAAGTCGGACTCAAACGTAAAGTCGGACCCAAACGAAAAGTCGGACCAAAACGTAAAGTCGGACCCAAAACGAAAAGTCGGACCCAAATTAAGAGTCGGACCCAAATGTAAAGTCGGACCCAAATTAAGAGTCGGACCCAAACGAAAAGTCGGACTCAAACGTAAAGTCGGACCCAAATCGAAAAGTCGGACCCAAAACGAAAAGTCGGACCCAAACGTAAAGTCGGACCCAAATTAAGAGTCGGACCCAAATGTAAAGTCGGACCCAAATTAAGAGTCGGACCCAAACGAAAAGTCGGACCCAAAACGAAAAGTCGGACCCAAAACGAAAAGTCGGACCCAAAACGAAAAGTCGGACCCAAATTAAGAGTCGGACCCAAATGTAAAGTCGGACCCAAATTAAGAGTCGGACCCAAACGAAAAGTCGGACTCAAATGTAAAGTCGGACTCAAAACGAAAAGTCGGACCCAAAACGAAAAGTCGGACCCAAACGTAAAGTCGGACCCAAATTAAGAGTCGGACCCAAATGTAAAGTCGGACCCAAACGTAAAGTCGGACCCAAAACGAAAAGTCGGACCCAAAACGAAAAGTCGGACCCAAACGAAAAGTCGGACCCAAAACGAAAAGTCGGACCCAAATTAAGAGTCGGACCCAAATGTAAAGTCGGACCCAAATTAAGAGTCGGACCCAAACGAAAAGTCGGACTCAAACGTAAAGTCGGACCCAAAACGAAAAGTCGGACCCAAAACGAAAAGTCGGACCCAAACGTAAAGTCGGACCCAAATTAAGAGTCGGACCCAAATGTAAAGTCGGACCCAAATTAAGAGTCGGACCCAAACGAAAAGTCGGACCCAAACGTAAAATCGGACCCAAAACGAAAAGTCGGACCCAAAACGAAAAGTCGGACCCAAACGTAAAGTCGGACCCAAATTAAGAGTCGGACCCAAACGTAAAGTCGGACCCAAACGTAAAGTCGGACCCAAAACGAAAAGTCGGACCCAAAACGAAAAGTCGGACCCAAACGTAAAGTCGGACCCAAATGTAAAGTCGGCCCAAATTAAGAGTCTGACCCAAACGAAAAGTCGGACCCAAACGTAAAGTCGGACCCAAAACGAAAAGTCGGACCCAAATTAAGAGTCGGACCCAAATGTAAAGTCGGACCCAAATTAAGAGTCGGACCCAAACGAAAAGTCGGACTCAAACGTAAAGTCGGACCCAAACGAAAAGTCGGACCCAAACGTAAAGTCGGACCCAAAACGAAAAGTCGGACCCAAATTAAGAGTCGGACCCAAATGTAAAGTCGGACCCAAATTAAGAGTCGGACCCAAACGAAAAGTCGGACCCAAACGTAAAGTCGGACCCAAAACGAAAAGTCGGACCCAAAACGAAAAGTCGGACCCAAAACGAAAAGTCGGACCCAAACGTAAAGTCGGACCCAAATGTAAAGTCGGACCCAAATTAAGAGTCGGACCTAAACGTAAAGTCGGACCCAAACGAAAAGTCGGACCCAAACGAAAAGTCGGACCCAAAACGAAAAGTCGGACCCAAAACGAAAAGTCGGACCCAAACGTAAAGTCGGACCCAAATTAAGAGTCGGACCCAAACGAAAAGTCGGACTCAAACGTAAAGTCGGACCCAAACGAAAAGTCGGACCCAAACGTAAAGTCGGACCCAAAACGAAAAGTCGGACCCAAATTAAGAGTCGGACCCAAACGAAAAGTCAGACTCAAACGTAAAGTCGGACCCAAATCGAAAAGTCGGACCCAAAACGAAAAGTCGGACCCAAACGTAAAGTCGGACCCAAATTAAGAGTCGGACCCAAATGTAAAGTCGGACCCAAATTAAGAGTCGGACCCAAACGAAAAGTCGGACCCAAAACGAAAAGTCGGACCCAAAACGAAAAGTCGGACCCAAAACGAAAAGTCGGACCCAAATTAAGAGTCGGACCCAAATGTAAAGTCGGACCCAAATTAAGAGTCGGACCCAAACGAAAAGTCGGACTCAAATGTAAAGTCGGACCCAAAACGAAAAGTCGGACCCAAAACGAAAAGTCGGACCCAAACGTAAAGTCGGACCCAAATTAAGAGTCGGACCCAAATGTAAAGTCGGACCCAAACGTAAAGTCGGACCCAAAACGAAAAGTCGGACCCAAAACGAAAAGTCGGACCCAAACGAAAAGTCGGACCCAAAACGAAAAGTCGGACCCAAATTAAGAGTCGGACCCAAATGTAAAGTCGGACCCAAATTAAGAGTCGGACCCAAACGAAAAGTCGGACTCAAACGTAAAGTCGGACCCAAAACGAAAAGTCGGACCCAAAACGAAAAGTCGGACCCAAACGTAAAGTCGGACCCAAATTAAGAGTCGGACCCAAATGTAAAGTCGGACCCAAATTAAGAGTCGGACCCAAACGAAAAGTCGGACCCAAACGTAAAATCGGACCCAAAACGAAAAGTCGGACCCAAACGTAAAGTCGGACCCAAATTAAGAGTCGGACCCAAACGTAAAGTCGGACCCAAACGTAAAGTCGGACCCAAACGTAAAGTCGGACCCAAAACGAAAAGTCGGACCCAAACGTAAAGTCGGACCCAAATTAAGAGTCGGACCCAAATGTAAAGTCGGACCCAAATTAAGAGTCGGACCCAAATTAAGAGTCGGACCCAAATGTAAAGTCGGACCCAAATTAAGAGTCGGACCCAAACGAAAAGTCGGACTCAAACGTAAAGTCGGACCCAAAACGAAAAGTCGGACCCAAAACGAAAAGTCGGACCCAAACGTAAAGTCGGACCGAAATTAAGAGTCGGACCCAAATGTAAAGTCGGACCCAAATTAAGAGTCGGACCCAAACGAAAAGTCGGACCCAAACGAAAAGTCGGACCCAAACGTAAAGTCGGACCCAAAACGAAAAGTCGGACCGAAAACGAAAAGTCGGACCCAAACGTAAAGTCAGACCCAAATTAAGAGTCGGACCCAAACGTAAAGTCGGACCCAAACGAAAAGTCGGACCCAAACGAAAAGTCGGACCCAAATTAAGAGTCGGACCCAAACGTAAAGTCGGACCCAAATTAAGAATCGAACCCAAACGTCGGACCCAAACGTAAAGTCGGACCCAAATTAAGAGTCGGACCCAAACGTAAAGTCGGACCCAAATTAAGAATCGAACCCAAACGTCGGACCCAAATTAAGAATCGAACCCAAACGTCGGACCCAAACGTAAAGTCGGACCCAAACGAAAAGTTGGACCCGAATGGCACTCCCATTTAAAATGATAATATATGTCCATTGAAAGTTGTGATGGGTGTTCTCGGAATGATAATCATATCTGTCCATTCAAAGTTGTAATTACAACTGTGAAAGTAGTACTTACGTTAGGAATAACCTGTTCCTTCTAGTGGCCTGGCAACAGACAACTAGGTTTTTAACTAATCATTTTAGTCATAATATAACTCGGAACGCGTCTATACCAGTGCTTTGATCACGTGATGACATTAGTATTGTTAAAGTTAACATCATGTACGATATCTCGAAAATTGGCAGGATTCCATTTTAATAGTTCAAGATAAAGCTCAGGATTCTTTCATATAAAACCCCATACGAATTTCCAGACATTTGCATAATAGACAAATATGAGGCGTATTAATCCATAATGTTAGACCCCATATGAATAAAAGTAGGCCTTTCTTATGACTCTCGGGAACCGTATTGTCAGAAAGTTACCGAAAGCTATTGTGTATTCTGAACTCGATATGGAACGAGAGTCAAGACGAATGGGTTTAATAAATATATATAGGATCGATTAATATTTCACCCGAATTTTGCGGAATCTATTCCAAGTGGGATTTGCCTTCAAAGTTTTAGGAAGGAACTATGATAAATTATTAAGGTTAAAAGTGGTGGCACAAAGCGTCTGTGACAATGTTTTGTTTAATGTTTTTTTAAAATGTCGCAAAATGTTTTTTTAAAAGAAAGAGATGGGGAAAAATAGAACTCTTAAGCCCCGTTTTCACTGGCGCTGATTACTTTCGGTTTTCAAAACGTACTGCCGGTGAAAATGTGCCTTAAGTCTTTAAATTATTTTAAACAGGTTAGGATTTGGATAGACACTCGCGAAGCAAGTCATCGAAAGAAGATGGGCACAGATTCTGATTTTGCAGGACCATCTTAAACTGAACACAACGATTCCCTGTTGGTTTAAATCGAATAGGTTTTGTCGAGCTAACATCCCACGTAAAATAATAATCTCTGACTAAGTGATATTGCAATTCAGCTGACGTTTAGGAGAATTTATAGGCAATGTTAAATCTCATATGGGATAAAAGTAGTTGTTTGAAATTGATCTTGAATAACTGATAATGGGCGAGCTTACACAATTTTTATTTTTTCTACTTTCACTCAAATAAATAATCTCGAAATAGATTGGGTAAAGGCACTTTGGTAAAAGAGATCGTACATATACCTATCATTAAACCTTCGTCTAAAATTTCCGAAACCTAGCAATTACCCTTCAATTGGAAACAATACTGTTTTTTCCTTTAAGAAAGTGCGCCCTGAATAGCTTGAGGACATAAATATACTCTGAGCTATGAAGTCCGTTACCTAGAGCCCCAAATAATAGACCGCTATACACAAAAGATCAAAATTAAGCTGTAGCGAGGATTATAAGTATGATTTTAAAGGAACATTGAAAGCTAAAAATCAAGAGCTTATTATCAAAAGTTCAAACAAAATTCCAGAAAAGTAATTATTAAATAATTATTAAATTATTAAATTCACCACATGTTTGATTTTAACAAACCCCCAAAAGCTGAAGTGGCAGATCCAACTTTTGACCAACAAAATTCCACCCTAAAATACTGTTTATTTCTGCCCCTCCCCTAAGCGAAATAGTGTCCACTTGCGATTGCATTTCACCTTCCCTTTAAAATTGTCCAGGTTTCTTATCTCTTAAATATTCGCGCCAAAACAAAGGCTCCGTTTATAATGCAATGTTTGAGAAAATGTTGGCCTCAAGGGTGGAACCGGTGATTGTAGGTATGAGGAGCTCTATTATGTAATGTGGTACGTGGTTTGATAAATAAAATATCATCTTTAAACACGCGACCCCCTCGTGACCTACTCATCAATAATGTTACGACCAACTTTGAATGGCATATTTAATATTTTAGTGGGTCACTTTGAAAATAGAAGGTTATTGAAATTTAAATTATAAATGTATTTACATAATTTGCAAAACTACTTTTACTAATTGTTTATTAATTATTAATAAAACTAATAATTAAACTCTTCTGACAATTTAAAAGGTTTCGAATTTAGTCTATGCTATCAACACTGTGCATATCGCCTTAAACCGGTCAGATATCATACAGCCAATTAACGACCTGATGCTCATGTTAATTAAATTAACAATAATTGAAATTAAAAATAACTTTCTGGCAGAAGTGGGATGCGAACCCACGCCTCCGAAGAGACTGGTGCCTTAAACCAGCGCCCTAGACAGCTCGGCCATCCTACCACGAGTAATCATTGCGACGCTAATAACTCGTTTTTTAATTAAATTAACTATAATTAAAATTAAAAAGTAATTATCTGGCAGAAGTGGGATTCGAACCCACGCCTCCGAAGAGACTGGTGCCTTAAACCAGCGCCTTAGACCGCTCGGCCATCCTACCACGAATAATCATCACGACGCTAATAACTCGATTTTGAATTAAATTAACTATAATTAAAATTAAAAAGTAACTATCTGGCAGAAGTGGGATTCGAACCCACGCCTCCGAAGAGACTGGTGCCTTAAACCAGCGCCTTAGACCGCTCGGCCATCCTACCACGAATAATCAATACGACGCTAATAACTCAATTTTTAATTAAATTAACTATAATTAAAATTAAAAAGTACTTATCTGGCAGAAGTGGGATTCGAACCCACGCCTCCGAAGAGACTGGTGCCTTAAACCAGCGCCTTAGACCGCTCGGCCATCCTACCACGAATAATCATTACGACGCTCATAACTCGATTTTTAATTAAATTAACCATAATTAACATTAAAAATTAATTATCTGGCAGAAGTGGGATTCGAACCCACGCCTCCGAAGAGACTGGTGCCTTAAACCAGCGCCTTAGACCGCTCGGCCATCCTACCATGAAGTTTAAATGATAAAATGTATCTTAAAACAAAGTTAAATACATAAATGACCCCAATCTCGCACTAGTTTTGATAAAACCACACCCTATCTTAAACAACGCAAATATTGTCCTACATAGTTGACACCCATATAGAGCACTTAAAAACTAGAAATTGAATCCTGTAGTAGCTGAAATAATGTACATTCGTATAATTGTAACATTTGCTTTACATATTTATATCTTATCAGACATTTTGGGAAAATGTATTGTTATAAAAACGATTAAACAGATGTTCAAAGATTCCATATCTAACAGTTCAAAGCTGTTATATTAATAGTTCATTTTAAATCGATACTATACGAGTGATTCAATAAATGCAAATTAATAATTCTAACTGATAAACTAAATATATATATTTAAGTTATTAACCAATTTATTGTTTATTATTTTACCCCTCAAAAATTACGGACTTTAAAAAGGATAACAAATTACTTTTTTTTTTAATAATTAGTGGCGTAATATAATAATTATTTATAATAATATTTAACTAATCTAAATCATAAACTAAACAGAAATTATATCGATATTATTGTATTGATTATCTAAATCAAAATTATTAAAAGGTTTAAAACATTTTAACTTAATTTAAAGGTTATTTATCTAAATTAATTAATAAAAAAATATTTTTCCAGTTACCGTATTAAATATATACTACATAATATCTAGCTGAAATATAACTTCAAGGTAAGTGGAGATATTATAAGACACAATTCTATTTAACTGTAACAAAAGAGCTAGGATACACTTAAGAAAAGGCACGTTTATTAATTAAAATTTGTCGGGTCGTTAATTTCGGCTACTATATTACCATATGGTTTCTGGCTGCAAGTACACTACTGTTTTCTAATTTGAATCAAGGATAACGCGTGTACCAGATACAGGATCCTTAATTTGAACTGATGGAGGTCTTATTACCATTCATAACCCCATTCAAATTAAAGTACTTTTTTTTTTTTAATTTCTTCAAGTTTACCGTGAAAGCAGACCAGTACAATAGAAACGTTAACAACAACTTTGGGGAAGTTAGAAAGACCCTCGTCACATGTCTAAAACAGCTCCCTTGTTTACCTAATTCCCGAGTAATTTAAAAATGTATTTCTAATAAAATATTTGCTATTAATTTATTTTATTATTAGTGAGTAGTAGTCAGGTTTCATTCTCGGTTTAAATGACAGCCTTATTACTTAATCGACGTGGAAATCATCAAAGACTTAAATTAGCCTACAATTGACCTATTACAACGGAATGTACGAAACATTCCTACACCAATACAGCTAGTACTTAGACAGTTATATAAAATCGACCAATGACAGCGGTTCCTCGTTCAAGATATTAAACCCTTTCGCTATGGATGTCACACACTCGCCGAAGACAGCAAGAATTCTACAAATGGGAAAGTGGAATCATCCGATATCGAACTCCGTTGACGAGACTTAACGGATACGCGGAATTATCAGTTTTAGACGCTATCGCGTAAGAAGCTACGCTTGCCTCTTATCTCAAAGAGACAAGATCGCAAAGGCAAAAGGGGAATCGTAGTCCTATTGTTGCTAACGGTTTTAATTGGGACGGATTTAGAGAAAGGGGGTTGAGAAGAATCGAAAAGCGATCGAGACACTTTACAAAGGGGAGCGTAGACCATTTCGATGGAAATTTTGAAAGATAGGATCCTTCAGCTTTAAAGGGTTAATGAAGACCATTAGAATGATATTTTTCATCGATTAGGAGCGTTAAAATATACATAAAATGATAATTTACAGTTAATTAAGAATTGCGATTTTAATTAACAGAGATGTGATTTTCTTGTTAACTTACAGTAAATTAACAAAGCTGCTTTACGATTTTAATTATTTACAGTAAATTTACAAATTTTTTTGTTAATTTAGAGTTAATTTAAAAATTAATATTTTCTGACTAAATTAAAAAAGTTGCGATTCACTCGTTAATATAAAATGAATCAATGAAATTCGCGATTTTATAGTTTATTAACAGTTAATTCGCAAAATTGCAATTTGCGATTGGACATGATATAGGTTGCCCTAGTTTTTACGCTTTTTTTAACGCTGCTACTCACTTAAAAATAACACGTTACTCGTCTTCATTATCCCTTTAACAGTTCGAATGATACGAGATAAATTGAAAATTTCACATGAAATAGTAGCGAGTGTAATCCTACACGTTCGATTATCTCTATCATCTATAAATACAGATACGAAGGGTCTCTAGCTTCGGGTGTGTTGTTAGTTAAAGGTGAAATAAAATATGGTAGAAATTAATGTCGAACCAGTGCGCGTGTCGAAATAAAAAATACTTTTTAGACTATTTCAATGAGGGAATCGAGCCATTTCGCAACTGCCTTTATCAATGTATAAAATGAAAGTTATCAAAACTCTTCTTCGATAAATAAGATGGCGATTAAACGCGGACATAAAATAGCTTGAACTTCATTTCAAAATGGTCTTTCGGGCATATATATATTCGTGGTTAGGAATTCAGAGCACCCAGCACCCTTCGACGGACGAAGAAGCGCGTTGAAAAGCTAAAAAGGTTGGGATAGTTTGTCCAATGATTTAAATGTAATAAAGACAAAGGCGGGAAGAATGAAATGACGGTATATAATTGGAACATCATAGCGCGCCGTATCTTTTTCATCCCTCCATTGTACTTATCGCGTCTTTTCCATTAAAGGGTATGGACTTATACGGTGCTAAATGAGGCGTGTTCGGAGCTTTAAGCGATATCGTTTCAAAAGCTAACGGGGCCTTTTATACAAAGTAAAACTCCCACTTTCTTTCCAATTTATAGATTATATATACGAAAATGGAACAAAACAAAAATTGTATAAATAAAACGTTGGAAATATTTATAAAGAACAAATATTGCATAATAGAATAGCAAATACTTGTTACCGTTTATAATAAAAAAAATTTAGTTGATGGTTGTTGAACTACAGAAATTACAAAAATCACAATTAGTTATATCCGAAGTGTTCAAATATACCTAATGACTTCATTATTTTTTTTTTTTCTATTTAAATGTTTTAATTAAAATAACCATTCCAAATTGATTCTTTTATAACGGAATTCCAAATGAAGGATGGATTAATTTAAATTTTCTTGGTTATCAAATTGCCTACATCTTTACCATTTCATTTTTAATAAGGTGTCTGGGGAATGAATTTAGTTTTTAGGAAAATTAGGGCCTCTTATAAAAGCCTAACTCTTTAATATGTCTGGCACATCCACTGGAAATTTGACCTTCAAAGAATCAATTAAACTTTGATTGGGGGAAGTCGGAAGTTTCGAAATATATGTAGCACCCAATCATAAGGCGTATACCCAAGATAGTAAATACCGGTACTAATAAATTCTAACAAGAAAAAATCCATTTCATTTTCGAACGTTTTTTCCGAAAGAAATAAGTAAAAAGATATGTAGCCGCGCTTATATGTATATACATACTCCTTTAAGAAGCTTATACCTCTAGTTATTACACGACTTGTAAGCTGAATCTCGAGCTATACTTGTCTGTCCGTCCCCTTCCCTTTTAGAAATCTCCCAGTAGTAATGAAAAGTTTGATTCAAAGAGATAGTACTAAGAGAAGTCATCGCCCAAAAGGATCATCCGAGGAGTTGTATTGCATTTCTTAAGTTTCATTCCTCCACAAAGAATCCACTCGGAATTTTCTCTTACTAACTTCAGTACTATCAAAAGAATTGTATATTCAATCTCTTCTTACAGATTAAAGGGAGGATGTAAAAGAAACAACACGTTTTTAATTGGTCTTATTAAAAATTATGATTATGTTATGACCCCCTGAAACTACTGATTTATTTTGGCGCCAAATATCACTTGGTTGAAATCAAGTACATAGATAGTCACTTGTAAAAAGGTCACGTGATTTCAGCCTCTATATTTTTTCCCGCCAAACATTTATACAAGTTTTGGTATAATTTTAGGCTTAACCGCATTGGAAATAAAATAACTGCAACACTTTTCGTGATTGGGTGTAAGTGTATATTAGATTTATAGCCTAGTTATAACAAGTGATATTCATAAATATCCTAATAAGTTAGATAAAAAAATTAAATATATACGTTGAAGATAGTAATATTAAGTTTGTCGAAGTTCATTAAATAAAATTTCAACCCAAGGATTTGTGGAAGGATCAAGGTATTTTAAACTTAATTCAAACCAGTTAATTATATATTTTTCAAATCATTCTTATTTGTAAAATATAAAGCTTAGCAGAGCTGGAAATTAAATAATGAGTAAATTTACACTAGTAACCTATTTCTAACAAGTTAACACGTGATTTACCAAAAAAAAAACCTAATTAATTAAAGAAAAATCTAAACATTTATTTGGAAGATTAGAATTATTAGACATAGCGGAGTTATAAATAGAAAACTGCAAGATGCTGATTAGTTTGAAGGGTAAATATATTTTTAATAAAATGATAATTAGTATTTGATTCGATATACCAGCCCAAATTACTCAATTAATTTAATTTCAAACAATTTACTCTTTGATTTTATCTTCACCTTCCCTTTAGCGTATAACTTTTATCCGTGGAGAAAACTCTGAATTAAGATGGTTCTGTTTTTAACCAGGAATTTTTCAATCTTAAATTTTACCACGAACGAAGGTTAGGAAGTAAGATAATTAAGTTCCATTTAGAAAGCATCGTCCCCCCGCCATATAACGCGGTCAAATGTAATTGTAGGAATGAAAAAATAAAAGCATCATCATCTTTTCCTTCTTTCTAGACTCGGGCTTTGGCGTTTTCTTTTGTTGTTGAAGAAGAATGCGACTTTTCGTATAAACGAAATATTTTGTTCCAGGGGTTTTAGTTGGTCGGTTATCTTGGAGGAATATCGTAGAAGGGTTCAAAGACTGCTTGAACCTTCAGTCTTAGGTATAATTTAGAGGTACTAAATTGTTAGGACATTGCATTCAGTGCTTGAGATTGAGACGTTGCGATTTTACAATATTGCGCATACCAAAGGTAAATAATGGTAAATCACGGTTAAAGGTAAATTGTGATAAATTAATTTAGAAATACGATTTAAAAGGCTCGTATATTTCAACGAAACCGCATATTTTAAATTAATAAACAAGGATTTAAAATTACTTTTTAACTTATGATTTAATTTATGATTTAATTTAATTAAATTTACAATAATAATTGAAAAGCATTTTATTAAATATAATTAAAGTTATAATTTCCGTTAATAATTTGTGTAATTATATTAAATTTAATTATAATTTTCATTAACTGAAAAATAATAAATTAAATTTACATTTACCATTACTACCGTTATTTACCACCTTATAAACATATTATTTTCCACAATTTTTACCACCTGGTAAAATACTATTTCAGAACCCTGGGCTGTTGACAAACAAATTTGTATTCTCTAAGGAAAAAGTTCAGACTGTAACCCCTTATTATAATTCCTCCAAGGCTATATACCGGGGAATTTGGGTGCTCTTTCGTTCCACTAACGAAACCATGCAACGGCAAAAATAATTAGTTTTCTTTTCCCCGCACAAGAAAGAGCATTTTAATTATAATAAAAAAAACAACGGCTAGCTTTGGCTTTCATTTATATACCCTTTACAGTTGGAAACAATCGGAGTATTCATTGCCTACAAAGCTGGCCATCATATTATCTCTAATAAATTAAATTAGGGGTTATAATAGATTCCCGAACTATATAAATATTGAAAACAAGAAGAATTATGTTAAGATGGTCTCTATATCTCTGTATTACACCGAGAATAATTCAATAATGGATAAAAAAAAAGAAGTTCAACTACTCCTAATAAAAGAAATAAACCAAATACGTTGAATTGAGTTGACTAGCTTAAACTTATAATGAAGATGATAAATAATTATATTTAATCTCGATTATTTGCGTAATGTTACTCGTAACAGCATTAATGAAACTCGGTGAATTAAATATTTAAATTATTTTAAACTTTATTGTTTCAATTTAATATTTTTGTCAGCCTTTTAAAGGGAGAATGCAACCCAACAACAAGTGATTTTTAATCGATTCCTTATCATTTAAATATGTCTAACCCATCGGTAAAAAATTTACACAAATATTAAACTATAGAAATAAATTTAAAACTTACCCAGAAAATAGGCTTAACTGGATTCATGGAGACCCAGATTTCCTCGCGTATTAGGGCTAGCGACCAATGAACGTCGTTGAGGAGAGATATCAACGAGATTTCCAATAACTTTCGATTGGTCGCGAGAATTCAGAATCTCTATGAATTCAGCTAAGCCTATTTTCATGGTAAGCTTTAAATTTATTTCTAGTTTAATATTTGTTTGTAAATTTTTTTAACTGATGGATTAGTCATATTTAAATGATAAGGAATCGATAAAAAATCAATTGTTTTAGGTTGCATTCTCTCTTTAGGCACACAATATCTTCATTATCTATTTAATAAAGAATATTGTGAATATTTTACGTCTATATATACACTCCGCAGGTACAAAGATAAATGGGTATACGTATACTAAATTTCAAGAAGATTAATGTAAAATTCAACAACTAATTAATGTTTACGTTATATAAGTTTATCTAAAACTTCGCAAAAGATAATAAATTATGTATGGTTTGTCAATTAGGTGTGTGTGCGTATATAACGTACGTGTTTCAACACAAAATGCTAACATATTCATAATAGTTAAAATAGTTTTGGAAAACCCTTTTGAATAACAGTATTAACTGATATTACATTTTTAAAAGAAACTAGACTCTGGGAAAAATTAGTAAAAACCTTATCAAAGGTTTCATGGTAATTCACAAACAATTTGGAAGTGAAGGTTGGTGACTTAACAAATATATCATTTCAAAGAGAATCTCTTATTGGCATCAGTAATTAACGTCGCAAAAAAAAAGGCGGTACTAACTCTTTAAATATCAAATATTTAACCTTGTATCTCTTTCGATATTTATCGTATCATTGTCGTAATCATGATTGACCGTACGTAATTCGCGCGTTTCAAAATTAGCATATAAACAAAATTAGACCCAACAATGAAGCTCGTTTTAACAATAGCGTTTCGGCGCTAACGTGTCTATAACCATCAACTTAAAGATAATTAATACTGTCTCGCTAAAGATACTAAATCTAATATAGTCGCGGGGGCGGCCGCTTTACGAATTCTGGAGGCGAAAATCCGAAACGACCTGAATCCGGAACTTAAACTAAATGGAGCGGAAAAGATTTATCCGATGAAAAGACTCCATCCCATAGTTACTTTAATGAAAAGATGACAGTAGAATAAGGCGGTGATGGCCGAGGCTTAGGATCGGAGGGAAAGAATTCACTTTTTGGAAAAAAATTTTTTTCCAGCCCAAAAATTTCAACCGGCGTTCGGAAACAAAAGTTGATTAAGTGTGGGTCTAGCGAAGGAGACAGGGAAAGGGGAAGAATGTATGGAAATCCTTTTCAAGCTCCGGCGGGCGCCGTGTCAAAAATTGAAGAACTTTTCTCAGTCTTTTAAAAACGGGGGGTGCTTTTGGGAAAAGTATGGTATTATTTTCCATAAGGAACTCGTTAACAGTTTTCAAGGACCCCATCAACGTAGCTATCCAGACGCGACTAAAATTCTCCTAATTGCTTCTCATAGATGATAATGGAAAGAATACGGGTTTAAGAGGGGAGACCAAGGCTTATGGTAAAAAAAAAGAACTTGTCATTGAGGTCTTGTTCGCTTTTCAGAAAATTATATATTTTAAAGTTTGAAACCGCTGATGGAGTTTTTCGTTTTTTATAAATGGCGGAAAGATACGGATTCTACTCTTTGCACAAGTTATAAAATTTTACAATGACAAAGAAATGAACTGGATTGGATACTATTTATCACATAACAACGTATCAAAAGATGCTTTACCATTTCAATAATTTCACAAAATCAGAGAACTGAATTATATGGAAGCTGATTCACTTTGCTTGCAGAATAAACGACTAATAAATAGAGTGAACGAATTAATTCAGTTCAGTTTAGTTCAAAGACATTGCGTAATATACCAAAAATATTATACGAAGAACATGCTTTAATATTTTAATAATTTCACAATGCCGGAGAAATTAACTGAAACTGAAACTAAATCACAAACATTGAATGAATTCAGTTCAATTCAGTTCATATATTCCTTTTTTACAAAATATATCCTTTGGAAATATTACTAAAAATTCATCAAATAGAACTTTATCATCGAAATCAATAAGGTAGTATAATAAATTTCCCCACTAATTAGCAGTATGGCCGAAGACAAACTACCTATTAACTCTATGATGTTTTGAATTATAGACGAAAGGAGTTTAGGTTTGCGCGTGCTGCAATCTCGAGGTGTAAATCTCGGAATTAACTATATAGAAGCTACATATATATCCAATCATAAAAGGGATAAAACTATCTCCTCCAATGAGAACCGGCCTTTTACTCGGACACATCCTTGATACTTTTCGAAGCGTGCTTAACTGAGCAAAGTATATCGAAAAGACACATCAGACAGTGAGAAGTTGGTGAAAGAGAAGTCTGGTTTCAACCAGTGAAAGAGCTTAAATTTCTTTATAGTAAACCTTGTACGCCATGGAAAAATGATCCTTTCTAACGCTGCTAATAAGAGATAAGGCAAAGAGAGCATTTTCCACCGAGATCCTTTAATTTGCGGTTAGTCTCCGTTTAGACGCTTTTGTTACCACCATTACTTCGTATAATATCTCTACATAGCGGTATGTTCACCTTTTTGAGACAATTAACGTACCAATAACGGGGGCGAGGAAATAACGCGGGTAGAATAGGCGTAGTAATCACGCTCTTTGTATACCGTTACACTCAATAGTTCAAATAAGACGAACGAATCATTTTAAGTTTGCATCGCGTGAAAACTTGAGCCCCCCTACATCCCTATGGATAAACGGGTATCTGTATCTGTACCGCATACTCTATCTGGCTATGAAAGCTTCAACCTCTTTCTAACTAAATATATATAGTTGGTGACCGACTCCCCAACGCCTTCAAAGGGGAAATAACACCTCTAGTTATCGAATTTCTAGACCCTATGATGGTTTAGGAGGGGACAAACCATCGGAAATTCTGTCTTTCTAGATCTCTTTCCCACTCATACTCTTTCTCTGTCTATATATGGCGAGAACAAAGCTAGACAAAGACTCAAAGGAGCAAGTACAGAGGACGTTTTATATATAGGAAACACTTACACTTCTGCGTGTCAAAGTCAGACGTCGACCATTGCCACTCTAATTCTTATATAGTACACCAATCACGTGAGATTTCTGTACGTAGAAAGTTATGCTCTATATAAGTCTCTATACATTCAACCTAGGAGTAGTATGCTTCTTAAAAACCAAATACAAACGGTCTTGTATACATATACAAGAAAAATCGTGATTTTTACTGTAAAATTACTTTAACAGTAATTTGACTGATTACGGTAATTTCTTTAAGCGCGTAAGATTGAATTAATATTGTACGGCCAGCAAAAACGTCCTAAAGAGTATTACCAGGAACTCGTTCACTCACGTAGGAATGGCAAACTGCTGATCCCAGTAAGAGGGCTTCGCTACCTTAAATTATTGTGAGACGGCTGCAATGCTTTATACGGTATTCAGCTACTTTTAGTATGCCGCTACAAAATAGTTCGTGTCTGCAAGGGCGAAGAGAGATAGTTTTTCCTCGCTCTGCCGACGATAGAGCGTGAGCCTTCAGATTGAAATTCTATTGACTAGCAATATTACGTGTTTTCTACGGGCAGAGGCAGGAAAGTCGCTCTTTTCCAAGACTTTATTTATATATTTTTGATGAAATATATCTTGAGAATAGAGGAAAATCTAGGTTGTCAGATGCTGAAATATCTAACTGATACGAACTCTGGGACTTTGCTAAAGTTGCCCTAATAAAGGAAAATACTTTAGCTTAGCAGTGAGGCTTTTACTTGGCATAACCCTTTTACTCATTTTCCGTTCTGAAAGAGGGCGAGAGAGAGAAGGAGAGGAAGGGAGTACGGGTACAAAGCGTTGAAAAGAGGTGGGAGTATTTTCTGACAGATGAGCTTTTACTAATGAAACTATTTAGAGCGTTTAGGCTTAGGATGAAGGCCTTCTTTTACTCTTACTCTCTTCCTCTCTAACTCTCTCGCGCGGGCTCTTACCTCCAAAGGGGAGATAAAATGGATTAGCGAGTTACGGCTACTTTTATTACAATTATAGACTTACAATATTAACAAACTAAATTAAATATTACGCAAATTTTTAATGTCATACAGTTTTAAGAAAGATTTATTTTTGTATAATGATTCGAAGAATTAATATAGGAAAAGGCATGCGTATATAAAAACCCATCTACTATATAAGTGAGGGATGTATCTAAGGGATCAGGTATCATTAGAGGTTAGTAAAAAAGAACCAAACTTTCAGCGACTCAAAAGGCTCCGGTACCTTTGGTACCTTAGCTGAACGCGGACTAAGACGTCACTGTTATAATTTTTGCAAGATCTGCGCTGTTAATTTTATAGGTAAAGTGGGAAATATATTGGGAAAAACCATAATTTGTCCTCTTAATTTAAAAAAAATTATTAGATAGCGGTACTTTCCCTTTAATTATTTAGAGTCACCCACATTCGCCCTCCCTTAGATTTCACGCACTTCTCGTTTCAAAACACGCGCGTTTAAAAATGCAAGGCTGAAAGCATTTTTGTTATTCGTTAAATTTCTCCTTGTCTCTAGCTGCGCGGTCATTTATTTTAAAAGTCAGAAACGCTCGAGTGGAAACGATCCCCGGAAACCGCCCGTGTTTTGCTTATACGTTATATTTCATTTTTCCCAAAAGTTTGTCACAAAATCGAGAAGATATAGGTTTTAAGGGATCTAAAGTTAAAGTTTACCTTTCAATACTTATAATCCGTGTTTTCGAAAATATAATTTACATAACTACTTTAATTTCTGATTAGGATTAAGATAGCGTATTAATCCGCTACAGTTGCGGCTTAATTAGAAAACCTCCAATGAAGAAATTATATAAATATAAAGTAGGTTAAACTAACAATGTTTAAGATATAAAACTTTGAAAAAAATATTTGCTGATAGAATAACTACTTCAAACATTATGAAAAAAGTCAGGGACCAGAAAAAATACATCATTTGAGCTATAAAGAATAAATATAGACTTTCATTTTTAAGCGTTCAAAAAATATCTCTAAAATGGTCTCAAAAGGTCGTTGATAATGTGGTCTTTTAGTTTCCCACAACAAAAATTAAGAAAAAGGTAAACTCAAAGTGATTCTTAAGTTTTCATTTATCCTTTAAGTTTAATAAATATATAATAACGTCTAAACTAAGCTGGAATTTAAGAATTTTATAACGAGTTTTTTTTTTTTTTTTTTTTTTCATCTCGAATTGTGATCAAGAATTTATAAAATTTCATTATAAAAACATCAAAACATCAAAAAACTTTTGGTCGAAAGTAAATTCCTCGTGATAAAATTCTTTTAAGGTTGAATGGACCTGTACAATTTTTCGGCCAATGACCGTTTCGATTTTTACTTAAATGTTAAGCTAGCTTATCCTGTAAGAGTATTAAAAATCGCATCAAACTAGTCGATCTTCTACGACTCGAATGTTAGTACTAAAACAAGTCAATCGTAAAAAAGAAAATATCATTGATCCCTAGAATGAAAATTTAATTTTCTATCTGTAAAAAAAAAAAAGCTTCTTTAATCTATCATGATATCGCAGCACCTCGAAAACTATAGGGCTACCTCTATCTCCAAGTCGAGAAATTTAATGATAATTTGGCTGAAAAGGTTATAGGCATATAAAGCCAATAAGTTGAAGGTATATATATATATTTTTCTTTTAAGAAAAATGGATGATTATAAGTGTGTGATTAAGATATCAGTCGTTCCCACGCTTGAAGAACTCGTGTTGAAAAGTTCAAACTAATCAAACCCCAGCGTTAACAGGATTCCAGCTTGCTTAGCTACGCAGTCTACTGTCTCAAGACTCCTTCTACTATTGTAATAACTTTCTTTTGGTTTTCACTTTTTCTAGCATTTCCCTTGTGACTATAAAAAAAAATTGAAACTTCATTCTTTGAACAAAAACCATGTAAAAAGATAAAAGTTAATAATATTTGGGATATAATAATATAAAAAAAAAAAAAATATTCTTTCATACTTTATTTTAGAAATATGTAAACTTATAAATTTAAGCGGGAGAAGCTCTGATCCAAGAGCAAGTCAGTCCAAAAGGGGCAATTGCGATTGAGAATGGACTTTATTCAGGCATTATACAGAAGAGTCTAAAATCCCTCCTAAATCTACTCACGCTCCCCTCCCGTCTTTTGGAGCGGATAAAGGTTTACAATATTTACGATCAAGTAAAATATTACCAAGATGCCGATTTGGATAACAATTTTTCTTTTGACTGTTGTGGAAATGTTTTCATATGTCATATATAAATATTGATTGTTTTTAACTATCTTAAAGATTCCACTAATATTTATTAGAGTTTATAAATAACTAGATACAAAACTGTACTTCGCAATTATCTGGAATTAAGAAGTTATTCATCTCAGCTAGCTTGGAAGTTGGAAAAAAAGTTAACTCAATCAGAAACGCGACTTTTTAACACTATATAAATAATTCAATAATTAGAAATTTAACTTCTCTTTTAACCTTTGTGCTAGAAAAAAGGTTCTCGCTCGTTAAAATAAAAATAAAAAAGGAAGTATGCCCTCTTTAAATAGCTAATTTAAACATTAATATGTAAATTGATTAATGCAGCAACTCCTTCATTCGCCACCCACAAGTCTCTGTATTATTCGTTTTAAGAAGTCTTTTTGACCCTCTTTACACCCTATATGCATTTTCCGCGCCCTCAATGAAAGCAGGAAACGAAGCCCTTTCAACCAATCAACGCTGGAGTTGATCCGTGGCGCGTGAATCAGTGAGCTACTGATCGATCTTCTTAGAAGCGCTATATATACGAAAAGATATTAAAGTGATAGTATACCACTTAATTTTGGGATTTTTTTTCTTTTACTTAAAGGGGCAAGTGAGTGGTTGATTTCGAAAAACATGGTGTTTTTGTGAACTTGTTACGGAAAAACTAAAGTCAGCAAAAATAAATTGTTTCACTATTTAAAACTAGAAAAGAGTATTTAACGTAATTGTTACTCAAATACTCTTGATGTGACTACGTTTTTACGAGGAAATGGCAACTGAGATAAGGGCAACGGTCATTTTTTTGTGGGGGGGCACCATACCAGAGACTCACAGCGTTGAGCTCGACTAATCACCTCACAGAAAGAAAATTAGCTAAAACTGCCTAACTGGCCACTAACATCAATTTATATTTGAGAGAGTAGTAGAATGAACTTTGAAGGGGATATTAAGTTTCTACTTCCGGTGATTTGTATTTCAATAACCTTTTCATTTTCCCAAATTAAGCCGCGTTCAGTGGCAGATACCGCAACCGAATGGTACCTAACATACCATTGGTGATCGTTCGGTTCTTCTTTTTCTAACCTCAAATAATATCTGACACACTTGCTCGAGCAGGGAGCCAAAGTGTCTCCTACTAAATGATGTTTTTATTCCAAATATATTTTTAACCGAATTGCGGGACTGTCCCTTTAATGTCTTACTCTAGAGTCTAGACTAGTTAGTGGAAGTTAGCTCGGCCGCGCACCCTGACGTTATTGTAAAGATAGACTAAAAGGGAGGAGTACGGTCTGGAAGAGAAAGATCGAGGAGGTAGTCTCTCTATAATCAAACTTTGATGAGGTAGGCCTAAGTTGGCCCTAGCTATACACGCCCCTTTCATGATTCCTTTGTGAGTTTTGAGAGCAAAAGGGAGATGATATACAATAAGATGAAATAAGCCTAGTGAGTTTTCCGTCTCCCATCATCCCCGTAGGCCTAAAAGTGAAAGGAAAAAAACGGGAAAAAGTTTTTTTTCTTTTTTTCTTTCTTTTCTAACTTTCCGAAGCTAACTATATAAATATAGCCTATAAGGCAACTGGGGGAAGGTATGAAACGAATTGTGCCAGTGTTTGAATGTTATTTTTTAGACCAGTTATCTATTTTATAGATATTGTTATTGTAAGACACAATTCTAGTTCTTGGTTTACTCAAAGATGATAGTAAGGCTGATTCTAGTTGAACTTAATTTTTAACAATTTTCTAGACCTAATTCGAAACAATTAAGAAACGTAATATTATAAAAAATTGGTTAGGCCATGGATTAATTAATAGAAAATATTAATTAATCCAAGCTTAGCCTAATTCAAAGTAATTCGCGAAAAATCGCTTAGTCTGATTCCACACAATTTATTGAGACATTTTGTAAGTCTAATTCAGTATTCAAAGCCTGATATTTCAAAATAAAATAAAAAATCATTTATATAACCAAGAAGGATCAGATAAGGAGAGGAAAAGTGGGAACGGCGCGGCTCCTACTGCGTCGGCCTAAACTCCCACTCTGGGAGAACGGGGGACAGACGGGGGTAGAGATGCTTCGTGGTAAATTGTTGTCACGTGGGTAAAACGAATCCTTTATGAGACGCGCTAGCTAGCGACCACGTGACAACAGTTTACCTCGAGAATTTCCTATCCCCCCTTTCCACCCGAGTGGGAGGTTGGCTCTTCTCTCTCTAACTCAACGCAGCCCCACTTTTCCTCTCCTTATCTGATCCTTCTTGATATAACTAATTATATAAAGTTTATTAAGCCTAATTATAATTTCAACGAGTATAAGTGTAGTGTAAGCCTAATTATATTTGTTCCACATATTTTTTCCGACGAAGTTTTTATGTATCTTGTTATGTTTTTAAACAGGTAAATAATTAGCCCCAATTAAAACATCTTTGAGCTAGTCTGAGCTAGATTTCATATTCAAAAACTAATCAGTGTATTTTTTTTAGCTTCAAGGAACTTACTTATTCTTTTTCTACATGTATTACTATTTCCATATATTAAATATTGTTTGTTAAGCCTAATTAAAACGTATTTGCTGAAGTTCATATATAATCCCATAGTTTTCAAACGAAAAACACACCGAGTAAACCTCGAATACTACTACTTCACCATTCTCAAAGCGCATTTTCTATAAATGTATCCTTGCTTAATTCCATTTTGTGGAAATCAAGAGGAGAAGAGTGGGTGGAAGGATATGAGAGGGTGAAAGTAGCTAGGCCTTGAGCTAAAAGGATGGATAAAAAGACTGATGGAGCGGAGAAAAAAAGCTAGTAGCGGGAAAAGAATAAGAAAGAGAGTGCATACTACTCCCTATATAGTTTAGCTCCAGAGTAGCTCCGGAGTAGCGTACAAAAGATCTCGTGTAATGATGTCAAGTAGGCATTAAACAACGATTGCGCAAGGTCCGAACACTGAAAAGACCCGCAACAGAACAGAAACGAAAGGATTGCGCTTGTAGAGTTAGTCACGCAGAGAGAGAGGAGAGATTTTTCAGCACTTAAAGGGAAACATCGAACTAAAATACGAATAAAATATTTTTTCGGAATTTTTGAACGATATTGAAATATTTAAATTTTTAAAGTTTAGTCAGGTTGAAATTTCAAAAGAAATTTGAAATTGAAGTCAATCAAGATAGCCCATCTTAAATTAAGTTTCCTTAAAGCCTCGTGGTTCGCAATATCCCACGAGTCATGGAAAAATCTTGAGCAGGTATAACTCTCTTGATTGGACAGATTATTCATTTCCTATAAATTTGAACTTAGTCTAAAATCCTGAAATATTAAATAGTTTTATATATTTAGCTCGGAGTCTCCCTTTAAAAGAAGATAAAGAGGAAAATATATCTTTATACGTACTGCAAACTTTCATTGTTTCAGACTATATATAATCGTTTTCGCGAAGAGATTGTAAAAACTACTTTTATTCCCAATGAGATTTAATATAACGTATTCATCCGCTTTAGGATGTTGGCAGGCCAAATAATCACGGAGGATGGGTAAGAGGTGAAAAAGTTGATTCCAAATGAGGGAAAGATGCTTTAGTTGATTCAAAAATTCCTTATAAAGCAACACCCTGTTTTTACAACTCTCCTTGTATTTCAAGGGTTTCGGAAGCAGATATGGCATTGACATTCATTACCTCTGTATTGATTAAAACATGGACATGTCCTAATCTTAATCTTGGGGTACGTCTATCTTTCTCTCTCTCTCTCTCTTTACTCGTCCTCCGTGTCTGGATGTTACATTAAAAAGACTCCGTTACTGAATGTTGCAGTAAAAAAAGCTCCGTGACATCACACAGCGAAAAAAATATTTCAAGATGGCTTATCTAAATCGGAGATTGTTTTCTCATTATCAGAGACTAGACTACTCGAACAAAAAAAAAAATCTAGGGGGTTGAGGGGTTTTGTTAGAAAAGCTTTTGCGTTGGGGCGTAAAAAGGTTTCGTAAGACCGGCTTACTCACTAGAGACTCAAAATGACATTAGTAGCAATTAAGATGTAAAAAGAGTACATTTTTTTTTTTTCCTTCCTTTAAATTTTGAACGGAACTCCTTACCTAGTTTCGCATTTTTATTTTTGAATTAGGAATGTTCCCTTATTTTTCATCTGCATGGGTTTTCGAAATTGATTGGTTAGAAAACTCGAGTTTAAAATGTTTATATTTTTGCTACATTGTTGTTAAACGAAATTTCCTGGAATTCTTTATAAACGAGCCAAAAGTTTATTCTTGTTCATTCTGGTACGTAATTGAAAGTACTTAATTCAGAAAGTCCCAATGACCTTCAAAATCGAAACTAGACCCCCTTAAATATTTTACTTAAATAAAAACTTTCACAAAAACATTATGACAACATTACTTTAAATAAATACAAATACAATATATGTAAAAATATCTCTTTCTCGTCCAAGAAAATAAATCACAAAAACCTGAATAAAAATAATTATAATAATAAAAAGGTCGAAACTGCTATTACCCAATTTCTCTAACAAACGTATAACAACGTATTCTGTATATTTGTATTACACTCGATTCGATTAACTATAATGAATTAGTACAAAGGCTTAAGTACGGAGAATTTCATACGCATCATCTTTACAGTCTTTTACTCCTCCCCCAGACATTTCTTCATTAACTAAAATAACTCGAACTACGACTATAAAGGTTGTCTAAACGTATATACGCGGGAAGTACCTTTATTGGGGCTTTAACTACAATGCCAAGTGAGCTTGGACATGCACCAGATTCCTTTCGATAGAAACAATACGAGAAGCGAAAACTCTCAAGAGCAGCTCCTTTCATAATCACGCGGCTCATATATTCTATTATCAGCGCGCTATAGAAAACAAAGTAGAAAGCGCCAGGATTGCGCGCGGACGATTTCAACCGCAAACTCTACTACGCGCGTAGCGGAATCACGGATTAACATTTTAACCTAAGCCTTGGCTTCGATCTTCGCTACGGATTGATATTGAAAAATATCTAGATTAGTTTCATTAGGAATGTACAATAAAGGTAAGGTAATGGTCTCGCGTTACGTTACGAGTTAAGCCTCGGTTGATTTTATGTTGAATAATCAAGGTGAAACGAACTATCCGCATTCCATCAGATTTCCAATTTTGGCTCTCGCCGCGCTAATACTACTACAGCAAAAGGCATCAACATAAATCAAGCGTTGCAGCGTCAATGAGCGTGCGAAAAAAAAAAAAAAAAAATCCAAGCAAATCCTTTCCACGGGTTCTAAATTACCCGAAAAAGCGCGTTTTCTTCATCTAATATCTTCACGTATAAAGAAAACGCGATCGGCATAAGTTCACGGATAAATTGAGGGATTTTTTTTCATTTTCAGTCGCGTAATCTTTAATTATTAGATTTATTTTTTTACGAAGAATGCTATAAATAATACTCTACTTCGCAGAGTTTTGGGTATGGTTCCTTGAACACGCATAAACCATTATATTTAGGGAATTTTTGGGGTAAAGATTGCGTAATTTTGATTTGTAATGTGTTTTCTTTGCGCCTCTGTAGAAATATTTTAACAATACCGAATGCATTTTAAATGAATGATTATTATCTCTCCAAAATGGATTCCGTTTCGATTAGAGGAATACCGAGTTATGTTTCGGACAGAGCTGACATTCAGGCGCAAAATATCTAATGTGTTTTCTATTGGCCCCTGTAGAAGTGTTTTAACTGCCGTGCAACTATGTTCAACGTGAAGCTACAGTTAAAGGAAACTTTATATTATAGAATTTTAAAAATATTTAATGATTTTTAATAGTATTTTGTGAATTTTAAAAGTATTAAAACGGGGCTTTTTTGGCGGATTCTTAATATTTTGGTGGTATTAATATGATGTATAGGTGTTTTTAAAAGGTTAATATGGAAGGTATGTTTTAGTTTTCGAATATAGTCTAAATACAGAAAAGTAAGAGATAATATTAATTAAATATATTTTCCTACGATAAATAATTAAAATAGAATACACGTACCAAAGTGCCGTTTAAATTATATTTAGTTTTAATAAAGATGGTAACTCTAAGTCCATTTATAATAGAAAATGTCTTTGTTGTTTAAGCTTAATGATTTCTTAACTCTCCCCGTAGCTCAAAAACAAATGACATAAACAAAAAGGAAAAAATGTTAGATTACTATCTGACAAAATGGCGCGTCAACCGCGAAACGCGTACATCCATCATTCGAGTATACTCTCGCGAGAAACGAGATGGAACGAGAATTTGACATACAAGAGACAAGTTTAGTGCCCCCAGTTGTTTTAAGGCTTATACGAAAAGTATAGCAAAAAGCCCATCCCCTTTAAAAACACTCTTAGAAAATAGAAAACTATGACCCTGGGGGTGGCTTAGAGGCGAATAAAATAAAACGGAGGCTAAGATCTCGAGAGTTCAGGGGAAAAATCTTAAAACTATAACAAAACAAAGATTTTATTTCCATTCAAAGATATTTATATGTAAAGAAAAATAAAATGGAAGATGTTTCCTGCGACTCTCAAAAAATAACGTAAAATTTAAAAGGAAGTTGAAGCATTTTGATTATTATTTTCTGATATTCATGGTTTGGAATTTTAAGCCTAATTTGAAACATTAAATTCAAATAGCCTAGTTAAGAAAATAAATGCATTGAATTGAAAGTATCCTAAGACTAAATATCAAGAAATCCAATTTTCCTAAAACTATAATATCAATTAAATCCAATTTTTCTAAAACTATAATATCAAGAAATCCAATTTTCCTAAAACTATAATATCAAGAAATTACAAAAAAATATTCTAAGCCTAATATCAAGAAATTACTATCGAGCAGTTAATACAAATAATGAATTGCTAATTCCAAGCATATTGAGTAAAATTAGCTTTAACAAAATTTCAAACGTAGAATTTTAAGATATATGGTTTGAATTTTAGCTTCAACCTCCTTTCAAAATATGGATTGTATAGTGGGGTCCTTGGGTATCGTGGTTGGCTTACGAAACTATAAGCGGAATACACGACAGTCATCCGTACATGTTAAGCTTTTTAACATTGACAAGAAACTCGAAGTATGAGAACTGCCCGAGTTTTGAAGCTTCTATATCAGTATGTCAAAAGTTTTAGAGCATTTTTGTAGGTTGTTTTAGAGGAAAAATGGAAAATAAAAATTGCAGTGTTGAAGACTTAAATTTGGCTTTTCTACATTTTTCAAAATGAATAAATGCGTAAGTAAAGTTTATAGTAAATATATTTAGAAAGGTGATGCGAAATGACAAAAGGTATGAACGGCGAAAAAAGGCCAAAAGAGAGAGCTCACACATTCAAAGCTCGATATATTAATAATTAAAAACTTTATTTGGTAAAAAGTATTTGAGTTTCGAAATGTTAAATTTTTTAAAAAAGTTAACTCAGTTTAGCTAGAGTAATTATTTATTTGAAAATTCTTTTAAATAAAAGGTCAAACCAAATAATTTTTAGAGAGTAAATAATTAAAAATGTTCAGCTTAGGAAGAAGTTAAAAATCTCCCTAAAAGCATCTGTATATCGAATTATAAAAAAAATTATTAAAATTAATTAATTCACTCGAGTATACGGTACTCCTATACGCGTCTTTTAGTTTTAAAAACTAGGTTTAAGTATATCAAAGGCGCAGGGTGTTTGAAAGCTTTAATCTGGTTTCTCTTTTTTGATTTAAGACAGGTACTTGCGCCTTATAATACCTCAAAAATAAGCTTATCTAGCGCCAACCATTTGGACGAAAGGGCTCGAAAAAGGGATACAACGATCGCCGGAACGCGCTTGTGTTGTCGTATTTTTTCGCCTGTCTCGTGAAAGAGCAAAAGCGGACGTAGAAAGAACTTCCGAAACGGTGTGTTTTATGGCCTATACTATACAGCGAAATGCCTATTCAAAATTGAAAGAAATCAAAAACAAAAACTTCGTATCACGTTGAAATATCAGTAAATATATAGCGACTAAAAATTACCAAGATTGAAATTGAATAAACTTCACGCAAACTGAATTCTACTTGTGAGACACTGAAAATCCTTTAGTGTTCGATTTTTTCCCCTTATCTAAACATCTTTTAAAGTGATGTCATCACCATTTTTTATTTTTATTTTCAAATTTTCCTAAGACCTGTAGGTTTTTTTTTTTAGCTTTTTCCATATACCATTAAAAACCGATATTCAAAATGCTACACTTTTAGGTTGACGCGTTTTTGAAAAGGCCAAAAACGGTATTTTCTACAATAAAAACAGTTTAGATGTGAAAGCGTCACTTTAATAAGTCTGGGTTTGCAAAAATAATAGTTCGCCACTTTACTTTCACGATAAGCTGACTAAATACAAATCAAGGAAACTAGAATGGGTTCTGCAAGGACAAGTTAAGGAAACAGCGCGAATCGGTTCATTTCGCGATCTACGATTCGCTGGTTTAATTGCGCGGATAGTTTGAATAATATTAAAAACTTTTCTCGTCATAAATCAGAAAATCAGGCCGTGCAAAAAAAAATTAAATTAGGCCTATCTTTTCAAGCGGAATTTTAGGTTAAAGGGATAGTGGAGTGAGAAAAGTTGTCATTAATAGATTGGGGATATATTAATATAATGCCTATAATGAAAGATAATTTCATCTGAGTTTAAAATAAATTGACTTTCGTTGCAGGATTTTTTAGAGATTTAATGTTATATAGTGAGATTTAATGATATATAGTGAGAATATGTAGGTTGTAGTGAGATTTCGTGCAGAGGTTATAGTGAGATTTCGAGGGTTATAGTGAGATTTCGTGGGTTATAGTGAGATTTCGTGGGTTATAGTGAGATTTCGTGGGTTATAGTGAGATTTCGTGGGTTATAGCGAGATTTCTTGGGTTATAGTGAGATTTCGTGGGTTATAGCGAGATTTCTTGGGTTATAGTGAGATTTCGTGGGTTATAGAGAGATTTCGCGGGTTATAGAGAGATTTCGTGGGTTATAGTGAAATGTCGTGGGTTATAGTTAGATTTCGTGGGTTATAGTGAGATTTCGTGGGTTATAGAGAGATTTCGTGGGTTATAGAGAGATTTCGCGGGTTATAGAGAGCTATCGTGGGTTGTAGTGAGATTTTCTGGGTAGTAATGAGATTTCGTGGGTTGTAGTGAGATTTCGCGGGCTGTAGTGAGATTTCGCGGGTTGTAGTGAGGTTTTTTGAGCTGAGATCACGTGAGTTATAATGAGATTTCGTGATTTTGCCCGTTCACGCTGAATTAGGGACGAAAATCGCGCTGAAAACTGGACTGACTAGGAAAAAATCCAATAAGACTACAAAATAAAAATCATTTTTTTTCCTCGACATTAGACCTTTAAAGACTTTTTAGAAGGAGAATTTGTAGCTTTGTTTTAAGAGATAAACGTGATTTTTTCAAAGGAGTTCAATTATTTAAGAGCGTATACGTGGCTTTGTTCTTAGGCTTTTAGAAGGGATCTTTAGACTTGTTGAAACATAAAATATTCGTTAATAATTCAAAGCATTCTCCGTTGATGGAACTCTGAGAAGAATCGAAATAATTAATACTCTCGTTCGAGATTACTTTTATCTCTACGAGGATATTAATCCGCCTTAGACTTTGATATTTTGCAAACTTATCGTGGAAAAAAGTAGAGATTCGTGAAAGTTTTCTATATATTTCGAAATTATAAATGAATTAATAGGGTTTAAAATTCCAAAAACAAAGGAATTTAATTTAAATGAAAATTCTTCTTCGAGATAGTTTAAAGGGGGAATGAAAGGCCAAAACAACCTATTTTTAATCGATTAAGAATTCTAAAATAATGAGATAAACAATAATATAACTCACCAAAAATGTTTCGTTATTTTATAACCAATTTCCAAAGTTCCGAAACTTGCAAATGCTAAGCCTTGGCTGCCTAGCTCGACCAACTAGGCGAGCACGAGCCGTATTTTTATTTATTTATTTTTTTTTTTAAATATTCCCGTCTGATCTAGTCGCCAATCACGAGCGAGTACGCGTATTTTTAAAATACGCGTACTCGCTCGTGATTGGCGACAAGAACAGCCGCGAATATTAAAAAAAATACAGGTCGTGCTACCCTAGTTCGCCGAGGTAGGCAGCCTAGGCTTAGCATCGGAACTTTGGAAATTGATTAAAAAATAACGAAATATTTTTGGTGAGTTATATTATTGTTTTTCTCATTATTTTAGCATTCTTAATCTCCTTTAAGTGATACAAGATTATAATAATGTAAATTATTGATATATCCATTTGAAATTAATTCCCTAATTTAGAACTTATTTTAATTTATTCATATATTTACCAAATTAAAATTAATATTAAAAGCTTAACCTCATTCCCGAATTTTATATAACTTTAAGGTATAGGAACTGCAAAATTAAATATTTCTTATATATTATCATTGATATTTCATTGATTTGTCAGTATGCTTAGAGTTAAGTTCCCTTCGTTTTTAACCAGATAAAACGTTAATATTACTAACGGTTAGCTTCGTACGTGCTGTCAACACAAGGTGGAAACATTTTTTATCTAACGTATCAAGTATCAAATCTATAAAAACAGAAGCCGATGAAACCCTCCTTTGAAGTCTACTACTCCAATGTTCCATATAGCGCTCCTCTCTGTATGGGTAAAATTCCCAATTTTACGAATTAGAAGGGGTCCTACTTCATCCCCCCCTGTCTACTGAAAATTGGAAATTCTCTCTTTCCACAAACGACGACGTTTTTGGACGAACTCCAAGGCAGCAAGAGATATTCGCTCGACGAACTCCCGCTCCGAAAACATCTACCGTTAGGAGGCGTACGAATCGCGCCTTTTGAGAATAACCCATACAGAGAGGGGTAGACAAGACCAGGGAGTAATAGACTTCAAAGGAGGGTTTCATCGGCTTCTGATAAAAATAATGTTTCTGACTGTGTAAACAATATAAAATTGAATGTTTTAGTTTCTCAGAAAAAATTAGAAGAATAAAGAGATAGTGAAATGATTGTAAACATCTTTAGATACATTTGTAGTGATATCGTCACATATTTCGGAAAGATCGGAAGTTCAATAACTATTAACTATTACTAGCCTAAAAAAGGGGTAATGAATCTGTTCACCATTAAATTATAAATTACAATTTTGTTAATTTTACCAGATCAAACCTTAAACTAACATCAATGTACCGAGTAATTACCAGGGTAAATTACCAATTTAAAACCCTATTTAAGAGGTTGAAAAAGGTTTAATACAAAGTTCGTCCTTTTTAATCACCCTTTAAAAACGGTGTGGTTGTTAAAATGAGCCGAGTCTTACGATATCTTTAAATAGAACTTCTCGGGTTAGGAGCGACTTCTAATTAAAACAAAAGTCTGAGAAACTCTTCGCTTCGAAAGAGTTAATTAGCAGCTATTCTTTCTAATAATCGCTCGAGTCCTCCCGTGAGCCGCCCATACAGTCTCGAATATTACGAGTGGGTTTCATCCTTGGTTTCACCAAAATAACTAATTGAACTTCGCTAAGAATAAAACGAGAGCTAACTAAGCGGTAGCGGTGTCTAATAACCAGAGCAGTGACCTTGGCCTTCTTTAGCACCCCACCACAGCCATGGATTCCTTAGAAAAAGAAGGATTACTTGACACTGAGTTCGGACTTTAACCCCGCGGTGTTTTGTTGGGATATCATTAGGAAAGAGAAAAGATTTTCGTGTTGTTCTATTAAGCAACGATTGCGTTAACTCTAATTTTCAAGTTTTTGAAATTTGATACGACCAGGAATTTATATAAAATATAGTAGGAATATTTGACAGGCTTTAATGAGTGCGCGTCATCAAGGAGTGGGGTAGAAAAGAGGAGGAGGGTCTTATTTTCCTTGGGTGAAACCGGAGTCGTAACCATGGTAACCAATTATAAATAAATATTTGGCTATTGCAGTCAGCAACGTCAATTCAAAAGAGCCAATAGGGTATTTATAAAGTTTTGCTAGAAGTTGAGGGGTGGAGCTATTCCTTGGGCTACGAATAAAGTAAAGGTTATGTTAAATATTTCTTCTATATATTAATTAAAGAGTTACTGATAAGACAATATGACCCTAAAAAATAATATTTTACAAAAAAAAAAGTCGCTGAAAAGTAACAGCTAAATTTTCGTCTAGTAAACCACTCGAGCTTCTTTGGCTATGACGTCAACATTGGCTAATGGCGTGAGCGCCGCGCGACACTACTGAGCATGGCGTTAAAATACCTTTCCGGAATAAGTTATGAACTTTTGTTAATGTAGTTTTCAAAATTTACTCGTCTATTTAGTTAAGCCTAACCAAAAGTGATTAGTCTTAGTATAAGAGAGCTATCGGGCGAGCGACCGAGCAAGGCTTATCGTGGCTAAATCTATTGGGCAGCTAGTACTATAAGGATCAGACATTTCGGCGTGATGCATCCGCATATACTTTGATTAAATGGAAGTTGGTAAAATGTGGAAAACTATAGAGGCGGATTGATACGCGTTGTTAGAAGTTCATAGGAAAAAAGTAGTTGTTCCCAAAACTCCTACAGGGCGACCAAGAAAAAGAAAATCGGAAGCTATATATATATATGTGTGAGGGGCGAGCGAGAGTGAAGCGCTAGCCGAATGAAAGAAGGCTAGTAATCGAAAAGGGCTTCTATTTGTAGGCGGAATTAGCGCGGGGCTAATTGGTGTCATGGTAGATCGTGGGATTACGCTAAAAGGAGGAGGGAGGAACCCAACAGGAATTCCCAAAGAAAAAGGAAGGAATCTCCCGAGGATTAAGCCTTTGACTCGCTCGTTCACCCAACTTACACGTATACGAGTCGATATTGACACGCGCCCAGTACTTGTCACTGACCATGTTAGGCCTCAAGATCGCCCTAAGCTCCCCGCAATAGAAAAAGAGAAAAGTTAGGCTTAGTGAATAGACCAGTTTCGACTTTTGAAAAACTGTTAAACAACTAAAATAAAAGTTGGGTACTAGGGAATTTTTCCTATCCAATAATCTATAACAAAAGTTCAAAACTTAACCCGGAAGTATTTAAAGTCTGTAGCGTAACATCTGACGTAAGAGAGACGAATGATTGGAAAGTGGAAACACCCAAGCAAGCGGCTGTCATGGGGATAAATATTGAAATGCGAAAAGCCTTCTCTCGGACGGAGAATATCTGCAGAATTGACTAAAGACAATGTCGGGATGCACAGCTACCTGAATTCCAACCCTATCCGACTCAAAATCTCAAATCACAAGAGCGAAAAGGGGTGGTACTGTTTTCCTCTTGCCCCTCTCGAGCCTCGAGCTTGGTAGCAGCTATGGGAAGGGTGCCCCAAAACTATACCAAAATTAAAAAAAAAAAGTAGATTTTTATTCAAGAAACACAATTAATAGCTAGAACTCTATCTCCTTACGTATATCCCTTTAATTCTGTTCAACAGAACCTGAAAAAGAGAATGTTGAACCACAACAACATAGAGGTTCGAAAAATACCAACTCCCCTTCAAAACGAGTTTTTTTATAGATGCGCATAATTGAAAAATTCATCAGTTAATTTTAACCAGCTAATTGTTAAATTACAACATAATTAAGTGTTCGTTTTTCATTCGAATTATACGCATGTATACATAGAGATTCTCAGAAAACGTGACGCTTCTTTAACCATACCGAGTTAACTACTTTGTAAATTAAAACGTTTGATAACTATCATTATACGAGGAAAAACTGGCGCCTATAGAAATACAAGATTACAAAACCTATCTAATTACGTACGGGCCTCGTAATCAACGCCAGGAATCTGACTTGTCCTCATTTCTTCGAAGCGACTTACAACTAACCCCTCGTTTCTAACAATGACCACCAACTTTGTCATAAAGGAGGCCTGTCCTTGTATAGAGTGTTTGTGGAATTTAAAAGATGTTCTAATACCAGGGAGGTCTTATTTAAAGGGAACGTAAAAAGGAAAATTTATTGAGTGGCTTGTTTGTGGGGCTAAAATCGTTTTATCAGCCCTCGCTTGAGCTACGGTCACTCTATCATTTCTTAATCGATTTGAAACAGTGAAATCAAACCGATTCAAATCGCATGGAATCGTTTTAAGCGTCACGTGTTCACGCAATATCTTTACAAATCGATTTATTGTAGCTTCATCAATCGCTTGTTGAAATCGAATCTGTATGAAACTAGTTCCCGAAGCAGTTTCGGGAAATCAATTCAAATCGATTCGAGAAAGGACGGTTTCCTCTTCAATTAAAAGTAGTTAAATTAAATCGATCTCATGTCCTAGTATGAACGCGGCTTTAGTGACAATTTATAGTCTGCCTATGCTATACGGTGAGCCTTCAAACTCGAGTAAAATCAACTTTTCCTTTTCACTTTTCCTTTGGGGCACCGAGAGGAAAGGATGGTTAGCAGATTAAGATCAAGAGAGGGACATAGAGCATCGTTTCCCAGAAAATCTAACATGTTAGTTCTTCACTATACAAGTAGATATAGTTGTATTCGCGAGAGAAGTTTGAAAAGTGACTTTAGACACGGCGGATTTATACAAAATTTTAAACCTCATAATGGATAAAATTAGTTTAACAAACTGTTCAAGAACATGAGTTATCTTTTTTGATGGTTTTTTTATATATAAAGTATTATAATCTTTTCTGGAAATCTTCCTCCACTGTTTTCACAAGTTTTGTATGATATCTTAATTTCGTGATGCGCCCCATTATTTTCTGATGTTGATTATAATTAGATAGTTAAATTTATTTTAAGAATATTAAGTTTTAAATTGACAATGCAATTGCACGCGGTTTTGTTTATTTAAACATAAAATATATTAATGATTGTTTGAACTAACTAACCTAACGTAGTAAAAGCAATTCGAGGGATAAGACCAATAGCTCATTATTTTTAATCTTAGTGAGAATAAATAGATAAAAAAAGTTAAAACAGTCACGGAAATTAACTTGATCATGAATTAATATAGGACAACTTTTACAGTGTCAAATTAGACTTATGTTTGACCCAATAATAAAGTAATTAAGTCTCAAATCGTAACTTAAACTCTGACACTTCCGGAAGTTAGGCTAAATATAACACGCTGACCTTTACAACATCAAAACCAAAAAAAAAGGTTGAAAAACAACCATTGGAGAAAAAAAAATAGTAAAATAGGCTTAGAATAGACATGGTTGCGCAAAAAAAAGAAAAGAATCGGTTATCTCTGGTGAGTGTAAGCTTAGTAAAAGGGTAAGAGGTGTACGGGGCAGCTAGAAAGCAACATTAGGAGGTTGGCAGTTTGGGGCTTTTAACGGAGTGATGGTTATTACCGTTATTAGCGGATCGTCAGCGCCCTGGAATCTTTCTCTGGTCTATCTGTCGACGATGCTGGAAGAGGGCTGTGGGAAAGAAGGCTATAACCTCCTTGTCGGAACCGCTTAAGGATCGAGTGACGCGGAAAGAGACTGGACGGCGGAAGCACCCCCATACCCACACACTCCCCCCTCCTCGATGACGGTCATTGTCCAAAATCGCCGAGATGGCCAGCGCCCCATTAGCCTAATTAAAGAGCAGAAATACTTTCTACCTTCTCCTCCCACTGACAATTCGAACTTTCCACCTTACGCTATCATAAGTAATGATTTCTAGAAGTATATATACAGAGAAACAATATATAAACATTCGTTATAACGAAGTTGAAAGGGAAATAACGAAAATCACGATTCGTTAGAAGACGAAGTTTTCCTTCCTAACGCTTTAGTTTTGTAATGGGGTTATCAACTTCCCTCTATTATTGGCTTTCATAGCGTACGTGTTTGCTTCACGTGTAAACCTAAATTAAAGTGCCAAAAACCATATATTTCCTTAATTTGGATCGACAATGAAGCGGGCACTTTACGTGAATGCGCAGACCGAAACAAAGATCATAAATTAACCAAACGCGTAATTTATTAATGGGCAGTTATTTAAGAAAAATCTACACGATAATTGATTTCAGAGAAATCCCGTAATACTGCAACCAGTGACTCAGAGGTAAGAGTGAATCTTTGAGTTTGAGTTTTAGATCTTATGTCATAACAAACGCGTGACGTTTCAAATTACGTCATTGCCTTATTTGGGTCCATATTCAGTTTTAGGCACGGCACGAATCAATGCACTAGAAAGGTTACCACATCTATTCCATCTGTATATTGTCTATGATCAAACGTTCCTTCTTGTAACGTACTAGTCCCTGTAGCTTGATGCAACGTCTAATTAATCTATCTTAAAGGAATAATGAACCCTGGCCTAGCAATTTCACTATTAAAAATTACAAGCTTGAAACTCAATTTTAAACACACTCGGAAAGTATTCTTAACTTGGATCTAATATTTGAAATATCGTTGTTAAACAGTCATTTTCCTTTTCACCTTGACTTTAACCAACAAACCATAACCAGAACTAGCCATAAAAAATGTACCAGTATAAGCTATAAAATTGCCTTTTTTCCCAATGGTTATATAACGGTTATAAACGGAACATAAAAAGCAAAGAGAACCAAGAGTGAAAGAGCTAAATCGGAGAGAAAATATAGAAAACTTTACTATTCCTCGGGCAGTTGCAGAGTGTCTACAGCTGTTCATAGTATATATAGTTTTAAGCGTGATAGGCGCCTGTTAGACGGTTTAGCCTTTTCATATATATATCACGTGACCCCGAGGAGAGAGATCAGCGAAAGAATAAAAGGAGTAAACCCAAAATAATAAAAAAAAAAGAAGCTAATGAGTCAACCTCATTTTGAATATTCGAGGGAGTTTGTCTTGAAGGAATAGCCGCAACGCGATATTCGATTTCGCGAAGGATTATTAATTGGTTCTATTTTTAATTTCATTAAAATTCAAACTTGACCAAACTTTAGAAATTAATTTAAACATTAAGATATCGTCTAAAATTTTTTTTTAATTATATTTTAAAGGTTCCGTTTTTTGAAAATAAATTTTGGTGTGGGAGTAAAGATTACTAATTGATTAACTTATTTGTTTCTAACGAAATGATTTATTCTTGTTATAATCTAAAAGCTGGAGATTAATTTCGAAGAAACTATACTCCGTATTTAGTTCAATATAGTTTTAATAGGGATGAGCAAATTGTATTCTAAGAATCATTATTTTCAATCAAAAGACTGATACTTCATGGGAGTTCTTTTTAAACTTTGATTCGTCGAATGCTTAAGGAGCTGAAGTTTTATACTAATTAATCCGTCATTTGATTAATAATAATAAGTGAATTATATTGTAAGAATTTAAACGTAATTTTGTAAAAACCACTTTGATTTCTATAAGATCAAGTCGGCTTTAACTTTCTCACATTATGGACCTTACGCAAATGTACTCGTATCTCCAAAATTTCCCTGCTTTTCAATAATCCGTGTCAAATTTTTAGAGTTCCCCTGATTTTGGTCAAAATCTCTTTCTAGTTGATAAGTCTATAGTTTTGTGCGCGCTTTGAATTGAACCTTAACGGATAAACCAGTTCAATTCGTGGCGCGGTCTCTTTCAATTAGTTCTTCTGGTTACTAAGTATATCTGATTATTCACCCACCCGTAGGGTTTTTGGTTTTTCTTTGTCATCATGATTTCTCGGTATATTACGACTCTATAACCCTTTGTTAACTATAAAAAGGGGTTAAGGGGAGTTATACGAGATCAAAGGGAGGCGCGATTAGTGTGTCTACTTGGCGCTCCCACGCCCAGCTTGTGAGTCAGCTACGCGTAATCCCGCTTTTTCGTGGCCACCGCTTGTAATAGCTCGTTAAAACAGGAAGGAAGAATTTTTGCTTCCGACATAAGGCTTATCGAGAAATCAACATTATATTCCCCTTAGGTGTTTTAACCCTGACTCCCTGAGTCACTTGACTAATATTACTAGTTTGATGGCTAGGGGCTTAATTGTTTAACCTTGGAAATCGACACCAGACACACTACCGCTAATTGTTTTAAAAATATTTCGAATTTAAATCAAAAGTTGATCTTTAAAATAGTTTTAATTTCGAGTCACAATTAAAAAAAACGATGATTTCAACGGATTTGGTAAATTCTCCAAATTATAATTATTGCGGCTCACAGAAAATTGAAAATTCTAACTCTTATACGTGAGTTGAAATGTATTCTTCATTGTATTCTTCATTGTATTCGAACCTATCTATATTTTATTTTATAGTATATATTTAGCAAGTTAAATGTAAACTCCTTGTGACGGGTGTTGGACCCAAGACAATATCGCCATCTGTTTAACTCGGTGTCGACTCAAATCTCAGAGGGGTGAATGAACCTAAAGTTTGGGGTGTTTTAATTTTAAAACCGTGAAACTACCTCGACGAAAATTGTACATAGATATATATATATATAGATGTATAAAAGTGCAGCTGGTCACTGAGATAGTTTGTTAAAACTACTTTCATTTCTATGATGTTTAACATCGGGTATTAATCCCCCTTACCTTTCGTTACAGTTTACGAACAATTTGAAAATAAAATAAGGGTGGAAAAGCGTATTAGGAGCGGTAAAAAATCTTATGGGTGCTAAATCCATAGCGGTCAAGCTTAAAGCAGCTTTCTCTCTCTCTGCGATCCTGGTTAAGAAGCCATTGTCGTAGGTTGAATATGTAGGGAGCGAATAAGGGTATTTTCCTATAGGACCCGGCCAAGCAAAAACTACCGAAAATAAATATTCCGGGGAGAGAGGAACACTTTACAGCTAGGTTTAGAGAGACTCAATTTAAAGGGAGGGTGACTATTTTCCGCCCCAGTTAAAGGGATAATACAACCCGACTTCAAGTGTTATTCTAAAGATTGCTTATCGTTTAAATTGGCTTAATCGTAACTAGTATTTATATACGATGGAAGGAAAAACTGACATCTAGGCAAAGGGGTCAAACACTTATGAAATCGTGTGTTCAATCTCAGGATTCATAAGAGTTCAAAATGATTCGAACTTAATGCAGTTGTCAAGGCCGAACTAACACGTAAGTGAACTCAGTTGTACAACAAATTCAAGCGAGTCGATATCTCCTCGATCTCGGCACTACATCCCATTTCTATCTTGCCTCGTTCTCGGTTACACAAATTAATTCTTGTCTGTTATATAATAGACAATTTAAAATAAGCTAAGGACGGAGAATCAGGACGAAACTATAAGCCCCGTGCATAAAAAAATAGAGCGAAAATCTTATACCATACATTATTAAAGTGCATGGAGTTTAAGCAAACGCGAGGCCCATATTTTAGACGAGGGTCCATTAAGCCTCCCTAGAGCCCATGGGCAAACTCACAAAGGAAATCTGGTACGCTTAGGATTTCGACCACTAAATGACCCTGGAAGCATTCCACTGACGGCATGCATATACGATATTTGAATTTTTTTTTTTTTTTACGATTACAATTATTATTATTTTATGCAAATTTTCAAGGTAGTTGATGAAAATTAAATATTCAGATTAGATTAAAAATTTAAAGTGTTTCTAACCATAGCTTATAAATGAGTATGTATGTTTGTAAAGTAAATATTCATATTGTCTTAAATATTTTCACAAGGATTCACTTCTCTATTAGTAAATCCAACTTCAGTACAGTTTTTTAAACCATTTTAAGTTTCTAAGTTGAATTACTATTCCCGAGGTGATGATGGATGAATCAACGACATTTATATAGGCCTACTGTCTGACAGCGAGTGTTTTTTTAACGAGATGAGGTGTTACACCTGGTCACCGAAGCTATAAGGGTGTACGCGATAAGAGGGAACCCGTGACGTCACCCGCCTTCCTAGTTTAGAACACGGGGCGGGGGTGTGAGTCAAATAGGCGTAACCCTAGATTGTGTCAAAACATACGCTTTTCCCCTTGAGGGTTAAAAAAGGAGTTTGAGCAATACGCGAAATGATGACTAGGTTACTTATTTTGGAAGACCTAGAGGCGGCAAAAATTAGAGGTGAAAATCACGCCACGTTTCAACAAAAGGAAGGAATTTTCTCTAGTAGCCATAGCGTGGGAGGAAAAGACGACAGACCCGATTGGTACCCGAAAGTCTGTAACCAGCGCACCTCGGATATAAAGGAGACATCGATAAATTATTCGAAACGTTTTACCATTTGAAGGTCAATCTCTAATTAAAACTTTTCAATTTAAACTTTAAATAAAAAGGTTTAGTTTTAGCAAATTAAGAAACCTAGTGCGCTAGATATATATCTACAGGCTTACGGTTTTAATTCTAGAAAGTTTATACGCGTTTGAAGACGAGCCGGGAGGTAGGGGATGCAACCAATTAAGAGATCGTGTCTCCATTTATTAGGGCATTGTTCCAACTAAGAGAAGGTGTACGGAGGGTAGCGCGGAGGGAGAGATGAAGCTTTTAATTGAATAGCACGAGGGTTCCTCGCGATTACGTATAGTATACGTTCGTTCAGTCGTTGACCCTAAAACTCCTAAGGAGCGCCACGATGAGTTCCCGAAATGTTAAAGGAGAGTTTACACAACTAAAGACCAATTTTCATTGGTTCGGATCCGTTTTGAGGAACGATTTTATCGCGAACCCGAAAGCTGTGAATCCGTAAAGTCACATATATTTCCTATTTCTTTCGTGATTTGAAAAACTCGAAGTCACGCGGACGCTCTTCAATTCAAGACCTAACAAGACCTAATTCAATTTTTGAAAGTTGTAATTATTTCACGCTATAATTCGAATACCACTCCTGAAAATTATTCTATTTTCTGTGAACTGACAATGTAGTTCAAAATCACGATCTCAAATTGATTAATTTATATGGAAATGTTGTGAAATATAAGTCAAAATGTCTCGTATTTCTTTTTCACTCTCCCTTGAACGTTTTCCATTTTAATTTTCCAATTATTACGTAGTTTTGAAACGGATATGTGTAAACTCTGCTTTGGCGGAAAAATGTCCGCTACGTTAGGTGCGTAACGCGTTTATGTCGCCTTTCTGGACTCCGTTGCCGTAATTATTCATAGGGTCCTGCCCAGAGTTATCTGCAAATTGTCCTTAATAGTCGGGAATCTAGCGTCTAATTCTCTTATACCGTCTTTCCCTCCCACTCTCTCTATCCTGTATATCGTATATAGTCACGTGACCTCATCTATGGCCTATTCTCCTATATTAAGCGAACCCTCCTAACATATAGTCAATTAAATCGTTTAATATAGCGGAGAACGTCTGATTGATGACGTACCTATTACGGAATTAACGGTGCCACGCGAGCCTGCGATATCTAGATCCAATCAAATCTAGATTTTAATTGTATATAGAACGTATATAAGACCTATTTTGAATTTTAATAAAACAGGTGACAGTTATAACGAAAATTAGTATTCGTTATATCCGTATTTCGTTATGGATAATGGAAAATTCAAAGAGATAATTCGCATATTTTTAAAAGGGAGAATGCACCCCGAAAAGTGATTCGTTTAAATAGGTCTATTTCACTGGTATAAAAAATATTAATTTTAAATTAAATTCCTTACACGGAAAATTGTTTTAGTGGGGGATTTGTAGAAAAGCGCGTCTTAAGCCTAGTTTGAAACGTTTTAATGTCGCAATAAAGTTCTCGCTTCTCGCGTTATTCGCCGGAGACTCGTTAACGACGATATATTAAACACTCCGCGGATCCCCGTTAAGCCTACTCGCAGAGCAGGTTGATTTCTAGCGTTTGTAAAGTTTTTACTAGACAGGATTAGATCTATTTAAAAAATGAGGGTGGATCATTTTTGGCGTTTGTTCCTCGACCTAAAATTAAAGAAACTATTTATTCGTGCATGGTTTTATGCTATAGGTGAACAGGGCTTGAAACCTGTAGAAATTATAATTCTCCTCTTCAGCTTCTCTTTAAAGAATCCATATAAAATGGTTATAGAACTGATGAGGAATGTATATAAATTTGATTTTCTAATAACCAAAATTTTCCACATTTTCCACATATATACGGATAATTGTTCTGATTTGCGGGTTAAAATTTACTCGCGAGTTTAAGCGAATTTTGGTTATACTGAGGTATAAACAGGGTGGATTAGATAATAAAACTCAATAGCTTATATACGAGGAAAAAACATATTTCAAAAATTGTGCCCTATTTTAAAAATTTTGGATCTTTAAAAACAGAAAGACAAAATTCAAACGTTGCAAAAATATTCTTCTTACTTAAAAATGTTAATTAAATTAAATTAAAAGCAATTAAAGTTGTAATTCGGAATACAAACGAATCTTCTCTTTCTACAGTTCAAATTAAGTCAAATTTTGGGAATATTTCTTAACTCTAGTGGTTAATCTAGATAATTATACTAAATTTGAAATAGTTTCATTTAATTTGACTATAATTAACTACACTTAAGGCCATAATTAAACAACTAATTCGATTTTAGGAAAATTAACCACTATAATAGAAGTTTTCAAACAGCGAAATTTTTAAAAATAGTGGACTATTTTTCGCCTCTTTCCAAGACGACTTTCACTAAAAGCAAATTACTATTGAGTTTTGAATTAACATAACAAGTTGCGTAGTAAAATTTCAATGTATTTCCTCAAATAAGCAATTGCGCATTTTGATCCGTTACATCCTGTATAAGTATAAGACTAAGAGATGGAAGGTTGAAAATTAGAACTAGGTATCAAAGGTTCGTTAATAGTATTTCTGCCCTTTACTACTAAAGAGTAAGGGGTGCCTGACTAGGTGCTCGAAGGAGTGTATGTCGTTTATACTAATTAAAAGCCGAAAGAGAATCGCAGCCGGCTTTTAATCGTCTTCTTGAGAACTAAATTAAAGCGCTCATTTTAAGGGCGGATTAACAACGGGGCGCCTGCACAACAGGGCTGCCAATCCAGGAAAACTCAACCGGAAGATTTACATTCGTTGCTCAAAATGAGAGGTCTAATGGTACAGATACTCGAGCTGTATTAGTAATATAATTAAAAGTAATATAAACATCTAAGGGATGTATATTGAAATGATGCTACCTCTTCGCAAAAACAAGTACTCATTACCGAATAGGAGAGGGTGTCAAATATTTTAATAATTATACCATGAAGTATAATTCTAGTAAAATCAACGTTAATAAATTAAAAAAACTCGTGAAAATATTAATAATTGCATTAATTGTAAAATTATTAGAGATTTCAAAAAATTAAAAGTTTGCGTTTATTGTAATTAAAAACTTTAGATGGAAAAAACCTATTTCAAAGTAGATATGAACTTATTTCAACGTGGTAGCTTAATTCGTAACAATAATATTAGCATTAATCTTTACCTTCTCCTCGAATTACAAAAATCTGACTGAAAATAGGTTTAAATATACTCTATTTTGACAGATATTTAAAGATTATGAGATTTCATTGATAATTTGAACAATATGAAAGGGTTTATATCTTTCTTTATAGCGGTACTTAATCATGGATGCCAGTTATAGAACCTAACGGGGTCTTTTTTGTGAAAGTACCTAATTTGATACTTATCAATAATGTTTCAGAATAATACTATCCTACGTCAATAATTTAATTTTGAGCTATCTTAGAAAAACAAATCATTTCAAACCGAAAAATAAGCCAGACCCATTTTGTGTGCAAGAAAACCAAAGTTAAATCATAAGAATTTTTTTAGAC
Source organism: Odiellus spinosus (assembly GCA_963920705.1). Classification (NCBI taxonomy): domain Eukaryota; kingdom Metazoa; phylum Arthropoda; class Arachnida; order Opiliones; family Phalangiidae; genus Odiellus; species Odiellus spinosus. The sequence continues at coordinate 18,452,624 of OY987229.1, read as the reverse complement.
TAGTTTCTAAAACACTCTGTTGATACTCGGAATATTGCATAGAATCTAACTGCTAGAAAATTAATTATAAGGAGACATAATTTAACAACACGAAACCAAAATTTTGAATGGAGCTGTATTCATTTTAAACCGCCCAAAACTGAAATTAAGGGAATTTCCATATCTTAAGCAAATAACAAAGGTGGAAGAGCATTTCCCAAGTTTCAATTTGAATGCGACTGACCACACCAACTGAACATTTTCAAATATAAAGCAAAGTTAGAAACTTTCCACCTATCTTCTAATTTTAGCACAAAAGAATAGAGAGTAAAGTTTATCTCAACGGCGTTCAAATTTATATTAAAAGCCGAACTTAACAACTAACACCAGAAGTATACAATTATTTTCTTAAGGATAAGTGTTCCACGAATCTACACGGAGAATTCCGCCTAACAACAAGTGGTTTTTTAACGATTCCTTATCGTTTTAATCGATGGCCTAGTCAATCAGTAATATTGAAGTTTAAAATATCAGATTTTCGAGATTAACCCGATTTAAACCAGACAAATTTGGTAGCATGGGATATATTACAGTTTTGAGCCAAAATTTATTCACCAGTCATAGAGACTTAACCCAGAGAGTAAACCAAACCACCCGTGTTAACCTTTCCCTTCTCACCATTGCTCTTAATCCGACTTGAAGATTAAATTCAAATCCAACCCTGAAATTTATACGACTTGAAATCTAAAAATAAAATGTGATTGTAGTCTATTGAACTCTATTCCACCTTGAATTAGCAGCACGTATAACTCATGGACATTTATTTCAAAGTAAACCAATCAAAGGTATAAATTATATCTTTGTTTCAAATTGTTCGCGTTGCTAATGGAATAGTTTACAGAGTCACATTTGTTCGTGACCCGTATTTGAATGTATTTTTAACAGTCGCGGTTAAATACACCAGGTTAAACCTCAAAAGGGATTCAAAGTATAGTTTTGAAAACTGTTCGACAACAGAAGCGGTTTATCTTTTGTACTGTAACGAATTTCACTTTGAATTGAAGCTATGTTAATCGCTATCTCTAAGTATACAACTAAATTCCCTAACTTTGCCCGCGCTACTAATTCAAATTGGAAAGGACTATATCCGCGCGGAGCAGAGAAACAAATCGGATCAAAGAGCTTTCTCATTAAGATTAATAGATTGTTTAAGTAGTTTTCTAACTTCTATACTTTCGAAACGAATATTTGTTTTCTAATGTTGACTCGTTTAAAATTTTAATCTGGATAAAACTCTAGATTATCCACTAGTCTAAATGCGAGAATATATTGAAAAGGAGCTCGAAATTATTAATAGTTTTAAGGTCTTAAACCATGAAGTATCGTGTCTCGTTAATAAAAGGTATTTAAATTATCGTTGCTTACGTTGCAATCAAGCGGAATAATCTAAATATTTACATTTTTGTCATTTTAATTTTGAATTTTCTTAAAAAACGCGTCAGCCCGGAGTTGCAAAATTTGGAATATTGGTTTTAAATAGTGTGACTCTAAGCCTTCGTATAGTAATCGAATCTAAAATTCACGAAGCTTTTACGAATGGCAGATTTATTTATGTGGACTTAAAAAGGTACCGCCCACCCCTGAACAAAAGGAGCATGATATATTAGCATAAATAAAAGCCGGCTTATATTTTTAATATTAAAAAATAGAAATCAAATTATCTATTTAAAATCTGGAACATTCTAGTTTTAAACGGCACGTATAGAGTTCGTTAAACTGTATCTCACTAAAGTATGCATATGGAGGATGGTTTAACATACGCGTTAGTGAAAATACATTTAGTTCGCTGTATAGTTTACAAACTGATCCATAAAAAAGTGCAAAAGGAAAGGTCCTATTCAGGTCGAGGTAAACAATAATTCAGAAAACAAGTATACAATCTTTTCCACTTCCAGTTATCAGTACGCGCGAACCAGGGCTAACTTTATCTCTAGGGCAACAAATCATCTAGATAACGTTTAGCCTACATCGTTTGGAACGTGCTTCCAAATCGTGGTGGAATGGACTATATGGCAATTTGAGATAAATAAAAGTAGAAAAGCAAAAAGGAAAAAGCTGACATTTTCACGCCTGGCAACCGAACGCCGTCGTATATCAACGATTTAATACGCGCTAACTTTGTTTTCCACTTTTACCTCACTATCTTTCGTTACTCTTTGTTTTTTGATAAAAACCTTCTGACTCCTCGAGACATTATATTGGTCAGTCGTGCATGGTCAGTCTCTTTTTACGATATTTCGCGAGAGCGCCCTATTTCTTCGACCCGTTACATTTGTGGACGTCCAGCTTGAGGTCCAGACGTAACGATACTCTCTTCCCAGATCCTGACCCTTATCCGCGTTATTCGATCCCTTCGCACCACCCAATCCCTTTGTATTTGTAGTTATATGTTTTGGGAAAAGGTGAAACTTACTAGGTATTTTACGACTAAATTTTAAAATATATATAATAAGTAAATTGTATTTACTAATCTTTCAAAAAATAAATTATATTGGCGACTAATTTCTACAGAATGTTTTCTATTGGTACATCTTTCCCAGAAACGTTTTCTATTGGCTACTCCTTTCCTAGAAAAGTTTCCTATTGACTACTCCTTTCCTAGAAAAGTTTTCTATTGACTACTCCTTTCCTAGAAAAGTTTTCTATTGACTACTCCTTTCTAAGGAAAATTTTCTATTGACTACTCCTTTCTAAGGAAAATTTTCTATCGGCTACTCCTTTCTAAGGAAAATTTTCTATTGACTACTCCTTTCTAAGGAAAATTTTCTATTGACTACTCCTTTCTAAGGAAAATTTTCTATTGACTACTCCTTTCTAAGGAAAATTTTCTATTGACTACTCCTTTCTAAGGAAAATTTTCTATTGACTACTCCTTTCTAAGGAAAATTTTCTATTGACTACTCCTTTCTTAGAAAAGTTTTCTATTGGCTTCTCCTTTCTAAGAAACGTTTTCTATTGGCTTCTCATTTCTAATGAAAGTTTTCTATTGGCTATTCCTTTCTAAGGAAAATGATCTATTTGCTACTCCATTCTAAGAAAACGTTTCTATTAGCTATCCTTTCTAAAAAAGCTTCTATTGGCTACTCCTTTCTAAGGAAAGCTTTCTATTGGCTACTCCTTTCTAAGGAAAGCTTTCTATTGGCTACTCCTTTCTAATGAAAGCTTTCTATTGGTTAATCTTTCAAATGCTGCCTACTTTATAGTCATGATATAATTTTAATCTAAATAAAGCATAGCTTTTGCACTACAGACTACGTTATGGATATAGCTTCAATACAATCACCAAAGTACGACGATTAGAACATTTCCATATACGTTTGAATTAAATATATTATAAGAATTTTGGATTAGTTAATACTTTCCAACGAAGCGAATTTTACAAATATAAGTTTAAAACGTTAATCTAAGCAATGGCGCGAATAAAAGGTATAATAACTTTATTCTCGATATGTTATAGTGTTAGATTAAACTTAAGCTCTTTAGATTGGATGTGTGGGAACCGAAAACGAATGTTATTTTGGATGAGAAAAAAAAGAGTATTATTTGTCGCGAGAGTTAGTAGTTATATATAAAAATATAAATCGAGATAGCACTCCTACTTATTGGCTGTTAGAAATTTATAGATCTTAAAGCTACTAGCTGCCATGTCCCTATAACACTTTCGGTTTTTCCTGAGAAAAAAAAATCCAAGGAAAAAAAGCTTTCAAAGTTCTTTTAAATTAAAGTTTCAAGATCTAGGTTGAAAAGAGTATTAAAGTTCAGAGTTTGTATCAAAATTTAGAAGCGTGTGTTTCGAGTTGTTATCCGCGGCTTATACAGTGCTTCAATGAAATATATTGTTACATTTTGCCTCCCCCCATCCCTGACACTTAAAATCCAATATTTCTTAAATTTTTTATAAATTGTTCCTAGCCTATATAACTCGTTATGATATTACCTGAAAATATTCAAATATTTTGTTGTCCTTTACTTTGATGAAAATTTAAAGGAAAGGGACAGTATAAAAATAATTTGACCTTACCGGTATAAGAAAGGTCATATTTCAATTACTTTAGTTATTATAAACCGGACTTGAGCTAAGAACAGTAAGGTCTTATAAGACTCATAGTTCTTCTAAATAAGTATTGTCTCACTCTAATATATTTCGAGATCTACGACATAACGATACAGGGACAAAACTGGACGATACAAGTCAAAAAAATATAGTACTTACAATGTAGATGATCTATGATGAGATTGACGTCGTCTTCAAAACTAAACCTAACACGCGAATAGTTCGGACACTGCGAAACGCGAAAAATAAGACCTAAACGTATTCCAAACGCACGCGAAAAGTTCAAGTTCGACCATGTTTTGACTTTATGACAGTACACTACGCGTTCGGGAACCTTTCAACGACACACCTTGACATTGTACTTGTGTTTATTCATTGGTTCCCGCGACCCTCTCTTATCAGGACCGCCATTATCTTGATCCAGTCGTTGGTCGGCCTCTGGCTGCTCCATCGGTGTCTCGAAGTCGTCCCAAAAAAACACAACCTGTGATATAAATACACAAATAATGAAGAATTAATTATAAATCAATGATATATTTAAATAAATCAAATAAAGCGAACAAACTTAAGAAAATTATCATTATGGATGACCCCCATGAACTATAACACGTAGTGCGTTAGGAGGGTTAGCAAACATTAGAGCCATAGTGGGTCCGATCCTAAATAAAATTTGCTTGCCCCTACCCAGATCATCAGAGGGGATAATTCCGGCCCTTCCTCAAATATTACTTGACCTAATTAAAATTTGGGGCTGTTGACGACGGCCGGAAAGCGACCTCAATGGAAGAAAAACATTTCGAAACAATACATGAGGTTGTTTCTTAAAATTTTAACTACTTAATTCCTTAATTATTCAAAACATTAAAAAACGTTCTCAAAATCGTGTGGCACTATCTCTTTAAACGCAATATTAAAGAGAAAAACTCTTTATAACCTTTAGCGATGACCCCCACTTTTTTTTATTACTCTAATTTTGGATATTCTTTGAATAGCATCTACGAAGAAATGTTATATCCTCCCTGCATGCATACTTCAGTAACATTCTGATAGAAACTTACCACAGCGATTTCATATATTCGTTTGTTACAAAAGCTCTGCTAATTTAGCTAGTGTTTCCTTATAGCTCGAAGTTTTGCAATTTATCAGGAATTAATTTAATCTAATTACTACACTCACGCGTTGGTCAAGTTCCCCCTTTCACTATACCAGAAAGCAACGAATTTAATCAGGGTTCATACATTATTTGGAAAGTCATTCTCCCTCATGTTTCCAGGCGTCACAACGGTTTTGAAAAACCCCATTGAATTATTCTTAACAACGCTTCGTTAACCCTAAAAAGCCAAATGTGTATAAAACCAAATTTGGCGTTTCAAAATAGCCAAGGCTTAGCTTAGCTTTATTAGGAACTTCAATTAAATACGTAAAAACTATGACACTCACCAATTTTAACATCGTAATTTAATTTCGGAGGCTCGAAGGTAGCTTTTTAATCCACAATTTGACACTAATAAACTCGATCACACACCTAATTTGAAACTAAACTAAAATCTATGGAAACCGTGACGCGCGCGAAGCAAGGAGGATGTAGGGGTGAAGGAAAATTGGACTCTCCCTGGCCTGTTTTCTCATTCAAACGCGCTTACCGCTTACCGGCGGCATTGCCGTCGGCTAGCTTACAAGCTTCCCCCCTGTTTCCCGCTCATTCTGGAGGTGCATTTCGGCGCAACTAGTTCGGCGCTGGTCGTCAACTACTCCTCTATAGATTATTAAGAGTGGAGAATTCTTGGTCACGTGATGCGCGTAGCCAAGGCAAACTTGAGATCTATTGTATCTAATGTCGCCGTTGAAGGTCGAATTAATGTTTGGCCCGAATTTATATTTACTTAAATTATTCAAATCTACCAAACTTTAGAAATTCATTTAAACACCAAAAACGTGTCTAAAAATTGTGAAAAAATACTAGAATACGTTTTCTGGCATGGTGATTCCGAAAACAAATTCAAAAGCTGTTCATTTTTAGCTACACGTTTCCCAAGTAATTAGGAACAATTCCAGAACGTTTTGTGATGAAATACACAACTAATTAATCTTAGGCCAAAATTAAATACAAAGTTTTGTTTTAAAAACGAGAAAAAACGCAAAAAACCGCAAGAAATGATTACGTTTATACTTCTAACACTTAATTTTAGAATATTTAAACTGGTAGACCAATGATATTTTTGGAACAAAGTTTTAAAACCATTTAAATATAGTAATTCTCTCTGAATTAAATTAAATACATTCTTGATAATACATGTATGCTTTTATAACTTTACTTATATCCGTTCTTTTAAATTTAAACAGCTTCTACGTGGTAATAAAATCGTATTCAAATTAGGACCAAAACCCCCCGCTGAGCCTTCTTTAACCCTTAAAGGCCTTGTTTTCCAAAATCCCTCTTAAATAGGGACATGTGTCTTTAGTGGGCCGTTTTATTCTTAACGATGTTACGCGCAGCTGTTCGCGAATACTTTGTTTTAACTAGTTTTATTCACTATTAGTTTTAACATACTGTATCAATCCGTTTTCACTATGTCTTTAATGAAACATTGTTAGCGAATAAAAATGTATATGATGTCAATGCCCTTTTCAGGAGCCCGGTCATTAGGACCATTTTTCGGCTTGACAACGATAAAAAAAAATTAGGCTTAAATGGTCGATGTTACGCTAAGCCTAGTTTAGGTTTTATAGCCAGGTTATCGCGTTAATGGATATTACTATCTATTCTTATTTAGTTCTCATACATAAAATGGTTTCTAATTTGGATAATGATGGCTCTATATGAACAAACTACTTTGACGTCAGTGTCGATAAGAAAACTGTTTATATATTATTATATTAGAGAATTGTGAACTGCAGATATCTTTTTACGAAGTGAAATCTCCCTCTGACTCTCAAGTATTGTGTCAAATTTATTTTTATTAGCGTGAGAGTGTTTTTTTGAGGTTAAACCGTTAAAATTGTAATTACGACGTTAGAATGTTACGAGATAATTAAAAATTATAATTAAGGAATTACTGATATCATGGATTAAATTTAGGGCGATGATAATCAGGAAAATATATTTAGATTAGCAAAAAAAGGCGCCTGTCTGTTTGGAACAGCTCAAAATAAGTTTAAAACAAATTATATTAATTATAATATACTTTTCATTATAATAATGTTTTTCCCGCATTTTTTTGTTCTATATTATTTGTCAACTTATGATAAAGCGTATATATGTGTTGTACAGGTTTAAACAGTACTCCTAGGTTACGTTGATTTCAATTTATATCTTAGAAATTTTTAGTACCATGAGCGCCATCTATTTATATTTTGAAAAATGAATTATTTCATGGGACACGTAGCGACATCTATCATAGCGGAGAAAACTAAATTTCAGAATAAGTTTATTGGCGGGAAATATTTGGCGGGAATGAAGGTTTTCCCGCGTTTTGTAAGCTTTACATTAAAAATTGATTTAATATTTGAATCATTAACTTACGGTTTATCGAAGATTGAAGAGCTGTCTTCAATAGTTTTGCAGGATTCATCGACATTTCTTGTATTTGCTACCAGTGATTAAGTTACATCTGAAAATAAAAAAAGAAATAAGTGTTTTTTCTAGAACTAATTAATCTGATTAGTTTTAGATCCAAGCATATGACTAAACTTTATAAAAGTATGTACAATATAAAAGACTTAAATAAAACTTAAAATAAATTTTAATCATCAACAACTGGGGAGTTAAAGGAACAACTTCATTAGTCAAAACCTTTCGTCAAAACCTTTAGATCTTGGAAATACCTTAGGCACATATTCAAATTAATCTTTTAAAGTGATGCTGTCACAATGTTTTCATGAAACTCCAAATTAAATTTGAGTAGCATTTTCGTAAGATCGTTAAAAAACGATTCAAATATACGCCTTTGTGTTGGGTATATATTTTCTTCTAGAGATCCATTCAGATTTAGCGAATCATTTCTAAAAAAAAAACGGGACGAGCGTACATCTTTATCACTTCAACTATTATCGGAATTTACAAATTTCATTTTTTAATTCGAAAATATCCGAAAAAATATGAATAACAGAAGATTAGAGCACTATCCCTATACCTTCCAAAATAATTGAGACAGCATTACTTTAAACCAGCTTAAGTTTTCTTTCTGATCTATATCTATGGGAGTTGAGATGGAACTACTTTTATCAATATGAGATTTAACATTGCGTATCAAACCACCTCGGCTTTTATCTCATTAAGCCAACTCTTATTGAACAGAGAAATATAACTGTATTAAGAAAAGAGAAAAGACGTGGGAGCTTTATCCTTGGAACCGTACATCAAGAATAACCCTTCTTCCGTAATTATTTCAAAGCCAGTTAGCGAAGAAACGGGGTTAGGGAAAAGAAGATATTCGCGATAGGTAGATAGGAGAGAGGCGGGCCCGTGGGGAAAAGTTTATTAATAACCCTGGATAAGGCGAAGATGATGGGGAGTTCAAAGGTCAAGCCGCGTTTTTTGGTCGGCTGGTGACGAATTGTTTCCGGCTCTAAGCTAAGCCTAACTCATCGTCGGAGTCCCCGGGGCAAGAACGGCATCCGTTCACTTCGACTCTGAATCTCTTTTCCGCGTGGCTCTTGTTTGAAGCAAAAAGGATTTACATAGGGAGATGTTTGCCAAGTGTAATTTCTCTTCGTTATCGCCCGCTTACGAAGCTAAACCTTTATCGATTAAAAATAAATGACAAAAAGGAGTTAAAAATAAAACTAAGTCAATAGGTTTGAGAATTATTCGACAAGATATTAGGGTTTTAATTAGTTTCTAAAAGGTGCATAGTACTTGTTACAAGCGCCTGTAAAAGTGCTTCCCCACTACTACATCTGTGTACAAAAAGAAGCTGACATTACAGGATTTATATTGTAAATTTACGAAGCAATACACATGATACGCGTTTTTAATCTAATGTTTAAATGTCATTAAGATAAATATCTAAATTTAATCATTTATGATCATCTAATAAACTAGACGAAGTCCCGAATATAAAAGTGTACACTTTTTGACAAAACTTCCTGAAAACTGGTGTAAAATTCGTGTTACTTTACGAGTACTGGTATTGGGATGCACTTTTAAAGAATTTCTTTTCACATACTTAATAAAAAAAGAGTCTGAAATAGTTTCTAGAAAGGGAAAATAAAAAAAAAGAATGTACAAGCGTGTAGTTAACGAGTAGAAATTCAATTTCGAAAGAACCTATACTATACTATTTCAACTCTAAGAAACAAAATAAAACAATTTGAAACATTTTAAGAGATCTGCTCGAAGTTTGGGAGGACTCCCTCACCCTAAAAAAAGGTCCAACATTTTTAACGATTTTCTCTTTTAAAGGAAGACAGACAACTGATTGAAAAACTATCCAAGAAAATATATACTTTTGGCAATTTTAAAACTTAATTTACTTCGTGCGCTCTTCGAAAACCACTTTGACATCGATTCCGATCATAGAAAATTATAATTATCTCTCCCACTAGGGTGATGACCCCACCGTCGAGGTCAGAGATAGAAGTCTTTCACGTTTGCAAGGTCACATTGCCAACTACCTAAAGAAACTTTTTAAAGGGACTTCTCTGCGATTTTAAAATCCCCTTTAAAGTTGCCTTCTTTTCTAGCTTAGCAGACGACGTTGTACAAAACAAATTGTACAGTCAAAGCTAGGCTGCGTGCGTAAGTGAAGAGCATTTTAAAGGGGCAAGTTTCAGAGCAGATAGGGCCTTTAAAGAATACTAATAATATATTCAGACTGTCTCCCTTTAGGAGTAGTGTCTTTGACCTAGGAGTAGTAAAAATCCAGGACATCAAAGTTCTGAACTGAAAAAAACAACATAATAGAACCGTTCTTGCGCAGAAACCAATGGTTTTTAGTGTAATGACAATTCAAGGTAGAATCATTTTAATCTATATATTAATTGCCATACTTATGGTAAGGTTTTTTGATCAGTGAAAGCATACAGACATTGTTTCAATCTTTCTAAACCTTGCCAAAACTTAAAAGGTGGTCTGAAAAAAAAACTTGTTGGAAAAGAGTTCCAAAAAACTGTAAATGACTTTTGGGTAGCAAGAGCCATACTATAAGAACCAAAATTCCAATGTCGTCTATATAAAAAAGATTTGAAAGCTACGTTATAGAGAAAAGTTCATCCCACCCATAGTTTGCAGCGATAATATTAAATAGGCATCACCTGTAACTAATTAAATTTTACTTTCGAACCAATCATTTCACAAATACAGAAAAGAATTGCCTTCTCCAATGGAAATAAAATTGTGAGAATGAAACTTGTGCAAGAACAAATAATTATAATTATAATTTGTAGAAATTATAATTAATCTAAAGGAATATTAACTTTACATGGTTTGGAAGGAATTGCCTTCTCCAATTGAAATAAAACTGTGAACTTCTGTTTGTTAAGAATTGACATAATTGGGAAAGTTTAGGCGCATTGATATATAACGTTAAAACCCCATAGGTGAAAAAGTAGTCGTCCCCAATTCATCTTGGACTGTAGAGTATATATGGGATCCGAGTCCCATAACTTGTTCTAGCAGTTATTCTCTTATCACATGAAAGTTATAGAGCGATGATAACGAGGGTGGAAATACCTCGCGACATTTTATTTGGCGCGCAATTTTTTTTTAGGGGTAGCTTCATTCCTTCTGTCTTTTATCATAGGACCAACATTATCGTCGTTTCAGAGGACGGTCAACCTTATTTTTTTTCATTTAGAGTTTTTTCTTCCTTCCCCCGCCTCCGACATTTCCTAATAAATCTTCGTTCGCACTAGCTGCGTATAGCAATTGGAAAAATGGATAAACTATTATGGTATACTGACCACGGTGACTTGTAATTGTCAAAGATCAAGGTATTTATTTGTATAGTATCAATACTTCTCGTAAATGCATACTGGACTCTGATACAAAGTTATTTAGAATATTTGAACTGTTAAAATTGGTCAAAAACATTATTAAAACTCACCAAAGATTTTTTTAGTAATTGGCAATTAATTATCGAAGTTTCGAATTGAAACTAGCTAAGCCTAAATATATTTCGATGAAATTTCAGATTGTAAAATTTCTTGAGAAGTCGGAATGCACGATTTTAGTATACAGTCAATTATCTTTTAACCGTGTAGAGAATGTAATATTCGTGATATTAAAATTCAATTTGTTATCTATTTATACAATTAAAAACTAATTAACAACATTGGCACCTGATGTTATACTTCTTGGACCATTAACTTTATCCCTCATTCTACTCAAGACGATATAAATTTTAGAGTCCACCGAGCCAATTCTGAAACGTCCAGCTAGCACTCACTACAATTCGAATACAGGGTAAGTAGTTGAAATATCTTTGCTCTATTGGACTTGTAATATTTCATTTTTCCGAATATGCGCTATTCAATTTAACAAAAAGAGGTTCCGCCCTCAAAATCGGAAAAGTATGATTTATGTTGCAAAAATTGCCTTTTAATGAATGTTCTCACGTTCTTCTACGAGTTCTTGGTATAGGTGTGAACTCGATCTAAGGTTGGTGGGGGTTGCTACATAATTTCGTTCCGTTAAAGGTCCTACATATACCTAACACCTTTTTAGAAGCCTAATAAACTTTCACTCTCATAAGATAAGGACAGAAGAGTTTTGTATTTTTTTTTTTTCCTAGGACATTTTTTTTAGATCCAGATTTTGACTCGGCACGAAAATTATATTACTTTTGGGTGATTTTTTTTATATAATGAATAGTTCAGACACATTAACAGGTGTTAATTATAAAGTATGGAACGTAGAGACATGGATAATTATAGATGGACAACTCAGTCTGTTTCTATAAAGTGACTGGTTCTCCCACTGACAGCAGCGATCCTGGTAGACATAACTTCACATAAGTAATAAAAATATGCCCGATTTTCACTGGGAAAAATAGAGCACGTTTTTTATAGTTAAGCCTAAAATGATGACTTAAATGCATTATTTGTTTTGCCCAAGGGCTAACTACTCGAAAAATCAATTGACAATCCTAAATTAATTGTCAATCAGTGCATATTTTGGCATAATCATGCTCACAAATAGTTCAATAGTGATTAGTCCGTGTTTTGACTAACAAGATATAACGTATATAGTCCAACGTGTTATTCTATCCCAAATGTAGATCCGGTTTTTAAAGCCTCTTTAAATTGATCTTCTTTTCTTGCTTAGATCCCCTTTCTGCTCTGAAACTTGCCCCTTTAAATTGCTCTTCCTTTTGTACATAGCCTAGCTTTGACTGTACAATTTGTTATGGTCAATGTCGTCTGCTAAGCTAGAAAAGAAGGCGACTTTAAAGGGGCTTTCAAAATAGCAGATAGCCCCTTTAACAGACGAAGTTGACCATAACAAATTGTACAGTCAAAGCTAGGCTGTGTGCATAAGGGGAGATGAAATTAAAAAGGCAATTGTTGCACAGACAATTTAAAATTTTGACCAGATAGTGGGCTGGCACTATCACTTTAAAGAAATAATTTTAGTTACGTATGTTCAAGATCAATTTGCCATAACTACTTTTTCCCATATAAAGTTGAACATTGTGTATTATTCCACCATAGGATCACAGAACTGCTCACGAACAAAAGTAAAGGCCTGATGCCATTTTTAAAATAATCTTAAATATATGGAGATTTTTTTTTATTTTCATTATATAATTCTTAGAGAAAATTTTGTGTCTTTTTAGAGATGGGATTCTTGCGGATGGTGTTGAATTATTTATATATTTTCTTTCTTTATTTTTGATCTTTCTAGGGTATTGAGTTTTTTTTTTTTCGTTCTATAAGCGCGACTTTTTATGCAAATTCCGGATCATTTTTTGGCTTGTTGAAGAATCTAATTTATCATTTTGCTCCGGGGAAACGTCCCCCGATATTATACCGTTAAATTTCTTTTGTGTCGTTTTATAATGACTTTAAACTTTAAGAAGAAGACTAAAGCTATACAGGGAATTTGTTCAGGGATTTGAAAAAAAATGCAACATTTTTATTTTTGGCCCTAATTTCTGATCTCGTCAATTTTATGTGGCTTTTTTTGTCAAGTTTTCTCTGCAAGATTTTATTAATATAAGAAATGCGGAGAAATTTCGAAAATATTTAAAAGCATTCTTATATAGACCTAACGACTTATAAACTAAAATAAATTCAATAGAAGTGAAAACATTCAAAAACTGATAATTAAACAACATTAAAACTCTTTCTTGAGTAAGTAAAAGAAAAACATTCAACTAATAAACCAATCCCAAAACGAAAACATTCAAAGAATAAATCAATTCCAAAACCAGAGTTCATTATCACTTGGAAAACCAATTTCCCTGCTTTTACCAGTGAGTGGATATTCTTTGATATTTCCAGGTGCAACTAAGGTTTTTAAAAACCTTAAAACTATGGCAAGGTTTCCGATAACCGACCCCCCACAAAATAACGATGGTTTTGAACTAATAGATAAATATATAATGAAACGAGGAGTCATTTTTCGTAAGTTGAGCGTCGACGTCACCTGTGACGTTTCTTGTACAGAAACACGGCGCCCGCAGTCAGAATGACAAAATTCTAAAGATCTCTAGTTTTACTCTCAAGCTTAACGCCTGCTTTCTCCGCGCCTGCGCTCTTTATACATCCGGACCTCTAGGGGATGAGTGACGTCTACAGTGACGCGGCCGCTAAACTAACAAGTTGATCAAGCCGAACTGAGCTATTTATATAATCATCAATTAGGATCTGGGGAGTTTAGAAAAAATACTTAAAAAAATCTTCAACCTTGGATTAAGAATTTGTTACTGGATATTGCACTGTACCTTTGTTAAGGCATCCATCATTATTAGATACTCAAAATAATATATGGTTCCCATTCACTATGGCCCCCATTCGCAATTTTAATTTCGAGAAAAAATCTTGGTCAGAATGAACTAGATACTCAAAATAATACATTATCAGCGCCCAATGGGTTTTTATAATGGAGAATCTAAATTTAAAATATTTTAGTTTGACAAAAATAATGAACTGATCGGCCTGAACTCGCTTTAATGGAAATAGGACCCCAAAACCAACATAAAACCAGCAAAAAAAGTTTCAGATTCGAAACTTTATTTTTGACATTTTCGAACTCCGTGAAAATCTCAAAATTTCATTCTCCCTTTTTCCAGTTTTTCGTTTTTTTTGAAAATGGCCAAAAATAAAGTTTCGAATCTGGAACTTTTTTTGATGGATTTCGGTTGATTTTGGGGTCCTATTTCCATTAAAGCGAATTCAGACCGATCAGTTCATTAGTTTTGTCAAAATAAAATATTTAAAATCAGATTTCGCCATGTTAATCTCCATATGGCCAACAATTAATGTTTTATTTGAATTATTTGGTTGATTTTAACCGGGTTTTTTCTCGTTAAAAGACACTTAAAAGACACTTAAACGACGTAATTATAATTTGCGTAACTAATTACTACGAAAAAAGCCCGGTCAGAATGAATTAGATCCTCAAAATAATACATTATCCGCGCCCTATGGGTTTTTATAATGGCGAATCTGGATTTTAAATATTTTATTTTGACAAAACTAATGAACTGATCGGACTCAACTCGCTTTAATGGAAATAGGACCTCAAAACCAACCGAAATCCATCAAAAAAAGTTCCGAATTCGAAACTTTATTTTTGACATTTTCGAACTCGACGAAAATCACAAAATTCCATTCTCCCTTTTTTTTCGTTTTTTCGTTTTTTCGTTTTTTTGAAAATGGTCAAAAATAAAGTTTCGAATCTGGAACTTTTTTTGCTGGTTTCATGTTGGTTTTGGGGTCCTATTTCCATTAAAGCGAGTTGAGCCCGATCAGTTCATTAGTTTTGTCAAAATAAAATATTTAAAATCTGATTTCGCCATGTTAATCTCCATAGGGCCAACAATTAATGTTTTATTTGAATTATTTGGTTGATTTTAACCGGGTTTTTTCTCGTTAAAAGACACTTAAACGACGTAATTATATTTTACGTAACTAATTATGAGGAAAAAACCCGGTCAGAATGAATTAGATACTCAAAATAAAACATTATCAGCGCCCTATGGGGATTTATAATGGGGAATCGGGATTTTAAATATTTAATTTTGACAAAACTAATGAACTGATCGGTCTGAACTCGCTTTAATGGAAATAGGACCCCAAAACCAACACGAAACCAACAAAAAAAGTTCCAAATTCGAAACTTTATTTTTGGCCATTTTCAAAAAAACCAAAAGACGAAAAAAGGAAGAATGAAATTTTGTGATTTTCGCCGAGTTCGAAAATGTCAAAAATAAAGTTTCGAATCTGGAACTTTTTTTGCTGGTTTCATGTTGGTTTTGTGGTCCTATTTCCATTAAAGCGAGTTGAGTCCGATCAGTTCATTAGTTTTGTCAAAATAAAATATTTAAAATCTGATTTCGCCATGTTAATCTCCATAGGGCCAACAATTAATGTTTTATTTGAATTATTTGGTTGATTTTAACCGGGTTTTTTCTCGTTAAAAGACACTTAAACGACGTAATTATATTTTACGTAACTAATTACGAGGAAAAAACCCGGTCAGAATGAATTAGATACTCAAAATAAAACATTATCAGCGCCCTATGGGGATTTATAATGGGGAATCGGGATTTTAAATATTTAATTTTGACAAAACTAATGAACTGATCGGGCTCAACTCGCTTTAATGGAAATAGGACCCCAAAACCAACATGAAACCAGCAAGAAAAGTTTCAGATTCGAAACTTTATTTTTGACATTTTCGAACTCGGCGAAAAACACAAAATTTCATTATTCCTTTTTTCGTTTTTTGGTTTTTTTGAAAATGTCCAAAAATAAAGTTTCGAATTTGGAACTTTTTTTGTTGGTTTCGTGTTGGTTTTGGGGTCCTATTTCCATTAAAGCGAGTTCAGACCGATCAGTTCATTAGTTTTGTCAAAATTAAATATTTAAAATCCCGATTCCCCATTATAAATCCCCATAGGGCGCTGATAATGTTTTATTTTGAGTATCTAATTCATTCTGACCGGGTTTTTTCCTCGTAATTAGTTACGTAAAATATAATTATGTCGTTTAAGTGTCTTTTAACGAGAAAAAACCCGGTTAAAATCAACCAAATAATTCAAATAAAACATTAATAGTTGGCCCTATGGAGATTAACATGGCGAAATCTGATTTTAAATATTTTATTTTTACAAAACTATTGAACTGATCGGGCTCAACTCGCTTTAATGGAAATAGGACCCCAAAACCAACACGAAACCAGCAAAAAAAGTTCCAAATTCGAAACTTTATTTTTGGCCATTTTCAAAAAAACCAAAAGACGAAAAAAGGAAGAATGAAATTTTGTGATTTTCGCCGAGTTCGAAAATGTCAAAAATAAAGTTTCGAATCTGGAACTTTTTTTGCTGGTTTCATGTTGGTTTTGGGGTCCTATTTCCATTAAAGCGAGTTGAGCCCGATCAGTTCATTAGTTTTGTCAAAATAAAATATTTAAAATCTGATTTCGCCATGTTAATCTCCATAGGGCCAACAATTAATGTTTTATTTGAATTATTTGGTTGATTTTAACCGGGTTTTTTCTCGTTAAAAGACACTTAAACGACGTAATTATATTTTACGTAACTAATTACGAGGAAAAAACCCGGTCAGAATGAATTAGATACTCAAAATAAAACATTATCAGCGCCCTATGGGGATTTATAATGGGGAATCGGGATTTTAAATATTTAATTTTGACAAAACTAATGAACTGATCGGTCTGAACTCGCTTTAATGGAAATAGGACCCCAAAACCAACACGAAACCAGCAAAAAAAGTTCCAGATTAGAAACTTTATTTTTGACATTTTCGAACTCGGCGAAAATCACAAAATTTCATTCTTCCTTTTTTCGTTTTTTGGTTTTTTTGAAAATGGCCAAAAATAAAGTTTCGAATTTGGAACTTTTTTTGCTGGTTTCGTGTTGGTTTTGGGGTCCTATTTCCATTAAAGCGAGTTCAGACCGATCAGTTCATTAGTTTTGTCAAAATTAAATATTTAAAATCCCGATTCCCCATTATAAATCCCCATAGGGCGCTGATAATGTTTTATTTTGAGTATCTAATTCATTATGACCGAGTTTTTTCCTCGTAATTAGTTACGTAAAATATAATTACGTCGTTTAAGTGTCTTTTAACGAGAAAAAACCCGGTTAAAGTCAACCAAATAATTCAAATAAAACATTAATTGTTGGCCCTATGGAGATTAACATGGCGAAATCTAATTTTAAATATTTTATTTTGACAAAACTAATGAACTGATCGGGCTCAACTCGCTTTAATGGAAATAGGACCCCAAAACCAACATGAAACCAGCAAGAAAAGTTCCAGATTCGAAACTTTATTTTTGACATTTTCGAACTCGGCGAAAAACACAAAATTTCATTCTTCCTTTTTTCGTTTTTTTGGTTTTTTTGAAAATGTCCAAAAATAAAGTTTCGAATTTGGAACTTTTTTTGTTGGTTTCGTGTTGGTTTTGGGGTCCTATTTCCATTAAAGCGAGTTCAGACCGATCAGTTCATTAGTTTTGTCAAAATTAAATATTTAAAATCCCGATTCCCCATTATAAATCCCCATAGGGCGCTGATAATGTTTTATTTTGAGTATCTAATTCATTCTGACCGGGTTTTTTCCTCGTAATTAGTTACGAGGTTATAGGCTCCGCTCTATTACAACGAGCTCCGTGAACCAAAAAATTGAAGAAAATGCGGAGGGGGTTTGATTTAAATTAAATAGTAAATTAAATACTTATTTTTGAGCGTCGAAACTAACATTTTTGAATCCCCGCGCGCGAATCTATCGAAACACGTTTAATTTTCTTAATTATGTTTTATTTTAAAACCGTAGTAACGTTATAAACATTTAGTAATCAAGAAAATTGCTTAATTAGTCCCAAACTTTCTTTCATAAATAATTAACGGATCGTCGTAGGATAAAGAGTCTAATTTTATTTTATTCTCCGTATCTTAATTGACTTTTTTACGTATATCGTATTTAAATGCGACTTAATTTCAAGCCGGAAAAAATATTTAAAAACTTCGAAACAAAAACAATTGGTCAAAATCGTTGAACTTAATTACCTAACTAATTAACCGCTTACCCCAGGATAATGAAATTAACTTTTTCGAGTTTCTCGCGCGTTAATTGATTAGATTAAGTATGATTTGTTTAAATATAATTGGGATTTAATCTAATTATAAGCGTTAATCCAGTTTTCTGAACGGAAAAATGATTTAGGCTTAACTTTCTAATTGAATAACTAATTAACTATTAGTCCTACGTTAATTATACTAACACCAGCGGATTCCTCGTACTCTAATCTATCAGATTACATAGTTTTGGTTTTAAGATTCTTTAAAATTAAGCCAAATATTTAGGTTTAGCGAAGCGACTCGTTCGAGAAACATTTTACTCAAAACTGAACTCTCAAGACGAGATAGGCTGCCGCTGCCATAGTATTTCCATAGATCTAATTTTACAACTTTAAACGCAATTTAATTTTAGTTTTAATTTTATTACGGGCCCTAATTAAGATAAATTAAAAAGAAAAATATGTATTCTTAGGTTTTAGGACACGGGCTATCCGATAAAATTATTTTTGAGAACGTACGAGCAATTTTAATTTTAATTTTGATTAACTTTAATCGCGATTAAACTTGATTAGGAATATATAAGCGCTTAAAAACACTCCTCGCGCTTTTACATAGCGAAATTAACACTTTTTAACCTCAAAAAGCGAAAAAATATTTCAATTAACTTAATTCTGTCAATTAATTTTAATTACAAAGCTATTATGATATAATTTTCGCTTAAAAATATTTATAATTCAGTTTTGAGAAAAATTTGCACCACTTTGCGTCAAAACCTACAAATTTAACATAATTAAACACTAATTATCGCTTTAATAATGCAAAATATGTCGAGATTTATAAAATAGAAAAATATTTCTAATATTCATTACGTTTCGAAATTAAATTTTACAAATACTGATTCAAATATTGAAATTAAATTTTACAAAGATTGATTCAAATATTGAAATTATTTACTAAAGTGAATTACATCTAAAAATATGATTTAAATGCTTTTGGATTTCTGAATTCTAATAAAACGCTATCTTTAATTTTACATAATTAATGCTAATTATGTAAAAAAAACCTTGGATAAATTAACTAAGCGAGAACGACTCCCCAATAAGATAGGCTGCAGACGATTTTTACATCGGAAAACAATTTCCAGCTACATAATTCCAGGTTTTATTGGTACTATGCCTAGCATAAGCCTATTATTAATAGGCTTATGGTACTAGTGGTGGAACGCGCCAAAAAATACCCATTCTTGAAATCTCAAGTTATACGGAGCTAATTTGCATAAAATAACATGGGATTTAGAGAAAGCCTATTTTTGGGTGCGTCCCGGTTCTTAGACCGCTTTAACCGGAATCCGACTGGTCATAATTACGACTCTATAGTGGGAAGCTACTAGTCTCAGCTCATTCCGGCTTCGCTCAGTTCTCGTCTTTGTCTTTAATCTTTAATAATTATGTTTTTGGAATAATACCAAAGTATTATACTTAAAAATCTTCGTGGTAATTAAACCTATGGCGCATTCTATGGGATTTTAGCATGGGAATTTCAAATTTTCTAATACGTTTTATCAAACTTCCGGTGGTCGGAGATTTTTTTTTATTATTTTTTCTGAACTCCCCAGGTCCTAAATAGTCTATAATCTATAATCATCGTTATTTAGTGGGGGGTCGGTTAACGGAAATCTCCCCGATTTTTGTAATATTAGTATCAAACCCCGTAATCAGGTTAAAATGACCAATGGGACTAGTAATTTTAAGCGTCGCGTCCAGCCATGGATGTATAAAGAACTAACGTTCAGTTCTTTATACATCCATGGTCCAGCTATCTTATCACCGAGCGTTCTACCAACTTCTACCTATTTACTGTTGGTTCTACCGAAAAAGGCACTAATGACTAATAATATTATTATACATCATTTAAGCCTAGTATTTTTATGATATCTTATTTTTCAATGCTTCTAGGAGAGTATGTATACTAAATAACAGTCTAATAAACCAATCAGTTTTAATTAATCAGATTTAACCGATGATTACATAGTTCAATAAACCTCGATTAAATCTGATTACACTGGTCAGTTAAAAGATGAAACACATTTGAAAGGTTTTAGATGTCTTACCTTTTAGTAGATAGTACTTAATAGTGGTAATTAGGCACGATTTCATTCCGATTCTTGACAGGTACACTTGTAATTATTCTTATTGCCCATTTTCAACCTCCCAACGTTCTAAACATGTACCTTACACACTGGGCACAAGGAAGTGTCTCGTTTAGTCGTTTTAGTTAAAATAAGTGAATTACGAGTATTTTGTAACTTAAAATAAACTTAAAAAGATTTAAAATTAACTTCAAATTTTAAAAAACACGAAAACTTGAAATGTTTCAACCGTTTTAAAGTTGGCAAATAGCAATCCTCATTATCCAAGTAGTCGTTACAACTAGTTCCCGCGCATTAGGCTTAGCTAAGCTTTAGAAATGGATATGGCAAATTGAAGATGTATAAACGGATGGTGTGACCGGTGGTGCTGCTATGGTGGTGTGTCAGGTGGCTGGGTTCTGACTCGGGAACATGCCCACAACAATCACCATCCTTAATAAAACTAAGCGCCTACTTGAAAAGTGTTGGGCACTGAGGAAGCCAAACAAATAGGCAACCCTCTTAAAAAACAAGTATCCGTGCTCTCGCGTTATGAGTTATCGCGATTGAGCATCCCTGGAAGCCCTTCTTCAAAAAGGACCTTATAGGGGAGCTGAACTGAACTGGAGTAAATGCTAAATGGTGTATTCTTGGGTCGCGTTAGTCCTATCATTAAGTATTTTAAATTAATAAAATATAATTATCAATATAAAATTTAACAAAATTAAATAATGGGTGATTTACTGGAAGATGAGGATGGTTTTTATATGGAAGAAGATAAGATGTAAGTGATTAAAATTCGTCTTTAGACCTTATTTATTTATTTGTAAACCCGTGCCTTGTTGGCACTTGGCCCTCAGCCCCCAACCTTTTTAAGCCTATTTGTAAAACCCAAAACAAATATTTTGAGCCCCCAATTTTTGGGTTTAAGTTAATATTAATTAACGCTTCGTAAGGAGCCGAAAACCTTAATTATAGGCTTAACTTTTCATTCTTTTGTTTCAAGGTTGTGAGTGAAATGTGAGCTTGATCTCCCCAGTTCCTAAAACCAAAAAAATATAGTGTATTTATAAAGTTGAAACTTCCGGGTTAAACATCATGTTTAATGAGTCCAAATATTCTTACAACTTGCTGGCGTGGAATGATCCCGATCAGAGGAATGCTTTTCAGTTCTACTTTGGAGAGGATCGCATGTACGTGTCGTTTTTGTGTTCACAATATTATCAGTGACGTATCGACAAAGTTTTGACTTACCTTAGCAAACTTTGAAGTCTCTTCTTTCCATTGTAGTTTGTCACTACGTCACTGAATAAGTGATATTATAATTTACGTGTCAATTTTCAAACTTAATATTTTAAAACTCCAAACATGGTTTAAAGAATTAAGTTTGTCACGTAAATTTCCCACTTGAGATTTGAACTTCAGTTTTCAAATCTATCGTGGAGATATTAATTTATATTATTTCGCTTTTTTTAATATTATTTTTAGTAGTTTTATTCGTTTAGGCTTATTTATATAATTTAAATTTTCCAAATCTTTCAAATCATTTACAACCATTAATTTTAATTTTCTGATACTAATTGTGCTAAAATAATTTTGACTAGTACATTTTCTAGTTGCACTATTATTTTTTATTATTTGCTGATTGATATGTAATTGTACCTTTTAATTTTACGCTATTAGTACTAAGTGTTTTTCAATGCCTGCATTAAAAGCTATATAATTATTCGCTGTAATGTGAAAGAAATTAGAATCTAGTAATTTCACGTGAATTAGAATGAAATGTAAGTGGCTGGAAGCTCACTTTTGATTTACAACAAATTTTTCGCTTTAAGGCCATATTTGTCAGGGTAAAGTTAAAAATAGTGTAAGAGTCCCAATCATGAACATTATTTTGAACCAATTTACTTGATTAGGGGAATGACGATCACTTCAGGAAGCGTAACCCTGAAAAAAGATAAAAACTTGATAGGCATATCTATCGGAGGTGGAGCCCCAAATTGCCCCTGTTTGTACGTCGTACAAGTTTTTGACAATACACCAGCCGCTATCGAAGGCACTTTGCAATCTGGAGATGAAATTGTCGGGGTTAGCGGTCAAACAGTTAAAGGAAAAACTAAAGTTGAAGTTGCTAAAATGATTCAAGCTGTTAAGGTTGGCAAATATCCAGTAGATTCACAAATTTTTTCATTCGACATGAATACTTAACTGTCTTGTTTCGTACTTGGCATCACTTTCTACTGGTATTTAAATTTTTAAATAATTGTTAAATTTTGAATATTATACTCGATAAAGGCTCGAAATCAAAATTTTGAGGTTCTATGAAGGTTTGAAAGCAGAATTAAAACTCAGGGCTTGATTAAAAACTGAGATCTCTGGCTCGAAGCTCGATAAGGAAAATTTTCTGGGCTCTTAAAAGGAATTGTAGTTCTTGAAGATTTTTTCCTAATTTAAACAATAAAATGGAAGTTGGCTTGGTAGAAAATTAGAAATCTAATGTCAGAGTCAGGATCACATTTTTTTAGCCACAATTGGTAAGCTATCTAGAAAGGTAACGCTCAACCCTGAATGTGATAGAAAGGCAAATGATACAGTTACATATTCATGTTAGAATAAATGAATTCGTGGTAGAATTAAATCTCGAAGTTTAATGATAATTATTGAAAATAGGGGGAAGTTGTCATTAATTATAACAAACTTCACGCCGATCCAAAACAAGGAAAGTCTTTAGATATTGGTTAGTCTATATTTAATTAATAATCTCTTATGTTATGGAAATTCACGCATTTTTAACTTTTTAGTTCTGAAAAAGGTTAAACATAGAATAGTAGAGTCGATGAGCGCTACTACGGCTGACGCCCTGGGTTTAAGCCGAGCTATTCTTTGCAATGGTAGTTATTAGTTATATTACATTCGGCTTTGAACTTGTAAATAATGATAGATTTATAAATAGACAACCTGGTTAAAAAACTTGAAGAATTGGAACGCAACGAATTGATGTATAAAGGTCTTATGGACCACGCAAAACTTATGTTGAAAGCTTTCTTCGATATGTGTAAAGTTCACAAAGGTGCTTATAAACTTACGATTTGACGCGTTAAGAAAAAAATTGTAATATATTTTGTTCAAAATTGTTCTAAATCCAAAGCTTTCGGGGATGTATTCGCTTCAATTGGTGTCAGAGAACCTACTGCTCACGCTAGCGAAGCGTTTACTCATTTTGGGGAAGCCCATAGGTCAATGGAGAAATATGGAATCAAAATGTTGAAAACCGTTCGCCCCGTATGACTCTTTTCGTAATTCAAACCTAATACTATGGTTTAATTTAAAATTTATCTTCTCCTCTAGATGTTGAATGATTTAAGTACTTATCTTAACAAAGCTGTACCAGATACCAAATTAACCATTCAGAAATACGCTGATGTTAAGTTTGAGTATTTAGTAAGGGAGACATTCATAATTAATTAGTTTTTATTCTTTAACAAACTAACTAACTAACAAATCCTTCTAGTCCTATTGTTTAAAAGTCCGCGAAATGGATGATGAAGAATACACGTACCAAGCTTTGCAAGAGCCTTTATATCGGGTCGAAACTGGGAATTACGAATACCGGTTAATTTTTTAATCTTTTACTCGTTTATCTAACCAAACTAACTTTTCAACTAATTTTAAGTCTAATACTGCGCTGCCGACAAGAAGCCAGGGCTAAGTTTGCCAAATTACGATCGGATGTGTTGGTTAAATTAGAACTGCTCGATCAAAAGCATGGTGAAGTGTTTAATCTCTTAAATAATTATGGGTCCAAACCGATATAATGATGATATTAGTAACTGATATCGAAGGTTTAAGGATATATTGATTTCCTATTTTGATAACTGATATTTCTGCGCCAAAAGTTAAAATCAAAAATATCGGTTTTGATTTATCAATTTCGTCATATAAGTTACACGGGCGTATATACCAATCTCAATATTCTGCAATGAATAATGATCTCGACGTCAGTTTTTCCTCGTTTAAACATAAATTTTTCTCCGAAAACTATAAAAGTTACGTCCAAACTAAGAATATTGATATCAGTATAAATAGAATATTGGCCAACATTATTAACTCTTCAAATTTAATGATGATTAAAATTAGACTAAATGTTTTTTAAATACTTTGCAGTTCAAGATATTGTCTTCCAACTTCAAAGATTGATTGCGGCTCTTTCTCGATATCATAATGATTGTCACGGAGTTATGAAAGAGACAAATATTTTCCCGATTGAAGTTGATCTATCAAAGAGTACCTTCCGTTACGCGGAGGAAAGTCAGATTAGTCCGTATCAGGTTAGAATTCTCTAAGACTTTATAAACGTTTTTAAAGAAAAACTAAACTTCTCTTCTAATTTTGATATAATTACAATTAGGATGAACCGGAAGATGATCTGGATGACGAACTATTGCAAGCTGAAGAAGCGAAAGAAGTTACCAGCCCCTCTGAAACGGACCAACAACTTCTACCAATAAACTTATTATCGGGTTAAAGACTTTGTGTCAAATTGGGTTTAAAAAATTAAAAAACATAATTGCGTTTATCCAAAGTTAAGATATTTGTTTTGTATTACCAAGAAGGATCAGATAAGGAGAGGAAAAGTGGGAACGGCGCGGCTCCTACTGCGTCGGCCTAAACTCCCACTCTGGGAGAACGGGGGACAGACGGGGGTAGAGATGGTTCGTGGTAAATTGTTGTCACGTGGGTAAAACGAATCCTTTATGAGACGCGCTAGCTAGCGACCACGTGACAACAGTTTACCTCAAGAATTTCCTATCCCCCCTTTCCACCCGAGTGGGAGGTTGGCTCTTCTCTCTCTAACTCAACGCAGCCCCACTTTTCCTCTCCTTATCTGATCCTTCTTGGTATTACGGTACGAATATGGGATGGTATTAATGCTCTAGTCATTTTTGTATTATGAATTTTTGATTATAAAGAGGTTATTATTACTTATTATTGTTCTCTCTTACTTTACTTTGTTAAGCCACTGAGAGATGAAAACTTGCCCAATTAAAGGGAGTATAAAGCTCTGCCCCATGGTGGATTGTATAAATTGTAATTCCTGCCACAACATTAGATAACCACTAACCAGATGTTTAAGGCAAAATCTGGTTATAATTGTAATTAGGCTTAGTGCGAGACTTTAGGTCTTATGAGGTGAAACTAATAAAATTTTCACATAAGTTATTTTTAAACCCAATATTAGTCACTTCAAAAAAACTGTAGACCTACCCCTTTGAGATTAATTGTTACAAACGTTTGATGACAGGTTTTACTCATTTCGATACGCTCTCGTAGTATAAAAAAGAAATTGCCTTGCCCCAATCAGGATTTAATCTCAAGTGTATTAAAAACAGATTGGTACTAGCGCTTTTAATTAAATGTACTGTCTTTTTAATGTACTTGAAAAAGAACTCTACGGTTATTACACTAAGCATTTCTTTATTAGAAGCAATTACAGTATTACTTTACACTTAAAAAATCATACCCTGTAAAAGGATTTAGGTACATCCATTAAAAAAATTCTTCAATAGGCTTTACAGGATGATATAATCAAAGTTATAAAACGTTAAGACTAGTGTTTGTCTTCGAAGTCAAATTTAAAAAATTAAAAGTAAGAAAATAGCCAAGTTTCTCCTAATGATTTCTAAACGTAGTACATTTTAGGATTAATGTTTGCTTTCACGTTAATGGCCTCAGAAACATTCGGTGGTAACTGAAACTCATCACCTCCAGCGTACGTATCCTCGCTGCTAGAAGAACTCGCGTCGCAGAATGTAGTAAGGTAATATTTAGCTCGGAATGCGGCCAAATGAGCATATTGTACAGGAGCAGGAATCGAAATTGAACGAGTACATCTATAATTATAAAAGAATTTTATTTAAAATTAATATTTGAAAATTTGACAACCTAATTGTTCTTCCCCAAACGAAAAAAGGCTACTTTCCAACTTAAGCTAATAGCTTTTTAAATTAATATTTCAACCGCCAACATTAAACCTAAACCAAAGCTTTACCATGATATCCTCTCAGAAAATGGGTATTGGGAAAGATTGACTAAAATCTTCTTACCGAACAAATGTGTGACACAAGTAGTAGCTCAATTTTTGGATATCATCAGCCGTGAAGCTATTATCATCCCAAATAACTGTGTAATGAGCTGGACGACTAGTTCCTTGAATGCCAGCGTGACTGCAGAGGAAAAAGTCAAAGTCGACAGGCGAAGACACTTGGGTATCAACCATGGTTCCCGGGGGAATGTTCTTATGTTTTCCAACTCCATCTCTGGAATCTTGAGGCATGAATCGTGTATGATGTCGTTTTCCAACAACGACAAAAGTTATTCCTGGCTCATAATCCGCTTGTAAAGTTCGACAAGCTTCGCGAATTTGTTTCACTTCCGTATGTTGCACTATATATAAAAATTATTAATATAAACAGAGCAACATTTTTTACAATAGTTCACATCTTACCTTCGGCAAACTGGCCTTCACTTACGCCGTCGCGGTAAAAGATAATCTTTTCTGGCTTAACTTTGGTATTTCGGTAGAAAGCTTAAATAAGATTTTAAGATTAGAGCTATACTAGGATTTTTTAGAATTTTGATTGTCAACTCCGCAAGCTCTATTAATAAATTTATTAATGTACCTTTCAGCAATTCAACCACCATTGATTTTAAATCTTGAATGACTTCAACTCGAGACTGAAGTTCATCCCGATTTTTCTGAAGTTTTACCACGCACGAATATTTGCTGGGGATAGAATCTATACTCCCAACGGCTGCGGCGATGGATGGTTTAATCTTATCTCCAGGGGACGGATGACTCACATCAGCCCCTAGTATAATATAAAAATTTAATTAAAACTTGAATCTAATTGTAAAGTCAAAATTGTACAACAACAGTACCAATTATTATAACAGGTCGTTTGAAAATTTCTGGCTTTTCCGATGGAAGTAAAGAGTTGTTTGTTCCTCCCATTTTAGCATTTATCTTTTGAAGTAAATTAACGATCAACTGAGGGTTGCATTTCTTGACTATACTCTCATCCTTGATACATTGAGTCATGAGTCCTAGTCGGGTTTCGGCAACTTGCTTGATTTCTCCGTAGTTGGAAAAACGACCCAAGACTATGACAATCAGATTTACATCAGGAACCTAAAGCAATTTTTTTTTTTATAATTTCCATTATTTTCCACGTAAATTAACCTTGCCCCCAGTGCTTAGATTGTTTTGATAGTTCGTTGAACCTGGGCGGCGTAGGAAATACAATGCGATATAATTCTGACTTACGTTATGCATGATGTCTATTAGCATTTTTTCAATAGGAACTCCGCGAGATGCATCATGTCCTTTATTTAAAATGGCAGCAACTTTATCCATGAGGACGCCAGTTTGTTCTCCAAATTGGCAGAGCATCATTGCGAATTTTTCAACCATGTCCTATTATAACCGTGAAAAATTGTTAAGTGTAAACCTCATAAAGCTTAGATTATAAATTTTACCATTCTACAGAAACGATCACCAGCCAAGGATAGAATGACCCATTTGTTCACTCTGCATCCCTATAATGGTTAAAAATAGGGTAATAAACGTTACTTAAATAAATCAGGTTCGGATTAAGACAGGAGTTTTGAAAAGATCTCCGGAACTTTTAGCTCCAGATTACAACTACACCACTTAATGAACTTTTCACTAATAATTTTTAACACTGTGGTTGTAATCTGGTTTTAAATTCGTAATTAAGAAGATGAAGTAGTGGAGATCATTTGGAACTCCTGCCCTAGTGTCAATAGAAACCACAAATTAATTTACTGTGAAAAATTGGTTGTTTTTCAGATCCCAAACTCCGTCCCTTGGCATAATTTGAGCATTTGCTTTATATACAATCCTAGGAGCTTGTAGGACCCGTCCTTCCAAGTGCAGAGGCTCCGTTGCCACTTGAATTCCAAATTCCCTCATGTATTCTCGGCCATGTTGGTGCATTTCTTTGACGCTGTCAGCAATATGCTGCAAATATAATGAAAAACAATATATATATATATAGTTATAATTTTCAGTTTCACAGTTAAATTTGAATGATAGCGATAGTTCTGATATCTCACCAGTTACCAATATCAACGATTACTATCTAAAAACAGATGACACGAGCAAAATCTACCATCATATCAAGAAAGGATAGAAGTTATACCAGGAATTCTTATTACGGCAGGTCAGAGACTTGTGGAAAAAATATAAGACACTTCAAAACATTTGCAAGCCACTCCCACAAGTTTACTCGGCTAAATTGAGCCCATTAAAAATTCTATTCTTTCTTGGAGATATCTTAAATTATAATGTTGGCCAACGCTACTAGTAATTAAATTTTACCCTGAATCTATCAGCAGGAGGTGTAGCGGTAAACCTGATCATCTCCGCAGTTTGTTGGGGTTGCAACTTCCTCTTGTAATGTTGTCCAATTGTCATATCACAGACTTCGATAGGGAGGTAAACCTTTTTAGTTTCCGATCCAACTTGCAAGCAAGGGAAGTTGGGATATCTCAAAGGTTTGTAATTTTCCTGGAAATACTGAGCAACATTGACAGTCCTTTTAACGCCATTCTTTTCCTCTTCAAATTTGAGTTGGGAAGCTCTTTGCTCAGTTATCTACAAGGATAATTAAAAATTCTTATTTAAAAAAAAAAAAAAAAAAAAAAAAAAAAAAAAAAAAAAATAGTTTTTACGCATTCTTTAAGTATCCGAAAATATCTTACTTTCCAAACTCTATATTTGCGTTTGTAGGTTGGCATGTGATTAGTTTGAATCTGAAGAGTTTTGAGCTCTTTGTTCAAAGTTTTTATTTGATCGGGTTTCAACTGTACTATTTCATTTTGATCTCTTAGTTGAAGTACAGCGCAAATGAAACCAATAATTGGGCCGCTGGGATAGAAAGTAGTGCTAGATTTATCAATGTTTAGCATAGGCTTCCATTGACCAGGACGCAAACTTTGATAATAACCAAACCAAACTTCATGGCCGCTCGATAACACTTTTTTGTCAGCTGGATTTCTAAACAAAGAATAAAATTGCAGAGTCAAAATTAGGTAATAATTAAGAGTTTTAGAAACTGACTGAAGAAAGCCTATTTTTCCTTTAAGCACAAACCTCATCACCACACTAAAAACACTTTCCCATACGCATTCTTTGTTAAATTAATCAGAGTGAAATATTTTCAAACCTTGGGATATTGAACAACGAAGCCCGCAACTGGTGCATTTTCATCGCTGGTCCGCTCCTCAAAATGACATCCAATGCTTGAATAGCTTCGAAAGAAACATCAGAAACCTTTCCTTTGAAAAGAGCTTTCAATGGCTCCATGTTAATTTCACACCAATCAGTGCCGTCTTTCTCAACTGGTTGGATGCTGACTTTAAATCTGCTATCTCGGTCATGACCTTCTTCTTTTAAAGTAACGATAAACGTGGTTTGCTTATCAAAAGGCAAAGGTCTTCGTGTATACATATTTTTGTTTCCATCATAAGCCAGCAAATAAGGGGCAAATTCTCTGCAACAGTTTCTCAACTGGTTGATGACTAATCTTGATATATTGGCACTGAGTCTTTTGCCAGAAACCTAAAATAATATCAGGGTTAAAAAATGTTCTTTATACCTTTCTAACATTCTTACCTGTTGAGGAGTGGCCCTAGTTTTATTTTCATCAGGTTTCGGTTGTTCTCCAGGCTTTAAAGTCTTCAAGGCCTCAATTTCAACATCATAATGGTATACACTGCCTCCAGGTATGTCCACTTGGAAATGGTTTGCGATCAACTTAATAACACGACCTTGGGTGCCAAAACCAGGACGAGGTGGCATTTTACTCTGGACCGGCTCCTTGGCAATGGTGAACTTGGCCAACTCTTTCGTAACATCTTGAACTCTTGGCTCAACCACTTTCTTTGGCGGTAATCTTTGTTGAGGTGGTGGTATTTCTTCCGGGGCCTTTGGAAGCTGCCAAGCCGCTGTTGGAGGTCTGACTTGGGCTCCTGCTTGTATGGGAGCATGAACTATCGGCTGTGGCGGAATTTGCTGAGGCGCGGGTGCAAACTGCTGCGGAGTCGGTGCCGCTGGTCTAACCAACTCAGGAAAAACTTCGGCAGTTCGAACTGTTGCTGGAAAAGGTTAGAAACAACATTTATTAAATAAAACTATATTAATCAATTATTAATAATATTATCATTACGTTGATGAGCTGGTATATTCCTGCCAGGTTGTGGGGGCGCCTGTTCCTCAACACGACCTCTTCCCCTTCCTTTTAAAAATTAGAACAAATAAACAAAAATTACACAATAAAATGCGGTATAGTTAATTAAATACATACCTTTACGTTTGGGAGGCATTGTTATTTATGTTTCTTACTTCAATGGAAACTTGGAAAAGGAAAACCTAAATATTCAATAAAGTGAAGTTCAAGTCAGTGAACACTTGCATTAAGCCTGTGTCTTATAGTGAAGCGTGGGACTGGGGACTCGGGAGAGGGAGTCAGGGACTCTGGAGGTCTAATCGGGCCTTAAATAAGCCCTTAATTTTAAATTTTAAAAGGTTTTAAAACTCACTAAAAAATTAATGATTTAAAGAACTAAGGTAAGCGCCACTCGTGACTCAACAGCCAATTCCAAAGAAACCGTAACTAAAAGCATAAGACCCAAGAGAAGAAACAACCACGTACCTTTAGTCCAAAGGTAAATGTAAGAGTGAACGATATCTTGAGAACGCTTTTTTATTTCACTGTTCCCCACGTGCAAAAGTTGCAAAACTGCCAGCGAAAACCACAGGATAGATTATTTTTTTGCCTAATCTTTTTTTTTCCTATTTTTTTTTTTTTTTTTCTTTCTTGGAATTACATCCAAAAAATGCACTATTTTGATTGAAGTGAACAATAGATTAATATATTCTGACCTCCTCCCAGCCTTGAAAAAAAAAAAAAAACAACATTTCTCGTAGAAACGGGTTCTAACTCTTTTGGTTAGTTTCAAGGGTGGCAAGTATATAAAATCAGATAAAATGCTATACTTTGAGCCAGCCTTGAAAAAATGGAAATATTCAATACATATGGGTGCTTTTTAACGTCTCTTTTATCCGTTTCTAAGGTTATTTTATAAATAAAGGTCTCTGACGTAGAACGAAACAGATGTTCCAGTTTGTGTGGTGAGCAAGGGGGCGCGGAATAGGCCTTACAGCTTACCTTATCAACTCTATTGTTATTTTAAAACGGGAAAAAACCCTTTTAAAGGGAGAATGAAAGTCAATAACCACTAATATTCTATCGATTCACAGGTTCGTGCCAACCGAGGCAAATGCCCCGCTCTTTTTTTACTGTCTAGCAGAGTCTAGGCGAAAAATCTTCTTCCCGAACTTTGTTACATAAATTATAATTAAAAATTATAAGAAAAAAAAAACTGGAATTTTAATATGGAAATTTGAAAATTTCAAATACCAGAAATAGATGATCTATTTCTGCAAATACGTTTTGCGGAATTTATATTTCTGGTGGTCGTAGATTATTTTATGAATCTTTTCTTAACTCCCAGGTTATTATTTAGTCATTTTTAGTGGGGTCTGAATATCGTGATCTGGCCCCGAGTTATTTAAAAATTTAATTTGCTTAGTATTTTTCTTTTTTTTTTTTTACTATTGGATTAGGCCTATTTCGATTATAAAGAATCAATAAGAAATCATAAGAAATTTGAAAGATTGCATTCTCCCTTTAAAGTAATTATAAATAAAAATATTGAGAGATGGCGCATAGCTCAGTTTGAAAAACGTCACTATAACGTCTTTCAAAAAATCCCGCCGCTTCCCCCTAGTGTCCTCCATATGTATAATATATATCATATATATAACTGCCAGCTATATGTGATACCTATAATATATGGCCTAATGGGAGTCTTTTTTAATTTTATTCATGGCCTTGTTTATACAACCGTAATTTATTATTTCGATGAAATAAACTCCAAGAAATAAATAAATCAAAATACATATATTTTCGTACCTGTTCTTCTTCCAAAGACTACTTAATAATGTTTTCAGTCCCACGTCTAAGGTTAATCAGTAGTCCTTAGGAGGAATAATCATGTGACTACTGATCTTTAATTTTATTGGTCCCCTTCGTTGAAAAAAAGCTTGGAGTTCATTAGTAATTTTTGCTCTGGCGAGTGGCTACATCGATGGCGTAAATGGCTAATTACCGCGATGTTATCAGTGTTAAATCTTAATTTTAATTATTTTATGGAACATTTTCGTTATTGTTAAATGTGTAACTTCGCGGGTAAAGGAAGAAGCCATGAATTAGTTATAATTGTGATTTTAAACAATGGCTAATCACTCCAGTGGACGCAGAAATGGAGCCATGAAAATCAGGCTTACAAGTAAATGAACTTTTTTCGCTTCATTAACGCACTTAACCAAGGCTTATATAATTAACAAAATTAAAAAACTTTTCAGGCCTAATTAATTTACGTACCTAACGTAATCCTACAATTTATATTCTTAAAATCAAATGTTAAAACTAGAGTAATTAGACTACTAGAGGCCCGAGGACTAGAGGCTTAGGCTTCAGGAATTGTTTTGAGAAATTGGAATGTAGCCTTCCATGTAGACCTTACATTTCTATGGAACAGTAGAAATGTAGGGTCACTAGGGTGTTTTGTTTCCCTGTTTAAGACCGCTTTTGTGTTTTTCAGTCCTCTGTGCGAAAAATTTGGCGAAGAAAGATTTCTTTCGTAAGTTTTCTTTGCTATGATTAATCACCCTCATTATCGTTTGTTTACATAGAGCTTCACCTAAGAAAGCTTTCATTTTCTACCCTAGGTCTTCCGGATCCCTTTTGTAAGGTGAGCGTTGATGGGTCTGGTCAGTGTCACTCGACGGACTGCTGTAAAAATACTCTGGATCCTAAATGGAACCAACATTATGATTTGTACGTCTTAAAACAATAAGGACTCCTAGAATTTGTTTAAGTTTTAACCATTTTTTTTTTATTTTGCAGATATATTGGAAAAAATGACTCCATCACGATTAGTGTATGGAATTACAAGAAGATTCATAAAAAGCAGGGGGCTGGCTTTTTAGGATGCGTACGAATTATGGCCAATGCCATCCAGAGATTAAAAGACACTGGATGTAAGAAAATTTAACATATAATCAATTAGACCTTGTAATGAAGCTAAATTGTTTATCCTAGAGTATTATATACAAAATTTTAATTATCGCGCCAAATATTCTAGGGGGAAAAAACAAACAAATATTGCGAAGGCCATTATGTTGTATTCGTTAATCTAATCTTAAACATCATCTGAAATTATCAGCTAGACGGCAGGCATTTCTATTTTTTAATACAAAGCCTTGGAAATTCCTTCGTTTTATCTTAATTTTGGGATGTATAGAGTACTAGTTTCAGTTAAGAGGGAAGAAGACTGTGTAGCCCTCTCTCTAGACTTAAGAGTTGATAGTGTACGAGCCAGCTACTGGGTTTGGCATCAAGGTAAAAGATATAAAGTTACGACGTTGCAATATGTAGAGTTAAAATTACTATATTATCAGTTTTACGGTGATACTATAGGTTTAGTTTTTATCAGATTTTGTTGTAAGAGTTTAATCTTAATTTATATGTACGTATTTTCTTAATTTCAGATCAAAGGCTTGATCTCACAAAAAGGTATTTCGAAGATCCAGAGCCCGTTAGAGGTCAGATTGTCATAAGCCTCTTATCGAGAGATGGACACGGATGCGGAAGTCAAAATGTGGTTGTAGATCATCAAGGAAATCTTTCTTGTCCCGACGAACTGCCTGAAGGGTGAATATACCATTATTTTAATCTTCTTTGCACCATTTCCATCTAATTCTCTGCGTGTCGTAACGATCAATATACTTAATAGTCTGTTCCTTTGTTTTTGTGTCTTTAACTAAATGTTAAAAAGACTTTTGTGTATGAGCTACGCTACGGGCACTTTGTTTTAATTTAGACCTATTTTTGGGGTGTGTTAAATTCTTTCCAGGTGGGAAGAGAGAAGGACAGCTTCGGGAAGGGTTTATTATGTCAATCACTTCACTAGGGCTACTCAATGGGAAAAACCCACAAGGTAAGGCTTGGCTCTCGTCAAAGTCTTGAATTTTAACAGAATTAGCCCAATAATGTTTTGTGAAACTTTACGGGGCCTAACCGTTACTTTATTTTATTATTATTATTATTATTTTTTTTTTTTTTCTGTTTTATGAAAAAAGTTAGGCCTGGAAAATTAGTTTTATATTTTTTTCGCATTATGTTGATCAGCTTTTATTAATATATGGTTTGCTATAATTTAGGCCTGGTTACGAGAACGATCACAGTGGTAGTAGTAGCAACAACGCTTTATCCAGTAGTAGTCAAGGAGTTAGCGGTGTCGCTAATAGTCACGGTGTAGCTAGTAGTCGAAGTCATTCTCATTCCTCCAGTTCGAGAGCAACAACGACTCAACAAACGTCCGAATCTACTAACAATAACGCCGTCACCACTCCCGGGAATTCTACTAGCAACTCAAATATGGAAAATAACAATCCTACTCCAGTAAAAATTCAAAATATGCTTATTTATCCCATTTGAAATGGCTCATTTTTAAAATTTTGTAACCTTGTTTAGACTCAACCGTCTCAGCCACCTCCGAATCCTCCTAACAATCCTCATTCGATGCGTCGTAGATCAACGCGTCATCGAAATTATCTCTCTAGGAATCAGTTAGTGGAAGCGACTCAGTTACCGGAAGGATACGAAATGAGAACGACGCAACAAGGCCAAGTTTATTTCTATCATGTTGCGACAGGGGTTAGCACGTGGCACGATCCGCGGGTTCCTCGTGATCTTTCGGGCATAAATACAAACGATTTGGGTCCTTTACCCGCGAATTGGGAAATGAGGTTTACGGGCAGCGGTCGAGTCTACTACGTTGATCATAATAATAGGACGACGCAGTTCACGGACCCACGTTTGTCTTCTAGCCTAGTCCTTCAAAACATAATGAAGTTAGACTCGTTTTATTTAATGATCTTGTTCAATTTGAAGGTTTAATAAACTAACGAGTTTGGTTTTATAGTACGAGGAGGAGCGGAAACTTTGAACAAGTAGCTAATCGAATGATTCCCCCGGTTGAAACAAACGCCCCACCACCTCTAGAACCACGACGTTCCAGTAGTCATTCCCATTTGAACAACAGCCAAAATAACAACAATAATGGGAATGAAGTCACGAGTCCCGCATCTAGTATCGGTTCCCCAGTAAGCAATCTTGATAATACGAATCAAGCTTCACTGATGCTCGTCGATGGAGAAGAATCACCCTTGCCAAGGTATCGACGAGATTTGGTCCAGAAGTTGATAGCTTTGAGGCAAGAAATCCAAACGTTGCAGCCCCAATCGGGTCATTGTAGGCTAGAAGTGTCTCGAGAAGACATTTTCGAGGTATTTTTTTTTTTCCAAAATTTTTTAAAAATTATTTATTTTATTAGGTTAAATGGAGAATGAAGTCTGACAATATTTTTAATTATTTCTTTATCTTACTAACCAAAAAAATATACCCCTTTCATTTTAAAAATTTTTCAATTTTTTCCTCCAATTTTTTGTTAAATAGTCGTCAGTTTCTCGTTAAATATTCGTCGATTTTCTTGATAAATTTTCGACAATTTCTCAGTCAGGAAGCTCGAGATCAATTATCAGAATATATTCACCATTAAAGGGAGAATGCAACTTTACAACAAGTGTTTTTTTATCAATTACTTATCGTTTAAAAATTACTAATCCACAATAAAAAATTTACAAACAAATATTAAACTATAAATAAATTTGAAACTTACCCGGAAAATAGGCTTAGCTGGATTCATGGAGATCCATTAATTCGCTAGTTCTGATATGGGGAGTTCGGGATCTACATGAATCCAGCCAAGCCTATATTAATACTAATGCTAAGTTTTAAATTGATTTATAGTTTAATATTTGTTTGTATTAGGTCTATTTAAACGATAAAGAATCGATAAAAAAAATCACTTATTGTTATGTTGCATTCTCCCTTTAAGTAAAATACTGCACTACTGCACTTTTTTTCTCTCAAAATCTCTGCTCTAAACACTGTGTCATAGTCGGCCTTCATTCTCCCTTTAACTCTCTTAACTTTCAGGTACATTGAAAGTTTCTATTGGATAAGAGACTAAATTGAATTATTCTTTTTTCAGGAGTCTTACAGGCTAATAATGAAAATGCGACCGAAAGATCTTCGAAAACGTTTGATGGTGAAGTTTAAATTAGAAGAGGGATTAGATTATGGGGGCGTAGCTCGAGAATGGCTTTACCTACTCTCGCACGAAATGCTCAACCCCTACTACGGTCTTTTCCAATACACACGAGACGATATTTATACTCTACAAATTAATCCAGATTCCGCTATCAACCCCGTAAGATTAAAAATAAATCAAATTATTATTAAATTGATTAAGCGATAACTAGCTGCTGTTTTTCTCGCGTTTCAGGAGCATTTATCCTATTTCCACTTTGTGGGTCGCATTATTGGTCTCGCAGTCTTCCATGGGCATTATATTGATGGCGGTTTTACTTTGCCCTTCTACAAGATGCTTTTAAATAAGTTAATTACGCTCGACGACATCGAAGGAGATGATCCTGAATTGCATAGAAGTCTGACGTGGATGCTGTAAGTATTTTATTTATCCTCGAACTACAGGAACTGGAATGGAAACTATTCATTATATCCGTGATTTCCATATAGCTGCTAGATCTTGGCTCTGTAGATGATAAGGCAGGGAATTAAAAAAAAATTGTTATCAGTGGTATTTTATTTTAACAAGATTTTACTTGTTGGCTATTCTTCGAACATGAAAAACCTTGTTATAACAAAATATGTCGCTTATAAGGAAATTTTTAAATTCCCCGCTGTATTGTCTGCAAAGCCAAGGTCTAGCAACTTTAACGAAGTTACAGATATAAGAAAATAGTTTTTATTTCCCCAGTATTTCATTATAACCAGGATTTAAATCGCGGAATTTCTTTTATTTTTCTAGAGAAAATAATATCAATGGAGTTATCGACACGTCATTCGCAGTGGAACACAATGCGTTTGGGCAGCTACAAGTTCATGAACTTAAGCCGGGTGGAAAAGACATTCCTGTCACGGAAGATAATAAGAAAGAATATGTTAGGTAAGTAGATTAAAAATTTATTTTGAATTATTTCACTTCCAAGTCTAAGGAATATCTTGCTTTAGATTGTACGTGAACTATCGTTTTATGCGGGGCATAGAACAACAGTTTTTAGCTCTACAGAAAGGTTTCAACGAACTTATTCCACAACACCTGCTCAAGCCTTTTGACGAAAAGGAATTGGAGGTAAAAGTTTTTAATTTCTTCAGTTTTTTTTTATTTTTTATTCCATCATTTGTGGTTTATTGTTTAATAACTATTCCATGTTGTTGTTGTTTTTTTTTTATGCGTAGTTGGTGATTGGTGGCTTAGGACAAATAGATTTAGAAGACTGGAAAGCGAATACGCGTTTGAAACATTGTACTCAGGATACGAACATTGTTAAGTGGTTTTGGAAAGCTGTTGATAGTTATAACGAAGAAAGGAGAGCTCGCCTTTTACAATTTGTGACTGGAAGTTCGCGAGTTCCTTTACAAGGATTTAAAGCGCTTCAAGGTATATTTTCAAAATATATTTATAATACTTTCAAATATTTTAATATTTTTAATCTATTAAAAAAAATTATCGAAGGTTCTACTGGTGCTGCCGGTCCTCGTTTGTTCACTATTCATCTAATAGACGCTAGTACCGATAATCTACCAAAAGCGCACACGTGGTAAGTTTCTTTTCAATTTTAAAAGATGCATTGACCATTTTTTATAGCGTATTTTCAGTGAAACTCATTGGTTTTAGTGTTTTTTATCATATTTAAAACCAATAGTAAAATTAAATGCATTTTTTTATTTATCTTAAAAGTAGGCTTAGGGCTCATTTTTCCCATCATTATGTAGGCTTAGCGATTGAATATCCATACAAATGTTTTGCAAAGGAATTTCCCATCATTATATAGGTAGGGAGGCTTAGAGATTGAATATCCTGCCTTTTCGTAGGCTAATCATTTCACACCCTCTGACGCCAAATATGTGCGAAAAATTCAAAAAATTGAAACCAGTGTGTTCAAATTTTCTAGTTTTAATCGAATCGACATGCCGCCTTACGAAACGTATGAAAAAATGTACGACAAGTTGACTCAAGCCATTGAAGAAACTTGCGGATTTGCTGTAGAATGAAAAAAGTTCGAAGCTTAGTAGGGAAAAAAACTTTTATAAATAAATAATAAACAGAAAAACAATGACTCAAAAGTGATAGGATTTAAAACATACCGCCATTTTTTAGTACTCTCTGTTCTATACACAAAAATGACGAGAAATCGAAGAAACAATATTCCAGTGTGAGCTAAAACAAAATTAGTGTTTTTTCCGCTCATATTTAAACTATAAATGGTTAGTCAACGGGTTAATGTTGAGCTTAAAACTGTTTTTATTAATGTGGGTAGGTTTAACCGGTTTTAAGAAGGGAGAGCTAAATTTTCAAAAACCTAAAATAGATCTGAGAAAACAAATCATTTTGTTGAAATAAATTAATTTACCAAACTAAACATTAAATAATTTAATTTCCAATTAGAAATACTGTAATTTAAAACTAATTTAGTATCAAACTGTAAAAGGTTTAACTTTGTGGTGTGCGAGAGCTCGATCAAGACATTTCAAAAGCTCAGAGTTTCTAACCCAGGGCTAGAGAGCGAAGCTTTAGATTTTTGAGCCTGGTACAAAGAATAGCCAAGGAGAATAGGGGTGACACCACTGATATATGCCAGAGATATTGCCAGTTTTGGCCTAATAAAAGTAAAATCCAGAGTTTATATTCTCATCACGCTTAAAGCGGGGCTCCCTGTATCTTTTAAGTAAACAAATTCATGGAGAAAACGTCTAGTGTAGCTTTGTAAGTGCTACTAATAAAAAGGGGCAAAGTGATCTAATCACTTAGTTTTTATACTTCTTGCGGAAACATTTTTTGAGGCTAGTTTAAGGCTCAAAATTATAACGAAAGCTCGAGCTTGGTAAGAAACCCAGATCTCCCCTTGAAGCTCGATATGAAAATTTTTAAAGCTCTAGCTTGACTCGAAACCCAAAAAACAAGGCTCGCACACCCTCTAGTTTAACTTAAGTTAGACCAAGAATATAATAAAATATTATACTAGGAATCCTCATGTCCCAAAAGAATAGCTGCCAATGAAGGAGTGTTATTGGGGGGTTTTTGTAGTTTGTGATACATGTCTAAACCATTTGGCTCCACCCACGACCAATTGCCTTGTGAATTACTAGTATAATCTTTTACTAATTCTCTATCATATTATTGGTTAGAAATTTAAAATTTGAAATAATTATAAAATCACCCTTTCTTTTTAGTTAATTAGCCTATGTTACGTTTTTAAACTAATTTAATTTCAAATTTACGTTATAAAAACTTAACATTACGCCAAATAAACTTAAAAAATTCAAATTGTTAAATACACTTCCCCTCCGTGTTTTAATCGTACTGCCGTAATTTCTATTATCTTAGAAACTTAGTTTTTAATTTGTTTCGTAATTTCTGTTTTAATAATTTTCTTTCGTTAATTTTTAAATACGCACCCCCATTTTTCGTATCACAATTTTTTATAAAATCTTTCGAGGATAATAGAAATTACAACTCTGGTACGATTTGAAAAAGAAAGAAACAACATTATGTAAAGATATGTAAATATGTTGAAATGAAATTAAAAGTTGTAGTTTTCATTTTATTTACTAAACAAAACAAATATTTTTCAGTTTTTGTTTTATCGGTAAATACGTAACAACTCCCAAAACTTTTAATTAGTAATTGATAATATGGACTCATTAAATTTAACTGAAATCTTTTTAAAATTACTCATTCTTATGTAAATAGCCGTTTTTCTTTAGTTTCTGTAGAATTTAGTAATTTACAAATACAAAATTTAAATTTATCTAGGGAAGATACAATTTAAAAAATATTTTCTACAAAAAAAAAAAAAAAAAACTCGTTAAATTGAATTATTTTCAGAAATTAGGGTGAAATTGGGGGATTTATGTTAATGTTAAAAAATTTAAAATGTTCCCGCTGTTTAATTAACGTAATTTAATTAACTGTAAAAATTAATTTCCTAATTTAAAATTTTTAATTTTCACCTTTTTTTGGTTAAAACTTAATTATTTTCATGCAGGTATTAAGTTTCATGAAAAATGTTTCTAATTAAAACTAATTATATTTATAAATCTAATATTTCAAATATTTATCGAATTGAAAATTTAAAACTTTTTTACAAATTGCTGATATTAATTTGTTTTTGGTCACAGTTATATTTTTTGAACAATTTAATTTAATTTAATTAGCGTCATGAATTGAGATACAAATAATGAAAAAGAATTGAAATTTTAACATTTTATCGCATAATTAGTTATTGAATGGGATAATGAAGCTCATGTTGTTTTTTATTAATTAGAAATGTTAAGTTCAGTTTTTACAAAGTGTGCGAATTCGCTTCGTCATAGAAAACTACGCAGTTAAAATCCCTAAAAAACAGGGGGCCACCTCAAATTCGTGCTCAGTGAAAACCAGGATTAAAAATTCCGTAAAAATGTTATTAAACTCATCGAAAGTTTCTCATGAATTTACAGATTTATGATAAAATTGTTAGAACTAGAGCTGTGCGAATAATGAATTTTCAAACTCAATCGAATCCCTATTCGATAAATGGGTTATTTGTTTAAAATAAAAATGCATTAGAATATTCAGTTTTCTTAAATTGATTTAAGCTGACGAATAATTGTTTAAATTGTTAAATAAAATACCCAAGAAAATTATCTCTACTTTGTACTTAACTGGAAACCTTTGATGAGTTTTAATAATTAATCCCTTCAAACAGTATAGATCTATCATCTATGGCGAGAAGAAACGTATATTCTAATTTGTGTAGCGATTAAAGTTAAATTATTATTGATCAAGATTTAATAAATTTAATATCTTAAAAAAAAACTTTCATGAAACTTTAACCTTAATTGAAAACAAAAAGTGTTGTTGTATTTATTAAAATCACTATAATTTCCATGTAAGCTAATTTATGCAATCCAAAATTGGCCTCCCATTTTTTTTTTTTTTTATATATTTTTCATACGGACCTAGTCAGGTTTATTATCTTAGAAAAAAATTGCCCAATTTTTGTCAATTGTATTTTAAGTTAATTTTTTACATTTGCATGGGTTCATGTACGCATTTTTTTGTTGTTGTAACGTTACGCACCCCTTTTTAAACAAATCGTTTAATTTCTACTGCGGGTTATTTTCTATAATTAAACATATTTAATTATTAAGGGGAAGTTAGACATCTATTTATAAGAAAAACAAACTGAAGAAAAGCTTGCGTTAGCTTGAATATCCGTCTCATAAGGGAAACAAAAATTATATATTATCAAGTTTTATGAAAAAACTTGCGAGAATGCCTGTGTGACTGTGACTGTTACTGTTAATAAATGATAAGCTTTTTGTATAAAATTAATGACTTTTACGGGATTTATGTCTCAATTTGGCAGAACTATTGACTTAAAAAAAATATGATATCGGCAGTGGCATAGCTATAATAGGGTTAGGTGCACCAGGGCCCTAGAGCTCAGGGGGGCTGTGAATGCTCGCACCGGGACTATTGTTCACCTAGTTATGCCTCTGGATATTAGTATCGGTTTCACTTTTAAATAACCGATATTCTAAGACAGATGGTACTTCTTACTTGAGTTAAATTTTAATTTCAAGTCAAAAACTACATAGAAAGACGTAGAAACCAAAAATATGGTAGATATATTTTGTCATATGACTCATATCCGCTAATACTAAAAACGTACATTTAATAATAACTAGTCGTTAGTGGATTTAATGACAAGATTTTTATCTTTCACATCGCAAGAATAGAGAACTAGGAACTTCATCTGAAGGAAGTTTTTATAGACTTCTGTTTTTACATAGATTTGCTGCAGAATTAAAGGGGTAGTACCAAATATTTATTTTTTATATTTTGATATGTAAGGGACGCGAAGCAAGTAGTGATAGTCCCTCTCTGATATTTTATGATTTTTTAAGTAATCAAACCTACATTGATGACTAAAATGTAAGCCCTGCTCAGTTTAAAAATAAGAGACAGTTTTTCAAACAAAAAATATTTATTATCGCATTTTCGTTGATTTACCAAAAAAAAATTGTGCGAAAAAAAAAAATATTTTACCACAATATTAGTTTTGTAAAATTAATACTAATAATTATGACAC
This sequence comes from Odiellus spinosus, assembly GCA_963920705.1. NCBI lineage: Eukaryota > Metazoa > Arthropoda > Arachnida > Opiliones > Phalangiidae > Odiellus > Odiellus spinosus. The sequence continues at coordinate 18,409,752 of OY987229.1, read as the reverse complement.
ATGGAAATATAGGGGAAAAAAGACTAAAATAATTTGGCAATTATATAAATTGAGTTACTTGACAAATAATAAACAAAAAATATATTATAATAAGCTTCCTGCTTGCAATGCGGAGATTGAAAAAATTCCACTACTAAATCTGAAACTTTCAGACTTACGTCGGGTTGGTGAAGATTTTAAATTTGTAAATACAGGGGGGATAGTTAAAGAATGAGAACGGGTAACACGAGCTTCATTAGGGTTTAAATAATTAGGGGATGAGCTGCCATTCGCAGAATCCAGAATTCTAACAGTAAATGTTGACTGTTTTTTCGGAGAAGATTCTTGCACCTTCTTTTCAACTATAGGGCTAATGGTGGAAACTTCTTGATCAGATCCACTACTGCTACGAGAGTTTTCTGACACTAAATCGAGTTTCTTAAGCATTCTTCTACATCTAATAGAGATTGATTTCCTTAGAACATTCTTTTTAGTTTTTCTATCAGATCTCGAACATCGACGTCTTCTATTTTTCAATCTCTTGGCGATTAATCTCTCTAAAAATGGTTGGGATGATTGGTTTGATTCAAATATCTCATTGAGGCGGTCAAAAGTTGGGTAAGATCTTAAAGGGTGTAAAACGCAACTACGTTGAGGTCGATTTTGTAATTTTCTACAAATTCTTCTGTATTTCGTTGTGCGTTTTACAGCTGCGGTATTGTCAGATTCTGAAGTGGATGTTTTTAGAGCGCGTAGTCTGAATACAGAGCGGGTTAAACGAGAAGTTGAAGGTGAGCTTTTTTTCGAGTTTTCAGATATCTTTAACCTTCTCGATATCAAATGAAGAAATTCTTTAGTTTCAGGGCTATAGTTTTGAGAGCATTCAGCCACAGAGGGGTTTTCAGTATCAGTATCGCTTTCAAACGTGGTTTCGCTAGTACTTTGAGGTTCGTCACTGCTGGTCGTAGAGCTTTGATCGTTTGAATCTATTTCAGGTAATTCTTCTTTCGAAGGTTCTCTAAGTTCATTATCATCAGTTTTGGATTGTTCATTGGGTTCATTATTGCTGGTTGTACTATAAGGAGTTTGATCTCGTAGAAAATTATTCACTAAGACTTTACGTCGGAGGTCGTAAGGTCTACTTCTTGAGCTATGTCTTCTCGATACCCGGTTACGATTGGATTCGGTGAGCTTCATTTTCAACTCGGTATCGGAATTCTGCAAAAAGCAGCAATATTAATTAGCGTTAGCGACGACATTTCAAATTTAAACTTGTTTAGGCCAAGGCCCAGGTGTGTATAAAAAAACTTCGGATCTTGTAACGGTGTTTTGTAGTTGGTAGAAAGTAGAAGTGGCTTTTGAGTTACCCAGAGCTTTTTTGGGGGTTTTAATTTTACGAGTGGGTCAAAAAACATTCTTACCTCTTGATTTAATCGATTATTAATTAAATATAATGAGAGATATTGGCCAAATTTCTCTAATGTTTCCAGACGTTTCATTCCAACGACCCTTTCCACGAATCGTTGAATGTGTTGTTCAAATCAAAAAAGATCCGTTTGGTTTACTAATATTATTGGTTCGTATGAGTCACGTGACTTAGTTTTATCTACCAGGGCCATACATAAAGCACTAGTCACGGCATTTGATTTCGCTACTAAAAATATTACTACTAAAAATTTAGATATCAGGATTTTAGGAGACTCAATGAATTTTTTCCATAAAAATGTAAGTAATGCAGCCCAAACCTTTTCAAACATCACAGTGACTAATAAAAATATTCGTAGTATGTGGCTCAAGCAGACAACTAAAAACTATATCTTTATGTTTAGCTTTTTTTTCTTTTTTTTGGGAATATCACTGCCAACTTAAATGAGAAGCTCCGACCTATGGCTCCGACTCCATCAAACAGCTAAGTTTGCTGTTCCAGTGTTCCTCAACTATTTTGCGCCTCTAGCGAGATGTTTACGCAATAGATGAACTCCGCTAAGTCCGCTTGAGCTTGAATTGCCTAATTGCTTAGAAATTTTAATGTGATTATGGGCCAACACTATTTTACAGAAAAGCAGAAAGAGCTGAAAAAAGCTGAAAGTAGGAAAACTACTATCATAGGAGGAGTTTCTGTAAATTGCGGATTTCAGCTTTTTTCGGCCCAAGGCAATTTCTGTAAATAGCGGAAAGCGGGATAGGAACGTTTTTATAAAGCATATTTACATTAAATCTTCTTGCTATTATATTAGCGAAATATTTAAATCGGATTTAACTAGAAACTATTCAAATTAATTGTTTTAAGCCTCCTTACTCTCAAATACTCGGATATTATATATTAAATAAAAATAAGAATTTTCGGTATGGGCGAAGGGACTGAGGGAGGTGCTTGGTTTTCCGCTACCATCATCTGACTTAGGCGGGGGAGGGGGGAGGGAATTCAATTGCTTTTCTGTTAAATTAGCTAATATTAAACCAAAATCCCTTAAAATTAATTTATATAGCCTTCTACTAATTCCCTTCAAATTATAAACCCCATTTAGATTTAATTAAACTCAGTTTAAATTTGATTTAGAATTTCTGTAAAATTCAAATTCATTTTCAGCAGCCCTATACTTCCTCAATAATAACTCAAAATACACCGAAATTATTATGCATATCCTAGTAATTACCCTCAGTATAAACACCCCCATCGAATTTACTACAATTCAGTTTCAAATTAATTTTCTTGTAGTTCTCATAATCTGGCTGATACGAGATGTCGCCCCTCCCGCAAGCTTTATTGTGCCAAATTTAAATTTTTCCGTCTGCAAAATATAGTTCGACTTTCTGTAAATTAAAATTTCATTTTCGGCAGCCGTTTACTTCCCCAATATTGACCCAAAATACACCAAAATGTCTATACGCAGTCTACACCTAATTACCTTCAATATAAAGACACCATTTCGATTTAATTCGGTCAAGTTTAAATTTTATTTCCATTTTCTGTAAAATTCAATTTCACTTTCGGCAGCCCTTTACTTCCCCAATATTAACCCAAAATACACCAAAATTTGTGTACGCAGCCTACACCAAATTACCCTCAATATGAATACCCCATTTCAATTTAATTCGATTAAGTTTAAATTTTATTTCCATTTTCTGTAAAATTCAATTTCTTTTTCAGCAGCCCTAAACTAAGCTAATTTTTAACCAAAATGCATTAAAATTAATTTATCTAGCCTTCTATTAATTTCCCTCAAATTGTAAACCCCATTTAGATTTAATTAAATTCAGTTTAAATTTTATTAATATTTAGTATAAAATTCGTTTTTTGCGGCTATAAGAGTTCCCTCGGCCCCTCAGAAACCCGCCAAATTTAAATTTTTCCGTCTGCAAAATATAGTTCGACTTTCTGTAAATTAAAATTTTAACAGAAAAGCAATTGAATTCCCTCCCCCCTCCCCCGCCTAAGTCAGATGATGGTAGCGGAAAACCAAGCACCTCCCTCAGTCCCTTCGCCCATACCGTAAATTCTTATTTTTATTTAATATATAATATCCGAGTATTTGAGAGTAAGGAAGCTTAAAACAATTAATTTGAATAGTTTCTAGTTAAATCCGATTTAAATATTTCGCTAATATAATAGCAAGAAGATTTAATGTAAATATGCTTTATAAAAACGTTCATATCCCGCTTTCCGCTATTTACAGAAATTGCCTTGGGCCGAAAAAAGCTGAAATCCGCAATTTACAGAAACTCCTCCTATGATAGTAGTTTTCCTACTTTCAGCTTTTTTCAGCTCTTTCTACTTTTCTGTAAAATAGTGTTGGCCGTGATTATGTGAACCCTGAACGCAGAAGCAGTGAGCAAGGTAATTTTAATTTTTTTTTAATTAAAGAAAGACCCATTTATATTTCTATGAAAAAGTATTATCTTAAAAATGAAGCTTTTACCTTTACTTAAATGTAAAATTTTATTGTCATAGTGAAAAGGCTTATTAATAATAAAAAGCGATATATTATAATATTTTATATACAGAAAAGCGGACCTTCCACTTCCAGGGCAATTTTGATTTATGGAAGGAATTCCCAAAACCAATTAGCCACTGTGCGTTTTTATTATCTTAAAATTTATGTTAATTATGGTAATATTAACACCGCTAAAACTACTACTGCCTGAAATCTTTTACCTATGCAATAATAATTACATCAAAAATAGCCATAGGGTTAATTTTTATGATAATACAAGGTCTTATATCAAAATGAAAAAAGTCACAAGTATGGACCTGCATTTAAATGAAGGGACCAAAATGAATACATAAAGATCTTCAGTTAATTCATGGTTAGAAACTAGCTAACCAGAACCAAAGATCCAATTTCCCTCATGATCGAGAATTTTTACTTTTATATAGATATATTTTATCAATGAACCAATCTCTCTTGCCATGAAATGAAGGTCAAAGCCAATTTTTCCCCAAGAATCATTATATATATGTGAAGAGGGAGAGAAGATCATGAGAAGGTAATCACTTTCCCCTTTAATTTCCCTCAGTTTTAACCCTTGATTTACCTTCAGCTTTAGTCCTTCAACACTAGTATTTTATTTTTCTTCGAGTGATAAACAATTTTAAAACAGGTTTTATTTCAACACTTAGTCTTGTATTGACTACTAGTGTACTGAGAGAAAGTTAGTCGATTAGTTTGGTTTAAAGCATCGTTGCAGCTAGATACCAATTTTGGTGTTTGCTTTAAGTTTGTTTTTTATTTATTGTCATTAATTTATTCAAAATATTTGTCGGTATTTTAAAAATTCTTATATTCTAGCTACATGCTTAGACAAAATGCCTGGTTTGGTAGCTTTCAAGCGACGTTGGAATGTTGGTAGCGATGATTTATTCTTCCCAGCCATTATTGAGTTATCAGTACGGACTGTTTGGCTCTCCTCTGTATTTACCGTATTTTTAACCAACGAACTATTTGATGAATGCAACGAATCTGTTCTGCTTCATTTGTACCTGATTGGCCTTCAGTCATGGCTCTTCCTAGTCATTTTTCTAAATGCTACAATCTTATATGTGAGCACAAAAGGAACAATTGCCCAGGTACGTTATTATAATTGAAATGTTTTCTTAAAATTAATTTTCTAAAAATCAGCCTAGACCTCGGAAACATATGCCAATTCTATTATACGCGAGAGGTTTTTTGCTATTTGTCGAACTTGGTTGGACAATCGTGGGAACAATATGGGCATTCAAACTCTGGGAAGGTTGCGATTCAGCTGAAGCAGTTACTCTCGTACAAGTAAGAAAAATTGTAGTTATTAATTTCTAATCAATTTATTTTGTATATTATTTATTTAAAAATGTGCAATTCATACTATTTTAAAATAGATTACCACAATAAGCAGCTGGTTTATGCTAGTTTGTTATTCGTTTGGAATTTGGTTAACTTACGATCCGTTGGGCTGTTCAGGGAAAAAAGACGTCACATGGGTTGGAAAGAAATCACTCAAAGTTTGGCAGCGAAGGTATTTAACAAATTTTTAAGGAAAGTTTTTATGACAATTAAATATTTTTCTGGCTAGTTTTTCCTTATGATCTTTAAATTTATATGGTAATTTTCAGATAAGCTTAAATTTTACATTTCTGAACTTCCATTGTTTAAAGTTAAACTATGATTTTAGCTACGAGGAAGTAATTGGTATTATTATTTATTTTCCTTCCCAAATTGTAATTGACTTGGCAATCTCTTGTCTTTCGCAGGCTCAAGTTTGTATTTTTTAGCGCTTTGTTTGACGGAAATTCTCGCAACGCTTACCGCGGAGTAGCTCAAGTAGTGGCGGATTACTTTCAAGACGTTGATTTGGTTCCCTCTGACATTGCGGCTGGTTTAATTTTACTTCAAGAGAAGCTACTACTTAAAAACGAGCAAAAGGGCTTACAACCCGCTTTTCTTCATTTTGAAAATTACGAAAATGGTGGTTGTACTGAAGCCGATTTGAATTTTGCGAGTTCTTCGAAACCGGAATGGATGAATATCGATAATGGCATTCATTTCTATAAATTTGCGGCAGCTATGTACGGAAGCCCTTATTACCTCTACTTACATTGTGTTAAAGGTTTTTTCCGGCTTTGGAGACATATCAGGTACAAAATGTAGTTGAAACAGATGATTTTTAAAGTTCTAAATGAGATAATTTGTTCTGAAGATGTTGCGGAGGTTGCTGCTTAAATCAAGAACATATCAAAGGGGATAATTGTTGCCTCGGTACCTTAGCTACCTTAAAGACAATGAAAGTCATTGAAAATGAAGAAGATGTTATTTATGCTTCGTTTAAAAACAAGTATTGATAAGACTAATTTAGAGTAATTAGTGATGTAACTGATCCAAAGTGAGATCAGTATCAAATACCAATTTCAGGATTATATCGATATAGCTTATGTTAACTATCTTTCCCTATATTGATACAAATTTTTAGTGTTGGCCAATGTCGTAATTTAACTGATACCAATATTTTTCTTTTTGACATCACTTTTTGTACTGTTTGATGTGAAAAATTTAATTGTTTCATTCGCGAAATTCAAGAAGCTGACGTTATAAGCGCCATCAATCTTAGAATATTGGTTATTTTGACCTGACAACCGCTAACTAATCTTATAAATTAGAATATCATTTAGTTAGACCCTGTAGCGATATCATCTTGAACCCATCACTACTAATTTTCTAAAATAAATTGAACTTGCAAGATTCATTTTTGAATGGAAAATTTCAAAATTTATGGAATAATCAGTATTGCGTTCAATTTATGGGTTAAAACATCGGTATTGGTTAAGCTTTGATATTGGTATCGTTAAATAATCCAAAGAGTGGCCAAAATTAAAAATAATCTTATTTTCTGTTAAGGTTGTTTGAATCCCCATTCGCTGTCATACTGGATCACGAAACAAAATCAGTCGTGATAGCCATACGAGGATCTTTATCTCTACGCGACGCTCTAACAGACTTAGTTTGCGATAACGAGCCATTCCACGTAGAAGGCTGCCCTGAAAATGTCACGTGCCATCATGGGATTTACAAAACGGCTCAAAGAATTAAAGAAAAGTTAATAGAGACGAAAGCTTTGGAGACAGCCTTCTCGCAGTGCCCCGAATATCATCTAGTCATTGCTGGACATAGTTTAGGGGCTTCAGCGGGTGCGTTACTAGCAATTATGCTACGACCAATGTACCCTCACGTTCGATGTTATGCCTACGCGGCTTCATCCGGACTTATTAGCATGGAAGGATCACTTTACTGCGAGGATTTTGTCTTTACAATGGTCTTTGGAGATGACTTAGTGGCCAGATTGAGTATTCACGCTATGGCAGAGCTTAAAAAAGAAGTAATTGAATGTCTATTAGAATGCAACGAACCAAAAGTGAGTCGCAAATGCGAAGAATAAATAAAATAATTTTAATTTTTAAACTAATTATTTATTTTCAGTACAAAGTTTTTGTTCAAAGCTGTTGGTCAGTCGTAACTGGGAAACCAAGCAAGAAAAACGTGATAAATTCCAGAGAACCTTCCCCAAATCAAATCCGTCCCCTATTCCCTTCCATTCTTGTCTCAAACGTAGAGAAGAATACCTTCCAAATGAATAACGAAACAGTCGTTAACGTTGAAACATCTCCACAATCCCCACCAAAGGTTACGTTTAATCGTTCCGACAGCGTTTATGTACCAAATTTCACGTCAATTGATAGTACAAGGACCAGATTACACCCCCCAGGATCTATTTTGTACATCAGAAGAACGCCTGAAGGGTAAATTTTATTTTCCACATTTTAAAATAACAAATAGTTAGAAGTTAGATCGATTAATCAAAAGTCATTATTATTATTTGAACATCAGTTACAAAGCTTTGTGGAAACCTCCTGAATGCTTCAATGAATTTGTAATCAGCACATCTATGGGATGCGATCACATGCCGCACAAATTAGAGCATGCTCTGAACGAAATTAAAAAAGCGAAAGCAGTTTGAATTAAATTTAACTGATTTTATTTTTGAAAGTATCATCGAAAAATTGAGATTTATATACAAATTTTTAGAGATTGTTGGATAGAATTACGGTATTTTCATAGAGAAAATCAAATTTTTTATAAAGAAATTAATGCATTGCATATCTCAAATTTTAAACGTACAATTTATTTGTTAAGCTATTTAAAACTATTTTTTTAGTGTGGAAAATCGTTAATCATGTTTTCACTTGTCTTTTTATTGTCACAAACCATGAATACTTATTGAGAGTTTTTGGTCTTTCAAGGTTAAGGTCTCGCAAGTTCTTTTAAAATTATTTCACTTAACCATTAACAAGCATTTTTACGAATTGAAAATAAGAGCTATGAATTTTGTAATCATGGTTACCAGGGTTTATTTTGTAAATTACTTTTCCACTTTAATTACTTCATCAAGGCTGCTAAATGGTTCTTAGAACTTCTTTTGTATAAAAGCTTTAAGTATAGGTACTTAATTTTTATTTTAATTGCATTTTGTGCCAATTTTTACAATCCTGAATCCCAAGTAAGAATGTCGCAAGAATGAATGCTCAAAGAAATCCCCAATGAATTCTGTGATACCTTGTTGAAATCTTAATAAAACCATGACGAAAAATGTTGTAGATAATAAAAAATGTTATAATTAAATGTAATTTCATTTTATTTCAATATTAAGTTTTGTTTTCTTAAAGTTTCATAATTTTTATTTCGAACGTTTGACCGATAACCTTTCACGTAGTATGCTGATTGGCTACTAGTATTCTGAATAACCAATTTCAACCAATCAGCAGTCTAGACTGTCAAGGAAGTCTTTTTGTTTAGTAGAATGACGTTTGCAATGTGCTCGGGGTTTTTAATTGTTTATTAAATACAATAAGTGTTTATTTTACTTATTATTTATGCCAATGTGAAGTGGAATACTTCATCCAAATGTAAGTACAAAAATTTTGAGTTAGCTATGTCTAAAACTGTATTTTGTCAAAAGTAATTTTGCATTGTTGGAATTGCCAAGGCTTATAAGAGTTAGTATTTCGCATTTCCCGCAATCCAAAAAGTAGGCTTAACAACAATGATGACGTAATGACGTTATTAAGGCGGGCTTTCGGAAATGGCGGGTAATTTGAAACTTACGGTTAACAATTACATTTTTTGGTCAAATGGCTATGAAGTGTAAACCTGCCATTTATATTGATGCAGTATTGTTTGCTTTTAACAAATAGCTACGTTTTTAAAATCCATACGCGGTTTTTCTAACTTTGTTTTATGTAGGAATAGGCCTGAGTTTATAAATGATATAAAAGCATTTTTTCATAAATTTATGTATAAAATTTGTATGCTTATGCGAACAAGCCTAGTTGCGAAATTGGAAATTCCGAAAGAAAAGGAAATTTGTTATAGAACATCCGCGTTTTGAAACTTTTTCTTGGGAACCCGCCCTTTCCCACCTCTTTTTGACCCCCACCCCCCAAACAGGATATCCTCTTCACTGGATTCACCTTGTTTCTTTAAATATGGCTGTAGCCTTTATTCCTCTTCATTACGCTAAAAATTTCGTACGAAACGTGAATTCTCGTCAGATTTTTTCAAAGTTATTTTCGACCGGTCGAATTAGCAACATGCCTATCCAAGTTGGTGACGCTTTACCTAGTGTAGATCTTTACGAAAATGCTCCTGATAAGCCGGTGAATATCGCGAAACTATTAGCTAGTGGTAAAGGGCTTGTTTTCGCTGTACCTGGAGCTTTTACTCCGGGGTGTTCCAAGACCCATTTACCCGGGTACGTGGAAAAGTACGAAGTGCTTAAAGCTAAAGGCCTTAATGAGATAGTTTGCGTATCAGTAAATGATCCTTTCGTCATGGAAGCTTGGGGTGAAGCTTATAAAGCTAATGGTAAGTTGAATTTCTCGGGTTTTCAACATTCTTGTTGAGATATGAAAAAACCTGACTAAATTAAAATTTTCAGGGAAAATTCGAATGTTAGCCGACCCAGCGGCCACTTTCACTAAAGCCATTGGTTTAGACATCGATGTGACTGCGAAACTGGGTAACGTTCGCTCTAAAAGATACGTTATGTTGGTGGAAGATGGCAAAGTTAAACAATTAAATGTGGAACCTGATGGCCTTGGATTGACTTGTTCATTGGCTGATAGTATCTTGAAAAGCCTTTGAATCCAATCTGATTATTTCCAGACTTCTAGAAGATTCCTTCCCTACAGATTCTTCGTGACCTTTAAAATAAATGTAATATTAGTGTTAAAATTGTTAAACGTTTTGCCAAGATAAGCATAATAAATTTTTGTTTAAGGAAAGTTGGATGATTTCTTGGAAACATGTTTTCCTTCGTAAACAACATATAATAAGAGTTACTTTAGTAACCTGCTTAGGAGCGCTTAAAATTTTACCTTTCATGTAAATTAGGTGAATTTAATATTACTAGGTTTTAAAATAGGAATTAAAATTAAGTTTAAAAAGAGAATATACGGTGAAATTTATTTTATCAGATTTTATATTGTGTAAAATTAGAAGTTGTTTCTAGCATAGTATGTTTGTAATTTGCATGAATCTTAATTAGATAATTAAATGTCGACCTAAAAAAAGTAGCAAAAATTATTCGCAGTCGGCAGGATTCGAACCTGCGCGGGAAAATCCCAATGGATTTCAAGTCCATCGCCTTAACCACTCGGCCACGACTGCTTGGCGTAGTTAGGCTTAAGGGGATCTTAGAAACCCATAGATATGAAAAATAAGCTAGATCCACTACCCTCACGGGCAACCGGGGGGGAAAACGTCGGGAACCGAAGGCTGCCATTTGAGGGACATTATGTATTTAGCGCCATCTAGTCAAGAAGGATCAGACACTTTAAAAGGGAAAAACCGCGGGAAATTTGAAGGGATGAATTCTCGTTTATGAAAGCGCGGGAAACCTAAAGATGCTAATAGGCCATTTGAGTAAAAGCAAAAGCGCGGGAAATTACAAAATGATTAAGGAACTTTATGAGGTTTGAGAGCTTGGGTAAAGGCGAAATAATAGAAGACTAAAAATGGTTAAAAGTTGTGCTTTTTGCAATGTAAAAGCAATAAGAGAGTCGGGAAGGAACAAAAGTGTTCATTTCATAGGTATAAAAAACATTTTAATATAATCATAATGTACAATAACTTTATTATTAAGATTTTTTCTGGGCAATAGTGAGTTGCTAAGAAAATGGATAGCTGTGGTAGATCGAGGCAATTGAAATCCATCTTCATATGATTCAGTGCGTAGTGAACATTTCCAGGAGGAAAAAATTTATGTTCAAAACGGAAAACACTATCTTAGAGATAATATTGTTCCAACAAAGGTTAATAACTAAAATTAAGTAGTTGATTGTGCAAAAATAACGTAAAACGATGAAGTTTTCGTTTATTATAATCAGAATTTGAAAGGGATTTAAGTAATTTGTGTAGCAGAGGAACAACCAAGCCAATTTTCATCATCTAGTGTAGGTAAAGTTTTGTAGTCTTGAAATAATAACAAAGGCTCAAAAACTTAACGATATTTCAGAAAACATACGGGAAAAGCAAACCATCACCTTCATGCAGAGTTAACTAGCAACGAAGATAAACTGATAGAGAGTGAAAAAGAAAATGTGGAATGTCACGTATGCAAACTTTAATCCTGAGAGGGATTTAAATTTAAGCAATTTAAAAATCTTTTAAACGGCCACTATGTTTAATATTTATGACTAAGGAACCAAAACTTTCTTCTCGAAGAACATGCCATCTCTATCAATGAAAACTTCACTTCGATGGCAAAAGAACTATTTGGGCTATTGAAGGAATTGGGAATTAAAAACCAGAAAAATAAGGCTTACACTGAAGAACTAAAGCAATTTGCTTTAACGCTATTTTTACGCACCAAAGGTGTACTAATATCTAAGGCAGCATTTTACTTTGCCTCATGAAAACACGCTTAGAGAATGGCCAAGCAAGATAAATGGTGAACCTCGATTTACGAATCAGAGTTTCTAGTTCCTTAAAGAGCAAGCCAAGAAAAGCCCTGTACCAGTTGTCTTAGAGATGGAGGGATGGTGCGGGGAATACTTCTCTGGCTTCGTTGACTATGGCATGGTTTCCAATAACAGCCGAGATAGCCAAACTGTTGCGTCACAGGACTTTGGTATTTATGTTAGTAGCTATCAACTGTAGTTGGAAAATACCTCTTGGGTATTTCTTGCTTCATGGTACACCGGGCGGCTCTTGACGCAGCTTGTGAAAGAATGTTTAGCCAGGATCAACGCCACTGGAGATAAGTGCGTGCCTTTGGTTAGCGACGGCTTAAGCAGCAATTTAACTATGGCCAAAACATTGGGAGCAAATTTGGATACAGAATATTTGGACCCCAGTTTCCCAAATCCTGCGAATCCAATGGGACATAGAATTTATTTAATCCTTAATGGAGGATTAAAACAGCCATCTAAAAATGGTTTACAAACCTGCGCTTTGACAGAGTAATTCATTCGGCAAAACTTTTCTGTTGATATGAAATCAAAAAACATTTCACTATCCATTGAAATTGCTGTTATGGGAAAGTTGGCAAATGCAAATGTATTTAGCGAGCTTCAAGAGCACATGTTCAATTTTGAAGTTGGTATCGAACACCATCGTAATAGATCAATGAAAAACATTATTAATTTGTACGCAAAGGTTCGCCTTCACAAAATAGCCAAAGATAAGAACCTACAATTAAAAAAGCAAGCCATTAGACATAACTATCAAAATTATTTTTGTTTGAAGGGAAATAAAAAAGCCTGTTAAATACCTTTACAATTCCGCTTCCTTGTAATTTATTTTGTGGATTCTTTTCAACGCCAGTACATAAATCTTCTTTTACTAAAACTAACAAGTAGCATCCTAATAATATTAATTATAACAATAATAAAAGGAATCAGGAATCTAAAATAACGTTGCTTCCGTTACAACGGAGGCAAGAAATATAAAATTTCCAACAATATCTGTACTCTCGGCTTTTATAGCAGACGAAATACGTGTTCCCCATATTTTAGTTTTTATTCGTAGCATCAGATGGCGCGAGCATACACATGAAGGGGGTGGCTCATATGGGGGCGAAAGTGAATTAAATAATTCGGTTCTCGCCCGTCAGATGGCGCGGAAAACGGATTGTCCCTCAAATGGCAGCCACCTGGGTCTGACGTACCCCCCCCATAGGGCAGTGGGTCTAGAAACCTGGGAGTAAATTTTATTTTTAATACATATCCACTTCAGTTTTCAGTACGAAGAAATGTAAACTAGTCAGTCAATCTATGATGTTTTTTAGAGGTTAAGAAAGCTTAAGTATAAATATTCTGTGAATATACTTTAAACTATATTTCCGCCAAATTTTCAAACTAGGTGGCGTTAATATCGTAAAAATTGAATTTTAAGTTTTAAAATATTTCAGTAGATGGCACCTCAATCGTCAAATCAATTTTTTAAAAGCGCGCGAAATCATTTATTTTTTGAACTTATAAAACACTACACACGTGACGCATTTATACGTAAAATACTTTATTAGAAAATAAATCTTAAACAGAATTTACAATTTGAAATCACAAGTTGTTCGGAATACTAATTTAAAATCTGATGTATAATAAAAAAATAACAATAGTTAAGATATATGGGTTGAACTGATTATAACAAATTCAAATATTTACAAATACCCTTGATTTGTTTTTGCTTTATTCTCATTTTAACTTTGGTTGGGTAATTTAATTTCGGTATGTGTAAAATTTCAGATCTTAGATGCTCTTCCATAGTTGCAATAATTCGGGATATTTTTTGCATTTTTCTTGAAACTTGGCTTCCAATCTTTCCACTTGTTCTGGTTTCATTAAACTTTTGTAATCGCCGACCAACCCTTTTCGAACGAAACTACCAGTATCTTTTTTCTTAAAAACAGCCCCTGCAGAGGCCACATTAGCTACACCATCGGGTAAAGTTTTACCATCAGCCGCTGATTCTTTTGGGTTAATAAAAACACCCCTAAGGACAAAAATATTTTTTATTTTAAAATCTTGTAATATGGTTATAATATAGATTTTTACCATATTTCATTGGTTTGTTTCTGCATAAAATCGAAACTGCTGTAGTGCAAAATGTCCTCCATGATTTGAGGATTGTTTTCAAGCTCATCAACATAGTTTTGACCCAAGAAATTTGCCACTTTCATAATAGCTGCCTTAGGATTGGCCTAAACAAAAATTTCGAAGCTATATAAGATTCTCTTCCTCGCTTTACTTGCTCTTTAATTAACATTATGATCTATTATTACCGACCTTCAAACTCTCGAACGTCACGAAGAGCACGTTAGGTTTATCCTTAACTTCGTAATAACCAATTAAATGATCGAAATAATCGTTAAATTCGGTTTCACCGTTGATAAAAAGCTCGAAGAAATGATCAAAATCTCCTTCCTGTAAAAATTAAAATTTGATTTAGGCTTAATAACATTTAAGTCTACCTTTATTTTGAGTGAATTGTATCAGAGTCAGCCGCGGGGGTAGAGGGGCTCGTTCTTCCCCTCTTATTACTCTGACCCCCCCCCCCCCCCGGAATAATATTTTTGACAAGAGGACGGTGGGGTGGAATTGGTTCGCCTCTGCATGACTGTACTTATGTTCTTACTTGAAAACAGTAACCGGGGAACAATCTAGTATGATGAAACAACGACACGCAACAATCCTTGGGATTTCTGCCCACAAAAATATACTTGGTATTGTCATTCCAATGTTTTAAAAGTTGTCGGGGTAAATGAATCTAACGTATAACGTCAAAAAAGTTAATTTAAATACGTTTTAAATCGATTAATAATTCAATTTTACGATTAATTTACTTTTAAGGCACCTGGTCTTGGCATTTCATCGACGGCCTTTTGTCCGCACATTTCAAAAAAAGGAGTCAGTCGGAAGAAATCGTCGGCAGATTCGAAAGGCTTTCCTTTGCGCAAAATTAAAGAAACGATGTACTGCATCCAAGTTGTGCCGCATTTTGGGTAAGTGCAAATTAAAATGTCATCGTCCCTTGGATTGTACTCGCGAGCCTGTTATTTCGCGAGGAAAAAATTGCCTTTGATTAGAATTTTCAAAATGTGTTTATGGCGGGAAAACCACTTACTCGTGGTGGCCCCAAGAATAGAATTTTAATGTACATATATATTGGGGAGAAAACCCTGGTGAATTATTCTTACGTTTTCTCTTGAAAACGGGCTAGTGAAATTATCTTTAAAGTTACTTAGTTTTGGGAAAAATAAATTAACTCCTCGTCGCATTGTCTTGGGAATATACGGGATTATATATCCTTTAAACCAAGGTGTAAAATAATATTGTAAATGTTTATTTGATAGGTTTTTTCCCCCTGAATTTCCACGTTTTAGTAAGAATTTTCTCCGTTTCGAAGGCTATAACCTTCATTTTAAATAGTCACGAATGTGCGTCCATGGAACTTAAAACAATTATAATAGTTTATAATCTTTATAAGCATCTACTGATAAATATTATCATCTTGTCTTTAAATTTCATATGTACGTCAATACCCTGAATAACGGGAAATTTCGATAAAATTTACGCGCTATAATAACGCCTGTTATTCTGAGAGTAAGCAAATCATTATATAAGAAAAAGACTAGTTCATATCTGCTCTTTGATTTGTCAGTTGGCGATGATAAAATCCTAGACTTTTCCTATTGTCTATAAGAAATTAAATCATTGGGGGAAGAGATAAACATAGCGTTGAACGTACGTGTACTTAATTAAGGTTCCCCTTTCAACCCGAAATTATTAGAAAAGGATAATGAAGACAAGTTAGTTTTAATCGAATAATTAAAAAGGCATAAAAACATGTTTAAAATAGTTAATTATCAATGTTGCCAATTGAGCGCACTCCTAATCAAAGTAACACTAAAGTTCGAATTAAGTAGGGCCTAGACTCGAAATTTCTTGTAAATAAATGTCGTTTTCCCTGTAAAAATTAAATCTAATTTCTTCTACGTTCAAACAACGTTAAAAAGCTAAAATCGCAACGAGCAACGTCGAACGTTAGGCGAGTTTAAAAAAACAAACACGTTGATCTTATTCATTATCCCTTTAGGGACAGAAACTAGTTTAGTTTATATCATAATAATCCGTTCCTGTTAATAAGCACGCTCATGATATATCGAAGGTCGAAAATTAAACATATTAATTAGACTATCAAGACAGCCTTGATATATATAAACCTCGTAAATAAACCTTAAATATTAGCGACTACTTGTTATTTTTGTCTAGGTTTCGTGGGTAAAAAACGGTGTTATTGAGTTCGAACTTTAATTTGATTATAAAGTTGGCCTAAAATCAAAATTAGCTTAAAAAATTTTTATAACAAAACGCTTTGATTGATTCGAATCTTCAGATTTCGTTATAAACGAATAAATTTGGGTTTATTCATCAAATATAACGAAGTTATTTTCATCAATTACCCCTCAAATTCGATATACACCGTGGTTTAAATGTAATTATATTAAATCTCAAAATGATCGAAACTTGCCTGTAATACGGAGAGGTCCTGAAACATCTCTGGCACAATGACCCCGTGAGATTTTTTGTAGTTGGGAGAAATGGTTTCACCGGTTTCAGACATTGTGGCGTCGGTTTGTGGTCTGTAATTTTAACCAAAAAAATAATTGTTATTTATCCAGCAAACCTAGTTTATAATCAAATCTAAGATTTTTTTAGAGCAGAATTTAATTTAATGTAGAAGTTTTCGATTTTTTTTAATACTTCATTGGTTCAGATAAGGACTAGTATTTTATCATAAATTAAAAAAAAAAAAAAAGGCTTCAACTATTTAGGAACTTGTTTTTAACTCTATTATAGAAATTATATTTGATTGTTGTTTAAATAATTAACTTTACTAGGGATAAATTATGACGTTGATGTATCGTCTCACGATATATATGGGTTCATTACCATTACAACAGATAATTATATTCTAATTGTAAAGAGACTAATTGGAGACGATCTAATTGCGTTTCCATCTCTATAGTTAATTAGCTGTGACCGCATAATAGCGACTAACTAAAATTATTAATCATTCATGTACTGAAGTATTCAAGTATAACGAATCATACTATATAACGAATATTACTTCGTTAAATCCGAGTTTTGTTATAATCGAAACCCTATTTCAACAACTATGTCCCTGAGGATTTTAGCTTCATTAATTGCACCTTATGGAGTAGGTTAGATTTACATCTACTTGTTGAAAGCGAGGAGAAATAATTATACCATATACATGCAGCTTCGATTTAGCGTACTTCATTTAATTCCAATTTGAAATAAAAATGAAAAAACGTAAATAATTTAAGCGAAAATATAATAATGGAAATTAAACGCTATTTTAAACTATTAGAAACGAAACTATTAAGCCTAATAGTTGAACCATTGGAAACGTAAACATCGGTTATTTAACCATAATATTAGTATTTAAACTATAGTATTAGATACATAAATATCTGATTTTATAAAAGTAGGTGTTTTTAAAAATAAGAAACTTAAATATCATTATTTTTGAACATAAGAAAAGTAAATATTATTATTTTTGACTATAAGAAAAGTTAAATGTCGTTACTTTAAGCTATTTGAAGCGTAAATATCCTTATTATTAAACTATTAGAAAAGTAAATGTTCCCTTTTTAGACTATTAGAAACGTAAATATAGGCATACTCATTTTAAACTATTAGAAAAGTAAATATCCTCATTTTAAACTATTAGAAAAGTAAATATCCTCATTTTAAACTATTAGAAACGTAAATATAATTATTTTTAACTATTATAAACGCAAATACTCGTATTTTAAACTATTAAAAACGGAAATATCCAAATTTTAAACTATTAAAAACGAAAATATCCAAATTTTAAACTATTAAAAACGAAAATATCATTATTTTTAACTATTAAAAACGTAAATATCGCTATTTTAAACAACTACAAACGTAACGATCAACATTTTAAACAACTACAATCGTAATCAATACCATAATTATAAATTAAATAATAAAAGCCAAAATATCACAAATATATTTGACATTTATCTAAATATATCAAACTATGAAACACTGAGAAATCTACATATTAAATATCATTTTTGAAAGCTTAATTAATATTATAAAATCTTTACTATACTCCAGTTTATTAGCAGTTCGCAAAAACAATTCTTATCCCATTCATATCCAAGTTTTGTAAACAACCCTTTCACTCGAGTATATAAAATTCTTATAATATATATAAAATAAAACTTACTTTTAACAAACAAAAAGCTGCAAATAGCGCGTGTTCAACCTTTTTAAAGGGCGCCGAAAATAGTTTCTAACAAAAGTAAAAGAGAAATTCAAGCCAAAGACTTCACGCGACTGACTCCCTTCCCAACTTGGATAGCAAATGACTCCGAAAAACGAAAGTTAGAGGCCGTTGCATGATGCAGACGCCTTTCCAACACACTATGCTCGTTAGAGATCAAAATTTCGATTCACAAGGAAATAGAACTGAACAAGACACTAATTATATATATATATATGTATAAAACATTATCTCGCATTAAAGGAAGAATGAAACCGCACAACATATTTTTTATCGAATCTTTTTAATCTATGGACTCTTGCTACTACCAAGAGTTCATATATAAATATAGAAACAATATTTGACAGACTTTAATGAGTGTGCGTCATAGTCCAGGGCAGTCTTATATGAAAGGGGGGTAGAAAAAAAGAGGCCTGATCTTATTTTTTTAGGTGAAACTTAGGACTATTAACGATGGACCCCTAACTTAATAGATAAAGATGAATAACAAAAAACAGATGTTCTTAAGCGTCCTCTAACGGCAAACATTGTCTGATATGAATAGCGTTGCTGCTATGGATAAAGAATAGGCAGACGTGATAGTCCGATTGGTCAGTTTTAAAACGGTTAAAATCCTAAACCAAAATATTGCAAATCGAAAGCTCCATGAAATTTGTATATTTTTTTTAATTATGAGTTTCACTGCCCCTTCAAAGGTATCTTGCCTTTAAAAAATACACTTTAACCTTTTCTTTAATATAAAACGTCGTACTATTAGATAGATATTTATCTTTTGAAGTGTGAATATTTATATTTTTGGCTTATTTTTAGATTATATAGAGCGTAAATTTCCGTAAATTGGGTGTTTTTGAATTTAGCAAGGTTATTAGATTATTTTACACTACTTAGTTGATTATTTAATTCAAGGTGAACCTCTTATTATTTACTTTTGAATTGTTATTACAAAAGTTACGTTGAAAAAAATATATATATATTTTATTTTTAAACTTATTAACTAGCTCCTTACCCAACCAAAATTACTATATACCCAGGGTTTAAAGAGATAGTATCACATAGTTTTAGGCACTTTTGTTATTTTGGCGTGTGGGGGACTCTTCCGTGATCAAGAAAACGTATGGTTATCCCATAAATTTCCGATTGTTTTTCTTAAATCATTTCCTAATTCCTGAATTTTATTCATTTGATGATGTCGTAGCCTTGTACCTCGCTAAAAATCAGAATATGGGCTTTTAGTTATATCTATTATAATTACTAAAATATCAAGGGCTTGATTTGAAAGCGCCTAGCTTCAATTTGGATTGATAAAGGAAAAGTAGAAAAGTAGCGAATATTTTTTGTAATGTTCCCTACAAGATGATAGGGTTTTAAATTTTGACTAGATCGTGATACTATCCCTTTAAATTTATGATAAAAAGAAGTAAATCATAGTTATTACGATATGTTTAAGTGAAACTTACGAAAATCACTATACGCGATTTTAGTATTCCAATGTGCGCATGCCCGCGACCTTCATGCAAAAATAACAACTTCGGCTATGGTAATGCCAAAATATAGGAATGTTCTAATCGTGGTTCCTTATTATCTTGCGAGTTAGTATTTAGTATTGTTAAAGGGGTACTCAATTATGTAATCGCGTAATCCCTGTACTGATTTTATTGGATTTTATGGAAGAGTTTAACCATGGATAAATTATTAATAAGATAATATTTATCCATGGTTTAACCACCAGCTCGCCATAAGTTCAGGGACTTATAATACGCTGTAATTTAAATATTGCTCCTATTGAAGAAATGTTAGACTATCCTGCAAAGTTTATTGGCATTCAGATTGAAGATTACCTTTAGCCTTGATGATAAAGTATATAAAATGTTAAACTATTTTACGAAATCTTTGAAAATTTCGTTATAACGATAACGAGGTTTTACTATATACAGTCACGAGTAACGAAACGTTTTTTTTATTATTTTTTACCATATATCTCTATATCATTTGTTCACTAAGAGATAAATCTTAATTCCATTTTACTGTTGACCCTCTCGTAACCTACGCGATTAGATATAGATTTACCTTGAATTTTGAATATCTTCTTTATCTAGTTCGCGAACAATATTAAAATGTAGTTATAACCATAAGTAGATTAATACCACTAAGAAGTCAAATTTGAATCGGATCTAAAGGGGCCCTGAATGTCCAATACGGTAGAAACGCAGCCTAAATACTTTTGTATCATCTAAACTCCATAGTTAAACTATTACGGAGATTATACTCGTTGTAATTACTAATTTTAGTATAATTCTAACTGTAGTAGCTTTTAAATTACAGCCTTATTCAAGGTCAATAATTTCCTTCGAATTTTTGGAATTGATATAAAAAACCCCTAATCTTTTATTTTCCCCGCCAAAAACACCCACTTTTAGGGTTTAAGATATAAATATTCCGCTGAAATTGCGATTGAAGATGTAATTTCTGTTAACTCACGGTGCCGGTGGTTTTTAACTTCCAAGTAATACTAAGTCTGAGATTTTAAAATAATTCTAGGGACGATCCCGAAGCTAAAATTCTTAGGGATGACAAGTTTCCCGTAATTAAAAAAAAATACTAATATTAATAAAACAAGTAGTGAGGATATTCATTCACTAATCTTATCAATTTAATTTAACTATTAAATTTTATTAGTAAGTCTGACTTTAATTTTATTAGTATGTCTGACTATTTAATTTAATTAGTAAGTCTGACTATTTAATTTTATTCATATGTCTGACTAGTTAATTTAATTAGTAAGTCTGACTTTTTAATTTTATTGGTAAGTCTGATTATTTAATTTTATTGGTAAATCTGATTATTTAATTTTATTAGTAAGTCTGACTATTTAGTTTTATTACTAGTCTATTTAATTTTATTAGTAAGTCTGACTATTTAGCTTTATTACTAGTCTATTTAATTTTATTAGTAAGTCTATTTAATGTTATTATTAAGTTTATTTAATTACTCATAAATTTAGTAAGTTTATTTAATTACTCATAAATTTAGTAAGTTTATTTAATTACTCATAAATTTAGTAAGTTTATTGAATTACTCATAAATTTAGTAAGTTTATTTAATTACTCATAAATTTAGTAAGTTTATTTAATTACTCGTAAAAGTTAATCATCATGGTCAATAGTATTTGTATAAATTGATGGTAATGTCACGAAGGAAAGATATCATTATTCCACGCATGTACATACATATCTCAACAGGAAATTAGTTATTATAATTTATTTTGAACTTTATTATCTTTATGTTATTTAAATTTGATGCCAAAATTTTTGAACGTATGACTCGGCAAATTCTTGGCCGCGTAAAGAACCGGTTTCAATGAAACTTTTCACTTTTTTTGGGTGGGTATTTCCTTATATTATAGCAGACAGAGCCCGTTACCATTCGAGGTATAGATATAATGACGTTTCATTGTGTTCGTTAATGTTGCTTAATCCCCCAATGTATTTGAAATTTACACTTTCCGGTGTTCCTATCGTAGATGTTCTATACGGCTGTCCAAATAATTCAAATCTCGATATTTAATTATAAACGAATAAATTTTTTAAATCGATTTGTGTAAGGAAATTGGTTAAATATTTCTACAGAGGCCTGTAGCATTTGCGCAATAAGATTTAAGTTAAACTAGTGTATTCTACCCCTGATATTGCTCCATGGAGTGGTTTTGTCCATGTGGAATTCGCCATTAAAATGAGGGTTAAGAGTTGTACGCTTGTCATTTGATGGGAGACTCGTTAACTATTTGTTAATCCCTGTTAAGACTACTTCTCGTGTCAGATAAAAATGGACACATTTAGTTTGTATATTTTTTTCCTAGTGGATTAGAACTATTTGAACGATAAGGAGTAGATAGAAAATCACTTGCTGTCAGGTAAAATTTACGGAAATTTTTACTCAACGCAAGATTTCTGTTTTAGTAGTAATTATAATTACATTGTATTATTAATTCCCTCTGATGGTTAATTAGCTTGAATTGAATATTTCTATATACATACATTCTAGGATTGTAATTATTGTACATCAACTGAAACGAAATTCGGATATAACGAATTGTAATGTCTCCTTGAAATTAATTTTGAGATTAATAGTGAGTCCTCATCTTACAACGTCACGCCCTTCTTTCTCTTACTTCTGTGTCATCCCCCTTACACCACAATATCCCCACGAACCCAGAGGCTCGCTGTAGGGAAAATAGTCGTTTCCAACTATTCTCTTTAAATTTACTAAAGAAAATAAAGTCTGACACGCATTTCTCATGGTCAAAACCGCCCAATTCATTATAGTTTCCGATCGGTGTTGTAATAACTACCTCGAGTCGAAATGAATTAATATTCAATTCTTAACGAGATAGGAAACACAAAATAGTTTTTACTAAGAGATCACGAACATGTCGAACACGTGAAGTCTTTTTTTACAAAACAACTACTATAATTACTTTTAAAAAAATAACTACACGTAGCTCCAGAATTATTATTTACAAAAATAATTACGAAAACAAACAAATTTACGTTACGCTTGAAAATAAACGAGCGACAACCAAGAATTAATTAAATAAAATGTACACGTAGAAGAACAAAAAAAATTATCTCAACTCGGCTTGAAAATTAATTTAAACTTATAAGAGGCCCCGGTATGACATCCCATTCTCACAACCCGATGAAGTCCAACTTTCATTTAAGTGTCACTCACTTTTAAGCTTAACAGTACATCTACATTCTAAACTTATACAATATTATATAATAAATACAAGATATATCTCTTTAACCTCCGCGACTACATGAGGCCGTAGAAACCTAAATATTAAAAATTCAACTGATTACACTCGCTCGGCTTCTAAATCGCGGCATCGGAAGAATACTTCTTTCATTTAGTGTCGAGAACTCCATTAGGTTTGATCGTTCAACGAAATTGGACCCGTGAAAATAAAGTTTTCAGGTAAATATTTTCAAGTATAATTTGTGGTTTCGTACCTAAGTAGAATATCCGGTTTTATCTTTGAAATAATATGTGGGTTTTAGGTTAGCAACTCCTAGTTTTGTTTAGAACTTGGATTTTTTATTAATTTTAATTGCTATTTCTAATTCTGATTATACGTTCAGAGTTTATTAGGAGCTTCAAAATGTCTTATCTTCTTATCGAAATATGAAAAGCTTACATTGTTTTTCATATTCACATAAAAGTTTTATTTTCTGATCCCATATTTTTTAGATATGTTAAAAAAATATGTTTTCTTTAGATTAAAATGTTCAAAGTTGGCACTAACTACTTTTTTTCTCTATGAGGTTTATTATCGTGTGCGAATTATCTTTTCCCCATTACCCCAACGATTTTTTTGAAGTTGATTTTGTGGAAAAATTCCTCAAATTAAGAAATACATAAAAATTGCCGCCTGGAAATTTTATGAATAATTAAATTTAACAAACCGGCGGGTGACCAAGTATCGGAAGCGTTTGATGACATCGTTAGTAATTAATTGTTAATTATGCTTCTTGCAATTAAATATTATAATCATCTTTATTTTAAATTAACTCATTTTAAAGAAATCAAAGAGAGATCTGCATTTTAAATGGTTATTCTAATTAATTTTATTTAATAGTGGAAATTTACATATTAGTCTTTTAAGTTTTAAGGGAGTCATGACGTCACGAGATTGTCAGTCAAAACTGAAGCTTGATTCTTTCAAATCAAGCTCCGCCAAATACTGAAATTAGAAAGTCATTTTTTTAATCGAAATACCGAAAATTTTGTGGAATATTTCATTTATCTCAAAAAATAGGGTATAATATCCCTTTAAAGTGAGGATGCCGACATTTTTGGAGGCCTAGCTGTGCACAATTTCTTTAAAACCCGTATTCAAAATTTTATACCTCTAGCTGGATTGACCTGTTTTTAAGAAACTTCAAAATTAAATTAAAGTGCCAAAAATATTAAGGTTTTTTCGGCTACAATGATTCTGGGTCGTAATGTTTCTATGCCATATTTATATTTATTTTGAATCATTTTAACGATCTCTACGAAAATGCACTCAAATTCCATTTCGAACTCGTGAGAAATTCATGACAGCCTCACTTCAAATAAATTTGAAAATATTCTATCATTTAAAATAAAGAGCTCTGATAATTTAGTACTGTATAAGCGTGAAATACAATCCACCCTCGAGCAGTACGTGATAATTGGTGATAATATCTATCAGCTTTGAAGATAATATACCCTCGATAATGATATTGTATCCAAAAACTGTTGCTAACCTATTGACCGAACATATTTTTCTCAAATAAAGCTAGCGATATAAAATTATTTCTGAAAGTTATACGGATAATAAAAGTTCTTTATTTTCAGATATATATTATGGGTAAAATACCATTATACCAAGATGTGGACGGTACATTAGTCCCTGGTTTTTTCGATCCCGATTCGTTTAGAGCTGGAATATCTTATAAACCTTTAAAAGATGATTTAATTTTAAGCACTTATCCCAAATGTGGAACCACGTGGACTCAACATATCGTATTACTACTTTACACGTAAGCTTGTAAAATAATTTAATTTGAAACAATTGATTTAAATATTTGTTTATTATTCAGAAAAGGGGAACCATTTTCGGCCTCGTATTTTTTCCAACATAGTCCGTTTTTGGAAATGGCTGGACCCGAAATGGTGGAAAAAATGCCTCGTCCTGGTTGTATTAAAACTCATTTGCCATATCACTTGACCCCCATGAATGACCAGAGCAAATACATCTACGTTGTACGCAATCCTAAGGATACTAGCGTATCTTTATTCCATCATAATCGCAATTTTCCCGGTTATCAATTCGACGATGGAGAATTCGCGGATTTTTTCGAATGTTTCGTCACGGGGCATATCGAATGGGGAGATTATATGGATCACGTTTTAGGTAAATTTTGTCAATTGTAGGGCCGCGTTCAGGGACGTGTACCGAAACGTCCGATATACTACCGATACGCGTATATTGTACCAATTTAAGGGTATTTTTAAATTAATTGATACAGGATGGTACGAGCACAGAAACGACCCAAACGTACTTTTTATAACCTACGAATCGATGAAGAAAGACCATAGGGGCTCTGTCGTAAAGATCGCTAAATTTTTGGGTTCTGAATATGAAAAATTGGTGGAAGATGATTTAATTTTGGATAAAATTGTGGAATATTCGAGCGTTGCTTATATGAAGAAACATAACGATTCGAGTTTCACCGATTTGTTTAGTTTGCCAGCGGAACAAATAGAAAAAGATCCTAACGTAAGCAAAGGATTGAAAGCTGCCTTGAAGGTTCGTTAAGATATATAGATTGCTAAGCCTATTTAACTTCAATTGCTAAGCGTTAACTATTTAATTTTAGGGTTTAAGAAAGCGTAACGACAACGAAAATCGAGAATTTAATTTTATTAGGAAAGGTATTGTGGGAGATTGGAAGACTTTATACACTCCAGAACAATCCAAAAGAATGGATGAAAAATTCTTTTCAAGAGCAGCTGGAACTGATTTAGCTGATTTGTTTAAAGATAGTGGATGTTTTGATCCATTATAATAAATTTTACACGTTTCGTAACGATATAGTTTACAACACCCAAGTTTTATCAGGGTTTTACGTTTGGAGATTTAAATAAATAATTCTCCATGGTTCTAGTTTGTTATAATTTCATAGCGCGTAAACCAAAAACCAAGGTTTAAAAGTCAATTGATAAAATATCTAACATTTAATTCGTAATGTCTTTAGTTCGTAAGGTGTAATGTCCAGTATTTAGTGTTCAAGAAAAGTTGGTAACGATTATTTTTTTCTTGCAAGATTTAACATAATGTGTCAATCCGCTTCATATTTTCCTACGGTACCGAGTTCCTTTGAGCATATTTTAATTTCGCGGTTCCAGAACTTTTAAACTAGATGGCGCCAGGGTCTCCATAAAAAATAATTTTCTGCTTTTGGGCAGATATTTAGTTTTCACCGCTTTCGGTAGATGGCAATAATGTCTCCACTAATGCTAGAAAAATTATTCCACTATTGAAATTTATAGTTTATAACGTAGGAATTTCAATATAATCTCTCCTCTTGCCAGTTGAAATTTGTGAAATGAACTCAAATCTTATGGAAACTTTTATTTCACAAAATAATTTACTAAATTACCATTTAAATGAGACGAGATGGATAATTAAATTTAAACATTAATTAATTCGGTGCCCGTTTCGTTCTTATCTTGTCTTTTATCCAAGGAGATTAAAACTGGGATTAATCTCTTAGTTGACTTGTCTTTCTTTACCGCTTCGGCTACCACTGCGGCAGCTGTGTCTTTGACGTACTGTTCCACTAGTTTAGCCATACTGTTTTCAATCAGGGTTCGTCCCATAGCAGGCGAGATTCCTCCGTAACTAAATTTAATTAATGGTAGATTATTTATTGCGTACGAACAGGATTAAATTTACTTCTAATATGAATTACAAGGGTTTAGATTAGATCTGGATTAATGGGAATAGAACAGAATATGAATGTCTATGTACTCACTTTAATTGACCATGATTTGTTAATGAATTGAGCATAGAGTTTCCTTTTGCTCCTCGTTTCATTGGGTCGTTACTAGAGCTGCCCCCATTGACCAAAGGTATGGCTATTTCGACCACGTTGACCTCCGGATTGTTGGCCTTTTTCTTGGTATTCTCGTAGCGGGAGGCGCTGAACATTTGGTTTAGTTGGGCTGTTGCCCAAGCGGGGGTGGAACCCGCGCTTTTGTAGAGGGATTGGGCGGCGTCGTAAGACGGTCTGACCGCGTTTTGGCCTCGAAAATTTGACCATGGATCGTTCCAGGTGATGGTTACTCCTCCTTGCTTGTTTCCTCTGGCCTGCCCGTATTTTAACTTGTTATAGTAATCTGCCGGATTAAATCTCTGGAAGAGAATATTGAAATTTCGTTACGAGTATTGATTACTCTTGATGATTGTAATTTTGAATGGAAAGTTACAACTTACGCTATGTAGATGATTATGTCTTCCCGCCGTCTCCTTTTGCTTATTTAGGATTTCCTTGGCCAAAACCCTGGCGAGTTTCTTGATTTCGGGAGAAGCGTCCGATTTGCTGGTCAGTCTTGGCAACCTCGACCACGGAATGACTTGATCTTCGCCGTATCTGTTCAGAAATGGTCGGCTTTCGCTACCCTGTTCGTTTTGATTTAGATTCAAATCATCGCTCCAATAATGATGGACACTTTCGGCGAATTGCTGCTGTTGACCTTTAGACTTTGAACCCCTCTTACTAGATGATGGAATCGAGTCTTGTAAACTCTCCATCTGCAAGCGTTGTAATTCTTGTAATAGTT
Organism: Odiellus spinosus; assembly: GCA_963920705.1. Classification (NCBI taxonomy): domain Eukaryota; kingdom Metazoa; phylum Arthropoda; class Arachnida; order Opiliones; family Phalangiidae; genus Odiellus; species Odiellus spinosus. The sequence continues at coordinate 18,382,036 of OY987229.1, read as the reverse complement.
GCAATATTCTTTCCTTCTTTTGTAACTCGGCGTTGTCTTCACTGGCGCTGTAGGTTTCCATTTGTCTCGCTCGGGGCCAGTTATTTGGATTCGCTACATTGTTGTCAGAATTTGGTCTGGATTTCGGTTGTCTCCAAGAGCTTTCTGGTTTGCTCGGTTTGGTTTTGTAAACGAACCCTCCCTGTTGCTGTTGGTCCGAGTTGTCCTCTTGCTGAGGCCTTTGCTGTTGTTGCCATTGCTGTACTTGTATTTGTTGCTGAGTTGGTCTTAATTGATGGGCGTATGCCTCCTCTTTGGATCGCTGTTGCTTGGGTTTTACTGTAATTTCGTCTTCAGATTGATGTCTAATTAAGAGTGAAAGTATTTTTTTTTTTCGGGTTCAGTACTGATTAGATATAAAGAACATTTTTGAGGTCAAATTACTTACTGTTGAGTCGGAGCCCATTGATTTCTCGTGACGTAGGTGACCGCTGGCCTTTCAGGTTCTTCATCTTGGGCTTGAGCTTGTTGGCTCACGATATATCTCTGCTTTTCAGTGTTCGGTCCATCATTGTATACCGGGGTTTCTTCCTTGGGTTTTTCTTGAGAATTGGAACCACTCGAATCTATCAAATGCACCAAATATTTTGTCAAGCTCATTTTAAAATTTATTATTCATTCTCCAGCCGTATCTTTACCGTCTTGTTGTTGAACGTAGTATCGTTCTCGCTCGTAATTAGCCTCATTTTGATTAGGTTGACCTCTAACCCATACCTTCTCCTCTCGAACTTGTTGTTCTCTGCCATTTGTTGGTTTATTACTGACCCAAACCCTTTCTTCGTCGTCGGGTCCTTGTTGCTGAATTCTAGTCGGTCTTTTGACCCAAACTTTCTCTTCCTCATCGGGACTCTGTTGTTGGACCCTTGTTGGTCTATTGACCCAAACCTTCTCTTCGTCTTGATTTTGTTGACCCCGGGTACTAACCCAGACCTTTTCTTCCTCTCGGGGGGACGATTGGCCCCTGGATCTGACCCAAACCTTTTCTTCGTCCGGAGATGTTTGACCTCTGTGTTGATTCTCGTCTTCTTGACGATGTTGTACCACGTAACGTTCTTGACCATTGGACCAGCCATTTTCGGTGCTCATTTCTGAATCGCCTTCGCCCGGACCTTGCGTCCACGTTTGAGGTTCCTCCTCTTTAACCGAAATACAAGATTGAAAACAATTGTTTTTATTTCCTAGTTTTAATCGGAGGCGTTGCTATATGTTTAGTCGCTTGGAAAAGGACCACTTACCAAGGAATACCCCCCTTAATATTCTTCACACATACCTTGTTGAGATTCGGACCCTCTGTTCTGTTCGGAGGGTCGTTGGGCTATTTCCCACCCACTTGATTCTGAATCGCCATTGTCTGGTCCGTCATCATTATCTTCTCGAAAGTTAGACCAGTAACTTTTCTGCCCCATCGTTGCCACCAGCAGCAATGATAACGTAGCTATAACCTAGTGGTACAAGAATATGGTTCTATCTTTGTACCGTGATTGTAAATTGAATGGCAAACTTAGGAAGGGCCTTAATTACCGTTGGAAAACCGTTTGTTCTATGTCCCTTCCTAAGTTGTTACCAAGTTCTTAACTTACTCTCATGTTACGAACATTTAAAACCATCTCCGGTAGTTTAGGAACTAGTACTAAATATTTCGTTTAACCATTCTCATTTATATATACTCCTATATTTAGCGATTAAAATCGCCAAATATATTCAAGATCATGGCTATTTTTTTCTTAGGAGTGTTGTGGGTAGAATGATGATATCTTAAAATTTTAAGGGTTATAGATTCTTAACTAAAAGCTTACCAACGAATTTAATACCTATTTTTAAAACCAGCGTTTATGGTCTGGTTAATTTAGGATTGATTAATATTTCATATTTTGTAAGATAAATATTCTGTTTCATTTTTTTATTACAGTGATATAGTGATATTTATTATCGATGTGATTTTTATTTTTTCACATCGATGAATATCGATGTAGTACACGTTCTTGCATGAAGATATCGTTGTTAACTCTGGTTTAGGATGATTGCCAACGGTGGCCTAACTTGAACTTGAAAACCTTAGGAAAATAGTTTTTCCGAAGAGTAATCGCTCCATAATTAATAATTTTACTAATTTTATTAACCTTTTCTATAATTGCAATATTTTACCCCTTTTCAAGTTTAAATTAAAATATGTCTATGACCATCTTGGTGGTTTTGTTCAAACAACGCAACGTCTTGGCATCAGAGTTTACTTCAGCCTTCTCCTAAAGATCATGTTTTTTGAACCGTAAACATCAACCATGCATTAATAGTGTGAAACCACAAAAAAAAATGCAACCATTTAAAATACAAGTCCCTTCTCCCTAGACCAAAGTTAAATAGGTTTAAGAACCCACATCTTAGAAATAAAATGGAAACCGAGAAACCTACATAGTCTACCGAACCTTTTCAATTGTCAGTACTCGCCAAAGTTAGAGATACCCGCTATCTCAATGATCAGTTTACTTTGAGATAAAGGAAGGCTATCTTCGACTGTGCTGACAAATTAAGCTGGAATATATAATATTTTGACCGCAGATTTCTATTGGAGACATTTCTAATTATATATACGATACGATTCGCTGATTTTTCATAATTTACAGCCATAAATTCGTCCACAAAACCAACCCATTTCACGGATCAATTTCCGCCTAAACAGCCTCGTTTCCGAAATGGTTTCCAACGAGGTAACTAGGCCTAAAATACTCCTTCCATCGAAACCATCGTGAATTTTGGTGAAACTAGCCTGTTTTGATACGAAACCGAAATATATGTGTATTAAAGGCCTCTTATTTCTCGATTTTACGCTCCAAGTGTTTAGAATATCTTTGAAAAGAGAACCAGAAACCTTTTTAAACGTTACTCTTGCAACATGAGTATAACCTATTTTAGTTTTAGTTAAAACTCTATTGAAATACGCGGGGAAAGAAATGACATTTCGGAAAATTTGTTGATTTCCGGTTGTATTATTTTATGAGAAGTTAAGAAAGTATTTCTCCCGAGTCAATAAAGCAGCTTGAACATCGTGCAATATGTTGTTGAAATATTTGATGGTGAGTTTTACAATATTAATTTTTTGTAATGGTTTTAAATTTTAATATATTCCTATAATTTTGATTATAAATGTAGGTTGTTTGCGCAGTTACTGTTGCAAATGGTCTTAGGGTTACTCTACCTCTCAAAGATTTAGATGTAACGACTAACGACAACTCTACCGAGAAATTAAAGGAAGAGGTTAGCACTATTAATCCTGGACCCGCTGTATATAGGGCTCTCGATGAAGTTCTGCATACATTAGATGATATCAGGTGAATTTCATTGATTTTATTTCTTTTCCGCTTATATTGCAATAAGAAGATCATTAAATGTTTAGTGTAGCTATTTAGTTGATCAAACTTCAAACAATTAAGATTTAGGCTTAGCTATCTTTAGTTAAAATTATGATTAAAATTTTTTGAATTCATTTAAAAAATTAATTCGAATCCGAAAAGTTTTTTTGGAAGACCCCATATCTTTATTGATTACCCAAGTTAGCCAGACACAAAATCTGAGGGGTTTCGCGTCTATCTCCTTCAACTTTTAAAGACTTTGGAAACATAAGTATCCTATGATAGTGGCTTTAGTTTAACTAGTATATTTATAGTTTCAATTTCCGCTAAACTAACAACCAAAAAAATAAATCTACATTCAATTAAAACAGAGGAGCGTCGGAATTTGATGCTTCTGGAAGAACCATCACTAAATTACTAGAAGATTTGAGACCAGGAACACCTAGACGTGGTATAAATGAACGCAGGTACTTGGGCCCAACTTTCGAAGAAAGATTGTTAACTGGTCAACACCCACCAATGAATAGAACCAAGAATGTCAGAGGATATCAAGTTTCAGTAGCTTACGAACCTGTCTCTAAAGGTACGTTTTGATCATTTCGGATTAAAGAGGTGATGAAAAGGGAAATCAAGTTTATTTTTTATTGCGTTCCTTGCTCATCAAAATTGTTTTATTCGAAAATGGAATTACCTATTTAAACCTTTGCTTAGAAAAAAATTTAAAACACACATTTATCGTGAATTTTAATAGCATAGGCTTAGCGGAGTTTCAATTTAAAATAATTGGCTAAAGATTCTTATATGCATACGTGCAACGAAACAGGTATCCATTTAATTTCTCGTTTATATTTTTTTAAGTAAAACATATATATAATCCGCGATTTATAAAGGCATAGGCTTAGCAGAGTTTAAAATTAAAATAGAATGTGCTGATTGGTGGAAGATTCTTATATACACACGTGTTTAAACCGAACGGGTATCCCCTTAAGTAGTGTTAAGCTCTGTTTAAGGGTAAAAAATTCTGCAATAAAAATCACGTGATTTTCTTTTTCAAACCTTCAAAAACATATAATAATCGGTCAACTGACAAAATAGAAAAAAATGATTCAATAGTTAACTAAATTCCTTTAAATTTTCTTTCAGATTAACTTATGTATCTTTATTGGAATAAAAACCTTTTTATTATAAAACATGTTTTTATTATTATCTTGCGTAACATTGAAGTTTTAACCATATATTCTGTACATTCATCAAAATCTGTCAAAACAGACAGTATACCTACAATAATTTAACTGCGGTTTTAACCAATTTGTGACATGGATGGCATCTTAAAATATATAAAAATATATAAAATAATCCCTATTTTGATAATCCGCGAAAATTCTCGGAAGTTTTAATTTTACTAACCAATATTAATTTATTGTTATAATTTTTATTATTATTTTTATTATAATTCTTATTATTGTTGTAAATTTAATTTTACATTTTGGCCACTGTGGTTCTTATGTCCATATTTTTAATCAGAGGGGAAGGAACCATTATAACAGGAAACGTCATGGTGGAATATGCCAATACTGCTTTGTCAGACCAAGTAGGGAAGAGAACCACTTAATATGACGTCATCAATAGGGGAAAACTTTACTCGTGCGAAACAGACAAAACGGCCACGTTGTTTTCTTCCTCACTCGGTTTATAGACTCTAATCTTGCGCGTTATAAGGTTCTTCCGATTTCCAAAAAATCTAAACTTATTTCTTTTTGTGGTCAATAACGGTAGGGGCGTACCATACCCCAGCGGTTACGTGATTGGTGGGTCCTTGTCCATCCTCGTTTTGATCCTGAAGTACTGGTTGTGAAAAACCTAATTTCTGATAAGTGCTTAATTCTTTGGGAACGAAAACGCGGTGGCGTCTGATCAGTTCGATATCCGGGTTAGGTCTGGGTACTTCATTGCTCTGTGGATAGGCGTGCAAGTCGTAATGGGTTCCGTGATGATCTTGGTTATTGCCGTTATTATTGGGTATGTAAAGATTTATAATCGGTACTGGTTGAACTGAGACCGGACCACCCCTATTATTATCACGAGTATGAAGTTGTTCTTGCCTGTTGGGAAATCGTATTTGACCTGAAAGTGTACGAACAAGCATATATGAGTTAAATTTTACTTTCTCTTGAACCCCGTGACCCTTTTGACTGCATTTTGATCCCCTTAAATATCCTTACGATTTCTTTACACCCACACGATACATATGATTCCCAGGACCATATATGACTGTGTTCTTTGACCCTTTAACCTTTAAAGCTACTTTACATCAACGTACCTGACTGTACGTTCTTCGTGGGTGGAGGGTTAAAGGCAAACCTGTCTTCTCCAGTCGGTGGCGTTATCGAATCCAGAAAACTGTTTCCGTAAGGTACTCTGCTTTCGTTTCTAGGTGGAGGAGGTTGACCTCTGACCCTAGGTGCCCTTAAACTAACTTTAGGCAAATAGTTTCGTGGTTTTTGTTGAATATCTTCGCTCAAATCATCTTCCGGGTTGACTTTCGGAGGTGGTGGTCGTCTGGACCTAGGCTTAGGAGGCGATTCTTCGGAGTCTAATGTTTCATCCTCCTCTTCAATCCGCGGTGCTTGGGGTCTTCTAGGTCGTTCGGGGGAACGAACTGTAGTGCCATCCTGTTGGCGAGACCTTTGCAAATTTCTGACCTGTTCCTTTAAGGTTTTAAGTGAATTTTTTTAATAATTTTTATTTCGCAAATTTGGGTGTTTTATTACTACCTCCGATTCGGCTATGGTTGGTACTACTTTGGCCCTATTGTATTCTTCTTTTAAAGACGGTTGGCGTACCGGTGAGGTTTCGTTTTTGGCTACTGATGTCGCTAGTTCGGCTTCGTTCGAAGGACTGTAGTGTTGGTCGGGTTCACCAGCGACGTAGGTTACACCTGCCTGTGGTGTTGATCCTAGATGACCTGTAAATTATGTGTTACCATGAATTTAACCCCAATACTTTCGTCATCACTAGACATTAAAGTTTCAGATAAAAGGTCATTTAACCTATATGTCCAGCTGCGTGTTGTTCTTTCAAATGAGTTCCTCCTTGTTCCCCGGCCGAAGATTCGTGTTTTCTGAGCCCGTAGCCTTTATCGAAACCTTCGTGTTCTTTCACTTCCTTAGTTAAATGCTTATGAACGTCTCCTTGATCGATCTTATGGTTTCCTTTCTCGGCCAATTCCTTATGATGCGCTTGATCATGTTTGCCAAATCCCTTATCGTGGAATCCGTCTTTACCAAGCGTAAATCGAAATGTCAGTTTAAAAATCATACTATTATCCTGTTTTCGGAACTTTACCTCGTAGATAAACTTCTCGTTCCACAGTTATCTTAAAACCTCGTTCTTTCAGACCTTCGTGTTTCCGTCTCTTATGTAAGTCGTGAGCGTTTGCCCTTTGACCTCCGCCTCCGGAATGCTGCCCATGAGCGTGATGTCCAGAGACGTAAGGAGTTTGGACATAGTGTCCACCGTAATGAGGTTTATGGCCATAGTATTGACCCGTGCTCCCTTGACCTCCGACCGCTTGTTGACCATTTTGCGTGTGGTGACCTTCGCTTTCTTTCCCGCCCTTTTTAACCTCTTCTTCTTCCTCACCTCGCTCTGTTGTAGATATATATCAGTTACACAATTAAATCCAATAAGAGGTTTTCTCATAGCTTAAGCAATCCCCTTTTGAAATCGATCTTAGAATTTCAGCAATTTTTAATTTGTAGTCCAGAGTCACATTTTTACGATCTATACAAATAAAAATTTTCTGCAATTCCAAGATCAATTTAATAACCCTGCTAGTGACCCTGCTATGACTAAACTATGGATTAATTGTTACTATTAACACAGTTTTCACTTATAGGTCCTAACATAATTGCCTGGTCAATTATTTTTTATTGTACACATTTGAACGTAATATATACTTCAGCCAATTTTACCTCTCTCAAAATATTCAATCTGAGTTTTTTCTTTCAATCCTTTCTCGTTGGCGGCACCCCTGTCGTGGCCGAATTCTCCTCGATTGTGTCCGATATCATGGGCCTCTCTTACGTGCCCTCCTTCGTTGTAATAATGTCGATCCTTCTCTTCATGGTTAACTTTTTCATCCTTGTTTTTCTCTCCCCTGGAGTATCCCTTGTCTTCTAATTCCTTCCTATCTTTGTGATGACTTCCCCCGGAAGTTTTGTGTATTCCACCGCCGCTATTAGCCGCGCCAACCCTGCCTGTACCGTGGTAAGGCACTGGTTGATGCCCGTAAGCGCTGATAGAAGTTACAAGTTGAAACGATTGATAAAATTAAGATATTCTGATTTGATTTTACTTACTGGATAACACCGTGGTTATGAGTACCAGCTGGTTGGAGGTCATCCTGGCCCTCGTCTTTGCTACCTATTTTTTATAAGATCCAAATATTACGAATTTGTATTTGAAATTTAACGAAAGCTATCGTGAAAGAGTATTTACCATTGAGTGGCGTAGCGTAAACAGTGACCTTATAACCGTAGGTCTTTTTAATAATTGGTTTCTTCTTGTTATCTAACTGATCCGTATGGACCCCGAAAGGTCCACTCGATGACTCCTTCTGGGTGGACGCCAAAGCGTCCAGCTCCTTACTGGCTTGGTTCAGTTCCTTAGTTCTGGCATCCCTGATAGATTCTAATGTCTCGAGAACCCTACTTAAAACCTTCATGACAGCCGGATCCATGGGTGTTGAAGAATTGTTCTCGCCGCTCATTTCCAAAACGGGTTTTGTCCCGTCGGTTATCTTCACCGAATCGGGTTTCTCTTCGGAACCGGATACCGTTACTTGTAGCGGTGACGGTCTTGATCTGTTTGTATTCCTCGTACTTGTTCCATTTCGGTTGCGGTTATCTTGACGGTGTGATGGTATGGCATGAGCAAAGGCCACTGCCAATAGGCAGAGGTAAATAGAGGAATTCATCTGAGAAGGAAAATTTGAGTTTAAATGTAGTGTTCAAAGATAAAAAATGGGCCTTCGAAAAATATGGTAACAGCATCACTTTAAAATAATGGTACTTTGGTTTATACGCCTTTAGAAGCGTTCTCTCGTGACTGACTTCGAAGCCTAGAGACTTTGAAACCGTTTTTAACCTTTTTGGAAAGGTCAAAATGAAACATTTTCGCTCAAAAAATGGAATAATTTCTTCGAAAAGTCTCTTTGAACATTCGGAACGGTTTTAAAGTGTCCAGAGCGAGAGTGAACGCAGGTTTTGTCGAGAATAGTTCCAGTTCAGTTTAAAATGGTTTAAAACCGAAACTAACAACTATGAAAACGATAATTCTACCAATTTAAAATTAACGAGCGTTTCCTAAACGTACGCCGAAATTCGTAATCTAACCTCTTATAGTTTTAAATTAATGATAAACAAGGTATAGCTTTGTTTTGGAAAAATCAACGGAGCGTGTTTAAAGTTAGTTTTTAAGGAAGAAAAAAAAATTATATGGTTTTATTACGTTTAATTTTTATTAAGTATGTTATTAAATCGCATTTCCGGTCAATTTATTGAAATTATGATCCTTTTAAAAATGGGTTTATAATGACCTTTTGTTATGTCGTAAATACGTAATTGTGGGGTACTTTTTAGATAATTTTGAACGAAAACCTTAGGTTTGAAACAATAGTAACAATTAATACTCAAATTTTATTTCCTGTTGGATTTGAATTTCCAGAAAAATTAAAACCACAACCAAGAACTCATTTATGTACCTAAGAACATAGGAGCAAAAATATGCTGCTTTTGCTTTGCGCCTTAAATATTAAAATATTTCGGCAACTTGAGACAATTGTCGTCTGCTAGTTAGCAATAATTTTTAGTGTATGTATGAACGAGGCTTAAATCTTTCCTAACTTGAAGGAATGTTAGGGCTGGTGTATCGTTTGCGCATTCAACCTTCAAATTTTATTGATTGTATGGATATTACATTCTCTAAATAACATTAAATTCCAGGAATACAGGTCCTATTTTCGGAATTTTGATACGTATGAACAGAAATTGGTTGGTGGTTTGACTGTAATTATATAGTGAGGAAGTATTTTACTCTCTCATTAACGTTCTAAAACGCGTGGTTTAGTTATATCTGTCGTACATTTATGGTCGAGCGTGTTATTTCAACACCAAAAACTAAAGCTTCTTTCACACGATATACCATGTATTAATTAACAGTTTTTCCCATAAGGATAGACAGTAAAAGTTCAAAATTATTCCAATAGTTTTAGAATCAACTTTAAATGGATTCAATCGCAATCTAGACTTTTTCTAAATTTTGATATATAAGTAACTATAAATATAATAATATAAAAATAATTTACGAAACTGCTTAACTGCATTAATTAAAAATATTTAAATAAATATATAAATATACAAATATACATATATATAAATATACAAATATACATATATATAAATATACAAATATACATATATATAAATATACAAATATACATATATATAAATATACAAATATACATATATATAAATATACAAATATACATATATATAAATATACAAATATACATATATATAAATATACAAATATACATATATATAAATATACAAATATACATATATATAAATATACAAATATACATATATATAAATATACAAATATACATATATATAAATATACAAATATACATATATATAAATATACAAATATACATATATATAAATATTCAAATAAATAAATTAATAAATATAAATAATTATCCTTAAATTTGTGATAATTGTGATTTTTTTTAATTGTGAAAATAGACTCGTGAATAGCGCAAATCTGCAAATCAGACAAATTTTTCTTTGGAACTAATTATCTCCCTACCTAATACAAAGTAGAATATTGCTTATCAAACATTCCAGATCGTAAAAATTTTAATATTTTACTGTATACCACGTGACTTTTCGGGTGATGTCATTTGGGTCAGTGGTTGCCCTCGTAAAAATTATCTAAAAGTATACCGTACTTGGAACAAAATTTTAATTTATAATTGCTCTTCTACAATCGAAAGCTCGGAATTAGGACTAGCTATTGTTAATTTATTTCAATATCCATGGCCCAGCTTGCAAAAATCCCACACCAAACCCTTTTCCGTGTCAAAACGCAGGAAGGGTAAAAAGAATGAAATTGGACTTGAGTCTTGGCTGTATAAATTCGATACACTATGCTAAAGAGACAGACAAAATGGCCGATGTTTATACGCGAAAAATTCCATTATGTTTGAGTTACCACCATCGACCCGTCACTAAATCGTATTGAATAATAATAAGCTTATTATTTCTGATGAAATCTAAATAAGTAAAAGTATATCAGATCTTTCGGAACTAATAAGAACAGTTTTTAAAGAACAAATCTCACGAATGATTAACTTTTGAGGTAATTATGAAGGGAAAACCCCAGCCATAAAATAAAATAATAAATGTAGCTTATAGTTGACGTAAACCGTTTAGTTTTTAATTTTAGGATCATTATTTAAAATTTTATGAAAGAAAACGTAAAGGCGGGAACAACCCGCCCTCGTGACGCTTCGAATTGGGAACTAGCTGAGTGGCTTCTCTGAGGCCAATAAATACATAATGTCCGTTTAAAGGGACTATCTATAATTTTTAAATCCCCTTTAAAGTCGCCTTCTTTTCTAGCTTAGCAGACGACGTTGAGCATACAAAATTTTACAGTCAAAGCTAGGCTGTGTACATATGGGAAGAGCATATTAAAGGAGCAAATTTCAGAGCAGATAGGGCCTTTAAAATCGACAATTTAGCACGTTCATATTACCCCCTTCATAAACAAGAATTCAACAAAACTTTATAAATATCTTATTGTTTCTTTTGAATTGACATTGCAGTCGGGAGTGGCAAAAATATATATATATGATAGCACTAGTTACGACCCAGGTTACGCCTAAGGAAAATAAGACTCGTCTTTTCTTTCTTACCCCGGCCCTCCCATAGACCAAAGCCTGTCAAACATTACTTCTATATTTATATATGAATTCCGCCACAATTTTGCGACTCTTGAAATGTTGACTTTAGTTTGCAACGCACTTATTTTTCATCCGGGTATATACCTTAAAAGAGATAATGAAGACGACTAACAAGTTATTTTTAATCGATTAAAATATGTTAATTTGTTTAATGATGATTGACGTCGATGACGTTTCAGAACGTTTGTACACCACTCCCACAGTTCGAAGTTCACGGCCACCCCGCGTCTCTTATAGAACCCATCTGTTCTAGAATCAGCCCAATGAAAATCATCTTCCCATGTAGTCTGTAGAATTTATGGCCAACGTCGTCTGCTAAGCTAGAAAATAAGGCAAATTTAAAGGGGCACTAAAAATTAAGAACTATCCTTGATCGTATTGGAGCGTTATTTTTGAGCCAATCTATATATTTCATTAAAACAAAGTCGATTTAATGCCACACTTGTCCTTTAAACGAAATTAAGTTAGGAGTAGTAGGTAATTTTAAGAGGCTGGGTTTCTCTAGTTATAACGGAACAAATAGCCGTGTAATTTGCAAAAACTCAATGCTAAAGACATTATACACATTGGCACAATAAAGCGCTCGAGGGCGCCCATACAAGAGCGGAATTGCCTATAGAGTGTCCTATTACGCTTGAGCGATGAAGCGAAAGATCAAATCTTAGATTTTTGGTACAAGACGGGTGGTGGGCCCCGGTCACCGTATTCGACTATATCATAACTTTAAGAGAATAGATTTTTTTTGAAACGGTAGTATTCTTGAACCGGAGAAATTATTTCGGTGTCATTTTGGTGGGAGGCTACCCCGGGAACTTTCTTTCATTTTTTTTTCTTAGAAAATGCAAATAAGTTCAAAACTGATTTCTCTTTCAATAATTCTCGACCGTTTCATATTTTATGGTTGAGGTTTTTTTACTTAAAGTTTCTGATTGCCTTGGGTGGGGTTTTTTTTTTTTATTTTTTTAAACTCGTTTGTAGCTAGTTTTGAATATTACAAGTTATAATAAACTTTCGCGGTGTACTTGAAATATAACATATTTGATATAGATCAATCAAACTGCTTTATCTCCACGCGTTTCTTCCTTTAATAAAATTGTATAACCCCAAAAGTTAGTTCTTATCTACATCTGCTACCACGGAGGCTAATTCCAGAAAAGTCAACTATAGTTTATCAATATGGTTTATGATGTTGTTAGTGAACTTAAAGGTCAGGGAAAACTCGGGAAATTTTAATATTGATTGAGAAATCTTTAGTATATTTCAAATCGAATAGAATTTTCTAGAAAGTTCAGGGAAAAATTAGGGAATTTTGAAACTGAGTCAAAAGTTAATGGAAAACTCAAAAGAATTATAAAATTGAGCATTAGGTCAGGGAAAACTGAGATTTGAAAGATCGTGGGATTTAAAATTGTAAGTTCGTAAAAAGAATACGTCTGAACTTTTTAATTTATCCGATAGGCCAAGAAGTTTAGAGGAATTTATATCATAAAACTGATGAAATTCCATTATTATAAATTATAGCATTATTTATTAATCTATTTTAATAATTAATATGAATATAATATATGAATAGTAATATTTAAACAAGCGGAAACAATTTGCGTAATGAATCCGGAAACGGTGACGATATTTGTAGTTCTGAACGGAAGATATATCAATTCGCATGTAGTAGACTAGGAAGTCTTATGAATAAAAAAAGGTGTTAAGTGATAATCAATTTAAGTAGAAGACGTCTATAGTAATGTCGCCTTTGAAAATAACTCAACCATTTGACAACGAGGGAAAAATAGTTTTGTTTTCAAATCGTATAGAAAGTTAACTTTATCGGTTGTCAGTGAGAAAATTACGAGGAAGTTGGAGTCAATTTCATTATAATTAAAGATAATAGACATCGCTGAAGAGTCTTTAAAGAATTCAAAAGGAAGCTCTAATTCCCCTCATTTTATTTAAAAGGTTTCGAGTCATTGAAGATTTTTTCTCACATTTTTTTTTTTTTGTCTGAAAAAAGACGGTGAATTCTCTCATTCCGCTGACTTAATTAAATTAAGATAAAGAAAGCTCGTAAAAGTCTTCGAAATAGCGCGGGAATTTTTTCATTTTTAATTTCGAAAATAGAATTGTACTTTTAATTTATAGGGATTTTATATTTAGGATCAAATTTGAATTAAAAAGAATAAATATTTAAATAAACAATCATCAACATCTCAAAGCTTGTATATTGGCGTAAAACAAAAAGGCTTAGCTGAAGGAATTAGTCTCAGGAGGAATATGAAACCTAGATACTTTCACTTTTCCGAGTCTAATCCCCATTCATCATTGATATCACGAGATATGGCTAGGTTATTATTATGCAATATACTCTAGGAAAATGTACGTTCAACGACTCATACTGTAGATACCACTTCTGTAGGTCAAAAAAAAACTTAAGCGCTAGCCTACCAGGCACTTGGTATTTGTCGATGAACACAGCCAAGGTTGTGGGGGTCTTAAGTAAACGAAGTGATTTAGTTGGAAGAAACTGAAACTGCCTAATCGGCAAATCAGCTAAAAAATGGAACTATATTCTTTTCGAAGAAGGTTGAATCATTTTTATAATGGCAAGCAACTTTCCTTAGAGTAAAAGCTCTTTTACATTTGTCAGATAAAGAAGCTAACTGATAGGGCGCTACTTAATCTAAATTATTTCCAATCTTATACCTTTTAAAAAAGAATCACATAATTTAAAAGCTCTGGAACATTTCCAAAGTCTAATATTCAGACTATAGCGTATTATTCTAGACTTTAATACTTTTAGCTTCAACAACAACACCAAAATACTACTGTTAAAAACATTACTATAATACAACCGCCATTTAAAGTTAATTTAAAACATCAACTTACCTTCATTGCGCTTTTATTTTAATTAAGCTCTCTCCATTCTTCAGTTTTAATCAAGTTTTAATAATTACAAAAAAACTTGAAAATTAATAAAGTACTCGGTATAAATTTCAGTAACCAATCAAATATGACTGTAAGGGAAAAAAAATGTCTTTGTTTCACCGTCGCGCAAAAATCTTTCTAACCTTTCTTTCCGTGCCTTTTTCCGAATTCAAATCGCGATTGAAATTGAGTCGAATCTAGGAAAGTGAAATTAGTTAGACCTTTTTCTAGTCTCCTCCTACAACTACTGTCACTCAAGCTTGTAACCCATGCCAGGGGGAGTTGATTCGAGGTTTGCTCAGTCCCGGGAGACTAATCTTACAGTTCATTTAACTAAATTGAGCCAATGAACTAATATTTAGTTCATAAATGCTTGTAGACTGTTGGTTTCGAATTCATTTAACGGTTTATATAACGGTACCATTTTTGTTCGAGAGAATTTTGCAATATAAATGAAACTAAACCGCGGAATAATACACGATGTTAAAACCTACGAAGATATGAAAGTAGTTCCACAAACTGCGTACAAACAGGACTACTATTAGTTTAATTTTTAGTTTACGCATGAAAAACTTTTATAAAACCATTTAATTTTTATTTGTTCGAGTTTTTAGTTTAAATTTATATAAACTTGTGGTTTTAATTAAACGCAATTAATTTTGAATACGTCCTTCAAAGATGTGCAATGTCATATTGGTGGTGCCTAACACTAATCATAATTAAACGTAATTCGATACGCTATATTAGAAGTTGATTAAATTTAGATATATTTTAGTTACGATTTATTGAACTGCCATTTCAGACTCTTTTGCAAAATTACTTTTTCTGTAAATTGTTCGCAAAATAAGTAAACCGGATGTATAATTTTGTAAGGGCATTCGAGGGTGGATGCTTATATCTATGCGACTATGTCAGTGAGCACTAAAAAGTTTTCATTTTGTGACCTGTGTCGAGGTGATAACCCAATCAACGCTTTCTGGCTATATGACCTTCATGTTTGATTAATACGAATTATTGGCACATTGAAATGTTTTACCTCACTCGCGTTTGATCGTAATATTCCGGAAAAAACGTTTAAATCCCAAAAAAATTCGGGAAATATCTCAAAGAGATTTTCTTTTGTGAAAGCAAGGCACGCGGTCTTATTACTAATGTTGTGGGCAATTAGATTCACTGAATTGTGTCTAATACGTTAGTATTTCTTCAGAGTAGAAAGATAGAATACCGTAAAAGTCTTTAAAACTTGACCCGCATTACTCTGTACCATCGGAGTTCCTTGGTACAACTACGCGTGAATTTGAAAAATCTAGAGATATGAAACGAGATCCTTTCCTATTAGTTTCGAAATTTCAAGCCGATCTATACAAATTAAAGGACTTATATTATTGTTGTCTTTTGAGAAATCGTTCCATTCTCATATGGAAACAATACCTTTGTTTAGTCCGAGGAATGTCTCGCCGAAATGTCTTTAATAACGTAAATCTGGTACATCCTATTCTTCGACACTGTCTGGTGAAATTTTTGAAATATCTTTAATGAACTTTCACACGAGACAGTTTTTACCTAAAACTAGTTTCTAGTTGGTCCTTTTTAAAGAGAGAATGCAACCAAACAATAAGTGGTTTTTTTATCGATTCATATCGTTTAAATAGACCTAATCTTTAAAACTTACCACGAAAATAGGCTTAACTGGATTTATGGAGATCCTGAACTCTCCATATAAGGACTATCGACCAATGGCATTGGTCGATGATCCTTATATGGAGAATCAAAGTTTTAAATTTATTTCTAGATTAATATTTGTTTGTAATTTTTTTTTACTGGTGGATTAGGCCTATTTAAACGATAAGGATTATCTTAAGGAATATATGATGTTCATAAAACATGGAAGATGATGATTTATAATTTTTGATTAGCCAATTAATTGCTCCAATTAGTTGCTCCAGAGGGAAAAATTGTCTAGTATGAATGGACCTTTACTATGACCCCTTTTCATTTCAATTTCTAGGATCATTGAATTCAGTATATTAAAGGGAATATAACATACAAAGCCTTCTTTATGGAGATTCCAACAATTTTAGAGATGCCCCATACAATAATAAACCACTGACTAGCGTCTAGCGTCACAATTCGTAGTGTAGATGAAGAAAGGGGTAGCATATTTTTGAACCTTCCTGGGGTCGCAATAAAACTGAGGGCTTCTTCCTTTAAAGTAAGGCTGTAACCACCATTATATGTCTAGTTGTTTTTAGTTTCGTCATTCTTTTAAAAAGCCCTATTCCAAATTATACACCGCTGGGTTGAAACTTCAAAAATTAAAATTCCAAAAATATATTTTAATCTTTTTTCATTGGATAACGTAGAACCCGTGACAGTCTCACTTTAAAATAGTTTTTCATTGATATCCTTCAATATTTAAAATAAATCTTTGGAAGTGAAAGTAAATTTTTGTTTATTCCGGTTTGATATCGAATTTCAATTTTATCCTCAAATTAGGGTAAATTTATTTTCAGTCGGTACTCAATTTCATGCTAGTATTTATTTCTATTTCCTATTTTATAATAATTTATCACCGGCGCCGAATTAAGGATTGGTGTTGTAGCTTGAACTGGATGATTAATCAATCGGTTAATAGTATACAAGGAAATTATAACGATTCTGTGGGGAAGAGCTAGGCTACTATTGAGAAATTTTTCCCATGATTTCTTCCAAAAAATAATTGGTTTTGAAAGAAATACACGTAGATTTTTTCCCACATATAATCTAAAACTGATTATATATGTAGTTATTTAAATAATTAGAAACCATTTTTGTTTTAAAAAACACTCAAAATCTCTATATTTATCTTTGAATCTAAAATGAAATTAAAGGTTCAGTGAAATGTTAAAAAAGATGGTTTTACACCCATATCCTTTACACCTGATTAAATTAATATATAGTAAAATATAGGCTTAGCAAACTTGCAGCATTTTTAATAATTACTACAGTATATATATAAAAACTACTACATTTTTCAACAATCGGTATTATGTATAAATTTTTCTTAGCCAATGAAAAACACCTGATAATCCTTTTCCAGTTAAGCAGCTAACTTCCATTAGTGTTACATTTTGTTTCGAGTATTTTATGATCGAATCTAATTGCAAATATGATTTAATTTCATTCAAATTTGTCGCCATGACAGTGCGTCCAAAAACATCCACTTTATTTAAAATAACTAGAAAAGGCACTTCGTTAAGGCTAGGTTCTTCTAGGCAGGACACAAGCAAGGCGCACGCGCAACTAATTTGCTGCAAATTTCCCGCGTCGATGACGTATATCAGTGACGTACATTCCCTATAATGACTGTTCCATATTGGCGCCATTGCTCCTCCAACTTCGTGAATTTCAACATTTTTACTTTCCCCCAAATAAATCGAAGCTATGTTAGTTCCCATGGTTGACACAACAGCTGGTAGTTCGTTAATTGTTTCATTTACCGTCGTTAAATATAATTTTTCTAGAAAATTAACTTTTTCAGTCAGTTTTTTAATCAATGTCGTTTTACCACCACCACTCGGGCCTAAACAAAGTAACATAGCGCTGTTTTTCACTAAAGCGATTACATATTTTAAAATTCATAAAATAACTAGAACTTATTGTTTAAAGTCATCAAACAATTAAAACTTTAAAGTCTTAAAACCATTTAAATGTTCACCTAAATCCAAAAAATTTCACTGGAAGTAGTTTTAAATTTACGCGGAGATATTTTATTTCCAATTATGGTATCAGGATGGCGCCACCTAAAAACATTTTTAAAATCTATATTTTGTATATCTGTTAAGCCTTGGCTTACTATTATATGATTAAATATAATTAGTAGAAGTAAAATATACGAAAATTTTGAACCTACCTGATTAATTAGCATATTATTGATATTTTATTAAATTCTAAACCAATTAAACTGCGAAATTATAACAATAAATAGCGCATTAATTAGAACCTGTAACAAAACACACGCATATATGACTATTTTTATTTCAAGGCCAGTTTCTCCTAGTGAAAATGAAGCTTAGAATAAATTGAAAATCAATAGCTGTCATGTGTCAGGAAGACCTTGATTTTCAAATTTACATTTTATCGATTTGTAGGAAGAATGTGGAAACAAACGCCTCAGTTTAATAATAAATTCAAATTTTATTTTGAAATTATCTAAAAGTTTCAGTTGACATATACATTTTATTTTTTAAATACAAAAAAGAAAAAAATGCTTTTTAATGTTTGCAATTAATCTTCATCATCTTCTTCAGCCGCTGGTTTTTCTTCACCCGGTTTTATACCAGCATTCATTCTTAAAACAGCTCCAGGGCTAGGGTAGGGTCGCATCTGATATAAAGGTCCCGAAGCAGTAACATCGGCACCTGTTTTTGCTTCCCCTTTCTTTTCTAACCCAGTAGACCAAGTTCCGCGACCACATTCCGAATACGCTGCTGGATCCATGGGATCTAAATCTTGATTAGGTTTTCCTAATCGCCCTAGAAATAAAAAGAGGTTTAGTAAATTAATATCTGTAATTATTGGTAACTAGGAAAAATGGTTACATTTATTTGAAGTTAGTTTAAATTTCTCGTGAAGTTTGGGTTTTTTCTTCTCTTTGATTCGTATTTCTTCTTCTTCCTCCTCATCGTCATCATCATCATTACTAAGATCGCTATCATCTTGGTCCTATTTGATAATTTTATTGATTTGTATTAGTGTTCCAGATAGGTATTGAAGTTTTTCACTTACACTTAATTCGACCATATCTCTTAACGTCACGCTATCGATAGTTTTCTTTATTTCTAACTCTTCTTTGAAAATGGCTCGTAGTTTATTAGCAGGTGGGGTTATTTTAGATCGCGGATGAGTGGGAGGCAACCACGAAACATCTTCTGTACCCATTCTCCAATAATAATGTCTACCACTGTTAAAAAAAAAAAGAGTTTTGTATTTAAAATATTATTAATTACGATGTAATTACAATAACTTACACGCCAGGATCGTATATTTCTTTCCAACCAGCCGGTAGAGGGTATTTTTTCAACATTTTGATTCGTTTTCTTTCATTTGTAGGTGAAGGAGGCTTCAACTTCCATTGGTCTTGACAAAATTTTGTGCAGAGATGATAGATGTTATACTTATTGGGACATCCTGAAATGAAAGAGGTCACTGAAATTTATACCAATCGGAATATCGTCAAAAGCGAGTGGAAGATGATATTACCTGTACATTTATCAGCACCCCCGCTCTCTCGAATAAGACTCTCTAAGATAGACTCTTGTAAGAAAGGATTGGCCGGTCGACTATCAACGTTCTCAATGAAAAGAGTTTTAGAGCTATGGTCATCGTAGTCTTCCGCGATGACTTCTTCCTCAGGAGCTAAAACATAAATCAGTAAGTACCATTTTTAAAGACTGGGTTAACCTTAGATAAGTTAAAAAGATAAAAAAGTGCCATAAACCTTATAAAGTGATTAAAGTCATGACCAATTTTAAATTAGGTTTAGCAGTTAGCAAGTTTTGGTCTTTGGGTACTTACCTAAATCGTCATGTCCACTGCTAGCTTTGACTAACCCACGGCGTTTTAATCTCGCAGCTAGTGCTGCTGGAAGTGGCATACCGGTGTTAAATAATTACTCTTTAGACTTTAATACGTTACGATTAATTTTTAATAATTAGTAAAAGACTAAAAGGTCACTCTAAGAGTCTAAATCCGTCACTTATTAAGATAATATCGTCTGCTAACCCCTTTTTAGGGTACGTTTTTCGGGTTGGAGCATCGAAAATGCCCGGCCCCTTATACTTCAGCGCCAAAACGGGTGGAGATAACGTCAATATATAAAGGCTAAAATAATCGCCGTTTGTCACTTTAGTAATATATCCAAAACTTCTCCTCGTGTCCCAACTCGAGTAAACTGACCCTGTCCTCTTTCACCTAACATGGTCAAATAATACCAGGAGTTTATAAGAAACTCCCTTGGGGGGAAGGGGAGGAATCTTTTAAACTCCTGATTATAAACATATAACAAGTCTATAGTTGATTAAAACTTGATTATTGTTTATTATTGGGTAATTCCAGAAGTGGATTCATCCGCTTCTGGTTCTTGACAAAAAACTAGGCAGATAAACACCAGGGATGGGGCATTTCCTCTTTCAGAATATAATTCCGTACATCCAATCAGATACCCTGATCAAACTTTTCCCCAATATAAAATCAAATATATCACTTTCAATACAATTCAAATTTCATTCATCTTTATTCGTTGCACCTTTTACAATTCATTTCAAATTTCATACAAGTTAATAGCCATTTGTTAAATAATTTTGCGTACAATTATATTTTTTACTATGGCAAATTTATTTATAGAGCTAAATTTAAAATTTTAGAAAAATCAGTGAAATTATAGAATATAATTAGTATAACATGATTATTTTAAAATAGTAAACATATCTTAATTTGTAAATACGATTTAAAATCACAGACTTCAAAAAGAAAACTGCTGGTTAAAAAAATTAAAAAACTAAGCCAACCTGGCAACCACAGACTTGACATGCAACCTGACTCGATTCAGACCTTGTCAAATTGATCTTGGATCTTGGGAATTTATTCTTTACAAATTGAAAAAATTCGTGACTTTCTTTTACTTTTCATTTCAATTTGCTCTTATATAATAACAAAAAAAGAAAAAATGCCCAAAAATCTAATTTGGTTCAAATTGAAAAATTCCAACAGAATTCAACCAAATTAAATAACTTGAATTCAACAAAAGTGGACCATTTAAAATGTCTATGGTTCCCTTTTCTTGTATTCGAGAAAGCCGATTTCTTTTGTTATTCAATGGGAGCACATTGAAATGATTGAAAAACAAAACTGACGTCAAAAAAACAGCCACCCAGTTTCTTAATTTGTGAAGATTAAAATTTTGAGATCGGAGAGAGATCAATTTGACAAGACCCGAATCGAGTCAGATTGCGCGTCTACCTCAACTTGACCCGAATAAAATTTCATTTAGATGCATAATGCACTGTTTTAGAAGTATGAAGCGTAGCAACAAGTTTATTTTCTAACTCTCTTACCCCGACCAATTCCGCAGCAACTATTTGGAGGAAATTCTAGATCACTGTACAAAAAATTTGGGAGTTTGCTGGAGGGGGTTATAACTTCAGGGTTTTCAGGCTTCTTGGGTTTAACTGCAGGTTGGAGTTCAACTTCTTCATCACTAGAGTCAGCATTGGCAAATTTCTCGGCTTCTTCGCTATTCATTAGAGAAAGTAGCGAAATATCTGGGGGATTTGAATTCCTCATTCCCGTAGCCTCATCCGAGGCATTGGCTTCGTCACCTTCTCCAAATCTCTCGGGTAGATGGCTTCCCGTTAATCTCAACTTGTATAACGGACAAAGGTTATCCGATAATATAAAACACATCTTGCGACTAAATGCCAAAGCACAGTAACAACTATCTTGATCTTCGTGGAAATCGCAACGAGTGTTCAGAGAGTAGTCGTAAGTGCTGGTAGTCAGTTTATCAAAAACGTACGCCGCAGGGAAAGTGATACCTTGAATTCCTAGTAGTTCAGAGAAAAGCATTCCAAGATCCGCAATATAAATATTGTCCGCGTATCGGTTGTCCTCCGTAACGCTCGTTAACCATTGAAAACATGATTGAGTTTGTTCCAGTTGATCTTCTCGACAATATATTATTTTTTTACCTTCGAAGCCTTCGACAAATTTTATGATTTCTTTGAATATGTGAGTGTAATCAGTTTCTGCCAATTCAAAATCAAACATGATGAAGGGAATCTGGTGAGTTTTCAAGCTATGTTCTTTTGCCAAAGAAGAATAACCGGGCGGGATCGGCCCAGGGTTGATGAAACAGTGATAACTGTCCTTAATACCTATGAGGGAATATATTTTAGTAAGATAATTAGTTTTTCTTTCTTTCATATAATATAATTACCATCGCGTAAAGTGTATTTCACGAGACCAACTTCATTAGGGTAGTAATTGCATTCCCTGGTTGCCACTAAGATGTTGAAACTTATGATATAGATCGGCGTATCTTCAATTGATGTATTGTCACAAACAAAGGATTCCACTTCGGATATCATCCTTGATTTTTCTCTCTCTTGTTCTTCTTCTTCAGCCATTATCTGAGCAATTGGTACATTGTCGGAAGTAAACCTACCCTCTTGGGTTTCTCTTCGAACAGTTTTTGCCTCTTTTGCCATTGTTTCGTAATAATTTCTAAGGAAATTTTGGATTTGGTATGAATACACAGAGGGTGTTGCGTTAATAAACTTCCTACTAAATTAAATTTTAGAATAACCTCACCGAAACTAAATAATATGAAATGTTGGAGGTTTAATTATTTTATTAAATACTCTTTTTACTTTTTATCTCTGGGTAAGGCCTTGAAGCTTTCACTGGCGATTTCTGCCATTTCTTTCATGGAAGGCGTTCTTCCATTCTTGGAGTATTCTTTCTGAAGATCTTTCATATAAAAGAAAAATGCATTTTGAGGTGTTTTCTTCCCCATAATAGAACTGATAAAACTAAACCTAAAAGGCTAAAACTAAACTGTAGAAGTGAATCGCGACTGTAGTCTGGTAAAAGTTAGAGAACGGATTAAAACTCGGCCTATAAATTCTCCAAAAATACTGTATGGCAACTATACTTTGTTTAAAAATTAGAATAAAATTAAAATGAACAAAAGAATCCAATGTTTGACCAATGACCAATTGACCATAGGCACTCTGTGTGGCTGTGCTTGACGGCCTTGACCGCAGTCCCGGGACGGGGCTTATACGTAAAAAGCGCCTCCTATCATTTGATCCTCTAGTGATGGTTTAATACCGCGAGTCCGCGACAAGTTCTATGATTCTATCCCGCTTATGTTCAACGGTTTTTTTAATCGCGATTCAAAGTTTTCAAACGTATAAAATAAAAGTATTATCAAGTCCGAAAAACTAATAACGTAATGGATAACTTTACCAAGGATGTCAGGATAAATATGACGGATCAATAAGATTGAATGTAAGTTACTGTTTTTTAAGTTTCCAAAAAGGAGTGGCGAACTAGCGTTGCCCATAGCTATGGGGAGCAAGGCTTAGCGAAATTGTATAAAAGTGTTAAAAATGAGCCCGTTAGGCCAGCAATATTTGACCTTTGTTTAGCTATAAATAGTCTCTAGCATGACTCTAAGCTGTGCAGAGCTCGTCAATAAACAGTTTTCAAGAAAGCTTTGATAAGTTTCAAAGCTGTTTTTCATTTTCTCAACTCTGAAAAACTTGGGAATTTCTTTTATTTCGAGGGTAATAAAAGCCCCCTAGTTAATGTACCGGAAATAAAGAAACCAGAGAGTGGAAACGATTTTATTGCCCTCAAAAACAGTTAAAATCTTGAATGTATGGCCCTTTTATCCGCCCATCATCTCCATTTCACCCTCATGGTGTGAAAAACATTATTTCTATATCAAAGTTATTTTTTTTTTTACACAATTTTCAACAATGCAAGAACTCCATACTTCATTTTCTTCGGGGAAATAAATGATAACCTCGCCACATTCTTAAACTTAATGGGAGGGTTATCAACACTTTCCACCAAGAGTAGCTACTTTAATTATTAAAGTATCTGATATAATGCAAATGAAGTATAATGAAAAGAAGGAGTAATCTACCGTTAAAGACCCATGGGAATTAAATTTTTAAGATAGGCGACTATAGCAAGAATCAGAAAGGGTTACTTTGTGATGATGGTACGTACTGAAATTTCAAACTGTTTCTAACAAAATATAAGGAGAAAAGCAATCCTGAACTTGAGGCGTCAGAGGCTTCTATCCCTCGTCTCTGTGTCATCCCCTTAGTTGGAGAATTACGGGTTACATGATTTCCGGTGTTCTTTTCCCCTTGACCCTTCGCTATAGATGGGCTTGAGTTCATTCGACTTCCACGTGGTAATGGCATAAGTAAATTAAAACTACTAAGTAGCCAAAGTTAATCACCATGGTCAAGATATTTTGTGTAAAGGCCTATTAACGATATTTCCGAAATTGCTTGTCAAATTCTATTTCGAGCTCGTGAAAACTACGTGACAGCCTCAAATAATCGAACGTTAACTTTTGATCGCACTATAGGTGTGCCTATTCCATTCCTGTAAAATTTTAAACCCACATTTAAGGGATCAATATCAAGCATATACTGGCAGAGTTATCCCAGGTTTGGAAGTGCATGTTATCTTTCGTAATAATTGTTTCCCTATTTCCTTTGGTTGGCTTTCTTGTAAAATTGCTTTATTAACTTGTCTAACATTGTCGAAACACCGGAAGTAACAGTTTCTTGAGTGTAATACGATATATCACCGGAAAACTTGGTCCCTTCTTACCTCAAAGTTACCCCGAATATGTTTACAGTGGCTTTAAAACATTTATTTATAGTGAGGCTCGTAAGTTTGTCGGATATATTTTAAATTTTTTGATAGGAAAAAAAAAAATTTACGCTGGTTTTACGTTACGATACTGTTTTCCGAAAACAATATATCTACGGGAAAAAATATCGTTTGAACTTTTAATTTGGGGGTAAGATTTCAAGTAGAGCAATTTATTACGATACCAAACTGACTCGGCGAAATTTGAATATAGCCATAAATATAAATAAGAGAATCATAAATGGGATAGATGTCGAAAAAGATCTAAATTGGCAATGGATATGGGTTAATAAAGAAGAAATAAGAGCTATTTTTTGCCAAAATCTTAAAAGGAGAATTGCAGACAGACAACTAGTGTTTTTATATTGATTCCTTATCCTTTAAATAGGACTAATCCACTAGTAAAAAGTCAGAAGCTCGCGTTATAATCCGATCATAGATATAAACCTAAATCATGGCTCAGTTGGCCGATTTTGACATAGTTGGTTTTGTTTGAAAGCTTTAATTGAACACTCTTAGAATCTGTTACGAGGCAGAAACTCATTTTTTTTTGTGAGACACGTCCTTTAAGAACTGGAAGAGAAATATTAAATTTTAAAATAAATAATATTTCCGAATCATTAGACCCATCTCTTCGTAAGCTTTAATTCTAAAGACTCTTGATCCTTAAATTTCACCTTTCACATTTTGGTTCCGACGCGAAAGAAAGGAGGTGTACATATACGTATAGTTCTTGAAAAAAGTGCATTAAAACCTCATGCCCCAGTGATTTTAATTTTTTTTCTTTTTTCTTATTAAAATTTTCTTCGTAACTTAAAGAGATATTTAAAGGCTCCACCTAGTATTTGTTTTTATTTTAAGCCTTGCCCATAGAAATTATCAAATTTTTTGACATTTTTCCTAAATATTTTTTAAAGGGAGTATAAACCATAACGAAAAATCGTCTGCTAACGCACGCAACGTTTTAGAGAGCATTTATTAGTCGTAGCGGCAGGAATGTCAAATTGTACCCTCCGTTTCAGGCCAGAGCTTTATATGCCCTTTAAAGGGAGTTATTGCAAGTTATGCAACCTAAAAACCTATTGTTTAAATAGGCCTAATCCAACAGTAAGGAATTTAAAACAAATATTAAACCAGAAATAAATTTAAAACTTACTCGGAAAATAGGCTTAGCTGGATTCATGGAGATCACCTGAACTCCCCGTATAAGGACTATCGACCAATGACATTGATCGATGGCTCTTTTATGGGGAATGAAGGATCTCCATGATCAATGACATTGGTTCAGGACATCTCCATGAATCCAAATTAAGCCTATTTTAATGATAACTTTTAAATTTATTTCTAGTTTAATATTTGTTTGTATATTTTTTTACTGTTGGATTAAGACTATTTAAACGCTTAAACCACTTTTTGTTAGGTTGCATTCTTCCTTTAAGGCACGAATTTTTAATGTTTCATCTATACTGACACATCACTCCGTGTTGATTAGTCAAATATATGACCTATATTAAATACCTCGAAATTCTTTTCCATAGCGAGTGAGTTATCAAAACGCCCATGGATTTTTAATCTCTAATTTTCGAAATAAAGATGAAACTTTTAAAAATAGTATATTTCTTAGAAAAAAACTAATTTTGAAAAACATTTCAAGGGAGTTAACTAGGTTCAATGATAAAATTGAAAAGCACACTGCTAGATCGTTAAAGTATCCCTTGAAAAGAAATAATATTTATGGTTTTCTCTTGAGTTATTTAAAGAAAAGATTATAAGTAATCATTAGCGGTGAATTCGGTTATTAATGTCTTTTGAAGTTCTGATTTAATTGGGTTTTCTTTCCTACCTCCTTCAAAATTTTAATTGCCTTCATATATGAGTTTGAAAATCCTCATTCCTCGCTTAGTCGCTAAACAATGTCATTAGTTTATTTATACCGATAAGAATTAAACGTTGCTAATATTGTATTCACAAATAGGCTAATAGGGGAGAGTGTGTTTCCTTCATACTTATAGATTTTCTAACGCGTATTTTGTATTCTTTGATCTTAGCAACCAATTAGGGCTATTTTTAAATATTAGGGCTTTTTATTTGCTTCGAGGGACTACGGTCAAATCATCTCAATTTAGGGTAGATAAGTAGAATTTAATGGAAAACACGATACGAATCGTACCAAGAGCTTACCCCGATACTTGGTAATATAAATAACCAAGGCCTAGGCTTTAAAGGGACTATTTGTGATTTTTAAATCCCCTTTAAAGGCGCCTTCTTTTCTAGCTTAACAGACGACGTTGACCATATAAAATTGGGCAGTCAAAGCTATTCTGTGTGCAAAAGGGAAGAGCATTTTAAAAGGGCCATTTTCAGTACCGCATCCTCAGAATTAATTGATTTATCATACTTTGTATGAAATGAATCTTTGAAGTGTCAATGATAATATTACACACGTTCATACTTATGGAAATGGAGTAATGTGTAACGTAGGATCAAATGAGTTCGTCCATTGGCTAAGAAGCAATAAAGTTTAAAAGCCAGTGAAATCGTTACGCGATGATGTCATCACGCCTTTCTCCTTCTCCCTCAATTTAATCTATTGCATCTAAGCCAGCGAATATACTAAAGTTTGGTTGTTTAATACCAAGGGGATATAGAAGGGGCTGAGGAGGATATAGTGAACAGATGGCGCTGTCTTTTGAGCCGCCTACATTATGGATTTCCTTTCTGAAAAGGCTCTCTCCCCGGGCTTTAAGTGTTAAAATAATGGTTTCCCCCATCACTTTGCATAATCGTTTCTTGAGTGTCGTTCCAATTCGGTTTTGACATTTCATTCGCGCCGTATTTTCCTGTCTTTGAGGGGACAACCCTAAAGGTTAACGATATAGCTTATTAATCTTCAAATTCGTCTTAATTAAAGATATGTTGGAAATTAAAATTAATTCACGATAAACGGAACTAGGATACCCCAATTGTGGAATCTCCATAGTTTAGACAAAAAGTAATTTATTCCTAATCCACGGAGCAATAATAAGGGGAGAACCATTGGATAGATGTTTAAGGGCCCCACCAACAGGTCCTCAAAATACGTAAAAACTCCCTATTTTATTTCTAGGTCCCTATAACACCCTAAAATCTCAATTTGATCCCTATGTATACCCTAGATATTTTCAATAATCCAGGGAAAGCCTCGAAAGTCTGAATTTTTCCCTTTTGGGTTTGAGGCAAAATGCTAAAAGTTCTTCCCATATAACCTGTAGAAATTTATCTTTGCACGAAAATAATTGTTAATATTTTGACGAATACTCTGAAATGTGGCACCAGGATGTTCACGAACTAAGATAAATGATAAGTGATGATAAACATCTAATTTTGTTTTTAATTTTTCCCTATTTTGCTCTATTTGTATGGCAAATATTTATCTATTGGGTTTTTTGTGGGAGCCTGTTATAAATAAATCTTTAAGGTCATAAGTATATATAGTTGATACAACCAGAAATTAATAGTAATTAAGAATTTAAACATAAATAACTATAATTTGCGATAGCTAAAAGGGGTCTTAATTCTTAGTAATCAAGAAATTACTCAGCAGAGTCTCTCCCACGCGAAACGCGTGTGGAAACGATGGGATAAAAGTGGCTAACTTCCCTAGAGAAAGGCGGAAATGACAAATTGGCGTGTTGGAAAAGAAATCGGAATCTAATGACGACACTCGATCATGACAGAAACTCACTCTCTCCTTACCTTAAGGTCCGTTTACAAAAGAGCGGAAAGCTGAAGCGTAAGCCGATGCATGGAACAATAACAAGAGGAGGCATAGTTTCCAAAATCTCATTTTTAAACGTTGTATGAACCTATGCCTCCTGTTGTTATTGCTCCATGCATCGGCTTACGCTTCAGCTTTCCGCTCTTTTGTAAACGGGCCTTTACTCGACTCGGGTAACCGAAAATAATTGAAACGCGGGCTCTATAAGGTTAGGCATTGCGTTAGAAAACTTTCTCGAATGATTTGTTTAATATTAGCTTCTTTGGTATAACCAGAAATAGATTTTGGCTTCTTTAGAAAATATTTAAACTTTAAAACTAATTAAAAACGTACTTACAAAAACCTTTATATATATTTAAGACTCGAGACTAAAACGCGCCAAAAATTAATTTACCATAAACAACTTGACCTAAATATAAAATAAAGTCTAAAACCATTTCTAAAAAGATAAGCTAAAGGTATCATTAACAATAGCCAAAGGTTATAGGATCTCGGCGCCTTCACGGGTTCTCGGTATTTTCCAAAAAAGAATGAAAAGGTTGCTTCGTACGCGAAGACGCCCGCTCTCGCGGTATGATAACGCTTCGATGCTTTTAGTCAAAAGAACTAGAGAGAAAAGGCAATAAAAAATTTCCAAAGAGGAGCTAGAGTATGCCTCTCGAAAGAAAGGATTACTTTTAGATTTCAGCTCGTGCCACCTATAGGAGTAGTAAAATCCACCCACCTCTCGGAAAAAGTTCCAGGTTCTGAAAAACTTAAAATGCTTGAAGCTGACCTTTGCACGTAATCATTGTACAAGCCAGTAGCTTTGACGCTATTAAAGTGATTACCTAACATAGTATTACCAAATGATGTAATCAGTTTCGTACCAATTTTACGGAAGTTGTTTTAAAACCTCTTAATTGCTTCAATGAGTCCCTCTCTAAACAAATAATTATACCACAATCAAATTTTAAATATCATATTACATAAATAGAATTCTAATTTCTGCATTTAGAAGGTTATTGGACTAAGTCTAAAACTTTAAAAAATCACCCCGGTATGTTATTAATTTCCACAATTTACGGAATCTTGAAACCAATGAGAAATAAGACATTCTCTTCGTGGATAAGGCGTAAGGTAAAAGAACACTGATACATATAAGCTGCGTTCATAGTAGACCTTGAAATCGATTTGATTCGATTTCTCGAAACTGCTTCGGGAACCAGTTTCGCACCGATTCGGTTTCAACAACCGATAGATGAAGCTACAAAAAAAATCGATTTATAAAGATAATACGTGAACACGTGACGCTTAAATCGATTCCTGGCGATTTGAATATCGTTTCAAATCGATTAAGAAATGGTAACCGTAGCTATTGAGAGATCTTGGTCTTCTTGTGTATGGTGGTGGATTTTTACTGTACTTCTAGGTATGAGTTAAATCGTGAAAGGTTTAATCTTCGTTGAAACTTCAAACTGATTCTTACATAGTGTAGAATTTTTTGTCTATCTTTTTTTTTTGATAATTGTTCAACTGAAAATTATGCCTAGGTTTGCGTAACTCTAAAAAGATTTTATTAAAATGAATACCAGTTCCGTGAAAAGGGGTTTCAAACGTTAATTTAATATTAATTTAATGAGAATTATGGTGATTTTTACTTATCAAATAATTTGTTACGGATTATTAAAGAATTGGTACTATATACTAAGGTCTAAAGTTTTGCCAATCTAGTTTTTAAAGATCAGATCCTTCACGAAGGAAACTAAAAATATCCATGACAGATAAACACCGAAATTAAAACTATTTCCATCTGCCCGATTCTGTTAAAGCTTAATTCGCCGTATTAAATCGCGGTACATTGGGAATCACATTTACTTTTCATCGCGTTCTAAACTATATCCTTCAATTATCTTGGTATAATTAGTTTCTTAGAGTTATTACTAGTCTCGGTTAATAGATCGCGTTGAAATCTTTGATTGATTCTGATCGTATACGTAGCTTTTTCGAGGCACAGAAACTTTTTGGTATACGCCAAAGTTTTCCCGCGTAGCGTTGACCCTTATTCCTCTGATCCTCTCGCCTCAAATGCAATAGCTCCACGTTTCTTATTTCTAGAACCCCAATCCAGGGGGGCGCCTGCCCAAGCCATACGTTCTGCCCTCCTCCTCCGTGTCCGCCCACGCGATCGTTCGAGCGAACCATCTTTTTACTTTTTACGTCGTCCAACTGCTGATGGCTAAGAACGCAGTGTGTTTTTAAGAATGATTCCCCTGTCAAGTTAACGTGTCGGATTTGGCGGTTATAGCGTCACTATACGTTACCACTAACTTGGTATTAGATGGTTAAATTGTATCCGAGACTTTAATTGGTACTGGTCGTAATTGGCGGGCAAATCTATAGTCGAGCGACCTGGTACGAAAATCATTTAGTTTATAGTGTTTAATACTTTAGGATTAATTAATACAGTAGTGACGTTTACCACGTGACTAGACGTCACTAGTTTCGTCCCTCTTTGACCTACAGAATGTTAAAAATGAGCCCAGCAAAGGGCAAAAATTAATTAAACGCCACTATTCCTTAAGGTTTCCTTAAGTGTCGTTTTAGTTACTTGTTGTTCCTATTTTCGCCTTCATTGAAAGACTTCAAACAACCGAGACACACTTTAGTAACGGGTTTCCATCGTCAATAATATGAATATTATAAAAGAACATTTTCTATAAGGCTGCTATTTTTCGAGACTTATATAATAGCTATAAACATTTGAACCCAAACGTTGCTGGAAATATAGAACATAAAATTCTTTGCAATTTTTCAAGGGATTCTTTGAGTGTTCCCTTAAGAGTCGTTTCTTCATAAATACTCTCGTCCACTGACCTTGACGCAATGTAGTTAAAGATAGATAGAAAGAAATAGGCGGTGTGACGTCGTTATTTATCTCCTTTAAATCCCCCTGCCTATAACGCTTCAAATTCAGTAGTTGGAGTACGTCGAAAGCTTCTCCTAGCTAGCTCAATATTTTTACGAGCTTTTCTAAAACTTTCTCGAACGCTAAACTTTAAAAGGCTAGTCAATTCGGTCGCGGATAACTTTTACAAGAGTTGACCATAAAAGAATGCACGTCGCTTAACATCTTACATAAACGTCTTCTTTTCCTTAGATCTATGGTCTGCTCAACCTTAAAGGTGGAACCGCGTAATCTTAAACTTAAAGGTTGTCTCCAATAAATGAAATATTAAAGTGAGGCTATCACCATTTTTTTCGAAATCATATAGTTTATATTTTAGCTAGTATTAAAATATACGAATATAAACCTTGGAGAAAGTGGATTTTTACTACTCCTATATATGAATATATAGTTATTGATTCAATGTATTTCCATTTCCGCCCCTGAATAAGTTGACATTTAGGGCCAAACGATCAGTTTTTATGTTGATTTAGAACTATATCAATAACGAATTTTTGAAACCCTGGATTTCACACACTTATCTTAACTGATTCTGGTTTTTACCTCATTTATAGCTCGCGTCTTTCCATAAATTACATTCATGAAACGTGACATATTTTACCTTTTTACTGTATTATTAATTGTAGTAAGCCGAATTTGTAGACAAGAATTGTCGAGTATTATTCGTGATTTGTTTGGGGGAGGAAAAATTATTTGGTATTGAATAATATCGATTTTTTTATGAATTTTAAGAAAGATGGCTAGTGATATTTCTTAAATATTCAACTTAATATTAATTATATCTCACCCTCCCTTGATTCCAGAAAGATAACCAAAGATTTTCACCCACTTTTTAAAAACTTCTATCAACAAATTATCCCGCCCACTAACCTCGTAATCATTTTTGAACATCTTAGCGTATAATCTCGGGCATCCCAACCGCCTCTCCGATATTACGTTATCTTAATTTCTACCGAAATCCTTTCAACTCGATCAGAATTTCCATATTTCCGATCAATATTTAAGCATCACTTGGTCGCTTCGGAATAAAGCCTTACACCTTACAGCGGGAATATAAATTTAATATTTTATAATCTTTTGACACCCTCGCATTATCTCTGTATAGTCGCTGGGAAAGGAACCTTTTGAACAAATATTGACTCTGGGTTCTCAGTCTCTTCTATCTCGTGACGCTAAACACTGTTGACAGTGATTTAAGTTCGAGTATATAGGGAAAGGAAGCCACCACTTTGTAATTTCTGACAATAGACGTAAAGCTATTATCCCCCCTTTTTTATCTAAGGAAATAACTGTTGACCTAGCCTCGTACGCGTTGTCAAATCAACGTGAAATTCACTTCTTTATATAAAGTCTTCGCCGCTCGATTTTCAATTTATTTCTCCTCTTCGCGATTTGAACTGTAAGAACTAAGCTTAACCTCGTATTGGAAATATCTCAATCTTTGCTCGTGTAGACAATTTTTATTCCTAGCTTTAGCAGAATATGGTGTTTTCTATGAGTTTTAAAATAGATTAAAATTTAGGAGATACTTTCTATATTTCATTGTTTTATTCTTATTTGATGGGTCGAAAAATTGAGGCTCGGATCCTAATTGAAGCCAGGTGTTGGTCTTATTCTAGAATTGAGGCTAGGTGTTGGTATGGTCCTGGAAGTGTGGCTAATTGGTTGGGTCCTAGAACTTGGAGCGATGACAGTTGGTCAGGTCCTAGAAAAGAGTCAAGTTCGTTGAATCCTTAAATTGAGACCAGTTGGTCTGGTCCTAAAAGTGAAGCTACTTGGTGGGGTCCTAGAAGTGAGACAACAAACACAAAATCAGAAAACACGTCTATGTAGTTTTCTGTGAATACGATAGGAAATGCGAACGTTTCCTGTTCTGACACGCGTAGTTTTAGATTAGGTTTATCGCCTCGGACTACTTTTATTTCCTATGTGCTTTAACGTTGTGTATTAATCCACAGATGGCTTAGCGCCTGTTCGTCAAGGGCTGTACAACGTCTCGGAAATAACGGGGCTAATAACGTTAATTAAAGAATATTTAAGGGGTTACACGAATTGTTCAGAACAAAAGTATAAATTAATATTTTATTTATTTTTTATTTTGACTTCACTCCATCAATCACCAAATATTGCCACTTTCTTTCCTTTATTTAAAGCTAATTAATCTCATAGAGTTTCTGTTTAATTAACCGTAATGTATAGTAATTAAAAGTAAAGAACACACACACACATAAGAAAAAAAACTTCCATAAACCCCAAAAAAAGCCACCTTTTATCCTACTGCCAAGTAAAGTTATCCGTTTCAGTATTTCTCAAGCCCTTTTCGGCTAATTGACGCCCTTTTTATGATCGGATTTCGTTAGAAAGAATCTCAATTAATTTGGCTCAAGTAGAGCCCATTAATAAGAATCCATTTTGCAGCGGAGAGCGGGAGAAAGAAAGACTCCTCCACGCCTACACAATGTACGCGTTTTTACCGTTAATACATTGTGAAGATAATCAAACCCTGCACCGTACATCCTAATACACTTACGTATTTTTATTACGCGACCCCTTTTGATTTAAATTATTCAATTTAGCCGAACGTAATTTAAGATTATTCTTCTTTACTTAAAATGTATCTAAGAGGTTGAATGAAATTTTAGTTTTTTATATATTTAATTTCTACAATGCTTGCACACGTTGTTTGGATATTTTCCAAATTCTACAAAATATTTTTCACCATCTCTAAAATATTTTCTATTTTTTTACTACAGTTTTTCAATATTTTCGAACTTCTCTTAAATATTTGGTAACATATCTAAAAGATTTTTAACTACCTTAAAATTATTTTAAATCATCTCTAAAATATTTTTCAAACCAATTTCAAACAATTTCCCAACACTTCCAATATTTTTCTGGTCAAAATTTAAACCTATTTTTTTTTATATTAATCCCCGCTAAGCCTCAATCTAGATCGATAGGGGTTAATGTTAACCTTTAAAGAGCCGGGTTTTTTTGCTATTGGCATGTTGGGTCCTTTTCCAGCGTAATCAGTCAAAATAACTAGGATTAAAGGATCATTTGATCATCTTTATATGGGGAAGGATTAAGTAACTGATTTCACCCTCCTTTTAAACTTTATATCCTTTCCCAACTACTATCTTCATTAAGTGGAGCTTCGCGTCTTGAATGAACCTTAAGAGATTTATTTCGAAAAGCACATCGAACAATCTTTCATTGGAGAAAAGGGTGGTTTTATTCTGACCTCGCGGTCTTTCCCCCCGAGGCCTTCTTGAAACCGGATCGACCAAAGGAACTTTAGAGACTGATTAAGGCTCTAGTTTCACCGTTTTCGGAGTTCTCAGGGACTATTAAGAAAAATTAATTGATTATTATAGTTAATAGTTTATTATATTTTATGCAATTCCCATATGGGCGGATGGATTTTTTTCAGATCGTTCTTGTCCTAGTTTTATTTTTTTAAAGAAGTTGATACGAAATTGATTTAAATTCAGAACTGAAATTGCGCTAGTTAATTTAAATACTTATTAGGTATTTTAAATATTTATTAACTATTTTAAATATTTATTAAGTATTTTAAATATTAAGTATTTTTAATATTTATTAGGTATTTTAAATATTTATTAGGGGTTTGAGCGATTTATTAGGGATTTTAAATATTTATTAGGTATTTTAAATATTTATTAGGTATTTTAAATATTTATTAGGGGTTTGAGCGATTTATTAGGGATTTTAAATATTTATTAGGTATTTTAAATATTTATTAGGGGTTGAGCGATTTATTAGGGATTTTAAATATTTATTAGGCATTTTAAATATTTATTAGGGATTTTAAATATTTATTAGGTATTTTAAATATTTATTATGTATTTTAAATATTTATTAGGGGTTTGAGCGATTTATTTGGGATTTTAAATATTTATTAGGTATTTTAAATATTTATTAGGGGTTTGAGCGACTTATTAGGGATTTTAAATATTTATTAGGTATTTTAAATATTTATTAGGGATTTTAAATATTTATTAGGTATTTTAAATATTTATTAAGGATTTTAAATATTTATTAGGAATTTTAAATATTTATTAGGAATTTTAAGTATTTAATAGGGATTTTAAATATTTATTAGGGATTTTAAATATTTATTAGGAATTTTAAATATTTATTAGGGATTTTTAAATATTTATTAGGAATTTTAAATATTTATTAGGAATTTTAAATATTTATTAGGAATTTTAAATATTTATTAGGGATTTTAAATATTTATTAGGAATTTTAAATATTTATTAGGGATTTTAAATATTTATTAGGTATTTTAAATATTTATTAGGGATTTTAAATATTTATTAGGGATTTTAAATATTTATTAGGAATTTTAAATATTTATTAGGGATTTTAAAGATATGGCCATAGATTTGTTTTTGAGTATACCAGCAAATCCAAATACGTTGGATTTCGGACTTTATAAAAGTACGCGGTTAATTATATTTTATTCCACATTCGTTGGTTTCCAGCCACGATTCTCGGACCAGTTTGGCGAGTCATTCCCTTGTGAATTTGAGGTTATGTTACGTGAAATCTGGTTCTTAAAATGGCGAAAGATTGGGGCTTTTTCTAAAATTCGCTTAAACGTTATTTCTCGTAAGGTTTTTCCAGATTTCACTCCAACTTTTTCAGATTCCTCTCTTTTCCAACCAAATATCCACGTTCTTTCAAAAGAGAACGGAAATTGAGCTTCTATGTCAATATTTGACTTTAAAGCTCTCGTCAGGTTATCTTGCTAGCGTTGCCCGTCTCAGTTTTCATTTTGGGGCTTTTTAACAAGTATGATGTACGATTGGAGACGTTTTATTAACTTCATACGGTAAATAGAAAATCGCAGATCAATGTAAAATCTTACGAATTTTATTATAGTTGATTTATAATTTTAACTTGCCTATAAAGATTTAACAGTCTTTAGTGAGTGCGCGTTATAGTCCACGACAGTGGGAGGCGATAGGATGTAGGAGGCGGGTCTTATTTTCCTTAGGCGGAACCGGGATCGTAACCAGGGTGACCTAAAACATGTTTAGATTTGCTACTCCACTCAGCAACGTCAATTGAAGAGAACCAATAAGATATTTATAAAGTTTTTGTTGTGGAGCATTAGATATCCTTGGATAAATTAATTACAGTAGTTAATTTATGTATGATATAACCATGATAAGTGGCGACGAATAATTCACTGTAATTCAAAATTGAAGACAGGGTTCATAGAAATCCATAAAACCTGACAAATTACAATGAAAATCGTAATTTTTTTGGGAACGAGATTTTACTCTTTTTGATTTTTTCCGAATACTACTCCAATGATAAATCCTCCTTGCTAAGACGATATGTTGGCACTAAAAGAGCCCACTCGTTTCTTCTAGTATCAGTACAACGTAACCTTGCACTACGTGGGTTACGAGAAGGGAGGGGCTTTAGAAAATAAGATATTGGTTCGATTGAAGAAGAGAGATTTTGGACTACATTAAAATCCTTTTATCCTCTCCTGTTGTAAAATATGTCCTTTTTTATTTAAAGGAAAGGTCTCATTATATTTTCTAGAAGAGTTCGGTAAGAGCTTTCAAATGAGACCAGTGGCGTCTAAACAAATAGAACAGTTATTGTATCAAATTACACTTTATTTCAAGCAAAGCTAGAGACTTCTACACAGGACATGACTGCAAAATAAGTCCTATAATTCCTATAAAATCCTATATTAGAAAAATATATTTGCAATGATGCCAACTTTAATTATCATTGAAAATAAGTATTTTTTTATATTTATAGTCCTATTTTGGAGATATTTCAATATCTTGTTAACCAAAGCCTTGATTTAAAACGAGACCTTTCCTTTAAGTACTATTGGTATCGAAATTTAACTAACCATCTTGAGACGATATTACGTGATATTAAACTCCAGTTCAGTGTCTTTATCTCTCACTACCTATATATATTATGGGGCGTCCATCTAACTAAACCAAAATTTGTAAAATTTTGCACAAATCGATTTTGCCCTCGTGGTCTATATCTGAGAGTCTTGGTACACATACGGAAGTACGAATTTACATGGTGGAAAGATAATTTTAACCTTGGCTGAACCTTACCCAAAATTACTCTCAAAATCGGAAAAAGGTGGCTAAAAGGAAAAGGTTTATTCGTAGAGTGAATTTAAGATGAAATATTTCGAGCGTAAACTTACTTAAATCGCAATAAGCTTTTATATAAAGTGGAATCGGTATCGACTATCGAACAGTTGTTGAAAATATTCAAAAGATAGGCAGAAAAAAACAAATGTTCCTGTTTAAAGAGAGTTAGAGTTGCCAGTCTTTAGGTTTATAGATTTCGCCCAACAAAGTGCATGGAAACCAGCCCAAACAATAAATAGTTTTTGCATGTGGCTCTAACCTAACCTACCCTTGATGACAAGAGTCTGTTATAAACTTAAAAAATAAACTCCTTGCAAAAACCCCTCGTTTTCGACAATGGGCGATTTAATTTAGCGTCAGTTCCAAATTTAATTGACCAAAATTGCACTTTGATCGAATTTTTAGAAGCCCCCAAATGAACCGTCTTCTACCCAACTACTTTTTTCCCGCAACAGCTATCGAAAAGAAGCCAAATTTAGGCGGGAAACTGCCCACATGGCAACTCTGAAAATGAGAGAGTTACGAGAAAAACAAAAGATTTTTAAAAATAAAATCTGTTTGAGTAATAAAAGCTTTAGGAAGTTTCTATGAATTATGATGAAAAACATGATTTTATGATTAGATTTTATGGGATTTTGTTAAAAATAAAATTTCGGTTTAGCTCGCATTACTATGTACTCTCGTTTTTAATTTATATTATGCGCCATTGAGTTCTGAATATTTAAATCTAGAGTTTCCTTTTCCTGATAATTTTATCTCTCTGTATATAGTTTTTTGCCAAATTGTAAAATTTCTAATGGTAGACCTTATTATGGAACTCAATTACCCACTGTTATTTATGTTTAATAATTACTTCATCAGCAAATTTGTTTTTCTGACAGCAAATGCTGTAATTTATTTTCGAGTTGTTTTACTTGGGAATGATGATTTTCATAACTCCTTAGTTATTTTTTATATGCTATTTAAATATTATTTATATCCCCCTACCAGGAGATGGGTGTATGTCTTACATTGCTCGCCGTGTCGTTGAAAGAGACGAAAAACATGTAGTTGCATTGATTATTTGAAAAATATAACTTCAAAAACTTAACTAGACAAACTTAACTTAAAAACGTATATTTTGCAAAACAAAATTGTAGGCAACTACCTAGGCATATCCTATTTGGTAGGGGAAAGTGAATCTTACCATGGCCAACTTAGATCAGCTCCTTCGTCGCCGGAGCTGATCGAAGTTGGCCATGATTCGATGGGGTAGACACTTAGTTTTTTGTGTACACCAGAATTTGAATTTTGCTGAGTTCGCCAGAGTTCACGAGAGTTCCTCGAATTCGTTCCAATTTGCTTTGAGTTCTCATGGATTAGAATGAGTTCGTGCGAATTCTTCTGAATT
Organism: Odiellus spinosus; assembly: GCA_963920705.1. NCBI lineage: Eukaryota > Metazoa > Arthropoda > Arachnida > Opiliones > Phalangiidae > Odiellus > Odiellus spinosus. The sequence goes on along the minus strand of OY987229.1, from coordinate 18,342,995 downwards.
CGAGAAAGCTCTCGCGAGTTCTTCTGAATTCGAGAAAGCTCTCGCGAGTTCTTCTGAATTCGAGAAAGCTCTCGCGAGTTCTTCTGAATTCGAGAAAGCTCTCGCGAGTTGATTTTGTACGAGCTCAGAAGAGTTCTTGAGAGTTTGGAAGATTTCTCGGAAGTGTTCGGGAGAGTTCCCAAGAATTCGTCCGAGTTTCCGAAAATTTGCGCGATTTCTCGTAAAATTTATGAGAGTTCGCAATAAGTTCCAAAGAGTTCTCATAAGTTTCCAAGAGTTCTCGAGAGTTCGCGGAGTTCTGACAAATTCGTTCGAGTGCATTTTCACTTGTACACCGAGTTCTTCAAGTGTTAGCCCCCTCACTATGATCTTACAAACCCGTTCTCTATGGAAATATTTACTTTTTGGTAAGGCCTGTTTAATACGATGATTAGATAAATACCAACTATAGAAAATCAGTTTTTAATTTTTATTACCATTGAATAATATACAGTATATATTTTATTCTCGCGTATATATATATTTATCGTACTTTATTTCATATTTTGTTTTTTTCATGGAATTTTACAAACAAATGTTTCGCGTCCATATTTATTATTCTCGGGGGGCGTTATAGTGGAAGGTCAATTGAGGGTCAAGGGTTTCGTGGAGGTTGTTGACCGTAGGTCAAATGAAAGACTCGAATAGTTAAGTTTTTATTCGTGCGAACGTGTGATTTCGTGTTTTCGTGGATATATTATCAATATCTACCATTCATAGTCCAAAATATATTTATTATTAATATATAAATTAACGCCACCAAGATCGCGAATTAGCCTGTCGCGTTTCCCTAAGCCTAATCATTCATTTTAATTAGGCTTAGCGAGGATAGTGAAGGGGAACAACCTGAAACTTAAAATGTATATAAAAGGCGATGGGATAACAAATTTTAAATTTAGACGATTGCGCATGCGTGTGCCTATGGAAAGAGTGCGTTTAACTTTGTTGGAGAATTATCTCCGATATTGTACATTAAACAGGACTCATTTATAAAATTTGATTTATATATATATATAATATATTTAGCTTTTTTTTTGGTTTTATTTTTATTTATATATTTTCTTTCGTGATATTTTCGGTTATTTGAATAGATGCTTAAGTATCGCAAAATGAAATTTAAATTTTTTATTACGAATTAAATTTAATACGTTAAATTAAACTTATACAATTAAAACATTTCCAAAGATGTTTCAACTAAAAATTTTCTAAAACTAATTATTGGTACCGGTTGGCAATTATTGTCAATAATAAAGATAATTAAACCATCTCTTATTTAAATATGGCGTCTCTTAACCAGCTACTCAAATAAACCAAATGTATATATAGGCTAGTTATTTTAATTAAAATTAAAATATTACTAGGCTTAGGAATAACTCCTAGAACCCAAGCTTACTCAAAAATTTTAAAAACCAACATTTACCGGCAATTTTTTTTTCTATTTTTAATAATTTTATTTTTATTATTATCATTATTAATTAATATTATTACTATTATTTTTGTTTTAATTTTGAATTCAAGACAGCAATATTTTATAGGTACGAATAAACCAAAAATAAATGTCACGACAATATTTGATTTTTTTTCGTACGCCTTTATTCCTTTGAATTTCATTGAAATGACCTTCCTAATTTACCCAATATAAAGACCTAAATTACGATAGCAAACCCTTCTCAAAGATAATTAGCAAACCAGTATAAAAATTTAATTAAAATTAAAATTAAAATAACGACGTTTGATATGTGACTTAAAAACCGAAATTCGGATGATAATTTCAATGACAAAGGGTATATTTATACGTATGCCATCTATACAAACTCCTAAGAGGTCAACGCCCGAAGGTCAAAGGTCACCCATCGGGTTGTATTTTCTTATTATAGATTTGATTCGTTAAGTTTGAAACGTTTCCTTTTAGTTTCGTATTACGCGTTTTGATGTTTTTTGAACGAATTTCACTATTCTAAAGACGTCACAAAAATCTGGAATCTAGATTTTGGTTGTTATCTTCGTCGTTATTATTGGCAGTTTGCCAAAATTCATTGGGCAGTTCTTGTACGCGTTGAGTCAGGTCTTGAAGTCTCGCCGTCATGAACTTGATTTTGGCTTGTTCGTAATTTTCCCCGCTGTTAGAATCTCGTGGTTCCGAGGCTATTTCCGGCGATTCGGCGTCGTCTTCCGGTGACGTTAAAGGATCGTAGTTACTAAGGATAGCGGTGCTCGGGTCCGTTCTTCTTAAACGGGGACCCAAGTTACTCATTCCCAGTTGACTCGTTTCCAACGGCGCGCCGTACCATCTACCCCAATCATCGGAATATACTGAAATTAAATTAAATTTTTTATCAAGTTACGAAAATATCCGAATTTCATTATAGTTGTTTTAACGTCTACAGAAATGTCCAACCCTTCAATAGTCCTGGTCGATTTGCCGGAAATGGACGCTTGTCTCATAGCCGCGCCGCCATCTTTTTGTAGTAACAGGTTGCTAGACTATTTCTAATTTTATTTTCCACAAACCAAATTCATGTTGTTAGTCCAACGCCTCCTATATGATAAAATATAGGAGGCGTTGGTTAGTCTGTCACTATTTTCACACTACAAAAAGATGGCGGACGATCACGTGACAAAAGTTTTCCTCGCCAAAATTTTCGCGAGGGTCTCTAGACTTCCGGTTTTGGAAATCGACCAGGACTATTGTAGTGTTCTTATCGAAGCTATAACCAGGGAAAACATCCATGGGGAAGTCTGGGAATTTTAATTGGTAAATTTGGCGTCAACTCCGTCAACCGAAAGATAACTTATTTAGGAAACAAATTTGATTAGACGCGTTCAAATAAAGGAACTAATTGGAAATGGATTCGAACTAACCTACCGAGTGAGAATATATACAATGAAAACATAGCCACATTATTTGTCGACGATCCCAAAAACAAGAAAAACGAAAAGGGAACAAACAAAAAGACAAAGCTCTTTAACTTTAGTCTCTTTAGCCTTATAGGTTGATAAATCCCTCTTGAATAGTACCGCTCTAAGAGGACGGATTATAAGAGAGCGCAACAATACATATTCTTTACCTCCCTCGAACCCCTCTACTCTATCATTCTATTGAAGTAAAAACACAATAAGCCACTATAGACACAAAGCTCGATCCCCAGCGTTCCCTCATCTATTCTACCGGAATAATACTGCTCGTATTGACCAAATATAGAAGGTATCAGAAACAACATTTTCAGATATTATTCCAACATTTTCTTTCCCATTATTTTCAAACATTTTCCCAACATTCTCCAACAGTTCCGTCATTATCCAGATATTTTACAACGTTTTTCAATATTTGCAGAGTTTTACCAGCATTTCCAGAATTTTTCCACCATTTTTCAGTCTCTTTCCAGTACTTTTCAAATATTTCCTACATTTTCCAACATTTCCGGCGTTTTCCAACCATTTTAAATACATTTTTCCCATGTTTCAAACATTTTTACAACATTTCCCAACATGTTCTAAATATTTTATAACATTTCCACTTCATTTCCCAACAATTTTCCGATTTTGCAAGAACATTTTTCCTGTTATTATTTCGAAATTGTTTTCAGTTCAGGGTATTCTATTGATTGAAATAATCTAATAAGACGCTATGATATCGATTTGACTTTTAATTTAATAGTTAAATAATTAGTTTAAACCCTGAAAATTGGTATACCTATACAATACAATATCCCTCATCGCGAAGTACATAACATGTTTATAAAAAGGTTTGCGGTTTTCTTGTCGGCAATACTTCCGTAAACAGCTGCTATCTATCCGCATTCCGCAATTCATCTCCAACACAATCATATAAAGTTTATCCAGAAGTTGCGTTATCAGCAAAAAGTCACCGCGGGGATGATTGCGCGGTCAGATAGAGATTACTACTGGGGCTTACCAATATCGGACGAACCGTAAAATACATTCTTCGAGGCTGCGAGCGAACTATAATTATTTTCATATAAGGCCAGCTTATATAGGACCCCTTGATGTATCACTCCGTTGCCAAACCGTGACATATCCTTATTGAACCCTACCTACTTTATCTTCCAATATAATGAAGAGTGGAAGCCACTAACCTTACGATCTTGAAGTATTTAAAGGGAGAATAAAGTTGTCTAGGAAATAAATAACAAATATAAAGCTAGAAACACGTTTAATTACTCGGAAAGTAGGCTTAACTCGTATCAATGAAATGTTAAACAGTCTCCGGCCAATCACGTGAGAGTACGGCTTTATTTCGACATTAAATCGTTTCAAACGCGTGGATTTGCTCATTGATCGGTGACTGTTAAACGACGAGATATCAAACTTTACATAGATCCTTGTTAAGCCTACTTTCGGAACAAGTTAACAAAATATTTTTCTTTCTTAATATTTGTTTGTAAAAAATTTACTAGTGCAGGATTAGGCCAATTTAAACGATAAGGAATCGTTAGAAAGTCACGTGTAGATTTAAATGTCTCAATGTATAGAAGATGGAACATTTATAAGAGCGAATCTTTGAATTATAAATGATTTAAAAAATGTTTAGACTTTGTTGCAATTCGATCTATTGTTACCGGAAATTTGTTTTGAAACTTGAATCTAAAATGGTTTTAAAAATGCTTTGTGATATACAGAATGTTATATATTTATGACTCTCTGTTCACACTTCTAGACTTTTACCGCGACTTCTGTTATAGTTATTACGTCTCTACGGAATTCCTTAACTGATACGAACTTCACCAAGCTCTAGATTTATCTTTTTTATAAGAGTCAGCTCTAGAGCTTTATTTTTCTTTCTCCGTGGCATCCTTAAGGGAGTTCTTGGGGATAATCTCGGGCTGTAGATTGAGAGAGATTTTCCCAATTTGAGGCTTCGCGAAAATAAAAAGGGTACATTTTTTTTTTTTTCTTCTTTTCTACGCGGCGCTCTTGAGCTTCTTTCCCAGTAACGGTTAACTCCGTTTCTTATCTGCTGACTTGAAGAAGTCTGAACTTTTTAAAGGCTTGTTTTCTTTTCTTACAATCTATTTTTAGAATCTCGTTGGGTTTACGAGCTAAGATAATTGAAGGATTATTTTCCAAATGTTTCACTTAGTTACAAAATAAAAAAAAGTGTCCGAGCCTGTTATTCATTTCGAAATACAATCATTTCTAAATCAAACATTTCAAATTAACCAGAGAGAATATTCAGTTTGTGACTGTTTATTAATGATGATATAATGGAAAACTCCGTGATTCAGCGTGGCCACAGGCCAGGGAAGCAAGGGAATTTGAAAATTGGCCAAAAAGTCGGTTAGGAAATTGGAAAATTAGACCAAAACGAGGGGTTAAATAACACCCGTTAAATGGGTCCTTGGTTTAATAGGAAATGAGTCCTTCGAAGTTTAACATTGCACTTTCGGCTTCGTTGAAATTGTCTATTAGTTTTGACATTTATATTCTAACTTTATTCAAATATAATTAAAAAGATGAAGAGTAACCTATCTTAGTAGATTTGTTTGGGATGGGAAATCAAGGTAGAATAACCAATGGTATTATTTTAAATAAATTAAACAGGAAATTGAAATTCTTTTTTTTTTTTTCTTTTTACCTTTTTTAGATTGTGACGCAAACGGCACACATTTCCCATAACGAACACTGCCTGGCGACGGAAGTGACGTAAACGAACAGTGTAATCTAGAACCGGAACAATCGCAGTCGGGATCCGATTTGCATCTTTTAAATTTCAATCTGGCACAACTCTGGAATAATAATAATAAAAAACAATAGGAGTCATAATCGATTCGATTTAAGGTAAGAGATGATTTTTACTTTATATTTTGAAATATATTTCTTTTACCCCGTGAAAATATAGATGCCTAAATAATGGCCGCGGACCACTTAAGTTTAGTTTAAGAATAATAATCAAATCACTTAAAATTATTTTAAAACTTTATAGTTAACACTTACACGTGCTAACTTAAAATGGCCATAGTTTCTCCATACGATCTCCTAGGCATAAACCGATTGCACCATTAGAAAGTACACATTCCCTAGATTATTTTAAGATCATAAAATCCAGCCTCGCCACTCGAAAAAAATGCCTCACCATGCACTAGTAGAATTGGAGCAAAAATTCCAAACATGACCCATATTTTAAAATGGCCATAACTTTTCTCTAAAATCTCATAGGTATAAACTAATTGCACCATTAGAAAGTATAAATGCCCTAGATTATTTTAAAATAATAAGCACTCGAAAAACATGCCTCGCCACTAATAGAAATGGAGCAAAATTTCCAAAAATGACCCCTATCTTATATTGGAAAACAGATCAGATTTCTCCTCCTTTTCGAAGGCATCTTTAATTTACACTAAAAATATTACGCTTATATATTGGAAACATTGAAGAAACTCTGATGTTTCACTGAAAATAACTAGTTGTAAAACTTCCCCCAAGAAGTTTTTTCGCAAACTTCTGGTTATAACCATAACGACAAGAGCCTTTTAAGTTAAAATTCCCCGCGGAGTCACCGGGGAATAAAAAAATGCATATACAAAAATTCCAATTTATCTTTGAATGAAATCTCCCTCTCAAAAACTCTCATAGTATGTTATACTTTTTTCTGGCAAATATCTTTTTGAAACTTTCATTCAAAAGAATATAAAACTGAGAAGGGAAAAGGCCCCGAAACTTTCTCGTTTTTTGGGTCGGGGAGCGACGTTTAAGTCGCGCTCCTTGAAAATTGATTATTTCTAAAATCAAGTAATTTAAATGAGTTGTAGGTGTGTTGTGGTGCATTACGGGATTGATTAAGTTTCATTGTATTATCATAAACCGTTCGAAAATTCAATATCACATGAAGGATAAATTAAGGCTGTGTCCGATTATTCTATTTAAGGGTTATGCCTTAGCCAACTGGAAGTGGGCCCGAATTATATATTAATTAGTTTAGTAACGAAGTTTTAACCTTTTATATTTTGTAGCAATCCTGTATTGAACCTTTTACAATAGAATCATGTAGTGAAACGCAATTGAACCCATCGTCCTCTTGTTTTTCTCAATTTCCTATATTACCTGTCAGTATATCAACGGGAAACTGTTGGCTTCGATTAAATAAATATAAGTGACAAGTGACGTTGTTGGAAGAAACCCTCGTGAGACTTCCTGTTGCATTTGATTCCGGTTATATTTCCTTATCGCCTTACGAATAAACCTTAAAAACGCCTCGTTCGACCGTAACCCCCCATTTATGATTTGAACATGCCATTTTTATACATTTTCTACCCAGAAGGTTGGAATTGCGTGGGTTCGTGGAAGTACTATAGTTCATTTCACGTTAATTTGAGAGCACGCTGAAAACCACTCCCCCTTATACGTATCAAGTTGTGTTAGGCCTTTGGGATATAGTCAAAAGAAGATAAAATGAGAAGGGGGATATTAATTTAGGTAATTGTAACCAAAGTCTGATGTACAGCCTCAGAAAAGCCCGGGAAATTAGCGCCAAGCTACAATACAGATTTGCCATAGACTTAGAAAACCGGTAAATGTCTTGAAATTTGATAAAAGTCAGGGAATTTAAACTTCCGAGCTCTGGGTTACCATACCAACTGAGCTAATCTCCGATTGGTTAGAACATTAGTAAAGGCTGTATTTAGCATTACTAAAGGTTGTATTTAGCATTACTTAACGCTGTAATCAGTTACGTAATCGCGAAACCGGCGATGACATTTTAAGGAACTGAGTTAACCTCTCGGGATAGAGACAGTGTCTCACTTCTCCTATGATTTCCTTCTGGTATTGTCTAATGTTTCCAACGCGCTGCCAAATAAAGATGAAATATAATATAGTTTTTTACGAATCTGTTCGTTTCAACTAAGTTTATGAAACTGAGTTGGGGGAAGGTGAAAAAGACTGTATAAGAATGTCAGGCATTTATTCTGCATATGTTTGCGTTTTCGAATTTATACAAAGAAAGCGAACGGACATCAGCGAGCGAATATCGATATTTGAATGTCATCGTCGGGGTTTTGACGTCTTATATTTGAAATGACATTTTATTTTATTTTTTAAATATTTTATATTTTTACCGCTAGCTGATAATACGCGTTGAAATAACTTTCAGCTTCCTGGATTCAATATACAATTTAATTCCTGGGAAATTTAGCCTTTTTAAAACCATAGTCTAACTTTATCTTTAAGTGAATGAATCGTAAAAAGAACATACTCGAACTTTTTATATGACTACTTATAATGTGTTAAAAATTTAAAATCAACCCGCTCGGTATACTGTAAAATGCAAATACATACTTCTCTATATAACAATGTCAGCCACGATATACCGCTAATGATTAAACGCTACTTTAGGCTATATCTGTATCGTACATTGAAGGTGGGATCCATTGAGTTTATCTGATTGGTTAGATTTTGTACTTCACTTACATTCTAACTTAACCAAACTTTAGAAATTAATTTAAATATCAAAAAACGTGGCTAATAATTGTGAAAACATTCGCGAATACTTCAAAAAGCTGTTCCATTTTTAGTTTATAATTTCCCTATAAAGCAGTCGATCCAAACACCCCTTGGTCACGAGAATACAAGTCCGAGTTTTTATTATAAACGCGCGGCTTTAAATTAAACTAGAAACGCGTAAAATTTTTAGGAAACGTGCGAGAGCCTTGGTAACTAAATCCCAATATATTTCTGATCGCTCCACCAGGCGATGTTTATAAGAATCTTAATCGAAATAGAGCTATTTTTGAAATAATATGATTGGCCCGAATTTATACCACTCAGCACTAAAATGTCGACTAAATATTGTGAAAATATTATTTTATTCATGAATAATAAGAATTTAAGAATAATGAGTTTACAGAAGTTCACTTGGGTCATTCCATATGATATCGATCAGTCATGTCACAACGGGTCAATATATATTGTATTTAAAACTTAACACCCCGATATATAGATACCCTTAAGAAAAACAACGGTTTCAAAGATTTAAGCTTAAAATATTGAGATGTTTTTGAATAATTCAAATCTACTAGCGCTACTTCCTGTCATTTTTTAATATTTCTTCGTTCGATTTCGTTACACTTTTACTACATGCGTGTTAACTTTTATCCTATATATTATTTATTAACGTTATGGCTCTTTCTGTAATATTTTTAGTCTTTTCGTACTCTTAGTAAAACCTTTTAAAATTTTAAACCTCTGGTTTATAATAATAGCCACGCAACCATGTAGTGATGACGAAGTTGTTTTTTAATGCTTTACCGTGTAACTTGTGAGCTATGATAATCCTTGATACAATTTGAAGTATTCCTCGGAATAGTTAATAAATTTTTTCTTCATTTATTGTCTGACGCCCTTCTACATACGCGTAATAGAAAATACACCAGAACGTTTGCTCCTGAATGTTAGCTTCGTCATGAACTTTAAAGCCTAGAGATTGGAACACTTTTACAGGGGCCATATAAAAGCCCAGAAACCGAAAGCGCGTGGTAGAAAATTCACTAGAAAATTTACCATTTCAGCCGATTGAAATTGAGTATGGTTGGCAGATTTGGTTGGCAAAAATAGGATGGGTATACAAGGTGAATGGATAAAAGTTGTGTAAGACCTTCAGACATGGTTTGCAAAAATAATTTTGATAAACTAGGCCAGCATAATGGCTAGCTGCGTTCATACTAGTCCTTGGAATCGATTTAAATCGTTTCAAAACGTTTCGCTAGAGTCGTGTGAACGGGAAACCGTCTTTTCTCCTTCTCGAATCGCCTTCGGGAACCAGTTTCATATCGATTCGGTTCCAACAACCGATAAATGAAGCTACAATAAATCGATTTATAAAGATAATGCGTGAACACGTGACGCTTAAAACGATTCCGGGCGATTTGAATATCGGTTTGATTTTACCGTTTCAAACCGATTAAGAAATGCAAGTGTGACCGTAGCTTAAGTACAATGGCAAATATAACTCTCTTCTCTCTCCCCGAATGGAATCCTTGGATTCCCAAGGATTGCAAAACCCACTCATTTTACATCGGGCAAGGAAGGGAAATGAGTAAACCCCGCAGCTGGCCGTACTCGCTAATGCGTAAAAGTCTAAAAAACAGAAAGAATACGTGGCAAGAAGAAACTCTAGTTTTTGCCCCCACCCCCGATACACCCAACCCGCGCGTGTTTGGTAGAATCCCGAGATTGCCTGCTGTATAGGCATAGCACCCGAGAGCGGAAATGGAGCGTACAAATCGGAAGAGATATCGGAGAGGTGTTTTTCCACCAAGGAAACCTATACAAAAAGAGCGGGGTAGAGGAGGAGAGACGACGAGCTACAAAATTCCCCCAACAAGAATGCAACAGCTTGCCATCACCGACTTGTATATCGCCTTTCCTTTCCAAGTTACGGAACGCGGGAAATACACCTTTTAAAGAAAAAGTCGCGCGTGTAAATTTATAATTGCATTTGGAATTCTTTTATGTCGAAATCTACAGTGTTTAGTTCAATTTGCGACCGAAAAATTGTATTCAGAAAGCGTACCATGTTTTGGTCGCGACTGCGTACTTAGTACTCAGCATGGACAGTTAAAGGGATGATGAAACTGAATTGCGTGTCATTTTTGATCGTATTTTAGGAATGTTAATTATTCATAAAGTGAAACTGACACGTAATTATCATTCCAAATGGAATTTGAGTACCTTTTTCTCGGAATGATGGCTAAAAAACTCTTCTAAATATAAACATTTTATTGCGATTTCTATATCAAAAAATCCCCGTAACACTACTTTATCACTGTGGTTGCTGGGCTATTATAGAGTCTATACAGTTGATTCTCGCCCTGAAAGTACTTAATCTAGGAATTCCTACCTTTCATGTGAACATTTTACTACGTTATCAATTAAAAACATCTCTTAAGTTTCTACAAAACGCATTTTTATAATTTCAGTGGTTTCCCTAAAAATGACAAAATATATCAGTTAATCAAAGAGAGTCTTTAAATATTCCGCGCTCCCGAACCGAGCCCTAAAGCACACTTGCGTTTTTAAAAGCTGTTTCATCAACTGCATATTTTCTGAAAATTTAGTTAATTAGCTGTAAATTAAAGTTAAAAGGTGTCGACTTTTAATTATGCATATTTAATCGATTAAAATAACATATTACTCTTCTTCGCTATCGCTTTTAACCAATCAGAATTATAATTAAGAAAGAACCGTAATAACTATGCTAAAATTCTGCCTTGCCAAGAGAAACACTAACGCAAAGATAGATTCTAGTATAGAAAGGTTTTTATGTTCCGTATTGGATCTTGGATACACTTGCCCTTTAACATATTGCAGAGAGTGGTGCGGGCTTGGCAGCACAAAGCTATATAAGCTATCCTGTATCTAAATGATTTGTTCACTTAAAGATAAAGGGACCGTGTAGCTTTGCGCGTAATGTCAATTCGAGGTGAATTAAACTTCGATTTATAGTTTTAACCGATTTCTCGTTGAAGAGTGGGAGATACTAAGCCTTGGCTTCCTAAAGAGATCTAGTCTTTTTAATTGAATTGGTATCGGGAATATTTCGATTTCATACGAATTCGCGAGTACGATGTGTTAGAAGTATTTCGGACATTTTTTTTTATTGGTTCTGTAATCTTTCGTTAAATTGGTTGTTGGTACCGTATCTAATTATTTCGTTTTGTGGAATTCAATTTAGCTCTTTGAGTGGGTCCAAAATACCAGTAGCCAATCATAGAAATATTTCTCTTCATTCCTGATTATTTTTATTACGTCATTTAATATAATTAAATATATTGCACCTTTTGCAGTCTAAAATTTATTCGAAACGGATTTAGGCTTAGCGAGAAAAGTTAATAATTAACGAACCTATATGTTCGACAAAGTTTCGTATACATTGAGCTGGGAATATTTAAACTAGAGCTCCTTTTTCATTTCCCGATAATTTAATCTTGATTAATCTGGCGACAAAGTAAACTTTAACACCGTTGTATAATTAAAGTAAATGACTCGTAAACCTAATGATTGCGGTGTTAATTAGAAATAACTTAGCGCCAAAATTTCTCAGAAAATTTTATAGTCTAAAATTACTTTAACACGGATTTAGACTTTAGCGTGTTCAGTTCGTGACTTTGATAATTAACTCTATATTACCTCTAAACCTTTTGAGAGTTTTGATATGGTATTTACGCGTATTGTATCAGTACAAATCGATTAAAAACGACTTGATATCAGAGTCTAGAATCTCTTCAGGGCGCCAGAGAAAAACGAACGTGAAGGTTTTGATGTACGCGGTTAAATCTAAACATTGAACTCCTCCTTATGGTATGACGGGTTTTACTACTCCTAACTGGTGAGAAAAGGAACCGTTTCGTAGGAATAGTTGAAGCGTGTGAAGAGACGAAGAGAAACTATAAACGGGCGACTGTATTGGTCATGAGTGTCACGAACACGTTTTAACGCTCGTTGACTTTAAACTGTTATGATTGATGATAGAATCCATCGCTTAGCTAAATTCTGACGCTGAGCTGCTATATAAACTATATTCTATTTCACTTATAGTTGACAGCACGCGTAAAGCTATAGACTCCATATATCTCTAAATCAATACATCCTATAGATATAACGGGTAACTTAGTTTTTTCGCCTATATTGTCAAATCGAAGTGGAATAGATACTTATCGTTGAATTCCGTTTAAAAAAATCGTTGGCCTCTTTACGCCAAGACATTTTCGGACTTTCTTCTCTATTTTTAAGTATAAAGAAATTGTCATTGAGAACTGTTACGTATTTTAAGTTACATCCAAGTCGTGGGATGTATATCAAAAAGACGAAGGGTTTTTTCTGAAATTTGAAATATTTGAAACTGTACACTGAACTTGAAGGATTTTAAAAAACTTCTTGGAGGAGTCGGAAATATGAAAATTCCCATTACAAACGCTGAAATTGAAAAAAATATCAAATTGCTCTACTTAAATTTATTTTCCGTACCCGTTTTATTTTTTGAATTGAAATTTAACAAGATGGTAAGTCCATTCGATTAGCTACACCTCCTGAAGATGAGGCTTTTTTGAACCATTGTGTTTTTCTAACGACTTTTTAGAGATATACGGCGTCTAGCTTTAACCAAAATCCTAAATTCCAATATATAATTTTCATATAAAAATATGTCGTAAAAATATAAATACATTTACAGACAACAATATCAACATCATAAACCTCTTAAGCTTTATTCAAAAGGAGTCTGAGTAATAACGAATACTAGAGTGTACTTATACGTAATGATAAACCTCGTAGGGGTAAATGCCTCTTAAACACGCTAGTATAAATATTTTTCCTTCCCAAAACGCGGAAGAGTCAGAAGAGTACATTTGCGGTGGGTTGTAGTCTTGGCTGTTTAAAATTTACACTAAATGGCAGCTTCCATAGACGGAGAAAATACCCGAAAGGAAATGGTTCATATGATGATATCGCAACTGATGCCTAAAATTCATCCTTTAAAATACCATTCAATATAAAATCTTATGCGAAATAGTTTATACATAAAAATGAGATATAATATACGCCGATACAATCTTTCATTGCACCGAAATATTCAAAGTAAAACCGTTTTCAAAATGAGAATCTTAGACCATTTTAAAATTGTGAGAGAAAATATCAAAGAATTTTTCTTTTCGAAGGGAAGAAACTGCGGTAAAGAATCAATTTCAAACCAGCCTCTTTTCTATAAATATGCAAATTTTCTCTTCCGAAACTCCCGGTTCCCAAAATTCCACGAAATAAAGGGTATGAATGGATTCGCTTTGACTTTATTTATATATATCATCTCTCATCTCATCTTCCGGAGAGTGTACGCCATTGGAAAGTTTATCTTCTAGATTTGAGTACGGTGTGAGGTTACTTTTGTACTTAAGTACGTGTCGTATTGAAAGACAACTTGATTGAGGTCTATGTACCGTACTTTAAAAAGATTTACCAGGAAAGTGTGGGATAAAATTATTCTTTATCCCACTTGAAAAAAATTATAATATTATGCGAAATTTTCGGGGATCTTATTTCAAAATGAATTTAGCTGAAAAATTTTAGTTGGCAGCGTGTTGAAAGCTAGGTGGTTCTATTTTACTATTATCAGAAGAAGGTGAGAGGAGAGACTCGAATAAAGTGGTGTAATTGGAGTCTTACTTGTAACTTGTTGACACTCTTATTGTCCGCATTTACAATAACAAAATTCAAATACACATAATTTTATGCATACCTCTAAATTTTCGTGAGTCGGTAAATAACCAATTACCAAAATTTTGGTATTTTTAGAACTATCTCTGCAGACTCTGGTTACAATTTTCTACATTAGTGTCTCCCTTTTATCATTTTGTTATGCGGTTATTGGTTCTATTAGAGATAGAGGAAGCCCAAGTTTGCTCGTGCTGCAAACTCTAGGTAGAATCGCCTATATAAATGTTAACGTTATATGCGTGGGTGTTTAGACTTTTTTTTTTCTTCAACGGTGAATTTGAATAACCTCAAAATGAAAAATTTAGAGCCTACAAATTCTGATATAGTTTATAAAGAAAAACTTTCCAAAAGATGGTTTTTTTTTCTTTAAAAAAAAAATTCTCAGCCAAAATACCAAAATATGAATTTTGCAAGACAAAGAAGGGTGACGAGGAAAATGAATTGTTATTTTTATTACTATTAAAAGTAAGATTTCTTCGCGTATTAAAACATTCGAGAAATGTCTCTGAATTGTGCAAAAGATCGGAAAATAATCAGATTTTATTATTCAATTAAAAGGAGAACCTCCGGCCAATCAAAAGACTCCCTTATTTATTTTCTCTCTTTCGTTCTTCAATGTCATCGCTCATTAAGTCATTGGGGAATCGCTTCAAATGTCGCTATCATGAAAACGAGCTCTAACTTTTTCAAAATAAGTTGAGCCCTTCCTTATGTTTCTTGGTACAACGCGTTTATGTATCCCTTTAACCAAATCTAGTTACCAATTAATTAACCACCTGGCTGATAACAAATTTAATAATAATTCATACAAACCGCTTTTCGTATATTAAATTCTAATATTCCTCCAGATTAAAACGAATATTCTGCGCTCGAAAAGATCCAATTTTGGTTGAACTTTGACCTTAAATGTTGTATAATTAAAATGTTTCAAAATTAACCACCGAAATTCCTGGCTGTAACTCCTCTCTTGTATGCCACCGTCCTACATAAGACGCGATCTTGCGTCATTCTCTCGATCTACGCACTCAAGTATGCCCCTCCCCCCCCCCCCCCTCCATTTAAAATTGCCGAAAATTCCAACCATATTTTTGTGGCGCTAGAGACCAGTGAATTTCGAGTACTATTCGAAGAATTCTTAAACAACTTGATTATATTAAATTTAAAGGAAAAGATCAAAGGAAAAAAATTAAGCCTTATAAGAAAAATACCACAAAGTTTAAAGTTTTAATTATTGCAAAAATATTATAATCACCCAAATTCAGTTAATTCACCAATTTTTTATCAGACTTATCGTTTTTTGGAAATATCGTTGAAAAACGTTTCAGAATATAAAAACAAATTACGGGAACAGAAAAAAATCTATATATAATCTTCGAAAAACATAATACTACGTTATACCTAAGGTCGCGTGACTATTATAAACCCTTCAGTTGATTCTCGCCCGTTTTGGAACTTTCGGTACGTGATACGGACTTTTTCGCGAAAGTTCTAAAAACGTGAGAACCTAGCTATCTGAGTTGATATATGACGCCAGAAGCCGATGAAACCCTCCTTTGAAGTCTACTACTCTAATGTTCCATATAGCGCTCCTCTCTGTACGGGTAAAATTCACAATTTTACGAGATCAGAGGGGTCCTACTTCATACCCCTGTCTACGGAAAATTGTAAATTCTCTCTCTCTCCACAAACGACGACGTTTTTTTGACGAACTCCAAGGCTGCTAGAGATATTCGCTCGACGAACTCTCGCTCCGAAAATATCTACCGTTAGGAGGCGTACGAATCGCGCCTTTTGAAACTAACCCATACAGAGAGGGGTAGACAAGACCTGGGAGTAATAGACTTCAAAGGAGGGTTTCATCGGCTTCTGATGACGCATACACGGCGATATAATTAACCTCTTATAGCGGACAGAACTATTGTATAATCATGGAACGAATGAATAGAGAACTATCGTAGAATCTGCCTAAACACTATGGATACAATATTAGGAAATTATGTTATTGTATGTTGAGATTGAATAACGAACCGCGGTCGGAAACTGTCTCTGACATTTTTAAATAGTGGTTTTAATTCTTCTCAATCAGTTTTAGGATTTCATAGAATATTTAGTGATATGAGAACCGAAACTAAACCCCAAATTAAATAACTTCATTAATATAATTAAGCTAGTCCTTCAATAATTCCATCATCGTCCTAGGAATTATAAAACCTCTCTCATTTTCGTTTAATGTAAAAATTTTCACCTTATATCTATACACCCACCCGAATCTCATCGCGCTTAAACTCCCTAATAAGCGCCGTTACAAGATCCCTTCTCATTATATTCTCGCTAAAGAGGGCGCTAGGGGACAAATTTACATAATAAAAGCAACGTCGAGTTCGCGCCCGGCATAAACCAACACTAAAACCGTCATTAGACGTAATTAAAAGAGAAACTAGAGGGAGGAATCGTAATTTAGAAACCCTAATAAGTTGCTTACGCTCTAACGCTTCTGTACGTAGTTCGCGCTTTTCAACGTGTTGCTCGATTTACACGCGTGCGCCAAAGCTTTCCTTCCCATCCGCGATTCATCGTCACCTTATCTAAGTCTTTCATTCATTGTTATCAAAAGAGGAGAGAGAATATTCTCTCCAAAGCCTGAAACAGGTTTAGTATTCAGCTCGAAGGTTCCAGAAGCTCAACCATTGCGTATCTAAGGGGTAAAACCCATCACCCGAGTTGATTATTAACCGCGCTCGAACGTTTACTCAATGAAACATCACACATTATCGTATATTTTTCTCTGGAGACTTAATCAGATAATGTAATAACACGAATATATCTTGCTGTATCTTTTAAGATTGTCAGAGCAAAATCATATAATCAAACAATCTTTGCTGTAAAGTTAATTTTGAGAGTGTGGCTTCGCTAATAGACCTCGAGTCTGAAGACTCGAGATATTCCCTGGGTAAGATTACGTGTTTTTAAGTATACCTTGCTTTCTACGGACCAACTTTTTATTTATCTTTGGTAATATTGATCACCATTGACACAAATATATCTAGGGGTGGTGGATTTTTACCGCTCCAACATAGTTCCGTATATCGGGCATAGAAATATCCCTGAATTTGTTACACATGTAGTTGTCTCTCTAAATATCCCAAAATATATAGAAGTTAAGACAGAAGTTACATAAACAGATAACTGTTACTCGAAGCTCGCGGTGTTTCAATATCCGTGAAGAAATTGTCTATGGTTTTCCCGAATTTGGTAATGGGTCTCGGGATATTTCCTCTGGGTTACGTTAGGTTCTTTAAGGGAGAGCGTTTGGTGACCAGAATATCGGACTGAAACAATATTCTGGCGTGAGGTCGCGTCGCGTAAAAATAAATACCAACAAGGGTTTAAAACAACTAACAAATTTATTTAAAAGTGAAACGATTCAAAGTTTCTATGTCCGGACGGGACTTGGAATATTTTCCCTAGGATGTAGGGGATCGTGAAGTGAAAGTGTCTTTGGTAGGACGGTAATCTTTCAAGTGAGGTTTTTTAGGGCTCCAAAGATACTTTCTTATTTTGCCTTGGTTGAGATTTTCTCCGCCAGGGACATATGGATACAATTAAATTTAATTAGTAACACATTGGATTCTAGAAATTTTAAAGTTAGAAATGAATAAAGGAAGCGAGGAGAAAATAAGTCGAGAAGGGGGCCAAAAAGCCATTACTAGGTAAATGCTTCCACCTCTGGGAGCGATCGGGGATATTACAGATCTTATAATAGAGGAGGAAGGCGAGGCATGGATAGTCTCCTTTGTACGGCTTTCGTTTATAGTTTTGGGACCCCTCTCCTTATTTTTCTCTCGCTGTACATAAAGAATAGGGGATAGATAGTTACTCGACATCTTGAACTTATTTACAGGTATTTTCAAGATGCCGAGTTCTTAGAATTTTACGAAGGAAGGTTTTAGGCATATGGGTTACTTATTTTCTTTTAACATGTGTTTGTTAAATTGTTGGAAAGGAGGAAAATAAGTAAAAATACATTAAAGGTTATATTAAATAAGGTAATACAATTTTTCACATGATTAAATTAGGAACATTAATATATTTTTGGTATCACGTTACTCAATATTCAACACTCCCCCCCAGGTGATACTTTTTAAGTATTACCGAGAGTTCAGAACGTGGTATTATTTAATCGGCTATCTCTAAATTACACAAGTGCTGAATAGCGCGCCTAATTTTATTTCCGTTCGTAGTTTTAACTACGCAGGACCTGATTTCATTATCGCGGCCTTTAATAATTTCGATAATTAATCCCAATTTCCACATATGGCGGGGTAACTTGTCCTCGTGGATTAGGACCACGTCACCCGTTTTAAATTCACCTTTGTGGTTGGTGCTTTTGGAATAATGGGCCGACCGTAATTCTAAAAGGTATTCGTGTCGCCATCGATTCCATAATTTTTGGATTAGTGTTTCGCGATATTGATTTCTTTTAATCAATTCGACTCTCGAAGCAGGTATTTTCTCACGTTTGAATGTCAGAGGGGGTAGAGACGTGATTCTACGACCAAGCAGGAATGAAGCGGGGGTTAAAGGGGTAGGTTCATTCAAATCATTGTACGTGTAGGTTATAGGCCTAGAATTAATTAGTCCTTCGGTTTCAATTAGTAGAGTTTCTAATTCGGTATATGATAGGCAGGCCTGGCCGAGCGTCTTTTTTAATGAGGTTTTGGTTGATCTAACCAGACGCTCCCACCATCCTCCGTACCACGCGGCTCGCTCCACTATAAATTTCCACGTAATTCCTCTTAATCCAAAAAATTCTTTAAACGACTCTGCTTTGATACTCTGCCAAACTCTTTTGAGATCAGTGTTTGCCTTCTTAAATGTTTTGGCATTGTCGGTATACACAATAGTTGGTACTCCTCTTCTCGCGATTATTCGTCTGAAAGCCATTAAAAACTCGTCCGTAGTGAGGGAGGGGACTAGTTCTAAATGAATCGCGCGGGTCACGGCACAGGTGGCCAAGCAAATATAGGCTTTTTTGGTTTCGTTTTGCTCCTTAATCAACAACGGACCAGCAAAATCTATTCCTATGATGGAAAACGGGGGTGACTCTTCAATTCTATCTTTGGGAAGGGCTGCTGTGGGTGTGTCACCGGGATTTGCGTTTAGCCTTTTGCAGGTTATGCAATCCTTTACTACGGTTCTCGCTATTTGTCTAGCGCTAGGGATCCAATACCTCTCTCTTAATTGCGTTATAGTATCACTTATCCCTCCATGGAAAACTTGGGTATGACTTCTTACAATTAGCATTTTGGACAATCTGTGGTTTTTGGGCATGATAATGGGATGTTTCTCATTGTAGGAGAAAGAAGACTCTTCTAGGCGACCCCCGACACAAATTAAACCAAATTCATTTAATATAGGTCGCATTGGGGCTAATTTGGACTTCGATTCTATTGTCTCCCCTTTTTGTAGGCATTCCAATTCTGATTGATATTCTTCTAATTGCACGGATTTTACCCAAAGTTTTTTCGATTTTTCAATTTCTTCCGCACTAATGGGGCCTGTAATTTTATTTACCCCTTTGGCTCTTGAATTTTTGGCAAAACGGAATAAATAGGACGTTATTCTAAGAGCTGTGTTTAAATGATAATACCTGTTCAAATCCATTATGTTTTGAACCCGATATTTTTCCTTCGTGGTCACAGCGAGGGTTATTTTTCGCCTTTCTTTAGCGACCGAATCTAAATTGGTTTTTTGGGGTTCGCTATTCGGCCACGCGTCTTTTGGTTCTTTTAACCAGGGAGGTCCCTTCCACCATATCTCACTTTCGACTAGTTTTTTGGCGTTTATCCCTCTACTGGGAAGGTCCGCGGGATTTTCTACTCCTGGACAATGGTGCCAATTTTCCTTTTTAGAAAGCTTTTGAATTTCAGCGGCTCTATTACTGACAAAGGGCTTCCAGTTTTTTGTATCATCCCTTACCCAGGCTAAAGCGACGGTAGAGTCCGTCCAATAAATTATATTTTTCAACTTTTCATGGAACGTATCTTTTACGTAATTAACAAGTTTCGCACCCAATAAACAGCCCATCAGTTCTAGTCTCGGTAATTTAAGCTCGTCTTCTGATTGTTTTATTGGGGCTACTCGGGTCTTCGAGGTTATTAAGGATACACCGATTTGGTTTGATTTGGTGGTGTATCTTAGGTAAATAACCGCAGCATATGCCTTTTGACTAGCGTCAACAAAACAATGCAATTCTTGTTCGGTTATTTCTGATTCAGATTCGTTAAAGTAGTGCCTATTCACTCTTAAGTCATGTAGCAAGGGTAATTCTTGGGACCATATCTCAAATTGTTGACTAATTTCTAAAGGCAATATGTCATCCCAGTCATTTTTATATTCCCATAAAAGTTGGAACAATATTTTAGCGCGTATGGTGAAGGGCGCTAGCAAACCTATGGGGTCAAAAATCTGAGAAATATAACTGAGGAGATGACGTTTCGTTAATTTAAGGTTTTTTCGAAGCTCAATTAAATTGGTCAAATCGAAAGTAAAGGTATCAACTAAGGGATTCCATTTTAAACCTAAAATTTTGGTTTCCGGGGTAATTTGGGCCTGGTCAAACAATTCGTCCCCCTTTTCATCTACTTGAGCTTTCCATAATTCTCTCAACTCCTTCGAGTTCGTACCCCATTTTCGGAATCTCATTCCCCCTTCTTTTACAACTTTCGCCGCTCCTATCGAGATTTCAAGTGCGGATGAAACGTCTTTTTCTCCACTAGTAAAATCGTCAACATAGAGATCGTTATTCAAGGCTTCTTTAACTCTTTGATCTATATTTTCGGATTTTTGCAAGTGGTATTTTACTGTACAAGCTAACAAAAAGGGACTGGGCTTAACTCCGAAAGGAACTCTGGTCATTCTGAGGGTTCTAACTTCGTTGGGTTTAATTACTCCATTTTCCTCTTTAGTCCAAAGAAATCTCACAGAGTCCTTGTCGGGTTCATCTAAAGCTACTTGGAGGAAGGCGGCTTCAATATCGGCGACTATTGCTACCTTATTTTTTCTAAATCTCAAAAGTAGGAGGAGGAGATCAGGATTCAGATTTGGGCCGGATGCTAGACAATCATTAAGAGAGTGGGCTCCATAGGCGTGAGAAGAGGCATCGTAAACTATTCGAAGTTTGGTAGTTTGCGCTCTCTCCCTTATAACTCCCTGGTGGGGCATATAATAGGTACCAGGATTTCTGACTTCTATCTGGTTATCGGGGACAATTTCCGCTATACCCTTTTCTATTTGGTCTTCGATAATGTTTTTATATTCTAGGTAATATTTCGGGTCCTTTTCAAACCTTTTTTCTAAGGAATGCCACCTTTTTAAAGCTAGGCTGTAATTATCGGCGAGGGATTCTTTGTTTGTTTGCCACGGGAATTTGACAACGTACCTTTCCCCATCGTGTTTAACTTCATCGAAAAAGGTCGCTACAGTTCTCTCATTGAGATTTTCTTTAACTTCTCGATTATCCACTCCCATACTCTCCAAATCAAAGAACGATTTTAGAGTGTCATTTACTCTTTTTTGGCCGAGGGATGTAACCATTGTTGTCACTGGATGATTTATAGTTTGGTTTGAAGGGCTATATTTTACGCCTTGAATACACCAACCCAAAATCGTTTCAGTGGCCACTAAAGAGCGGGTGAACCGTTCATTTTTGCAAGTCATTAATTCCCAATAATGGTCTGATCCGATTAAAATATCTACTTCTGGGTCTTCAAATTCTGATCCCTTTGGATCATCGGCTAATTGAAGGTTTTGGGATCGTAAAATATTTTCTAGACCTTCGTCATCAATTTTAGTGAAGGTATAGCAAACAAAGGGTACTTCTAACGCGATAATTTCCGCTTTTTGCTCAGGTTTTTCTCTATTTTCGAGAGTTATTTTGACTAGGTTTACGCTTCTTTTTGAGGGAATCTTGCTGCCAAAGGTATAGACTTCTTGGTTTTTAAGTTTGCCTACAATGGGTAGCTTCAATTTTCTAGCTAATTCCTCTCTTACGAAGCTGGTTTGGCTTCCACCATCGAAAAAACAATGGGCTCTTTCTTTGTTTTGCGGGTTTTTTGGGTCTCTAACAATGGCTATGGCGGTTTGCATTAATACCTCTTTCGTCAGATTTTTGACCGGGGCTACGGTAACTGCCGAAACGACGGTATTATTTTCTGCCGAAACATCTTGTTTTTTGTGACTAGGGTTATGTTCACATATGGAAAAATGATGCTTCCCTTTACATTTTATGCAATTTCTAAATTTAGATCTACAGCCTTTTGTGTCGTGACCATAGCGTAAACATATAAAACATCTACCGCTATCTTTTACAATTATCTGCTTTTTTGGTAGGGTAAAATTTGGGCAGTAATTGGTTTTATGGGTGGAATTTTTGCAGAAAATACAATAAATACTTTCTTGGTCTTTTGTGGCGGTTGATAGGGTGGAACTTGAGGCTTTAAATCTATTTTCATATTTTATTTTGTTCCTATTTCTATCTTGGTAACTATGGTGATCAGATTGGCTAACATTTTCGGAAATTTTAGGAAGTTCGGACTTTCCAGGTGTAGCGCTTAGCAATTTTGCCAATTCGCGGCTTTCAATTTGAGAGCGTATAAAATTTATTATTTCATCCGCGTCCCAATTTGGGCTACTTCTTTTTAGGCAAAATTCTGTTCTGATATCATTTGGCAGGCAGCGTAGCAGAGCCGGGCATAGAAAAGAGGCCTTTTCAGCGGTATTAACTCCTAACGCTTTCAAACTTCTAAGACTAATTTCGCACGTATCTAATAGGTTTCTTAGATCTTTTAAATTTTGCGAGCTTAATACTGGCTTAATATCTAGGAGTTTATTCATGTGGGTATGAATGGCTAGGTCGGAGTGCTCGTATCTTTTCTTTAATAAAGCAACTGCTTGGTCATAAGATTCATCAATCTCTTCAAATCCAATAACGGCTTTAAGAGCCTCCCCCTCTAAATATGACGTGAGATAAATAAACTTTTCTACCTTTTCGAGTTTCGAGTTTCTGTCAATTGTGGCTTTGAATCTTGCCCAAAAACTGTTCCATTTTGATATCTCTCCATCGAATTTAGAGATAGTAAGTTGTGGGAGTCTCACTGATGAATTGTTCGATCCGGCGATTCCGGGGTTGTTCGATCCGGCGAATCCGGGGTTGTTCGATCCGGCGATTCCGGGGTTGTTCGATATAGTTAGAGTGGTAGGCGATGACGTCACATTTTGGGCGATGGGCGTTGACGTCACATTTTGGGCGATGGGCGTTGACGTCACATTTTGGGCGGCTGGCGTTGACGTCACATTTTGGGCGGCTGGCGTTGACGTCACATTTTGGGCGGCTGGCGTTGACGTCACATTTTGGGCGGTAGGCGATGACGTCACATTTTGGGCGGCTGGCGTTGACGTCACATTTTGTGCGGCTGGCGGTGTCGTCATTAGATTGGTTACTGGAATGCTTCCAGTTGACGTGGTGCTGGTGGAGGCAGAACCCGTTGACCCTGCGTATGGTATGGTGGAAGCATGGGCTTTCTGGATAATTCTTTTTACCGCGTTTTTAACGTCGGTGATATCTTCTCGATATCTGATGGCTCCGTCCGTTTCGTTCTCCATCTCGATTACGTCTTCTATGAGGGCTTCTACTCTTGAATCAATTCTGATTAAGTCTTCTTCTCGTTCGAGAAGAACAGAAAGAGCGTCTTCGTAATCGTCGATGACGGCGTGCTTATCTTGGATGAAGGTTTTAATTTGGTTAACCTTACGGGTGGCGGCTTTTCTAGCGCTGGTCCTGATGCTTTTGGCTAGATTAAGCTCCCTTGTTTTTGCAGCGGTAATACTTCCGGAGTTGGTATTGGTCATTGTTGGTGGCGGAGGTATGTTACTAGCTGCGGTTTTGCTTCCTGCGGCGTTTGGATCGGTTGACATTTTGATGATAGTTTATCTTTAAAGCGACTGTTCGGATTTTAACTAGCTAATTTTCCCGGGTTTCGGCACCATGAAGAAATTGTCTATGGTTTTCCCGAATTTGGTAATGGGTCTCGGGATATTTCCTCTGGGTTACGTTAGGTTCTTTAAGGGAGAGCGTTTGGTGACCAGAATATCGGACTGAAACAATATTCTGGCGTGAGGTCGCGTCGCGTAAAAATAAATACCAACAAGGGTTTAAAACAACTAACAAATTTATTTAAAAGTGAAACGATTCAAAGTTTCTATGTCCGGACGGGACTTGGAATATTTTCCCTAGGATGTAGGGGATCGTGAAGTGAAAGTGTCTTTGGTAGGACGGTAATCTTTCAAGTGAGGTTTTTTAGGGCTCCAAAGATACTTTCTTATTTTGCCTTGGTTGAGATTTTCTCCGCCAGGGACATATGGATACAATTAAATTTAATTAGTAACACATTGGATTCTAGAAATTTTAAAGTTAGAAATGAATAAAGGAAGCGAGGAGAAAATAAGTCGAGAAGGGGGCCAAAAAGCCATTACTAGGTAAATGCTTCCACCTCTGGGAGCGATCGGGGATATTACAGATCTTATAATAGAGGAGGAAGGCGAGGCATGGATAGTCTCCTTTGTACGGCTTTCGTTTATAGTTTTGGGACCCCTCTCCTTATTTTTCTCTCGCTGTACATAAAGAATAGGGGATAGATAGTTACTCGACATCTTGAACTCATTTACAGGTATTTTCAAGATGCCGAGTTCTTAGAATTTTACGAAGGAAGGTTTTAGGCATATGGGTTACTTATTTTCTTTTAACATGTGTTTGTTAAATTGTTGGAAAGGAGGAAAATAAGTAAAAATACATTAAAGGTTATATTAAATAAGGTAATACAATTTTTCACATGATTAAATTAGGAACATTAATATATTTTTGGTATCACGTTACTCAATATTCAACAATCCGTCCGGTTTCACGCGCCTCCTCATTTATCCATTAAGGAATCAAATTGTTAAGTTTACCAAACATCTACCCTCACCTATTTCCTCTTTAGGACGCGTATATTTCCGGGAATGATATATGGCGCGTATTGTCTAATTGTAAACATCAGTGAAGTATTCAGTTGTATAATGAGTTTGAATTAAATGGATTTTGAGATTCGAAGACGTCTTTATATACGAGGTCATAATGCACTTTGAAATTTCACCACCCTTTATTAAACGATCCCCATGGAGTGTGTATAGTTCAATCTTTTCTTCCCAATATATATTTAAATTGAACTCTAATATTACAAAATATGAAATAGTTATTAAAGGGAGAATGCAACCTAATTACAAGTGATTTTTTATCGATTCCTTATCGTTTAAATAGGCCTAATCCACCGATAAAAAGTTTACAAAACAAATATTAAACTAGAAATAAATTTAAAACTTACCCAGAAAATAGGCTTAGCGGGATTCATGGAGATCCTGAATCGCGTCCGTGTAAGGTCTAGCGACCAATGAGCGAAGGCCCGTCGTTCACGCGAGATCTCCGCGAGACTTACGTCGCGCGCGATTGGTCGCTAGACCTTACACGCGAGGAAATCAGGAGCTCCATGAATCCCACTAAGCCTATTTTCAGGGTAAGTTTTAAATTTATTTCTAGTTTAATATTTGTTTGTAAATTTTTTAAATAATGGATTAGGCCTATTTAAACACTAAGGAATCGATAAAAAATCACTTGTTGTTAGGTTGCATCCTCCCTTTAAAAGAAAGTTATGCTCGTGGGATATTTAATTGAATTATTTGTTGGAAGATTTGAATATGAGGTTTAACCAAAATTTCAATTTTTACGAGACCTGTCCTTTAGTTACTAACTATTAGTAGTTGCATTACAGAGGGTTCATAGTTTTTTTTTTGGTTTTTAATTACAGATATAACGCATCGCATCGAAGCTAATTAATGACCAAATCAACACTCTACTTCACAGTCCTAAGGTAAGTCATCCTTTTATTCAAAAATATCACGCCAAACTCGCTTAAGTTACCAACCTAGTACATAATTATCATTATATAAAAAATTTGCATAACATAATTACAAAACCGCTCGCATCACCAACACCTATATCTTAATCGTCGAATTAATTGTCCTCCAAACTAGTGCACTTTTACGTATACAAAGTGTCAAAACCATTAACGAAGATGATATTTTTACACACACGAAAAAACCTCGAAAAATTGTAACATGATTCTTTCCTATATAAAATACGAGCCTAATCCCAAGGAAAAATATTATGGCGGGAAAAACTACGAGCTGGGCCTAACGAGCAAATAATGCTATTTTAATGCGCCAGAAAATGTCTTCCCCATTCAGAAGATGGCCTTACTGATGACAAAAACAGTTTCTGTTTTGCGAGTCACATAAAACAGTACCATTTCAACTCATATTTTTGGCATGGGCAATGTTTTTACACGCTGAAAACACAAGATTCTTTCCGAATGTGAAATTTCGCGTTACTCTCGCCAGTTCTTTTTCAATGCATTGAAAGCTAAATACCATTTCATTTCTATAAGCAGCTAAGTAATAGAACTAGATGCGTGGAAACTTATTGCAATGTCAATTTGATTTTTAGTTTTTGACCCAAAATGTACTATTCAGGGAAAAATATTTTAACAATGAAAATGACTTTACAACATCAAAATAAGTCTGAAATTTCAGCACGTGCAGATCTGTACGAAGTACCATATCTGCTTTCTTCTTCAATGAAAACTCACCCTGCTAGACTGGCCTCTATTTCTAGCATTTGAAAATTTATAGGGTTAAAAGGGGTTCTTTCTTTCTACGTTGTGAAACATTTGACTGATTCAAAGAGACGAAACTCTGGTGCAGGGAAAGGGAACATTCAATGGCGGGTAGGGTGGGCGAGAGTAGCGGGTTACTGGGTGGGCGTGAACTCGACGGTGGGGCAGAAAAGGGGGCAGCAGGGGTTCGTAGTGAAGCTATTTATAGCGGGCCCAAAACTTGAATGGGAACCTTTGGATATACTTAAGGGCAGTGCCGCGTAGTGGGCCATTCTTATTGGAT
Source organism: Odiellus spinosus (assembly GCA_963920705.1). Lineage (NCBI taxonomy): Eukaryota > Metazoa > Arthropoda > Arachnida > Opiliones > Phalangiidae > Odiellus > Odiellus spinosus. The sequence continues at coordinate 18,315,683 of OY987229.1, read as the reverse complement.
GCCATCCGAGGAAGGGTTTATCGACAAAAAGGGGAAAGAGGGGGGTGGAATTTTGACAGAAGGATGGACGAAAGAGGGGGAGAGCTACGGTAAATAAAGTTTTAGGGATACAAGCACGGAGATTCGATATTTTGAGAGGACTTTTTTCATTTCGTTTTGGCGGGGATCCAAAACGTATATTGGAATTTGGGCACGATGTTACGTTCGGTTTGAATCGTTTTTGATTGGGTCGTATTCATGGTTTATTAGTTTCGCAATTAATTTGAACAAAATAACAAAATTCTAATAAAACTAACGGATATTTGGAGTTTGGCAAATAAATTTATAAACAGTTTTTTTCATACGGTTGAACTTAAAATTTGATCCATTTTAACTTGAAGCCCAGACTCTGCTCTTTAAACTAAATCATTTAATTGCACGCCAATTGAAGTGCGTGCGCATCGAAGCCAAGGAAAAAAATCTCAATCAGGGACCAATAACACCTATAATGTGTATATCCTATTGAACACCTGTAAACATGACGATAAGGGGGAAAAAATGCCATTCTGGAAAAAGAGCTCTTTGAAATATTGGTTCTAAGGGGTGTTCAACAATACCAAATATCTTTATTATATTTATTCTATATATATCTCGTTTTTTTCCCATCCAATATGCCCAACCAAACATCAATGTGAAATACGATATATTTTTATAAGATCAGAAAGGTAATCCAATACCGAATAAACTAACACACCTGTCGTATACTAAACCAATTTGTACAAAACATAGAAAATGTAACGCTTTATAACAGCTGCGCACTAACTCCCCTCCCCCCGAAAAGTTTCGTAAATATTGATAATATACAGGAGTATAAGTTTTGTTTCGCGTGACGTCAGTGATCCATTTTTGCTGACTCATCTAACTAGTCAAAAATATCCTCAATTTCATTAATATCCTATGGGTATATAGGACTCTCGTGAGAAAAAAGTTCGTTCCTATTTTGCTTACTCCTCTAGCGAAAAGGATTAACTAAACCTACGTGCGCCAGGACATTAGAAATGTAGTAATTCTCCCTGAATTTGATTGTATATTAGCACCTACATTCGATTTGATTTGTTACACGAAAGCAATATAATGCGGGAAAAGTATGGACTTAGAAATCTTCCCCAATTTTACACGTATTGTCTCAGTTATGTTAAACTATCAGTACAAATTTCATTTCGTTTAAGCAACGAAATTGCCTGTATCTTATGACTTACATTAAATTCACTTCGCGTTCTTAAAAGCTTCGAATTCGTTGCTTCAAATTAGTTAAACGGATATTAATCTTCCCCAAAAGCAATCTACTAAAGGAACAGAAATGCAAACACCAATATTATACTATAATAAAGGGCAAATGAAAGTGAAATGATATTTATTACAAATAAGTAATAAAAAATAAGTGTAAGTAATATAAATTATTTGGGGTTTTTTGCGGGGGGTGGGGGCGATAATTTCTACATCGTGGACTTTTTGTCCACAGGAAACTTAAATAACTTTTGTACAGAAAATCTGACAGCGCATTATCACAACGCACCAAAGCTAGATTTGCCTAAAGACCACTATGGCTTCATAGATAATGCAAAAATGCAAAAATTGTGATAACAAGAAATATTAATTGATAAATAGATTTTAATAATTTCGAGAAATTAATTTTTTTATTCACCCTCCCTTTAATTGAGTGAGAAAGAGAGAGACGGTACAAGGGGAGAAAGGGCTTGAAAAGGAAGTGAGCTACTCCGACCGGAAGTTAGGCTTCCCGAGACCGGAAGTACGAAGGGGAAGCCGCGGCAGTCGGAAACCCAAAAATACAGAGCGGGTGTTCTATATGATGAGTTTGCTTCGTATATTCAGTCCGCTGTGGGTTTATTTATAGCAACGCGGGACAATGATTCTTATTTATCATTTTTGTCATTTTTAGATTTTTTCTCCCCACTCTATCCACTTTGTTAATCTATGTGGTTATTTTTAGTCATCTGTTTTAAAAAATAATACGAGTAATAGTGATTGCGAGTGCTGCCAGTCATTAATTTTATGGGAAATTTTCCATCGTGATCGGCACTTTTTAATTGAAAGGGTTAAGCCTCGTTTTCAATCTAGTTTTTCAAGCATCTGCTTTATCCGAGAGAAGCTTATATCAAATTCGTTAAAAAAAACAGCCTAATGACGTCGGTTTAATAGCGTGAATTAAGCTTCAACTTTGATTTGACGCAAAAGCTAAATTCTTGGACAAAAAAATCATGATTGAAAACTCGCCGTTAGTTACTCTAAAAGTAAATTTTAATATCAATATATTTAATATCTTATATACGTCTGTCTGACTGTCTGTCGGGAACGCAAAATTTTACACGCTACGCAATGATGAACTTTATTGAGAGTATATATAGAAGCACGAGTTTTTATTTAAATTAAATTTGAAGGGCGCAAGTTTGAATTTCAATTATTATTTATAGCTAGGCTTCATGATTTAGGCTTAGCGGTTTTAAGAGAGGTTATGTTTTTTGCGATTTTCGATGTTTAAGTTAAATAAAATTAGTTTCAGTAATTATAATATATTACGATATTATTATGCCACATAAGTCCGTCATTTGAAATCATTTTTGAAGGGTAAAAGCTGATGAATTTTGGCTTATATCTCGCTCCTCTTGGAATGTTTTCAAGACGTATTAAAGCGTACCTAATTCTCTACGTCGCGCAGGCTCGCGAGGAACATTATGATAGGTCGTTAACTTGTCTTTTGAAAATATTTCTTTGTTTCGAAGTCTTTAGTTTGAAGGGCTATCTTAGAATTTCGTTTCGGATAGACGTTACGAAAGCGTTTCACTTTCGTAAAAATATTTTAAAAGGTCATAGTTTATGTTGGAACTTTTCTGGAATTCTGATTGCTTTTCTTATCTCGTACGTCACTACCGTCACTCGGCTATAAATGTGATGACAAAATTGTGATAAACAGACCTTTAGTGACGTGGCTAACCCCCGCGCTTTCACTCTCAAAACCCACTTAATTCCAATTTATTCAAAAACGGTGGGGACCTCAATAGGGAGAACCCCTTCTTGGCCGCCATTTAATAATATCGGACATTCATTTCCCCACAAATCTCTCGTGCAATTTGCGATAAGAAAATTTGCGGGGGCTGAAACCTCACCTAAAGGGAAGGTGAAATGAAATTGTAGTATTTTTTAATCTCAATTATTTATATATACCTCGTGTGATCAACTTAATAAATAGTGCCTTTTTCAGACAGTAAAACATTTTGAGATATTCAAACCATAATAAATTGACTAATGATTTTACTTTCGACGTATTTAGCCTGACTATTTCTCGGCATTTTATTCTTTCACCCTCCCTTCAAAATTACTAAAATAACTTTTCTATATTTTACCCAACGTGATTTGGTATTCGGCCCAACAGGTCTCCATACTTAAAGTTATTAGAACGAAAGGGACTATATGACGTTATAATCCTCCACTCCCCAGACCCATAGGAAACTTAACAGGTAGTTTTAAAATAGAATTTTCCAATAATAGTTTGACCAGCGAGTCTTAGCGGTGGATAAATGACGTCACGCGATAGTCTAATCCAGTATATGCTGGGGGAGTTAAGGAAAAAATCGGGCTTAAAGGAAACACGAATACTTTTGTTTCGAGTGTGTAGGACTAATACTGAATTATTAAATTTGATATAAAATTGCCAAAATCGCGAAAAAGTAGTAAATACCTAGTTAACGCCAAAACCACTTAACTTGAAAAGTTATCGCGAAAATTACTTAACTTGAAATACTTGAAAACGCAACTTTGAAAACTGACCATGGTCCAGGAAATATCTTTCCATAAATGCTAATCAAATTCCATTTTTAATTCATGAAAATAACGTGACAACCTCACTTTTTATAACTTTTATACCAGTTTTAAAATATATATAAACTTTTAAGTAATTCCGAATTCCCAGTGCCTTTAAAAGCTATTTTTGAAAGTTTAGTCTGATTTGGGAAGCGTTGCGTTTTTTTATGATTGTTCGCGTTACTATGGGTTTAAGCTCCTTTAAATGTTTTTAGTACGTTTCTATGCTCAACTCCGTACGCGAGAGTGCTTTTTCCGTAAGCACTAAGGGGATTAAGAACTGTTTTTTCTAAATCCATAAGATGTTTTATTTACTTTTCCATAAGTTTGGGTTATTTTTAACAGAACGAATGTCATCACGTGAGCAATGTATTGTAGAAAGCAATTTAAAGACGATTTTTCAAACCTTCCAAATATAGCAACGATCGAAAATAAAACGGGTTAAACCGACTAGACTGAACATTATTAAAAATAATAAGATCCAATTTCAAAGAAAAAAAAAAAAATCTTTTTTTTCCTCATTAAATAATAAATACTCCGATTCAGCTAAAAATAAAAGCCCCCTAAACCTCTTTAAGTTAATAAAATAAATTGTGTTTCAGACTGTGAGAGAATCGCTCAGATCTCAGAGTTTTAACCCCCCCCCCCCCAATAAAAAACAATTCACTGATATAATTAAATTGATAAGCCCATATTCTTTGGCAATTTAAATTTTACCATAGACTCTTCTATTTAGGATAGTATATTGTTTGATCGAAAAAAAGGGAAATTAGTTTCTATATTAAATGTTTAATTTTTAACTGTAATTAAAGTAAGTAAGGTTAGTATAAGTTTCCCCCTTCTGTGTTAATCGTTAGGGAGCCTGTTATCTTGAATTTCGATCACTTGGGAATTTTAATCGTGGATTTGGATTATTTGTTATCGCGGGTTTGGATAATTTAAAGGGAGAATGCAGCCTAAAAAAGTGATTTTTTTTATCGATTCCTTATCCTTTAAATATACCTAATTCAACAGTAAAAAAATTAAAAATAAATATTAACTAGAAATATATTTAAATCTTACCATTTAAAATAGGCTTAGCTGGATTTGTGGAGATCACCTGAACTCACTGTAAAAGGACTAGCAACCAATGATATTGATCGATGGCTCTTATTTGGGGAATGCAGGATCTCCATGATCAATGTCATTGGTCGCTAGTCCTTCTACATGATGCAGCTAAGCCTATTTTGATGGTAAGTTTTAAATTTATTTCTAGTTTGTATTTTTTTAACTGTTGGATTAGGCCTATTTAATCGAGAAGGAATCGATAAAAAAATAACTTTTTGATAGATTGCATTCGATATATTTGATCGAGTTTGGAATTTCGTCTATTTTTTAAGTCCTAAAGGCCTTTCCAGAATTTCGCCGGGTCAATTTTAATGGAATTGGAGACAGAAGATTAGAGGGTCACTCGCGCTCTTAAGCCCCAACGAAATTTCAAACTGGATTATGACCATAAACAATATCACAGCCCCAGTGATATTACCCGCGATTTTCTGGTTGACCGCGTCAATTTAACGAAATAACCATCTTTTATCTCGACGCTAGTTTAGTTTTGTTTGAAAGCTTTATGGTTTACTGTCAAGTTAGGCTGTCGTTTATATATATAACACTTATTTAAAAGTTAAGAGATGGGTGTTTGGGTATTCTATTGTTTCCGCGGCCATTTGAAAACATTTAATGATGTAGCAATAAAAGATAAGACTGCTCCCGAGACGGACTTTTTTATCTCCATCTTCTTCCCTCTCAAATGGAATAGAATGACGGCTACTCGGTTTTCCGCTATTAAGAGAGATAGAAAACCACCACTAAGATTTTTACGAATTTCCAGAATGGTCGGGATAGCTATAGCGTACCTCGTACGAAACCAGAAAATTGGTTTAATGTGCCGAAGTTTGTAGGAAATATAAAAGTCACACTTATTGGTAAAATGTAGGTAATTGGTAAAATTGGGGAAAACTGCGTGTTTATTGGTGAAATAGGCTAAAAGATGTCTGATAAAAATAATGGTATAATAAGTTAAATGTAACGAAAAACGCACTATAATTAAAAATAGGCCAAAATGCAGAGAAAATCTCGTGAAAATTAGTTATGTAGGCCAAATTTTACTAAAAGTAAATACGCTTAGATTTTTTGGAAATTGGTAAAATGATGTCAGGATATTATTGAAGGTGTTTGAAAATTAAAAAGGTCATAATGTTTGAAAATGGAAGTAAAGGTCAGCTAGGGTGTTAAACAATTGGACAAAAAGAAATGATCTATTTGAGTAACTGATTCCGGGATAAATTAAGTCACCAGAAATTGATATTTAAACCACTTTAAGTATGCGATACCGTAGAACTGAAGTAATTCGCAAATTATTGATACTATAGGCCTAGAACAAAAGATGTTAAACCAATGAATAGTGAACTATGGTGTATACAAAACTGCAAACTATCGATCCATTCGACTTTTCCTTATATAATTATTTTACTATACCATGGATAATTCCTATACCCTGTTTTATTGACGTATAATATATCGTTTTAACATATCGTGACCATCCTGATCTCCATCCATTTCTCGAAGTCATTGGGCGTTAGTGAAAATACGCCCGTAGAGAGATCTCCCTGCAGTATATATTCTAGTGTTCAATGGGAGTTGGTAATGATTACATTTATTCCTACGCGCTTTAATATCTCGTACGCGTCCGCCTTAGCTTTACCCTTTTTGCGTACTCCTTTTGAACGAGAGTATAGTGGTGATTGAACGAATGGTTCGCGAAACCTGATACGAGACTGAGAAAAATTTACTCTCCCAGAGTCCCATACACCCGTATCCAAGTGCGGATTTCATTCTTACTGAGTTAGAGAGTTGCATAAAGGCAGAAGCGCATGTAACCCGAAGAGCCCCATTGGTTAACTATTTTTATTTCATATTTTGGGTAAAATTTCCCTCAGATAGTTTCGGACAAGAGAAGCTTTTAGTATTTTGTCTTCTATAGCGTTGTTGTCTATTATTGGCTTACGAAGCCCGTGGGTTGAGAGAGTTTTGAAAATGTTGGGAAGAGGCCTCTTCGTTGATCACCAGCGTTTACTCGAACACGTTTCGAATTATTTGGTTACACAATGAATATGAGGATCGCCTTCTGTACTTCGAGTAACTTATACTCTTATGATGTAGGTGTAGTTTTCATTTTACGTATAAACATTTTCTTAACGGCCATTTTAACCTTCTTGGAACTAAAGTATATTTTGAACTAGAGAACTTTATCTTTGCGTATTACGCGCGATGCTTTTTTCGATTGATTCAGACTGGGTACTCGTTTAAAAGTGACTTAATGGCAATATAAATCGCAAACCTCTCTTACCCCCTTAATTCATTAGGAGGGTTTAACCAGAAAGATATATAGGAAAAGTGTGCCACAAATTTATTGGAAATTATAAAAGCTTAGTCTTAAGGCAAATATTACCATCTTGGTCAACCAATCATAAATATTTCCTTGGCCAGGTTTTCACTGACGTTTAGAGTCCGTTTTTTACGACTTTTCCAGGTTTTCTATAGTCTAATACGAACCCTGCAATGCAAATGACATGTACCTTTGCCCGTAACCTAAGCGATTACGCGCAAACTTTAAAATCTCTGCCTTTGGAAGTGCTAAAATGAGTACGCCTAATCCGTAATCGATGTACATGGAATCCGAGAGTGATAAAACCCTCATTACATTACTAAATTATTAAGAAGATACGCAGTGGCACCCTTCTCCTATTAATTCCTTCTGTTATAACCAAGAGGCAACCGTACAGGAAACGGAAATCAAAAGAAATATTTAGCTATAGAGCTGTTTCCAAGAAAATCTAATGAGATCCCTAGAATTTTTTTCCCTCCACCCATGCACCCGTTATCCTTTAAGTTATTATACGTATATATTTTTCACTTTTGCTGGAGCGGAGGGTATTACTATACCCTATACAATTAGTTAAATTCTCTTCGGAAATCTAGGTAATAAATTGCTAATGGTTCATCTTGGGAACTGATTATCTAAACTTCGGGGGAAGTTCCTGACTCAATATTCTCGTAGTGTTAAGGATTAACTATCGAGCTCGTGGACTAACCGCGTATGACTATTCTTTGTAAAAAATGATTCATGAAGAAAGTTTAATTTCTGCACGACGTTACTGATTTTTCATTGTAGCTCGCCATGAAACATATGGGGTTTAGTTTACCACACTCTGCAAACAACTTTATCTCTATGTTATTCTCTGAGTGTCGTGAAATTTAAAATATTGTCCATGAACCCTATATGCTGGCTTTGCGATTAACACGAGTGTACGCAGGCTGAAACACTTTTACAGGCACTTAATAGAAAATACATTAGATTTTTTGCTCCTAAATTGTAGCTTCTTCCTGAACTTTGAAGCGCGAGGGATAGAACACTTTTACAGGCGCTACAGGAAATAAATATCAACGTTTAAATTATTTTTGGAGATAATTATTATTACATTGAAAAACGATGATTTTGCGCAAACATCCTAACCTAACCAAAAGTTTATATATATATATATATTTTCTCAACCTGTTTTTAAGGTTAACTTTGGCAAAGTGGTTATGGTAAAAATGATCGTATACCGAGCCAAGATAAAATTAAATAAATTCTTTTTCTTAAAGAATAAAATAATACATTTATAAAATTAATTAATTTTTGACTCTAATTTTATGTGTAATATGTAGTTTTAACTAAATGGGGCTAATTGCAGTTTCTACAGTGTTGCCGAACACTTTTGAGTTTAATCTAAAGCAGAGAGAAAGGCTCAGAAGCTCCTGGCCACCATGAGAAAGATGGTTGAATTTTCATTCGCTGTAATCTCATTTGAAACCTTACAAAGATAAAACTCGATAGGAGCGTAACTGTAATTTAAAACTCAACAATATAACTTTAATTAAAACTTTTATGCCTGAACTGGCAAACCAATTTCCCTCAGGTGTGAAAACAATATGAGCATTTTTACTACCAAAACGCTTTATACATAATATCCACAAGATAACTTGTCCCCATGTTTCAATACAACCTAAAGCATTATTGCAATATTAGCAACGCTGCCAAATAAACTAGTCGCGATTTTAGCGTGTTTGAAATTGATCTGGGCATAGAATCCCTTAAAAAAAAGCAAAAATAAAGCTTTTTACACTCGACCTCGTTCTATTCGTGAACAGCTTGAATGATCTATTTTTACACAATATTAAGTTTAATGTTATTTATTAATCCGCGTCAGTTTTGGCTAGTTTACGAAAGTGATCGCGAACAAAAATAAATAAAGTAAATGTCAATTTGAATTGGAAGCACCTGCAAAGCTATAAAGATACCAGTTATCTCTAAAGGACCCCGGCTTTAGAAGCGCTGCCAATTCAAGATGAAGTAAACTATATCGTCTCTTAAAATATCATTTTCTTTCGTGGCGGGAGTAAAAAAAACTAATCATTTTGTGATTACATCGTTTACAATACTTATCCGGCTTTAATATCAACGCTTGAATTTCTTAGATTTGACGCGGTACCGTACGCTTTTACACGTTGAAGATTCAAATAGATTCGAACAATATATAATGAACAAAAGCCTGGCAATAATAGCTCGGTTTTGGAAAGCTTTTAAAGCTGTAAATCTCGGCGAACGTAGGGTGTTAAGAAGGGGCGTGGTCTTAACCAGGAAAGGGAGGAGATCATTTTTACTCTATATATGGTATAAACTTTATTTATAGTTGAGACTCTATTAATAAAGGAAAAAAAGTTTTTTCTTTTAATATTATTTTTAGCTTCGAGATAAAATTAGGGTTAATATATACATTCCCGTTTGACTTGTTGAAGTTAATGGAAAGAACAGTTCGAGGGATGCTGAAAGGCTTATAGATTTTACTATAAGTAGTCTAGTTTCCACGCCTTTGTACCATTGTTTCAATTTACTCGAATTAAATTATATACTCTTGCTTTGAGATTTCACGCGAACTTTTTTTCCTAACTGTATTTTTAAAGGAATGATAACCTTTTCACAATTTCGTGGAAACTAGAAAAAACCCAGGAAAGTTTTCTACTAGGGTATAGAGTCTAATTTTTTTTTACTCGAAAGTAATATTTTTCTTTGAAATATATACTTAGAATTTTACTCACATATGTTTATTCTTTTTACATTAAATTGAGGTCATTAACTTTAAATTAAGGCTCTACGGATACCCGATACTCGACGGGGTCTCAGTTTGTCTCGGTTACCCGCCCCGGAAACGGCTTTTCAAATTACCCGAAATTACTCGGGCAGTAAATATTTGTTGCCCCATTACTGATACTGAGTTTCGGGTTATTAACTAATCGGTAAACCTGATTTTAGGCATTTGTTTGGGGTATGAAGGTTTTAATTTGGTAGAAAAAACTAAAATCAAACCCGTGTTTACTCAACTTAACATAGAGTCAAAGAAAAATTAATATTTGAAATTGAAAAATCGTGCGTTTTTTTACTCACCTCATCTTTACCACCTCTCGAATATCTGGTCGATCCCATGACGAAGGGTCCTGGATTTTGGTCCATGTGTTGTTTGCCCACCATACTTCCGAAGAAGGGGTCTTTTCTGCCACGTTCTCCACCCCCACTCTTCATAAATCCTGAAAAAGATATCAGATTTTTTTTTTATTAATCGCGTCTCATTATGCAGATACCTTAAACTTTATATTATGCCCATTACCACATTATCTCGGTTTACAAATTTTATATATTTCCAAACTTAGTCTAGACTTTATAGAATTTCATTTTATTGAAATTTAAAGCTTTTAAACAAGTTAAAGCTCACATTACATTTCCAGCCTCAATCCCAATGCCACTTCTACAGTATTTTCTATTAATATTTCTATATCAAGCGTGATATACGAATTATAGATTTACTAATGGTTATATAGCTTGAATAAGAACACTAAAGTACGACTTTTTGAACATTAGAATTATTTATCATCTCAATGAGGTAATTAAAGTTCCCTTTCGACTGTCATGTTTTACCATTCTGCCCTAGTATTCCCCTGTTTTTCAAAAACTGCTCTTAAATTGGAGTAATATGGGACAAGATCTTCGATTACATTTAAGTAAGATAATGTGAGTGTTCCGATAAAATTTTAAAGGTATAATAAAGACGAGGAACATATTCTTTATAATCTAACTGTAGATTGTCTGACATTTTGCCAGTCTGTAACTGCGTTCACACCGTTTTGCAAAGACTGAATGTATAATTAATTATGGGTTTAGTTGTAAACCCATGTAATAATTATCTTGAATAATTTAAACTTTCAAAATGGTTTGAAAACTGTCTCTAATGTGACCGTAGCTCTTCTGTTAATTTTCTGTAAATTAACAGGAAACATGATTAGTTTTAATTCGATTTTTAAACTTATATTTACGCTCTTAATCTAATTTAATTCGCGGGTTCCTCGTCTTCAGTATCACTTTAGGAAATCAACTTTTTCAAAACTCGATAGAAAGGATAATTTCGCAATAATCTCTATAGCCCGGGGGACATGGTTAGAAATCGGAATCCATCAAGCCCTCGTTTCTAAAAATAGCCTTTTCTTGGTCTTCGTGTTACCCCACCCCCTAATCCCCTTCTAACGGCCTAAACCAAAGTAGGAGGCTTTATCCTATGACGTCATTAGTATCATTTGACGATTGATTAATGATAAGACGATTAAACTGACCGTGTTCGGTGTCGTGTCCGAACGCGTGTCCTTCGTCTACGGAGCCGAATTTCCCGAAAACTCCGATTCCGTCCCCTGGTAGGATCATTTTACCACCGCCAGAGTTTCCCCCCTCATTTCGGCCGGTGTTAGAATCTCCTCGTCCGCTCATAGTAGCTCGACTGCCGAACGAACCGGGAATCTTAGTTCCAAAATTTCGACTCTATCAAATAAAACAAGAAACAAATAAAAAATGATTACTATTATATACTGCAGTATTTATAAATAAGTCTGATCTGGTCTAATTAGGGTGCTTTTACAATCAATTCCTCCTAGACTAATTATATTGATACATAATGTGTAAATTAATAGAAAACGAAATAGTCGGTGTCATCTCCCTTGATTAAGAGTATAGTTAAATGATGTTCCGAAAAAAATTGATTTTATAAAGTTAGCATTTGGTTTATTAAAATGTTACTTACATCCAATTTACCGCTCTTGAACAATGCCCTTTCTTCTGGACTGTTAACTACGGTACCAAAATCTCCTCCTAAACTGGGCGTCGACAATGGATTGTCCAGAAACTCTCCCGGGGGTGGCGGATTTCTCAGTGGCACGTGATGGACAACGTAGTCCGGTTTCCTTCCTCTGTACTTGCTTCCGTAAGTACCAGATACTTCTTCAGGGAAAGCTCCGAATCCGGAGAGGTCGAAACCCGCTCCGGAATCGGTGATGATGACCGGATGTCCGGATTCAAACCCGAAACCAGGTTTCAAATACACTTTGCCACGTCGACCTCCGCCAAATTTCGAGTATGGATTCTCGGGGTCAATGATGATGGCGTCCGTGAAGAAGTCTCCTCCTCCACCGTACGTAGGATTCTTGACCATGACTCGACGACGTGATGATTTGGACAATTTTCCGCTTCCCCCGAAACGCCCCGGTACTACGCTCACCGTGAATGGATTATTCGCGTGGTTTCTGTGCCATGCAGATGAGATTTAATTTTTATTTAATGGGCCGCGCGGCTTCACACTAAGCGGCAGCGCAACATGGAGCAATAATTTCCAAAGATTTAGGTCTTCAACAATCTCTAGATATCCCGTAAAGTTATTGTTCCAGGTTCCGTTCCGCTGCCGCTACGTTTGCATTAAGCTTTACTGACCCTGCTAAGAAATTGGGTAATTGCGGTATATCGTTGTTCATTTCGCTTTGCCTATTCATTCTTCTCATGGTCCTCCACATGGCCCTCAGCGTCTTGCAGTCAGGTTCGGGAGGATCAACTGGTCTGACCCGTCCGTTGGGCATCTGTTCGCTCTGTCTCCTGGACAAGCGTATGGCCGCTGCTGCCGCCGCCGCTGCGGAAGCCGCGGCCGCGTGAGACGCCGGTACCTTTCTGGCCCAAGCCCCTTCCGCGACGGAAGGGGCCAATAATTTAAAGATATGTCGGTCCGGATATTTGTCCTCGCTGTCGACGTTGTTCGGGGAAGTTGGCGCCCCTCCTCTTTGCGTCCTTCTCAGTAGTAACTCGACGAATTGGTTGTTTAGGTTCGTATTGGAAGACTGTTTCGTGGCCGCGCTGAAGGAAGTCGTGGCCCACAAATGGAGTAGTAAAATGGCGACGAGTTTGCTACGGCCCGATCCGCTCTTAGCGCTCCCCTCCGTTTCTGATGATGGTAGTTGACCCGTTGTAGATTTTTCCATGGCCATTTCTGCACGGATATTGGAGCTCTTCTAGATATAATCTACGTAAGAAGAATATATTTTAATATATTAAATTATGCTGACCTTTGTTTCTTGACAATTACGCTTCGAGTTGGCAGCACGCGGAAAGCCTGGCTTGATCTATCTCCAAGTCAATGAATTACAACTCTCGCGCGCTCTACCACTCTCGAAGCCTCACAAAATGTTTACTGCGGGGCATGGCAGCCCCCCCCATTCAGCAAATTATCCCGAGCTCCATTTCAATTTAATTAATTTAACTTAATTGGCGGCACAGCGATAACACCCTTCTCTCCTGAAGATACTAAATGTTTTTCCAAGTGGACGCCTCGCGAAGAAATATCCCAACCTTTGTACACCGCTGTTCAGAGAGCAGACGCCCTTTAGGGGCAGACGCGTTACTTTAACTCGATTAGACTTAAGTGACTTTACGCTTTGCTAAAAGACCTATGATATATATAAATCCCAGTATCTTCAACTGCCAAACACGCCAAATGACGATTTCTATATAATATATGATGAAAACTCCATAAAACATTCTCGCGTGATGTTCCCCCTAATCCTCTTAATCAAAAAGCGGCATGAAGAAGAAATATTTCATTCCCCGAGGCCAGAGAGAACTTTAAGGAGTTCACGTATCAAATAACATCGAGCCTTAATGACGACCCTATTAGATTTCGCTTTTAAAAACGCCTTAAAGGAAGTTTGAAAATGATAATACACTTTAGAATGATTATATTGTGGGGTTATACATTTAAGTCTCGTTTTAAAACTGCGAAGAGGTTTACTCTGCTATAATATATTTTTACGAGGGTATACGTTTATTGTTTAAGAACCTTCAGTTAATCAGCGAACGAAATTTTTATCTCAAACTACGCGAAGACGATTTTACATTCTTTTTACCTTCTCTTTAAACCCCCGCCCCACTGTATATTGGTGGGAAGGGTTAAAAACGGCGGAACTAATTGCTTTTTAGAGTCTCCCGAGAAAGATTTGGTTATTTCTGGAGTGGCGAACTGTTAATTTTAAGATAAAAGAAAATAGAAAAGAATCAGGGTATTGAATTTAATGGTTATTTTTAGAGTGCTAGAGATAATGACGTTTAAGACTCTATAAATACTCATGCACTTAATTCTCTAATGCTCGATTAATTAAAAAATATATATTAGGAAAAGTAACGCAGGGATTTGAACTTGATTCTTGGAAGAACATTTCAAGGAAAAGTTTGGAAAATGTAGGAAAGTTAGAGTTTCTTAAAATTGGTCCGAATGTTTTAGAAATATCCAAGGAATAAATTAGCCAATATTAAAATTGGGTATTTTCTAAGCTTGAATAAATTATGATATTTGAAAGTTGGGCTAAAATATCTAGTATATTTTAGGTAATTATAATTATTTCTTTCTTTAAATTTAAGGAATTTAAAAAACGGTATAAGGATAATTTAAAGAATTCGAAAATTTTAGGCAAATTGAAATTTGATCACGAGTTAGCTAGGGAATTTGAAAATTGATTGAAAATATCTGGAATAATCTTAAGGAATACCCAAAAAATTGAGCTAAAATGTCAGGAATAAGTTGTGGAATATAAAAATTGAACTTAAACGTACGGAAAATGTTTTCGGGAAATAGTTTGAAACTTTAAATGTCCCTGGCTGTGAATTGTTCTTTATTAGAACAGAATCGAATTGGATCTTGTTGTTTTACTGAGTTGTCAACCAAGAAATCCAAATATAAGTTACTGTTATTTTCTTTTGGTTCATCCTCTTTAACTTCATCGCTTTTCACGCTTAAAAACCTTGAAAGTGATGAGGATTTTGAAAGGAAAAGAAAGTATATACGACGTGACGTAAATACGCTCTTCTTGCCATGATTCTATTGGAAGAAGATATATTTTATATTACTCCACGGGTCTTAACTTGGGATAAAGGTTTCTTATAGAAACTCTCCAATCGCGTAACTCAGAGTCTTGACGTTATTTATTTGTTTAAAGCATCTGAAAGTTTTAAATTTTCTACTCTTCTTAAAGTACGGTATATCTCTTGGTCTGTTTATATTTGGCTATTGTTTACAATCTTAAATTTACTGCAGGCTTTCTTTAAAGGGAGAATGCAACCTAATTACAAGTGATTTTTTATCGATTCCTTATCGTTTAAATAGGCCTAATCCACCGATAAAAAGTTTACAATACAAATATTAAACTAGAAATAAATTTAAAACTTACCCTGAAAATAGGCTTAGGGGGATTCATGGAGATCCTGAATCGCGTCCGTGTAAGGTCTAGCGACCAATGAGCAAAGGCCCGTCGTTCACGCGAGATCTCCACGAGACTTACGTCGCGCGCGATTGGTCGCTAGACCTTACACGCGAGGAAATCAGGACCTCCATGAATCCCACTAAGCCTATTTTCAGGGTAAGTTTTAAATTTATTTCTAGTTTAATATTTGTTTGTAAATTTTTTAAATAGTGGATTAGGCCTATTTAAACAATAAGGAATCGATAAAAAATCACTTGTTGTTAGATTGCATCCTCCCTTTAAAGTTAGAATGAAGCCTGACAGCGAGTATTTCTTTTTTATCGATTTCTTATCATTCGATAAGAATTGTTAATTGAATGAATTTTAATATTTTTTGGCTCAGCACGGATTCAAATAGAGTTTTAAATTGCGCCTCTAGCCAATCTCTCTCGCCAATCACGTACTCGTTAAAAAGTTAGTTAAAATGTATGCGTATAAGATTGATTAGTTTATTTTATTTGTAATTAAATCTTAAAACCAATTAAAATAAATCTATTTTAATATTTTACCAAACAAATAATTAAATTTGCATATTCCTTATTCTGTTGAGACGTGTTTTTGACAAGCTCCAGATATAACATTATCAAGTAAAAATTCCGCCCTTGAAATTTCCATAATATTAGCTCACAAAGTCAGTTCGTTTGAGCCGTTCATTTCGATTAATTTGAACCAGAGAATACGATACTTAAAGTAATGCATTTTTAAGTATACTGGTATTTTCTCTTTCCCCGATATATACTTTATTATCTCATTAAAGTTAAACAGATTTCAAAATTCTTGGGAGAAAGAGTTGATTTTTTGAAATTTAAACAATTTTTTATTATAATTAGGTTTATCATTGAGTACAATTCCCCTTCAGTATTGGCTTTAGTTTTTTTTATGTTTTGATCTACATATTTATCTCTGTGATTTCGTTGCTTAAGGATATAGAGTAATCTTGGCCTGTATTTATTGAAATTTCAATTTTCATATTCAGAATCTGCCTATGTTCAAAATTTGAATTCAATTAGAATTTTAGAGATAGACGGAAGGGAAATAATTGAAGCCTCGTTGATTTGTCGTTTTGATTAGTGCTCGGAATCGGATATCCATTATCCCTCCGTAAAAGTTCACATTTTTTCAGATATATTATTTTCGGATTAATTGAATTTATGACTACATAAATGCAATTTGTAAAATCAGATACAAGTTAAATGGGTAGGGTTTATCCGAAGATAAGCGTCCGTTTGTAGCTTTATCAATTAAAAAAGCATTCATATTCAATATGTGGATAAGAAAATTCCACATTTCTTAGAATTCGTGTAAAATAAAAGAAAATATAATTCAAATTTTCTTCGCAATTCCAATAAAATAAATAAAACAATAAAACCGAGCTTTTAGGTTTAAATTTTATTTATTATTTATTGACGAAACTATATATTTTTTAAATTTTCTTATCCGAACGTATAACTCGGATAACTTTCTAGGGTAAATTCATTTTCGAATACAAAGGGATATTAAGTATTTTTTTTTACATTTTATCTTCGGATAAGTTAACTGGAATGATAAATAGGCTATTTTTAATCCAACTGATAATATCTGAATATATCTATCCAATTAATAATAGTTATACCAATTCCGAACACTCGCTTGTTTTGATATCTTTTCGAAAGTAAAATTTCTAAATCTCTATACTCTTGATCAAGGCCCCAAGGGGAGTAATAATAACTGTAATAATAATATTTATTCCTTAACGAAGAGTCGTATAACCACAGAGGCACGTATCATACTCTAAGGGCAAATACAAACACTTGAAATATAATTATTATTATTAATTAAAGTTTGTCAAAAATGAGTAAAATTATTTCAAATTATCCGTTCATAAAGATAAATTAGTAAGTCATATTACCATATGTAATGTTTACCTTTCAAAACTCCCTTTGAACCATATCTTGCCTTATTTTTCTCCTCCCCCAAACAATTCCTTATTCGTATTTATTTCATGGACTGACTCGTTTTTCGGAAATAAGAAAAATGAATTTTTTGAAACCGCTGAGACATTTTTATCCGTAAGTTAAAACTCAACTATTGTCGAGAGTTTTGCTTAAACTACTTTCATCTATCTTAGGTTTAACATTTCGTATTAATCCGCATCAAGCGAACAACTAGTTTGAAATTAGTTCGTTCTCGATCTTACATTGAATTACTGAGCAATATCTGAACTGACTTTTTTTTTCATCCATACTTTTAAACTGAGGTTCGCGAAATTCGAAAAATTATCTCGGGGAATTCCCATATTTATCCGAGCGGAATTCTTCTTAAAGGGAAAATGCAATCGAACTACAAGCTGTTTTTTATAGATTCCTTATCGTTTACATAACATAAAAAAATTGAATTTTTAACAAAATGATAACCGAACAAATTTCTCGGTTTTTCAAATTTATCAGAATATGGTAATGTTTTTGAAATTTTTGTCGGCCAAGAAGTGTCAAGATCTTTTAAATTTGTCAGACTTTCCCAAGATATGTAAAGCCCCGTTTGCAATCAACGTTTTTCAAGCCTTTCCCTTCATTTTTCAACCGAGAAACTTACGTAAAATTGATTTAGATATCCGATTCTCTCCAACTCGAAGCCAATTAAAACCAAAAAAAAAAGACTTGATTTAACCTTCATATTTGTTTTGACGTAAAAACTCGATTCTTTTCCCAAAAAAAAAAAAATCTTGAATGATAACCCGCCTTTAGGATCCCTCTCAAATTCGTCAACCTTGGCCAATATACATAAAATATATCAAATTTTTATTATATTATATCATAAACTCATTTAAATTTAATTTAAATTCCCAAATATATGTAGACAAAGTATTTAAACTCTATTACGAAAACATCAAACAGCCTTAGATTCTTGTTTCGCAACATAGATATTTTTTATAAATATTTTTACTAAAGTAAAAATGCCTAAAAAAAGACCTTAGTTCAGAACAATAATAGCATCGCGTCTTGTATATCTAAGAAAACATCTTTGGCAAATCTATTTGCGCAACTATTTTATATCCGTTGATATATAAAGATCGCCTCCCCCCTCCGGGGGAGGAATTTAAGAGGATGCTATTTTTAGGTAGGAATTTTCATCGACGGGGGTAACACCAAACAGCCGTGTCAGAAATATAACGTACCGTTCGAGTTTACTTTGTTAATGAAGCTACCTTCTAGTTAGGAGAGAAAAAATGGGCAAGAATAGCCAATAGTTTTCAATATAAAAAGCTTCTTTCAGGTTCGCCAGTATTGCCTCGAATTACTCGTACGAACTTGGGGCTATACCTCCTAACTCATAATACGATTCCCCCTGTCCTCCTACCCCTGCCCCTTGTAATACATATCCGTTATGGATTCTCGTTCAACCCTAGCACTAAAATAGCTCGAGCAGTTCCATATAGGTTTGGACTAGCTCTGAATCGCCCGCGGGCCCGATTTCCAGAAAATGTGTAATAGTTCAGATTATAGAATAAGCTCGTGTATGTATAAGAACAAGACGGTTTATCGCGATTTAAAACAATTTCACTTTCGTTTAAAATGTTACTTAAACGCTATGATAAGTTATTTTTATTTTGGGCGTTACATAACCTTGCTTAAAGTAAAAACCAGTTCTCTATGGAAATTTTTAATCAGTATGAAGGTTATATATATACATTGCTATATCAAACCCACTTGTCTAACAAATGTTCACTAAAATCGGCCCAAGAGTTGTTAGGAAACAAGACGTCGCTCGAATCAACAAACTTGTTTTCGATTTTGATAAGGTTCCCTTTAACTGATTTGGTAGTTTCACGTACAACGCTTAAAATATACTTTTTTCACCCTCTTTCCCAGAATCTCTTACATTGCAGCGTTGTCAGAACCTTTGTGAATCAATTTCAGTAGTTCGGTTTGGTTGAACGCAAACTAAAATGGCGGGAAAGTTTTCTTTCCTTCGTGCTTTCAAGCTTGACTTACTAAGGTACCTTAGTAAGAAGGAGGGAACTGCAATATCCCTATTGAAGTAAAGACGATTTATCGAATAACTACGTATTTTGAAATTCCACTAGTTCTTTCGTTCGCGAACTTTAATCGGATGAAACTGAAAGGGAGTTCTTCAGTTATAGTATTTCTAGCCCCTTTCCCCCGTAGTTGGGGCTTCGCCGTAACGCGTAAAACTCGGCCCGGATTGAGCTTATATCGGGAGAGGGGGACTTCTATAAATAACCGAATAGTTCGGCCATTGATTTCAGAAGCGATCAGCGGGGAAGAGTCACTCCCATTCTCCCTATACCCTCCTTTACCCGTCTTACCCCCGTCTTCTTGGCTTCGTTGGCGTGCCCCTTCGCTTCTCTTCCTATGAAAAATGGGTTCTTTTACGGTTCCTACATCAGCTGTTACTAGCCCCGAGATCTCCGTATTTTCTACAATGCCTCGTGCGCTTCTAAACTCTCCTCCCATCCTCTTTTAACCGATTTCTATTTTTCCAAGCGCGTCTTTTCTTTCATTTTTAATTTTTTTTTATTTTATTTTCATTTTCGCCAGTTTCTAGTATCTATTCTTAGGCACATTTGGAAAGTCTTACAATTTTAATAACTCTTCCGAAACTAAAACGACTTTAAAAGTTAAGATATTTTAATTCTTAAATTTTGACATTTTGATAGGTATACTAGTCAAAAGTAAATAAATTAATATAAAAGTATAAGACCGGACCACTCAGGAAGAGCGGCCTTTATGAGGGGTCAAAATTCCTTCCAACCCACTTGCTTATTAACCGAGTAAAACGTAGTTCGAAGAGAAGAGAGATAATTTTTCCTTGCTGCGCCTTTAACTAGACCATGAGCCTCAGACTAGAGATATTCCATGGAAATGGATTTTTATTGGCTGGCTATATCACGTGTATTTAAGGCGTTTTCTACGGGCAGAGGCAGAAAATTTGATTCTTTTATGGGAAAAAGACATTTCAAATTTTTATCTATTCATTAATCGTTTATAACGAAATCCAGAAAAGTTCGCTATATATACGCTTTTCTTTAAATTGACTATTATACGTTACAGTATCCATATTACTTTACTATGGCACTCAATTAACGGCAACTTATCTCGGGCTTGAAAACGTGGAAATTGATTTTTCAAATCTAAATTCAAGAACCACGCGCTATCTGAAACTACGCGTAATTAATTATATGCAAAATAACTTCTTTAAAGCAACTCCCCCACAATCTTGAAGTATACTACAGAATGATAAGAGTCTGCAGTTACCCTTAGCAACAACACTCAATCAATGACGTCATTCGTTTCAATGGTCTATATAGCTCGTAATAAAGTCTATAAAGAGCGACTCTAGAGCGCCTCGTGTGGGTAGCCTTTTAGACATTGATGTAACACTAGGCGTAATTAAAGTCCATCACCATTTTGTCGAGACTTTTCCCCGTCGCGGAATCAATTAGTATTTTCAACACGTTCAACGCTCGCTATAGTTTCTCGTTCATTCTTTAAAGGGAATATGAAGCCATTACCTTTAAAGAGAAACTACCGAGCTAAAAATAGAAGACTTTAAATTATTTTGAAAATATGAACTCCAAAATATTAATAAAATCAGATTTTAATTTTAGGGAAATGTGAAATCAAACCAATCATAACTCGAGTTTCTTTAAAACAACGTCGTGAATTAAGTTTAAATTAAATAAAGATATCACTTATGGTTGGGCTTTAACTCTAACCCAAACCATAGAGATAAACAGTTCATTTAAGCTATTTCCCTCAGCGCTGAAATCTCAAACTGAATCGGGCTTTAAATTCAACCTCATCTTCAATTTGGAACACACTCGAAGCTATCTACTCTCCTTCATAAGCATAAACAATTCTGCTATAATTAATATAGCCTATAACGATGAACGCGCTATCAAATCAAGGTGAAATAAAGTAGACATACTCGGAGTAAGTTTGAGATTTCATCAAATACGAAATTAGATTATATACCATTTTCTAATCGCTACCATTGGATACTCTGAAAATTCGTACAGATTCTCCGTATCGTATATATTATACATCATCTCCATTTCTTGAGTAAATTTCTCTGGGCGCAATTTTCTTATCGCTCTAAGCCGTAATGAGGTGCCAATCAAGAAAGAGTATAGGCATATATTTAAGTGTACGTGTCTATTTAACATCGTGTAGAAAACGCCGAGATATTAGTGGTTGACGGAGAAATACGACTTCGTCTAGATAAATCACAAGCGCTAACTTTTAAAAATGAACTCAAGACGATTCAAAAACCAAAATGTATATAGTTTTTCCAGCGCCTTATAGGTTAAAATTTACACACCCCCTTTTTCCCACGGGGGTTTATTTAAAATTAAGAATTTTGAAGTGTTTAAAAAATGAAATAATTATTTAATAAACTGTTTCTGCATTCAGTATCAGTAAAGTAATTAATTTAATATTATTAGAACACAAATTGAAATATAAATCATTTTGGGAATACCGGTAAATTACTTTGTAGTTTATTAATTTCCAAAATTGGATTAGTTTTAAGTACTCTGCACGTGACGCACTTCCCTTTAATAATTAATAAAGAGGGAATTTCTATCTTTGACCGGTTTAAGGGATCAACTATAATCCCTGGCCATATTAAGTAAAAAGTTTGCAGTAACCGCTAATTAAGTTAACTAATTCCTTTCCCATTAAATGATGAACCTTTTTATCGCGAGACGCTTATCGAAGTTGACACCCGAACTTCATCTTTCATTAAGAATCCTCGCGTCTGCCCAATTTTCGTCATTTATGTTTTCATTTAAAAAACAATTTTTAAATAAATGTACTCTTGATATTAATATAATTGAGACAAGCCCCTCGAAAAGGTATTCTTCAAATTAAATAAATTTGCTGTATTATTCGTGATCTAAAACTTTCACAAATCAGCGGTTTTCAAAACAGCGTTCCTCAAATCCGCGGTTTTCAAAACAGCGTTCCTCAAATCCGCGGTTTTCAAAACAGCGTTCCTCAAATCCGCGGTTTCCCTAAAACTAACCTAACATAACCATAAACTCCATTGTGAAAAAGCACCGTTTTTAAACGCTATTTAGGGACCTAAATGTCTGCCCACATGTTCTTAAATAATATACGTCTGAGATATAGTATAACTATGGCTATACGTATAACTTTTAACCTTTAATAATTGTAATTATACCACTTATTATTAGAAGTGTATTTTTACTTAATTTTCCAACGGTACAATTCTCAAAAACTATACGAATAATTTATAACTTTCAACTCTTGTAAAGTGAACCTCTCTTCTATCTCTATTAGATTTATTTTAAACCTTACAAATAAAGAATTAGTTTACGCGCTGTTTTCCACCCTCGGAAATCACAAGCTGATTCAGACTAATAATGACATCTTTGTTGTGAAAGGGTCAGAGTTCACGTAGTTTTCTATTCTCCAATTAGCAGAGATAAAAGAAGAAGGGGATGGTAAATGTCGAGGGGATCTAGAGGATTAAAGGGTGGATGAAAAGGTAAAATCCAGTAATTGTTACTTGATCATCACGCAGGTTCGCTAAGCCTAAATATTTAAAAACATAACTGTATATAGCCAAAGAAGTCATTTTGTCGAGAAATATGAATGGTAGATGAATGATAAGATTTATTTTTTATTATCAGCCCAAATTTTTAGTTAAGGACCTGGTCAAAGGCAACTTTCCCTTCTGCGCAGTTCCCACAAGCGCATTTCCTTTTGCGCAGCTTTTCATTTGCCCAATTTTTCCATTTCCGCAGTTTCCATTTGCGCTTTTTTCATTTGCGCAGTGCTCATTTGCAGGTTATGTTAGGTTACGTTAGATTAGGTTAGTTAATCACTCGAACTAGCCTGCCCCTCTTATGGACAGCTCGAATGGAAAACTGCGCAAATGGGAACCGCGCAAATGGAAATACGAAAATGGGAAACCGCGCTAATGGCTACTACGCAAATGAAAATGTGCAAGTGGGAAACTGCGCAAGCGGACGCAAACCTGGTCAAAAGCCCCCCCCCCCCCCACGCAAGCAGGGCAAACCAATGGTGAATGTTAACGATTAGTTCCCACGCCAATAGTGTTTACAACGAATGTTATATTTAATTTAATTAACTAAAATAACATTTTTGATTGATTTCTGAGTAATATTCCTATAAAACAAGGCTAGTCATATATTTGTTTCAACATACGAGATCAGTTCGAAAATCTTTTCAGAATATTGGTTTTATTTCTTATAAAATCCAATTTAAAAATTTGATTAAATATGCTATATTTTTTTACTCTTCACCCTCACTTTGAAGGGGGCTATTCCCTTTTTTGAAATGTTACTGAATAACACATAATTAATTTTCCGCCGAGCCTCGGAATCCCTTACATTCGGTTGCTGGCTAAAGATAAGGTTTTGTGTGTATGGAAAACAGTTTGGCTTTTTTTTTAGTGACATTTATAGCTATGGTTGCAATGAAATATAGGAGGAAAACGTCTGATTTTACGCAAATTTGAGTTTTATTTTTAAGTCTTACTTTTTTTATTATAATCTTCGAATTATTTTATCCGGCTTAGTCTCATCAGCCTTTTGTAAGGCTTAACCTAGTTTTATTTTTAATTGACACTTTATACCACGATTTTTATCATGGATATTAGGTTAATTTAAGATCATTAGTCACATTAAAGTAATTGATTTTAAAGATAAATTATACTCTTCCTGTAATCTCTTTGGCCTGAATATTTTTTGAGAAAATTGGAATTCCTAGAATAGTTTTGAAATCTCAAAACTTTTCAAGGGAATAGTTTTGAATTATGACTTCACTTACGAAATTTCTTCCAAGAATATTTTTTGAAAGCTCAAAATTACGTCAAAGATTTGAATTTTCAAAACTTAAAATCTATCCAATTTGTTTTATAATCTCAAAATTTACCAAGAATAATTTTAAAATCTCTCAGACCGGTTGTTTTTGACGCATATATTGTATTCTCTGTTGACGCCTGTAGAAGTGATTAACTACCAAGCATGCAGGGTGACATCATCTTCTAAAACTATTTTGCAATTACTTAAATCATTCATTATCTTGAATCAGTTCAATTCAATTCAAAACAATCAGATTTTGATTCCCTCCTTGTCTAATTTAGAAATTAAAAATTAATAAATCGCGCTGATTGGTCGAAGGTTCTTATTAGGATATTCGTGAATTCATCATGGAGGACTTTATCTTAAATTTAATATTTTATTGCGTTTAATTTTATTTCCCCAATTTCTTTATCATCTAAATTACCTAACAATCATAGAAATAGATAAATATATACTTACATACGAATGAGGCTGACTTTTGCGTGTTCGATAAAAGTTTATTGGATTTTCTGAGAAATTGTTGAAATTTAACTTAAATGTTCAATTTGTCACTTTTAAAATCGTCGATTTTTGGTTTTATATTTAATTGAATTTAAATTAATCTGAATTATAATTAATATAATGGGTAATTAGCGTCGTACTTGATTATAGTTACGTTTAAAATAACTCCGCTTCGATGTAAATAATACTAATAAATTTAGAACTTTTTTTTAAAGTCAATTTTCTAAATCTGATATGAAAGAAAAAAAAACAATCAATTTTGAATTTCTCTCCGATTTTCAATTTGACCCGGATTAAGTTTTTCTTGTCGCAATCTTTCTTTTGCAAATTTATTTGTTAGGCCCTAGTTTCGCTTCTGCAGAGGTCGTTGAATCGAGAAATGCCAACAGGTGTTTCTACTGGTTAAATCTCTGTTCTATATTCCGTAGAAGCTCGAATAAATTCGTCCAATCTTCCAAAATTATTTGGTAAAAGAATTTTTTGGCCTCTGCGATGTGTTGATATCAAAACTTAAATCTGTTGGAGTAGAGAAATATTTTTTTTTTCATTTTTAAATTATTTCATTTTTAAAATCTTCATGCATACTAATAATTTTCCCAGCCTGTTTTAAATTCGACTATACATTTATATTTCAAATAATTTTAATAAAAATTGAACTAATCAAATCAAAATTTTCTCACGATTAAAAATGTATAAATTTTAAATGAAAATTATTTCATCCAACATATATTTATATTAAATTAAATAATACAAACCAATTAAACGTACAAATTTTTGTTCAAAACTACTACAACAAATAAAAACATGCTTATTTTTCAACCAACCTTATAACTTCATTAACGAAACCACTTTGTTCGGTTAATTTTTGCCAATTATCTAAACTTAAAATATAAATTTTTCTTTAAAAACTTTTTTTTTTTTTTTAAATCGAATTAAATCTATTATTCTTTCTTTATCAAACACTTTCAGATATTCGAGTATAAACTTAAGTTATATTTAACTCGGTAAAATTTGAATTTGGCTTTACGGTAATTATTTTAATATTTTATAACCCGTCGAAGGGTTGAATAATTGGAGATTAAAATTGAATGTGGGGATCTACTCTTTGGGTATTAAAACGGGGCTACTTGCCCGCGTTAACTGTCCCCACGAACTTTCTTTTAAAATGGTATTTTTGAAGATCGCGCGCTCGCGGCAGATACACACGGAGCGCTGTATCTCCGACACTAGTCGGATACTTTTTGTCGCGGCTCCGAAACTACGCCGGAAAGCCACCAAGTTGAAATGGGGCTAGATAGACCCGAACGCGGGGGTGGAAGCTTTCCCTTCGCGAGCTTACGATTTTACACACACTCGCTCTCATACGAAGTCATTTCTCTCCCTTCCTCCCGCTCTCTGGAGGAGGCGAACGCCCAACCGAGGGGGTGAGTGGGGGGAGTTATTCCTTGAAGAGAGTTTTACGTTAAAAGTTTCCAAAAGAGTAGAGAAAGAGTGTAGGTAGTCGTCCGAACCAGAAGTCATTGTGGAACTTTAATGGACGGAAATATATTCCAAATTTGCCCCGTATATTAGAAACGCTGTAAAAATTTTATATTTTAGGCTTATTTAATAGATATGAAATATGAAAGTTCACTAGCTCATTTATTTATCTCAAGTTTAACAGGGAAGTTGTACCTAGAGAAGTCGGGGTTATTTTAGATTGAAATTAGAAAGGTCAGCAATGAAATTAAGGTTTGTTTTTCGTTGAAAGTCGATGCAAACAGTATTAGGTGAAAGCTTGAGCATTTCAGGTTTATATTTGTTTAAATTATGAAGGCCAATCTATTTTACATGAAATATTTTTAAAATTATGTATTACGGAATTTGAAACGGGAAAAGATTAAGCGGGGTCACTGGCCTCTCAGGGAGTGTTTCGCTTTTTATAAACAACGTTTCTCTTACTCGGAAGAGTCGATCTTACTCCAATTACGCCAGCGACCTTATCGAGAGTATCTTGAATTAGAGTCGCTCCAAGGAATAATAATATTAAGATACTTCGTGCTATATTTGAACAATTGTTTTAATCGGAACATGGAACATTATACTTTTTCCTTTAAAGGGATAGTTAAACACTCCACGAAGTACGTGTTTAAATCTATTCTTCTCCATGATTTGTGAATTATTATCAAAACGCCCTGATTGGTTATGGACTTGAATCTTAAATTTTTCCAAATCAAAAATAAAATTATAGAAATCATAAGTAATATTGTCTTCTTTAACAAAAAATAACTTCTTAATTATTGTTCATCAATGTCATTGTTGAGTTTGCTCATAATATAAGGGGTCAAGCGTGGTTCCTCAGTTTTGGGAAAGTTCTTAATTTGAGCTATAACCAACATTTCCGCATGGACCTCAGTTAACGAAATAGAATCTGTACATTGATTACATAACTAATTACATCGTTTGTTAATGCTAAATATGTTCTTAGTTAAGTAATCACTTTAGTACAGGATTGTACACCGATTACGCGGAGTGATTGACTCCTCGCTCGCTTATTTTACCCGTTACAAACTCCAAGACACGCGAGCTTTTAATTAAGGATTGTAAAACGTTTTTTAGTCCAGTCTTGTCATTTTGCCATTCTGCGCGTATTACGAGTGGTTTTTCGGTTAGTGTTTCATCGTAGTTTTCGATCGAGCTAGGGGGCGGAAGCGCGTGTGAGGGGGTCTGGGGCCTAGCAGAGTTTTCTCCCCTCAGCCCCGTTTTGGGCAACTCCCTCGTTCGGTAACTCCGCCAATTTGACACCCACGCGTTTCGGGGCCCCGACGAATTGCCGGCCTTAGTAGGATACGAGACCTTCCTACCTATACATGTATATAGTCTCGCCGCTTCTTAAAGGGGGTCTTACGCCTCCTACATTCCGGATCAAGAAAATCTCCAATCTAAAGACGTTTTATCTCGAAAAGAAAAACCTTCCCTCCCTCCATCCGCGTCCCACTGCCTTACCTCAAAAGCCCTCTAACTTTCTTTCCTTTCTTCCTTTAACTGTTTTACCACTAAGTTTTCCACAAGAACTTTGTTTAGGTGTTTTGTGTAAATTCTCCTCCCCTGGGTTCTTAAAGGGAGGCTGAAAAGTTAAAAGAAGTCATTTTTGGGGAGAATTCACTTAGAAATTGGAAACTCGGCCAAAAGTTACGGAATTTTGTCCAGGAATTCAGTATTTAGATATGGAAATATAAAATTTCAATACTTATTTGGTCATAGAATAAAATTTTGATTGACAGAATTTTTGAATGACTAAGTCAGGGGAAGTCATGGAATTTTATCTAGGACTACAATATACATGTAAAAACGTCTTAGGTCTAATTATAGTACCGAAGAATTATAAATATAAATATGCTCTTTTGAACAGGGAAAACATTTTTTAAAATTGGCGAATAGGTCAAGGAAATTCATGTATTTTTAACCAAGAATACAGTATTCGTGTAAAAAAAGGTAACGTCAAATACTAGCAATTTTACTCAACTCAAGGGTCAAAGAAACTTTTTTAAACCTTCATGGATAATATTTAGACATTCAGAGAAAATATACAGTCAGGGAAAATATTTGAACTTTCCGGAAAAATATTCAATCAGTCAGAAAATAATTACAAGTCTGCTTAATTAATAATTAAAATTTGTCTTCGAATAAACAATTTAGCGCAACACCCCTACATACTCTTGCTTTAAGAACAAGGTGTCCTACAAATTATCATTCGAATTCACTCAAACGTATTGTAATCCTCGTGTTAAAATAAGTGTTTCATATAGGCCTATTTTTATCTATAATTAAACGGAGATATGATGTAATATTTTGGGATAACTTGGACAAAATAATAAATTATTTGGACGCGAGTAAAGATATTTTGAACTTCATTTCCATCCTCTAACATTCAAGTTTTAAGGTTATTTTCTGTTCAATAATTTAGAACTAGTGTGTTTGTACGCTATTTATTTTCTTAGTGCAAGTATATTGGGAAGGAAAATGCTCGATTTACCCGTATTGCATTTATTTTATCGAATGAATTGTTTTTTTTTCCGTAAGGAAACTTTAAAAGGGTTTTAAACAACTTTTTTTTTTCCTAGATTTCGCTTTTGAAACATTTCCGACGTAAAGTTATTTAAAGAATTCTTTCTTTTTCAGGTTTTTTTGACGTAACTTGTACCTTTACATCCTTCTTCGTAAATGGATGATGGTAGTTTTTCATGAATATCGCGTATGATTTTCTATTTCAACGGATTTGTTTATTGGGTAAGTGAAAATTTTCCCATTTTTTTTTTTTTTTTTTTTTTTTTTTTTTTTTTTTTTTTATGGAGCGTGCGTTTGAAAAATTTACGATAAAATATTGATAAATGATAAAAAAAATTGGTGAAGGAAAATCTGATAATGTCAAGGAAAACGCTAGATAAGGCCGAGAAAAACACGTCATCAGGTCAGGGAATATAGTATAAGCCCCAGCCAACCTAGGGTTATTATTCCGAGAAAACCTAATTTCGGATTAACTTCTAGCCCCATCACGCGTCATTGTGATATAATTCCTAGAAAATATATATTTAATATAATGAAAGTAGAACGGTAACGTGAAACCAACGATTTTTTTGGCGTGGGAGAGCAAAATGAGCTTTCCATTAAAGATTTTCGAATTTCGAATATTTTTATATATTCTGTTGGATGGAGGGAAAATATTGTATAGTAAAATTTAAGAGATGGTGGCAGCTTGCATCAGCGTAAAAGATACATATATACTCGCCTCTTCGCGGGCTGTTGGCAAAATCTAATTTTATCTACGAAAATATAAACTCAGAATCAGTTTCAGTTTGCAGTAGGTGAAAAGCTCAACCCTTACGTATTCCAGGCTAGGAAAAATGTACAGTAAAACCAAAGTAAAATCTAGTTATAACGAAATTAATTTTTTCCCCTCACTAATTTCGTTACGCAAAGTTCGTACCTAAAAATATCAGTAAATATTAAAGGGAAAGTCGTAATTTTTCGGGAAAAATCATCGAATTCATAATTTTTTTAAGGTACATTTGCGCTAATTAGTATATTTTAAGAAAATAAAGTCATAGCTTACCTTTCTATATTAAATCTGGCAAAATGGCTGAGACCTTTGCTGATGGTATTAAGCTACAAGACGTTGCTTACTTTTATGGAATAAGATGATAGACTTTTGGTCTTACTTAGTGCTCTAAATGAAACTATAACCATCCAATTAGAAGCCGATGAAACCCTCCTTTGAAGTCTACTACTCCAATGTTCGATATAGCGCTCCTCTCTGTATGGGTAAAATTCCCAATTTTACGAGTTAGAAGGGGTCCTACTTTATCCCCCCTGTCTACGGAAAATTGGAAATTCTCTCTCTCCACAAACGACGACGTTTTTTGGACGAACTCCAAGGTTGCTAGAGATATTCGCTCGACGAGCTCCCGCTCCGAAAACATCTACCGTTAGGAGGCGTACGGATTGCGCCTTTTGAGAATAACCCATACAGAGAGGGGTAGACAAGACCCGGGAGTAATAGACTTCAAAGGAGGGTTTCATCGGCTTCTGATCCAAAACAAAGGCTAATACGCTCCAATTTGACTGGTTCACTTCCCTATGAATTTTAGTGACATTCAAATGAAACTGACCTTAAGATTTAAGTAAAACGTCTATTTGAAATTGACTCAAAAAATTTAAATTTTTATAAAATTTTATATTAAAAACGAGGTAACTCTAGATAAGAGGTTTTTGTATTTATACCGCAACTTTTACATTGTTCGAAAATGAAAAACAAATTTATTCTAAAATCTTTTTAATGGAAAGCTTTTAGCCTCTGTATTTTTTTTTTAATAAAAATAGTAAGTGATGCTGTCATAGATTTCTTTTGAAAAGCCAAATGGAATTTGAGTAGCATCTTATGAAAGATACGCAGTATAAAAATTCGCACAACAGTAAAAAGATCTTCAATTTTCTATAGCTACGTTCACAGTTAAGCCGCGTTCATACTAGACCTTGGAATCGATTTGAACCGTTTCCAAAACGTTTCGCTAGAATCGTGTGAACGGCTAACCGTCTCTTCTCGAATCGATTTGATTTCATACCGATTCGGTTTCAACAACCGATAGATGAAGCTACAATAAATCGATTTATAATGATAATGCGTGAACACATGACGCTAAAAAGGATTCCTGGTGGTTTGAATATTGGTTTGATTTTACCGTTTCAAATCGATTAAGAAATGCTAACGTGACCGTAGCTTTAGAAACTTTAAAATTATTTTCAAAATCTTTCGAAGGATCAATCCGAATAATCATGATTTTAATATTACTTTCCAATGCGGTTCAAATCGGTTTCAAAGTCTCTAGTGTGAACGTAGCTTATGTAACAACTAACAAACAAGCTAAAGAAATATAATCATTAAAAGTCATTGAACAAAAATAATGACATAATCACTTTAAACAATGATTTTATCTACATATACTTTATCCAATATTTTTCGTCAATTTTGCTCGTGTCTTGTGTTTCTATCCGCGGCACGTGGTGCAAAGCCTATTAGGGTAATTTTACGGGAGGAGGTCTCAGCAATTCTTTTTTTTTTTAGTATTATTATTATTTTTTTCGTTAGAAGATGACCCAACCCCTAAATACTTTTAGATTTAATTATATGGAGTTTTATCGTACGAGCTAAAATTGAGTTTTATTAGTTTTTGTAAAATTATCCGCTTGTTTTTAAATTGAATGAAACCCCTAAGTTTTTCAGAGCCTCTGATTTAAATGCCTACCACCAGGGCCTTCGTCTGCTCGTATATTAAAATCATACTACAAATTTAAAAACCATACTACAAATTTAAAAACCATACTACAAATTTAAAAACCATACTACAAATTTAAAAGCCATACTACAAATTTAAAAACCATACTACAAATTTAAAAACCATACTACAAATTTAAAAACCATACTACAAATTTAAAAACCATACTACAAATTTAAAAACCATACCAAAAATTTAAAAACCATACCAAAAATTTAAAAACCATACTACAAATTTAAAAACCATACTACAAATTTAAAAACCATACTACAAATTTAAAAACCATACTACAAATTTAAAAACCATACTACAAATTTAAAAACCATACTACAAATTTAAAAACCATACTACAAATTTAAAAACCATACCAAAAATTTAAAAACCATACCAAAAATTTAAAAACCATACTACAAATTTAAAAACCATACTACAAATTTAAAAACCATACTACAAATTTAAAAACCATACTACAAATTTAAAAACCATACTACAAATTTAAAAACCATACTACAAATTTAAAAACCATACTACAAATTTAAAAACATACTACAAATTTAAAAACCATACTACAAATTTAAAAACCATACTACAAATTTAAAAACCATACTACAAATTTAAAAACCATACTACAAATTTAAAAACCATACTACAAATTTAAAAACCATACTAAAAATTTAAAAACCATACTACAAATTTAAAAACCATACCAAAAATTTAAAAACCATACTACAAATTTAAAAACCATACCAAAAATTTTAAAACCATACTACAAATTTAAAAACCATACTAAAAATTTAAAAACCATACTACAAATTTAAAAAACATACCAAAAATTTAAAAACCATACTACAAATTTAAAAACCGTACTAAAAATTGGAAAACCATGCTACAAATTTAAAAACCCTGCTAAAATTTAAAAACCCTGCTAAAAATTTAAAAACCCTGCTACAAATTTAAAAACCATGCTACAAATTTAAAAACCATACTAAAATTTAAAATCCAAACTAAAATTTTAAAAACCCTGCTAAAAATTTAAAAACCATGCTACAAATTTAAAAACCATAATAAAAATTTAAAAACCATACTACAAATTTAAAAACCATAATAAAAATTTAAAAACCATACTAAAAATAAAAAAGTAAACTGCATTTAAAACGCTGACATTCAGGGGCAATTGATCCCATGTATTTTCAATTGGACGCCTGTAGAAGTGTTTCAACCCGATCGCGTTTATGTCTAGGAAAAAGCGGCCATTCAGGGGCGATTGAACCATTTAGACTCCTTACATAAGTTCCAATTTAGAAATAGAAACAGTCGCAACAATTGTAATAAATATCACCTTAAACTGGCAGTTACCCGTTATCTCTATGATTTACGAATAGAAACTGGGAACGATTAAAGGTTTTTTTTGTTTTAAATTAAGTTTATTCAAATTAAATACAATTATTCATAAAGACGCTAGGAGAAATGTTCAATACAGTCGCCCACTCGTATTTCCAAAACTTATATAATCCTCCGTTAGATATAAAGCCGAATACAATCCGTATTAATCAAAGATTTCAATTAAATGGGGTGTAAAGGGGGAAGCTTTTAAAATTAAATGGAAGGCGACTACTGGAAAATGAATAAACCATCCATTCAAGTTCCTATCCTTCGCGTCGAACGCTTAATCCGTATACCATAAGTAACTCAATAAAGATAAGTACGACTGTAGAATTAGACAGTTAGACACCATGGTCATATATATTTCGAGATGAGTAAGGTCTATTTTAAACAATCTCGGATATTCCGATTTGTATGGACGTCAAACCCTAACCTAAAATTTCGTACTAGCATTAGAAAGGTATACAGACTCGATGGGCACCCTTCCTAAAATTGCGATTGACCCTACAATTTCGTGATGGTGACGGTCCTGTCGATTTTTCGTGATTTTAGGTTTAGTGAGTCCAATTAGCAACTTTGATAATTAACTGTAAATTACCTCGAAGCCTAAACTACCCGTTTAGGGTTTCGTATTCCTTTGTCATACTTGTGGATCATATTATATTACTTACGGTTGTAGTATATAGAATAACAAAATCGAAACGAGCGTAAATCGTGAAAAATTCATTAATATTCTCAAGTTTCTCTCTTTAAAATCATTAAATTTTTGAACAGGTCCTCGCCGCGTTCGCCCCATCTTCTTGAAAGGCGCCCGATTTCCCTTCCCTCGTTGAATGTAAGCCGAGTGAAGCCAGGTCTTTTATACTTCCAAGTCAAATTTACCCCCGAGACTAGGTGACGTGACAAAGAATGGTCCGTTAGCCTTTGATGACTGTCTAGAGTGACTGTGATATTTAAGGGGGGTGAAATCGTTTATCCTGGCGAAACCTTAATTGCCATCCCAGTCAAAACGACCTCACGAGGCGAGGCGAGCGTCCGAGCTACGAATTAGAGATACGTCATACAGCCGCCACCGAATTTATCGACTCGTTATAAGACAAGCGATTGCAAAATTGTAGTATCTTGCGAAGGGTAACGAAAAACATATTTCGTTATATCCGAATTTCGTTATAGTTCGCGGGTATTTTTAACACCCGCGGGTATGTTCTAACCGTCTTACTTTAGTGTTAAAATTGAAGCTATAAACACTTCAGAACTCGCTTGAATCAACGGCTGCCTCTATCCTACAATGCTTTCTTTATCGTTGATCGATCCCATATTTTAGGGATGAATAAACCACTATAACAAGCTCTGAAACTTCCACAATTGAGAGCAAGTTAACTAACTTTTGAGCCTTACGCAGGCGCGAGAAAACTTAAAAGGGTTTATATTCCCTTTAAATTATTACTTAACTCTTAAATTAATATTGACTAATGAACTCTAAATTGAATATACAATTTATTTTTCACCATCTTTATCATTAATACGAATTAAACACTCGTACAGGTTGGTTAATAATTATAGAAATTCTCTATTTCCGAGCATATAATACATATTTGCCTCTCAGACGAGCGTATTTGCGTGGGCGGATGAGAGTTCCCGCGCTTTAACGCGTTTCATAATCAGAATCAGATTCAATTTTCACCGCGTTGAAAGATGCCTTATTCTCGTCACGAGTACAAGCTCTGGTAAAATCCACCACCCCTTCGTAAGGAGTTCTAATAAACGTAAACATAATTGACATATAAACACTTGAACAACAAAAAAATGCCTTTCATAAACCCGTCTAGAGCGGTAAACAGACCAGAATATCTTAAGTAACTAAACCTCGCGCGTGTCTGCCGTGATTTAGAATGTAGCGTAGCTTAGAGCAGTTTTTACCTACTGATTAAAAATATTGCATTACCTTGGAAATAACAGATAACAAGTCGGGGAATTTCCCAAATGGATCTAAAAAGTCATGGAATTTCCGAAAATAGATCTTAAAAACGTGGAATTTTGAAATTATTTAAACGTCCTGCAAAGAGAAGCCAGTATTCATTAGTTAAACTAAGGGGTGTTACATTTAAATATTAAATTATCACAATACACTTAATATTTTGACATTAATATTACAAAGGTAAACGGATTAATATATCAGGGAGAAAAGATGGTCATTCAAAACCTGGAAAAGTCTAGTAATTTTTAAAATCAATTATCTGTGGCAATCCTAGCTTGATTAGTGGTCAACACTATACTATACCGATAGATTTATTACAGCTTAGTTGTAAACTCGCGCTGACTTTTGAGTAAAACGTAACTTGTTCCCAACGTCCCTCTCTTATTTGGCCCCTCTCCCCAAACCTGTTGTCATCACTATGAACTTTGGTTATTAAACGCTGGACGCTTAATTTCATGATGGGTTAGCGATAAAGCCACTACAATTTCAACGATTGTACACGCTTTATATCGAGGATCAAATGGAACGCGATTTCTGGAATTCTCTCTCGCTCGAGAGACGAGATTCGAGAACAACTAGGTCCATTTAACTTTTAAAGCCAGATTCAATTGGTTCCATTTTCATTCGTTAGAATCGTCATTAGGCGTCTCGATTCGAATTATATGTATGAATGACGCGGCGAGTTTAAAGGCCAGTTCATATACACGAGCTTTTCCCGAAGGGCAAGTGTCAGTTTTTGTCAATTTTTGCCATTAAATGCCTTTCTTTTCGAGGGTTTAATCTTATCCTTAAAATCCGTACACCGGAAACACGATTACGTCACTGACTACAGCCTTTGGCAATACTAAATACGTAGTTAGTTACGTACTCACTTCAGTACGGCCTGCGCACCGACTACGTGTAGTATTCAACTCCTCGATTCATTTTCATTTCCCGCCAATTTTTGAAAATGAACTTTTTAGAAATTTGTTTTCTCTATTTCACACGCTTTTCTCCGATCGCGATGAAGAGAGTGACGTTGTAGAATGTAGAGTAAGACGGAGGATATAAATACACTTTCCTGTATATACGAGTTATACTCGGAATCGCTACACGAATAGACTTGTGCCGAGAAGATTGGGAGGAGAGAGATTAAAGGCCAGCCAACCTGGTGGCGAAAGATAGAGAAGTTGAAATTGGTCCCTCGAGAATGAGGGGGGGGGGGGCGCCGGAAAGGCCATAACATGGGTTCCGAATACGGTACTTATATGCTGTATATAAATATACTCGGCTCTGCTCAACAGGGTTGCTAAAACTATTTCTATGCCCTATTCTGATTTAACATTGCGCGTTCATCCGCTTAGGTTTTAAGGTCATATAAATTGCAACACTGCACTTTCTAATATAATAGAAGCAGGTCAACTCTCTTAAGGAGTCCAAGGTATAACTGTGGACATAAACCGTTCTTGGTACAGTTAGACAAAGTAATATGATATTAAAATTTAAACAAGGATGGATATTTATTTCAAAAAAAGGGTTAGGTAAATTTTGATTTTAAAATATCAATTCGTTGCATACACCAGAGTTGACATATTAATGCTGCGTTCATACTAGGTCTTGGAATCGATTTAAGCAGTTTCAAAACGTTTCGCTAGAGTCGTGTGAACAGGAAACTGCTTTTCTCGAATCGAGAACAAGTTTCATACAGATTCGGTTTGAACAACCGATGGATGAAGCCACAATAAATCGATTTATAAAGATAATGCGTGAACACGTGACGCTTAAAATGATTCCTGGCGATTCGAATATCGGTTTGATTTTATCGTTTCAAATCGATTAAGAAATGCTAGTGTGACCGTAGCTTTTTTCATTCCTTTGCTGGTTTGACTTCAATGAGATAATTGACATTTTTTAAGGATGCGCACCAGTCTTTTTTGAATAATAAGAACTGCATTAATTATTTTAATACGTAGATAACGAATTGTGGACGAATAATATGTAGGTTTTATTCTGTATAGCAATTTCTTAGAACTTTATTATGGATAAAATCACCAAGTCGAATTGTTTTCCTAGAAATATTTTCGCATTATTCATTAAAGTAACCTAAAACCGGTCTTTGTTTATCGCCCTTGAGGAATACAATTTCACAAACTCAAGAAAGATCATACGTGGAGGTTTTGTTTTTAATTATTTGTCATCATATACTTTAAATAATTAAATTTCGCATTAAAAATATTATCCCTTAAACAAAACAAGACATCTCGGTGTAGTTTCAAAGGTATGAAACTTTGAAATGATCTTCAAGAGCATTCTTATTTTGATATAAAATGAATACATGCATGTAACTACATAGTTAATTATTTTTTTACCAATTAAGTGCTTTCTGTATTTAAATGCGCAGTCTCTTACTTAGACCCTATTATCCCCTTATAGATGATTTTAAGTATTAAACCATTAAGCGCAATTTTAAAAGTCTATCCATAAGTTAAGCCTAACGTATTACTAACGCCCTAGTGAGTATTAAAACGTATTAGTCTTTGTAAGCGCCAATAACCAATCAAATCGCTGCTAAAGAATAGAACCCTTCACAATCTTAAGAAAAGTCTATCAATAAACGGTAAAATATATCCTTACCCTTGGTGAAAAATAAAATAAAAAAAAAAATACCCAACCATTAACAAAATATCCTACGCCGTAAAATTCCAATGGAGGAAACGAGGGGAAATACTACAGCGCGGAAGGAATTTATGAACGAAATTACAACTAAGCTTCAAAAAATCCTTTCCCTTCGTAAAATAAAAAGAGCAAAAAAATCCGCATCGTAAGCTAAAGACCTATATGAGGCGGTCCATTTTGGGGAACGTGAAATTTAACAATCGGAGATTTCCTTTCACGACGAAGCCAGTCTTCCTTCTCTCTCTATAACAATAGGAATGTTAGTTTCTCCTGTAATAAGAGTAGTAAAAATCCACCACCCCTCACGGATTTTAAAAATGTAATACAACTCTGACGAAATGCAAATTACAGCGACCAAAAACAGGATAAACTTTGAATAAATAAACATCAATATGTAACTGTACCATTATCATGTTGTCCAAGAATGGGCGGTATCTTAATATCTAGAGCGTCAGAATCAAATTAGTCAATCGTAACAGCTTTGTGATAACGGGTTCTTGAAAGGCTGCGGAAGATGTGACGTCAATACTCATAATCCACCAAAAAAAAAAAAAAAAACACTAATGGTGACTGCTCCTTCGAGGATTGAGGTTACTGGTAGCTTTCTATTAACGTATTTAAATCTAATATTAATATCATATTACATTCACTGATAAAATAGACGCTATAAAATGTACGATTGTTTTACTGAGGGATGAAGGGTTTTACTATGAAACAAAACCTATAGTTTTACACTCGCTGACATCTCAAACTGATTCTGATCATAATTCGATCGAGTTTATCGATTAAACGCGTAGAAAGCTGAATGGAGTGAATTTCCTATACTCTTTCCACATATCTATTCATTTTCCTTTCCCTTCATACAAATTAAACATGCGGGAAATTACTTAACAGCCGTGTTGCGAACAATTCTTATAAACTAATTCTATCCCTTATGAGAAATAACAATGCGTATTAATCCGCCTCAATTACAACAAGTTTGCAACAACAATCTGAGTCTAAACGGGTTCAAATTTAAATACCCTTTCATCTCTAAACTGTTTTTTTAAATGTTCATATATAGTCTTGTATTATCCGTGGCGAGTTTGAACACAATGTTAAACTTGTACTGAAAATAGTTTCAGAAACTACTCTTGATTTATTTTTTTCTTCCGAATTTTAGGCTAGTGTTACTTACCCCTTTCCCGCCCTTTTTTAACAGCAGATGCGCAAAGCGAGAGTGAGTGTTTGAGCATGGGAGAGTGAAGGGATAAAGTTTTAGGGAATGCGAAGTTACGAGGAATGCAGTCATTCACTAAAGCTCGCTCCGCTCTCTCTCTCCGTTCCAAAATCAATGATGAGTAAGATGGGGATTGGAGGAAGGTAGGGTTTCGCGATACGGTACGAAGGAGAGTAGGCTATATAGGGAACTAGGGGAGTAGGGGACCAAGGTTCATTCACGCAAAACCAGCCTCAGCCTCTACTTTTTTGATATTTTTGGTTCCTAGGCCTTTGCCTTTTACTGTCGACTCAATGCGTGTCATTTAGAGTGTGCAATATCTGTCAAATCTTTTTGTCTAAAGTTTGTGTAAGGTTTAGAGATAGGGATGAACTCTGCTTGTTGGGAAATGGACCTTCTGCTGATGTGTATAGTTGCAAAATACTACTTTTGCGCTTTGTAGTGGTTTAATAGTGTGTATAATTCCGCCTCAGCGTTTCCCATTAATCTGAAGTTTGTAGAAAGTTTTTTTTATTTGTAATATTGACTACAAGGACAGCCAATGTCGGCTGCGTTTTTTTCTATTATTACTATTTAGGCGGAGGATAGAAAAAAATTTATTTCAAATGGTTTTAAAGTATGTTGTTGTTGTTATTTCTATGGAATTTAAATCAAGAAAACGTGAACCGTAACAATGAAATTGGAAGAGATTTGGAATTTGTAAAATAACAACAAAGGTCAGAGGAAACTTGGTTGGTCAGGGAAACTGAAAAAATAGGAATGAAGGTCAGGGGAAAAGTCAGGGAAAGAATTGGATAAATCCGAGG
Organism: Odiellus spinosus; assembly: GCA_963920705.1. Taxonomy (NCBI): domain Eukaryota; kingdom Metazoa; phylum Arthropoda; class Arachnida; order Opiliones; family Phalangiidae; genus Odiellus; species Odiellus spinosus. The sequence goes on along the minus strand of OY987229.1, from coordinate 18,275,881 downwards.
AACCTTAAACCTGAACCCAAATGACAGTAGATAATTCCGGTAATTTGAAACATATAGGACCAAAGGTCAGTTGAAAAGTCAGGAAATCTGAAACTTCGCATCAAAAAACTGAAACCTGTCAACAAAGGTCGGAGTTTAAAACGAGCACCTAAACCTAACGACTAAAGGTTAGATAATTTGGAAATTAGCAATATGAAGATAGATAATTTAATAGCCATTAAAGTCAAGAAATTTGACTAACATATTAAAGATTAGGTAAATTGAAAGCTAGCAACAAAGGTGGCGAGGAATTCTGAATATATTTTAACCCGTGTGTCACAACAGATCCAACAGACTTTATGAACTATGTACGCTAAGTGTACTTAGTACGATACTTTAATATGGTGTAACCTCGAGTAGAACCGTGATTTCAAATATAGTTCGCCACATTGATCTAAGAAAAACACATCACTATACCGTAAGAATACAGTTAGAGAGAAGAGAGTGAGAGTGAGACGCCCTCCGGCTAACTTTGAACCGAAATAACATCGGGAACCTAGCTAATAAACTAGAGACATCAGAGATGTCAATCCTCTTTTATCTCTTCCAGTCCTTCGCGCGACGTATAACATTCTAGAAATCCCTCCGTCTATTCTCCGCCTCTTTCTATCCACTGTACTACACTACATTGGGTTCGTTTCTACACCAGAACTACTCTAGTTTATTAGAGAAGGTAAGAGGAAGGACTTTCCTAAAGGGAAATAGAATCTCATTCAGAGCAATATGTGACACTCTCTCCTAAATGTGAGCTGGAAGAGAGTTGGTCCCGCAGTCGCGTCGTGCAGGACTGGATTCTACAGCCTTATCATCTGCTGAGTTCATAAACCTAGTAACTCTCATTTAGTTGATAATTAAAGTTTAAAACCCTTTAGAGATTAGGGAGATGCACGAATTATCAATTTTATCGAAGTATTATTTATTTTCATGAATGTTTGCTATTAAAAACCCATAATCAAAATTTATACACCACTAGTGGGTTAAAGCGTTTTTCAAGAAACCACAAAATATACCAACAATATATAGATTTAATTTTTTTGGCAACTCGTAAAAAATCCATGATTATTAGGAGTATTACCTTAAAAATTAAATTACAAAAGTTTAAATTTTATGATTTCAAAACTTATATTTAACTGATCAAACACTTGAACTTTAATATCATTTTAATTTCAAATAAATCGATATACAATGTTTTTTCACTCGGGACCAAATCTCGCGCCAATAGTTGACTTTATAGGATGGGGGAGTTTTGGCAATGGAAACCGCGTGACGTTCGACTTCTTGGATACCCTTAGCTCTTTTTGAACTCGCGTATTATCTCTCTTTAGCACACGCTAGTGGCGCGGCTCTCCGAAGGGCGTTACGTCGAATCTCGAAAGAGTCAGCAAACCGGGGGCATATAGGGTCTGGAAAAGGATTTATGAATCACTGCGTGGTACAGACTTCTAGAGGTTACAGGGAGAGAAAAAGAGACGGTAAACGCGGAGAGATATTTGATATCGCAGTTTATTGATTGAGAAAACTAATATTAAAAGTTAGTTTGCCCCACCCAGTACCGTATTTTATATATATATTATATTTATATATATATACACACGTTATATCTAGAAACTGATAGAAAACGTTTCCCGTTACGCCTCGCTTCTTTCATTCGAGAAATCTATGAAAGTTTGAATAGAAACGTATATAGGAAACTAGTTTTTCCAATAAGCTGGAAAATTTAGAATTATAACGAAACTTATAAGGAAATTTTCAGATATTTCGTTAGAAACAAATCAATACACCATTTTAGCGTCAGCTATATGCGCCTTAGCGGCCGTTGTGACAACTTTCCGGTGGTACAAATACCGCAATATGTTTAGTTTTTCACGATTTGCTAAGCCTTGCCAAACGATATTGGGAATAAGGTGGTTTTAATGAATATTTTAACGCTCTTTGTCGGTTACTTCATTATCTCTTTAATCCCCTTCAACTGACCTGTACGTACACAGACTGTTTCGACGTGTCCTCCTTTTAATTTCATTGAGGGAAGGAAGAGGTTTTTCACCTAAATTAAACGGTACAATGCAATGGGGACTTTTTGGCCTCATTCTTTTATGACGACATAACAATAGAGTATAAGGGGAAAGGGAATTTTAAGAATATTGCTCTCTTTAGAATACGAAATGACACACACCTTATTTCGACGTAATCTTAAAGGTTCCGTTCATACCACTTTAATTATTCAATAGCCTATAATGAGGAATTGAAAAACATGACTGATTTTAAAACTGGAAGGAAATAAAATAAAATAAATCAGACCAACTAAAGGCGGGAAAATTATGGCTCGATTACAATTTATCGAAGCATCACAAACCAATCACTACCGTCCATACGTCTACCATAAACTATTAGTCTCAGAGTTTGTTATGGAAAGGGAAAACAGTTCGACAGACGAAAAGAACTAGCAAACTCAACCTGGAAAGGTTTGAACCTGGATTTTTCACCCTTTGACACTATAGCTACGTTCACACTAGACATTTTGGAACCGTTTTTTAAAGCTAATAATTCCATTTTTGATCAATAGAGATCTACAGTTGACCCCAAAATTTTCCATTTTGACCTTTACAAAAAGGTTCTAGTGTGAACGCTTCTTGGCTAGAATAGAATCCAAGCTCTCTTGATGCTATAGGTTAGAATGCTAAACAGTCGTCACCCTATTGTAAGCTTTGTTATCGATCATAACGTCTCCAAATTATACATTTTCGCGCGTTTATTCAGACAGGAAAACAGATTCTTAGAGAACGAAAGTCTAAAGACTCTTTTTACACAACTAAAGCAATAGGGAGATGCTGATCTCCGGTATTATCTTCTGCTAAGGCGAAAGTCTAACAATAAGTTAATAAAAACCGGTGATTTATAGATTCTAGAATTGTGTTGGACGCTTTAACTTGATTTCTATCGGTGAGGATCATATATGCACTCCGCACGGCAAATCTTGCTTTTCTTTGCGATGACTTTACTTGTTTATCTTTTCTAAGGGGGTATATGGTTTAGATTAAACAGATTTTAGCTTTAAAAGTTCAGACAAAACTTGTATAAATGTTTGTCGTCCATCCAAAAGTTCGCTCGAGGAAACGCGATGGCTATTCCGTTACTATCTATAATAATTCTTTTGGCTCCGTCCAAGCGGCTCCGTCAACTTGGCCCCCCCGATAACCGAATCGAAATTCTCCATCCCTATAATTTTGCTCCCCTTTTGCTCTATTTTGCTCCGTTATTCATTAATTTTGCACCCCCGCCCCTTTATAGTTATTTAAATTTTAATTGGGGGGGCTAAGTTAACATTCAGCCCCCCCACTCCTAACCAATCCCCTTTTGATGGGGCCGCCAGATCCGCTTTGTTTTGCTCCGTTATGCTCCACAAAAACTATATTTTGCTCCCTCCCCCTAGCCGAGATAATTAATTTTTTATTGGGGGGGCCAAGATAACGGTTGCCCCCCCAGTCCACCAAACGCTTTTAAACTTGAAATATATATTCTCGCATTAATGCTCCAACGATTAGAACCGTTAGTACAATTTGCTCCATAAGCGTTAATGAGTTAATTATAGTTTAATTCGGGGGCCAGATTAACAATTAGCCCCCCCAAGTTCCCCGATTAGTCCCATATTCTAAAGTCATAAAGTATCCAAAATGCTCTGCTGAGCACTTCTTCAAAACATTTTGCTCCATACTTAATGCGAAGTTATTTAACTTTTAATTGGCGGGGCCAAAGTAACGTATGGCCCCCCCAAACTTCTTCGATGTAAAATAATAAAATAGCCATTATGTAGGCCTTAATTTGCTCCACCTAACTGCGCTAAAATAAAATTTTGCTCCATAATTAATAAGAAGTTATTTAATTTTTAATTGGCGGGGCCAAAGTAACGTTTGGCCCCCCCAAACTTCTTCGATGTAAAATAATAAAATAGCCATTATGTAGGCCTTAATTTGCTCCACCTAACTGCGCTAAAATAAAATTTTGCTCCATACTTAATAAGAAGCTATTTAATTTTTAATTGGCGGGGCCAAAGTAACGTTTGGCCCCCCCAAACTTCTTCGATGTAAAATAATAAAATAGCCATTATGTAGGCCTTAATTGCTCCACCTAACTGCGCTAAAATAAAATTTTGCTCCATACTTAATAAGAAGCTATTTAATTTTTAATTGGCGGGGCCAAAGTAACGTTTGCCCCCCCCCCCAAACTTCTTCGATGTAAAATAATAAAATAGCCCTTATTTAGGCCTTAATTTGCTCCACCTAACTGCGCTAAAATAAAATTTTGCTCCATACTCAATCAAAAGTTATTTAATTTTTAATTGGCGGGGCCAAAGAAACGTTTCCCCCCCCCCCAAACTTCTTCGATATAAAATAATGAAATAGCCATTATGTAGGCCTTAATTTGCTCCACCTAACTGCGCTGAAATAAAATTTTGCTCCATACTTAATCAGAAGTTATTTAATATTTAATTGAATTGTCCATATTTTCCATGTTTTTCAACGGATTTTCCAAAACTCTTGTTTTTTATATAGACCTATAGTTGCTCTTTCGATTGGTGTGGATTTTGTCTAAATCGCTTAAAAATCAAATGTTTTGTGTCCATTTGAAACCAATAATCTTTGATTTTTAAGCGTTTTTGCTTAATTTTAACCCATTTTATATTTGTCACGTTTTGGCAATTTAGACAAAACCAAAGTCATTCGAAAGAGCAAATAATGGACAGTCTAAATAATAAGAGTTTTCAAAAATCCGTTGAAAAACAAGAAAAATATGGCCAATTCAAGAAATCATACAATATCAAAATAGTCAAATTCCAGATTTTAAAAATTCGCTTTTTGATATTAGATGTTTTTTGAATTGGCCATATTTTCCATGTTTTTCAACGGATTTTCCAAAACTCTTGTTTTTTAGATAGACCAATATTTGCTCTTTCGATTGGTGTTAATTTTGTCTAAATCGCTTAAAAATCAAATGTTGTGTGTCCATTTGAATCCAATAATCTTTGATTTTTAAGCTGGACAATTTAAAAAACATCTAATATCAAAAAGCGAATTTTTAAAATCTGAAATTTGACTATTTTGATATTGTATGATTTCTTGAATTGGCCATATTTTTCTTGTTTTTCAACGGATTTTTGAAAACTCTTATTATTTAGACTGTCCATTAATTGCTCTTTCGAATGACTTTGGTTTTGTCTAAATTTCCAAAACGTGATAAATATAAAATGGGTTAAAATTAAGCAAAAACGCTTAAAAATCAAAGATTATTGGATTCAAATGGACACAAAACATTTGATTTTTAAGCGATTTAGACAAAATTAACCCCAATCGAAAGAGCAAATATTGGTCTATCTTGAAAACAAGAGTTTTGGAAAATCCGTTGAAAAACATGGAAAATATGGCCAATTCAAAAAACATCTAATATCAAAAAGCGAATTTTTAAAATCTGGAATTTGACTATTTTGATATTGTATGATTTCTTGAATTGGCCATATTTTTCTTGTTTCTCAACGGATTTTTGAAAACTCTTATTATTTAGACTGTCTATTAGTTGCTCTTTCGAATGACTTTGGTTTTGTCTAAATTGCCAAAACGTGACAAATATAAAATTGGTTAAAATTAAGCAAAAACGCTTAAAAATCCAAGATTATTGGATTCAAATGGACACAAAACATTTGATTTTTAAGCGATTTAGACAAAATTAACCCCAATCGAAAGAGCAAATATTGGTCTATCTAAAAAACAAGAGTTTTGTAAAATCCGTTGAAAAACATGGAAAATATGGACAATTCAAAAAACATCTAATATCAAATTGCAAATTTTTAAAATCTAAAATTTGAATATTTTGATATTGTATGATTTCTTGAATTGGCCATATTTTTCTTGTTTTTCAACGGATTTTTGAAAACTCTTATTATTTAGACTGTCCATTATTTGCTCTTTCGAATGAATTTGATTGTGTCTAAATTGCCAAAACGTGACAAATATAAAATGGGTTAAAATTAAGAAAAAACACTGAAAATCAAAGATTATTGGATTCAAATGGACACAAAACATTTGATTTTTAAGCGATTTACACAAAATTAACACCAATCGAAAGAGCAAATATTGGTCTATCTAAAAACAAGAGTTTTGGAAAATCCTCGTAAATGTTAAAATTCATAGTGTCCACGGTTTCGATAACATAATAAAAAAATAATAATCGTAGACGGATACTTCGTGGAAGTATCCGTCTACGATTATTATCTTTTTATTATATTTGGAAAATCCGTTGAAAAACATGGAAAATATGGACATTTTAAAAAAACATCTAATATCAAAAAGCGAATTTTTAAAATCTGAAATTTGACTATTTTGATATTGTATGATTTCTTGAATTGGCCATATTTTTCTTGTTTTTCAACGGATTTTTGAAAACTCTTATTATTTAGACTGTCCATTATTTGCTCTTTCGAATGACTTTGGTTTTGTCTAAATTGCCAAAACGTGACAAATATAAAATGGGTTAAAATTAAGCAAAAACGCTTAAAAATCAAAGATTATTGGTTTCAAATGGACACAAAACATTTGATTTTTAAGCGATTTAGACAAAATCCACACCAATCGAAAAAGCAACTATAGGTCTATATAAAAAACAAGAGTTTTGGAAAATCCGTTGAAAAACATGGAAAATATGGACAATTCAATTAAATATTAAATAACTTCTGATTAAGTATGGAGCAAAATTTTATTTCAGCGCAGTTAGGTGGAGCAAATTAAGGCCTACATAATGGCTATTTCATTATTTTATATCGAAGAAGTTTGGGGGGGGGGAAACGTTTCTTTGGCCCCGCCAATTAAAAATTAAATAACTTTTGATTGAGTATGGAGCAAAATTTTATTTTAGCGCAGTTAGGTGGAGCAAATTAAGGCCTAAATAAGGGATATTTTATTATTTTACATCGAAGAAGTTTGGGGGGGGGCAAACGTTACTTTGGCCCCGCCAATTAAAAATTAAATAGCTTCTTATTAAGTATGGAGCAAAATTTTATTTTAGCGCAGTTAGGTGGAGCAAATTAAGGCCTACATAATGGCTATTTTATTATTTTACATCGAAGAAGTTTGGGGGGGCCAAACGTTACTTTGGCCCCGCCAATTAAAAATTAAATAGCTTCTTATTAAGTATGGAGCAAAATTTTATTTTAGCGCAGTTAGGTGGAGCAAATTAAGGCCTACATAATGGCTATTTTATTATTTTACATCGAAGAAGTTTGGGGGGGCCAAACGTTACTTTGGCCCCGCCAATTAAAAATTAAATAACTTCTTATTAATTATGGAGCAAAATTTTATTTTAGCGCAGTTAGGTGGAGCAAATTAAGGCCTACATAATGGCTATTTTATTATTTTACATCGAAGAAGTTTGGGGGGGCCATACGTTACTTTGGCCCCGCCAATTAAAAGTTAAATAACTTCGCATTAAGTATGGAGCAAAATGTTTTGAAGAAGTGCTCAGCAGAGCATTTTGGATACTTTATGACTTTAGAATATGGGACTAATCGGGGAACTTGGGGGGGCTAATTGTTAATCTGGCCCCCGAATTAAACTATAATTAACTCATTAACGCTTATGGAGCAAATTGTACTAACGGTTCTAATCGTTGGAGCATTAATGCGAGAATATATATTTCAAGTTTAAAAGCGTTTGGTGGACTGGGGGGGCAACCGTTATCTTGGCCCCCCCAATAAAAAATTAATTATCTCGGCTAGGGGGAGGGAGCAAAATATAGTTTTTGTGGAGCATAACGGAGCAAAACAAAGCGGATCTGGCGGCCCCATCAAAAGGGGATTGGTTAGGAGTGGGGGGGCTGAATGTTAACTTAGCCCCCCCAATTAAAATTTAAATAACTATAAAGGGGCGGGGGTGCAAAATTAATGAATAACGGAGCAAAATAGAGCAAAAGGGGAGCAAAATTATAGGGATGGAGAATTTCGATTCGGTTATCGGGGGGGCCAAGTTGACGGAGCCCGTCCAAGCGAGATAAGAAGGAGAGGAAAATGATTTTTCCAGGAAATTGGTTGGCAGAAAGCTGTCTGGCCGTAACATCTGTTTTGTAGGTGTCTTTAGTGAATGTCCGTAAAACCCGAACGACGCGAATAAATTTGATTTTAATTAAATTCCCGGCTTATTTATTGTTCTTTTCCAACGAGACGCAACCACCCAAGAATTTTCCCAAAAGATCTTTTAAGATTCTTAATTAAATTTCAGTCCTTCCCTCGTATAGCGGGAGTACGGAAGACGTTTTTGTTGCTTGTTTGAACTTTTCTATAGGGAACGTTATAGAAATTCAAGATTCTGGGTAAAGTGTAATAAAAAAATACGTTTTTTTCTCAATATTAAAAGTAGATATGGTTTGGTTTCCTCTAAAAAATTATAGTTATTTTATTTTTAGTAAAATAGTTGCCATAAAACATGAACATTCAACTTATGTAGTATCAAAAGATACTATCTTATTCCAGAAAAGTAATGATATAATAAAAGGGGAGGAGCTTAGGTATAAAATGTTGCTTTCTACGTCATAGCTCGTGAAATTGCTAGCCTATAAGAAGCAAGGATAAAAATAGCTGTATAACTAGGTGTTCAAAACCACTATTTATTTCATAATAATATTTATTAACGCCAGTAAGCACAAAGAACAAAAGGGGAGGAGTTGAAAGTGGGGAAAAAATGTCTGCTGTTGATAAGACTATAAAGATCCAATTTATGCGCAACACTTCTCGTAATAAACTTCTGATAAATCTCAATCTTATAGTCTAATAACGATGAACCTGTTAATATATTTTTGTTTTTAACCTCCGAGATTAGAATCCAATCTCTAGGAGAACCAGGGGTATTTAGTAGAACGCGGAAAAATCCCCCAAGGAACTTCTCTGGCTGGAATGTTATTAAATTCGTAATTAAAATAAGTAAATAATAAAATAATTTAGCGAAGAAGTACACGTGAAGGAAATTAAAAATAAAACTGGTTTATTTCTAAGTTTTAAAAATGGAAACAGTTTCGAACCGCGGTTCGTTATTCAATCTGACAAAAGCTAATTTTTACATGGTTAATATACCAATTTTAATGACATTATTTTTTAACCTTATTTATCAGTGCGGGCGTTTTTACAAAATAATTTGGGGATGTTCCATTTGTTTTTTAATATTAAACCCGGTTCAATGTTCATATTTTGTGAGTATTTTTTAATATAGATAGATTCGAGGATTTTTCTACGGTGGTAGTCATTTTCTTTTGCTAGAATTTCTGTTTTTTCTAGGTCTATTTTATGTCTGTTGGAATCACTATTTAATAAATGCATATAGATGGCATTATTTTTGTTTTCATTTTTAATGTCTCGTTTGTGTTCCTTTAATCTATCTCCTAATTTTCTTTCTGTTTCTCCTATATAAGATTTTCCACATGTACAATTAACTTTATAAATGACTCCAATTGTGTCTATTTTATTTTTTATATTTTTATTTTGTCGGTTTTTTTCCCATCTGACTAGTGTGTTTTTTAAGTTTTTTGCTTTTTTATTAATGATCTTTATGTTGTATTTTTTAAGTTTACGTTGTAGGTTTTCGTTGAATTCTTTGTAGTATGGAAGGAATAACCATATCTCGTCTTTTCTGTCTATTGTGGTTGTGATGATGTTATTGGTGTTTATTTGTTTTATTTGTTTTGGTTTTATAAATCTATCGAGGACATGTGTGGGGTATTGGCTATTTTTAAGTTGGTTTTTAATTGTTTCTAAGTCTTTTCTTGGGTTGTTAGAAATGTTATTAATTTTGTTTGTGAGACCTTTTGCTATTCCATTTTTTACATGGAAGGCATGGTAGGACAGATAATTAAGGAATTTTTTAGAGTGTGTGGGTTTTTGGTAGTGGGTGTGGTTAATTGTAGTTGTGTTGTTTGTTCTATTTAGCATGACATCTAAAAAAGGTAATTTGTTGTTTTCTTCTAATTCTATTGTGAATTTTATATTTTTATGTGCTGAATTTATACGCGTTTGAAAAGATCTTAATTCAGTTATTCCATGTTTCCATACAGAAAAAATGTCGTCAACGTATCTCCACCATACGTTTGGAAAGAAATTATCTAGTTTTAAGATTGATTCTTCCAAATGCACCATGAATATGTTTGCTAAAATTGGTGAAATACTTGATCCCATGGGTAGGCCTTCAGTTTGTTTGTAGGTGGTATCATTAAATTCAAAATAATTTTGGTTTAAACATAATTCTGTGGCCTTTATTATGTTGTCTATATTTAGTTCAGTAATACTTTTTAAATTTGGATGTTTTTGTAAAAGTGTCTTTAGAATTATTAATGTTTCGTTGGTTGGAGTGCTAGGGTAAAGGCTTACTACATCAAAACTGACCATTAGGTCGTTTTTTGTTAGGGTCAATAAATCTACTTTTTCAACGAATTCCTCAGTGTTTAGTAGTATGTGTTGGGAGTCAATTAGGTTGTTGAAAATGGTAGCTAAGTGTTTTGCTAGGTTATTTGTGGGGGCTGCTGACATATCTACTACTGGTCTCATGGGGTGGTTGATTTTGTGTAATTTAATGTAACCTTTTAAATGAGGGAGTCGAGGATCTCTGACTCTCATAGTGAATTTAGTTTTATTATCTATCTGACCTGATTTTGCTAGATTAATGGTGACGTTCGTGACATCCCGCGTAAGTTTAAGAAGGGAACATTTAGATTTTATATATCCCCCCTCTACAGTTAAATTATTCATTTTTTGTATGTATATCGATTTGTCGAGGATAGCAATCTTGCCTCCTTTATCTGCCGGTATAATAGAGATTTCATTTTTATCTATTAAAGTTTTTATCGATTTTCTTAAGTCTGAGTTTAAATTGTCTTTCGATTTATTAAGGTTAAATTTATGTAACATATCTGTAATGATATGTATAATGTCAGTGGTATCGTTATCTTTAATGTAATTTTTAATAAACATTTTTTCAATTTCTACTATAATGGTAAGTTTATCCAAAATCTTTGGTTTTGGTACGAAATTTAGTCCTAAACTTAATAAGTTAATCTCATTTTTGTCTAAAGTTGTTTGAGAAAGGTTTATTACATTGTCTGTCACTATAGTATTTAACGGGTCTTTGTTGGATAATTGGTTAATGAGTTTTACTTGAAGAAGGGTATTGTATTTTTTAATATGTTTACCCTTAAGTTCCTGGAACGTTGAGTTGTAGCTTTCTTCAATCCACTGATTGATGATCAAGCCTTTGTCCTTGTTAATTTTGTTGTAAAATGTGGTGCTCAATTTTGCGAATTCCTGTTCTAGTGTCCGGATGATGTAGCGAACTTCACCAATCTTGCATTTGACGATTGCGTGTTGGAGATCTTTAAGTCTATCTAACACTTGTGATGGGATATCGAGTTGGAACATTCCTTTTGGTGCCCGCACTGTTAAACCGTTAGGAACAATGTCATTACGTCTGGTTTTTACTAAGAACGTTAGATGATTCTTGAATTTGGCGAGTTTACATTGCACATGTCTTAAGCGATATGCGTCTGATACAAGTCTTCGCACTTGTAAAATATCAAAAAGATTCATTATTTTTATCACGGAGAATATTAAAATAAGTAAATAATAAAATAATTTAGCGAAGAAGTACACGTGAAGGAAATTAAAAATAAAACTGGTTTATTTCTAAGTTTTAAAAATGGAAACAGTTTCGAACCGCGGTTCGTTATTCAATCTGACAAAAGCTAATTTTTACATGGTTAATATACCAATTTTAATGACATTATTTTTTAACCTTATTTATCAGTGCGGGCGTTTTTACAAAATAATTTGGGGATGTTCCATTTGTTTTTTAATATTAAACCCGGTTCAATGTTCATATTTTGTGAGTATTTTTTAATATAGATAGATTCGAGGATTTTTCTACGGTGGTAGTCATTTTCTTTTGCTAGAATTTCTGTTTTTTCTAGGTCTATTTTATGTCTGTTGGAATCACTATTTAATAAATGCATATAGATGGCATTATTTTTGTTTTCATTTTTAATGTCTCGTTTGTGTTCCTTTAATCTATCTTATATAGGAGAAACAGAAAGAAAATTAGGAGATAGATTAAAGGAACACAAACGAGACATTAAAAATGAAAACAAAAATAATGCCATCTATATGCATTTATTAAATAGTGATTCCAACAGACATAAAATAGACCTAGAAAAAACAGAAATTCTAGCAGAAGAAAATGACTACCACCGTAGAAAAATCCTCGAATCTATCTATATTAAAAAATACTCACAAAATATGAACATTGAACCGGGTTTAATATTAAAAAACAAATGGAACATCCCCAAATTATTTTGTAAAAACGCCCGCACTGATAAATAAGGTTAAAAAATAATGTCATTAAAATTGGTATATTAACCATGTAAAAATTAGCTTTTGTCAGATTGAATAACGAACCGCGGTTCGAAACTGTTTCCATTTTTAAAACTTAGAAATAAACCAGTTTTATTTTTAATTTCCTTCACGTGTACTTCTTCGCTAAATTATTTTATTATTTACTTATTTTAATATTCTCCGTGATAAAAATAATGAATCTTTTTGATATTTTACAAGTGCGAAGACTTGTATCAGACGCATATCGCTTAAGACATGTGCAATGTAAACTCGCCAAATTCAAGAATCATCTAACGTTCTTAGTAAAAACCAGACGTAATGACATTGTTCCTAACGGTTTAACAGTGCGGGCACCAAAAGGAATGTTCCAACTCGATATCCCATCACAAGTGTTAGATAGACTTAAAGATCTCCAACACGCAATCGTCAAATGCAAGATTGGTGAAGTTCGCTACATCATCCGGACACTAGAACAGGAATTCGCAAAATTGAGCACCACATTTTACAACAAAATTAACAAGGACAAAGGCTTGATCATCAATCAGTGGATTGAAGAAAGCTACAACTCAACGTTCCAGGAACTTAAGGGTAAACATATTAAAAAATACAATACCCTTCTTCAAGTAAAACTCATTAACCAATTATCCAACAAAGACCCGTTAAATACTATAGTGACAGACAATGTAATAAACCTTTCTCAAACAACTTTAGACAAAAATGAGATTAACTTATTAAGTTTAGGACTAAATTTCGTACCAAAACCAAAGATTTTGGATAAACTTACCATTATAGTAGAAATTGAAAAAATGTTTATTAAAAATTACATTAAAGATAACGATACCACTGACATTATACATATCATTACAGATATGTTACATAAATTTAACCTTAATAAATCGAAAGACAATTTAAACTCAGACTTAAGAAAATCGATAAAAACTTTAATAGATAAAAATGAAATCTCTATTATACCGGCAGATAAAGGAGGCAAGATTGCTATCCTCGACAAATCGATATACATACAAAAAATGAATAATTTAACTGTAGAGGGGGGATATATAAAATCTAAATGTTCCCTTCTTAAACTTACGCGGGATGTCACGAACGTCACCATTAATCTAGCAAAATCAGGTCAGATAGATAATAAAACTAAATTCACTATGAGAGTCAGAGATCCTCGACTCCCTCATTTAAAAGGTTACATTAAATTACACAAAATCAACCACCCCATGAGACCAGTAGTAGATATGTCAGCAGCCCCCACAAATAACCTAGCAAAACACTTAGCTACCATTTTCAACAACCTAATTGACTCCCAACACATACTACTAAACACTGAGGAATTCGTTGAAAAAGTAGATTTATTGACCCTAACAAAAAACGACCTAATGGTCAGTTTTGATGTAGTAAGCCTTTACCCTAGCACTCCAACCAACGAAACATTAATAATTCTAAAGACACTTTTACAAAAACATCCAAATTTAAAAAGTATTACTGAACTAAATATAGACAACATAATAAAGGCCACAGAATTATGTTTAAACCAAAATTATTTTGAATTTAATGATACCACCTACAAACAAACTGAAGGCCTACCCATGGGATCAAGTATTTCACCAATTTTAGCAAACATATTCATGGTGCATTTGGAAGAATCAATCTTAAAACTAGATAATTTCTTTCCAAACGTATGGTGGAGATACGTTGACGACATTTTTTCTGTATGGAAACATGGAATAACTGAATTAAGATCTTTTCAAACGCGTATAAATTCAGCACATAAAAATATAAAATTCACAATAGAATTAGAAGAAAACAACAAATTACCTTTTTTAGATGTCATGCTAAATAGAACAAACAACACAACTACAATTAACCACACCCACTACCAAAAACCCACACACTCTAAAAAATTCCTTAATTATCTGTCCTACCATGCCTTCCATGTAAAAAATGGAATAGCAAAAGGTCTCACAAACAAAATTAATAACATTTCTAACAACCCAAGAAAAGACTTAGAAACAATTAAAAACCAACTTAAAAATAGCCAATACCCCACACATGTCCTCGATAGATTTATAAAACCAAAACAAATAAAACAAATAAACACCAATAACATCATCACAACCACAATAGACAGAAAAGACGAGATATGGTTATTCCTTCCATACTACAAAGAATTCAACGAAAACCTACAACGTAAACTTAAAAAATACAACATAAAGATCATTAATAAAAAAGCAAAAAACTTAAAAAACACACTAGTCAGATGGGAAAAAAACCGACAAAATAAAAATATAAAAAATAAAATAGACACAATTGGAGTCATTTATAAAGTTAATTGTACATGTGGAAAATCTTATATAGGAGAAACAGAAAGAAAATTAGGAGATAGATTAAAGGAACACAAACGAGACATTAAAAATGAAAACAAAAATAATGCCATCTATATGCATTTATTAAATAGTGATTCCAACAGACATAAAATAGACCTAGAAAAAACAGAAATTCTAGCAAAAGAAAATGACTACCACCGTAGAAAAATCCTCGAATCTATCTATATTAAAAAATACTCACAAAATATGAACATTGAACCGGGTTTAATATTAAAAAACAAATGGAACATCCCCAAATTATTTTGTAAAAACGCCCGCACTGATAAATAAGGTTAAAAAATAATGTCATTAAAATTGGTATATTAACCATGTAAAAATTAGCTTTTGTCAGATTGAATAACGAACCGCGGTTCGAAACTGTTTCCATTTTTAAAACTTAGAAATAAACCAGTTTTATTTTTAATTTCCTTCACGTGTACTTCTTCGCTAAATTATTTTATTATTTACTTATTTTAATATTCTCCGTGATAAAAATAATGAATCTTTTTGAAATTCGTAATTGCTCCAGATTTTACAAATTCTTAAAGTTTGTTGAAGAATTCCGAAGCAATAAAGACGAGCTTATTACGCTCGTTGTCTGACATTTTTTTTTACCGCCCTCTCTCACTTTCACAATCTTTATTTGATTTGTACTGGCTTAATTTTGGCGGATTTGATAAACAATCTTATATTCAATATATCGTATAGGTAAAAAAAAATTACAAATAAATATTAAACTAGAAATAAATTTAAAAATAGGCTTAGCGGGATTTGTGGAGATCCTGATTTCTTCGCGTATAAGTTCTAACAAATTCACTTATTTCAACTTCATTATAACTGGAATTTGATTATTAACAAATTAGCGAAAAAGGTTTGTTATTGTTATGATTAAATTCCATCAAAATTCCAAGTCAACTGAATTTCTGTTTTTCGTGACTTTTATTCCAGGAATATTTTTATTTTCTAAGAGTTAAATTATAATATTAATTAGCCTTTGAACTATAACTTCATTTTTTGTTGCCATATACTCCAAAGGCTTTGAATGCCATTTAAATGTGATTAGAGTTTAAGATGTTCCCTTTTGAGTATAAAAAATACAGAGTTTTAACTCAGGACATCTCTTAAAAAGACATTTAAAACAAATTATAACTTTGAAATGAACTTGCTAACGTAAGAAAATAGATTGGAAAACCGAAGAAAAACGGTAATAAATAGTTCAGACTCCCAATATTTAATGAAGTTTTAGAAAATTCTATTACGGGTATTTTTTTATATAAACTAATTTCTTGGAAACTGTTTAAAAAAAGTTACACGTCTCCAAATTTTTTCCGATGTTAGATTATTTAATTTCACAAAATCCTTTTCGCGAGCTATTAGCCAGAACTATTTTTTTCCTACGCGATTAAATACTTTGTAATAATCCGCTTCACCTATAGCCTTTTTACCGCATTGCTCGCGAACTAATTATGAATATTTTCTTAAATTAGAACCCTCTAGGATATCTTTCCCCCGAACACCAAAGCTAGACGGTTGAAACACTTCTACAGGCGCCGGTAGAAAATACATTAAATCTTTAGCCCCTGTTTGCTAGCTTCCCTCTGAGCTGATGTGCTCTTTAATTATCGCCATCAAAATATATAAGCACCTGTCTGTCTGTCGGTTGGGAACGCTGAATATTTCACGCGACATTAGGAAATGAGGAAAACTGGAGCGAATTTATGTATAATGTTAAAAAATACAAATAAATGTTTATAATTAAACTTCTTAAGCTACATTCACACTAGCCGTATCCCAATCGATCTTAATCGATAAAATCAAACCGATATTAAATCATTTTAGACGCCATCTGTTCACGTATCATCTTTATAAATCGATTTATTATTGTGTCATCTGTAGAGCAATCTATCGGTTGCCGAAACCGAATCTGTATGAAACTGGTTCCCGAAGCAGTTTCGAGAAAGCGAATCAAATCGATTAGAGAAAAGACAGCTCCCAGTTTACACGACTCTAGCGAAACGTTTTGAAACCGTGTAAATCGATTCCAAGGCCTAGTATGATGAACGCGGCTTTAGGTTAAAGTTGAAGTCACTGAGACATTTAAGGGAGTGAGAGAAAAAGTTTTAATTCCCGCTCAAAGGTAGTTTTTTTAGGGAGGCATTTTAACGAGTCAGGGAGAGAATTCCAATCGTGGTACTATCTCTTTAAAAACAAAAGGGGCTCGTTGCTTCACGCGTGCTGCCAACTACAGGTGGAAGAGCAAAACACTGTATGTTTAATTCTGTTAATGAAAATTTTACACGGGTAAAGGGAAAGGTTATTTTTAGCTTGTCTTTGCGACGTGACATAGTAATCTCATTAATATATATGCTAAGAAAAACTCTAATTATATCTTTATAAAAAAATATTTCTAATGATTTAGAAGCAAGAGAGTAAAAGCGGAGAAAAGTAGATACCCGTATAACGTCACTTTCTCACTGTCTTAGAACGCAATTGATTTCAAATTAATTCTTTGAGGCCATTAAATGAAGGTACCAAAAGTCAATAAGCCATATACAGGGGCTTATTTTATACCATGAATGTTATATCACTTGTTGGCAGTATAGTTTTCCTCGTTTTGCTTGAAAAAGATAAAACGGTTCGAGGGTTTATAAATCGTTAGAAAAAAAATCGCTCCTTAGTGGTTTTAATTAGACCTAGTACAGGGAACTTTCTGTTTATCTTTCTTGCTACAAGGCCTAGGTCATTTCTACCTAATTGTTGACATAGTCATTTTTTTCATTTTCTAAAAGGATTATTAAAACCACATTACTTCTAGCTGCCACCGTTATGCTTAGTTAAGATGGCGTTGGTTTCAGAAATAGGCATTGAAAGTGTCCAATATTCTGTATAGGCTTTTCTAATTCGTAATATTACTGTACTCTATAATATGAACCGATTACGGACTAGAAAAGTCACACTCTCTTGACTACCAGAAATTCCAATTGACTCGCCCTGGTTACAGATTGACTGTTAATTTCAACTGTCCAGGGTTATATTATATACGCTTCAATCTTAATTTGCCATAGCGCCTAGTCCCCAAGGGTCTGGCCAAGAAGGATCAGACAAGGAGAGGAAAAGTAGGGCTGCGTTGAGTTAGAGAGAGAAGAGCCAACCTCCCACTCGGGTGGAAAGGGGGATAGGAAATTCTCGAGGTAAACTGTTGTCACGTGGTCACTAGCGTCGTTGGCTACTACGAAGCTGATAAAGGATCCGTTTTACCCACGTGACAACATTTTACCACGAAACATCTCTACCCCCGTTCTCCCAGAGTGGGAGTTTAGGCCGACGCAGTAGGAACTGCGCCGTCCCCACTTTTCCTCTCCTTATCTGATCCTTCTTGGTCTGGCGAAGCCCGTGATTGGCCAAATTGTACCTCTAATGAAATAAGAAATAATAACAAATAGGAAAAGAATAGATGGATCGGTTTATTGTAGAAATAACTTTCAATCGTTTTCTTTATATTAAAAAAATTAATTTCAACTATATCTTCACAATGGTAAATAATAAGTTTAAAAACGTTATAAACTTATGTTATACCCAGCCTATTATTGGTCTACTTCAAAATTCTCTAAATCAGATTTTAAATTATATTTCTTCCTAAATTGGCTCTTGGGTAAAGTATTGGGACATTCTGTTGAAGTGTTCGGACAAAAGTGAGTTTTCCCACCTGACATTCTATTTAATGATAAACGAAATTGGTTCTTTAAAATTCTTTTATCCCTGACCGCAACTATTTTTAGTTCGTTAGTTTTTTTTATTGAGACTAAAGTGACTTTTGAAAAGTTCGTATGAAGAATATGATAGAAAATAACACGCTAGGAATGCCCGTATCTAAATAGAACGTAGATGGTGGCTGCTATTGCACATATCGAATACGTTTGAAGCTTGAAGGAAGGAAGATGTTGATCAACATACAACTTTCTTCCTTCAAGTTTGAAGCCTGGCGCGTGGAAAAGCGTTCGGCAACGCCCACAATTTTCCATCTTATTCTTTTTTGTATATATAGAAATTAAAAGTGTTTAATTATTTAGTTAATTTTATTTTCATTAAATTATGTACTTTAGCCTAATCAGCGTTAGATTACGAAACTAAATTTTCCCGGATTAATTTAAAAAATAGATGTCTCTGTAGGATTAGTTTTATTGACACTTGTCACGTGAATGTTTAACCAATCAGAGCGTGTCAGACTCTCTGGCTCCGGAGGGTGAGGTCGCTGTCCCAAACGCGTAGTTGCGTTACTTGCGTATTTTTCTCTTAGTTTATATCATGCCCTAAGGATTATCGCTAATTTAAATTAGTTAAAAAAACTTGAAAGAAATCGAAAATGACTCTAGATACGTTACACAGCGACCTATTGAGATTGGCGCAAGAGAATAAGATCGAACAATTCAAAGCTTTGGCCGAGAAAATCCAAGAAAATGGAATATCTTGGAACGAAATCTCTCATCCTAAAAGTCACGATAGTCTTTTGCATGTAGCGGCCAGAGGTGGTTCCCTCGAAATCTTTAAGTACGTAAGCCTCGGTGAAAGGAAAAAATAGCATTATATGTCTATAGTAGAAGTCCTAATTCATTTATAAAATGGTGGCTTGAAATTTTTTGGCAATCCTAACCATTTAGGTTTCTATTTCAGGATGATGAAGGAGGACAACAACAATCGTATAAACTTTGAGCAAGCCAATTTCGACGGTAAAAGACCTTTACACGAAGCGGCGCAAGCTGGTCAACTGGAATGCGTCAAGTACCTTTTGGAGCAAAATGTCAAAGTTGACAGTTTGAAAAGAGCCGACTGGACGCCGTTGATGTTGGCTTGCACGAAAAACAACTTAGCCGTTATTAAAGCTTTGATCAATGCCAGCGCGGATCCTTCTCTGCAAAATAAAGATGGTTGGAACTCGTTTCATCTGGCTTGCCGCGAGGGCCATCCAGAGATTGTCAATTATCTGCTAGATCTGAACAAAAATCTCTGGAAAACGGTTAGCAAGAATGGCAGAACTCCTTTACACACTGCTTGTCTCCACAAACGACTCGAAACTGTTGAAATACTCTTAACACGAACCGAAATCGAAAAAGATGCCCAGGATAATTGCGGAAGCACAGCCTTTATGGATGCAGCTAGGTCAGGAAATAAAGAACTACTCTCTCTACTCCATAAGAAGTTTAACGTAGGTTTTAACTTGAATTCCTAACTCAATTTTTTATAACAAATAACCAATCGTAACTTTATCACAAAACAAGGTGGATGTTACGAAAAAGGATGTAATGGGACGAAATTGTCTTCATATAGCTGCCCAAGCTGGCGCGTGCAAGAATATCGAGTACATCATTTTGAACAAATTAGTGGATAAAAATGCTACGACAGAATGTGGTCATACTCCCTTGCATTTAGCTGCCAAGGTGAGCTTACTTTGAATGTATGCTTCTTTTTAGTTAAGTGAAATAATCATTTTATATTATTAGGAACATTATTAGGCTTTTAGTATTCCGCACTGCATTGGTGTTTGGTTGTTTTAATCTCTCCTCCAGTTTTCGTTGTTGGGTTTTGCACCAGGCTTGACTAATTTTTAATCCTTTTGCACAAAACATATAAGCTGATTTTTGGTTGCTGCCTGATTTGCAATTGCGTTATATACCAAGTATTTGAGTAAAATGATTGGGTTTTGTAATGTTTAGGAAAATCAAAAGGAAGCTGTAGAAATCTTGTTAAATATGGGTGCTGATATCCGTATCAAAGATTTCAAGGGCAGACGAGGCAAGTACCTCAGTTTTATTGCCTCTTAAGATACAGTACTATTTTGTGATAGATTTGGTTATTCAAAACACTTATTCAAATCTGACTTAAGGATACCCTTATGTAGGACCATATTTCTTTGCCAATATCTCCCCAATAATCCAATATCTTTGCCAATATCTCCCCAATAATCCAATATCTTTGCCAATATCTCCCCAGTTATCCAATATCTTTACCAATATCTCCCCAGTTATCCAATATCTTTACCAATATCACCCCAGTTATCCAATATCTTTGCCAATATCTCCCCAATTATCCAATATCTTTGCCAATATCTCCCCAATTATCCAATATCTTTGCCAATATCTCCCCAATTATCCAATATCTCTGCCAATATCTCCCCAATTATCCAATATCTCTGCCAATATCTCCCCAATTATCCAATATCTTTGCCAAATTCTCCCCAATTATCCAATATCTCCCCAATAATCCAATATCTCCCCAATAATCCAATATCTCCCCAATAATCCAATATCTCCCCAATAATCCAATATCTCCCCAATAATCCAATATCTCCTAAATTATCCGATATCTTTGCCAATATCTCCCCAATTATCCATTATCTTTGCCTCTATCTCCCAATAATCCAATATCAC
The DNA here is from genome assembly GCA_963920705.1 of Odiellus spinosus. Taxonomy (NCBI): domain Eukaryota; kingdom Metazoa; phylum Arthropoda; class Arachnida; order Opiliones; family Phalangiidae; genus Odiellus; species Odiellus spinosus. The sequence continues at coordinate 18,254,633 of OY987229.1, read as the reverse complement.
TTCACCTTGGTCCCAGAAAAAATGTTTTGAATATCTTTTCTGGCAAAGTAGGTTGTAAAAAGTTTGAGACTAGGTATTTGAACCAAATTATTTTAAAATCCGAAACTGCAGCCTTTGACATCGCTGTTGGTGCTGAGCATTACCAGTGTGGTCTTTTGCTCAAGGAAGCCGAAAAATATTTTGCAAAGAAATAAATCTCTTGCGTTTCATTCGTATATCAAAATATATGCGATATTTGCGGAAATGTAAACCCCCCTCTCGAATGTTGCCATTTCACAGCGCACTGCGTTTAAATATTTAAAAATATAGCTGTAGCATTTTCGTAAAGAAAAAAACAAAGCTGGCTATCTCAATAATATAATATATTAATATTCATATTTTTTTTAAACAAAAAATGGGGAAAGTTAATTAAGAAATATATTAAAGGGTTAGTGACACACCTTCTCGTGATCTCTTATTAATTTATTTTATAATAGTACGACTAATAATTTTAAATACAGTTAAATACAGTTAAATTCAGTTAGAATTTAAAAGTAAATCACGACTCGGACTGTTCTAAAAATCACCTGATTTTAGCCTCGTTTCTATTTCGATAATTGGGTATCAAACCAATGTGAAAAGTTGGTTAGCGCCGCTTCGAATTGCTTTTAAAATAACGGGTATCAGTTATAATTTGTCTTATTGATTAAGATATTTGTATTGAGTTAACTTTGATATCGATATCGAGTAAATTACAACACGTTATATTTTCTACCAAATTTAATTGTGTCACTATCCCTTTAATAAAAGAAAAAAAATTAAAAAAAATATAATCACGTGTCACGAAGCGCTTTAAAAATGCTTTTAAAATGAATAACTCATTTATATTCAAATTAAAAATTATTATAACGAGCCTCACGACTAAAACTAATCCCTCAAAACAAAATCTAAAAAATTATTCAAAAATACGAAAGAAATAAAAATATTTTGGATTTTTTTTTTTTTCTAAAATTGAAAAAATGGAAATTACTAATTACTGAATTAGAAAAATATGACGTAATAGAAAATATACTTTAATTGTGCCTTAACGAAAACAAAAAGGAGAAATAAATGAAAATGCAGCGTGGTTAAAAATATACGTAATTTATGTAGCGAATCTAGTGCTCATAAAAATATCTAAAATATGGAAGAAGTTAAAAAAAAAATTCCGTTTGAGTCTAATTGGATGTAAATTAACTCCTAAAGTTAATAGTTGTTTCTAGAAAGCCTCTAATCTAAAACGAATCTGGTATAAAGAAACCTAGCTCTTTTGAAAGCGCATGCTTCGCTTTCTTGAACATTATGATAGCAGTTTCACACCTAAAAACTCAATATTTCTGATACATCTGGATCAAGGGCTGGACACAACCCGTACACGTTTCCCAAAATCATTTGACAAAAAATCAGTTAATAATTTTGAAATTCATTTAAAATCCTCAAGTCACTTTACAGATTTTGAAATTGTGCTTGAAAACCCAAAATCAATTTAGAAATCTTGAAATCGTGCTTGAAATTGTAAAAATCAACCCAAAATTCATATACAGATTTTGAAATTATCTCAAAATCGCGAAAAAACGCCAAATCCGTGTAGCAGATTTTAAAATCAGTCTCAAAATCATAAAAAATCCACAATCCTTATTCATAAACTGAAATAAGAGTTGCAAATTAAAAATCACTCCACGTCCAAAATTAAAAATTACAAAATGATTTTGAAATCACTAAAAAGATATCAAAATCCCACATCAGACGCCTAGATCTGGATTTGTTTTAAATTAGGATATCGGCCAACAATAGGGATAATTTTGTCTCCTTTTATATTAGTGAAAAATGTAAATTGAATAACTTGAGGGTTAATTTACTTCTGATTTATACGATAAACACATCATTAATAATTTTAATTGCCAATTGTTTTGGGGGTAAATTACTAAATTTGGACTAATTCTCTCTATATATGGCAGCTTTAATGTACAAAAATAATTCAGTGTGTAAATATTTTGTTAGTCTCTATATTTGATTTAGAAAACAACGACACCCCCCAACCTGAATTTAAATGTTCGTGACTAGTCAGTAATTTACTAATTTAGTAATATATTATTAGTGTTTTTTCTCTAAAATAATTAAAATGGTATAGTAGAAAGCAAATTATTTAGAGGTAAATTTAATGATGGAAAAAAGCGGTAATCTATGGAAATTTTATTCATTTTTATCCCCGAACTCTTTCTGAGATAGTTTGAGAAATGTAAAGGAAGAACTTGAGGGGTTGGATTATAACAAAAAAGCTTCGAAATTTCATTTTAAAAACTCAAAAATTATAAAATTCAAATCTGTCCAATTCCTAAAATCCAAAAAAAATCCAAATATTTGAAAAAAATGAAAAATCGGTGGAAAAACTAGAATCAAGAAAAAAAAAAAAAAATCTCAAACCTGGGAAAAAATTAAGAAATCTGGCAAATTTCCAGTATAAGATCATGCTTGGATTTATAAATTATATGTTGGGGACTCATTTTTATACCTAAGTGGAAATATTTGAGCCAAAGGGTTTCGTACAGTAACTCTTAAAGAGTCATCGACTACTCAGCTGATAAGGATTTCTATTGAATGCTTTTTTCGTCAATGAAAATTGATTTTCAAATAATGTATGACCCTTGATTCAAACGTTCCCTTTCACATAAATGAGTCCTTGATGCTGTACTATATTTTGTACTATATCCAACCCCTTTAAGAAACTGTCTGTGTATCTAGCTACACGTTCTCGTACTTACTTTCTCAAACAATCTAAAATTAAATTTATTTTTTTCATTATCCATCTAAAATGCATAATTACTGGTTGCATTTTTGAGCTTAGACTGAGCTTTTAGCTATGGGGTTAAGTAAATAAGTTAGTTTGGCTTTACATAAGCTATCTCACAATTTAAACCTTATTAGTACTCATTTAATCTCAAAATAGTGTTGAAATAGAATTTAATCTAATCAAAATCAATAATTACAATTGATTTTAAATTATATCTTTAATTTTAAACAAAATTTTACTTCAAAAATTTAAATTTTTGTCTAAAATATTAGTTACTAATGAGTTAAATTTGTTTTAAAAGACTAATATTAATTATAACAAGTATAAATGTTCTATCCTATAGCTCAAATATGAGTAATAGGCTAGCGTAATGATTTTGACATAATTTATGAATTTTAGAAGTATTCGTTAAATAATAATGTTATTTCAAAATAACGTACGTACAAAGAGGAAAGCCTGTTTCTTGCCGCGTTTAAATTAAGCTCTCTATTCGCGAAATACGCGTAGTAATGGCGAGAAACGAATAATAGAAAATCTAAGGATTCTAGAAGCAAACCCTTGTTTTTGAATGTGATAAAAAATATTTAAGTGTAATAGTTTAAACGCTGAGAGTATGATAAAAATATCATATTCTTGTTTACGCATAATGTTGTAAGTTTTTGAGGATTTTAGTTTATTTTTTTCGAGTCTTTTACTCATTTCTATTGTATATTTGTATTTGATTCAAATTTATTTCAAAAAGCAGTTAACTTTTAATAGTTTTTAATATAATTTAACCTAACTCGATAAGTTAACATCCTCGCAAATAAGATCAAGTTCGTTTGAAACTTAAATTTCAAGGCCGAGTCGAGTACTCGTTTGAATCAAGAGTACTTTAATTATTTATAATGTAATGAGAACTCGTTAGGTACTCTGGCGAGTATTCTTTAGGTCCCTCCAATGAGTACTCGTTGTGTTCAATGGGCGAGTGTTAGGCCCATCTGGCGAGTACTCGTTTGGTTCACCGGGCGAGTACTCAATTCGTTAGAACCACTTGGTGAGTACTCAACTTGCATTGATCCATAGAGTACCTAATACAGATTAAGATAGCTGAGACTTAACAATTTTACTTATTTAAAAAAAGTTAAACTTACTGGTAACCCTCAAAAACTTGAATAGGAAATTGGTACTCACTCGGCAATAAGTGATCAAGTCTAGAAGAGTTAAGTTCTTAGGTCTGTCTTAACTAGTGTGAGCCTTTCGAGATGATTTTAAATGCGAATTTTGTGTTTGACTTTTTTATAACCTTTCAGTTTTACTAATCTTATTTTGTTAAATAAAGCTATTTTTCATGGCGTGTAAAGCTTAGCGAAAAATATATGAAAAAAAGCTTGTTAAAAATGACTACAAAATACTGAAATCAAAACTCGGTATTTATTTGCTGTGATTTCAGGAAATAAACTTTGAAAAGGTTTCTGTGGTTAAATGTTGACATAATTTAATTTTATGAAATGAAAGAAATGTACATTTTAAAAATTTAAAATTATTTTTTGGCCGCAATATTTTTTAGTTGGTTTTTGAAAGCTCCAAATCGCAAGCCAGGTGTAAAACCCAATTGAATCGTAACTAGTTTAAGAATTTTTTGAGTAGTATCTTCTAAAGCATCGTTATCCTAAAATGTAATCAAAAATGAAGATAAGTCTCATTATTTAATTACAGCCTTAAACTCACGGAAAAGTTGCAGTTTAATGTAGGACATTTCCATTTTTTTCCTAGTTCTAAAAATACATCAGAACCGTAGACGCTCCTTGGCCAGTTAAACATGAGGAAGCAGCAAGTTCCTTTCGCGAAAAACTGGCTGTCAACGTGATGTAATGAAGATTCAACCTTTTCTTTGCTTCGCTTCTGAGTGGTATCGATCAACACAATGATAAAGTCAATATTAAGACCAGAGATGTCGTACGGAAGAGAATCGACTCCATGACTGTGAGATTTTGTATTGTTATAACAGAAAAGTGTGTACTAGTAGGCCTACTTACATTCTGACCGTGGGACCATCTTTAAAATTACGTAGACTGCAAAATATTAAAGAATGGGCTAGTTTTTCTCTGATATCCACATCAGGGGTAATTAGCTTGAAAGAACATTAGATTACTAATTAGGCATACTCCTTAAGATCTTCGCATTATCTTACCAATATATTTATTTCTCCTGGAACGACTCGTTTGTTGTATTGAAATGCTGTCATTTTTTAGTTTTTAGGTAAATTTATATTTATTATTTAACACTAGAGTAAACTACAGTACACTTTAAACGTGGGATACAAGCTTCATATTTTCCCGCCAAATTTAACCTAGGCAGGCTGCTAGAACCTCTCTGCTAGGCCTAAGCATCGAGAATCTTAACCAGGGCTGTACATAAGTTTATATAATTTTCTTGGTAGCACTAGCCATCGCACCACCAAGAATGGATTTAAATTTATTCTTGGTACCACGAATATTTTTAGTTGTTACTGTCCAAGACGGCAAATAAAAAATCCGCTATTAGCCAGCATATGTCATTTTCGAAGCTCATCCTCATGTCATGTCCCAAGTTTCCAACCCGATTGTTTGGTCCCTGCACCACTGTTACGCAACATCACGTAAGCCTACGCAAGAGCGGGTGACGGACTGACGGCGTAAAGTAGTCACTATGTTAAAACTGTACATGTAATACAAACTCGTATCTACCCACGTTGGATTCTCACCATTTCTGGTCCACGTTTTACGGTTTTAGACCAAAAAAATTAAATTACTTGATCAATTAACCTAATTAAGTTTAATCGCGAACGATTAAGAAGATAATTTTTGAAAATAAATATGTAAAATGCCTTCAGATCCGATTTCTATTCTCAAAAACCAGTCTAAACATTCTCGGACGAGGCTTAGCGGGAACTTTCAAGGTGGTTCAATTTCAGCTGGCGCCAAGTCGCCCAACGTGGGAGAAACAAGCGTTATAAACAAACCGTTAAATACATCCAGAGTAAAGTTTGATTTGTCCACTACTAGTGTATTGGAGTATGAAGCTAATCGTGTTTGCAAAACAATGAGTAATCAATCAGATGTCAAGTCCATTATGGATGCTAACGCAGTTGCCTTGGCTCTACGTAGTCAGTACATTCAGGACGAAGTGTTGATTAAGTGGCTAGACCAATTAGGTCAACATATCTCCCTCTTTGACAAAAAGAACGAACATCTAGTGGATGTGTTACTAGAATTGGACTGGCTGCGAAAAAGTGACGCTGTAATCCATTCGTACAGCGAAGTCATGCTCAATTTGGTCACAGCGTTTACCTATCATACAAAATCCGTGCTAAGAATGATCGTAAAGCGGTTTATGCCCGTTTTACCACCAAACACTGAAGAAATAGACCAGAAAGAGCTAAATTTTGATAAATTGCATAACTTGTTACAGTCAATATTGAAGCTCATACCTTTGTAAGTCTGTCAAACTTTTTACTTGCATAGTTATAAAATGTCATCTGTAATTTTTTTTATTCTTATAGAGCTTCTCTTCAATTATCATCTTTACTAAGTGATAGCTTCCCTTACATGAAGAAAAGTTGGTTTTTACAGAAATGTTACGTTGCCAATTTGTTAGAAATCACAAAATACGTTCCAACCTTGCGAAGATCCATTTTAGAACTAATAATTTCTAAAATGATTCAACTGGACGTACATTGTTCGAAAGTCGATATCGAAGATGCTGAATCCCCTGATAATGATGACGAAGATGATGATGATGATGATGAGCGAGACAAAAACGAGACAATATTCAAAATGGAAACTGAGGAATCTATGGAAGAGAAAAAAGAAGAAATGAAACATCCTATTGCCAGAATTCTAGATTGTTTGCTTGAAGAAATATACAAATACATTGATACAGTATGTTGGATAGAAGCTGTCGATAAACGAGAGTTGAATTGGGAAGCTACGAAAAAATTATACAAAGAACTTTTGGCCATTTTCGACTACATCATTTTACCAACCCACGCTTGTGGTCACGTACAGTTTATCATGTTCTACATTTGCAGTTTTCGAAATGTAAGTTAGAAATAAATTTTAAGCTTAATTTGGGCAAAATTATATCTAATCTATAAATTTTCACTCATTTAGTTGCTGTTTGAGGGATTTATTGACTACTTATGGAAAAAAGTTCAGAATCCAAATGTAGCAACTATAGTTCGACAAGTTTCCGTTTGCTACCTTGGTAGTTTTGTATGTCGCGCAGAGTATATAAATATTCAGTAAGTTTTAATAGACTTCAATCGAAATGAGTTTAAGATAACTATTAAATTTCTTTTTACAGAGTTGTTAAAGATTGTTTAAATCTTTTAAGCCACTGGTTGCATACGTATATTAGTAACATTAGTAGTAGTGATAAAAATATACCAGATACAAATTATCACGGAACATTCTACGCTATTTCGCAGATTGTTTTCTACGTCATCGCCTTTAGACATAAAGAATTTGTAGAATTGAAAGGAGGTAAATCCAAGTCATAACTAAATTACAATAACTTAAGTTAATTATTCTAACTCTGAAAATTTCCAAATCCTTTTAGGTTTGGCTTTTCTTCAAAGTTTAAATTTGGAACGTTTAGTTACTTGTAGTATCAACCCGCTAAAAGTTTGTCTTCCGACTGTCGTTTCAAACTTTGCTAACGTAGCAAAAACATATCAGATTGCATATTGTTATACAGTGATTGAGACTAATAATAGAATGAGGCTTCCAGTTGCCAAGGATTCTTCTTCTTTGTCCACTGGTTTTTCTAGTTTTACAGTTTTGGAAACTTTTTTTCCATTTGACCCTTATTTATTGAAAAAGTAAGACTAAATCTACCGCATCCTTTAATTATAGTTAAATGTATTAATAGTTTTTGTCTCTCTAGGTCTGGTGTTAAAATAGCGCCTTTATATCGTCAATATACTAGTTTGTTAGTAACGGAGGAAGATGAGGCTGAAGATGATGATGATGATGATGAGGAGGATGATGATTTTCTCCAAGACATGGTTACTGGGACAACACCTACTAGTCCTAACATTATCGATACTTTGTCATACGGTAGCTCACCCGGTTTCAAATACTCTCCGAAAATGATGCGTTAAAAATGTATATCTAGGAAACATTTTTATGATTTTTTTATTTACAATTTTAAAAATTACATCACCAATGTTTGTTGGTTTAATTTGGTAGTTTTTAAGAATTGTAATAAAAGAATTGTAAAAAATAGTAAATGTAGAGGGAATTTTGTATTAAATACAAAGGAAAATATTGCAACATTGGATTCTTTTATCCTTTAGAATGCGAAAACAAAAGATTATAAAGTGATGCTTCATTAGGCCATAGCCTCCTCGATCACGCGCTTCGGCTGCGCTCGCGCTATAGAAGCCCCGGCAAAGAAAAAAATTAACATGTGTTTGAGAGAATAAATGGGAAATTAAAACTCCCCCAAAAGACGGCGCGAAAAAGCACTAAAATGTAGGGGGGAAAAGTCGAGGGGAGAAACAAATTCTTGCCTAAAGTTTTAAATTTACGCTCCAGCTTCTTGATTTTTTAACCACATCTAATTAAGTATGTACGGATAATTTACAAATTAATTCCAAGCCTTTGAGAATTACAGATTTGGCGTTAATAATTGTTGAAACTAGCGAACCTATTATTTTTCTTTACTGACGGAGCTTTTTGCGGTTTTCACCTATTGCGCGGGGTTCCTTTTAAATCTAAAGCCTTGATCCATTAACACAGGCACTGCAGTCACGCTGTAGATGCTATTTATAAACTTATATTCTAATTTCACCCTCTGATTTGATTTTTATTCTATGACAATATACTATTTTACTCAAAAACAAGTGTTAAAATTAATAAGGTTGCAATTGTGAGAATTGATAAGAGAGAGAAATTACTAAATTTTGAAGCCGGGTAATAGGCCTTATTATAAAATAGTCTTGGAAACGAATAAAAGAACCGTTAAAAAGCACCCGTTTGTATTGAAGATGGTCCCTTTTTTCAAGGCTGGTACAAAGTGTACGATTAAATTCTCTTTAAATTTAAAACATTCACCACCATCTTAACCTATGATAATAGTAGTAGTATCAATATGTTGTAAAAAATATATTTATAAAACTATACCAATATAAGATTGCCCCGAACAACATTTTTTCGAAACCTAGTTATTTAATCTAATCTAGGGTTGTATTACCCTCTTCAGACGAGGCTTAATTAGCCGTGGATTAATCAGATTTAACCGAGGTTTACATAGCCATTTCAGTTCAATGAACCTCGGTTTATTTTGAATAAACCATGGTTAAATCTGATTAAACCGGCTAGTTACGCCTCGTCTGAAAAGGGTATTAGGCGAAATATTTCCCTAACCAGATTTCGTAATTTTAGGGTGATAGATTTAAATTAAAAATTAATTATCAATGTAAGGTGGTAGCGTGTAAGTTGTGAAATTTTGGGAGAGAAGTTTTTTTGCCGTTTTCAAAACGCCATACATAGTTATTTAACTATAATGAGAGTAGATTAACACTAATCTATTATCATTATAGTTAAATACCTATGTATGGCATTTGGAAAATGGCAGGAAAACTTCTCTCCCAAAATTTCAAAACTTACCCGAGTTAATGATTGAAGCACGCGGTAAAGCTTTGCACACGCTACAATCTTACGTTGATATTTAATTTTTTACTTAAAAACTAATCACCCTAAAATTATGAAACCTGGTTAGGGAGATAAAATAAACTAATTTGCAAAACATATTTTTTAATTGTGGCTTTTAAAAATCATTAAAGACCTGAAAAGGGCAAAACCCTTCAAATTTGGTCAGTTTCCCCCCTTTGAGACGTGCATCAGTTTGGGGGAGTTTTGTAAATCTCGAGAATTCATTTATTCGCGATTTTCGGCCGATTGCCGGGGCTTCTATAGCGCGAGCGCAGCCGAAGCGCGTGATCGAGGAGGCTATGATTAGGCAAAATAAAGGTACAGTAATTATTATGGTACAGTTTAAAATAATAAGCCTAAACAATAGTTGAGCTTAATTTGCATGATTTAAAAAAGTCATTAAGGTTCAGGTTATGGAAATAAATTAAAAGAGTTTTGCATTAAATAGAAAACCAAATTATTTATTTTAAATTTTAGGCCTAGTTTTTTTTTTAAATCTCTCCTAAAGCGCGCCTGCGCTTTTGATTGGCTGATCGAATTTGTGTCTACGAATCAGGACTAAGATGAGTTAAGCCTAATTTGACGGTTAGAATTATTTTAAGAAGTTAGCGCTTAAGAAAGGCGCGTGCAAATTATCTCCTTTGTTTTGGTCATTGAATTGCTTCCATTGTCTAAGATTCTTATTAACAATTGAAAATCTGTTAACATCGCGTTAAAGTTTTAGTGTTTCGTAGCGATTAATAGTAATTAATCATCATAGGAAGATAATAAACCAGGCGAAATGAGTAAATTGATTACCATAGCCAAGGCTAAAGAAGACGTGAGTTCGGATTTGCATTTCATACCTTGTCATCTAAAGGAGGACCACAATGCTGCTGTATCAACGTTCTTCTTACCATCGATTACGGATCACCCAGAACTTGACAAAGTGAAAACAGCTTCTTTTCGAGGTAGGCCATTGTTGGGTACCGAAGTTAAGGTACACGAAGGTTACCAAGGTGGTGTGTTAGAAAATTGTGATGAAGATGGTAAACAATTTAGCATGGATAAAACCTTTCGTTCCTTTCAATTATGGAACTGGGATCAAATCCCTAGTAAGGATGACAAAATTGTGCGCGCAATGGATTGGTGCGCGATTGCGGAAGCCATTCATGCCCCAGTTGACAATTGTCAGACTAGTGACAGTGTTAAACGTTCGGCGAAGGCATCTCCAAGCAAACGGGGAAAGATATAATATTAGGCTTATAAAAACACTTGTCAATTTAATTGAAAAACTCTTTTCTCTACATTATTTCAATTTATTTGTGTAATTGTAATTCAATTACGAAATGAAATATTTTTTCTTCTTTATTTTTTCATCCCCAAAATCATAAGTCTCTTGATTCTATCTGAGGTTATACTCTAAGCCATTTAGGGGTAATTTTGCTAAAATTAAACGATGGTAACTGTGCCACCAACAGCTTCTAATGCAGCCTTGAGTTTTTCAGCTTCTTCCTTCGTTAAATCCGCTTTAACTATTTGAGGCGCAGACTCGACAAATTTCTTTGCCTAAATGAAGCCAATTAAAAATTTACTACCCTAGTCTTTGAATGCTAAATTAAGTTTAGAAGAAGCTTGCAATATTAACGTACTTGAACTAAATTCATTCCTTCTACAGAGTTTTTAATTTCTTTAATAATAGCCACTTTTTTAGTATCATCAAATTTCTCTAGTTTCACCACAAATGCTGTTTGAACTTTTTGACTCGCAGTTTCGTCTTCTTCCTATGATTGAAATTTATAATTTTATTATAATTTTTAACAATCAATACAAAAATAAAGTAGGTGTATAACTTGCCTCTGAGGGTGCTTTGGGTGCAGCAGCAACTCCACCCATAGCCATCATGGGTGCGTCTTGAATGTTTAGAGTTTTTTTGAGAAGCTCGTTTAGATCGGCAACTTCAATGAGAGTTAATTTAGCTATGTCATCGACTATGTTCTTGATTTTTTCCGGGTATTGCTTATCGCTACCCGGCGGAGGAGGATGAGGGATGGTATCAGCGGATAGTTCCGCGGAAGTGGCTCGATGCCTCTGCGTAGTTTTACTAACGCTTGATGATAGATGAGGAATACTAGACTTAAACCTACAGTGATTGTGACGATAATGATGAAAAGCTAATAACCTGCGCAAAAACGTAACAAAAATAATTTTTATTACATAACCTTGTTAGACGCCGGTAAAACTATTTATAAACGGGCAATTTACGAGCCTTGGCAATATTTTTTTTTTTTTTTAGTATTAAACTTACCACCGATTGCACTGAAATGCTTGCTTTTGGAAAGCGATACAAACATTAGTTAAAGTACCTATACCCGCCATGACTATTTTTAAGGCCAATAATTATGAAAATGTTAACAAAATAATCAACTATTATTTAGAAAACGATCGGTTTAGAAGCTATTTGCTCCATGCGTTTTTGGGGGATTTGGCGCTCGTTGCGCCGAAACGGATATTTTTAGTAATGTTTTTATTAATTATCTAGATGGCACAAGAATCGCTTAGTTTGTTTGGATTTTTAGGAACGCGCGCGAAATTTAATTGCATTTTATTTATTTTTTTACTTTGTTAGGCATAGTCGGTAGCTTGGGTTTTTGAGTAATGAAAGATTCCATTTAGCTTATTTTATCACAGTGTTAGTATGGGTTTGGTTAGTTTGCATGATCATCACTTATCCTTTCACCTTTTTTTCTTGCTCTAGAAATTACGCGGGCCATAACAGTAAAATAGCAAGGCTGCTAGGCCTGTTGGTACTCTAGGAAAGATAATTTTTTGGGGATGGATTCTCTAGCAAATATTTTTTAATAGTAGCGCTGTAGCAGACGATTAAAAAACTCATCAATTGCGTAACGCTTTGCCAAATTTATCTGATTGAGAGTTAAAGTTACCTGTTACGAAACGAACGTAGGTTGCCGTAAAATATTTAACGATTGTCTTAGTAGCCCTTTATTTTCCGGGTCACGTGACTCGAATTTCCCTCTCGCTAAAAGATATAGATTCCAATAGGCGGGCCGTTTCGATTGGGCGTATGTGTATAAACTGTAAAGAGAGTCAGTGGGCAATTTCCCCGAAGCCTGGAAATGCAATATCCGTTATGGAAAAGGATCATAAAAATTTGATTACCAAAGACTAGGGATGTCAACAAAATACATTAGGGTATAGACTATATTTCTCTTGTTTTCGATAGGAGAGGAAGGCTTGTATGTGTGGAGTATTTTATTTTAAGATATATATTAAATTTTTTTGAAGAGTATGGCATATAAGAACTGTTTTATTTACACGTATACGATCAGGAGTGTATAAGAAACCCCCTTTGAAAGGAAGTATGAATGGGCTCCACTACGGAACTCGCGAACTACAATATTTCTTCGCTGACTATCTAAGTCACTAATCTCGATGAACTCCAGTTTTTTTGTCTGTATAGCTCTCTGAGTGCTTTGAAAATCTATTGGTCTGTGACTCGCTCGATGTCGAGCAGTAGATAGTAAATTTTAAAAAATATTGAATCACCCAATCAGTGGAAAAAGTTCTCCTTTTTGGTTTTTCTCTCGAATAAAAGACAGAGCGAAAAAAGTTGCCCCGCAAGCTATAGATTTTCACAGTGGAACAGGAAAACGCGGAAAAGCTTGGTAGATAACACTCTGACTCGCCAACTCAACTGAAATACGCTTTTAGTTTCTGGTCTTTTAAAGTGATACTGTCACAGATTTCTGATGAAACCCAAATGTAATTTCAATAGAATTATTGTCAAAAAATATACAGGTTGACACAGGAACCTATAGTTTAAAACGAAAAAGATTTTATGGGTCATAAGGGGTGAAACTGGTCAACAAGGTCCTACGAACCAAGTGTACATTGGCCCAGCTCCGAATCAGACTAGAAGAACACTTAAGTTCGTAGAACTTTTATTGACTCATAGAGTTTTTGCCTAGGCTACAGTGTCACCCTGGACATATACATATACAATATAAATATACCTCGACTGCCATCATTAGACAGTCATGTCACAAATTCGACGGTGAAGCCTATATTAGACGGGCCAAAATTTTTTCAGCCACATACACCTACACGCGTGGAGTAATAACGAAGATAGACCCGTGTTTCTTACTCCTTAATTGTTGTTTTAAAGCCTTTTTCTATAGTTTTTACCACGAAGGTTTGCCTCAATACCAGAAATACTTGTAAAATTTAGGGGTTTTGTCGTTTTGAGGTCAGAAAAAGTTCTCTATTTAGAAGTAGACTTTTGTGTTTGTAAAAATCCTGTTTTAAACAATAAACTATTACGGTAAAGATATGTAATAACTACTTTTTCATTTCAGAAGTTTTCATCATCATCTTAGATCGTCTCTGAAGGGCCACGTATGGCCACTGGAACTGCGAGAGGCCGACCTACGACGGGATCAAGATAATATAGCGGTTCTGATATGAGAGGGTCGCGGGATACCACAGCACTGAGCAACAAAGTGCCGTAAAAAAATGGTTCCCAAACGCGTAGTACCATAAAGTCAAAACATGGTCCAACGAAAAGTTCGCGTTTTAGTCTCGTGTTTTTAACGTTTTCGTGTTGTTATGTTTTTACCGTTTTCGCGTTAAATTTCAAGAACCAAAATGGATTACTTCGAGACCTTCAAACCTAAACACGTAAGTAGAACTATTGTCTATTGATTTAATTTGTCAGTTGAATTTGACCCCAAAAGTGTATTTTCGTTATTGCCTTATATTGGTATATTTGTTGATTCATGGCTCTCTAATTTCTGGTGGATCAATACCAGAAAACTAAAACTTTGAAATCGTTTTCAAATCATTTTTTATGATCAAAGCAACTGTTCTAGTTAACAATTTATTTTTTGGCTAAGGATCTCTACATGTAATTGGCCCAAAAGTTTTCAAATTTGACCCTTTCAACGGATTATGAATGAATGCGTAGTGTTAAGGTAACTTATAGGAACTGTAGATTCCTTGTCGGAGCCTCCTACATTTTTACAATTACAATATCTAATGTCATTATCATTGACGTCACTCCATCGACGTCATACCCTAGTTGGTTTTACGTCAATGAAAATAATACGTAACCGAAATATTTGAAAAAATCAGGGAAATTTGAATTGAAACTCTTAAAAATTTGGCATAAATCAGTGAAATCAGGGAAATTTAATTAACACTGTCTATACGTTATCAATCAGATAAATTCATCGTATTAATTATAGATTTTAAAAATCAGTTGGTGTACTTAGAAACATCAGGGAAAATTCACTTGAAAAAATCTGAAAAAAATCAGCTTTGTTTTACTCACAACCTCATTCTTATATAACTAATTGATTAGTTTAAAAATATTCCTATTTTGGGAAAGTAGATCACCCAGATCAGAAAATCTTTGTATCTATATATTTTCCATCACTTGGCATTTTCGCAAACAACATTCGAGCTAGGCCAAGTGAAAGAAATAAAAAAATAGTGGCTCCAAAGCCCACCAAAGCTTTAGGGGAAATTGAATAGGACCGTTGATTGGTGATAGTCGCCTTTAGAAGCGCAAACCACTCAGTGAGGGTGCCAAAAAAAATTGCTGTTATATTCTAGCCTATTCAGCTTATTTTCTCGCGTATTTGGGATGAAGATTGCGCAATGAACTTAGATACAACCTTATATATGTTCTATATACTCTATATAATCTTAGTGCCGACTTAGATTGATTTTCGTATAGACTTACATTGCGTTTTTATCATTTTCTTGGATATTTTAATACGTGTTAGTATTAGGTTCAGGTACAGTTTGAAGTTGGATTGTAACGCCGCGAACTCTTTTCCCGAGAATTAATTTGGATTCGATTTCCTCTCTGGGGGATTTTTGCGACCATGGTGTATATACTAAACTTATATAACTGTAGATACAGTAACTACTTTTTCCCCAGGACGTTTAACATTGTGTATTAATCCGCGATAGCTTTCGTTAGATTGCAACAATAAGAATGAACTAAAAGTATGTAGCTACAATCTGTATACGACTTTAGCGCGTATATATAAAGTCATACTCGTGCTAATTCAAACGGTACTTGATAACGACTTCTTTTTTTCTGTACGTGGTTTAATATATTGTATCAATCCGCCTCTACTTTTTACCATTACGCCAAGTACTCTTGAGCAGAAGTATGGGTTTACCGTATCTTTAACATTAAAGGAAAAGTTCCACGTAAATTAATTACGACAAGGATGAATATTCTCAGTAATGTCACGTAGTCGCTGAACTCGGTGAGAGTCTATTTGACCTCTAAAAAATTATATAAACCCTCTTATTATTCCTTTCGAATGATCCCGAAGTTTGGAAATAAAGTTATGCCTAACTTTCCAATGACAATTTTACGTAGAATTTTCAGAATATAAATTAATTAATAATGTATTAAATCTAGATATGCTATATATTCTATGGGGGTAACAACTGGCAAATGATCGATATTTTCTGGGGAAACATTAATTTTCAACATTTTTTTGGATTAAAATGAGACTTGACCTTTAAGAAGCTTTGATATCACAAACTGGCTATATGGTTGTACTATAAGGTTATCACTGTTGGACTCTATACTAGTGAGGGGATACAGAAATCTTACTTGATTGGCTCGCTAGATTACCCTTCATATGTTATGTTATACGTGTGGAAGGCAATTTAGACAAGCCAGATGTCCCCTGTTATTCCGAGAGCTAGAAGAGGCGGCTTTTGGTTGCTCCACTAGGATTTTGGGATTATTTTTTTCCAGCGTTTTCTAATCAGCTTATTCTTGGTTTATTAATGAAAAAGAAAAAACCTGGTCAAGATTCTCTGTATTAGTAATAACAATTAATTAGTTCTTCGATTTGAGGTCGTTGACGTGATTATTGGGTTTAACCATATAATGAATGTTCAACTATATTAGTGGCTAGTATACCTAGAAAAATTCGGGATAAAGTCGAGAATTTTGAGAATTATACTGGAAGGTCAGAGAATAATGTCATAAAATTTAATTCCAATGAATTAGTGACTGTGTTTCAATTGTTGGGAATTGTAAAATGGTTTCCGAATTGCATCAGAGAATTTAAAAATTTTGTCATATGGTCGAGGAATTTAAATTTTGAGAACTTGGAATAAAAGGTCAGGAAAAAGTGTCACAAAACTTGTTATCCCTGTAAAGAAAATATTTATATCTTCTAATATCAAGGGAAAAAAATATAAATATAGCCATTTGGTCAGCGAAAAGGCTTCTACATGGCCAGGGGAATCAAAGAAACCTTTAAAGGTTGTA
The DNA here is from genome assembly GCA_963920705.1 of Odiellus spinosus. NCBI lineage: Eukaryota > Metazoa > Arthropoda > Arachnida > Opiliones > Phalangiidae > Odiellus > Odiellus spinosus. Next base: position 18,237,838 of record OY987229.1, on the reverse strand, counting down.
GAATTTAAACGGAAACATTTAGGTATCAAAACCAGTTTATATACTTATAGTTAATATCACTCGATGATATCATTTAGGGCAAATTTTTTGAAACCAACGTCACGTGGTATTGAAGTTAGGTTAAATTTCAGTTTTTGCCCTTTTACTCTGTCTAGGTTTATATTTCGGGAAATATTAGGGTGGGCCCGTGGAGCGAGTCTAATGTCAACTAAAATGACAAATTAGTTTTTGAACTAGAAAACAAACTTTGTTAAAAAAAAAAAAAAAAAGATTAAAAGGGCGGGAGAGTTCTATACGAACGCGCTATCTGGTTGCCTGAATTTTTGCGTGGCTTGACACAAAAGGCGCTTTCTAAAAAAATGCTCATTTTTGAATAATTAATCAGTTTTTACACAAACATTCGAGATAAGGGAAGTGAAAAAAAAAAAAAAAAAAATAATAAAATGAAATCCTTTTGTTTGAAAATTTTTTGTTAAAAAAGTTGAAACTTTTGTCCAGTGAATTTCCATAGTTTTCCAATGAAGTACTAGTAAGAACTCATTAACTTGATCTGAGAACGTAGGAAGATATAATTGGGCTGTAATGGCGGAGTTTTATCAAGGGAAAATGCATCTCGACATGTGTTTTAATCGATTATTTTTCGTTTAAATTAGAGACATTCTCGAAAGTCTTAATACGGTCCTTAATCAATAAATAAATCATTTTATTTCCTCTTTACGATGAGGAATTTTTAGAAAATCGCTTCTAGCTGTAGGTTTTTCATTAGTGACCAAAATTGAGACTATCCATAAATTATATTTTACAGTATTCAATTAATTTTATTTTACTGAACCAATTAATAATTAAATTCCATCTTAACCAGAAGGGGAAGAAGAATAGAACACTATCTTATTTCTCAGCTACAGTATATAAGTATGTTTCTCATTCGCGTCTCAATGACGTCAATTGGGGAAACCAATAAGATGCTGAGTTAATCTTTAATGTGGTAGCCCGACGGTATTAATGGAAGGAAGGCTAAAAAATAGCAATTATCTCTGAGTTATAATTAATTCTTGAATAATTTTACACCATATATGTTTTAAAACCACGTAAAGATCTGTAGTTTTGTTTTTCGCGCTCGACTTCGAGAGTTTTTTAATTATTCGTGTAAAACAAAACTGAGTCGTGTTCTCAACAGTCTTTTTTTAAAAAGTGTCTTAGTGGAATGATGAAAAAACTTTCGGCCACGGGATTCGGGATACAAGACACAGGAATAACTGACCTTTACATAGTTTGAGTCTACGACCTCTTTGGCCCTAATGAAGCTTAAACTTCTTAAATTTTCTTTTAAGAATTTTAGTTTTGCTCCGTCCTCCCAATGTATCTAATCTTCAATTATCTTAAGCGTCACGCGTCAGGATATCGTGGTATTTCTTTTAATTCTATCTTGTGTCTCGGTTTCTCTCTACGTCAGCTGTCTAGATAATCTCGCCTTCTTTCCCATCCTTTCTTTCGAGCTAGGGCTTTTTCCCCTTCCAAAAACTCTTGACGCGCTATCTGCCAAATCTATCATTATCGCATCTCCTATTCTTTCTACCAACCCAATTGCTCGCTTTTCCAGCCCACTCTCGTGACCCTGTAGCCCGTTCATTGCCAGCCTCGCCTAAAACAATATAGGATTAAAGGCATAGAGAAATAACGCTTCGCAACGATGCCATTACTCATTGCTTCCATCTCTTACGATCCTCCTTTAATTCTTATTGCTTTTAAACCATTGGACGTACTATTATCTATAAAAGTATATAAGAGCAGTCTGGTGCCTTCTTCAATCTAGATGTCGAATTAACCTGTTTAGGACGTTTCTTCTTCTCCGAAGATCTAAGATCTTCTGTTAGACCGCTGTATCGATAGTTTTTTCATTGATTTTTTTTTACAGTACTTATTGTTCAGCAGTTTTCAAAACTAGTTCATTCTGCGAATTAGTAGAGAATTTTTGACTTTATATTGGGTAATCATAGGTTTCCGGATTTAGTCTTAGCCAGTGTGTCCTGATTAATAAGTTTAGCCATTGTTTTAGGATCAGGCTTAGTCATTGAATGATTTAAGATCAGGCTTAGTCAGTCAATTATTTATGATCATGCTTAGTCTATTGTTTATGACTAGGCTTAATCAGTGGATTAGGTATAGGGTTAATCAATGGTTTAGGATTAGGCTTGGCAGTGGTTTCAATACTTAAAGATAAGACAGCCAATGATTTAGGCTTAGCGAAATCTTTAAATCTATTTTGTGTAAAATAAATTTGGATATAGATTATAAATTTATACGTAACTATAATTTGGTATGATTTTTTCCATTACATTCATAACCTTTCTTTATTATTATTAATTCTCTTCTGTTAATTAATCTTAAATCCCTAACTATGTTCTGATAATATGTACTTTTTTCGGTTTTAATCCTAGTATTCTTCATGGCCCCAAATCCGGCAGACTTTCGGGCGTATATGGTAGGCCGCGTATAGTGAAGATAAACCTATAAGCGGCAGAATGAAATATAGGCCTAAACGTATCGTCATTGCTTGATAGGAGAAGTTAATTGAAATGTCTGGACGGATAAAGATAAAACCAAAAGATGCGCCACCGTTCCCTCTTACTTTTTTCGCGCTAAAAGCGAACCGAGGCCTTTTGGTCATTTTCCGGCCGGCCAGTGCTTTTGGCCTCCCAAACAGATATCTTATTTTACGCCTCGCAACGTAACGTCTAATGATCTTCGATGGAAAAAATAAACTGTGTTAAGGAGGAGTTTTCATAATAGCTGTGGCGGATTGTTACACAATGTTAAACGTCGTAGGAAAAAGTAGTCCTTGTTAACTCAACTTAGAACAGTATAAGTCGAAGGCTTGATATAGTCTACTCCAGCTTGACTTTTCAGCACCATCAACCCTAGGTTAGCTTTATTTCGAAGTAAACTGATATTACAGAGATATACACGATGACAAATTAAAGTGGAATGACTTACGCATTTCTATTGGATACAAGACTGACTGACGATACTCTCAGTAGGCCAATATCGATAAAAACAAAAATAAAATTCCTTATATTGTGACATTGAAACGATATCTGTAAAGGGGAACTATGAGAGTTAAAATGGAACAGGTTTTCAGAAAAAAAAATCCACATACCTTAATTAGAGATAGGGAAGGGGACATCGTATTTGGCGTGATTATTATTATTATTATTATTATTATTATTATTTTACTTTCTGTATACCAAGCAAAGGTTTACAATCTCGCCACTGTTTTGATCTTTAACTAGCACTTCCCGTCTAGAATTTCTTTTTAAGAGTTTGAGATTATCTTCTGAGGTGTTTATCATCATAATTGGGACCCTTTTTGATAATTTAAATGTTAGTGTTTAACCCAAAACTACATTTCTTAAACTCACAAATTCCCAACACTTGTCGTCCACTCTTCTGATTGGCTGAATTGCCTCTGACGATCTGGAAAGATACCGCCTATTTCCGACAAATACTATAAAAAGGCTAATGGTACAGTTACATATTCATGGGATAAACCTATAGTTAAATTTTAATTAAATTAGGAAAATACTGTTTAATATTAAATTTAAAGGTAGATGTTTTTTCTCATTTTACACGCGGATGAGAGATAAGTTTTATTGAAATTCAAATAGCAGAAAAATCACGAAAAGAGATTAGATTTTGTAGTAGAATGGAACTTTAAGGATAGTACAAAGAGATTCAATTTTGGTCACTTGGTGGGCGGTAGAGTGGGATTCCACTTCTGAACAAAATTGTAGTAAAATTGTTCGCGCGAGTACCATGCAGGTTTCTTTTATAGTAGAGAGCTGTTATAAAGGGTGGGTAAGAAAGAAATTCAATCATTTTTTATAGCATTTTATATCTTCAACTGAATGATTTGTAGAGCACTATTTAAGTTGCATTCTTTACTTGCTTTTTAGACGATGTTGGTTATAACAAATTATGCATAAGGGAAGATAATTTTTAAGAGGTGGATTCTCGAGCGGATATGGATTTTGAGTACCTTTATTTTTATTTTAACGTGTTTGGAACACTTCTAGGGTCAGGACCCGATTAAACTGGGCTAGAGGGCACTAGTCACCGGGCGGCAAAGCTTTTAACCTTACCCGTGGGTGATGACCAAACACACTTCATAGTTTCATCCAAAAGAGGTGCCCTAGTTTAGAGACTTTCCCTAAGCGGCAATCAGACATCCTATTTTGAGACTAATGCTTCTCTTCCGCCAGCGTCATTGGTTTTAATCCGTTCCTGTCTGGGATCAATAAACTGTATGCATAATAATCCCACAAAATTATCGATTGTTTCTTCAATACGAGTTTATAATATTCAAATTTAATCCATTAATGTCATAGTCCAAAAATCGCATCTTCAAGCTTTTTATTATGTTTTTGAAGACTAAAATGTCCAATTCGCTATTAAGAGCTTGGTTTTTGCAAGCACCAAGCTTAAGTTTTGTTACTGATAAGCTCCTGACATCGTAGCATTGTCGTAAAGTACTCAAGATCTTTATGGGGGATATCTACTAGGGTAAATAGGCAATATTTTGGGTGGACACAACCATGTATCAAGTCATGGTTAATATTAATTAATTTATGGTTTACATCTATATAATTTTAACCCCGAGGTGGACTGATATAGTTCGCTATCTTTAAAGTAGATGCTCTGTTATATATTGTTTTTTACTAAATACCCTGGTAAATTTCCGTCCCCCAACTGTTGATCGGAACTAATCCGAACAGAACTCGACTAATAGAGATTCTGACAACACTGCAATAAGAGCTAGGGGTATAATTTTTTCTAGCATCTTTACTAAACTTTGTATAACACTATAATTGCTCCGTCCAATGCTACATATTATATTTTTCAAGTAGAATATTATTTTCAAGGGGAGATTCTTGAGCAGATATGGCGTTTATAAATATTTTTAAAATAACTTTCGCTTTTTAAATTCACCCTCTCTTTAGCAAAATCACTATCCAAAAAAAAAAATGTTATTTCTATCTTGCCAAACCTTAAGTGTTTCTTTTCGTTCAACGATAAAGCTCTCCAATTTTGATGTTAGATTTTTCAGGGACCTGAATTTTTTATATATATTTTTCAACACGCTTTCATTTTTTATGGTACTTTTGCCATATTATTATATTTTATTTTCAAAAAAAAGCAATGGCTCTTGGCCATTATTGACTTTTTCTTGTGGGTGGAAAGATGCTTTCGTTAGAGCTCAAAAATCTTTATAGTGAAGCTGAACTTTCTTTCCCCAGCATATTTGTCCGAGTAAGCGTACCTATTACGTAACGAAGCGAAGGAAAACATTTTTTCACTGTCCCCTCTAACTGCACATGCCTTCGTATCTCTGCTTTCTACCTATATTTATTTATTGGCTCTGTTTTCGTGGTTGATTCCTGTTAGAGGTTAGTACTACACGTTGATTGTAATAATGAGAATTGGAGCCCGACATCGAGTCTTTTTCTATCGCTTCCTTTTATAAATCAGTTTTTATCTTACTTCGAAAATAGGCTTAACAAGGATCCATAGAGAGTTTAATATCTCAACGTTAATTTGACCCAAATCATTGACGTAACAATTAACAAATTAGGTTTTATGTAGAAAATACCCATTTCTTCTTCGGTAACTTTATAAAAATGGGTTTCTTAAAAATGCGTGGGAGGGTGGTAAATAGCCCTCAAGACACCACTAAACACTAGCGTCCCTAAACTCACTAATATCGTTAAGCTCAGTGATGTTTTATGGAAAGGGAAACGGAATAACTCGGTGGATAACCCTTTTGAAGCAAACTCAACGCGAATGGGTTTCAACCAGAGCTACAATTAAGCTCTTCATACTATGCAAGAGTGCTGAACACTCCGTCACCCAGTTATTAGAAGTTGGATTGACCTATTTTACATTCATATTAGACCAATCTCGATTTCAGTGGTATTTTTCTTTGGGTATATTGCATTGATCCAATTGCTTCATGGCGGTGTGATTCTGACGGCTCGTACTCAAGAGACGTAGTGACCAAAACCTATCGCTTATAAACTCAATAAACCGCTCCCCAAATGTTTGGTTATTCCTTTGGAAGCAATTAGGTTTGATCTACCGAAGTTCCTAGCTATAGGACAGTGATTTAAAATGCAAATCCATATCAAACTCGAAACAACCCGATGGAAAAAGCTATAATTTAAATATTGGAGTCTCAGCAAAAGTTTTATTTATTTTAAACCATATCTTTACATTCCTTTTTTGGGGGGAGAATGGGAAGGGATCTATATTTAAACTTCATTTGAGCAAATGCTATATTTTTTTATTTTTCATCAATGTATAATATATAGTTTATGATTATTTTTATTTTTTTTTTCATATAAAGGGCTTTTGTTTTTCAAATATTTACTGGGCTTATACAAATGTATGGAATGTTTACAGCTAACAAGGGCCAGAATTTGTTTTTTTTGGGAGGGATGGGGATAGGATCATGTTTTTGTTTATTATATAAGAATCAGTTTGAAGTAGAAATATAACAAACACTAATTTTAAGTTAAACATTTTTTTTAGAATTTATTTATTGTTATGTATATATTTTCGTACACCAGTACGCTAAACAAATATATTTTTTATTTAATCCATACTTTTATATTTAAATATGGGTTTTTGTTTGTTTTAAGGTCTATCTGTAGCTGCAGAAGTCACGCGCGCGTTGCACTCAAGTGTTTTTTTTATCGATTATTTGAGTTCAAAAATATAGTAATTAGAATAATTTTATTTTGACACTGTATATGGTAAATTGATGGGAAAATTTGGAGCTAAAAATGAAACAGCTTTTGAACTTATTTTCTGAATCAGTAACGTATTCGTAAATTTTTTATTTCAAGGCAGTGCCGGATTATCCACTAGGCACAGTATTCGCGTGCCTAGGGGCCCCCTGAAGGCTCCGATTAACCCCCTCCCCCTGCTAGTGACCAGGGACAAAGGGCCCCCAGTCTGGCACTGGTTCAAGGGATGATAGGCTCTCACCAAAAATTTTAAAATTAAATAGGGGAAAAATCGAATATTTATTATTAAAATATCACAAAATCGGGACCAAAATTATAAAGATAGGAACCAAATAAAGGACCAATGAAAAAAATCAGATCTTTGTCGTCACGTATTTGCCCAAGATCCAATTTAGTACCATTCGTGGTGCCAACTTTTCTCAAAATATAGAATGCGTCAAGTAAGAATTATTTTCGTGAAAATATTAATTTCTTCAGATATTCAATTTTTGTATTTTGACTTATCCAAAGTGAAAAAAAATTAAGATATTCGTAGGAATCTTTGAAACTATGATACTTCAGGACCAAATTGTTATTTTTTGGGTATTTTAGGAACCTGGGAGCCCCTACAATATTAAAATTATCGTAGATGTTGTATGTTTTGAGTAATTCATTAAGTCCCGATCCAAATTTAAAATTAATCTCAAATTACATAATATTTGAGCTCAAACATCGATTATTTTAAAAACTTAGTTTTAATTATAACTATATATCGACATTTTAAAGTGTTACTATTTATAAAGGGGGCACTTAATTACTTAAGGATAATTATTTACACGGGGCTACTATATCTTTAACATGTACTAATTAAGTTGCTAAATATTTCTTAATTTTTTTTGTTATTTTAAATTATTTTCGTAGAAATTTAGTTTTTTAGGGTTTACTTTTTGGTTTTGTGTGGTGTACATTAGGCACAGCAATATTTATAATTTATATTTTAAAAATTAATTGGTTTTTTTTAGACATTATATATCGTAACTCCAAACATTTTAATTTTTTTTTTAATAAACTAAGAATTTTTACAAGTTATTAATTTTGTGAACGAAATTATGAATTAAATTTTTGAAATTCTCATATCTTTAAATGAACGTTTAACAAAACTAGTCAATCTTCAAAGAAAACATAATCCGCGTTCATGCTAGGCCTTGAAATCGATTTAAACCGTTTCAAAACGTTTCGCTAGAATCGTGTGAACGGGAAACCGTTCGTCGAAACTGCTTCGGGAACCAGTTTCATACCCATTCGGTTTCAACCACCTATAGATGAAGTTACAGTAAATCGATTTATAAAGATAATGCGTGAACACAGGACTTAAAATGGTTTGATTTCACCATTTCAAATTGATTAAGCTATAACCTTCAGTGAAATGCGATTAAAACATTGTATTATAATCAAAAATATTATTTTAAATTTTCTCAAAGCATTTATGAAATTTTTAATTCATATAAACCAATCATAAGCTTTTATTTTAATTTGGAAAAACTTATATTCAATAAATTTCGTATCATAATTTCGTTCACAAATGAACATAATGACATAATAATACTATAATTATAAACTATTAATTAATAACCTAACAAAAAAAAAACACTTTTTTAATACACAAATCTATAAATTTTCATAATTAAATTAAATCAAACTTAAACTCTTATAATATAGTAACGACTCCTTCATCTAAATCACAATTAACGATATGAACTTTGACCCTGTCCTTTTTTTTATTATAATATAAATCGTTCCCTTATACGGAAAAGTTTCTGCTCGTCATGACGTTACTAAAAACGACCAAGACCCATTTTTAGAAGAAAATTCGCCTAATTTTCTCTCGTTATCTTCTCGCGTAAAGTCGTCTCTGGCACAAAAATTGTTTTTTCTCTTCTTCTTTTTGAAACATTAAGTCCTTATCAGTGGAGAGACAATTTTTTTGGTTTGTTTGTTGTCGCGTGGTCCTGGGTTTGGTAGAAAGGGTTTTCAACCTCAAATAACGAACGTTTGTTTCTAGTTATTTCCTTTTTTTTTGTCAAATAATCGGATATCAAAAGTTGTTTGGTTCTTACGCTATAATGACCACTATTCCGTAGTCGTTTTAGAGATAAAAAACCTTTTATTACGGTAGGCGGTATAGGAAGTTTATTTTGTATTTTTTTTTTTGAAGATAGGTTGTTGTTTTAACGTTTTATACCGTCTTTCTTTATACTTAATGGTTTATAATTTGTTAAAGGCGCTCGTGCAAACTGCGAAGCACCATTACTTATATTAAGAAAGGTTGCGCGTGACGTCATATTCTTCCCTTACACGTCTTAAATGCTGTTACTTATTATTAAGGTTATTAAGATGGTCACGCAAACCTTAAATATGTATTTAAAGCACGCCACCCCTATTTGTTAAGGATTATTAAATTTAACCTATTATGACATCGTATATTCAAAAGTAAATTAAACGAAGTTGAAAACTTAGGCGAAAGATTACTACATCTTACTCGTAACCATAGTTACAAAATGCGACGATCTTTGAATAGTTCATTTAAATATTTAGCTTTTAATTTACTTTTGATTGTATAAGAATATTATCCGTTTAATATTTAGTTGAATGTAATTTAACGAAACAATTTTAATCCTTTTCAAATATTATTATATTTATATTAATTTTAATTATCGTGACTGAAACTGTTACGTTATAATTTTGTTTGAAAAACCAACTGCAGAAAGTTAACAAGCGTATATGGGGTTACAATTATACCAGGCTAACAATACACCAACTTGAAGTTTTACCAGGTCGGGTTTGAATTGAAACCATCGTTAAAATCTCGACGATATTCCGTAAACCATTTGATAGTTTTTATCCCATTCGTAAACTAATATCCCTTACTATATTTAAGTACCTCGCTTTCGAAACGATTTCAACGCATTCACTCGCGCGTCGTATTTGAAATTTTGTCGACACTTATATCTGGAAAAACTCAAACGTTTGTCGGTTCGCTAATTTCTTCGCTGGGCGGTTTACTGAAGCCGTTTCTGACGTTGGTCTCCTTATATTCGGGCGGAGCTAGGGTATTACCGGACGTTCCGGTCGTCAAATGATTGTTGGACCTCGACGCTAGCGTGATGGCGGTCGATTGCTCGGTGTCTTGCGGTGTTTGACTACTTTTAGGGGGGTCGTTTCTGTTTCTATTCTGAGCTCGACTCGAACCTCCTCTCGTCGTTTTGGGGAAGAAGCTGTTTTCCATGTGTAGCTGCGCGTTGACTTCTTTTCCCGCCGCGCACGTGAACGCCTTGGCGAAACTCTTTTTGAAATTATCGCTCAAAAAGGCGTACAGTATGGGATTCATGGCCGAGTTGGCGTAAGAAAGACAACCGGCTAGTAAGTTAATCGTGACGAACATGAGCTTATGTTCCGCCATCGACGGTACGAAGATGGTATTGACTTGCACGATCCAGTAGGGCAACCAGCAGATGACGTAAACGGTGATGACGGTCAGTACGAGATAGGTGACTTTTCGGTGACTTCGTTTCCTCTCTTTGGATTTGTGTTTGGGCCCGATGGTTCGCAGCTTGCAAATGACCAGGAAATAGAAGAGTAATATCAGCACCAGTGGAATGGCGAAGCCTAACGTGAACGAGTACAAGGTGAAAGCTTTTTGACCGTCTATCCATTCGCTCCCTGGCCAATAGATGTTGCAACTGACGGTGCGATCGTGTTCCATGGCGCTGGCGTAAATGTATATCGGCACCATCAACAAAGCCGAGACCGTCCAAGCCGTTAGACAGATGAACTTGGCGATGAAAGGCGTCCGATATCTGGGACTCGATATGGGATGACAGACAGCGACGTACCGATCGGCGCTCATGACCGTCAGCAAAAGACTGCTGGTAAATTGGTTGATCGAAGTCGTCGTCATATATATTTTGCACATGACCATACCGAAAGGCCAGTACCGGAAGGTAACCGTGGCGATCAGAAATGGCAATCCTACCAAGAACATCTCGTCGGCGACGGCCAGGTTAAATATATACATGTTGGTCACCGTCTGCATCTTGCTGAACCTTAAGACGACGTATATGACCAAGGAATTGCCGCAGATTCCCACCAAACAGACGATTCCGTAAAGTATTTTGACGCATTCCAACAGCAAAAATGGTGGAGTGAAGTTGTTCATCGGACAGTTCAAACTGTTGTTGCTCGTCTGGATCATAGTCATTGTGTCATTGCACGCCGACGTGAAGTTGGGACCGTATAGGTTGACTTCTATTTGCTCAGTCATCTTTCACCTTGTCCTTGGATCAAACGGTTTTCGGTCTGATAGTGATATGTATATGACTTTTATTGGTCAAAGGATTCTTGGTCCATTTTAGACGAATGTCCGTAAACTGCGAAAAGGAAAAAAACAACATTCAATTAGAATTAGTTTTGGAAAATAATCTTAACATAATTGTTTTTCTGGAAAATAGGCATCACATTATTTTTTGCCTGTACAATAGACTCTTCATAAGTTCAGCGCGAATGAGGTGTTTGAACACTTAATAGACACTTAATTAATGGTGAATTATTATTTGTCTAGGCTAGAACTAATTGAGTTAGAGTAGAATGCGTAAACCTCCTTTATATAGTTACACCGTCACCTTATACGTACCAGAAACATTTATCTAGAATTCCCTTATCACCCGAGTACGGTACTCAACTTTTAATTATTCACCATTATCTCGAACCTCGTGAGCTTAAAAAGGGCAAAAAATAATTAATCCCATTTTTTTCCTATAAGAGCCCGTGTCATGACAAGTTTTCCATAAAACTGAAACTAAACGTATTACGTTATAGCAGTAAAATAAGTGATTTATATCTTTGTTAGCGATGTAAAATAATTCTGGAACGTATAAGACGGCTTAACCCCGAGAATTTTTCAATTTCGGAATGAGTTATTTTTTATTACATTTTTTTTTCCCCGGTTTCATTTTTTTTGGCCCCAGAATTAATTTCGAAGGCTCGTAATTATTCGTATTTTTATCACGCTATTTTTGATTAAAAGTTAACGGCTGAAGATAATTTCCGACGCTTTATCATAGTCTGTCTCCCCCCCCCCCCTTTCAATTTTGGAAGTGGCGAAATTTCCACAGAAATTTTATATTGAAATTAAGGCCCTTTCCAGCGATGTAACAGAATATATCTAATTTTACCATCAAAATTGTATCTATTTAAAATGAGGCACCAATTTCTTTTTGGCCAAGAATTGAGCACTTGCTTCAAATCAAAGCTGAAGCTTAAACCCACGTCTTCAGTCTTAAAGTGACTGAAAAAGCAAATATCTAAATGGATTTGATAAAAGCTAATTCTCTTGTAAAAGCAAGAGCAAAAGTTCGAAAAGTTTCATAGCCTAAAATCGCACTTTGGCTGGATGAAAACCTGTACAAATATGTTTTAGATTGAATCTCATTCATTTGTCTTGAGGGTTTAATTAAGCAAAATTTCGAACAAGCTAATTAAATACGAATTTCCTTTTTGAAATATTTGCATAATTATATGTTAAGGCAAAACGTTTCTGGCGTACAGTAGAATCTTTAAGACGTCAATAAGCCTTAGGCCACAATATTCCTATCTTTTTTATTGCCCTTATTTTATAGACCTTGCCATAAACTTTGAGGCGAAAGTCTATAATTCGTTATTAGCGAGCTGTATGACGTAACCAAATTCGTGGATATGGGCGAGGTCTGGACTCCTCCCATAAAGTTTAATCTGTCCACTGACTTAGAAACAATAAAGGAAGAAATACGCGATATGACGTTTGTATTAGGAAAATGTCTTTCCTCCTTAATGTTTCTAACTCGGCGGACAGATGGTTACTAATAAGGTTTAGCCTCTATTGAAAACCAGCTCCTTTTTTATGATTATGATGCAAAAACGTCCTCTTTTATGTTTATGGCCGCTATAGGTGCCAGTCTTAGCGCATCGCCGCTTTTAATTATGCTCTAGGAGTTTTGGTCCTGCCCCCAAAGATTTAGATGAACACCCCCTATCACTATGGCTCCTATTATCCCCTTCATTCCATGATGAAAGACCATAGCTTTTTTTTATTCTTATAATAAGAAAGTTGTAATTAATTTTTGTAATAACGTTTTTATGTTTGTTTTTAATTTTCGGTCTGACTTTTTGGAAGAATATTTCTTATTATTTTATTTATAAATCATTTTCATAGCGAAATTGAAAGCAAAATTCAACTTTCATAGTTTTATCAGAAGCCGATGAAACCCTCCTTTGAAGTCTATTACTCCCGGGTCTTGTCTACCCCTCTCTGTATGGGTTATTCTCAAAAGGCGCGATTCGTACGCCTCCTAACGGTTGATGTTTTCATAGCGGGAGCTCGTCGAGCGAATATCTCTAGCAGCCTTGGAGTTCGTCCAAAAAACGTCGTCGTTTGTGGAGAGAGAGAATTTCCAATTTTCCGTAGTCAGGGGGGGATGAAGTAGGACCCCTCTGATCTCGTAAAATTGGGAATTTTACCCATACAGAGAGGAGCGCTATATGGAACATTGGAGTAGTAGACTTCAAAGGAGGGTTTCATCGGCTTCTGGTTTTATTAATATTTTTATACCTTCATGGCTTATAGGAAAATTTATAAATTATTAATTGCATATCTTTCTAGAGCGGTGAATATTTTGAATTAATTAGTAAAGCTTTTTTTTATTATAGAAGAACTATTATCTGAATTTACAAACTCTAGAAAATTGAACGTTAGAAGCATAAAGCTATAATTTAAATATGATAACTAGTTTTTTACATCCAAAGAAATTAAACCGGTGATATAGTTTCAATTTGTAGCCTAGCTAGAAATTTGCTTTTTTAATAAAACACTTATTTTCGAGTTTTAACTATCGCTATAAAAACCTCGATTAAATCTAAATCTCTTTCTCCTTCAACCCTTAAATTAAATTAAAATCCTTTTCACTATAACGTATTAACTCTCGGTTGCGCGAAAGCGACGGAGCACAACTGTTACTCTTCATGATAGAACTTGGCCTAATATAACTATATATAAAATTCTGCCCTTTCCGCCGTACTATTCCCGATGGAACCCTTTTTAAGTCAGCATATATAGCTTCATATAGCTCTGGTTCACGGACACTGACCATTTATCATCGTTACTGATGCATTAGTCCCCCGGACCAGCATTTCTATATACTTAAAGTCACTGGGAGCTTGGGTCACGTCCAAAGCTAGACGCTATCGTTAAAATAACGAAGGATCCTTAGTTTTAGACGCGCTGACAACTTAAACCGACTCAAACTGACTTGGATATTCACCAACTGTTTAGAAAAACTACTTTTATACCCTATGAGGTTTAATATTGCGTATTAATCCGCCTTAATAAAGGTTTTATTGCAAAAAAGTCGCCACAGTCAAGCTTTAAGCCACAGCAGTCATTCTCCCATTGACTACCGTCTATTTAACTTAGTTTAAGATAGTGAAGAAATGTTTGGGGAAGGAGAAAAACGGGATCAATGTTGTTGCTAGTTAAAATACACGTATACAGTACCTAACGCTATCTTATTTAAAAATGAATGGTCCTTTGCTTTTCTTATAGGGTTTGTATACTTATACTCTACTAAGAGTCTAAGAAAAAGTCTCCTTTCCTCGACACTGCAGTGTGTACCGGGAAAAGCCCCAAAATTCAGAAATATGGCCAACTACTCTTACAAAAGCGACTTTCCTGAATAGCTATTCTCTAAGTTTCCACCTTTTCTTTCCGTTATAATAGTAGGGACTAAGTCTATTCCGTATAGTAAACGGCCTCGCAGGTTTTGACATGATTAGTTCCTCTTACGCCCGCTTTCTTCGATATGGCGCTGCGCTATTTCCTTTCAACGGAAGTTAGTTCCGGTCTTCCGGAGGCTTGAGAAGTTATATTTCATTTAAGGGATTATGTAGCGGGTCACTGATCGCCATGATCATTGGTCACTGTCCCCTCACCCCTCCTTATGAAGTTTCTCTAGAACTTCCCCCTGAAGAATCTTTTTACAAGTGTGTATTACGTTCACGTCCAATACCTTGGTAGAGATACCCCCTTTTGTTTGAGGCTTATTTTTTCACGAATCACAATTAAAGTTATAATTTTATATAAATTATATTATGTTGAAATGTTATGTTTTAAATCGAAGTAAAATGGAGTATTAAAGAGCGACAATAAATCAGAGAACCACGAAATAACAAATGAAAAAAAGAAAGAAAGAAAGAAAGAAAAGAAATGACACTTTTACGCAAATGAGGCGAGAGAAAAGTACTAATTAACATAAATAAGAAACAGTTTCTCCCCCATCCCGGTCTCCGCCTTTTGTAAAAATGATAAATTAGAATATCGAAATGGCCGACAAGGGCCAAAACATTTAGACAGGCAAAATGTATGTCTAAACGACAAGGCAGCCAGAACAAAAGGTTTCGTAGCGAGAGAAAAAGGAATTAAATAACCGCGCAAATGTTTTTTTGACCCCTTTCCTCCCCCGACCTTTCTCCACATCCTCCAGGGTCCTTTGTCCCCTTTTAAAGGAAAAGTAACAGGCAGAATTTAACCTCGTGTTTTGTGTTTTTGAATAAAAAAACCCTGGAAAAA
Source organism: Odiellus spinosus (assembly GCA_963920705.1). NCBI lineage: Eukaryota > Metazoa > Arthropoda > Arachnida > Opiliones > Phalangiidae > Odiellus > Odiellus spinosus. The sequence goes on along the minus strand of OY987229.1, from coordinate 18,222,400 downwards.
AGTTTTTTTAAACATTAGAATCATTAGGTATATTTCATCACTAGTTACTAATTTAAATTAATTTAAATTTTATCAACGGCAGTGACTTCAAACCGATTTTTCTCCATCTTATAGAGAAGTACTAAAATTAATAAAACTACAAGGTATATAGTAATTAACCGAACTTAAAATGCTGTTATACAATTTTCAGACAAGGCTTAACTAGCCGGTTTAATTACAATTAACAGAGGTTTATTGAACTGAGAAGGCTATGTAAACCTCGGTTAAATCTTATTAAACCACGGCTAATTACGCCTCGTCTGATGAGGGTATAACCGATCATGGAATACGAGTTTAAAAAATGAGGGAATTTTCATATTAATTAGTTATCTTTTTTAAAGAACGTTTTGAAGGACAAATACTAATAGCTAGGATGAATATCCTTTTTTATTCGCAAAACTATATCGAAACATGATGCGAATTAATCCACGGCAGAAGCCGATGAAACCCTCCTTTGAAGTCTACTACTCCAATGTTCCATATAGCGCTCCTCTCTGTATGGGTAAAATTCCCAATTTTACGAGTTAGAAGGGGTCCTACTTCATCCCCCCTGTCTACGGAAAATTGGAAATTCTCTCTCTCCACAAACGACGACGTTTTTTGGACGAACTCCAAGGCTGCTAGAGATATTCGCTCGACGAGCTCCCGCTCCGAAAACATCTACCGTTAGGAGGCGTACGAATCGCGCCTTTTGAGAATAACCCATACAGAGATGGGTAGACAAGACCCGGGAGTAATAGACTTCAAAGGAGGGTTTCATCGGCTTCTGTCCACGGTGATAACTTTCATAGGGGATACAAAAGCAGTTTTGGAATTAATAACATCCAACCAAAAGTTTGTTTTAATACGTTATTAGTGGGGATATTTTTAAACTATCCTTTTGATTAAACAAGCGTAACTAGAGATGACGCCAGCCTAACTTAGATGAAAAGACAATGTGATTTTCAAGTCATTGTTATATTACCATTACCAGTCTGGAAATTCGTGGAATCGCCCTCAAAGAAAACTAAAAATTTATTTAATATTGAAGTATCGCGACCCGTTTTTGGTATTACGTTTCTTTTCAAAGGAACGGTGAATTTTTATTTTATAATTTTCTTGGATTTTTAAAACCCACCACTTCGTCCTCGCAAGAGAGTTCGAAAAAATGTAATACAACCTTTCTCGTGTATACAAGAATAGATTTACTAATACAAAATATTTAAAGCAGAAATACTTACTATAGTAAAATTCTTAACTATTGACGTAAAACTACAAGGCCTAGCTCAGAGATTTATGAAATTAAGAGTGCGCTAAAGTCGAGAGGTCCGTCACTCGTAAAAATCTCGAACAGTCCAAGAAATTTGAAGATTTCCAATTTTCAAATATTTTCAAGCCCGTAAGGTTTTTCAAACGCGTAAATAATTTTTCAAACGCGTAACTAATTTTTCAAACGCGTAACTAATTTTTCAAACGCGTAACTAATTTTTCAAACGCGTAACTAATTTTTCAAACGCGTAACTAATTTTTCAAACGCGTAACTAATTTTTCAAACGCGTAACTAATTTTTCAAACGCGTAACTAATTTTTCAAACGCGTAACTAATTTTTCAAACGCGTAACTAATTTTTCAAACGCGTAACTAATTTTTCAAACGCGTAACTAATTTTTCAAACGCGTAACTAATTTTTCAAACGCGTAACTAATTTTTCAAACGCGTAACTAATTTTTCAAACGCGTAACTAATTTTTCAAACGCGTAACTAATTTTTCAAACGCGTAAACAATTTTTCAAACGCGTAAATAATTTTTCAAACGCGTAAATAATTTTTCAAACGCGTAAATAATTTTTCAAACGCGTAAATAATTTTTCAAACGCGTAAATAATTTTTCAAACGCGTAAATAATTTTTCAAACGCGTAAATAATTTTTCAAACGCGTAAATAATTTTTCAAACGCGTAAATAATTTTTCAAACGCGTAAATAATTTTTCAAACGCGTAAATAATTTTTCAAACGCGTAAATAATTTTTCAAACGCGTAACACAAGTTTTAAAAGCCACAATATAACATTCTTAGGAGCATAAATAAGTTCTTGATTCTACTATTCCTGGGATCAATCAGCATAAAAGCGTACTCTTAATTTTAATTTGACCTTCCCTTTATAAGGAACAATAGAAATTGGACAAAAGACGGAGAATTCTAAGAATTATAGGAGAATTCTAAGAATTATATTAATTTTTCGGAAGCTGCAGCCGAAATGAAAATGTCACGTGTTTTTCGGAACATAAGGCAAAGATTAATTTCGTTCCGTGAACCTGCATGTATCGCGAAAAGTTTAATAATTTTGACTTTTTTTCCTTCTATCACTTCTCACCCGTTTTTCTCCTTAGTAATTAATTTAGGTTTTATATACCGGGCTTCAACAATATATAAGAAATATATCTAGAGTATTTGAAAATGTCTTTCCAGAAACCCTCTTCAATGCTATCCTTAAATCTGTCTCAATTGAATAGCTGAAACCTTTAAAATATTTAAAATATTATTTTAATGTTAAAATAATTAAACGATGTTTCTTTTTGGTTATAAAAACGCGAGGTAAAATAATCACCAAGTAAAATAAACACGAAGTTTTAATGAATATAATATAAACACCATTAATCATAAATAATAATAGCGATCGTTTTTCCCGCTCCTTATCAATCACAAATTCAATTAATAATTAAAACAACCAGTATGGAATAGAATGGAAACAACACCCTTAAAATGTACTCTTTTAAAGGGATAATGAAGACTAATAACGTGTGGTTTTTAATCATTTAAATGGGCTGAAAATTCAACCACATTTTTTAATAAATCACGTGTCATTGGCGTCGTACCCTCTGAGATCAACGGAGTTTGATGTTGAACTCCTCATTTGTTTACCCACTAAGGGGTTAAACGTCAATGATAACGACACGGTTTGATTGGTTGTAGTTTTTACCAGTCTGGAAATGTATATTTAGGCTTAACGGTTGCTCTAAACGTAACTTATTTTAATAACTGTAAATTAACGAGACACCTTTGGTGAGTTTTAATAAAGTTTTTTCTAAGGACTGATCACTTCGAGTAATCGGGGGTGATTACGTAAATGAGTAAGATTTAAGACTGTAATCAATTAATTTCCTAATCGGTGTACAGAATTAAATATAACACGTTTCTCTTAGTCTTCATTATTCCTTTAAATTGTAACAAAAACGCCTGGATACGAAAAGAAGACACGCGTGTATAAGAGGCGTTAAAACTTTCTCAACTTCGGTTACTTTATTTGCCTAAAAGGATCATGTCTCACGAACGGTCTCCGTTCAAAGGGATAGTGAAACCGTGATTACGAGTATAACAACTCAACAATGTTGCTTAAGAATTACGTTCGGTGTGTATACGCCAATAAGACTTATTCCAACGCAACACAGGGACCCCTTGAAGTGTCTTTTGACTTTAAGAATCGCTAAATACGTACTCAATTACCTAATCACTTCAGTACAATCAAAGCTGCAGGCTTATAAACCGATTACTTGGTACGCTTAAACTACTTTAATTGGCTGTAGATATCTTCACGTTTTTAACTCTAAAATGTAGTGAAGATTAACATTGATAAAGCCCTGTAGTTAATTTTTCCAAGCAGGGATTAGACAGCTCTCAAATAAAAAATTTGTTTAATTATCTGTAAATTCCAAATATTCCATTTGAGTTTCAATAAGAAATTATTCGAGGTGTAACAGTTCCTTCGTATCGATTAAAAATAACACGCTATTGTAATTCACTATCCCTTCAAATTAAAAGTTTGGGCCAATTTTTATCCCCGCTGGTTCAGCGCCAAAAACCGGAAACTCTTCCTTTTAGTAATTAATAATAACTTTGATCCCCGAGTCCGCCAGAAGGGGACCAGAGAGGGTGACAAGGGTCAGAATGTTTTAAGGCTACATCTATATAATGTATCGTATATACTTTAGTTTCCTTCCACCCTAGCAATTTGCCCCTCCGTGTTCGAAGCCAAGGCTTAGGGAATAATTGATTGCTTTAAGATGAGAAGTGCAACTTGGATTACTCGGGATACTAGAGCTTCCGAGCTTTCGGCTCGCGATTTTCAGGGTGGGGGGTGCGGGGGATAAACTATGTTTGAATTAGATTGCTTGTAAGTTTGGAGGACATATTGAAATGTCACGTGATATGGGTGATGTCTATATAGGCAAATATGTGTATATTATATGCTCTAAATTTATGTAAAGGGTTGAAATTTCTGGAGTATATTGAATGTTTATGTTCCTCCCTGCAGTGTCTCAACATTTTGCAAATATGTTAATCACATTCGCACTAAACCTCGTTATATCCAGAGAGAAAATATAACAAGAGGAATATAGAGCTAATATGCTCATTAGGAAATTATAATATATCATCTATAAATTTAGATGGTGGTGGTAGGAATTATTCCCTCATGGGCCTGCAAAATTATAGGGCCCCCTTAAGATTTTTAGAGTTCCTTTATTTATTAAGACCATTCTCCCGAGTCCCAAACAAGAAGTTTTGGAGGGCCCATTTTGGCCAACTCTGAGTGGATTTTGAGGGTACCACCTTTGTTACACAATTAGTTTTACTAAAACTAAAGCTCATAGAATAAACTTGGTTTTACTGTATCCTTCAACAACTTAATCACGAAATCCTTATCATTTTTACTCGAGATGAGTGTAATATTAAACAATAGCTTAGTTTGTAAACTTGCAAGTTATAAGAGTACTCTATATACATATATTAATTAAACAGTTGATTTAATTTAGGCTATAGTCAAATATTAATTAGCCATATTTTTAGTGTAGCCTAACAAAAGATTAGAGTTTTGGCAATGACCACCCGTAGTTAAACTTAAGCATCTCGAGGCTATGGGGCGAAAACGCAATTAATTTGAAGAGATGCGTCCTAAAATAGGGGTGTCTTCTTTAGAAAACTAATAAGTACTAATTAATCAAGAGAAATAGGTTAGGGAATGGTGAACCCATTGTAAACAAAACAAACGTTAAGATAATATTACAATGCCATTAAAAAATTTACCGTTATACCAAGAATTAATTTATCATACTCGAGAATGTGGAAAGGGAGATGTTGGTTTCATGGCACGAAGGCGTTTACTTTTTGATTGGGGTGTGGTCCATTTATTCTTTTTAAAAGTTCTCTTATGTAACTTTTATTCGCGGGGCAGTTTCAAATTCCGTGAAAAATTCTAAAAGAATCTTCAAAAATGAATTTTTATATTTGTTATATGTTCTTATACCATGACCCTTTCAATATCCAACTGGTTAACGACCTCGTTTGAAAATGTTGATAAATTTCGTATAGTACCTCAATATATTCGAATAAAACCATATTCATCAATATATAACAAAGGTAAATCATCCTTCAAGTTTGCAACAAGGCATATTATGATTGGTACGTGGTTCTGAAAGTTTTGTCGTCTGAGCTTTCGCCCGAGGAGAGGAATAATCCAAAATCTTTAAACGCTTGAAATAAGGAATTTGAAATTGCCCTCTCTAGCGGCTGAGATTGGAACTAAGTAGACGATGCTAATATCGCGCCGAACTTTCTTGACGTCTACGGTGGTGGAAATGTATCGACCGAAAACAAATCTCCCCTCTCTCTCGCGAAACGAAGGAGCGTATCTCGCCCGGTCGTCGCGGTTTCGAGTCTGATTTACTCTAGAAAGAATATACTGGGCCTGGGCGCCTTTCTGTCGAAATTTCATAATACCAGAGGTATATAATAACCCCCTTCGGGGGGAAGTATGAAAGCTCCTATACTACCAATGCTAAAAATAAAGAACAACAAGAGCCCGCTGCTCACTATCTAGGCCACTAGCTCGCGCTGGACTTCTCAATGTCGCTACTCTAATAAATGGTCTTTGTATAAACAAGACGGCTCGATTTGTGTTTAGAACTTCCTGTCTCAGGAGTCAGGCTGTCTGTTAAAATGGAGTCGAAGGTTGACTTCAGCTCGCGAGTTCCGGAAGTGTGCGTAGGGAAAATTTAGTGAGGTTCAAAATGGTGTAACTATTTTTTTTGGAGTAAAGCGGTGTGTCGATCCGCCGCGATTTACGCCGGGCACTTGTTGTTCGTCGATTTTGCCTACCTTTCATACTTCCCCCCGAAGGGGGTTATTATATACCTCTGATAATACTAAGGGTGAAGCCATGGACTGAGAAAACCGGACTCATTTCATTGTCACCCGCAGTTTGTCGTCTTATAAACTTGAAGGATGATTTACTTGTGATATAGAAAGCGAGTAAAAACGCCCAAATGCAGAACCCATCTTTATAGATTATATCAAAAATGTCTTTGCGAACAAAGACCCAGAAGGACATGTTATGGCCTTGAATGTCTGAAGTGACAGATATTATATCAAAAATGTCTTTGCGAACAAAGACCCAGAAGGACATGTTATGGCCTTGAATGTCTGAAGTGACAGATATTTAATTTTCTTTTAAAACATTAAATTTAAATACAATTAAATTTTCTTTTAAAACATGAAATTTAAATACAATTAGATTTTCTTTTAAAACGAAATTTAAATATAATCACAATCTGGCACGATTTAGAGTTTCAAATTTCAATACAACTGATTTTATTCACTCGGAAATATTTAAGAAAAACATAACAGACGATTTTCTCCCATTGACGCTTAACATTAAATTTCGCTTGATTATTTTTCAGGGAAAACGTGTATTGAACTGTTATTTTTCAGTATAACGTGAGTCCACTTTATGTTTTCTTAGTTTAACCCGAATTTCCACGACTCGCAATTGAACGGATCGTTAAAAATACTCCCGGTTTATTGGAATGGGTATATGATAAAGGGAAATGTGTTTTTTAAAGCCCGTTTAAAGTCACCTTCTTTTCTAACTTAGCAGACGACGCAAACCATAACAATTTGTACTTTCAAAGCTATATTGCGCGCGCGAGGGAAGAGAATTTCAAAGCGACGAATTTTAGAGCGGATAAGGTTTTTAAATAAATTGTAATACTTTCATTTTTCTTTTCATTAAAACCGTACAATTAAAATGATGATTTCCATAAGGGACCACTAATTAGTTATTAGGAGTTATAAAAAAAACATTATCCATGGATTAGGTTTGTTCGTTTGCAATCCAAATTAAAAATTAAAATATGGGGAATTTTTATTCCCTTTAAATTCCTTGTATAAGCATCCGTAAGCTAACATGAACGAATTGCCTCGACTAAAGTCGAGGAGTTGTAATAAAACATTATCCATGGATTAGGTTTGTTCGTTTGCAACCTAGATTAAAAATTAAAATATGGGGAATTTTTTTCCCTTTAAATTACTTGATAAGCATTCATAAGCTAACATGAACGAATTGCCTCGACTAAAGTCGAAGAGTTATAATAAAGCATTATCCATAGAAAACATTATCCAATTAAGGTATGAGATCAGATCATAGAACTTTGTGTCTAGCCTAAAGCCAAAGCTAAATTAAGTATATTTTTCTCTCGAACGAAAAGTTTCCTTTTGTTTGACACGTAATCCCTGAAAAATAATCAAGCGAAATTTAATGTTAAGCGTCAATGGGAGAAAATCGTCTGTTATGTTTTTCTTAAATATTTCCGAGTGAATAAAATCAGTTGTATTGAAATTTGAAACTCTAAATCGTGCCAGATTGTGATTATTTTTAAATTTCGTTTTAAAAGAAAATCTAATTGTATTTAAATTTCATGTTTTAAAAGAAAATTTAATTGTATTTAAATTTAATGTTTTAAAAGAAAATTAAATATCTGTCACTTCAGACATTCAAGGCCATAACATGTCCTTCTGGGTCTTTGTTCGCAAAGACATTTTTGATATAATATCTGTCACTTCAGACATTCAAGGCCATAACATGTCCTTCTGGGTCTTTGTTCGCAAAGACATTTTTGATATAATATCTGTCACTTCAGTCTAACACGAAAGTGTTAACTTCTATATTAAAAGACTAGCCCTTTAAAAAGTGATTCAGTCAAATCTCTACATTTTTACCATTGCCCTTTAAACCCAATTAAAATTAATTTTTTCATAATTTTAAATGTTAATAGCTGCGGCAGCCGCACTTGATTCAGTCAAATCTCTACATTTTTACCATTGCCCTTTAATCCCAATTAAAACTAATTTTTTTATTATTTTTGATGTTAATAGCTGGGGCAGCCGCACTTGATTCAGTCAAATCTCTACAATTTTACCATTGCCCTTTAATTCCAATTAAAATAAGTTTTTACATTATTTTTGATGTTAATAGCTGCGGCAGCCGCACTTGATTCAGTCAAATCTCTACATTTTAACATTGCCCTTTAATCCCAATTAAAATTAATTTTTTCATTATTTTTGATGTTAATAGCTGGGGCAGCCGCATTTGATTCAGTCAAATCTCTACATTTTTACCATTGCCCTTTAATCCCAATTAAAATTAATTTTTTCATTATTTTTTATGTTAATAGCTGGGGCAGCCGCACTTGATTCAGTCAAATCTCTACATTTTTACCATTGCCCTTTAATCCCAATTAAAATTAATTTTTTCATTATTTTTGATGTTAATAGCTGCGGCAGCCGCACTTGATTCAGTCAAATCTCTACATTTTTACCATTGCCCTTTAATTCCAATTAAAAAATTTTTTTACATTATTTTTGATGTTAATAGCTGGGGGAGCCGCACTTGATTCAGTCAAATCTCTACATTTTAACATTGCCCTTTAATCCCAATTAAAATTAATTTTTACATTATTTTTGATGTTAATAGCTGGGGCAGCTGCACTTGATTCAGTCAAATCTCTACATTTTTACCAGTGCCCTTTAATCCCAATTAAAATTAATTTTTACATTATTTTTGATGTTAATAGCTGGGGCAGCCGCACTTGATTCAGTCAAATCTCTACATTTTTACCATTGCCCTTTAATCCCAATTAAAATTAATTTTTACATTATTTTTGATGTTAATAGCTGGGGCAGCCGCACTTGATTCAGTCAAATCTCTACATTTTTACCATTGCCCTTTAATCCCAATTAAAATTAACTTTTTCATAATTTTTGATGTTAATAGCTGGGGCAACCTCACTTGATTCAGTCAGATCTCTAAATTTTTACCATTGCCCTTTAAACCCAATTAAAATTAATTTTTTCACAATTTTTGATGTTAACAGCTGCGGCAGCCGCACTTGATTCAGCCAGATCTCTACATTTTTACCATTGCCCTTTAAACCCAATTAAAATGATTTTTTTCACAATTTTTGATGTTAACAGCTGGGGCAGCCGCACTTGATTCAGTCAGATCTCTACATTTTTACCATTGCCCTTTAAACCCAATTAAAATTAATTATTTCACAATTTTTGATGTTAATAGCTGGGGCAGCCTCACCTGATTCAGTCAAATTTCAACATTTTTACCAGTGCCCTTTAATCCCAATTAAAATTAATTTTTTCATTATTTTTGATGTTAATAGCTAGGGCAGCCGCACTTGATTCAGTCAAATCTCTACATTTTTACCATTGCCCTTTAATCCCAATTAAAATTATTTTTTTCATTATTTTTGATGTTAATAGCTGCGGCAGCCGCACTTGATTCAGTCAAATCTCTACATTTTTACCATTGCCCTTTAATCCCAATTAAAATTAATTTTTACATTATTTTTGAAGATAATAGCTGGGGCAGCCGCACTTGATTCAGTCAAATCTCTACATTTTTACCATTGCCCTTTAATTCCAATTAAAAAAATTTTTTACATTATTTTTGATGTTAATAGCTGGGGGAGCCGCACTTGATTCAGTCAAATCTCTACATTTTAACATTGCCCTTTAATCCCAATTAAAATTAATTTTTACATTATTTTTGATGTTAATAGCTGGGGGAGCCGCACTCGATTCAGTAAAATCTCTACATTTTTACCAGTGCCCTTTAATCCCAATTAAAATTAATTTTTTCATAATTTTTGATGTTAATAGCTGCGGCAGCCGCACTTGATTCCAGTCAAATCTCTACATTTTTACCAGTGCCCTTTAATCCCAATTAAAATTAATTTTTTCATAATTTTTTATGTTAATACCTCCGACAGCCGCAGCGAAATCATTATATTTTCCCCATTGCCCTTTAAACCCAATTAAAATGAATTTTTTCATCAATTTTGATGTTAATACCTCCGAGAGCCGCAGCGAAATCATTATATTTTCCCCATTGCCCTTTAAACCAAATTTAGATTAAATTTTTCATCAATTTTGATGTTAATACCTCCGACAGCCGCAGTGAAATCTTTATATTTTCCCCATTGCCCTTTAAACCAAATTTAAATTAATTATTTCAGCAATTTTGATGTTAATACCTCCGACAGCCGCAGCGAAATCTTTATATTTTCCCCATTGCCCTTTAAACCAAATTCCAATTAATTTTTTCATTATTTTTGATGTTAATACCTTCCTTATTGCCGTTCGGAATGGCAAGTCGTTCGGAATTTCACTCATTTTTAAAAAGGAGAGTACTTTTAAGGCGGAGAAATTGAAAATTAATGTTATTCTATGAGATTTAGATTTTTTGCAAGAGACTTACCTTTCAGATTTATTTTCTAATGCTTCCAAATATTTTACAGGCTTTATTTTAAGACTAATTTCATAATTTTATACCGATTAGTTTGGTCACAGTCTATAAACGGCAAAAATATGAAGAAGGAGAAATTAAGTCATTAGAGTTCAATACCCATAGCCTCCAAATCAAGCGCGCGCGCTCGTGCTCGTGATTTTAAAAAGCCATATAAAACCTAAGCCTAATTTGTCAAATTAGGCTTAGGTTTTTGGCGAATCTATTTCTCCGCCTTACTTTTTCCTCCGTTTTCATGAATAGACTGTGGGCCAACTAATCGGTGTAAAATTATGAAATTAGTCTTAAAATGAAGCTCGAAACTTAATTCATACCACACGGAAAATCCAAGTCTGAAAAATATCCGGAAGTATTAGAAAATAAATCTGAAAGGTAAGCCACTTTCAAAAAACCAAATCCCATAGAATAACATTACGAATTTGGCCATGCGCGAAACCAGCTAAGTACCAAAAAAAGGGTCAACTTCAGAATTAATTTTAAAATACTTAGACTTAATATTTTTAAATGAAACTTGAAAAGTTCAACATTCGAACCTTGCTCTACCACTTAAAATTGATTTTAACCGCAACAAACAATTCCTCTTTTAGTTCTGCGATGCAAGGGACATGTCCTCGAAAGAGTCGATTTTAATGTTATTTCAATGGGGAAATGGAGCGTTCTGATTGGCTAAAGGTCCATTTTTTTAAGGAAATCAAAATAACATTACAGATGATGATGGGCCCAATACATAGAACCCTACCGGGTTCTAAGAATTAAGATCTGATGTTGCATACGTAAAAAAAGAAAATAAATGGGACCATAACACGCAAGCCGTACAGAAAAAAAAAAAAAAAAAAAAAACTCTTTTGTATAATTTAAAACGAAATCGTGGTGCTGAAAAGAAAAACTATGAATAATGATATTAACCTACAAGAAATCTCAATACCCTAAAAATGAATGATCTACTTTTCCTCTTATTTTTATCATTATCTACTACTACGCTTCAGAATCTGTGAAGGTTTTCACAACGTACGATCTTTCTCACTGGCTAATTTTCTAAGATGTACCTTTTCCATGCCCAGGAAACCCTTTTATTTGTGTATTTACCTATGTATGCAGTCAGAAGCCGATGAAACCCTCCTTTGAAGTCTACTACTCCAATGTTCCATATAGCGCTCCTCTGTGTATGGGTAAAATTCCAAATTTTACGAGTTAGAAGGGGTCCTACTTCATCCCCCCTGTCTACGGAAAATTGGAAATTCTCTCTCTCTCCACAAACGACGACGTTTTTGGACGAACTCCAAGGCTGCTAGAGATATTCGCTCGACGAACTCCCGCTCCGAAAACATCTACCGTTAGGAGGCGTACGGATCGCGCCTTTTGAGAATAACCCATACAGAGAGGGGTAGACAAGACCCGGGAGTAATAGACTTCAAAGGAGGGTTTCATATACTTCTGATGCAGTTCACAAACGTAATCCTACACCAAGGGATCATCAAATAATTTAGTTTCTTTAGGGATGGGGGGGGGCTAACTTCAACGGTTTCTTCCCGTTTTTAAATAAAAAACTGGTTTAACTACTTCATGCTTCCTTTAAACTCATACGATAATTTTTTATATTAATTTTCTGATAGAGATGTGGTTTTGAATATATACGTTTGGTATTGTACTCACAGTCTCGCTAAGAGCGAACCTCTCAACGCGGGTCATTTCATTAAAGGGCTTGTTCAAAAGGCTTAACGTTCATTTTGGGGAAAAACCAATCTTATTTTAATAATTCAATCATTTGGGGTACCTTCTCCCTTCCCATTCACGATAGTACATATAGAGCAACCCACCTCGATTTGACAGTACTAACTAATCTAGGTTACCAGTTATATCTATAACTCGTTGACTTACAGATAAAAGGAGACTTTAGCTTTTCACGCGTTAGCAACTCGAAGTTGAATTGAGAGGTAGAATTCGAGGAAATGTCTATTACGTGATGGAAAAAGAATGGTAGAAGCATTTTTTTTTGGCTTTTACTACTTTGAATAAATGGTTTTCTACGAAGGATTATTCTATAAGCTTTGATTAAAATTGTTGGGAACCTTAATGTTTCTATACGTGAAAATTTGGATTAAATTTTCGAGGTAAATATAGGCCGAAAATAAAGCTTTAGTATTACAATCTAATTGGAATTAAAAGCGTGATGGCCAGAATCGTATGATTTTACTCTAAGTTCATAAAGGTGACTTCATTGTTTAACCATAGATTAGAGCTACGTTCATGCTAGGCCTTGGAATCGATTTAAACCGTGTGAACGGAAAACCTTGTTTTCTCAAGTCGATTTGATTCGATTTTTCGAAACTGCTTCGGGAACCATTTTCGTACCGATTCGGTTTTAACAACCAATAGATGAAGCTACAATAAATCGATTTATAAAGATTTGCGTGAACACAAGACGCTTAAAACGATTCTTGGCGATTTTACCGTTTCTAATCCATTAAGGAATGCTAGTGTGACTGTAGCTTAGGAGAGAAAATTACTCGCCCTAAAGCTTCTCGCTTCCGGAAAATCTCTAAACCGACTATAGTATGCTAAATACTCAATCAATCAGTTACGTGATGACTTTAGTACAAAGCAAGCTGCACGCTTGTACGCAGACTTTGTGGAGTGACGCAATCTCGATTAACACCGCGAAATATTTTTGTTGGTACAATCAGAAGTTATTAAAATGGTTTTTTCCATTAACTTACGCGGGCACTAAAAATAAGGCCGTTAATTATAATTAAGCAACAAGTCTCGAAGAGGCGCTCTAGTACCTCTAGCCAATATTAATACTCGTCAAGTTGATAAAAAATGTCGTATACAATTTGGCCTAGATTCGATGTATACATCGTTCGAGATCCGACTTTCGCCCTTATAGAATTTTTGCGACTGGGCGTGGTCACCACGTCTTCTTTTGGAGGGAGCAAGAAACGCTACATTACGGTAGAAAGCAAGAAATTGACCTGTGTATTCTATTCTGCTACAACTTTCATTTTGATTGAATTTCTCAAAATGAAAACATATTTCTTGAACTGTTAGAGTGTCGTCCAAATGCCAATCTTTATCGAACCCTCAAAAAACTCGATTTCCTCATTTGCTTAATGATTTTGATAATTTTGCAGAGTAGCATTAGCGTCAAAATGGACGATGAAAAGGATCTATCAAAATCATTTATTTGGACCAATCATTTTGATCGATTTAGAGAATAGGGTCGTAGGTCGAAAAGTAATGGCTGCCCTTGTCAACAAAGAATGATATGATATTAAAATTCAAACGCGTAGAATAAATAGGTTTAGATTTAAAGCGTTAACGGTTGGGGTTAAGAAATATAATTATTTAAATTTATTTTGATAGATTTATGAGTAATATTCCTACTAAGCCTTGGTTATATAAGTAAATCTACGCTTTTACAGGTAACAGGAGCGGCTCAATAACATTTTTCAAAACCATGGGACTTCTTTTGAGCAAAAGGGATGGGAGGTTTTATCACTCTCTAGTTGAGCTAACCTTGTATGTGTATACGTGCTCATGACTGTAATGATGTCCGTTTGAGGAATTTGAGACAACGCGTTCGTTGTTTTTCTTTTAACTGTACCCATCGTGTGTCCTTCCTTCTATAAGGTTTCTATATTAAATGGTACAAATGGAACACTTTCTATACCCCAGAGGGTTCCATAGGAAAGCACCCAGTCACTATATGTATGAAAAAAAAACATAAAAGAGACAACAGAAAGGCGTGAAGCTAGGTGTAAGGCGAGGCGGCCAGCGAAAGGGGGGACGAATAGAGGGATAAGGTTAGGGGGATCGCGAAGCGTGCCAAGGCATAGTTTTCGTGCCAAAGACTCACTCAATGACAGAGAAGACCCCATTTAATTGACCTACAAGAGACAATGACCAATTTTGACGAAGGACCATAAATTTAGGAATGAAATAGATAAAATTAGGTGGGAAGGAATAATATTTCTCTCAATTTTTACAAACAAATATTAAACTATAAATAAATTTAAATCTTATCCGGAAAATAGGCTTAGCTGGATTCATGGACATGCTGAATTCTTCGTATTTGAGGGTCAGCGACCAATCGAATGTTATTGGAAGTCTTAATGAAGGCCTTTGCTCATTGGTCGCTTTCCTTTTTATACGAAGAATTCAGGATCTTCATGAGACCAGCTAAGCCTATTTTCCAGGTAAGTTTCAAATTTATTTCTAGTTTAATATTTATTTTTCATTTTTTTACTAGTGGATTAGGCCCAAATCGATAAAAAAATCATTTGTTAGGTAACTTTTATTCTAAATAATATAGTTAGATATTTTTTTGTTCAGGGCCCATTAAATCAAATAGCGAAAGCGTAGGTTCAAATTGGGTTACTATTTGACCTTTTGGTCTATTATCTCTTCATGTTTATTGAAATTACCCAGGCGATATCTAAGGAACAGGTATTCTCTCGAGAACTCTGTTGTATATACGCATTATATACCAAAGATGAATTCAAGAGTCCCACCCACGCATGAGCTTCATTTAGAAATAATATTATCACTGACTGGGCCAAAATTGGAGGATATATATCTTGACACGGAAGATCCCTACTCACGGTCAAAACCTATTGGGAAAAAAAAATTCTCTTACGCGATCCCTGGTGGTAGGACAAGGAACTAGACGAAGGAACGGTGGATTGCTGCTGAGACTGGACAGTGGTTGTTAAATGATTTTCTATTCTTCGGTTTTTTTTCCTCCACGAGTTTTTTTTTTTTTTTTTTTTGTCCCGGTTAATGGATGCTATAGTGCGTTGACCCTCTTTAACCATACATCTATAACTTCAGCCAAAGCCTAGTTTCTTCTGATTTTTTTGTTCAAAGTTATTTAAAGAAAGGTTGAGAGTATTATAGCCTAATTTTTTATTTATGGGATTGAGAAAAACCTATTTTTAAAGTTAAAAGGATTTTTTTTCGGGATACCTTTCAAAATGAAAAATTTGTGTTTAAAGTAATGGTGGCACATTTTTTTTTTTTTTTTTTTTTAAGTTGACCTATTTCTTAACGAACATTTCATTAAACAAATTAAAGATTTTACACCTTTGGGTTGACGCGTTTTTATTAAATATCCTAAATTAAAATTATAAAATTCTATATCTAAGTCGGTCTATCGGTCGGAAACGATAAAGTTTACACGCGACGTTAGCAAAATGAGAAAAGTTGAAGCGAATGTTAAACTTCATTGTGAAAAAGTAGGCAAGTAGAACTTCCCTTGAACACTGAGATTTTATTACAAACGCGCGGCTTTAAATTAAACTCAAATGCGCTGATATAAATGGGTCTAGGCAGAAGCCGATGAAACCCTCCTTTGAAGT
The DNA here is from genome assembly GCA_963920705.1 of Odiellus spinosus. Taxonomy (NCBI): domain Eukaryota; kingdom Metazoa; phylum Arthropoda; class Arachnida; order Opiliones; family Phalangiidae; genus Odiellus; species Odiellus spinosus. Next base: position 18,206,374 of record OY987229.1, on the reverse strand, counting down.
CTATTACTCCCGGGTCTTGTCTACCCCTCTCTGTATGGGTTATTCTCAAAAGGCGCGATTCTTACGCCTCCTAACGGTAGATGTTTTCGGAGCGGGAGCTCGTCGAGCGAATATCTCTAGCAGCCTTGGAGTTCGTCCAAAAAACGTCGTCGTTTATGGAGAGAGAGAATTTCCAATTTTCCGTAGACAGGGGGGATGAAGTAAAACCCCTTCTAACTCGTAAAATTGGGAATTTTACCCATACAGAGAGGAGCGCTATATGGAACATTGGAGTAGTAGACTTCAAAGGAGGGTTTCATCGGCTTCTGGTCTAGGTGAGACGGGATCAATAGATAACAACTTTTTACGCGCAATTGAAGGTTCTTTAGGACATCAATTCGTTTTTAGTTTTAGTATTTTTGCATATGGCGTTTGTATAGCGTTTCATCAATCTTTGCTACTCAAATAATATTTAGTTTTCGTGCTAAAGCGGTGACCTCATCACTTTAAGATAAGCGATAATGGATGTTTTCAAGATTTTAAAGGCACGATAAAAGGCTATGGTTATAGGTTAATGCACCACATAGAGTTGCGAAAGCTTAATGGTCCCTGTTGTATACGTGAAAACGTGAGAAATTGACGTCAAGCCCAACCTTCCTAGACAGGAAGGAGAAATATTGTTTTTGGAACGTTTATTACGCGTCAAACTACCTACAATAATTTTAGTTTTATTGAAGGGATAATGAAGACGAGTAGCGTTGAATTTTTAAACGCAAAGGAACGTTACAATACGAGTTAAAATATTTAAAATTCACCCATGGTTTCTCGTTAATTTACAGTTGCTATTTGAGCCTGCTAAACCTATCTCCATTTTCGTCGTTTTATGTCCAAGGTCTTTATCTAGGAGTCAAACACCGGCCTATTCTTTTAGTGTTAGTACATTTAAAGCAATGTTGAAGGCTGCAGAAATAATGTGATTGGTTGACCCATGTTTATATTTACTTTAATTAAAATTTTACCAAACTTTAGAAATTAATTTAAACACCAAAAACGGGTCTAAAATTGGGAAAAGGGTTTTGGCATTATGATTCCGAAAATAAATTCAAAAGCTGTTCCATTTTTAGCCCCAAGTTTATCTTTAATTGCAAAACATTCCTTGAAGCTCCGCGCTAAAACTATTTTAACTATTCCCTAATAGGTCAGAAATAAAGAATGGGTTAAAAATAAAGAAGAATACAATGTTTTCTAAGCAAATGATTGAGCGATAGTCATTCAGCCTTTAATCCATAAATTAATTTTAACGTCCAAGTCAATGAACGCGACTAGACGAATTCCAAATGAGGAAGCCTAATTGCTCTTCTTCCCCACGGTCCCCTACTGTCTAGAATATATCACACATTTTTGACTTGATGGGAAAATTATGGGAAAGTTCCTTCGATCCTAGACAAGATATCACCAAGAATCCATTCAGGTTTCATAAGAATATGGGAGCATAGCTGTAGTCTCTGGTACCATCCTCCCTAACTTTGTAACAAAAGTTCGTCTGCAATTTTCGCAACATTTGTACGCTTAGATCTTTTTTCGGTCGGCTCCATTTTTATTACCCAAAATATTATGTCAAGGTCGTTAGTGGCGCGGGTTAATAATATAATGTCAGGAGCGATTTACTTGAAAAATCGATTCGAAGCGGACGAACTTTTGCTACAAAGTTTGGAAGGATGGTTATTGAATCGCGGCCCTCCCATATTCTTATGGAACCTGAATGGATTCTTGATATCACCATATCCTTTACCCTTGTAAAAGTAGTAAAACTTATATAACGAGGTTGAAATGGGAAATTACGAAAACCTAAATCCGTTATAAGTTGATACTTAATGATAATGATCGTATGTTACTGTATTTTGAAATGTTCTAATATGATATACACTCAAGTGTTTATATTGAATAATAGGCTGTCCTATAATTCAAATAATTCAAGAAGTTACCGGCGAAATAATAAAATTTTGAAATTAGGAGCAAAATTTAAAAATCAAAGGGGAAAATTCGTACCATTTAAAAATCGAGTACATTTTTTACGGAATGTCCAACCCTTCGCATTAGGTTTGAAGCTGACCATTAGACAATATACGCTTAAGTAATATCATGAAACCATTCAACCTGACAACCTGAAAATACAGCGTTAGCCTCTGGTACCATCCTCTCATACATTTTAGCCAAAATACGTGTTCAATTCGCTTTCTCAGATCTTTAAAAGAACCCTAGGATTCACTCTGGCGTTTTATTTTGCTCCTGAGACTGATTCCCTAAGCTAAGCCTTGTACTTTCATTAATGTTTTTTATTAAAAAGTTTCAAGTATGCGAGGATGGGTTTAGAATATTTTTGTCACGGTGTTCTTAGGTTCATAAAATGAGTTCTTGGCAATATTTTTTAAAACTATGATTTTAAATGGATTCATTTACAACGGAAGATTAATTCAGAGTCGTTTTGACAAGAACGCATCGTCTGAAATGGAGATATATAAGAGGACTGACTATTTCTACACGCAATAAACTCAAACTAATATTGGACAGTATAGAGACAATCGCGTATACGTTATATTGAACTTTTGGATAAAACTAAAGAAATAAAAGAGGAAAGACCAGATTTGAGGGTTATGGGAAGGAAATCCTGTTCGAGATATCGATATACTTCAATTCAACATTTGTTGGCAATATTGATAAAGCTGAGGCGGATTTATTCACAATGTTACGCATTCATAAGAATGAAAAAAATCATTGTCAACTCTCTTTGAACACGCGTATAGTGTTTTTTGGCGGGAAAGACGGGAGGAAGAAAGAGGAACAGGGAGGAAGGGTCGGTTTTGGAAGCCACGAAAGAAGATGAAGATGCTTTATAGAATGGAGATAAGCGATGCATGGCGAAACGCGCTTGGGGATGTCTGGACTCTCAGACACAGTTGACAAGGATGAAAAGTTTTTAGTTCTTCACTAAAGAAATTCGATTCGCGATAGGGTTGAATGCCATATTTTTAGGAAAATTATTGTACACTTTAAATGTTAAAGATATGATGAAGCCAATCTTCAAGGATTTTTCTATTAATTTTATAAAAAGTTCATAACTTTTTCCATAAAAGTGATTAACTGTACCGTAACGATCTAAGCCAACTGTAAATTGTACGTCCTAGCTAACCAAGCTACAATCCCAGGTTTCGCTTTAATAATTTGGATTCTTTCTTGAGATTGAGTCGTGGAGGGAAGGACCTAATTCTGGCAGCATGTGTTTCCTAATTTTCTCCTACGAGTGGCGGTTCGCGTATCATTATTAATCCCTACTACAGTCGTTAGTGTCTCACCATGCTTTATTAAGTTTAAAACCTTATACTGTTGTAAGAAAGCTTATGTGTGATTAGAGTCAGACTGTTAAACTACCTTCAGAATGAGTTAAAAATTGATTTCTAGCCAGACCACTTTGACAATCATTCAAGAACATTGCCTAGCTCGATTTAGATTTTTTTCCTTCGATTTTTCATATATCGTAAAACGGAGAAACTGCATGACCCGTGACTGAAAAGGCAGACTTTTTTTATAACCAACCAAAAATTGTCTGGATCAAGAACATATGGTCCCCTTTGTTTTACGAATTAAAACGGTGAAAATCTAGTACGAATCCCAACCAACTTGCTTTAAACAAAATTGTTTTTTCTAGTAGTTTTTCAAAGTTTCATCCAATTCCAAAAACTTAGTTTTATATCCAAAAAAAGTTTGTTTTCAAGGAAATGCTTTAAAACGAATTTGATCTTATTTCTCCAAAACTTCCTGGAAGGAGGAAACCCCTGATCTTAGTTTAATAGAGTTTGGCGTTTTCTTATCGAAATGAACTAGGATATATACTTTTTGATATAGCTAACTTAAGTATAATGTATAATGCTACAATAATATTTTTCATATTGCGTTATTAGAAACCATTGGTTCCCTGCGCGCGTAAAAACTAAAAATCTGAGCCTAAAAACTTGAAGTAATTAAAATTAAACTATTTTAATGTTTAGAGGAAAGCCGACATTCAAGGTTTAAAATATTCTAAGGTATTTTCTACCTACGCCTGTAGAAGCGTTTCAACAGTCGCTCATCAGTGTTTTGGGGAAAATTGCTATTTAGGCCAAGAAGGATCAGACAAGGAGAGGAAAAGGGGGACGGCGCAGTTCCTACTGCGTCGGCCTAAACTCCCACTCTGGGAGAACGGGGGTAGAGATGTTTCGTGGTAAAATGTTGTCACGTGGGTAAAACGGATCCTTTATCAGCTTCGTAGTAGCCAACGACGCTAGTGACCACGTGACAACAGTTTACCTCGAGAATTTCCTATCCCCCTTTCCACCCGAGTGGGAGGTTGGCTCTTCTCTAACTCAACGCAGCCCTACTTTTCCTCTCCTTGTCTGATCCTTCTTCTTTAGGCGCTCGTTCTATCTCTAAATTTTTCCCTTCTTTGATTTACTCGAATATTACTTTCATTTCAAACTCCCCTAAGGCTAATTAGTACAATTAGTATTTAGATATCTTCAACTAAAATATGACCAGTGATTTAAAAAGATTAGCTATCGAAATTAACTTTATTTTTTGTTACATCATCCCGTTTTAACTCCAATAAGGAAAATTGTCTTCTATTTCTCCTTCCAAGTTTTAGTATTTTTTGTTCTTTCGGACGGTTTTTTCTTAGATTTTTTTTACTTTTTTATTTCTCTCTCTGGAATCCGAACCATTATCCATGATCGGTCTTTAACGCTATCACTAGACGTCCCCCTAAGCCTTAGCGTCGCTATAAACTTTCGTCGTAACACCCGGTAAAGCCGCTATTACATTTTCAACGCGAACGAATAGCGAATTCTATAAAGGTTTATCGCCATATATAGATTGAATGGTATAACAAAAAAATATGCCCCTTTCCCTTTCTTAGCCTTTTTTTCTTCATGTAGACTTTAAAGGGGCGTTTTCATTAGGATTATTAATATCGAAATTCAAGATTTTTAATAAAGCGATGTCACCGTATTGTCTATGCCTCTCTAGATTAGATTTTTCTTACTATTAAAAAGCTATTAAAAATTCTATAATGATAGATTGAAGCGTGTTTTAAATGTGTGTATGTAAAAATCAAATCGCGAACTTGATTCGCCAAGCCTAAATCCGTTTCAAAGAAATTTAGATTAAAGTAATAATTAAATAGATATTTGTCTCGTGATTCGATCATTAGAATAGTCTAATTTATGCGTTAATATTCATAATTAAATTCACTCTATTCAGAAGTGAAAACGTATCTTAAAAAAATATTTCTAAGATTTTTTCGGGACTTTTTGGGCCGATCAAGTTTTCGCTTTTCTCTCTTCACGATTCGTTGCTTATATGAGAGTCAATTTAGGAAATTTTTCCTCCGTATCTGGGAGTTTAGGTTTTGGGGATTGAAGAAACCAATTTTTAAGGGTTCCAAGGGCGCCGAATGTACATTTGAAGCCGCGTGGAAATTGGTATAAGGTTCCCCCTGAGCCCAGCATTTCTACAATTTTTCCTTCGACGCTCTTTTTTTTTGAAATGCAATATGAAACTACCGAAGAAAATTTTGCTTTTCATATTTTATGTGTATGCGAAATTTAAGATTTGACCAATTGTATTTCACCCACGTATGTGCAATTTGTTCGAATCGATTGGATTAAAACTAGTTTATATTGTAGACTTTTGGGCTTTAGACGAAACTTGCCCTTTTCCAATTCTTTTAACTTTTTAACTTTAACCTAACAAAAGTATAAGGGTGAATGGTCTGTATGCAAGTCTATTCACTCTCAAACTTCTCTTTCAAATTGCCAACACAAATTACGCAATTAATTCCAGGCGCTTCTTCTAATTAAAACAAATTTTAATTGTAATTTCTTCCATGGCGTTGAATGCCAAGATTAGGTTACTGTACATATTAAATAAATAAAAAAAAAAGATATAAAAACACTGACTGTGAATAGCCTCGTATATGGGCGCCCCCTAGGCCGATTTTTATTACGAGCTATTTAACGGGCTACGCAATTTCGGTCTCTCCTAGGTTCCTAACAATTATTTTGTTTATTACACCCTTTGACCACTAGAGGGTTGCTTCTATAGCTCTCGCCTGTACGTCTTTGCAGCTTTTACAACACAAGGCGGGCAATATTACCAAAAAAGAACGGTACGACACTCTTATTAATCAAAATAAGTTTGCAAAATAAGGGAAAGTAGGGCGGATTGTTACGCAATGTAAAAGGGAGAATGAAGCCAGAGATAGCCTTTTCACACTAGCATTTCATAATCGATTTGAATCGGTAAAATTAAACCGATATTCAAATCGCCAGTAATCGTTGTAATTAAGCGTCATGTGGTCACATTATCGTTATAAATCGATTTATTGTAACTTCATCTATCGGTTGTTAGAATTCCCGAAGAATTTTCTATAAAACTATCAAATCGATTCGAGAAAAGATGGTTTCCTGTTCACACGATTCTAGCGAAACGTTTTGACACTGTTTAAATCGATTCCAAAGCCTAGTATGAACGCAGACGAACGCAGTTTTTGTGTATTGGAATCAAATAAAACCCACTTCTTAAACATGGTAGATAATATTAATATTATTATTTAAAGTAATACGAGGCGTAACTAGCGCGGTTTAATCTGATTTAACCGAGGTTTACATAGGCTTCTCAGTTCAATAAACAACGATTAAGTCTGATTAAACTGGGCTCATTACACATTTGCCTCAATTATTATTTTTAGTTACCCAAAAAATGGTTTTCTTCACTATAACGAAAAAAATTGCTATGTATCGGGCTTTATTCTCTCTTTAAAAAGTAGTACCTATAAAAATAGTCCACACAAACTCTTCTTGAACAGCAGTATAACCCTTGGTTTTCGCTCCGGTTTAATGAACTTAGTGAAAATGGGCGAAACGAAAGTCAGAAACAGTCAGAGTTTTCAATATATCAAAAACTACGCCTTCCTCTTTGTCTCCCATAAAAAATCATAGCATTATTCCTATTCAAACTCTGAAATTATCAACTGATTCTCACACTAGGATAGAGACAAAGGTCCGCCCGTGAGAATACATTCGTATATAGGCGCGTTATTCATATTGGCTTTGCTTCGTCTAGGCTCTTATTTTTTTGGAAGGCCAGTTTTAATTAGAATAATGGTGGGATTAATTGCTGGGGTTCTGTTCCTGATGGGCTTTTCGCGGGCCACCACCCTATAATGCTTATTCCATTAGCGGTCTATTGCCATTGGCCTATTGACCGACGCTTGTTTTTAATACACGCTTTTTATTTTGTAAAACATGTTTTTGTCGAGGGGTCTGACACTCTTGAATTCGCTGCACACCTGAATTCACTGAGTTCAGCTTTGACAGTGCATTAGTTCAAACTCTTATGAACTCTGAGTTCAGCTTTGATGGAGTTCAAACATTTTGTACACCCGAGTGTACAAAATAAACTTCAATTTTAGAAAAACTAATGCCTGTAGATTTTCTTTCAAATATATTACAGTCGAAAAATGTGCTAAAGATAACTAGAATTATTTAGACGAAATTGATTTTAATTAGACACGTAATCAAGGCCTTGTCAAATTTGATTTGGCTCCTGCAAGTTTAGAAATTTAATCACCCATTTAGTAATTTTACTAGAGAAACCCGTTAATTATCATTACCGTGGTTAAATTACCGATTTAGAACTTCACTCTTATAGCATTTTTATAAAATCAACACGGATAAAGGATTGGATTGAAACTCCTTCTCTTACTCCTCCCGCGAAACTATTTATCGCTTCGGATCATAAACCCATAAATTACAATACTTGATACTTGTAAAAGTGAATTCTTTGATACGGGTATAAGGCGGCTTCGAGGACCCAAATCAATATAGAACGTTATACTTATCGGTAAAAGACCCTACCCCTTTTCCGTCTTCACGATTTTCTCTATACTCGCGGAATACTTTAGGTACCCGTATGACGGATCACTTTCTCGAACCGTTCTTATTTTGAAATATGTCTAAAACAGAATCGGCGTTATACTTCTCAAGAACTCCTCCCTTTCATTTTCACCTCGCTATCGAAAATATTAAAGGTAGATTGAAAAAGTAAAGAAAGTCGTACTATAGTTATTTCGCAGCCTTGGAAACCACATATAATAAAGCCTCCTTAAAAATATAGTTAAATTTCCGCAAAAGAATGTATCTTGCGTAGCCTGCGGGTGGCCATACTGGAGGCCTAACGCTTCAAATACCTCGCGAAAAGGATGCAATATATTTGCGCTTCAGCGACACGTTCTCGGGACATACGAAATAAATATCAATCCGCGTGTACTATTTTATGGGAGCTTTCAAGCCCGCGATTACTTTTAACCCCCAAAAACTATTACCTAGAAGGCCAGTCTAGTCATAATTTTTGTTCAAACCAAATTTAATATCTAGCAATTTAATAACTAACCATTCCTGTACATTTATTACCTAATTTGTTATATAACCACTCGAGAACAGTATAGTGAAATAAATATATTATACATGGTTAAAATAGCCGACATATAGGGGTCTATCGTCTAATGTATTTTCTATCAGCGCCTGTAAAAGTGTTTCAACAGTTGCGCATTGGTGTTCACGGAAAACCTGCAATTTAGGCGCAATGGAAATTTATATCAATTTTGTTTTCAGCTATTGGTTTTATAACCTTTTATCTTTCTGAACCATTAAACTATGAAATAATAAGTAATGGTAATAAATTTACTACCGATATCTGTTGGAAATAAATAAGAATATCAAATATCTTATTTTTGAAACAATAATAATAAAAAAAATGATCATATGTAACATCACATGGATAATATTTCCGAATGTTTTAGATTATATATCATAAATTTTAAGACGCGAAGGAGATTTCTCATAAAAATAAACGAGGTTTTTTTTCTTCCAAAAAAAAAAAAAAAAAAAAAAAAAAAAGGTGCGTCGAATTCCCTACAATTTTTACGTTACATTCCTTAGAGATTTTGAAATGTAAAAATTCGCTTCGTAGATTTTGAAGAAACGCGAGAAGCTCGTTTATTCACTTAGGGGGGTGGGAGGAACAAAAATAGATACGCAAATCTAAAACCCGATATTTTACATCGATTTTTACAGCCATGGGGATGTTTCCAATACTATAAGTAAAGGCTATAATACTTATTTCATCATCGAATATTTTTCCCCGAGAGCAGAAAAAAATAAGCTTATATCTACAAATGTAGGGCATATACGTCTGAAAGATATTTTATTTCTAAATCGAAATATATCCGATACGCCTTTTTTTTTCATATTTATAAATAAATTTAGAATATATTTTAAATTTTTACGTAGAATAATATTTTCTTGGAGATACTGTATTTTTGTTCGACGCCTATTATAAGGAGAGCTTCACGTGATTTTAAGCAAGTTTAATTTTGAAGGGAATATGAAGCTTTAGGTGATTTTATGTATTCATTATCCTTAAATTATGCATAATTAATAAGCAGGCCTGTTACAACTAGTAACCAAAACGCGTCTAATCAAGAAGGATCAGATAAGGAGAGGAAAAGTGGGAACGGCGCGGCTCCTACTGCGTCGGCCTAAACTCCCACTCTGGGAGAACGGGGGACAGACGGGGTAGAGATGTTTCGTGGTAAATTGTTGTCACGTGGGTAAAACGAATCCTTTATGAGACGCGCTAGCTAGCGACCACGTGACAACAGTTTACCTCGAGAATTTCCTATCCCCCTTTCCACCCGAGTGGGAGGTTGGCTCTTCTCTCTCTAACTCAACGCAGCCCCACTTTTCCTCTCCTTATCTGATCCTTCTTGGTCTAATAAATGGCAAAAACCAGCATTTAAATTGTGATTTAGTGCACTTTACAACGGGGACAAATAGACCAATAACAACCGTTAAATCTTGGCTCTAATATTTTGTTTAGAAACTGTAGCGATTACGTAAGTAGTAGGTATTAACCATTAATCGATGTACATATATATTAATTCTCTCTCTCTCGGCGTATTGGTTTTTATGAAAACTTCATCCCTATATGTTAATCTAGACAATTTATAGGAAAGTTCTGTATATTTGCATTTAACGCATCTCAGAGCCTCCGCCCACGTCAAAGAACGTAAAACCAATGGTAAAACACCCCCCTTCCCAGTTGTAATTCCTCCGCTCATCTCTTGTCATAAAAAGGCGCGCCAACAGAGGGCAACTACCGCCATTCCCACATCGTATACACGGTATTCAAATACACTTCTTTTTTCTATATGTGGTCTTTAACATTAAGTATAAATCCGCCTTAGCTTTAGCCATTTTGCAAACAGTAGTAAGAGAGAGGAAAAAAAAAAAAAAGTTGAGGTAAAAAGGGATTATTCGTAAAAAAAAACTGCCTAGACAATAAAAACGAGGATGACCAGGGAAAAAGTGATAATGCTCAACCGGCAACGACTGTCAGTATTCCAAATATAATCTTAAATTGAGGCTAAATTATCATTGGAAAAAATGAATTTTAAATTGAGCTTAAATTAATATTTATTATGTGAGAATTAATTATGAGTTTATCATTCATATATAAATCTGACTCTGACAAGCAATAACTGAAGCCTGACAAATATCCCTTCTATATACCTGCATGATCTCACCACGAACCGCCCTTAAAAGTATTTAAAATTTAAAAATATAAGAAATAGTAAAACATAACGATTCGCGATTGAATCCAATTATATTCCGCGTCTCTAAAACTCTTGGAAGACTTTAGTAACAGTAATTTCTTGGATAAAGAGCTCCAGTCTTTGATAACTCTTACTGAAAACCGAAAGGATTTAGGTTTGGATTTGACAGGCTTAGCGGAGTGACCCCTGGAATGATAGTTACTTTAAGTATAGTTTCGTAGCGTCGCCTAGGACTTTTCCCACGTAAATAAATATCAAAGAGATATAACAGGCCATTAGTACGGTGATTGAAGATGTAAGCGTAGGTCGACTCCAAATTAATGGTTTATCAAGATGTCGATTTTTTTTCCCCTGTTTTCATAAGTTACAAAACTTTTTCAAGTCTTCTTAATCGGGATGGATGATTTTCGAAAATATATCATTTTTAGCCAGCTTTCCGAAAATGATATTTTTAGTCGAATAATTGAAATTCTGATTGAATACTTTACCGTCATTAATAAAGTTAACAATTTCGAATTGATAATTCGTTTATAACGAATCTAACGAGGTTTTTACTGTATTAGTTTGCAGACAGCATTGCGAGCAAAAGTTTATCATTATTGCGGTGAAATTTATGTACCAAAAATAGCCCCTACCTTTAAAGCGCATTTTGTAAAGTCTCGTATATGTTAATGGGAAGTTTAGCCAAATGCTACAACAGCTGTTAGATATTCGGTTGAAAAGACTTAGAAAGTTATGTTTCTACATGGTTTCAATCTCTAGCTTATTACTCATAAAGGAAACATGAAGTAACGGAACAAATTGATTTTATTGGATAGTATAGACCAGTGAATATTCTCAGACGTATTTAACTTTTATTTAAGAGAACGATATTTTATTATTTTGAAACCTTAAAAATTAAATTTTTTTGGAAGAGCTTTCGAGCACACACACCCAGCTTTTTCAACTCAACCAATGATGGGCCATGCTTGACGGAGTGTAGTACAGTGTAAGGCTAGCTCGAAGCAATTCCACTGTACTAATCATGTCCATCAATGAACCCAGCTATAATATCACAAATATCGTTCACTTTAATAAAAATAAATTTATATTTCATGATGGTTAATAATTTTAATATTAAAGATTCTCAGGCGTATGCTAAAAGTTAAAATTTTGTTATCAACAGAAAAATACGCCATAATACTTAAAGGGGAACTATGAGCTAAAAATGAAAAAGTTTTTCGATTTATTTTCAATTATGAATAAAAAAATTCTCGCTCTGCCTATGCTAGATCGTGACCCTTGAAACTCCAGATATTCCAGGGGAAAGATTACTACATCGAAATGGATATTTATTGGCCGGCAATATCACGTGTCTTTAAAGGTGTTCTCGACTGAAATAGGCAGGACGAGCGGTATTATCCTAAAAACATCTTGTTTCAATTTTTTCATGATCCCTTTGAAACCTTCCTTTAAAATCAGAAAGCAAAATAAATTTTCCCGTTGCGCCCCGATAAATTGCGAGCCTGCGCAACAAATTTAATAACTATCTTTACAATCTTGGTAGATAATAAATTTCAATTTAAAAACCGTTTGTATACGAGTTTGCCGGTCTTTATCAAGATTGTAACTTCGAATATAGAAATTACAAATTATATATAGCTCAAAGATTTATAGAACCACTCGGGAAATTAAGATCGAGTTAGTCGCGGCCATTATTAAATTATCTATTCCACCTTAATTTGTCGGTGCACACAAATGTACGCTTCCTTAATATCTAGCAAAACAAATATGTAGACAACTGATAACGTATTACCTTTAAATTCATTAATAATTTGAACTAGAATGAGCTATATTGATTTAGGTATTGATTTATGGGAAAATTAGGCTCTAAAATGTAGCGCCGATCAGTGCTCTTGCGTGGTGTTGATAAGATGTCACGAAAATCAAACTCGAAGGGCCTCCAAAGCACCCCGCAATAAAACTCGGGGGACCCCGAAATCAAGGTTTTTCTTAGCCTACTCCTTAAAGGGAGGATGCAACCTAACAACAAGTGATTTTTTATCGATTCCTTATTGTTTAATAAGCCCTAATCCACTATTTAAAAAATTTACAAATAAATATTAAACTAGAAATAAATTTAAAACTTACCCTGAAAATAGGCTTAGTGGGATTCATGGAGGTCCTGATTTCCTCGCGTGTAAGGTCTAGCGACCAATCGCACGCGACGTAAGTCTCGTGGAGATCTCGCGTGAACGAAGGCCCTTTGCTCATTGGTCGCTAGACCTTACACGGACGCGATTCAGGATCTCCATGAATCCCGCTAAGCCTATTTTCAGGGAAAGTTTTAAATTTATTTCTAGTTTAATATTTGTATTGCAAACTTTTTATCGCTGGATTAGGCCTACTTAAACGATAAGGAATCGATAAAAAAATCACTTATTAGGTTGCATTCTCCCTTTAAAAAATTCCGATATGCCTATGTCAGCCCAAACAACAAAAGTGGAAGCACAACCCAATATCTACTGTTACCTTCTAGTATAACAATTTGATAGTATTTCTGATCTTTTTTTAATCAGGGAATATTTGTGAACCACAACAGTAACCCTTTTTTACAGTGTACAAATTAAAATAACACAGGTTATTAGATAGTCTTCATTATACCTTTACATTAACCTTAATATCATATCACTTGTTAAAAAGAGTTCTCTAAAATCCTACTCTTTTTTAAAACTTAATGACCAAGATAGGAAAAGAAAATCAAACCTTCATTTTTCGGGAGTTTCAAAATTTATGGGGCAATTTTCTAAAGAGTGAGCTTTTTTTTTTTCCTATTCATTTTTTAAAGAAAAGGCCTCTGGAGTGCTACACGCTTATAGGCCTACGTATATAGTGGGAATAGAGTGTAAAAAAGGTATATTTACTGGTGATATATCGAGTTAAGATAGAGTGCAAAAAGTGAAAAGGTGCGAGGCCCGTGCGTGGTCATTTATCTGCCTGGTTCGCGCTATTAAATGGGATTACTTGGAAGAGAAGATATCATCTAAAGTATAACCGGATTATAAATGACCCTTCTTACGTCGGCAACCCATGTACGCACCTCCCCCTCCCTCCTCTATCGAGTGGATATAAAAGTTTTAAAAATTCTGTTATAAAAAGCGGGGTTAAAGGTAAAATTCTATTGTTAAACTTGATCAGAAGTATATAATCCTTTCAGAGAAACCGTATAGCGAATATAGTTAAATTTTGCGCTTTGAAATGTTGCTGTGTTGTCACAAAATCACGCGACTCGAGCTTATTTCCACTCTCTAGCGCTTTTCATTCTCGCACGTGACATAAAGGATGAGAATTGCGCCATTTCACGCGCTTCGCTCTGACGTATAGTTAAGCCCCTCCCTTTCATAATATCCAGTAAGGCATATATCATTCTACTCTTCTTACTGTAATTAATTTGGATCCACTAATCCAACCAGTCTTAAATATTATTAAAAGTCCATAAATATTACTCCCTAACTCTAAAAATTTGAAGTACAATTAAGTCTCGTAGTTGACTAAAGAAGTTAGTGTTTGTATGTAAATTTAACGTTTCGCAAAACGTTGTAGATGCTTCTTTGGAATTCGCGAAAGTTTTTTAATGGCTAGTAAAGTTTGGTAAATATATTTCTGAAAATCTTATAAAACACGTTTAAGTCATCATATTTCATGTAACAGACATATCCTACAATGGAATAAAATTGCTACAAAACCTAATAAAATTTCCATTAAAATTACCATTTCAATTCACTTATCCAACGTTAGACGATAGATCTATTTGAAACGAAATCGCACGTCTTAAAATTTCAAAAATTCCATTCCTTCTTTTACTTATCAGTAGTTTTCAACAAGACTTTATATTCCTATAAGAATTTTAACATTGTATATGAATCCGCCGTAGGTTTTTCTAGTTTGCAAACTGTCTGGCATTGAAAATATCACAACGCAATTTATTTTTAAATCTGAACTTTAAACTCACACTAAATCGGTCTCGCCTATAAAACATTATAAAAAGTTAAATGAAAACTAAACTAAGTTGGGTTTCATACAGTTTAATTCCACTTAAAGTTGACAACATGCCCAAGGCTAGGCGGATTGATAAACAATGATATTTTTCATAGGAAAAATATAAACCTTATAGATATTCTTCGTTGTTATATTTGAACTGATACGAAGAAAAGAGTTTTAAAGACATATTCACACGATTTGGAATAGAGCTTAGGCTAATGGACCCCAAAACACAGTCATAAAATTGGGCCACTATGAGATTTACGACCGAAAATGACCGTTTCCGTTATATAATATTTTTTTTAAATTATAGTATTTAATACTTATTAGACTAGACCTTTTTAGATAAATTAATAGGTTTAATTTTATTCACCGTCGCTAGTTTCGCGTTAATTTTCCGTTTATATTTCGCAAATAGGAGTGTTAAATTAACGTAGCTGAGAAAAATCTAAAAGTTACGGGTAAATTACGGTTTCTTTTCGTAAAATTTACGGTTTCTTTTCGTAAAATTTAGAACGCGGGAATACGGTATTTAAATTACTTCGGTATTTATAAATTACGGACGGTAAAATACCGAATCTCGTCTCTATAGTTTAAAGCATGTTGTATATATGTGAATAGGGCTTAAATTTAGCGCGCATACACGTGAGGTGTTAGAAATCTATTGCCGAAGAAAATTGTTTTATTTAAGCCTTTTTGGCCCAAAACCTTTCTAGGTACGTTGCGCGAATCCCCAATGAGCTGGAATGAATTCTGGACACGAACTCGTATCGCGAGGGCATCGAGGGACTTCCTACTTTGAAGTTGGTTTCCTTTATTGGGTTCAACGCCTACAAAACTCCGTTTAGAACAATATACGAGAAAGCGAATATAGGAATAAAACGGAAACCGCCCTTCGAAAGTGTTGTAAACTGCGAGTGAAATTAAGAATATATATTTGCCCCAAAAACATCCAAAACTCGCCGCTTCTTCTTTCCGAACTGTCTCTTCCATAAAATTGTATTGATTTTTAGTCTCACCTCGATTAATTCGAGTTTTTAGAGTGCTTTGCCACACTTAATTCTCCTACCAAGGTTTTTTGGGACATTTTTGTTTACTCTATTTGAAAAGTTTTTCGTGGCTAATTGGTTGATTAAGATCATTTAGATTATTAAAAGTAAAGCTGTGACCGATCTCTCATGAAAACCAATGAAATTTAAGTACCATATTTGGAAAAATCGTTAAAACGATTCAAAATATATATTCATATTTCCAGAAGCCGATGAAACCCTCCTTTGAAGTCTATTACTCCCGGGTCTTGTCTACCCCTCTCTGTATGGGTTATTCTCAAAAGGCGCGATCCGTACGCCTCCTAACGGTAGATGTTTTCGGAGCGGGAGCTCGTCGAGCGAATATCTCTAACAGCCTTGGAGTTCGTCCAAAAAACGTCGTCGTTTGTGGAGAGAGAGAATTTCCAATTTTCCGTAGACAGGGGGGGATGAAGTAGGACCCCTTCTAACTCGTAAAATTGGGAATTTTACCCATACAGAGAGGAGCGCTATATGGAACATTGGAGTAGTAGACTTCAAAGGAGGGTTTCATCGGCTTCTGATATTATGTTAACTAATTCAATAATTTATATATTTTTTAGTTTTATTTTATTTGAAAATAGCTGTATCGGAGTTATTACGGTAAAAATGCAACCATTATTTAAATCGCCAGGAATCGTTTCAAGCGTCGTGTTCACGCATGGTCTTTATAAATCGATTTATTGTAGCTTCATCTATCGGTTGTTGAAACCGAATCGGTATGAAACTGGTTCCCGAAGCAGTTTTTGAGAAATCCGATCAAATTGATTCGATAAAAGACGGTTTACTGTCACCACGACTCTATAGCGAACCATTTTGAAACGGTTTAAATCGATTCCAAGGCCTAGTATGAACGCGGCTTCAGTTCGTTTAATTATTATGAATTCCGAAATTTATTTAGCGAAACTTTATCAAGCATGATATCCAACTTATTCGTCTTTGTTACAGTCAATACAATACTCTTATAAAGCACTTGTTTTTGTATACAAACGAGGTGAATTGTAATTTCTATACACGTATGTTTCAGGGTTAACCTAATTTGAGTTATCTCTATAAGATCTATAAGGGAATGAAGTACTTTGTCCAAAACAATGATCACGAAATTGTAATTATTCAAACTCTTGAACCGATACACCAGTGTCCCCCTACAATAAACACCGAGTCTTATGGGGTTAGATTTTCTACGAGTCTATACAGACTTTTCTTCGGCCAAGTGAGGCTGTCACCATTATTTTCCGAAGGTCGATGCATATTATAATTTTTCATACTATTTAATACCCACATTTAAAGCCTGACACCTCTGGGTTGACGCGTTTTATAATTAATTTCAAAACTAAATGCCAAAAATATATAGATTTCATTTTTTCCACTTGATGACATGTAAGCTACGTTCACACTAATACTTTGAAGCTGTTTTCAAACCGTTTTAAATCTTCAAATCAAATTTTAAAGACAATTATTTAAAAATATCTTTACAGTTGACTTCAAATTTTTTTAATTTAACCTTTCTAATACGGTTGAAAACTGTTTTAAAAAGACTAATGTGAACACGGCTATAGCGATTGTACGAACGTATTTAAAGATATTTCGAATGGAAGGTATGAATTTTAGGAGCAAGTACTTTCACGAAAAAGACCGCGAGAGAGCGACCGTATACACGTGCGAGAAAGCCCGTGCGCTCTATAATAGTCATTTGACCATATAGTGATGACGTAGTAAATATATTTTTAATCATTTTTAAATCATCATTATAAAATGCTACACAAATTATATTTGAAACTCCGTCACACCTTCACTTTAATTGATTTTAATTAAACAACCAGTCTAGGTTTAGGTCTGATTTTAATTACAGACCTACTGAATAGTAGTTTCTCGAGGCAGACGGAAGTAGATTTTGTGCATTGTAATTTTATTGTCTGCTATGGAATTTTAGCCGCCTTGATCGCTTTCTGTCTAGGAGTAAGGCATATTTACCCTAATTTGTAGGCATATTTATTCGCAATTTATGGCGAAAACCATGAAAAAGGAAAAATATACAGTTTGGAATGAACCGAAATTACCAGAGAATTTATTTATTTTTTTTTTTTTCTAACCATGTACGGAGTTTCGAGTGAGTGAATGTTTGTAATTTTAATCATTCCTACATCTGAAATCTTGAAACAGATTCAAGAATATTAGGGATTAAAGCCCATAAGAACTTTGTAAAGTTACGTTAAAACTAGACACTTAAAAAAAACTAAGATTTGCTTTTTTAGCGAAAGACCTCTACAGTTGATCCAAAACATTTCCATTTTTAACTTTCCATAATGATTTAAAAACGATTTCAAATTGTTTTTGTCCTAATTAAAATCGTGGCACTATCCCTTTAATAATTAGCCTGGAATTTAGCTTATTTTATTCCCAAATTAATTTATTTGGTTCGTTATCATTTCCTGTTCAGGAATTTCGTTTTTATTCTAAAGTTTTATAGTCGAATTACCAGCTACTTCAAAAAATAAGCTACCCTTTATCTTTATGATTTATTAATTTGGTAATAAAGTTATTGCTTTTAGCTTTGCGCACGCTGTCAAATAAAGGTCAAATTTACTTTAAGTAGAAACTATGAATTCATCTCGTGTATTCATCTTTTATTAATAACGGAAGACTTATTAATGTTTTGCGAATTAATTTGGCTTCTTTGATAATTACGTTGTTGTTAAATATTAGTTTAAAAGCTAGCTGAAGATGGAGCGGAATAATACATGACGTTAAACCTTATAAGGATGAAGTAGTTTTAGCAAACTGTTCTTGAACCGTGGAGGATATAGCGAATACAACCGCTAATGTACTTGTATTATAAGGATTATATTAGACCAATATTAAAAATCTAAAATGTAAAGAGCCGTAGGGATTTAAATGTTAAATTTTTCTTCTGCTATGAAAATTATTCATCTCAAGTAAAACGGCGAGAACATACAATTTGTCTACTAATTGTAATGACGTCATTAATTATAACGCTATAACAGCGTTCACAAATGGTTTTTATCTGCGACTTCGAGCGCGGAGAGAAGAGTTTATTTTTTCGCTCCGCCTACGCTATGCCGTAAGCCTTCTGACTCGAGATATTCGCGAGAAAAAGTTACCTCATCTTATCGTGACGTCATTAGGGTGTAACTATTCCGTGGTCACAGTTTATAAAAATTCAATAATTAAATACTTGGTGAAATAATTAAAACATGAAAAATGTGAAGTTAAGCCTATAACCCTTTAAAATTACTAAATTCAAATATAACATATATTTTAATATAAATTTAATGTAATATATGAAGTAATGTAATGATTCCAATATGTTTTTAATTTAAACCATTTATTTTCTTCTATAGGTAAAACTCTATGGGATCCGACAAAAACTATATAACTTCAAATTGGATTTTCCTGCCTTCGTTTCATGTTAATCTTAGGCCTAAGGGTAAGTAAAGAATCTTATTAGATTTTTTCCACCTATTTCTCTAAGCCTTGGCTTAACAGTTTAAAGCCATCCGGGATTTTAAAATCCCCCTAAAGTTTAAAAATACGATTCAAAGCGAAGCTGAAAAGGAAAAAATTCTGGGTAGTTTTGAGAAATATTCACCGTCTGTATATAACGGGCTTAAAATCAATATAAAAACTTATTTCAAATTAGGAAATTGATTAGGGCCTTGCCAAATTGATCTCGCGTCTAGCTCGCGAATTTATTCTTCAGAAATATAAAAGTATTTCCGAGGCCTTTTTTTACATACGCGTGACGTCGATTTTACTTTATATTTCAATGTGCTCC
The DNA here is from genome assembly GCA_963920705.1 of Odiellus spinosus. Taxonomy (NCBI): domain Eukaryota; kingdom Metazoa; phylum Arthropoda; class Arachnida; order Opiliones; family Phalangiidae; genus Odiellus; species Odiellus spinosus. The sequence continues at coordinate 18,186,804 of OY987229.1, read as the reverse complement.
CATATAATAACGAAAGAAATAGGCTTTCCCAATGAGGAATAATCGTCGAAATTGGAAAATTCCAACAGAATTAGACCAAATAGACCAAATAATACTAAAAATAATTTCCATAAACTCGGACAAAAATTAAAATTTTGGCTTTGGTCCACTTTTATTAAATTCAAATCCTAAGTACTTTTGGTACAAAAGTCACCAAGATTTATAAATATAAGGCTTAGCGGAGTTACAGAAAGTTAAAGAAGAAACACGATAGTTTAATATAATTATCCAATTAAAATCAAATTGATTCAACCTAATTATTGATTGCTTGTCGAAATATCAACCTGTACCCGTTAGGTGTTTACTATCAACATGAAAATCTAATCTTGAAATATTTCTCACTTTTTTCCTTTTCATTTCCCCTTTAATATTAAAACTCCCTTCTTTCGTTTTTGATTAATTCAACGAAGCGTAACTTATCATAACAAACCCCTAGGGGAACCTTAACTTTATCGGGCTCTATGTTTAGCAACTTTAGTTCCTAGGCCTGAAATTTTACTTTATGAAAATTTTGGGTATATTATAAAATATAAACCCTATGTCTTAAGTCAACATTAGAAAGTTTCTATTGTCAGAGCGATCTTTTGTTGAATTTTATATCGAAACAACTTGACATCATGCATTCGTGATCATCGTGCGTTTTCATCAAGCGCGGAACCTAACACGGTTCTATTCTATGACGTTTTAAAGTGAGGTTGTCACGTAATCGTTGATTCAAAATAATAATACACATATAACATGACCGCAACAGTAAAAATACATAATTTATACACATTTCCTGCAATATCACGTCATCATTACTGTCGTTGGCGTGGCTATTATAGAACCTGGGAAAATCGTGGTCTACTCTTTAATCATACAAGATCTTTTGCGCTAGCAATTAACTATACTTTCTAATAAGAACCTACAGTCGATTCTAGCGCGTTCTGCCACGTAATAAGTTCGCTTTTACGCGTTATGATAAGCCACACAAATTTTATAGCTTCATGAGAAATTGGAATCAGAATCACTTTAAGATAATCTAACTATGTTGAAAACTGATTGTTCCGCGAGTTTCCCGCGTGGGTGTAGCAATTAAATTCCCAGAAAAATGATGTATGTCATGTTTATATACTATCCGGAAGTTGATAGGGGAAACAATTGTTTCACTTCAACAAGGGGATTGAAATCTGTTGCGCTCGGTGAACAATAAGATCTCGGATTTATATCGTGTCTTTGTTTTGCTTTATCTTTACCCATCGCGAGGTTGATTTAGATGGGTATTAAATTATGTTTTATTGGCTGTTATATGAAGGATTTTACGAGACTACTTTTCTTTGTATGAATAATATATGAACATTTTATTAGTTTCGAGAAGAATACCCTAGGAATAAGCTGTACTTTCCGATTTGTAAACCTTGTTGATCCCCAAGTGGTTTATAAAATAGTACTTTTAAAAACCCTCAGATTAAAACCTATTGTACTAGAAGAGATTAGACATTCTAAAGGATTAGACATTTATGAAGATAAAAAAACATATCAAAAGTACGCCTTTCCTATGAGTATATATCTGAAAGGCTCGATACGACAAATCAACACGGCGAGTGGCGTTGAGTGTGAGACTATCGCGGAAATTGAATTTTCTGTTCTCCATCTCTGAGAGATAGAGAGAGTGAATAAGGCATTACGGGTCCCCAGGACAATACTTGGCAAAAACTATATCATTATGATCAAAGGTTTCCCTTGTAAGATCGCAATGAATGAACTAATGAACCTTTATTAACTTTCGACATCCCCCTTTCTAACATTGAGGAACAAATTAGTTACTCGCAACTAAATGTTTTTTAAAACTATATCACTTGAGTTCAAGCTTTAAGAATAATATTACAATTTTTTCTTTAAATAGCAATTGAATATTTAACATTTCAGATTTTAAATCTTAAATGGAAGAGAATTCTAAGAATTTTCCAGGCTTTTAACACCTTCGCACTTCTTGCAATGTTATCATGACATTCTTTAGATTAATTACTGAAGCGTTAGCATTTTCGTCCCATAGCCGATAGAGATCCTGAATGTAATTCTTGCCTTATAAAATAATTGCCTACCTGTCAAAAATGTCTGACTTCCAACGCATCAACTCAGCCAGAGGTGCATGTGAAAGTTAAATACTTCTTTAGTCCTTCGAAAAAAATTAGTGACAGCCTCAATTTATATTAAAAAAGAATTTATGCCTTGGCAATTTTTGATTATCTCTAAAAACGTGCGCGAAATCATACTATCCCTTTGATTCAACTACTAGCTATTACCCTTTTTTCTCGTTTCCACTATCTCAAACAGCATTACTTAATTGTCTGCTGTATACGTAAGAATTAGTTTTAAATATCATTGCGCACGAAGTTGAGACTTTCTACTATATCTCTACGCGATGCAATCGTAGATTTAGGCGGGAAATGATATCTTTTAACTCGCGAACAACTGAACCCGAGTCAGACTATAGATGAAAATACTAGCATCCGTGTCGTGAGAGACTTAACATCTTTTCGGTCTGCACTCTTTCTCCATTTTAGCTTTTATTTCAAACCGAATGGTTAACGTTGGTTTAAGGGGTTAAACGTCAAGTTTCTAAATAGGGTTATAGAATTGTATTCGTTAACTTCTTAAATCGGGATGGAGTGTTAAGCAGACTCGTAGGTCTTTTTCTCAAAGTGCATCTAGCGGAAAAATCCCATTCCGTTGGACGGAGAGCGTACAGAAAGCCAATAATAAAGAGTAGTGCTTTCAACGTCTCGTCCGTTGGTTTTTCCACGAAGTTTTTTTATTTTCGGTTGTACCATCGATTCTTTTTCAGGAGGTGTGGGTGTGTGTGTGGGAATGGGGGATTACCTGTTTCGTCGTTGTTTACCCAGTGTAAATACGCCCCAACTCGTGTTTTAGCCCAAAAACGCGACAATTAATCCCGGGGCAGCAAGATTAATACATTTACTACTGATTAAAAAGAGAATTATACATGATATTATATAATTTCATTATAATAAGCCTAATTCTCCAGATAGTAAAATAGAAATTACAAAACAAATATTAAAATTAAAGTAGGCTTAACAACTTTATCAATATTTCAAATAAGGGTTATGTACGGGCTTGGTTAAGTTAGATTCTCCCTTTAAAGAGCTTTGAAAGTTACCTCTCATAGCTTTACTTTTCTTTGTTGACGAGACTTTGAAGATGGTTTTATTTGAAGATCTATTGAAGATATAACCTTCAATGTCAAGACTAATACGCTGTAATTCGAATATTTCGCCTGAAGATATGTTATAGATTATCCTTCATATTCTGAAGTTAGATCATTTTTGCGCTCAATGGTTATCTTAAGAGGGTAACCTTAGGACTCCGGGAAATGTAACTGATGGCGAAATGGGTTATACGTAAACAGTGATGTAGTGAATAGCCGTATATAGTGGAACCAGTAGTATAAAGAAACTGTAATCCAATTGGCTTTTATGCTTAAGTTGCCTTTTTTTTTTTTTTTGCGTAGACCGTAAGGGATCTATTTTTATACGAGTAAATATACGTTATTTGATACGGATGGTTTTTTGACTTCTATGACGATTCTTGGAAAGATTTTCTTTAAAGAAATTTTTGCCGAGATTTTGTAATAAGCAAATAAGAAATATAAATATATTTCTCAGGTTTATGTCTAAAAGTAGTGGGATTATACCTACTCCAAGTTGATGGTTACGCGTTAAAATTATAATATATATGAACTATAACGAAATTCAGGTATAACGGATGTGATTTTTAATTCTAACTTTGTTATATCGAGGTTATTATTGTATTTCTAATTATCGTCACGTTTCATGTTAAATATCATTGTATAATTCATAGTTTAATTTTGGATGAACATGGTTACCTTTTTCGTAGAATTTAGTATCGCTTTTTCGACAATTACGAAGCCATAATCAGCAATCCAAGAGTTGCTTTCTATAAATAAAAAACAGAAGAAAATTAACTTTTAGTTAAAGCGAGACCCGTTTAAAAGTAAATTAAACAAGAGCACGTGACAATAGAAAATTCATTAGGCTTAATATTAATACACTAAATTACCAGGATGGTAATTAAAACTATACACACACATGTTCTATACTGAACAGCAAATAATACTTATTAATTTAAAACAAAATAAAAGAATCAGCTAGTGTTATAGAAAAAGCCCACATTCAGGATAAGATGCTGAAACGTATTTTCAATACAGCCCCTGTAGAAATGTTGTAACACTCGTACATCGGTGCTCAAAGCGAAGCTACCATTCAAGGGTCAAATTATCATTTTAGGTTACGTTCACCCAAGAAGGATCAGACAAGGAGAGGAAAAGTGGGAACGGCGCGGTTCCTACTGCGTCGGCCTAAACTCCCACTCTGGGAGAACGGGGGGCAGACGGGGGTAGAGATGCTTCGTGGTAAATTGTTGTCACGTGGGTAAAACGGATCCTTTATGAGACGCGTAGTCACCGACGACGCTAGCGACCACGTGACAACAGTTTACCTCGAGAATTTCCTATCCCCCTTTCCACCCGAGTGGGAGGTTGGCTTTTCTCTCTCTAACTCAACGCAGCCCCACTTTTCCTCTCCTTGTCTGATCCTTCTTGGTTCACCCAACTCTTTGGAATCGTTCTCAAACCGTTTCGAATGATGAAATCGACTCTTTTGGCGAAGAACTTCGAAAATTTACACTTAGTTTTCTAAAACGGTTTAAAACTGCCTCAAAGTCGCTATTGTAAACGCGGCTTTAGATTAATAGGGGTTTGTTAAACATGTTGGGCCTTCTACAGCCTATAAAGACCTGTGTTTTTAAATGATCGAAGTATATAATGTTACCTTAAATTATAGGGAGATTATTAATCACTAAATACAAAAGTTTAATCATTGAAAAAGGTTTGAAAAATGAATTCAAAATGCTTATAGTTTGAACGTGGCTTAAAGGTTTATCCGACCACTGCCTTTAACGTACGGAATTTACAATGCCAAGAAGTCGTAAATTTTTAATTTCGCTTACGATAATCGTAAAAATAAACCACTGCAGTTTCCTCGTATCAAAATATTGGGAAAACTCTTTGGAAACTTTTGAAGTGCTTTTTCTTCGTTTAAATTTCACAAACCGTAACTATATACTCCATTACACCCTTGGAATGGTATAAACGATAGTACCGGTACATTAAAAATAACCCGCGGCGATAGTTTTTACTAAGATTACTAGTTTGGTACATAACGAAAGAGTATAGGAATATAAAATGTATAAAATATATAAAATACATAAATTTATAAAATTTAATTTTCGAGATGGTAAAAGGTTAAATAAAATGGAAAATTAACGACTAGTAGTACCAAAATATAAATATAAATATATTTATATATGGCATATGTGTTTAATTTAGGCATACGTACGTACCGTTCCGTTATAAACCTTTCAAAAATATTTCAAGCGTAACTTTGAAACTCAATTTTGAGTGTTTACGCTTACCAGAGCTAGCCATTTTTAAAAGCTTTGCCCGAAGCGTCTCGACTTTTAGGAATTGCCAGATGGGGCCGATCCACCCTATTATAGAAGCCCTCTGAGAAAGCCGACATATAGTCTCGTATTGCTAAATTAAATTTTATATTTTAAAATTATAAGGGGATATGACACGAAGGTCTAATATTATTTTAAAATGGACGGGGTAACCATTTCATAAATAAAAAAAAAAAATTAATTAAGAAATATAGGAGAATTGGTATTGAAATTTTAGCAAAATTCAGGGAGTATTAAAATATAAGTTTTAAGAGTTTGCTGGATTCATGGAGATCCTGGATTTATTTCCATTTAATGGGGCAATCGAATTTTATGTTCATTGAGATCTCGCCTAAACGATGGGCCTTTGTTCATTTGGTCGCTGACCCATCAATGCAAAGAAATTCAAGATCTCCAGCTAAATCTATTTTCCGAGTAAGTTTAATTTATTTCTAGTTTAATATTTGTTTATAAATGAGATGGATTAGGTCTATTTAAACGATAAGGAATCGTTTAGGTTCCATTCTTCCTTTCACAACGACCCATGGAGAGTTTGGACTCTCCTTACGTTTTCTATAAATTCTATATAAGCTTATAACTTTTATTTCTCTATCCGGAACTCTATCCCTTATGGAGTTTTAGATCTGTCTATTCTCAAGGATTTTAACTATCGGATAACTCTTCAAAACTTACTAGGATATTCAAAGGCGCCCAAGGGTTATAGGGGCTAGCTCAAAGTATCCCGTACTTTATACGTTTTAGAATTCTGTCTTTACAACTTCCACCCCCGGGGCATCACTTATCTAAAAGACGTAACTTGGTCGAATTCCGTGTCTTAGATATATTTGGCACCTATTAAACTTTGGTATAGCCGAAAAGAACTATAGTTCGAGACAATTTTTATTTTGAGCGCGCGGAACATATCTTTTCCAAGACATTGTATCACGTGATGTGGGACACGTGATACGTATAGTGAAGTCTTTGAGGATACTTTTGATATAATATAATAAAGTACATTAATAAATATACTAATTAACCGCTTGTATCAGAAGCCGATGAAACCCTCCTTTGAAGTCTACTACTCCAATGTTCCATATAGCGCTCCTCTCTGTATGGGTAAAATTCCCAATTTTACGAGTTAGAAGGGGTCCTACTTCATCCCCCCTGTCTCCACAAACGACGACGTTTTTTGGACGAACTCCAAGGCTGCTAGAGATATTCGCTCGACGAGCTCCCGCTCCGTAAACATCTACCGTTAGGAGGCGTACGGATCGCGCCTTTTGAGAATAACCCATACAGAGAGGGGTAGACAAGACCCGGGAGTAATAGACTTCAAAGGAGGGTTTCATCGGCTTCTGCTTGTATTTATATACGTTTTCAAAACTTTTTTCTCCTATGACAGGGTTTAGTTGATTTTTAACAAGCCCACTTTCCTTGATAAATACACCTAAATAGTAGTAAAATAAACTTTATTGTCCTTGCTTGAAGTTTGGCTTTTTTAAAAATGCTCTATAAAAATTGAAAAATTAGTCTTTGCTTTTTATCACACCCTTAAAATTAATCGTATTACGTCAGCGAAACAATTTCTATAAAAAACACGTAAAGGGGAAGAGACTTTCTGACAAATTACTGGCAATTTAAAAGCTAAACAATGACAGGCGCGTGTTTTTAGCAAAGACGTATACTTATACGAAAGAAGGGGGATCTAAAGAATGAAACCTTGTTATTCACGGCATAGCGTTTCTTAAATTAATTGTTTACTTTCTCTAGACATCGTTTCCCGCCTTTTTTTTCCAGGCCATGAGTAAGAAAAACTGCTTTGAGAAACAGTCGTGCCAAAAGTTTCTAAAAAAACCGCCTTATTCAATATATGCGGGCTTTTACAGAAAAATCAAACTTTAAAATTGAATTACAATGCAAACTTTCATTTTCTTTTGTGTTTTTGACTACAGAAAAATAGGGGTTTACTTTTAATTAATGCACAAATATTTTTTTTCTTAAATAAGGTATTGATAACATAAGGTTTGTAACATTAGGTTTTACCAGAAGCCGATGAAACCCTCCTTTGAAGTCTACTACTAAAATGTTCCATATAGCGCTCCTCTCTGTATGGGTAAAATTCCCAATTTTACGAGTTAGAAGGGGTCCTACTTCATCCCCCCCGGTCTACGGAAAATTGGAAATTCTCTCTCTCCACAAACGACGACGTTTTTTGGACGAACTCCAAGACTGCTGGAGATATTCGCTCGACGAGCTCACGCTCCGAAAACATCTACCGTTAGGAGGCGTACGAATCGCGCCTTTTGAGAATAACCCATACAGAGAGGGGTAGACAAGACCCGGGAGTAATAGACTTCAAAGGAGGGTTTCATCGGCTTCTGGTTTTACAAACTATAGCGAAGGCTTATAGGTGGATTAAAGAGAGTTGCAGATTTTTCAAGAGTTCGAAATAGGAAATAAGAACGCTTATAGACTTTTTGCCGACTCCATCACACCCCTAGAAGCCTCTAGTTCCCACAACCCAAACTACTTGTTTGAAGAAACTATCTATATTAGTTTTAACCCTAACATAGTATGAATAGTACCTACTGCGTCGAAAAACACTTCCCGAATGCAGGTTTACCAAACAATCTTTAGTTTAAGATAGCGACCTTCAATTTAAGGCGCCATAAAAGACTATAGCATTTGTAATGTTTTAAAACTAAATTCCCCACAACATTCTAATTGTTGTGGCGAGTATTAACGTTAGTAGGATGGGCGCTTTCATACTCTCCCCAAAATGTGTTTCTTATATACCCCTGGTTATGATAAAAATTCTTTGTAAGTTGAATGAAAATTAACGAAATGTGAATTCAATATTATCTGTTGGATTGTGGATTTAGTCGTCCAGTTCAAATAGAGGGACCTTTTGAGCTTTGCATCGCAAAAATTGTGAAATTGATCTCGCGGTTTGACTCGTCGCGAGCGATGAAAAAGTGTATGTGACAAAACTGAATGTCAGATTCGTATCTGTATAGGAAAGATTGATTTTTTTTTTGGACCTTGGCTGTTCATATAGACTTGGCCGGATTGTGTCGTGCGTGGCTCGCTCGTCCGCGCGGAAACGTAACAGGTGGTCAGTGTCCGTTTTAGTATACATCCTTGTTTATTCAACTATATTAACGCAAGACCCGCCCTTTACCGTCTATATATGCCTCGAGGTCGATCCTAAAGATAACCCTTTAGAGATCCGCGGCTGTTATTACAGTTAGAAATGATGAGCGTTATTTATCATTAACATTTCGCAAATTAGTACACGAGGTTGCATGATTTAGGAGTACTAGGAATAAGCACCACTCCTTATTAGTTGTACCAAGAATCCATTTATGTTCCATAAGAATATGGGAGCATAGCTTTAGCCTCTGGTACCATCCTCCCAAACTTTGTAACAAAAGTTCATCTGCAATTTTCGCAACATTTGTACGCTTAGATCTTTTTTCGGTCGGCTCCATTTTTATTACCCAAAATATTATGTCAAGGTCGTTAGTGGCGCGGGTTAATAATATAATGTTAGGAGCAATTTACTTGAAATATCGATTCGAAGCAGACGAACTTTTGCTACAAAGTTTGGGAGGATGGTTATTGAATCGCGGCCCTCCCATATTCTTATGGAACCTGAATGGATTCTTGGTTGTACCAAGTTTAATCTTGTTACTTTTTCTCCGCAAGGTTAAGGGAGGGTAAATAGGAAAGTTAAGATATATTTTATGGATTCTGGTTCTAAAAGTTAAGGTGTGTTTGTGTAGTTAAATATTCAGGAAAACACCTCGAATTTTACAAAAACCTTAAACCTTTTAAGTAAATGTAGAACCTCGGATTAATTAGAAGACTTTTCACTTTTGCATTTCATATAGAATCCATAGAAAATCTCTTCCCTCTTTATTATCCCTAATGCGCCTGAGAAAATGAACGACCTGGTTTCATAATACGCAGCTTCCGAGGCTTCATGGGTTCCCATACTCTACAGTCTTGACCAAACGTTCGAAACAAATTATCAACTACAAACTCTCCTAATAAACTATATATTATATAAAGCTTCATCATCAGCACCTACGAAATAACCTACGTGCTGTTCAGAAACTCCAGGCACATAACCAATCATATAAAAAAAAACTACAGCCCCAATCTTATTATAGAAGGAACCGTGCAGTTTGGGGAATTGAGCTATAAACGAATTGCAGCCGTTGGACATTGCTAAAACTATGGCTAAAACAAGAAATAACCAATTCTGTAAGCTTCATTCGTAGTTTACCATTGAACTAAAAGCTATTTCCACATATTTAAACCTCCAATAAAAAGAACCACCTTAGCTCTTGAGCCAAGTAACATTTGAAGCTAGACAACCGAGACTTCGGGAAAAGAAAGCCCAAAGAACACGTCTCGAGTTTAGAAAATAAATCATTTAAAAAGGTTATAAGAAATATAATGATTAATAAGGTTAGTTTTCGAAGGGAGGTGCATTAAATGGATATTTCAAATAAGGATAAAAACTTATTTAAAGTTTCCAAACGTTTCTCTTTAATTTAAAGTAAATAACCAAAGTTGTGACTCAAGTTTCTTAAGCCTAACTCAATTTTCATTCGGATGAAACAAGAATAAAAATGTAAGAAAATGTGTAGTTAATACAAACTTGACTTTTAAACTTTCAGACGCATCTGAATCCGATGGAATACGCAATTTTCAAGGCTCTTTGATTTTACAATTATATATTTGAGATTATAATTCAATTAAAAGGAAGTTAGGCTTAGCAAATTTAAATCCTAAATTTCCTAACTGTGAATTAACTAGAAACCCTTAATCGTCTCCCAATCTTTAAAAATATATGTTCTTCGTCTTCATTATACCTTTAATTTAAAAGACGTTGATGGATGATCGTTATATACAGCAGATAAAATTAGAAAACCCCAATGAGTTCGAAGGGGCCGACCCCCTGAAATGTTTCGTGCACCTGAGTTCACAAGAGTTCAGCTTTTACAAGCGCAATGCGTTCGAACTTTAAAATATTGCATATATAGTAAAGGGAGAATGGATACCGACGATAGATTATAATTACCACAGGTTAAAAACATTAGGAACAATTAGGATTAGCAGAGTTCCATAGAGAGTTCGAAATTTGGCCTACGCGCAGAAGTCAAAAATCACTCCCTGAAACTGGTTTGCAATCAAATTCTCTCAAAAATCCTGAATACCCTCACAATTGTAATGGAAAGTGTCCAAATCCTGGCGTTTCCCTTTCGTGATTCGCCGAGACTCGTTAACGATAAGAAATCAACCTTTCCATCTATCCCTGTTAAGCCTGCTTTCCGAATAAGTTAGATTCAAATCTCAATATTTATAAATTAATTTAATGGGTAATTAGACCTATTTTAACGATAATGAATCCATAGAAAAATCACAACTGGAGATTTTGAAACCGTTTTAACCGTTTTGGAAAGGTCCAAATCGAAAATTTTGGGGTGTTAATGTAGAAAAACTTTATCGAAAAAGTAACCAATTTCCTTGACAAGTCTATTTAAACATTTGAAACGGTTTGGAAGAGCTTTTTAAGTGTCTAATGCGAACGAAACTTTACTGTCGTGCTGTATCTCCCTTCGAGAGGGTTTTAATACTAATATTAAAACTCCACTTGCTTTTGCAAATACATCTTTTTAAGTCCAGATAAATAATATGAAAAACCAAATTGGAAAACGCAGACACGAAGAAAAATTATTTTTCACCCATTTCAAATTTACGTCTTTAAAATGTACCTATATATTCGTGTTTGTTTTATTAATAAATACGAAGGTTCTACTGTGGTACCTTTTTAAGATTCTTAATTCCTTCGGTCAACGCGAACTCTACGCTTATATAACCCCGCGGTTTTTCCGCCCCATATTTCAAAGCACCGGGCTATTTATTACGTTTTTATTGCGCTAAAAACGCTATTAATAATGACAGTTTAAAAAGAAGGCGTTTAAAACAGCCACTCGGGGATGTCTTGGGCGTGATTACTCTTAAACTAGGTCAAAATAAGACTTGTCAAAATATCCAAACGGTTTGCTATACGTTATTATTTTTCGTTAATATTTTGTTAACTTCCTGTACAAGTCTTAACTGTTGATTGATTTAATGTTTTTTAAACCTTCTAAATCGAGCGGTTAACCACTTTTGTAAAATATGTACAACCGATTAATTTATTAATGTTAATTCGTTTTTGATGGGTTAAAAATTATGTGTTTGAGGTTAAATCATGAAGTACCAGTCTCAATAATTAAAATTTAACTAAATACGCATCTCTTTCGTACCGGATCATATACTGATTACTGAGTGGATAATTTGACTTTCTGAGTGCCATTTGTAATTGATTACACCAGAGGTATATAAAAACCCCCTTCGGGGGGGAAGTATGAAAGCCCCTATACTACCAATGCTAAAAATCGCGAACAACAAGAGCCCGCTGCTGACTATTTAGGCCACTAGCTCGCGCTGGACTTCTCAATGTCGCTACTCTAGTAAATAGTCTTTGTATAAACAAGACGGCTCGATTTGTGTTTAGAACTTCCTGTCTCAGGAGTCAGGCTGTCTGTTAAAATGGAGTCGAAGGTTGACTTCAGCTCGCAAGTTCCGGAAGTGTGCGTAGGGAAATTTTAGTGAGGTTCAAAATGGTGTAACTATTTTTTGGGAGTAAAGCGGTTTGACGATCCGCCGCGTTTTACGCCGGGCACTTGTTGTTCGTCGATTTTGCCAACCTTTCATACTTCCCCCCGAAGGGGTGTTATTATATACCTCTGATTACACGTAGTAATTTCACTGATTTGCATATCCTAAGTATACAATGTGGTTATCAGGGAAGAGTCGTACATGCATTACATGCAGTTCTAGCAAAACTACGTTTGAGGCCCATATAGTTTGTCGCTACACCACTGTTTGCAGAGATGGTTATACACCATCTATTATTAACGGCCGTTTTCTAGCATGTCGCTCATGAAAACGAGCATTTAGTTTAGCTAACGTGGTTTTTTACCCACCATGTATAATTTTCGACAAGGGCGCTTAAAGTCACGAGTCATGAAAAATTATATCTGTGAACAAAATTTTAACTGCTTTTTCCGTCCGGTTAAGATAAAGGGTACAAGGGCTTACCCAATAACGGGTCGTGCGTGAAGCTATACTATTCGGGGTCAAAAGTTATATTTTATATTTTGGTCGCGTAAAAACGGGTCCCCGGTTGAAGCTATAGATCGAGGACCGTATCAATCGGTTTCAATCCATCTTGTTAGGGAAAGAATTCTGATATAAAAGGCAAGAATCCTGACAAAAAATATAAAAAAGTTCGACGGGAGAAAAAAAATGATAAAATGAAAAAGAAGCGAAACGCGTGGGCAGCGAACCGCGAAAATCTTTTATCAGGTTCCAAGTCTCCGAACTTTTCGCCTTATATAACCCTAACCCTAACTCTAACGCGAAAGTTATCGCGGCAACACGATGCCCAGAGTTTTACATTTATATTTTTGCGCTCGCAGAATTTCTTTTCTAATATAACTCTGTACGGTAGCAACGGATTCGCTATGACACCGTAAAGGCCCTTTCAAACGGTCGTATTTTTTCCGTTATTCGTATTAGAACTATTAGTTTAAAATTATTAAACTGAATTAAACTAAAGCTCTCTTTATATGGTTGCGTTAGCTGATCGGACTTCTCGACCTGATCAATTGAGTTCATATCGAATCTCACGCGCTAAAACGATCAGTGACACGCGATGCAACGCTCCGTAACGGACAAATGTGTAGTAGCTTTCATGAAATAGCAATTGAAGTTGACGACCTATGCCAACATATTGAAATAGGTTATTCCAAAAAACAGAGCCACCCCCCTTTCAAATTGTCTTAGAAAATATAAAACTTCTTTAGGTTTTGATCAGGAATGTTTAAAATCCCTCCCTATAAGAGTAGAGATCTCAGCCACTCGCAGGATCGACATTTCGGACACCCGAAAACAATCGTTACCAGGCGGAGGGGAAACTATTTTCAAACTTTTTGGGCTAGCATCGTCGTCCCAATTGAGTGAACGGAAACTAGCGCTAGTAAAAAGAACTTGTTATATACTCAGCGATATATGTAATGCTCAAATCACCCTCTCAGAAAAGGCGAAAGATTGAAAATTCCAATTCCCATCATATTTCTCCCACTCAGTCCCACTCACGACTTTAATCCGTTACGAATTAGTATCTGTGTATACCGAACATTATACAGATCGATACTAGAATACCCTGTTCAGACGAGGCGTAATTAGCTGGTTTAGTCAAATTTAACCGAACATTATATAGCCTTATTAGTTCAATAAACCGTCAGTTAAATCGGATTAAACCTCGGTTAATTCTGCCTCGTCTGAAGAGGGTACTAGGGAGGGGGGTTTCATATACTCGTGGTTTTGTTAAATATACTTAACCTGGGTTTAACGGAAAAGAAATCCGGCCGTGTGAATCGGTCCTAAAATATATTTATACGTATTTTATAAAAGTCGTGAACATCGCTCAATTCCGATTGGTTCAATTCCTTTCCTCGTTTTACGTATGGATATATTCAGAACGGGTCGTCCGAATATTTTTCCCTTATAGGCTTCGTAAAATTGTCCTATCTCGAAAAATCAACGTCTATGATGTTACTCCGAAGCTCAATATATTTTAAAGAATCTTTAACTCTGTTGAAATGTAAGATTGACACGGAAACTAAACCCTTACCGACATACTATAAGAATAATATTCAACATGTTTTTATACGGTAGGCATATTATTTATTTATTTTCAAGTTTCCACCAGTATTGCTAAGTCTAGATAAACGCTGAATGTTTCACCTATATATTTCCTAGAAGGTTTCTTTCTTTAAATATAACCAATATTTCCAAAAATCAGTAATAGCAGTAAATAATGTTTTTCGCTCCAAGAGAAGGTTTTTTACTTGTTAATAAGGCCTAATTTAACGTTAAGAAATCGAAAACATTCTTGACCTCCTGCATTCTCCTTTTAAATGGCGGGTTAAGTGGCGGGTTAAGAGGTCTAAAAATAAGACATTTGCTTATTATATATGGCCCAAATTTTTCGGTACTTGATCAAGCCTTACTTTTAATAGTAAAAGCGATAACACAATTTTAGTGTTCCATCTCCCTTTAATTTAAGTCCACGTAAAGGATTAACCAGAAGCCGATGAAACCCTCCTTTGAAGTCTACTACTCTAATGTTCCATATAGCGCTCCTCTCTGTATGGGTAAAATTCACAATTTTACGAGATCGGAGGGGTCCTATTTCATACCCCCTGTCTACGGAAAATTGGAAATTCTCTCTCTCCACAAACGACGACGTTTTTTTAACGAACTCCAAGGCTGCTAGAGATATTCGCTCGACGAACTCCCGCTCCGAAAATATCTACCGTTAGGAGGCGTACGAATCGCGCTTTTTGAAACTAACCCATACAGAGAGGGGTAGACAAGACCCGGGAGTAATTGACTTCAAAGGAGGGTTTCATCGGCTTCTGGATTAACGGATAGCTTTGTACTTGCTCGAAATAGAGGTGAAATATACTAAATATATATAACGGTTTCTCTTATTATTCTTCTTCTTGAGAAGTTGCGAGAATATGATCGGTTTTTATTTGTATTTGAAGTGGCCTGCAGTGACATATCCCCGACCAAACCGGATATGCCCTATGATTTGAAAGGGAAATTTAGGAGGTTTTGACTATCGTATATATTTATATAAAAAGATTTGGATGGTGGCATCTCTTCTTAGTTTTCTATTAGGAATAATACACCGAAGGAAGGCAGTTGTCAACATACTATATCCCGGGGAAAAAAATTTAAATTGATATTCGAGTTGAAGGCATTTATATACATATGAATTATTTCTAGACGATTTTTATCGCAATATATTTATTTTAGATTTATGTTTAATTTATGGGGTTTCATATTACGGTATTTTTGAATTCTTATTTTCATTCTGGACACGAAATCCTCGCTTGATAAAATTCTGATTCTGAATTTGGTTCAATTTTATATTTGGTAGCCCTGATCTCCCATAGGTCATACACTCGTATCAATATCGCCAGGGTATATATTTTAATAAAAATATAAAAATTTAAATTTCGTATCCGTAACTCGTGGAGGTAAATACTAAACCTACCATATTCAACTCCAAAATTTGCTTATAACAAAAGTTTACCACTGACTATTTAAGGTCCCTAGCCTGGCGATGAACTTCCTAACTCGCTGTATGTATTCCAATATTTAGTTTTAACTTAAAATCAAAATTGAAAAAGGACTTGACGCGCCATAGACAGTTTCCGAATTTCAAATCCAAAAATAGTTCCGGAAGAGAAGCGGGGAAAAAGGATGGGGCGATTTAAAATGTTAGAATTATTTAGTTTAGAACAATACGTCTTTAGTCTTCGTCTTAGTCTGGCTGTTTCGTCATTAAAGGGATAACGAAATCGAAAATTGCGCGCGAGTAAACCGACCGCTTTTCAATTTGTCTTTAAGAGTGCTAAAATTGAAAATTCTTTAAAACGGGGGGGCATTGATTAGTGGGGCACGTTTAATAATACGATCCGACCTGACTTACTCTGCGCATGCCTACAAGCTTTTTTGGTTAATTTACAGTTAATTAACGAAGTTACGACTCCAACCCGCTAAGCCTAACTTGAAACTTCATTTTCGAACTGATACCAACCACAGATTATTAACAACAAACAGTGTTTGAAAACTCGCTCGCGTTTTACTATTTGGTTATTCATTAAAGACACTCATTAGCTGCAGATAGTCTGACATTTTTAAAGACAGACTATTAAAATGGAGTACAGTTTTGTTAATTAACTGATAATTAACTAGAATCGTTGTGCGAGTTTTAATGTTTTTATGAATATGTTAAGGCTCCCAATAAATTAAAAATAACGTGTTAATCTTCATTATCCCTTTAAAAGAATAGAAATAAGAGGTCGTGGAAGGGATGGATATTGAACCACGATCCTCGATCTGTTTGTCTTAGATTGTGGAGGGGAGAAGATTGAAACTTTTGGTAGCTAGAAGAAATTAATCTCTCCCCATATCGAAAAGATATGGGGGGGGGGGGAAAGAGTGCCAAAATAAAGGATTAAAAGCTATATCTTTTCTAACACATCCACCACTCATCTCTCCGTCTAAAAACAATGTGGGTCATGAATGAAAATGATTTCAATTTCGTCTAAAATGTTTATTTGATTATAAAGAAGAAAGAAAAAAAAAAAAAAAAAAAAAAAAAAAAAAAGCCCACACGACAAGGCTGGTTTGGTATTATTTCTGAAGCGTGATGAATATCACTCCGTAAGCTTCGTATAGTTTCTACCAAGTTTCAGCTTACGGTTTTATCCGAACTTTTATTCAAATAGAACTCATTTATGTACCAAAGAATATTAAAATAGACCATAAACCTCTTGTACCGTCCTCGCACACTTTGTAGCCAAAATTCTTTTCCGTTTCAGTTTCCCCACACCTCTAAATATAACTATAGAGCGGACTCATTTATTTTTTGGCTAATTCTTTTATAATAGAGCTTGAAGTTTCACCCCAATACTTGTGGAATTTATTGCACAATTTTTAATTTAACTACCTCGAATTATCAAGGATACGACGATCAGTTTAGATTATGTTTTGGTCTCATGTCCTAAGGTACATAAATACGTTCTTGATAATAGTGAAATGGATAGCGATTATATATGGAATAAGCATTCGAAGCTTTATCTTTAAACAAGTTATTGATTCAAACGTATACGGGCCGATATGAAAATTCACGGATTTCTGATAAAAATGGGTAGGAATATATTTTCTGCATTTCATCTTCGGATAAGTTAATTCGAATAAACAAATTTAACTAAATAACTTGGATCATTTCTAAATAATAATTCAAGTTATACGAACTCCAAGATACCATATTATAATGTAATATAGTACAGTAAAATATCAAAGTCTTAAAAATATCTATTTCAATTTGAAGTTAATAGGTAATGCATTTTTCCGGGGAAAATACAATTTTGGAAAGAACTTTTTTAAATTATTCTAAAAGTAAAATTAAAATCGCATTTATTGAAATTTTGCCGAAAGGTTTAATCCTATATTTTTAAAGTTTTAAAATGTTTTTCGAATTTATTGTTTACGTTAGGCTTAGGCTTTTTTGGGTTTTTTTCCTGCCAGTTTTGACTCATTGAAGTTTATTTTCAGCATTTTAAACATATTACTAAGCCTGAAAGTATCTAAATAATATATTTAAAACGCTATAAGTTATTTCCTAACCCTCTCGAGGCATTTCCATAACATACCAGATGTTTTGACTTTGTTGTAAGTGGTATATATGTACGATAATAGCATATATATATTCTTTTCATTTTAAATTAATAATTTTATTTATTTTACATGGATTTGAATAGTACCATATATCGCTATGATGCCATAAAATTATGAAGTTGTAATCAGCAACCAATTGACTTAAACTATAAGAGTATATCCCATTTAAGTTTTACAAAACATAGCAATGACTGGCTTAGTATGAACGCTAGGTACTGTTAAGGTTTTAAAATACTTAATTTGGCGCTTAATTGTGACTAGCAATCAATCAAAATTCCGCCCCAAGTTTGCTTAAAGATAATGACAGCCTAAATTTCTAGTTAAATAAGTACAAGTTAATTATCATTCGTAATTATGTTTATTTTAAAATAATCTCCGCGATAAAAGGTTGGTATCCCGTCTTACGCCTTTAAAACCATTTCCAAACTGTCAACGACTCTAAGTTGTTGCATCTTTCTTAATCGTAAAATTGGGCTCATAATTTCAACACCTCAATCCTCTCTCCATTTAAACAAGATAGGAGGATACGCTTGAATTAAGTGTGAAAATACACGCGGTCTCGAGCCCTATACCAAATCCATAAAAATGTGTACAAACTAAACACACCCCCTGTATTTCGAGCGAACCAAAATGGAACTCTGTTTTCGATCATTTGTTTCTAGAAATCTTTTTCTTCCCGGAAACCAACGCAAAGACGCAAAAAAAGAGGGGGACATAAGAAAAAACTGTTTTCATATATATGCCTATCTTTGTTTTTGTTGTATCTTGCGCTTTCGCGAACGCGGAAAGAATGTTTTCTTTTCTACTTAAACGATTTGCGTTCTAAAATTTGCGCGTTTCTTTAAAACATCCCTCTCCTTCGAATCTTTGACGTATAATTCATCGTGAGTAGACAGCGGCTACCAAGCTATAGGCTTCCGTTCTTTTCAACAAAGTCAAAATGGTATAGATATTAAAGGGATAATACCACGCACCTTTTTATTTCCACTCCCAATAGTAAATATTTTAAACCAATTGTCAAATTTTAAAGTTTTATATATATGCTACCAGAAGCCGACAAAACCCTCCTTTGAAGTCTATTACTCCCTGGTCTTGTCTACCCCTCTCTGTATGGGTTAGTTTCAAAAAGCGCGATTCTTACGCCTCCTAACGGTAGATATTTTCGGAGCGGGAGTTCGTCGAGCGAATATCTCTAGCAGCCTTGGAGTTCGTCAAAAAAACGTCGTCGTTTGTGGCGAGAGAGAATTTCCAATTTTTCGTAGACAGGGGGTATGAATTAGGACCCCTCCGATCTTGTAAAATTGGGAATTTTACCCATACAGAGAGGAGCGCTATATCGAACATTAGAGTAGTAGACTTCAAAGGAGGGTTTCATCTACTTCTGATGCTACCTCACATAATAGTAAATAGCGTTTAACGATCGCGAGATAAAATGATAGAAAATTTTAACGCGGGAGAAGTGCTGACGTCACTCAGATGAGATTCTTTAGTTCCACATTCACTCGCTTGATAAAAATTTAATCGTTTTCGGGACCTTGCGATCAGGTGGCCCATGCCACTAACTCGTAACATTCATCGTCGAAATCGATAAAGCGATCTTATAGCGGTATATAGAACTCAACTAAATGTGGTAATTTGAATACACATCTTGCATTTATTTTTACCCCTTCCGAAGGGGGTAGGCAACAACAGAATCGGAGAGCAAAGTGGGATGAAACATCGCCGTCACTGCGCATGAGCTCATCATCCTCCTTTATATGTCTGATTCAGTGTGTTGTCTACCCCCTTTGGAAGGGGTCAAAATAAATGAAACAGGTCTATTCCACCTACGGTATTTTCCTTCAAGGTATAGGTATTGGTAACTTAGCAAGAGATGGGTTTTACCCTCTCTCTCTAGTATAGTAACTTTCCTTTTTACGATTGAAGAAAATTTCAAAACTTATTTAGAAGATGCACCCGCGTAAAAAGGATGGAATCTTGTCCATTGACGTTTTTGATTTTTTCTTTAAGACGTGACTTATGAACTTGACCCTGTTGTATTCGTGGAGATTATAGTAGAAATTGTTGAAACGTAATACAATCGTGTTTAATCTAAACAAGACTGTAGTAGTAATATCACTTTTAAATCTAACCAAAATATATCCATTCTTTGTAAACACAATTTCGAAACTTAAATAGAAAGGAAAGACTATTTCTGCCAGATATTACAACTACAAATGGGTAGATATTAAACAACATTTCAATTTTAATTTGCTATTAAATAAAATATGAATAATAGAGAGTAATTGAAAATCCTCAAGATGACGTCAATAACTCTAAACACGGCCTAATTCTTTTTACCGTTGCCCTTATCTCAATTTCAACGACGATGTTCTAACGGTGGCGACATCTTACCTTTCCTGGTAAACTAGCAAAAATACGCTTTATTATAATTATGTAGGTCAACCAAGAATCCATTCAGGTTCCATAAGAATATGGGAGCATAGCTTTAGCCTCTGTTACCATCCTCCCAAACTTTGTAACAAAAGTTCGTCTGCAATTTTCGCAACATTTGTACGCTTAGATCTTTTTTCGGTCGGCTCCATTTTTATTACCCAAAATATTATGTCAAGGTTGTTAGTGGCGCGGGTTAATAATATTATGTCAGGAGCGATTTACTTGAAAAAACGATTCTAAGCGGACGAACTTTTGCTACAAAGTTTGGGAGGATGGTTATTGAATCGCGGCCCTCCCATATTCTTATGGAACCTGAATGAATTCTTGGTTCAACAACAAGCACATATTTTATAAACATCCATTAAATACATTGTTTGTAGTCGCTATTAATTAAAACTCAAAAATGATAGTAATCGGATCAAGAGTGTTTGAGTAAC
Organism: Odiellus spinosus; assembly: GCA_963920705.1. Classification (NCBI taxonomy): domain Eukaryota; kingdom Metazoa; phylum Arthropoda; class Arachnida; order Opiliones; family Phalangiidae; genus Odiellus; species Odiellus spinosus. Next base: position 18,165,988 of record OY987229.1, on the reverse strand, counting down.
AATGACGGAAATGTCATACTCCTAACCATTTCGTTTGGACTTTCGGTTAAACAATTCATTAAATTCTTAAATTAAAGCATTTTAAATAATTAGGAACGTTAATTTTTTGGGGGACTTTATTTTTTCCGTAACAACTTAATGAAAAAAAAAAAAATTTTTTTAATTAACCGCTTTCTTCCCTTTTCAATTAACTTCTACTTCACCGCTTGGGAAATGTCGCTATCAAGCTTACAGCTCTAATTATCCAGCATAGTAATTCCGCGGCATGTAATTCTAGTTACATCAATGGCAACTGCCAATAAAGGGGAAAAAGTCTAATGAATTGGAATTATCCGAAGTAGGAAATAACATTAAAACCCCTTTCAATGATTGCAAGCTTTGTAATAATTACTAACAATACAATTCTGTTAAGACTAGCAATTTAGAAACCATTTTTCAACGTCTCCTAATTGAAAAACAGTCCCCGATTCCAATTAGCCAAAACGGAATAACACTAATTAATACCCCTTTAAATGAACGCATGCGTTGGAATAATTACTAACAATACAATTCGGTTAAGACTAGCAATATAGAAACCATTTTTCAACCTCTCCTAATTGAAAAACAGTCCCCAATTGCAATTAGCCAAAACGAAATAACACTAATTAAAATCCCTTTCAAGGAACGCGAGCCTTGTAATAATTACTAACAATACAATTCTGTTAAGACTAGCAATTTAGAAACCATTTTTCAACGTCTCCTAATTGAAAAACAGTCCCCAATTGCAATTAGTCAAAATAGAATAACACTAATTAATACCCCCTTTCAATGAATGAGAGCCTTGTAATAATTACTAACAATACAATTCGGTTAAGACTAGCAATTTAGAAACCATTTTTCAACGTCTCCTAATTGAAAAACAGTCCCCAATTGCAATTAGTCAAAATAGAATAACAATAATTAAAACCCCTTTTAATGAATGAAAGCCTTGGAATAATTACTAACAATACAATTCGGTTAAGACTAGCAATTTAGAAACCATTTTTCAACGTCTCCTAATTGAAAAACAGTCCCCAATTGCAATTAGTCAAAATAGAATAACAATAATTAAAACCCCTTTTAATGAATGAAAGCCTTGGAATAATTACTAACAATACAATTCGGTTAAGACTAGCAATTTAGAAACCATTTTTTAACGTCTCCTAATTGAAAAACAGTCCCCAATTGCAATTAGTCAAATAGAATAACAATAATTAAAACCCCTTTCAATGAATGAGAGCCTATGAATAATTACTAACAATACAATTCGGTTAAGACTAGCAATTTACAAACCATTTTTCAACGTCTCCTAATTGAAAAACAGTCCCCAATTGCAACTAGCCTTTTTTAAATTAAGAATAATTGAAGTATTTAATTTTTTAGTTGTTTAACCGAAATTATAGTATTAAAATTCGATTAAAAGTTACGACTCGTTTAGTCATTATTACTCAAATTCTTATTCTTCTGGCCTTATTATTATCATTTAAATTTTAATAGCCACGAAAATGAAGTATTCAATGAATGGTTATAAAAGGGAATCAGTAATAGTTAAAAATATTTCATAATTATGATAAATAAAATATTAAGCCGTATCTAAGCTTATTGACGTAATCTTTGATTTCGCGAAAATTATTTAATGAAAATATTTTATGAAGAGACTATTTTTCCACAAATTAAATTTTTTACTTCCCCATAACCAAAGAGATCAGTCTACGTTAAATAACTTAAGAAATAAATTCATTCCGGGTAAATTCGTATTAATCTTTAACCTAAACGTTAATGTCATCTAACACCGGATTAAAGTGATCCTATTTTGAACTTAAGTATTTGCTAATAACAGGGGTGGCGTTGATTTAAATAGAAAAAAAAAATTAACAATACCACTGGATGATCTAGATGAATAGCAGTCCGTAGCGATAAGTGTTAACGTCATCCTAAATAAGCGTATTGAAAGAATTGTCCTAATCTCAATTGTCCGTATAAATTCACGTAATCCTCGCTATCACCTAACCGCGGAGACGTAATTGGAAAATCCGAAGCGGCAGACATTGTTAGTTGAAGAGAACAATCTTTCACCGGAATCGGCACGAATATTAATTTAAAGTTTTAAATGCAGAGAGAGAAAATTCAACGGGTGCAGCTAGCGAAACTTAAATGAATCTAAAATCCACGATAAGAAATAAAACCCGTTAATTTTGGCAAATAGACCTTTGATTACTGCTCAAAAACGATTAGCGAATGGTAAAAGCTTGAAAAAATAACCCCGATTAAGATATAAAAAAACTATGATTCTGGTTAAATTCGGGGCGGGAGGGGGTGTGGGTAATAATGGAAAATTCCAGAAGTTATATCAGTACCAAAGTGAGGGTGAAAAGAAAAATTAAGTTATATTTCTCGATTCTTCTAAGGGAAGGTGAAATTTTGCACTTACTACTTTTTCCAAAGAAATTTCCTATTCGAATTAATACAGCCAAAGAAATGGCGCTGCCCATTCTCTACGTAACGAATATTTAGGTGGACAACCATTTATTTCCTTCAATTCTTCTAAAGCTAAAGTTTGTCCGTCACGATTTCACAAAAACATTATGACGTCTTAATTAACCGCTAATTACTTCCTTAAATCGGGAGAATTGACAGCTAGAACCTAATTTTCCTTTTCATCCTCACTTTAGTGCGGATTTAACTTTAATAATCTTGTTTTATTACGCAACCCCCCTCCCCGCCCCAATCATATTTTTTTTACATCTTAATTGTATAGTTTTTTTTTTTTTTCAATATCTTTAAAACTTTCCACTCGCTTCTGCTCAGTAATTTCACAGTTTACCGCAAAGATCTATTTTTCATTCGTTATCGTGGATTTTAGAAGCCGCATTGCGCCATTAACTGTTTCCGATGTACCATGGAATTTTTTCGGGTCGCATTTTAGGCCCGAGGCAATATTCGCGCCGATTCCCGTTTACGGACTTGATCGTTAACTCTGGGACTACTTGGCCATTATACGGGCAATTGGCATTACGTCAACTCTTTCATAACGCGAGCATTTCACGATGTCCTTTCCGATACGCCAGCAACTTACGATTACGTAAACATGTATGTTTGGACCATCGACTGGTACGTTTTATTATATTTCCAAATAATTAACAACGTCACTTCTGTTATTAGCAATTACTTAAGTTCAAATTAGGATAACTTGGATTCGCTTGATAATATTAACGTTTAGGTTGAGGATAAATATGATCTAAAATTGGTGACTAACCAAATCACATCCACAATCATTATTCCAACGCGCGCAATTACTGAAAAGGATTTTAATTAGTGTTATTCCATTTTGGCTAGTCGGCAATGGGGGACTATTTTTCAATTAGGAGACGTTGAAAAATGGTTTCTATATTGCTAGTCTTAACCTAATCAGATTGTTATTATTCCAACGCGCGCATTCATTGAAAGGGGTTTTAATTAGTGTTATTCTATTTTGGCTAATTGCAATCGGGGACTGTTTTTCAATTAGGAGACGTTGAAAAATTGTTTCTACATTGCTAGTTAACCTAATCGGATTTTCATTAATCATTCCAACGCGCGGATTCATTGAAAGGGGTTTTAATTAGTGTTATTCCATTTTGGCTAATTGCAATTGGGGACTGTTTTTCAATTAGGAGACGTTGAAAAATGGTTTCTATAATGCTAGTCTTAACCGAATCAGCTTGCCCATAGTTATTCAAACGCACGCATTCATTAAGAGGGGTTTTAATTAAGTGTTATTCCATTTTGACTAATTGCAATTGGGGACTGTTTTTCAATTAGGAGACGTTGAAAAATGGTTTCTATATTGCTAGTTAACCGAATCAGATTTTCATTAATCATTCCAACGCGCGCATTCATTGAAAGGGGTTTTAATTAGTGTTATTCCATTTTGGCTAATTGCGATCGGGGACTTTTTTTCAATTAGGAGACGTTGAAAAATGGTTTCTGTACTGCTAGTCTTTACCAAATCACATCTACAATCATTATTCAAAATTCATGGAAAAGGTTTTTAATTAGTGTGTTGTTCTCTTTTGGCTAATTGCAATTGGGGACTGTTTTTCAATTAGGAGACGTTGAAAAATGGTTTCTATAATGCTAGTTTTAACCGAATCAGGTTCAAACGCGCGCATTCATTAAGAGGGGTTTTAATTACTGTTATTCCATTTTGGCTTATTGCAATTGGGGACTGTTTTTCAATTAGGAGACGTTGCAAAATGGTTTCTATATTGCTAGTCTCAACCGAATCAGGTTTTCACTAATTATTCCAACGCGCGCATTCATTGAAAGAGGATTTAATTAGTGTCAGTCCATTTTGGCTAGTTTCAATTATGGACTATTTTTGGAATAATATCATTCCTCACATATATCATAATTTAGGGTACCTACATTATTTGAAAAACCAATTTCCATGTTATATACAGCTTAGTACTCGAACTTTCTTAACTTTCCCTGATCTTAAATGTCCATTTTATAAGAGTTTCCCGGATTTATTGAGAACATTCAAATCCCGTGATACTTATTTAAGGTTTTTATGAACGTTTAATTAGCTTATTTATATTTTTAAATGTACGACTTTGCCTAACGTACAGAGTTATAAACTTCTTGGGGGGTGATGTTTTTTACTCCTAGTTTTAACCCAACCCATCTTGTTCGCTGTATTCCTTTTTTTTTTTTCTCAAGGAGTATTTGAGTGATGGAGCGAGATATAGGAATAGTCGAGGAGAGGCCGGGATCATCCCTCGCATCTTCTTTCGCCTTGTTTCATCCCTATTTTTCTTTATAAATAAGCTCTAGCTTCTCTAAGCATCGTTTGGCTCGTTCAAAGATCCAAGTTACATCTTCACCGCTAAGGAAGTAAAGCCTGTCAAACTGTTCAAGATAAGTTCTTAAGCTTATCTTGTATTAATCCTTTAGTTTTAATTCAATCTTAATGTTTTTAAGCCTTGTATGGATAAATAGTATCCATATAGGATTTAATGTAAGGAATTTCACTGAAAATTTACCTCTAGATTAGTTAATTTTAGATTTAGCGCGTGTAAACCTAACTTGCCTTTTTATACTTGAAATATCTATACATAAATAACGGGTCTTTCAACCTGCTGCAAAAGCAACGTGAAATGAACTATAGTTCGAGTCAATTTCAGATTTCAGCACTTGTAAAGCTAGCTACCATTTTTAAAGGAATGAAATCAATTCAAATAAGATAACGGTTGCCTGTAGCTATCTACCTGCTACCAAATCACCATTAAATGAACAATAATTTGAATATATTTAGGAACTCAGCACGTTTAAAGGTAATTGCCCCTATCAAGTTAAAAATCAAATCATAGATATCATGAGTAGCTTATAGCTTTTTTTCTGTTGTAAAATCAAGATGAAATGAACGTTAATTTGAATAAATTATAGATTTTTTCACGTGTGAAGCTTAACTAGGCCTATTCCTTTCTTTTTAACAGTTAGAAATCAAATCTTAAAGATAACATTCTACGTGCTACCAAATTAAGATGAAATGAACTTCAGTTTCTTTAGTTCGAATCAATTTAAGATTGCAGCGAATGTAAAACGAATTTCCACTTTACCATTTGCAATTTAAACCCTCGTAGTTAGCGTATATGTAGCTATATTTTAACGTTGACACCTTAACTTGACTTTAAGATTGTGTATATAATCTTGAGGGATTCGAGCTGGCGCGATATTTTAGAAGCTTTAAAGCTCCAATCCCCATGGTATCGTCCTAATTTATTTCTTACGGAGATAACCAAATGATACACGCGCTGCTTGTTAAACCAGCTTTATACATCCCCTGTTTTTTATTTTTTTCCTTTCTTATTATTATTTTAAAAATAGTTTATTTTGGGGTTCAGAAGACTTCTTGACAATTTTTTTCATGGCCTGTTTTTTTTATTTTTACTTGAGTAATTGGGAGGGGTAATTTGTAAGTTTTAAGATATGAGAATAGTATTCATCATGTATATTTAAAAACTAAGAAACTGAATTTTTATAAGAGAACAGACCCTTTCTGGATGTATTTAAAATTTGGTATTCTAAGATTTTTATAGTATTTAAAGGAAGAATGAAGACCAAAACAACCTATTTTTAATCGATTAAGAATGCTAAAATAATGAGAAAAACAAAAATATAACTCACCTAAAATATTTCGTTATTTTATAATCAATTTTCCAAACTTGCAGATGCTAAGCCTTGGCTGCCTAGCTCGACGAACTAGCCGAGCGAGTGCGCGTATTTATAAAATACGGGTACTCGCTCGTGATTGGCGACAAGAACAGCCTTAGCATCGGAACTTTGGAAATTGATTATAAAATAACGAAATATTTTTGGTGAGTTATATTATTGTTTTTCTCATTATTTCAACATTCTTAATCGATTAAAAATAGGTTGTTTCGGCCTTTCATTCTCCCTTTAATGTCAACGAAAACTTTCATGGGAAAATGTAACCCTGCAACAAATTATTTTCCATTGATTTAACTAATAATTAATGATAATATCTTGGAGCTAAAAATGAGAGGTTTTTAATTTATTTTCGGAATCATCATGCCAAAAAACGTATTTCAGAATTTTCTCAGTCGCTAGGTGTCATCATGGAGGTGGTATAGTGAGTTTAAAATGAAACCAGAAGCCGATGAAACCCTCCTTTGAAGTCTACTACTCCAATGTTCCATATGGCGCTCCTCTCTGTATGGGTAAAATTCCCAATTTTACGAGTTAGAAGGGGTCCTACTTCATCCCCCCTGTCTACGGAAAATTGGAAATTCTCTCTCTCCACAAACGACGACGTTTTTGGACGAACTCCAAGGCTTCTAGAGATATTCGCTCGACGAACTCCCGCTCCGAAAACATCTACCGTTAGGAGGCGTACGAATCGCGCCTTTTGAGAATAACCCATACAGAGAGGGGTAGACAAGACCCGGGAGTAATAGACTTCAAAGGAGGGTTTCATATACTTCTGATGAAACCTTTTTTTATAATTAATGAAAAATAGTTTCAAAACCAGTTTGATCATAATTTTATACGTTCCTATATATATATATATATATCATATTCATGAATATGGTAAAATATCCTGATCAAAAATTAACATAGCCTAAAGCCTTGTGTAGAATGTATTATACCAAAAATACCTCTTCTCTGTTATAAAATCCTCCCACGTAGGCTCTTAAGCCCGAAAATCCAATCAATCGCTTCCTCGCTGTAAAAAGTGGAAAAATGGTTCGAGGCCCTGTATCCCTAACAGGTTTCGAATAGCCAGTCGGCCAAGCAAGCCCCCCCCCCCCCCTCTCCTCCCAGAATATTTTTATGTATAGGAAAAAGACACCTTGGAAAAGGTTTTAATACTCAATTTCTAAGTGCTAAACGACTCTCTCCTTAAAAAACTAACCACATAATTAATTTGAACAATTTCGAGAATAGACTCCCCGCACGCTAATTTATTTGAAAGTTTTATTAAAGTTTAAGTATATCGCTTGAAATTTTTAAGTATATAGGGTTAAAAAGTCACTGGAAAGTAATGACATTGGAAAATTTTCCTGAAAGGTCATGGGAATGGAAGGAGTTTTGAAAATTGTGCCAAAACTACACGGAAAAGATATAGTATTAGGAAATTTAGCAAAAAAGGCACTGTAAAGTTTTGATATTTTGAAAATGGGTTAAAATGTTATGGAAAAGAAATTTAATTTAAAAACAATGGGCCAAAAGGTCAGTAGTTTGTCCTAAAATCGTAAAATAGAACTTAGTGGCCAGTATTTTTACTGACCCTTTCTCAAATTTTCATGGAATATTGAGGTCAAGGAAAAAAAATCGGGGAATTTCAAACTTGGCGAAAATGGACTAACGGTAGATATTTTCGGAGCGGGAGTTCGTCGAGCGAATATCTTTAGCAGCCTTGGAGTTCGTCAAAAAAAAACGTCGTCGTTTGTGGAGAGAGAGAATTTCCAACTTTCCGTAGACAGGGGGTATGAAGTAGGACCCCTCCGATCTCGTAAAATCGTGAATTTTACCCATACAGAGAGGAGCGCTATATCGAACATTAGAGTAGTAGACTTCAAAGGAGGGTTTCATCTACTTCTGATTCCGTTAAAAGGGAGTATAAATTTTCCAAGGCGTCTTTTTCCTTTAAGCATCCTCTCATCTCCATCAGGATGCAAAAAAAGAATAAAATGGGTGGGGATGTAGGATGAAGATCGTGCTCCTGAGCTTCCTTCTCCCTTCTCTATTTCGCTTTGATCTCGCTCCCGTTGTCGGAGGAGCTATAGGGATCACCCCTCGGAAAGACGGGATGGGTCCGATCCGGTCGTTTACCTCTCCAAGCCGCCCAACACAGGCGAGCCAATCATTACCTTAAATAACGCAAGATGTAATTCTTTCTTATACTAGATGTGACAAAACCAGGACTTTTACATTTCCCTTCAGTCTGAAACTTCATTTTGATCAGTGTAATGTTTATTCCCTCGCTACCAAACCTCAGACCACCAAACAAACTAACCCTGTCTTTTAATATACAAAGTCATGTACCAAAATTGGGTTTTAAAAATGAAGTAGCTACTGGCTTTCTCGCAGCCACACCCAATTTCTTGGTCCTTCTTTTTTCTTTATTAACAAAAACGAATTAAATCGGTCAGAAGAGCTGCTCTACTGTTCTGTATAGCTTTGCTCGTGGTAATTAGAATTTTGACAAAAATAGGGGAAATTTTATAGTTTTATTTTTTTTCGGAATCAGGGAAATCAATTAACTTGCCCAAATCAGGAATACTGGTTTCTCAAATGTTGTAGAAACATTAATCCCCTGCATTAGAACTGAACAGTAAGAGGAAAAGCGGCTACATCCCAAACGAAACGAAGTTGAACAATCATCAAGTTGAAAGTTAATCGGGGTCATTGCATAACGGATTAGGGGCTCTACTCTTTAGTAGAGTTGTTAAGAACGCGAAAATAATTTTTGGATCATCTAAACCTGTTGGGGCCCGGGTCATGTTGCCCATATTGACTCGCTCCGTATAATTCGGACCTGATAGAGTGGAATAATGACAAACACTACCCTTTCATTATCCTGACTCGTGTAGACAGCTGTTTTGCTGTATTTCTTGAAAATAATTCAAAACGCGTGAAGCTGACGAGCATTAATTCCGAGGAAACTGTCAAATTTTTATCTTCACGATAAGTTTCGGTTTTGTAATCAAAATTTACAATCAAATTCCGTATCTAAACAGTAAATAATGATTTATTCTTTACTGTTATATCCGTTGCTTTATGTATCTTCGAACATTAGGCACCAATAGGAGTGCTACCCGAAGTAAAGATACCAAAATTTGATCTCGATTAAACCCGACCCCTAAATGTTGTATATGCCAAGCCGAAGCTTCTATTCCTTTAACTATATTTGCTATGGCCGCACTACAGGTGCCGTATATCGCTACCCGCGAGTGTAATTATATATAGATCTGAAAGAATAGATATAATCCTTGGATAGCGAGATTATTGGCATCACTTCGCCTAATTGTAACATACTCCTACGCTCGGTTTTCTTTTCTCTCTTGTATATGTCCGCCCAGACTTTGAAAAGGAGAACTTGCCATGGAATGACGCTGTGCCTGAATAGCCTGAACCAATATATATAAGGCTCGACCACGCCGAGGACTCTCGCTGCCTCACTTTACGGCTATAGCGAGCCTTAGTACTAACCGTAGATCATGTAGATGAAAATGCTGAGACTAAGACTTTCGGGAGAAGCTAAAGAAGGAAGGAGAAGAGGGATAGTTAACCTAGCTATATAGCTTCCGTGTTATAAAGGGACGGTCAATATGAACGTGAATGTTTAAGTATATATAGATTTTGAAACGCGATCTTCAATCATGCGTGATAAGTCCAAGGCTTGCATTTAGTTGGACCGTTCTCGAACCTTACAAGAAATGTACTTACAAGAAAAAGACCGCGCGAAAGTAATCATATTACGTGCCAATATGATATTAAAATTTAAACAAGTTTAGATTTGAAACGTTAATTCTTTGGGGCTATACGAAATAGTATATCTTGCGTACGATTGGTCCATTACGAACCAGAACATTTGAATTTGCTGTACACTAGGGGTTCGCCATAGTTCAGCTTTGACAGTACATTGAGTTTGAACTTTGGACTCCGATTTCACCTTTGGTAGTGTAAAGAGTTTAAAAAAATTTGCAAACCTTTTGCACACCTGAGTTCTGAAGTGTCTACACCTCGATTAATATTCCCTAGCATTAAATTATATTTGCGCTTGTACGAGAACAGTTCGATAATGCCTTTCAGAGATCTATTAGCAGCTTGTTTAACTTCTTTTTACTCTCCCTTTAAAGTAATTTACCGCTATACTGCAGAGACTTTGGTGTCCCTCCTTCTAGGACTAACTTCGAAAATAGGTAGAGTTAAAATTTACTGGACGGTGTTGATTTGTGGGCTTAAAGGATTTTCTTAAGTAGGATTATACGTTGTTGTCTTTGCCACTATAGCTTTATATATATATGAACTGGGTTTTTGAAGTTTTAAAATGCCACTTGAAAATTCGATATTTATTTCTTGACTTAAAATAGCGAGGCAGCTAGAATATATTAAAAAAATTTGCTTAAGTTTCTTTGGTAAGATTTATGGAAAATCTTATATATTCATTGTTGGTTTTGTATAAATTTTGAAAATAAACTAGGAAGATATATTCGCGGGAATATAAACAAGGTAAAAGTACACGCTGGGCCCCCAACACATTGGTAATGCTTACAGGCCTATAGACCCACGACTACGTTGGTGTAATTGTGGTCGGAGGATACTTTGTATATATCTTTAACGTCTTGAAACCTTTGATGACATAGCTAACCAAATAACCGGGTGGTTATAGGACCCGATAAATGTTACAATGTACCTTCCATTACCACACGTAAAGATATTGGGAAGCAGGTTAAACTTAACCCATAGCCTTCCTCTTTCTTGGCGGCCGACCCCTCCACCACTTGAGCTACCATTAATTTCCACGAGTTTAGATGTGGCCACGTTAACTAGGGTACGAAGAGCTCCATGGCAAAGATTAGCTGGGGTTTTTCGTGCTATTAACGAGACGGTACCGATTTGTTACATAGCTTAAGATGGCAAAGCGAACCAAGATAACGAAAAAATAGTCCTCTTCCGTGAAATGTTTTTGTCGAGAGTTCCAACATGAAGATTCAATTTTCTTTTCTTTATAAAAATGTCGACTAAACTATTTCGGCTGAGTGAATAGTTAAATCTTATTAATCACGCTAGTTCTAATACACACTTAAAAATAAACTGTCACTGTGAATGTTACGTTAATCATTTTTAATCTAATTTAATCAAACAAGCTAGGTGTACTTTTAGTCTTGCGAGTTGCAAAAGTCAGATTCCAATCCCCTCTAAACGAAAAATGGATAGAAGAAAGATTCGAGAGTACATTTTATATATAGGAAGGGAAAAGATTATGGAGTTTTTTTCGCTTATTCGTAATTTAATCGCTTATCAAATTTGTCGTGAGACGGCGCGCCCGGTGATTAAGCTGATGTTTGGTCCCCTTTTACTCGCTTATCTTCTGCCAAAAGCCGAGCAAAGAGACGGCGTATAGTCTGAAATAACCGTGAGATTTCAGTGGACACGAATAAAACTTACCTTTTAACTCATAGAGAAGAATACAAGGACATGCCATTATTCCCTCCGATATCTCAACCTTTTTCTGAGGTCTGTTGGTCCACTCGCTTAAAGCTAATACAGTTTAAAAGCTGGGAGAAAGGGATAAACATAGAATGGCGTTCTTAAGCGTATATCTTTCCGTCTACCTTTCATTCTATTGGTTCTTAAACCAGATATGAATGGTCTACGAATAAAGTCGCTTTGATATGACGTTGAATGAAGCAATGTTATATTACGGAGGGAAAACGCGTTAAAGGGAAGATGAAATTGAAAATACAGTTAATTAAATTTGATTTTTGCAATCCCAAAACTGCAGATAGTTGATAAGACAAAATACTGAGCATTAGAGATTTTAATATACAAATTAAGAATCTCTAACATAAAGAGGAGTATGAATAAATAGCAATACTTTTTACATTTTTAATTGAAGGAATATGAATTATTTTAGTAGGTTTTTCATGCTATTGAAAAACTAAATACAGAACGCGCGAGAATTAACTGTAGGCTCTACAATAACTTAACAATCTCCCAATTTTATTAAATTCAAATTCCTTTTCATTCTCCCTTCAAGCGTTCGCGAGAAAATATCACCCTTTCTTGCCTTTATCTTTATTCCACCACTTCCAACGTATAAACTTTATTGCCTTTTCGAATATCTTAGAAACAATAGGGTGAAAGCCAGAGAAATATAGATTGAGAAGAGACTTTTTTTCTCTAGTAGCTTTAATTCTATTGCCTCTAAACTAGAGGACTAACTGTAGGAAGAAAGAGGGGATCGTAAGAGGACGTTAGCCCCAAAATAGAGTCGAAAGAACGACGGCGATATACGACATCCGCGTATTACCTGACTGTATTACCGTAAGGACGGTTATGTTCTACAAAGTCTTGGCACCAGGGTCAAGTGATAATAGAATTGAGCTGAAGGGTTATAGAAAGGGTGGGAAAAATGTAGGCGCGATCTATTTGATTTTCTCTCTCTATATATCTTTCTTTCTGGATATCTCAGCTTTCCTTTTTACTTCAATTTGGGATGAGAATGATGCCTCTCTTTTCGACTCCAAATCGACATCCTGAATCCAGATCCATACACGGTTTAGCTTTACACTGTATATATATTATAATATATTATATTTTTATTCTTATAATTTGTTTAGAGAAATAAGTTTTGCTACTGGCTAACTATTTTTAGGATCTAAAATAATTAAAACATTAATTTTTAAGAGATGAATTAACGTTAAGATTCGATATAATATAATCAAGATCTATATTAATCGTAATTTTAAAATACTCTAGGCGTTGCGATGGTCATTCGTTCATTCTTAAAGTCATTACGTATCTAGAGATGATCTAACATTTCTGCATAGGGCGCACTTTTCGAATTATAGCTTCGAAACTCAAATATCATAGACTATATAGTACTGAAATTGATTATGCCCTAAAGGTTTCGGAGTTAAAGGATGACACGCAGAAAAAAAAATTTCCTTCCAGTAATATATATAATAATCTATTCAAAATTTCACTCCAAAATATCCAACCTTTTTCTCACAAAGAGGATTAGAAACTCAGTTTTACCTTTTTTTTAACTCACGGGATTTCTAGTTCCCACCTAATCTACCAGTAAAATATTAAAACTAGAAAATAGGTTTAGCTGGATTCGTGGAGACCCTAAGTTTCTTCGTATTGAAGGCTCGAATGCTATTGGAAGTCTCATTGAGATCTCGCCTTATACAGGAATTTGCTCATTGGTCGATGACGCTTCAATGCGAAGAAATTCAGGATCTCCACGAAACCAGCTAAGATTATTTTCAGGGTAAGTTTTAAATTGTTTAATTCGCTTGGAATTGTTTTACTGGTGGATTAGGCCTATTTAAACGAATCATTGCATTCTCCCTTTAAATGGTTTCTCTTCCACGCATCAGATAATCCGATCTTCTCTTAAATTTTCTTCGAAATGGATTTAGGGTTAATGAGGCTAGTTCGCAACTTTTATAATTACGGGGAAACCTTTGATACGATTTGGTAATGTTTTTACGCGTAGTTTAACAGTCCTAACTTGTCTAGTATCCCTTAAAACTTTTAAATTTAGTAGAAAGCGCACCGTTGTATACGCAGGAACATGGCAATAATCCTTAAAATATAATATGCTCTCGTATATTTAAACAATTATATTAAAATAATTGCACCCAAACTTCGACTATCTCGTTTCTCCCAAAAGTTCCTTAACATACCAAACTCGCCCTTGTATTTAGTTTTGTCTCGTGTTATGAAGGAAAAGAGACCGTTGTTAAAGGGAAGAGGGCTTAGTTTTGGTAAAATCCCGGGGTCCGACAAAACTGTGACGACCACATCTGGCTAATTGCCGGCGCTGGGGAACAAATTAAGTTTAAATGGTAATGAGAAGACCCAGAATTCAAAGCGAGAAACGGAAAATAAACCTTGGGTTTAATTCTATACCAGAAGTATATTAAAAACCTACGGAAGGGAAGTTACTCACTCAAGAGTTACAACAGTGGTGGCGCCGTGTAAGTAGCCTATAAGTAGGCTATAAAATACGTGTGAATTTCACCCCAAAACCGAAATCTTTCAATTTTTGTCGCAAATTCGAACATACGCTTCTACTACAAGAGTCGTAGTGAATTTTTAGTCAACTACAACCCTTCACAAGTTCTACCCGAAAGGGATATACTTCTGGTTTAAGTCTCAAATCATCCTGACGAGGTTTCCGCGTGCGAAAAGATACGCTCCTAAGTTTAATCTATAATATTTACTAAATTAAATTTTAAGAGGTATAGCTAGCTTCGTTAGTTGTGAAAATTATCATTGAAATATAGATCTACACTCAAAGAGATTAAAATTTAATTTAAAGCGACTTACACCCACAAAACGCGCCAGTAAACAAGTATCTTTTGATGTTTTTAAGCTTTCAAAATATGTCACGCGTTAAAACACAACGCGTAACTGCTAGAGATAACTACAATTATGATACTTTGTATTTAAGATTTTAGACAGAATAGGAAGTAGTAAGCATTATATGGTCATAACAATTAATCTTAGGTATTTTCAGATTATACTAATCAAATGTAATTGCGAAAATAGGTTCGCGTGTCAGTCTTGTAGTATTTTTGCCACCAAACATCTTTCGCTGGTTAAAACCCTTTTGTAGCTAGGGAAATATCTATGATCGACATTTCCACTAATCAAATATAGTTGTAGCGAGAGTTCTTAGAGCCAAAGCCATAGCATTATTCCGATCTAGACGATTATGTCAAAATAATCTTTCGGAACTTGATATGTAGGGTCAAAAATCATTTGTATCATATTTCAAAGGATCTTATACACGATATTACTAGCTATGATTGACTTTTCCACTAATCTTGGGGTGAAACTCTTATTTCTTTCGATAACGATAAACTCAAAGAATCTTACGCCACTAAGATATGCTGGGTCGAAACCCATTTGTATCAAGAGATATTTCCATTTTTAAAGCAATCTAATTTATACTGGATTTAGGGTACTTTTTCAAATCTAATTCGGATCAATTTCTTGGTTTTTATTAAGTCAGAATATCTTCCGCAAGTCGAGAAAGGGGGTTCCGAAAATATCCCCTCTACTTCAACTCTAAAACAGAGAATTTACCATCTCGATTACCAGTACAACAGGGACAAGAGGCTGGCGGAAAAAGGGTTATGCTTACAAGATGAGGACGGTAGACACCATGTTTTGGCGCTGATATATCGGGGATATTTTCGAAGTTGTTTCTCGTGTTGCAACCGCAATGAAAGGACACTTATAATACCCTTTTAGTATATCAAAATTAAAACAATTGGGCGGGTGTATACTGTATAGATAAATACTAAGATTTATTTGAATCCCATAGCATTATTTATATATATCCTAGAAACCAATATATACCCAAGTAAAGTGCATTATAACACCACCCCGTGTTTCCTGACTTTCCTCTACCCTCGCCCTCCATACCAGAAGACGTCCACTTCAATGACCATATCAGCACTCATCTTTGGGGACAGGTTTGGACACTCCGTTGTCATCCGCCATTTCCGACGCCGAGTTTTTCGCCTCCTAGAATCATTTCACCCTCTTACGATCCCTATACTATATCACTTACAGTCTTAGAACCAGAATATTTCCTGCCTTAAACATTGTGTTTTATGAGAAAACGCCATGATTTAAACCTTGCTACGAACTGTCCGAGAAACTTCCGCGTGAATTACTTTTATTCTTATGTTGATCAACGTTAGGTATTCATCCACCTCGGGTTTCGCTACATTGCCATACTGTCCGCGTATAAGCGCGTATAATCATATAATATCTATCCATTGATTAAGAAGCAATAGAGGGAAAGTTACTGAGAAAGATATTCCCTAATGACGTCAATAACTTTTTCTTTTTCCACGCTATCAACTCATTGCCTCTATGACAATGGATGGAGTATAACATCCCTGAAGGAAGGCAAAAAACTTTGCTCATAAGGGAAGAAAAAAAAAAAAAATTGGCCCGAAATCTCCTTGGAAAGCTTTATTTCCTTCAGAACCCAGAAGCGCGCGACAGGAAAGCTCAATTGAGTTATAAGACTTAACCCCGCTCTCGATACCCCCGACATCTTCAATATAAGATATATAGCCGGCCTCTCCCCTTTTTTTGTCTCGTGAAAGGCAATTGGTCCCAAGTCCCTCGCGCCTCGAAGCCTTATGGGGCAACAATTTGTCCATTTCAAGTTTTGCCAGTAATGTTTTCAACACTGTTGATCGTCGTTTTCAAAGTTTAAATTTGTGGAATTGTCCTATTTTGTTTTTAAAATATTAATTATATCAACCATAGCGAGTAGTCATGAAAAATAACATTGATTATTATTCTAAAATTCCTATTTAGAGATAGACCTGATGATGTATTATTAACTTCGAAACGTTATCGTAATAAGTATTGTTTTAGTTATTTAAAAGAAAGTGCACTACCGCTAAAACAGAGCCTGATAGATTTAGACAACAGTTTAGGTCTAATATCATTTACTAATAGCTATTAACAGCTAATTAGAGATGAGTTGAGATAAATGTACAATGGTTACAAATAACAACGGAACTATTTTCGAACACTACCTCGCCCCAAACCTTAATCTTTTACGTGCCTATTCAAACATGTTGCTTGTACTATGGCCCTCATTCGTAAGCATCCGCAAAGAGGGTTAGTTGAGAGAGAGCCCCGTAGACTTTACGTCATACACTTTTTTGTTTCCATACGCTTCTGTCAATACCTATAACCAACACAAGGTTGCTATAACTGCTTTCATTTTTTCTGCACCATTTCTCCAAGCGAGCTTAGTACTTGATACTATTCGCTTAAAAATGGTTTATATATCCCCGTTATATTTCAATAGGAAATGCTATACTATGGGGAAAAGGGTCCTTTTTTACCCCATAACTTTGGGGGAATGGGGTACTATGGAACAACCCTTAGTTGCGGGGCATTCTCCCTCTGACTTATACTTAAGTGTATTAGAGGGAAGAAAGATGGTAGACACCCTAGGGAATATACTGCAAATTAGTTTCCACTGGACGCTTAAGCCTGAAGCCTCGCTTTGTACTTAGTGATTTTTTTTTTATATCGCCTCGTATTGAAACCCTGTTGTTTTATATGAAAAATTGAGTTCTTTCCCGCCGAGCAGAAGGCAGTTTCCTAACTCTGAACATTATTACACGAGATTGGGTGCTTTACGCTGAGAAATTAGGTGAACATTATAGTTCTTTTGTTACTCCCTGTGATTTATATTGGATATAATATAGTTTATGTCTAATAAATATTTCATTATGGGCGTTGTGTCATTTAAATTAACGATTTGACTGTTAATTTTAACATAATAGTTTTTAAAATTGTCTTTCAAATTGTTAAACATTTGGCTGTATGTATAAATATACACTCCTGCCGCATTTATTTGAAATTTTGAGTGTAAAATGAGAGGAATAGATGATCACGTGACTTCGCTCGTTCGACCTCTGATTGGCGAGGCTAGGAGAGATCTGGTTTAGTCATCTTCTATATTCCGCCAAGAATCCACGATGCGAAATTGATGCCTTACGTTACGTTGTTTTTTATTTTAATTAGTTAATATTAATTTAAGTTTAGTTTCTTTTAAGTTAATTTTATCCGTTTTATATACGAGTGTTTTTCATAATTTAAAAAAACAAAGGTATACCGCCTTGGTTGAAATTTTTTATAATGACCAAGGCTTAAAAAAGGTTTTTTTCTGCATGATCATGAGCATCAATTTCATCATCAATATTAAATGATGTAAGCATATGGCATGAAGGCAATCAATACTTATCTAATGTTGTTAATGTTTGTATCTAGGTTCTAGCTGTCTGATGTAAATAAAAGAACACCCTCTTCATATCAACTAAAATCCATTGAAGTCGGAGGCATCTCGACAAATTATTATCCGCAAGGTAAGCTAGGTTAAAATCGTAATTAATTTTTAGGTCCATTAAAACCAAGTGATTGTGTTTAAAGGAGTGAAACTCCAATACGGGGTCTGTTTTAAACCTACTTAAAACCAAAACCTTCTCATACATAATACATTATTAATACAATTTGAAAATTCCTCGGAGAGATGAAAATTTTCCAAAATTCCGTACTGTGATATTTCTCTGAAGTTCTACATTTAGGAAAGGGTTGAAATGCGCCTCTGGGGCTTTAAAGTTTCGGCAATATTGGCTGAGAGTGTTGGTACTGCGTAACTCCATCAAAATCCTACTATCTTTGTTTAATTACGAGGCTTACGACTTCAATATAAACTGAAAATGTGGTACATGGCCTCAGTATCGTAGATACGCAATTACAACGCAGGGTTAAATTAGAATCTGTAGATTTTAAAGCTCATTCCCGCAGCGAGCAGTATTTGTTTACGGTCAAATCTGAATATTCTTAATGAGGAGTTTCTTGGGTTTGTTCTAATGTAAATTTTACTACCTGGTAAACCAAAAATTCTTGCATATGTTATCGAAAAGTTTGTTTCAAAGGTCAGAGAGAAAGAAAAAAAAAAAATAACCACACAGGTTATGGAATTTGAGCTTATTACTCCCAAAGACTTTGAACTTGTTACCCTAAAATGATTCGGGGAATCTTCTAACTTATTACCTCAAGGCTAGGGAATTTTATCTCATAGCCCGAGAAGGTTAGGTAATTTGTAACTGGAAGATTAGGGAATTTTTACCTTCTTACCAGAGAAGATTAATAAATTTTAACTTTATTGCCACAAAGGTTAGGGAATTTGATCTTATTACCCCAAAAATGTCTGAAAATTTGAACCTATTGAATGAAAAGTTATTAGAATTTCAACTTATTACCCGCAAAATCAGGAGAATTTTAACTTTTTACAATAATGCTCCCAAATATCATTTTATTTGATTATAAATATCAAAATATTAAATACCTAATGAAAATTAAATAACCAAGCTAGGTAACTGAACTAAAATGTGGTTTGAACGAAACTCTTATCTCTATGCCAGGAAAATATCGACAAATAAGCTTCACCTGATAAAATCTGAAAGGCAAAACCGACGTCAACTTTTATGTTATTTTCTTCTCCCTTTTTATCCCTCAACCGAACACATTTTTTTTGGTCCAAAAAAACCTACCGTAAATATTCCCTCACTGGGTTAGAAAAGGGTTTGAAGAAACCCTATTTTGATTGCTCTTGAAGTAACCTGGCAAGAATATAAGGCTCTATACTTCACTATCTGAGACGAGTTTTCATACTATAGAGAAAGCTGACAGGGTTTGACACTCCAATGTTAAATCTCATGGGTTTAAAATAGTTCCGCAAACTATAGTTCAAACGGAAATGCATTGCAAAATGTTGAACTTAGTTTAGATACATTTTCTTTTCCCTCTTTTTGTTTTCGAATGTTTTATTCAATCTTGAATAAGATTGGCATTAACAATTGTGGACTTGCGAGAGAGAGTTATGTAAAAATTGTAGCCAAAAATGTGACGGGCTTGAGGTAACTCGAACTTTTATTGACTGACGGACGTTATTAGTTGAAAGTTTTGTTTATACAAGGGGAAATAGTTTTCATTCAATTTTTGCAGTTAGATAAAGGGTGGAGTTAGCTTTGTACACGCTAACATCTTAGTCTGATACAAATTTTGAGTTATTAATAAGAGCAAAGTTTTCAAAGTTTGGCATGGAATTGTAAATGTATTAGATATGCATAATGAGATTTAAAGGGAGAGTGAATTCCGTCTTCTTGAAGTGGGTGTGGTATTGTTGGATTCATAAAAAACCTAAGAACTGAACTGAACCTAACCGAATTATATCTTGAGAAGGCTTTTTTGTTTTCGAAGCTAGTATTTTTCCTCAAAATCTTGTGCCAATATTAAGAGATTATTCAGTCTATTATCAAGTATCATTTCCACGTGTTAAAATTGATCACAATATCTTTTAAAAATAAGAGTAAATTAAATTAGGACAACATGAATTAGTGACTTTTCAATTGTTGGGATTCTAAATAGCTTCTACATTGCTAGTTTTAACCGAATTAAATTCACAGCAATTATTCTAACGCAACCATTCCTAGAAAGTGATTTTAATTAGGCTTATTCCTACTTAGGTTAATTCTAATGACTTAGTCACTATTTTTCAATTAGGAGAGCTTGGAAAATGGTTTCTACATTGTTAGTCTTAACCAAATAAAATTTACAACAATTATTCCAACGCACCCTCTCTTAGAAAGGGTTTTAATTAATCATATTTCATACTTTTGTTGATTCTAATCAATTTGTGACTGTTTTTCAATGAGGAGAGATTGGAAAATGGTTTCTACATTACTAGTCTTAACATCTACAATATTTATTCCAACGAAACCATTCTTAGAAAAGGTTAAATTAGGCTTATTCCTAATTTGGTTAATTCCAATTAGTGACTGTTTTTCAATGGTTGGGATTGGAAAATGGTTTATTCATTGCTAGTCTTAACCGAATTACGTCTACAACAATCATACCAACGCACCCATTCTTACAAAGGGTTTTAATTAGTCCTATTTCATACTTTGGTTAATTCTAATCAATTAGTGACTGTTTTTCAGTGAGGACAGATTGGAAAATGGTTTCTACATTGCTAGTCTTAACCAAATAAAATTTACAATTATTCCAACTCCCCCTTTCTTAGAAAGGGTTTTAATTAGTCCTATTTCATACTTGGGTTAATTCGAATCAATTAGTGACTGTTTTTCAATGAGGAGACATTGGAAAATGGTTTTTACATTGCTAGTCTTAACCAAATAAAATTACAATTATTCCATCGCACCCTTTCTTAGAAAGGGTTTTAATTAGTCCTATTTCATACTTGGGTTAATTCGAATCAATTAGTTACTGTTTTTCAATTTGGAGAGATTGGAAAATGGTTTCTACATTGTTAGTCTTAACCAAATAAAATTTACAACAATTATTCCAACGAACATATTCTTAGAAAGGTTTTAATTAGGCTTATTCCTACTTCGGTTAATTCCAATTAATTGGTGACTGTTTTTCAATTGTTGGGGATTGAAAAATAGGCTCTACATGCTAGTCTTGACCGAATCACGTGTACAATAATTATTCCAACGCAACGAAGTTTATTATAGCGCAGCTATTTTTGCTTCCCATACCGACGTACCTAGAGAAATATATAATTTCTGTTTGCTAGTTTAGTTTGAAATGGAATGTTTAAATGACTTATTATGGCATTGCTTAATGGTGCCTTTATAGCGCTTATAATTAAAGTCATATACATTTTAACCGAAAATGTCTTTCTTGACCCTAGATAACCCCTACGTGCAAACATTCTTTCGTATAATCCTATAAATCCGTCAAAATTTAATCCCAGATCACGTAAAGCAGTCATCCCAAAAATTAAACTTATAATTACGCCCTTTTTACGAGTGACTTGGTGCCTCACCTAAATACACCAGTTCTGGTATAAGTATGCTCTACGCGAGAATATCTCCATTACAAAACTAAAGCCCAAGAAATAAGAAATTAGAGGGGGGGCTGAGCTACAGGGAGGGGGAAGGTTTCTGGGGGTAATGACTGTAATTATTCAACTATTTGTGGCATTACGTGCTCGGTCGACAGTAGAAAGAGTTAAGACGTTAACGATGGAGTTTTTCCTCACCTCGCTCTTCTGTAGAGGGGCCAAGCCAGTTTGTAATGCTGAATTTCGACGAAGTGGGTAAATCTTGGCGCGATTGCAATCAATTCTCACTCGAATACCGATAATTGCGTGGAAATTGCAACTATACATGATATTTTAACACTTAACATCTTCAGTACAATGATTTTATATTTATTTTATTAATGAATGGGCGTACAAAATATCTGAACTCTTTAAACTTTCAAGTTCGAACTCCATGACTTTTCAAAACTGACCTTAATTACATCGGGTTAACAATGAATTGAGTCTACCTCTTCGAGTAATGGTCTGAGAACCATGAGATCCTCTAATCGTTATTAGTCTTTAAACCCTTAGTTATGGCTAGTATTCGTTACCAGGAAACCCCTCGTTAATATTCATATTAATTGCCAGGAAAACCTATAATTAATAATTGGTCTTCGCTACCATCGATCCTAAAAGCATTATTGGTCTAGACAATCCTTAGTTATTATTGATCTTCAGTACCAGGAGAATTTTGGTCAATACTTCTGATCCCGTAATCAGAACCCTTAGTCTTGGCCTTCACTAAAAACACATCATATTTCCATTATATCATGGTCATTCCGATGTTGCTTGCCATTTCAATTTCCAAAAAGGATTCATTATCACTCGCGAGGCAATTAGTGGAGACTCTGGGTATTTAGTCCCTAGTTCATCAAGCCGTTGGACGATTTTTTTGTCTGAACTGTGTATTCTTTGTTTTTATTTTCGTTGTATTTTCTATGTTTCGGAATGGCGCGCGCGCCCTCAATTAGAAGTAATTAACGGGTGACCGGAAATGGGGCTTCATCGAGATCAGCGTCGCCCATACGGCTGGAAAGCTAAGTCCCATTGACAGGGGACTTAGAGTAACGAAAGGGTCCCTTTAGTCCCTTTTTATATACGTTTTAGTGAGAAACGGAATGATTCTTTGGAATTCCAGTATTTCGAGAGAGAAGTCCTGGTCCTAGATAGATAACGATTTGTCACCTATAAAGATCTTAACATCAATATATTGGAGTTCATATACTAAGCTGTTCCCCATTCCAGTTTACGAAACTGTAACTTGGTTTTACACCGCCGTAGCTTCAACTACATGCAACATCCCTCGTGGACAATGGACACCTATCTTAATAGATAAGGGTAACATAAAATGGGAACCGCTCATAAGCGTCTTCTAACGGCAAACTGTGGCTTAAATGACTAACAAAACCACGTGCGCTTTAGACTATTCTTTATTCATTCAAGCCACCCACTAGGTTTTATTAATTTCTACATTTGCCTGCACTGTTTGCCGTTAGAGGACTCTTTTGAACGGCATTTTTTGGTCATCGTTATCTAAATAAAGATGGGGGACCTTTAATAACAGTCCTAGATAAAACGATATTCGGTAGAATACTTTTTACATATATTTTCGAATTTTTGGGGACATTCTAAGTCGCGTGGCTATTATAGTTGACAGTTGATTCTTGTTTTGTCACGTGATACGGTTGCTTTCACGCGGACTCTTTCGTGAAAGTACTAAATACTGAACTTTCGGGCTGTCAATTTAAACTTATCATTAATCAGGTTTTTCCCACATTCTACGTCATCTAATAGTAATAATTAAATATATTTTTCGCCTATTTTTTCTGACACAATGATAGATTAAAGAGATTAACTTACTTTTAGTGTAGATATGTATACTTTGAATCCATGTTTTCTGTAACATTCAAGCCTCCTTTCTATAAGAAGGGGAACGTAAGTTCGTACGTGCGTTAAACTGAAGGTGATATCCATTCAGAATCAGTTCGAATTTTCGTTATATCCGATTTGAAGTACCATTCCCATCTCTTTTGAATTTCATAGAGTTTAAAGGCTATTTTACTTTGTACTTACTGTCATCTCTAACTGATTTTTAGTGTTCAATCGTAAGGGCTTTGACTTCTTGACAAAATGGGCATCGGTCCCAGTCACATTTTTTTTTCCCCCTCTAGATTCTAGATTTTCTTTTTACTTTTTTCTTTGAAAGTTGTACGCTAGTTTTTCTTTAAACTCGGCCGACTAACACGCCCACTTTAAAGGGAAGGTCAATAGGAAAATCATCTCATTTGTTTATCAATTCTGCTTCAAATAATAAGCCCTGTTTTTGTAGTTTCTCTGAACAGTGTGAAAAAAATTGGAAAATTTAATTTTGGCGTCATATTATTTCAGCCTTCAACAGCGCGTGTAATGTCCTATATTTTTAATACTAGAACATTAGAAACGCTGTTAAAGGCTGAAATAATGATTTGCTCAAATTTATATTTAATTTGTTTCAAATTTTACCAGACTTCAGAAATTATAATTTAAACACCAAAAAAGTGTCTAAAAATTGTGGAAAAAAAAATTCCATTTTTAGATCCAAGTTTCTTTTTAATATACCTCTGATAGATTAGATAAAACACGTTTGATTTTCATTTTCCTTCCTCCCTTTAAAGAGAAAAGATCCCTCTCTATAGCTCCGCGCGCTCCCTTGCCGCGAGAGTTCATTAAAGTTGAAGCGAAAAGCATTAAGAGTATTCGCCTAAATTAGATTCCAGACGATCACGACGATCATAGCTATATAGCTGCTATTTCTCTCTCTCTCTCTCTCGGTGGTACTCTCTTTCTTGAACTCTTTAACTTTTTCCACAACTTATACACTCTTGAGAAAAGTCACTTCGATAATGTAGTTGTATTACCACCATCAGTTCTATGTACGACCAAAAAAATCAACCAGATAGTATATAGAACTGTGAAATGTTACTATATGGTCACGTACTTGTACGTTACATAGCTATATCCTATAGTATTTTAGCAGCACCGTTAAAGGGAGGATAAACAGTAAAATCAAGTAATTTTTATATAGAAATAACCGACTTCATTAGTGAATTTGACGTGTTACTTCAGTTAAGGTTACACCAGACATTTTGAAACGGTTTTAAAGGATTTAAAGAACCTTTTGAGGAAATAGTTGGGACTAAATCTCTTCAATTCAGCCCAAAATGTTCCATTTTAAGCTTTCCAAAAACACTTAAAAATGGTTTCAAAGTCTCTAATGTGAACGCCGCTTTCGAAATGATTCACCTATGATATATAAGGAAGAACACTCAACCGTTAAATCTTTTTTTCTCTGTCTGTTCCATCTCGTTTTATTCAATTTAGATGTCGAAAGGTCCTTAAACGCGTTATGGAAGGTTCCCTTATTAAGTTAACAAGTTTTTTTTTTCACCCTGATATTGGGCACTTTCGAAAAGTTTACAATAAATGTCAACGCCTTAAAAGCTAAATGTTTTATTGTCTTAAAATTTATCAAGAAAACAAGTAAACTTATATTGTAAGAGATTGTAGTGTAGTGTCCACGCCCTTGTCCATCAACGTCATTAAAAATTTGAAAAAAAAAAAAAAAGTTTTCTGTAGTAAAGGATAATTGCAATTTCATTGGTTTCTTAATCAAAATTTAAATATGTTAAAGAACCCGCAATGAAAGCTATCAAGTAAATTATTTAATATAACAAATTGGAACTTTCTATGGAGGATGATTCTAATTTTATTCTTCATTTGTCTTAATTAAATAAAATATCGTCTATTAAAGTGAAATATCAGTTGAAACAAGAATTATATTACATAAGCACCTGGGAATACCTCAAGTGTCCGACCCTTAGTAAATGTGTTAATTGGTCGAGGAAAATAATTGTTAATCGTTATATTTAATTCTTAATTTTAAGCTCTAAGAGAAATTTAATTCAAAAATACTAGAATAATAGTAAAATTAAACTCGATTAAAAGACGTAATGAGTTCTAATTTATAAAATAAAAGAAACTTATCAAAATATTTAGACATTTTCTAGAAAATCCGACTTTAATCATCCAAATATAACGTTAATATAAATTTGTTCCCGGCTAATTGACGCACACATATGTAGGTCAATTTAGAAAAGACTTGAATGGTCTTAACTTATCTTGAATCTGAGATAAAAGGTACTAAATTGGACTCCAAGATCCAATTATACATTTTTCCCCTTAAGAAACCAATAAGATCAATTTTATTTCCACACTATATTATATGGTAATAAATGCAAAGCGCTCTGACTTTATATCCATTTATACATAACCTCTTTCTTAACGGGCTAATAATTTAAAAATAATTTTACAACTGTGTCTCATAAAATTTTACGAGAATACATTTTGAAAATTCCATTTCTTGCGTACCAATATCCAATATGTTACATCTCTTTCCAAAAGTAGAAACATTTAGTTTTTACGTATTTAATAGAAAAGAAATATCTGTTTGGAGCGCGTTAGAAAGACATTCCCGCAAGCTCTAGCCT
Organism: Odiellus spinosus; assembly: GCA_963920705.1. Lineage (NCBI taxonomy): Eukaryota > Metazoa > Arthropoda > Arachnida > Opiliones > Phalangiidae > Odiellus > Odiellus spinosus. The sequence continues at coordinate 18,139,756 of OY987229.1, read as the reverse complement.
TCTTTTTTTCTTTCGTTAGTCGCTTGCCTAACAACAAATCATTTAGAGAAGCCATCTTGTAGCCGAGCACTATAACTGTATATCAAATTTATGTCCTATCATTAACCTTTTTAGTCCTTCCAAAATAAACTATATGTTGGAAACCAATGTCACTAAGAATTGGAAGTTTAGACGCGGGAAAGAGCTCTCTTGACTTGGCAATATTGTTATTTCACATTGAAACCATTCGTTATGTATACCTCTATCTGCCTTTACTTCTGTTGAAATGACTATCAACAACAAAACTGGGTTGAATTTTTTTTTCTATATACTTCCTAAAACCAAAAGCTAAGACGTTGAGGTTAAGATGCATTTTCATACAATGTTTTTCATACCGTATATTACTCCTGCTCTTTGTGTACCAGGAGTCCTATATAATTGAAGGGCACAAGTTCCTAATCACCGGAAGTAGAAACCTAAATATCCGAGGTACCCCTCAAGGCACAACCATCTATTTATCTTGTTATATGATCAGATTTAAGACTAGTGTTATAATTACCTAGATTCGTGTAAAACTGTGTTTTAGAGAGGAAGCCAATATGAATAGTAATCTCAATTTTCTCTGTGAACGCGGCTTCGTGTCTTAAAAACTAAAGTTAGTCTAAGATGGGGTTTGAGGATGAGGTCTAAGATCTTTGGGGGTCATTCCCGGTATAAAATCATTCGAGAAGCCGGAAATTTAAACATTCTAGGCCGGAAGTGACGTGGGTGGAATCGGTTGGCCATTTCCGGGGGGTTTGCAGGACTATCGATATGTCGACGACTCTGAACGCGGGAAATATTCCTTCAAAGATACGTATATGGGATGACAAATTTTTATTTATGGCCAATCTTGTGTCGGTTTACTGTTTGACCCTTATCGCTTTTTAGCTCCCATTTTTAGGGTTAGCGTGTCAACAAGTATCTAGAAAATGTCTCGCTCGGCTAGTGTCCCTTATGTCTGCTTGTAGAATCGTATAAGTCAATATCGTTCTTGTATAGAAACCCTAGTTTTTATACAATTTTAATTAAACGGAGAATAAAATCTGACAGTTACGCGAATCGATTGAAAATCAATTATTTTCGGGCTTCATTATCCCTTTAAAGCTTTATCGATAATTAAATATCGTATAGGGTAGCACCAAAAACGAATTAAAGCCCTAAGAACCTCGAAAGCTAGCTTTATCCTCGCATACTTTATCACAAAACGGCGTCTGCTTAATTATTGGCAACTCTGCACCACGGCCAACGAATATTTCAAATAATATAATATAATTCAGCAAATAAAATACATAATTTTCACTTGAGTGCCTAGAGTTAATAAACCTCAATTTCATTTTAAGAGATAGGTGTTAGTTCCCAACTGAATCGCTAAAATAGAAATGACTTAATTTTAAATAAAGTCTTCCAGAAAGTAAAAGATGATACAACGTCACTAAAACTCATTATATTTTAAATCATTTCTAAAAATTTAAGGATTGGTTTTTTTTATTTTTAACCAATCTATTTTTAAGAATATTGAGGTTTTTCAGTTTTTTCAATTCATTTTTTTTTTCCGCTGTGGTAGGCGTTTCTTAAAATAGATTTTATTTAGATTAGGATGTAATATAAAGGAGTGCTCCTATTTTTAGATTAGCGATTGTTATCGAACCATATTCGCTCTCGTTTCATCTGATTAGAATTTCATCCAAGGTTAAGCACGTGCAGAAACCGAGTGCTCTATATTCTACCACGGAGCTAGAAAGAATATTTACAGAACTTTATCTTGAGGTAAAGAAAACATGTTAAAGCTGACTTTTTTTTCCCTAATTGGGAAACATATGGGGCTCGCCTTGGGCTTATGATCACAGACTAGAAGTGCGTACTTGACATTTAAGCTTCAAACCAAAAAAAAACTAATCGAACCCTGCAATTAGTATTACTATTATTTTTAATAATTCTATGACGAAACTACTTTAAAATAACAAAGTTATAAAGGAAATTTACTAAAATAACATTTTAGTTTCTAACGAAATCTCGCGAAAGAACCCAAGCGTCCCTCGGGAAAAAAATTAAATAATTTAGATTAATATTTCTTGCGAAATTGTTTTAAATTAAAAAAAAATGGATAGTGTTAAAACTCGGCCACAAACTACTATGCTGCGGTTGTGACAATGCTTCACATGCTATAGCGCTTCGTGGAAATCTCTAGTTTTAACAAGAATTAGTGTTTTAAGGCCGTGTTTTCTGAAGATAAATTCTGTTCACTCTCCAGTTATCCGAATTTAATTTCGTTGTACAAAATTTTTGAACTCAAGAGCTTGAACTCAATGCATTGTAAAATCTGAAGTGACGTGAACTCGGGGTGTACAACGAATTAAATAATAACCTCCCCCTTCGGTTAATCGAAATACATATTTTTAACATTAATTTGTCTAAATTAATATTTTACTTTCTGGATCTTCCGTTATAAGTCGGTTTCACCGTAAATATGTACGCGTACATATTACGCATCACTGGTAAACAGAACCGAGCGTTAAAGGTTTATAATTTAATCGAAATATCTCAACCCCCTATAGCACCAATGAAAACATCCGCAAAATCTCTCAGTCGACTGAATTCTCCGATCTCTAATTAGTCGTTTGAGATATTCTTTTTTACCGAGATATGACAGACGCGCCCCCCAGTTGAGCGAAATATGTTTTGATTGAAGAAATTTTGTGGCGGTGCGGCGAATGATTTGTAAAAACTCCTACCTCTCGTGGCAAAGACTCAAAAATGTTTATTCGCGCCCCGTCACGCCACCCGCCATCTTCCTCCTAAAAGATTTGGAGCCTTAAAGGCACTATCTGCTTGCTGTTTCAAGAGTCCCTTTAAAAATCACCTTTTCTAGCTTAGCAGACGACGTTGTCACGTTGTACCGCGCGTTGTACTATCCACTTGGAGTGCTTTTCCGATTAGTTAAAATTCACTTGAGGTTTGACTAATAAATATATCAAAATTTAGGTTTGACACTTAATGAAAATTAATAACAAAACCTGGCTTTCATAAGCGTCCTCTAACGGCAGAGATTTTGAGATTTCAATGTTAATTTCCCATAGAAAATTTTTCAGAGATTTTAGATTTCGGCCGATGTGTACGAGATTTTGGCTAGTGTTTGCATGATCCTTGACCTTTGAACGCGGTTACTGTAGGTTAAATGTTCTTATTTAAGATATTACAATCAGAGGCAAATTTTAATTAAGAATAACATGATGTAATTCAAATATTGCGGCACCTTTTTCGTTTACAACGAAATATAATTTCGTTATAATTTTCGAACGATAAAATGTCTCACGGTATTCGAATACGGAATCCAAAACGTCCTTAGATGCATAGTTAGAAATTTATTAATATTCATTTTTTTCACCTTCCCTTTGAAGAGCTAGAATTTTTGTAAAATTTACGAAACGTTAACGTCGAGCTGGAAAGAAAAGTGTCAGTGTTATTTTTAAAATCGGGGGTGCGCGTATTATAGAAGGCGCATCAAAATATTTTTTCTTTCGAAAAGGCATGCAAATCAGATAGGCGATGAGAAAGTCGAGCTTATAGTCAGGCGAGCGAACTACTTGGAACTCCCGCGTCGGTTGGGGAAGTATTTGCAAAATTTCTTGTACGTAACATATAAGAAACCTTTTTAAAAGAGATATACTCTCCCATCAGACGGATTCACGGTCTGTAACTTTTAGTGCCAATAACCTTTTAGGATTTAACACTAATTAACAACTATTAATATACTCGAGAAAGCAAGCTGTTTCTGACACTTGTCACTGAAATATATTTCTAAATTTACGAGATCGTAATCTCCTATGCAAGATCGATTTTGCGCGATATTTATTCCAGATAAGGTTTCTAATTTTAAAGGGAAGCTATACACGAGCTAAAAATATAACATATTTTTAATTTATTTTCAGAATATGCTCAAAAAATTATGAATATTATTTCCAAAATTTTTAGAAGACTCTTAGTTAATCTAAATTCTGAAGTTGAGTTAGGTTTGAATTCAGGGTAGGTTAAATCCTAACCTATCATTATTTCGACTTTCAATGTCGCGTTTGAGTTTTCTGAAAATCTAGCCAGGTGGGGCGAACGACGCCGTTAACATATTTTGGGATATATGCGCTGTTGAAGAATGAGTCGTTGGGTTCATCTGATTGGTTCGATTTTTAAACTTAACCATTAACTTTAAAGAAAACAATTTAAAAATCAAAAACATGTCCAATAATTGGTTGTAACTTCTCAAATAACGTTTTTTTGGCACGATGGTTCCGAAAATAAACGAAACTGGAGGCTTATTTTTAAATACTATTTTCCCTTTAAAATTAATTACAGTAAATACGCATCAAGGGGTTTATTACTCCACGTAGTCGGTGTACAAGTCTCTAGCTTTGACTATACTAAGGGATTTCGTAACCGAGTACCCTATTTAGAATTACCGAATTTATTAATAAGACATTTATTTTAATCGAAATTCGTTATATCCGATTTGCGAAGTTAGCTTCCCGTTATGAAGTTAAAAGGCGTTTTATTTTATCCAAATTAATTTTGCAAACCGAATCTGCAAACCTTGCCCAACTTTTATAGTTGACCAAAATATTCTGAAAACCAAAATTTCCAAAATCGAACTTGCAAACCTTGTTCAACTCATATTAGTTTTAAATAACTAAATCTGAAAACCTTGCACATTTTCAAAACCCGCTAGTTTAGCTAAATTATTTTTGAAACCCAAATATTCAAACTTTACTCAACTTTCACAAATCTTACTAGTTTTTACAAAACCTTGCCCAACTATAGACTATCGGTTTTTTTTCTCCATGATTGATATAATGAAAAGATTCAATTAACACTAATTTCAGAGAAATATGTAATATTTCCTAAAACCATAATATAATATTTCGATTCGTTTCGGGTCAAATATTCCGGAGGTTAAACTATAACCCTATCGTTTTCGACGCTGACTGCGTGAAGGCGTATAGAATTAAAGATTTCGGATAACATTTGGTTTTTTCCGATAGATTCGAACGAGCGGAAATTGTATTTTTATTATGCCATAAATCTTCTAGCGAGGACTAGAACGCGCGGGCTCGTTCGTTGCGTGGCTCTTATCTTTTGTAGGCAAATATTTTCCCCGTCTTTTCCAGCATCCTCATCCCGCGCAGTAAGGTTATCGACGAGGTAATTTCGACCCATCTATCACTTTTTTATTGGAAATAATTATTTTTATCGTTACGTACGTCGAAGGACCGAGCGCGACTAACGCCGCGTATTTAGAAACATAGAACCAGTGAAAGCGAAAGCCATCAAGGATGGTTTGGTTGATTATCTTAGAAACGATTTCCCTCCTTATCTATCGCTGTATTAGTTTCATTTACGATGATATTAAACAAAGAATGAAGTCTTGCTTTCAGGCAATACAGGTTAAGACTAGAAAACGTATTTCACATCGTGTTTCGGTTCTATTCCTCCCCTTAAAACATTATTAGTTGGATTTTGTTAGATGGATCAGTCAAAGGCTATATAGAGAAGTATTTAATTTCAATACATTTCCCGCTTTAAACCTATATTGATTGCATTTTCTTTGATAAATTAATTTTAAATTTCACGCAAACAATACGGGAAAAGGTTAGAGAGGGGGTTATTTTATTTTGTCTTAAACTACCATTGCTTCCATTTAGTTAAATAAAGGTCTGATGGAAACTTTCCATACAGTATATTTATCCACGTTTCTTAGTTTCCTGCCTTAAACGAGTATTGCTTCTATTTGTTTAGGTATTAATACGTGTCTGTTCATTAGTTAATCTGTAAGCGATAGTTATACTCCTCTATTAGAGGGGAAAACTTGGTGACGTCATGACGCGTTCGTCGTGTATCGAGGGTTGTAAGAAGTGCCGTAACTATTTTTAGAGATCGACAAGGACGTTTTGTTATTAATTTCAGTTTAACGGCGGATTTTAATACGGAAAATCTAATCAAGGGAGGTGATTTGATTTTTACGATATAGTTGGGATAAGTTTATGGAGATGATGATTGGTTTGGTCAAGGGTTCGACTTTTTACACCGGTGGTCTGCCAATTACCTCCCTACAAAAGAGTATACCACCATACATAGACGAAAAAATATACATTAATAAAAATTAGAGCCTAAAGTGTAATTAAATCGTATGAAAGGGTATATAGACTGAAAACAAGTTATAATAATAATAACACTAAAGTTTGGCGGTTAGAACATTTCTATATCGAATTAAATGCGTCAACTATAACGAAATTCGGATAAATTATTATAACGAATTGTAATTTTCGTTAACCGTAATTCATATACGCTTTTGTTACAGTATATCATATATTTTTATTCATGCAATAAATTCAAAATAAATTCCATGAATAAAAAATATCCAATTTAGATAAATAGCTCAACATTTGTGTCAATAAACTATTCTTCACAAAAGTAAAGAAATTCGATAAGCCGTGGATGAATTATGAAATGATATTCATGGAATAACAAACTTTTTTTCGTCAATTTTAACAATTTAAAAACATATTTGCTTTCGTTTCGGTGCATTTGTACACAGTATGAAACTTCCAGGGAATAAAAATAGTTCTTCCAGCGGTATTGGTCAACCCACGAGAAGTAACTTATTAGGATAAAACGGAGAAATCTGCGCGTGGATTACCTTAATTTATACGCGTTATTGAAATATACATGACAACCTTATAAAATATTTATATCGTATTTCCTTTTAAACACTATAAAACCAAATATAACCTTTTTCCATTTTAAATATTGAATGATCTTGAAACAAAATTTCTTTAATATTTAAGACTCTTATCAAAAATTCCATTTCGGCAAAAGAAAGAAAAAGTATTTGTGTGGGAGTTTTTCTCTTTCATAAGTCATGAGAATACACTGGATATTGTAAAAACAAACCTTAAAATATAAACCCCGTGATGGTTTTTACATTTTATAAACGAATAATACGCTCGAGGTTTTAAAGGCTTGTTTTCTTCTGCCTTAATAGTCCTGGTCGATTTCCAAAACCGGAAGTCTAGAGAACCTCGCGAAAATTTTGGCGGGGAAAACTTTTTGTCACGTGATCGTCCGCCATCTTTTTGTAGTGTGAAAATAGCTACAGACTAACCAACGCCTCCTATACTTTATCATATAGGAAGCGTTGGACTAACAACTTGAATTTGGTTTGTGGGAAATAAAATTAGAAATAGTCTGGCAACCTGTTACTACAAAAAGATGGCGGCGCGGCTATGAGACAAGGGCCCATTTCCGGCAAATCGACCAGGACTATTGTTTACCTTGTTGCGTTGCGATGGGGGCCAGATTTGGCAAACGTGCGTCTTCCGCGAAGAACAATCCTGCCACAGTTATATTGCCACCCAGGCTTTAGCTACTTCATACCGGGGTTTGAAGGGTCCAAATGACGCGCATTTTATCGACATTCGGGAATTAGTTCCCAAGTGATCAAATGCTTCCCCCCAGGGCCTTTCCTGTAATTTCGGCTTACCCATGAACAAGTTTCAGAGGTATTCTTTAACGTGTTCTTTGTTAAACTATAATTCCAGGAACGGGGGGGGGGGGAAATATATACAGGATGGCAGGCGGAAGAAAACTTAGTCCTTTAAATGATTCGTAATCGGAGCCCACCCGCAACCTAAGACTTGGTTTCACTGAACTCTATGGAATTGTAATGGAAGAATTACAATCGAATGGAAGTTGGAGAATATGAGTGGGGCTCATGGGTACATTTTCGTAATGATCAATTTGGAATGCCTGTCCCAATTAATCATTTAAATTCATTTTAACCAAAGCTTACTTATAATTAGCCCTATTCTTACTGAAACTTCAAGTCGGATTTAGAAAATTACAATTGAATTAACTTCTAAAGACAAATAGTTTAATTTAGTTAACAGCTCTAATAACTAAACTAATACTCTTAAGTCAGGAGAAATAAGACTATTAGCCTTTAAATTTAAGCCTATTAGCCTTTAAATTAAACTGTATAGGTTCAAATTACAAGTAGGACTATATACATCTAATGAACAAAAAAAAAAATCTCGCACTCTCAATCGACTCATCTTTGAATGAAGTTTTAATTAAGAGTATAGGGAAGTTAAAGCCACGAAAATCGATGCCACTCTCTCGTTTCAAATAGAAATTACACAATTTCGTTCGCGAGGGGTGTTGTAAACTAGCGGAAACTAAGGGGAAGTGACACGCTATTCTAAACATCAAATACAACTCTCAAACTACATTCGAACAGGTCATTCTTTTCAACAAACGTTCTAAGAAGTTTTTGAGTCTCTGAGAATGTAATAACGGATAATTCTACAGCGTAGTGATATACAATGCTAAATTACATATAAAATAAAATAGTCTGAGGAAAATACACTACTGAAACTATCAAGACTAGTATATGAAAGAAAAATAAAACCTGCTTTGTGTGTTTGAAACTGTCACGATATTTATAACTTCTCCAATATATCGTGAGATGTTTTGTTTGCGAGAAAACTTTTTAAGGAGCGTTTAATATCTAGTTATTAAGTTATTTTCATATCGTTTTTCGTGAAATATAAATCGTAACCTAAAATTAGTTACACGCAACAGAGCTATATCTTTAAAATTTAATAAAGGGGCGGAGTTATTGCTGGGTGTGGTTTTAAAGAGAGGGTGAAGATGTAGTATAAACGACAAATTGATTCCAAGTGTTTCGAATAGGTAAAACGTTTTTAGCTTGTTCAACTTGAAACTTAGTCAAGTTTGGCGTAATTGTCATTGTAGTAAAATGCAGGTGACGTAGACAGTGACGTTTTAACAAGTGGGGCAAGCCATTTGATATATTTACTGTGCAAAAAAATCTCGAAATATTCTGACTGTACCAATGAATTAAAAGTAATCCCTCGGACCAATCAAAAGGCAACATCGATAGAACTAAATACTATTAGGTTATACCGGAATTAATATTTTTATCTATAGTGATGTCAAACATTCGTGTTTCTCCATCGCCCTAAAGACATTTGTCAAAGAACTGCGCGTTTTAGCTCCTTTTTATTGAGGGTCTCTCTTAATGTCCACGTCTTTATTGGAAGAGGAAGGATCGCGCGCATACTGGGGCTCTATAACGCCCACCTGGCAGGTGGAAGGAGAATGCCCAACTTTCATTGGCTGGTAAAATCAAGGCGTCATAGACACGTAGCTAACGGTACTACTCTATTGGATGTGACGTCGAAATTTTCATTGAAAGGTAACAACTTGCCGCCTGATATTATGATTTTATTCTTCTTCTGAGGATTCTCAAATGCTCTTTCATATAGGTATAACGCCCTAAAATATGTCTTGGTGTCATCGAATAGTTCCAAAATGTCAATTTTCCCTCACTCTACAGGACCGTAGTGATTACATTTTGGCGAATACATGAAAAATAGTCATATTTCCGCCATAAATACTTGATATTTCAAAGGGAATAGTTTTAGCTAGAAAATATTGCTTCTACGTCATAACTCGTGAAATTGCTAGTCTAGCGTACGAATTAGCGCTTTAGTTTCGCGCGCTAAAATTATCTAATAGGTAGGGCGCATTTTAATTGGTCAGAGGGATTACTTTTAATTCATTGCTGAAATCGTAATATTTCGAGTCGCCAGATTTCGTGACGACAAAGCAAAATTCCAACAAGTGTCCAAAACCACAATTAATTTTATTAATTTCACCTGCCACTTGCCCTTTAGTAATAATTTATTTTGAGTACATTTCTGATTATATTTATACTTAAATCAAAATCAATTCATGACGAACAAATACCAAACAGACGTTTTCTATTTAACGCAGGTGTTTAATTTAAAGTATACGTTGTTATATATGGTTTATATTAACCGTCATATTTTCCGGTTATAACCTCTATATTGATGTCTCTGATTAATTTACTAAAACTAATTTTATTTCCTGGCCAGTTTAACCTCGCGTATTAATCCGCCTCAGGTATCTCAGCGAGTTTACGAGCTATCCAGGAAGAGTAAAATGTGAACGAAAAATAAATATGTAAAGTTTATTTCCGAATTTTGTTATAAATGAAACTTTAATTCGAATTCATTCCCTGTTTATCGAATATTCTAATTATCATCGTACTTAGTGTTCTTATTCAGGTGAAATAATTAATACGCTGTAATTCTATTATTTTTAGAATTTAGTACATTTTACTAAAGTTACATTCAGCCTGCATTGAACCACTTCTAATCGGTTAGGTAATCATTCCCCTGGAATATCTCACGGGCTAACATAAGCAAAGCGACGGAAAAACTATCTTTCTTCTCTCCGCGCCCGCAGATATGAACGATTTGAAGCGGCTCAGAATACCACTACGTTTTCACTCAGGGCATGGAACGAATTTTAAGGAACATTTTACACCTCACAGGGGCTTTTCTTCTCGGTGGCACTGTCTTATACTTTTTGTTCTTTATTTTTGATAATACTAAAGACCTATATACTCTTGTTCAAAGACAGTACTGACTATTTTTTCGCTATGAATTCACATCTTATGTATCAATCCGCCGCAGTGCTTATCATTACGCCAACTCCTCTTGTAAAATAGTTTATAAAATAGACTATATCTCTTCCCGGCCCTTTTCCACCTCCGTTCCCTCGCAACGATTTAAGTTTTGACAGTTCTTACAAACTGATGATTTATGGATGGAGCATGTTTTCAGTTCCCGGATATAAGTAGAACCATTTGGTAATGTTTGTTCATTGAGATAAGATATATAAATATTCTATAAGGCTCTACATATTTATATGTGATAAAAAATCTCGTCTGCTACCTGTTTTATTATTTTAACGATACTTAGGATGATATTTAAAGGGAGAATGAAGCCGGAACTGTACGTTAATAACGAAATTACAATGAGATTTCGTTATAAACCGAAACGAATCAATTTGAAATCGTTATTTTATGTAAATACTTTATCCTAATGATGGGTTATCTTCAATCTGAATGTCGCTAGAGTATGCAGGGATGACAGTCCAATATTTCTACATTATTCGAATTACAGCGTATTATTTGTTACCTCTGATGGTTAAAGCTTTAATTAGAACACTAATTATGGGGGTTTCAACATTTCTATTTACATTATTCGCTATAGAAGTACATGTCGTCCCAATTAAATTTCATTATAATGTAAAGCAATCACCTTTTATTCTATAGTTCTATGAATTATATTAGTTTTTTAATTTTAAATTTTATAGAAATGCCAGGGATTTTTGATGTATATAATAACATTCTGAAAATGCTATTTAAATTCCATGACAGTCTCTCTTTAACAAAATAATTAAGGTGTGAGATTATTATCTTTAGTCTATGTTGGAAGAAATCTTTAACATCACTGGCCGGGTTCATGAAGTGAACCAAATTTTAATTAAATTTACGAATTAAATCTACTCGAAAATATCTTTAAATCATAAATAATTTAATATATCAAAATTTAAGACACATTTCTGATCAGGAGTTGATATGATTCTAGGAAAAGCGACATGCGGATACAGATACGTAATATTAGATGTCATAGACTATGTCAACTCATTTTCAAGACGAAAATATTATCGTTTTTCGATATTTTAACAAAATTCACGAATTATAGATTCACGAAATTACGACATAGCTAGAAGCCCTGACATAAATATGAATCAAATACTGTACGAACAATTTGACATCATAAACTTCGAGGGGAAAAAAGAAAATAAGACATGAAACACGTTTATAATCGATCGTTACAAAATTTTAGGGAAAAAAATTATAAAATAAATTGCTTACCGTCAAAAAATCACTCAATGAACGCCGTAATCTGATGAATTATACAAGTTTCTTTTGATAAAGCGTTATAATTTCGTTTTCGAACCTTTTTGAAATATACCGGGATAATTTGTTTCAAACTTCAAAAATGCCTTCTTTTAGTTTTTAAAAGGTTTTCTAGATAATGAAAACCAGTTCTTAGCTCCCCCAGCGCGATCGGGGAATATTGGTATAAATCAAAAAAAGCTAATTAGCGTCCGGCCTTCTCGAGAAAAAACGTTTTAGTTAAAATAATCACGTCTTTAAGCAATTACGAATATATGAATTGCGGTTTGGCTACCTATATCTTTTTTTTTTCTTATTTCTTTACTTTCGCGGGGAGCGGTTTTAAGAAACTAGTCTCGGAGTAGAATTATATCAAATTTACAAAACGGCTCGGTTTTAAACGTCAAGAACTTTTTTTTTTGTTTTTTTGTTCTTTTGGTCCACGGTTGAAATTTTCGTTGGAGGTTCTCAGCGGGGATCTCTGGCTTTCGCGCTTGCACTTCCGTAGTTATCTGAGTCTCTGGCGGCGAGCGATCGCGGACCCCATCCTCCGTAATGTCGGAAATATCCGTCAGAGAGCGCTCATTCCCTCTCTATGTACTTATTATTTTGCTCCCTATCTTCATCGATCCCGGCTTCTAGTTCCCGCGTACGACTCTCTGCCTATATGGAACCTCTCCTCTTCTCAACCAATACTCTAGCTTGTTCTTTTGATATTTTTTTGACTGTAAGATTTTTACCATCCTTTAAGGTGCCATCGCGAACGCGCGTGTGAAACGTATATTACTTCCTGTATAACATAATGGATTAAAACTCGTTGAACAGTTTAAGGGAATTAAAAGTTTAATCACAAAGTTAGGTGAACTGTAAGGGATAGATGAAAATCGACCACAAAGGTCAGGGAGTTGGAATCATTTACCACACGGGTCAAGGAGGGTTGAATCATTGATCCTAAAGGTCGGAAAATTAGATAAATTGAAACCCGATGGTCGGAAAGTTAGATAAATTGAAACCCGATGGTCGGAAAGTTAGATAAATTGAAACCCGATGGTCGGAAAGTTAGATAAATTGAAACCCGATGGTCGGAAAGTTAGATAAATTGAAACCCGATGGTCGGAAAGTTAGATAAATTGAAACCCGATGGTCGGAAAGTTAGATAAATTGAAACCCAAAGGTCGGAAAGTTAGATAAATTGAAACCCAAATGTCGGAGAGTTAGATAAATTAATCTAAGGGTCGGAAATTTAAAAAGAAAATTAAGGGCCGAGTTATTTGTGAAAGGTTTGGCTGAATTGCATTGCGGTTTCAAAATTTAATATCTGCCCATTCTGAAGTGTAATAAAATTTATCTGTCCATTCCAAGAAGAAATTTAATATCTGCCCATTTTGAGTTGTAAAATGTGTTTTTATTAATTGGTATATTTATGTCTAATAATTACAGAAAACCTGGAGGATTTGGGGGGTAATTTTTGGATGATATATTTTAAAAGAAAAGTATTGTATAGTTTATATTCAATGATATTTCCCATCAAGGTTTTTGTGAAGTCCCCTTGATGTACCCTCCTCGGTCAGGCACTTTTCTAAACCCAAAAATTGATATATCCGCATTTTTTCTCTTTCAATTTTTATCTTTTTTTTTTTTGTATCTTTGATACCATGATGGAATTTTGCAGCTTGTACTTTATGGGTAGAATAGTCCCTTCTTTGGTTTTCCATGGTTTTTCTGGATTATAGGATGGTTTTAAGTTGATATTTATTCAGTTTCTACGAAATTCGGGTGTTATAGATTGAATATGACACATTTTTATCCCTATTCTATACCGTTCTTAAGTGGTATCGTATCGTATATAATAAAAAAATTAACTACCTTCAAACCAGAATTGATTAAACTTGAAAACTTTATTACTCTCAATCTTCTGAAATATTCTCCGAATTGTTTTATAATGACTTCAGCAATAGCTAAAGAATAATAATTCTCTTCGAGAAAAGTCTTCCCACTAATGGTATCTAGGCAATAAGGAACGTTCAGTTTAAAAGAGTAGCCGTAGAAAACTTTACTTAGAAAGGAATAGGAAAAATTCAGTATAGAACCGAGTTTAGCCAATATAAACCGTTGATTAGAACCAAGTTTAGCCAATAGAAAACTTTAATTAGAACGGAGTTTAGCTAATAGAAAACGATAATTAGAACGGAGTTTAACCAATAGAAAACGATAATTAGAACCGAGTTTAACCAATAGAAGCCGTTGATTAGAACGGAGTTTAACCAATAGAAAACGTTCATTAGAATTGAGTTTAGCCAATAGAAAACGTTCATTAGAATTGAGTTTAGCCAATAGAAAACGTTCATTAGAATTGAGTTTAGCCAATAGAAAACGTTCATTAGAATTGAGTTTAGCCAATAGAAAACGTTCATTAGAATTGAGTTTAGCCAATAGAAAACGTTCATTAGAATTGAGTTTAGCCAATAGAAAACGTTCATTAGAATTGAGTTTAGCCAATAGAAAACGTTCATTAGAATTGAGTTTAGCCAATAGAAAACGTTCATTAGAATTGAGTTTAGCCAATAGAAAACGTTCATTAGAATTGAGTTTAGCCAATAGAAAACGTTCATTAGAATTGAGTTTAGCCAATTAAAAAACGTTCATTAGAACTGAGTTTAGCCAATATTAACAGAGTATCCAAGGGAAAACGTTCCTTAGGAATAGACAGTAGAAAACTTACCTTTGAAAGACTAGCTAATTGAAATCAAACAAAACAAACGAAGAAACAAACAATTAGGGACTACCCTTTATCGTACTTTGCTTCCAACTTTCCCTAGAAGCAAACTCTTAAAGAATAAAAGTCAACCTTATAAGGAGATAAATAGAGGCACCCTTCTTATATTATCACCTGATTTAATGTAAATTACCATACCTATGTATAAGGTATAGTTAGAAAATTTGATGAATACGTTGTACACCAATTCGCGAGCAATTTCGGGAGACTACTTCAATCCTCTATTTTAACATTGTTTATCAATCCGCCTAACCTTTGATTCATTCTTCGGATCTATCTGAACAGAAAGTATAATCAACAGGAGAATCAGTCCTAGATTACAGCGCTAACAATATCACAATATATTTTCTCTTACACTTTCTTACACTTTTGTAACACAAACGCCCTCCCACCTAAACTACGTTTTATTCCCTTTAAAAAGTGAGAGAGAGTACAGACGGTTAATATTGTTTCTTATACTCGCTCCGAAATCTCAAAGTAGTCCAAACTATAACCAGAAGCCGATGAAACCCTCCTTTGAAGTCTACTACTCTAATGTTCCATATAGCGCGCCTCTCTGTATGGGTAAAATTCACGATTTTACGAGTTAGAAAGGGTCCTACTTCATGCCCCCTGTCTACGGAAAATTGGAAATTCTCTCTCTCCACAAACGACGACGTTTTTTTGACGAACTCCAAGGCTGCTAGAGATATTCTCTCGACGAACTCCCGCTCCGAAAACATCTACCGTTAGGAGGCGTACGAATCGCGCCTTTTGAGAATAACCCATACAGAGAGGGGTAGACAAGACACGGGAGTAATAGACTTCAAAGGAGGGTTTCATCGGCTTCTGCTATAACTTTAGAATTTAATGTAGCGCAGCCTTAGTTTGACCCGATAGAAATATAACCCCTAAATCTTAGAGAATCAGGCTTAGATTTCCGAACGTATATATAGGTACCATGAATTCTTTAAAGGGTTAGTGTATACAATGATATGGTAAAACAAATAACTGGGACGAAAAAACACATTTTGCAAAGGATATGAAAGAAGAACTGCATTTCCAAATATCTTTGGAACAAAAGAAATAACATAAAGAACATAACCGAAAGCTCCCAGTTCCAATTGTTGACTAATGCTATATTTAAATTGTTGCTCTCAACCAAGGTGGAACTATCACTTTCAAGAACATATTAGGATAAGTACATATAAAATGAAACCAAAGCTTATCCGTTATGAAAACTCAGTTTGAATCAGACTTTCAGAATTGTTCGCGAACAGTTTGTCCAAGTACTTTTTTAATCTATTATGGTTTAACATTGTGTAATAATACGCCTTACCTTTCACTACATTACTAAAATCCTCGCCAATATAAGCCAAATTTCATTTCTTCTTCGATCAGCCGATGACACTTAAAACTATATACTATTGTACAATATCTTTTGACAGTGTAGTTTAAGGTTTTGGTTATACATACCCCTTCATACGAAACGCTGTAAAGCGACTCGGGTAACAAGTGTATAAAAATCTTCATCCAATAAACCTTTTCAGGAAGCGAAACCATTTATACTTTATACCTATATGGGCGTAACAAATATTATTTACCGACAAAGTTTAGAGCGAAGATCATGAAAAGGTTGCCTATTATTTTCTATATGAAGAATGTGATATTTAAGTTGAAACTGATTCGATATTTTCAGATTTTTTTTTAACTCTATTACCTTACCCGAAGGTGCAATGTCTATATGAAGAAAGTAATTTACTTTTTTAATATTGAAAAAGGAAAAAAAATGGCTTTTCCTCTCCCACTCACAAGAACAATTGAAAAGGGGGTGGTGCTTTTCAGGGGGTGATTCCAATAAAAATTGAGGGTTTTAAAGGGTGTATGAAGCAATGAAACTAGTTGATTATTATTTAATAGCGTATATACGTATGCTCAAAAATCGAATTTACCTATTTAATTTTAATCCAAATTTATTAAAAATCCCTTGTTTCTAGAGTCTATTGATTATAGTTCAAAAATTAATTTAAAATTAACTATAGACTTTCTAGGAAGTTTTAATAACTTTCAACTTATTTTTAAATAATGACTTAATTTTTTTAAGAAGGCAATTTTAATTTCGTATTGATGTGATATTCAAATTAGGCTTAATTAGCTAAACATTCCAAATGTTATTGACATTAGTGTCCTATTCAACTATTCATATCTTTGTCACACTGTTTCTAATATTTAAAATGTGAATCCAATTAATTTTAAACACGCTTATATGAAATCGAAATTATACTTTAATATATACTAAAAGCATTCTTAATTTTATCTTTTCAGAATTTGAAGGTGACGTGACAAACGTGTAAAAGAAATTCGCCAATCTGCATAGGTACATAACAACAACAAAGTACTTCAAATACTAACATTCCAATTCAATTGGGAAGAGAAATTCAACGGTTGGCTCTGAAAATAGGTCCAAGGGTAAGTGAAAACTCTCTATATATCTTAATACCTACACCACTCGTGCATTGTTCGCGCTTTTTGAAAATTTAATGATCCACAAGACTATTTAATCACCGATGACTTAATTTAACCATTCGTACTTAATTCACAAGATATTTGAGCTATACTTTCAATGCTCTAAATATCTTAATATCTACACCACTCACGCGTTGTTCGCGCTATTTGAAAATTTAACCATCCACGAGATTTTATTTAATCACCGATAACTTAATTTAACCATCCTAACTTTTCAAATTGGAGCTAATACTTAGTTTCAATACATGTCTTAAAGAAATATTCCCACAGTGACGTCTTGACGCTCGTGGGCGTTATCTAGGTATAGTTCCGTCAACATCCAATACCAATCGATAAAGGTGTTAGTTTTTTTGTCCACCACAAATTCTACCAGTGTCTTGTATAACATAGGTTTTCCATTTTAACTTTTTTTTTTGTAAAACCTAGTAAGATTTCCCGTTGCTTGCCTCGGGTTAAAAATCAGTTTTAAGTTATTCGTTTGATTTCCTACGCTAGTAATCGATGGAAGCTTAGTATTGTACGTGATGAAAACTGAGACTGATTCTCTATATAAGCAGCTTAGAATATAGGATTGGTGTCTGTCGTCCAAGGGACGGGATAAGAATTCTTTGTAAGGTTTTTTAGAGTTGTTGTTTTTAGGAATAGAATAACGGAGTGTTGTTCTAGGAGAAACTACCTTTAAGGGGCACAAATTGGGTTTAAATGAAGTTTAATGGTTGAAACTTTTTGACTCTTTGAATTCCCAAATCTCCCTATTGTCTGCAAAGATGTCAAGAGTTGCAGGCATGGTTGAAGCCAAGAATGACAGGGTAGCTTTTCCTCTGATGGGAAAAAATATAATTTTAATTTAGCGAAATATGTATGCTATCTCATTCCAACTAATACCCCTTCGCGTCGAACCTGGTTACGGGCTTTAAATTTTCATAAGTTTATTACTTGTAGCTTGTGACTTTTACTATTAGACAATCAACATGTCTGCGGACGCGGAGGGATAAGATAGTTTTTTGTCGCTGTGCCAACTCATATAACGCGAGCCTTCAGACTCGAGATATTCCAGGTCAAAGATTACATCATCGAAATTGATTTTTATTGGCCGGCTATATTAGATAATAACGCGTTTTCTACGGACAGAGGCAGAATATTATTGTTTAGTTTTGCCACTGGATATTTTTATGATCTCAATTTTGTTGTTTCTCTCTCCCTACTCCGGGCGTTAATATTCTGAGACATTCGTCTTGATGTTTACTTCTCATCTTCCCTTTTTAAAGATATCCATTAATACTGACACGTCTTTGGGTGCGAACCGCTCTCCTTGGACTAATTGATTAAGAATATGAGAAACTCTTAATTTAAAACTGCGTAGAATAAATTGGAAAGTTTCTATAGACATATAACAAAGCGACTGAGAATTAAAGCGACTGTAAATTGGCCCACTTTTAATTTCTAAGAAATAATTATTTCAAGGGTTTAGTCTTTGTCTGGGATGTAACAATAGGATGTTGTTAATTGGTCTATCATTTCGCCTTGAAATATTTTTTCCTGAAAGCGACCATATTTTTATTTTCCCCACTACTTTTCATATTAAAACACTCCGAACAGAAATTATTTAATAGTGTAAAGAGATCGAGATAGGCTTAGCGGAGTTTAAAATTTTAAAAACTCGTTTTGAATCGAAAATTCCATACAGAGAAAAGACCTCCAAGGATCATGACATAAGCTGTTTTGCCTAAAAGTCTAGTCTAGGATGATTTATACGAAACACATTTTCCCGCTGGCTTAACCTTTTGCTGTAGCAGACGACTCGACGTTTCTCGTCGTTCATTATAAGCTTGAGTTTGCTAAGTCTTGACAGCATATAAGGTGGATTACTTAAATATAAAATAATAGCGTGTACAAATATTTCATTATTGATTTGCCCCTCGAACGATGAGAAAATTCAAAAATTAGATCTAATTATTAATCCTGTTTATATGGGACTGAAAGAGGGAAATTTTGCAAAGGGCCTCAAGGCCAAGGCTTAGAAAATCAAAAAGGCTTATTTCAGAATGGGTAAATTAAGGATATAATTGTTCTGGGAAAAGTTTTAGCTTCAATAAACCGTATCAAAAACAGTTTTTAATAGATGAAGGCCAATTTAATCTAAAATGAGTTTGGTGTTTCTCTCTATTCATTGGGACCCTTTTTGATAAATGGTTTAAAACGTTTCAAAGACCATTCGACGAGCTGAAGGGGGGTATAAAAGCGTCATCTGCTAGAGAAAGGGTTTTCACTAATAATTTATTCATTTTTAGATACAGTTTAGTTTTCTTCAAGATGAGTTGGGGTAATAGGATAATCGTAAAGCGGATTGATACACAATTGTGAACCTCTTATACTAGATAGTAGTTGCTGTAAACTCCCCTTGAACAAGAGACTAAGAGTATATAAACGAGGGAATATATTCTACAATTCCGCTATTATATATTTTACATTTAAATGGAGTGATTTTCCAAAAGCTTTTAATGGAGCATGCAAAATATACTTATAAGTGTTTTCGTGGCAAAATATTAGCGTGGAGGAATTGGGTAGAAGGGATAGTCGCAACTATTAGTCACTGTATGGGATGTCGCCCCCCCTTTGTTTATACAATTTTGTGAAGATTGGAGCGACTAGGTAAAATCGGACTAGGTATAACGCTTGAAAAAATTAACCTGCCTCTGTTGGATTGAGTTTTTAACCCTTCCTAAAACGGTTTATGAGAAATAGAAAAATATTTAAATTATAAATGATATTTTAGCCGAAAAATTAGATTTTTTACGTGTTAAAAACTATAAGTAGGTAGGGAGTATTTAATTTTTTTTCTCCTGTTAGCAGGGAATTGAAAGCCTGTCCCCTCTCGTTCATAACATCTTCACACTTAGGGCATCTCTTTCCCTTTAATACATTTTGACGTCATCAAAGCGCGTGGCGTATCGTAAGAGTAATTTAACACGTGCTCTTTATAGCTGCCATGAGACTGGTTGAATTAACTTAAACACTAAAAACGTGTCTAAAAATTTCGAAGATATTCTAGAATACTTTTTGTGGCGTGGTGATTCCGAAAATTAATTAAAAATCTGTTCTATTTTTAGCTCCAAGTTCTCCCATATTGATAATAATTAAGTATACAGAGTTTTATAATTAATTTTCGCCGAGTGTTCTAAGAAAATCTTGTTTTTTTTTTTCGCGTAAAAATTATAATCCACAACGTGTCGTTATTTCAATTATATATTAATTTATAGACGTTGTGTTTTAGCACCTTGATTAATCCCCAAGCAACGCCAGCATAAATCCCTCCATTATTAATGCATTTTCCGGTTATAACTTATCACGTGTACAAGGTTCTTGCATTATAATTCGCGTTAGCTTGTTGTATATGTATAACTTGTCCGTTCACGTTCGACGAACCAAGGCTTAGGTAAGCAATGTTAAGTCAGCTAAAGATGGAACGTTGTCCCCTCTCACGTTAATCACCATCCAATCGTGGATAAACTTCGCCTTTCGAATCAATGTAAAATTTCAACACTCTCTAAGCCCTTTAATCCCTTATTTCTACGATTTGCAGTTACTTGGAGATACGAGTCGATCTAGCTTTAGTATAGATTGTAATTTTAAACTGAAGTAAACCGTGCTTATAATGGGTCAAATTATAATCAGTTGGCTTGAAGGGAGTTTGACATAATGAGAGAGATAAGGAGAGAGAGACGCGTGCTATGCCTTATTGATTCCCAAAACAATACAATACTGATTTTACCATAAGTTTATTATGATTTTAAGTATCCCGCGGTTTCAGTAATTAATTTTCATTCTTCGTTTACATCTGGCATGAAGAGCTAAAGGTCCTGATGTAAACAAGGTTACGAATAATGTTTAGGTTTAGAGTAAATCGGCAAGTTTAAATTGTTATAAACTATATCTACGTCATCATACTGATCGTGTGTCTGTTGCATAGCCAATAATTGATTTTCCCTCGTTGTGCCACGTTATATGTTAGCCTCTTTTCGTCATCAAGCTTGTTTCTATATTTTACTCATTTTAGTTTTGAAGTTTTTTTTAAAAACGCGTCATCTTATAATAATGTTTTACAATTTTGAATATAGGTTTTTAATATCATGAAAAAGCTAATTTAATCCTGGAATATAAAGCTATAATTATATTAATATACCAGGTTTTAATATATTATTAGATTATCTGCATAATTAAGGCGTCCGAAGGTTACCAATGTTCTACGTTAAATCAGAAGCCGATGAAACCCTCCTTTGAAGTCTATTACTCCCGGGTCTTGTCTACCCCTCTCTGTATGGGTTATTCTCAAAAGGCGCGATTCGTACGCCTCCTAACGGTAGATGTTTTCGGAGCGGGAGCGAATATCTCTAGCAGCCTTGGAGTTCGTCCAAAGAACGTCGTCGTTTGTGGAGAGAGAATTTCCAATTTTCCGTAGACAGGGGGGATGAAGTAGGACCCCTTCTAACTCGTAAAATTGGGAATTTTACCCATACAGAGAGGAGCGCTATATGGAACATTGGAGTAGTAGTTTTGGAGGGTTTCATCGGCTTCTGGTTAAATGCAAACAATTATTTACTATGGGAGATTCCATGATGGAGTTGTTTCACACTTAACACGCGTTTTAAAATTTTTGCTTTTGATGTTAATGAATATATATGGTATATTTATATATTCAGGGTTGGATAATTGGGGCATGGTGGGGTGGAGCGTGCCGGGGACTGTCAAAATTTGAAGATGAGATATTGGTCGCTTGCTAGGCCGGGAACGCTAAAAGAGGTAACGCGAGAAGGAACCTGTTTCCCCGTAATTCTCGGGTCGTGCATATCTTAAATTTGAATTGATATCTCGTTACTAAATATCATATAATATCTTATATAGCGGAAAATCTCCATGTACCCATAATTTAATTGAAATCCTTATGTAGGGCTTCTATAGTGTTGAATTGAAAACCTTTATATAATATTAATAATTAGTAGAATGGTTTTAACGCGTTAATCCTTCGCCAACAGGAATAGCTAAATATTTTTCGCAAAATTGTTTTCTGGCTTTAAATTTTGGAGTTAACTTTGCTAAAGTTTGAATTCATTTAGATAGATTTATTTTTATATTGACGCGATATGCAATAGATGTTTTAATTAATAAAATGTATTCCTGGTTCGATATACCACCTTATTTGACCCCGAATAGTGTTTGACATTTGAATCCGAGGTTAAAAACCTGAGACACTCCCTAGAGTCTAACAGATCAAAAAACATTTCGTTAGAAAATAGTCTAGGCAAAATAAGCTTAATCCGTGATACGCTTACTAAAACGTTGACTGAATATCAAAATATATTTACGAAAAGTAATTAACAGATGTACAGGGACTCGTAGTAACTTGGAAATATCAGGGAATGTCAAAAATTTAGGGAAATATCGCAGAGGAACTCTTAGATTTTGTTCAGGGAAATCAGGTAAATAGAAGTGCGTGTATTTCATTGATAGTATATCGGTACTACCGCTATGTAGTTTCATTATATTTATTATGATTTGTAAAATCAATTGGGACACCTTAAAATATCAGTTAAAAATCACTAAAATCTGAAAAAATCAGGGAAATAGGATTTTCTAATGTTGTATGAACCCCTGTACAACAATTTTTCCAACTTACTCATTCGTTGAAAGTGGTTTTAATTAGTCCTATTTCCTAATTTCGTTAATTCCAATGAATAATTTACTGTTTTTCAATGAGGAGAGATTGGAAAATGGTTTCTACATTGCAAGTCTTAACCGAATTACATCTACAATTATTCCAGCCCCCCTCCCCATTTTTAGAAAAGGTTTTAATTAGTCCTATTTTCCTAATCTGGTTAATTCCAATGAATAAGTGACTGTTTTTCCATGAGGAGAGATTGGAAAATGGTTTCTTCATTGCTAGTCTTAACCGAAATACGTCTATAACAAATATTCCAACGCACTCATTCTTAGGAAAGGTTTTAATCAGTCCTATTTCATACGTTGGTTAATTCTAATGAATTAGTGACTGTTTTTCAATGAGGAGAGATTGGAAAATGGTTTCTACATTACTAGTCTTAACCGAATTACATCTACAATTATTCCAACGCTCCCATTTTTAGAAAAGGTTTTAATTAGTCCTATTTTCCTAATTTGGTTAATTTCAATGAATAAGTTACTGTTTTTCAATGAGGAGAGATTGGAAAATGGTTTCTACATTGCTAGTCTTAACCAAAATAGGTATACAACAAATATTTCAACACACCCATTCTTAGAAGGGGTTTTAATTAGTCCTATATCCTACTTTGGTTAATTGCAATGAGCTAAACTGTTTTTCAATTAGGAGAGGTTGGAAAATGGTTTCTACATTGCTAACTAGTTACAACCGAACAACATCTACAGTAATTATTTCGACGCACCCATTCTTAGAAAGTGGTTTCAATTACTATTCCAATTTTGGTTAATTCCAATTTATTCTAGAAATATCAGGGACAATTATTCACCGGTAAAAACTGGAAATTAGTAATCAACTTTTGAATGAAAAATGCTTATATATTATTATGGGTTGTCAGTAAAAATACAAACGCGTGTAATACGCTAAACATAATTATTATTCAACGAATTAGTATTATTGAAAATTGGCGATATTTGGTTGAAATTAAAGAGTGCCAAAAAATAAGTTTATTATTAAGTTAAAATATTCTACAAATTTTTAAGCAGCCTTTTGGCAAATGAAAATTTAGAAACTAGGGACTTATTTCAACTTTTATATTTATATAAATAATAATACTTAAAAAATAGTATTTTTTTTTCTCTCATTAGAATAGGAAACGTAAAAATAACACCCTAATTGTCTCAAGACCCGCCCTTTCCCCAAGTACAACAAAAAACTATAATATAAATGGAATAGTATGTTCAGTAAATTCTTCTGGTTAGGGAAACAGTCGGAGTAAGCCAAGCAGATAAATATAGAAGATGGACATCCTTTAGACTAATCGAATTTATTTAACGTTTCTAGCCTTAGGGAATGAGTTGTCTATGAAGAGCCAATTCCGAGTGACATTGCTCGTATTGTTCGCGAAAACTATGCCCTATAGTCTTCTTCTCTGTTCGCATTCGGATTCCATTTCTAGTTCTTCTCTTTTCTCTTATATCTTTTATAAGCCGGGCCAATGATTATGTCGAATATTAGGGATGAATTTTAAACTCCTATTTTGAAAGCTGATCTCTCTTCACGTAATCCGTATACAATCCTGTAATTTTGATTGAACTAAAGTAATTACCAAAGGCTGTAAATAGTGTAAGTTGTTGGCAACTCGTTGAAAGTTCAATATGTATCCGAACAATTTTTTTTATTATCATTATTGTTATTTATTATAGCACAGCATTGTACACGACTTGTATATTCTAACGGTCAGATTTTAAACGCGAGTTTTTTCACACGCTAGCCATAGATTATTATTTTAAAAATAAAAAGGTTAGGTTTTGAAAATCAACGATTGTACTAAAAATCTATTGCAAGGAATAGAAAATAAAGTAACAACGACCTGGAAAAACTGTAAAAGTCAGAAGAAATGGGCCCAAAAATTCAGGGAAAGTCAGAGAGTTTAAAAATGTGCCAAAAACGCGCAGTCCACTTTTGTGGAATTTCTGTTGGAATTTCCAATTTGGATAATTTTTCATGAAGCTAGCCGATTTTTTCCGCACCATTAGAAAGAAGGTATTTCATAGATTAATTTAAAATAATAAAATTAACATGAGCCACTCGTTAAAGACTATTTCGCCACTGATGGAAATCTAGCAAAAACCCAAAAATCACCCCTATCTTGAAATGGTCGTAATTTTTTTATTTTAACACCTAGGCATAAATCGATTGCTCCATTAGAAAGAAGGTATTTCCTAGATTAATATAAAATAATAAAATTAACATGAGCCACTCGTTAAAGAGTATTAGTTTAACCCTTTATACTTAAGACCATTTAAACCACACGAATTCAAATTGAAGTATGACTTATAGGAATATTAACAATTGAGATTTATCTCGATAACGAGAGAGAAACAACAAAATCTGACGTTCAAAAGCGGCTTTTATATTTTTTCGCCTTATTGAGATGTGTCAATTGTAAATAATCCTTATTTAAGACACTGTTACTACTTTAAATTGTAGCATTACCAATTGACTGTCATATTTGGGAAGCGGTATGGTATGGCGTGTATAGTTTCGACCGACTGTATTTTTCTACAAATGATCCTGTGGGTGTATTAAAGCGTGTTTTACGATATATCCCATGAACGCCCTCTAGCGGCACGTAATGCGTCTATTAAGACCCATTGCCAGCGCCAGGATATATACTCTCGCGTGGACTCCTCCCTGCATATAGGACACTATTTCCCCTTATTCTTCGTTTTAAGAATGGTTATACAGCGCTAGGAAATATTTACATGGGAAGATTTGGGTTACGGCACACGAGAATCGACATATCGTTATTTGTTTTTACGAGAATAAAATATTTACCGACTTCACACCTTTTTATATCTATAAAAATAGGGTCTCCATTCTTATTTGATCGCGCCCAAAAAAAAGTTGGAAACTTGAACAGCTTTTAAATTTATTTTTTGAATTACCATGACAGAATTGACGGAAAGCGGATTGGTACACAATGTTAAACCTCGTAAAGAAAAGTAGTCGCTACCAACCTATATATATATATATAAATTGTCTACAACTTTGATATTCATTTATGGTTGCATTCTCCCTTTAAGCCATTGAGTTAGTCCTAGATTTCTATATAAGAGCAATGTTAAGGTAACCCTTTCATCTTTAAGATTCAATTTCATCAAAGAGTTTAAGCCTATATTTTAATATATACGAACTTATTCTTGGTTAATTTGTGTAATAAGTTTCCAAGCGTAGGTGGTCTTTGTCTTTCTGCATATATTATATATCTTCTCCGTAGTGTGACGTAGTTTCTATCGCGAGTTTATCGCTTTAACATCGTATATTAAAGAATAACACGTATGAGATTTACGTAAAATTTGTTCTGAAGAATTAATAGAACAAATGACGTGTTTTTTTTCTGCTTAATTCTTAAGAGCTAGGGTTTTAAAAGTTTTAGAACTTAAAGTGGGCTTTTGTTTCGAGAGATCGTTACGCTATTCAAATTAGAGAAGCTTAGTTTATTTGTCTATAGTACTTCCGGGAATTAAAATTTGTGTGATTTCCTTCTGTAACTTGCCTTTTATACACTAGCTATTACACGTCAAAAATGACAAACTTTGAAAAAATAGATAACAAATATTAAAATTACCGAAATAGCTCTTACTTAAAAATATTCTGCAACATGGCAAGGACTTTAAAAATCTTTGGCAACGTGTCAAGGACTTTTAAATCTTTGGCAACATGTCAGACGGGGAATTAAGTATTGAATTGTTAAATTAAAAATTTGGGAAAGTATGGTAATTTGAATTTTTGGGGGAACGTTTAAAAACGTTTTAAATATGAATTCAGGGAAATATTGTTCCTGGAAAATGTGTGATCAGGGAAAGCCCTTAAAGTTAGGGATTGAAACCGAATGTTTTGGGCAGTCCCTGTTTTCCGGATCGCGAACTTTTGTGTTTAAGAAGAGGCCCACATTCAGGGTAAAACCCAATAATGCATTTTCAATGCAGCCCCTGTAGAAATGTTCCAACACTCGTACATCGGTGTTCAAACAGAAGCTACCATAAAAGGGGCATTTTTTTTTTTTTTTTTTTTTTTTTAATTTGCTCGCAATCAGATCTGAAATGATTCAGATGATCAATTTTATTTAAATTGTAATAATTGTGTTATACGAAAGTTAAAATAATAAATTTAAACCATATAGGCATTACAAAAAATGGCTTAAACTTAAATCTAAAACTTTACAATATTATTAATTTCAAACTTTGAGTAAGGTTTGCAGTAGAAGGCTTTTTAGTTAATTAAAGATGAATTTCGCCAATCATGAAAACGCAGTTTTGGAAGATTAGAGTGTAGCGAATTTTAATCCTTTTTCAACGGCGGAGATTTTCAGAGCCTGTCTAAATTCCTTTAATATGATGCCGTGAGAAAGTTGGCTCTTGTTTACTACGTTATCTATTTACATTTAGCTTCTACGTTTTATAGGGAATGTCATAAGCACTTTAAAATATTATTCCACACTCCAAAATTAGCGACACTCGCCTATTCACACGTTACATACGGTTAGATATTAAATTCTAGTTTCCAAACCAAGGGAAACTTAGTGGAACAGCTTTTGAATTTATTTTCGGATCTGTTCCATTTTTAGCTCCAAGTTTCCATTTAAACAGGGTTCGTACACGACCTGGAAAACCTGGAAAAGTCAGGGAATTTGGAAATTGGCCCAAAAAGTCAGGGAATTTGGAAATTGGCCCAAAAAGTCAGGGGAAAGTCAGGGAATTTGGAAAGTGGGCCCAAAAAGTCAGGGAAAAGTCAGGGAATTTGAAAATTGCTCCAATAGGTCAGGGAAAAGTCAAGGAATTAGAAAATAGCCCAAATGGTCAGAGAAAATAGCCCAAATGGTCAGAGAAAATAAATATTTTGGTATGTGTCAAGGAATTGTTTATGATTGGTTTACCAATCAGTTGTAACGTAATTATTATACACTGAAAATATTTGCCTACAGATTCAAATTGTTTCTCATATTCTGAGTAAACTATCAGCTGACCCCGATTGATAAACTGTCAAATAAAATGTGGGAATTGCCAACAGCTCGCTCGTAAGAATATATTCATGAAAAAAAAAAAAAAAAAAAATTTAAAATTGGTCAGGGAAATTATTTGGAAATGGTCAGGGAAAACCGGGAAAAGTCAGGGAAATTTTGTACGAACCCTGATAAAATTAAAAATTTCTAGCTTAATATTTTTTAATTTTCCAAACTAATTTATTACGCCTATTTAAACGATAAGGAATCTACATTCCTCCTTTAAATTGATTACTATCTGACCTAAAATATGCCCCAAAAATTTTACTTTTATTTAAAATTTATGTTGAAACTTTTATATCATATATCACAGCTAATTCCATCATTATATCAATTTTTTTCACTAGCGCGTATAAAAACCGAGATAAAAGCGGCTAAGGACATTTTCCTGAAGGGGGAAAAATATAAATTTAAATCATTGAAGACAAATGTTTTGGACATTTTTCGCCATAAAGACCCCTTCTTGATAGGACAAAAAATAAGATTGATGACTTGTAACAATTCTCACTATCAAAAGTTACTACAGATTATTAGGGGTTCCTTCCCTTTTTATTCCGTAACACGCTGCATTCTAGATTATATTTTTAAAAGATTTTCATTAATGAGCTATTTTGCTAGGACATAAAACATTTTTTTTTTCTTCATTTATGAAAATCAAGGCTATCCGAAATTTGCTGTGAAAACAATGTAAATACTTACCATCGCCTCCCTCGTAAGATTCTAAAACACGTTATACCAAGAAGGATCAGACAAGGAGAGGAAAAGTAGGGCTGCGTTGAGTTAGAGAGAGAAGAGCCAACCTCCCACTCGGGTGGAAAGGGGGATAGGGAATTCTCGAGGTAAACTGTTGTCACGTGGTCACTAGCGTCGTTGGCTACTACGAAGCTGATAAAGGATCCGTTTTACCCACGTGACAACATTTTACCACGAAACATCTCTACCCCCGTTCTCCCAGAGTGGGAGTTTAGGCCGACGCAGTAGGAACTGCGCCGTCCACACTTTTCCTCTCCTTGTCTGATCCTTCTCGGTTATACTAACGTGTTTTCTTACATAATTGTAGATTTATTTAGAGCTAACTATTATTTCGAAATGTATTTGATTTATTCCCATATTAAGAGATACACTAATTTCAACAATTAATAGGTTTTAAATCTAAATGTAAAAGTATATTTAAATAACGAGTCCGCATTTGAGTTTAATTTTTAACATATTTCCCGTCAAAAATGACCGAATTCACAATTTTATGACAATTATATTAGTTATGTTACATAATAATATACATTGAAATGAATCCAAACACGCGAGCTTGAAGTTAAATTTAAAACAGCGCGTTTGCAATAAAACTTCGCGTTCAAGAGGAGTTTGTATTAACAACTTTTTCCTTATGAACTTTAACAATGTATCAGTTAGTCATTTTGCTAACGTTTCTTGTAAACTTCAGCGTTTCCGTCCAATAGACGGACAGACTTACATAGATAATTTTGTATTTTGATGTTAAGACTCTACAGAGAAACCTTACACCTGGTTTAATGTACACAGTTAAATTGAAATCTTAAAGATTACGTATGAGGCGATTGTAGAATGTTTTCAACCTTAAGTTGGCAACACGCTCAAAGATAGGCACCATGTTATGTCTTAAGTTAATAAATAGTATGTAGAATAGCCTCTTTTCTACTTCCAACTCGATGTGGAATATACTTCATATATTTCTCTTGGTTTTCTTCAAAAAGCAAAAATATGAACCGGTATAAGAAATGCATATTTTAGATGAGATTTCAAACGTCACAAAAATGAAATCCGTAGCTTTGTTTCTATAGTTTCCCCCTAGCGAAAAAAGTAAAGCGGCTTAAAAATGGAATATTATTTTTATTTTTTTGTTTGAGACTTCAAAACTTTTTGAGCCTAGTTTAATGAATAACAAGATTGGTCAAGACCTAAATTTATTTTCATCTCAACCAAATTTCCGAATGCATGGAATTCTTTAAAGTGTTGCTGTCACCACTCTTGTTAATTAAATTGATTAGTTTTATCCCAAAAGTAGTTAAAAAAAAAATTGTCGTATTTCCTAACACCATATTACCACATATTTAATTTTAAATTTTTTTAGATTTTCATTTTGAACTTTCTTAAAACCGCGTCAAACCCAAAGCGGTAAAATTTAAGAATAAAGATTAAAATATAAACTAAATACCTCCGAAAAAAATGGTGGCAGCATCACTTTATTATGTACATTTAAATCATATCTTGTTTTTATTGACGTCATGATGGAATAAGAAATTTTCAACTTTTAATTCCTCATTATTTTTGTAATTGGTCTCATTTGGAAAATCACCCCTTTTTTTTCTGTAGAAGGACAATTTTACAACTTTTATATACATTTCACTTCCGGGAATTTAGTTATACATAAAAAGTATTTTTTCATCAATCAACAATCTATTTATACTCTCGTATATACCTTTCAAAATGATTGCGTTGTATTTTCCACGGAAATATCCCAAGGGATTTGTAGAGCTTCGAAACATATAGTAAGCCGTGGCAATCAGAATAAACCTGTTCATGAATCACGAAACTACTTTTATCCCTCGCGAAATTATCGTTGTATATTCATACGCCTTAGTTGCTACTCTAGTTTTTAGCTTTTCTTGAAAGTCTTCATCATAATTTAGTTCACGCAAAATTGAAAAATTCAGTTCTGTTTTTCTATGGTGGGGATTGGTAAATAGTTTCTACATTGCAAGCAGTAATTATTCCAGCGCACCCATTCTTAGAAAGGGTTTTAATTAGTCCTATGTCCTATTTTGGTTAATTCAAATGAATTAGAGACTGTTTTTCAATGAGGAGAGATTGGAAAATGGTTTTTACCTTGTTAGTCCTAACCAAATTAAATCTACAACAATTATTCCAACGCACCCATTCATATAGAAGCTTGTTTTAATTAGTCCTATTTCCTAGTTTGGTTAATTCAAATAAATTGGAGACTGTTTTTCAATGAGGAGAGATTGGAAAATGGTTTTTACATTGTCAGTCTTAACCAAATTAAATCTACAGCAATTATTCCAACGCACCCATTCATATAGAAGCGATTTTAATTAGTTCTATTTCCTAGTTTGGTTAATTCAAATGAATTGGAGACTGTTTTTCAATGAGGAGAGATTGGAAAATGGTTTTTACATTGTCAGTCTTAACCAAATCAAATCTACAATTATTCCAACGCACCCATTCATATAGAAGCTGTTTTAATTAGTCCTATTTCCTAGTTTGGTTAATTCAAATGAATTGGAGACTGTTTTTCAATGAGGAGAGATTGGAAAATGGTTTTTACCTTGTTAGTCTTAACCAAATTAAATCTACAACAATTATTCCAACGCACCCATTCATATAGAAGCTGTCTTAATTATTCCTATTTCCTAGTTAGGTTAATTTAAATGAATTAGACTGTTTTTCAATTGTTGGGGATTGGAAAATGATTTCTACATTGCTAGTCTTATAACCGAATCTCATTTGCAAACAATTATTCCTGCACAATTCAATGAAAGTGTTTTCGTCACAAATCAAATCTTAACCACATTGTTTCAGTGTCCCTTCAAATATACATTTATATAGGTCACCTGTTAAAAATGTGGTGATATTGAAATACACGTTTTAAAATATTTGAAGCTTCTTCCAATTTATCACAAAGTTAGATTGCGCTCTGTTTCTAACCGTATGTCTGCTTATGTTCGCGAGTAATCACGTAATCTAGTTGTCACAAACGCGTATTAATATATAACTTTAAATTTCATTGAGGTAAAAGTAGTTTTTACAAACCATGCTTGAAAAGGATGGCCTGTTTTATAATTAATGAATATACCTCCCATCTCGAGGTAAAATCCCTGTTTAGAAAAATCTCTCGAGAAAGTTTAAGATACTAAGCAATTAGTTAAAAACGCTTTGAACGTGACGCTTTCGCGTTCGAGGTAGCGCGAGTCTAGTTGTAATTATTCTAATTAAAATTGTTAATTTTGCGTGGATTCACTAACACGAAGATGAATAAAGTTTAGACTAGGTTTAATTTCTTTAAGTACGATTAAAATAATGAGAATATAAGCTAAGATGTTTGTCACTAGGATCGTAATAGCGCTAGAGATTAAGTCTAAACAGAACACCCAGATTTGGGATGTTTATCATCAAGAACACATTTAAATACGTAAGAACATGGGAGTAAAGTTATTCTAAAGAAATCGTAGCATACTTGTGGTAAACTTATAATATCTGAATATAAATTCCACTTGATTTTTATGAGAAACCGGTGATAGAATCACTTAAGTTTTCCCGAACGTGTCTGATATTAAAATTAATTCCGGGAAACGAACTTACCGAGATTAGCTTTAAGGTATTCCAATTTTAAATTCAAATATTTGAAAAGCTAAAGGCTATAATCGTATATCTTTAGGTTTCTGTATTTAATCCCATAAATTTGTAAAAACATCGTAAGAAGCCGACGAAACGTTATTAAAATATTTTTATCCTAAATTTAAAGGGAGCATAAAGTAACGAAATAACATTTCTATTATTTTATTAACTATCCTATGTATACTACGTAAGCCTAGGCTTAGTTTTAAAGAGGTTATAAAGGTACAATTTAAATAAATTTAGTTTAGTTTATTGAATTATATTTCTTAAATGAAAGAAAAACCCGTTATGATCGCTCTTCAAAGTTAATTTCTTAAAAAAAAGTATTATAATTTTAGTAATTATACTTATTATTCTAAGTAATCTAAAAAAGTCTGTCTTTTTTATCAATTCTTTAAGTGCGCCATTAATTAAAACAACCTTTTTAATTGTTTAATGAATTTTTGGATGCAGAGATAATAGAAATATCAAAGTTCAATTTATAGAAAGTTCAACTGGATGTCGAACCATTTCTAGACACTCAATGCCCTCATCTTATTTAGACTTTTAGCCTAATTTTCAATCTGAAATATAAAAAAAAATATTTTAGAGTTAGCGAAACCATTTCACAACTTTGATCAATAATTATGAAATACCTCGAAACCTTTGAAAGAATATTTAATCGTATATCAATTATATTTTTAACGAGTTTCATTTTAGACTCGCGGGTATATGAAGTTATAATTTCAATATTTAATTCAAACGCATTGCGGGGGTGTTAGTTGGGCCTATATTCTAAACTTTCAATATATTTTGTTAACGAAAAAGTTCTCATATAATACGCGACAAATATTTGCATTACTAAAACTTATCGTAAAAATTCCCCACGTTAAAGAACAAATATAACACCCCAGAAATATCGAGGCGAGGATAACCCCTTTTTAGCTCCCGGAGAGCGTGTGTAGCCAATTTAAGTTTTCAGCCTTAAAGACGCTTCTAGGACGAGGCATATTTAATGGTGTTACGCTGCCAATTAACGTTGTCTCGCTTCCTTCGCCATTAACGGAAGTTACTATCCATTGAAGGTGTTACGAGATAAGACCTAAAGGTGTAACGGTCTTCGCGTAATATAGAGTGCAACGCAAACAACACGCCGACTAAGCGTCGAGGGAAAGGTACGCCCGCGCCGAGCTATACATAGATATGGATTAAACCAAATGACCAAACAAGACAGCTAAGTTATAATACACGTATTTCCCAAATTTAATAAAAGAACAAACGTCTAGGACTATACCGGCCGGTCCTGCCCCGCTTTTTTGGTTCGGTTTTTTTCAGGGGAACAGAAAAAATTAGTTTCACCTTTAAATATTCTTGGTCGCGAAGTAATAATTTTCAAAGGAGTTTCCCAACCTTCTTATACGTCTCATTTTCCTTGTTGACTATACTGTGTATATTGGAAGGTGTTATTAGGTGTGTAAGATCTTCGCCCGTTCAGCGATCCCTCTTTAGAGGATTTATGTAATCAGGAACCGGGTGAAGGGGGATAAGTGAGGAGATGAGCGAGATCTCTTATAGGATGAGTGGTAAGGATAGCGTATAATCTTCTTGAACGCTCTGCGTGTCGCACGCGTGTTGCTATTTTAAATACGTCCTATATAACCTAGAGTAAACTGAGAATAAAGCTTCGACCTAATTACGACGACGAAGACTAAAGATCTTGCTTACACTCTCACGCTCGTGTTTGCCAATTTAAGGTGAATGTCTCGGTTTAAATGAAAAAGGGGTGGGAATATTCCGATAGAAGCCTATCGATTGAAAAGATCAAAGGTCATACTATTTTCTTTAATGATTTAAAATATGAAAGGGGAACTCTATAGTAAATCGAGATTGTTTCATTGATACATAAAATTTGTTGACCACGGTGAACAAACTTGTAATAATATCACGATATTAGCACCGCCTACTTAGTTCCGATCTCAACCACTAGCGGACCATTTTGAATTTCGTATATCGACCGTTGATAGTTTTAGGCTTTTTTCCCTCTCTCCTCGGGCAAAAGCTCTGACGACCAAACTTTCAGAACCACGTACCAATCATTTGCATTGTTGTGAACTTGAAGCATGATTTACCTGCGATAATATTAAAATAATTTACGAGACAGCTACTGCATGGTTATGTGAAATAGTTTATTAAATAAAGGTTTATTTAATAAACTATTTCACTTCAACACGCAATAGCAGTCTGGTAAATTGTTTATTCAATCAGTTTTACTGAGAAATAAAAACAAAAAAAAAACTTGCATAAAAATTGCCTTTTTAATGACATAATTAAAAAAGGGGGAGCATTTCATTTGTCCTTCAAATTAAATTATTCTGAATATTACCATTTTTAATTTTAATAACGTCGTTACAAAGTTTTCAATTCCTTTGATGAAAGGTTCAACCAATCCATTATAGAAAAAAATGCGCGATTATAATAGGTTAAAAAAATCAAAAGCACAGACCATTAAACACTAATACATTTTACCCAAAAAAATCGATGGAATTAATTTATAAAAATAAAAGTAAAAAAGAAAATTATTCCTATGACTAATTAGTGCCTTTCGCGGAATTAATAATGCTTGATTTGACGTTAAAAAATTTTTTTAATTATAAAACTGGGACGATGGTATGAGATATGAGAATGAAAAGGAATGTACGATGAGAATGAACCAATACATCTTGACTAGAACACGCGTTGGAATCGTACTACCAGGTTATCTTGACGTTTACGCTTTAACTAGGCTTTGTACGTCAAAACTGACGCTAGGATTTAAATTCACTGACTTTTAAAATTGACTATGGAGTTTCCCGGAGGCGTTTTGATCGTAAGGATTTCAATTAAGCTTTTCTCGACGGTTGAAAGTGCTTTTTGGCGCGATCTTATATTACCAATTAATTATTTCTAGAACGGAGATTCTAGGCAATGATCGCCTAAAAGCTTTTTTTTATTTATTTCTTATTTACTCTTGCAAAATGGAATAAAAAAGGATGAATCCTCTTCTTAAGAGATGTTCTTAATGTTTCCAACGTCTCTTTAGGGGATTATTATAACCTAATTTGAGTATTAGGAACAATTTTGCCTTTCAATATTTGTAAGACTATCGTTTCTGATTTTTTTATTAGAAATTCTCTATGACGAGTTTGATTTCCTTAATGGACTTCTATTTGTAAAGGCTTATTTGGCCGTCTTTATGCATTAATTTTAATTATCAAATTATAATTGGAGTGTGCATGGACCCTTAAGTAATGTTTGGGTGTATATGAGATGCTATGGAATATTGTGAATGTTTTTAGACAAACTGTAATCCAACCGAATTTAGTTTTCATTTAGATTTAGAGGGTATTTCTTTTTCTATATAAAATATATTTAATTTTTATATTTTGAGAAACCAAAAATATTCTATTGTATTTTTCACAAAGGGGAAAAAAAAGTTTCGTTTTCTTTGAATTATTTTTTCATTCTCTTCATAACTTTCTTTCCGTGTGTGTATTTTTTTTATATTTTTTTTTTTCCTGACTATATTGCTCGAAGCTACCGTAAGAATGCAAAGTGTTTTTTACTATAGAAATATTTTTAAGGTTTTCTTCTGTCCCTCCTTATAAAAGCAAAGTTTTTAAAGGCATCTCTCAAGAGAATATTTTCAGTTTTCGACTTTCGCGTTGTAACCTAAAAGAAATGTAATAAGGGTTTCGTATTACGTCTTATTATCCTTCCCACCATATTGTATTATTAAAGGGAGAATGCAACCTAATTACAAGTGATTTTTTTATCGATTCCTTATCGATTAAATAGGCCTAATCCACCGATAAAAAGTTTACAATTCAAATATTAAACTAGAAATAAATTTAAAACTTACCCTGAAAATAGGCTTAGCGAGATTCATGGAGATCCTGAATTGCGTCCGTGTAAGGTCTAGCGACCAATGAGCAAAGGCCCGTCGTTCACGCGAGATCTCCACGAGACTTACGTCGCGTGCGATTGGTCGCTAGACCTTACACGCGAGGAAATCAGGACCTCCATGAATCCCACTAAGCCTATTTTCAGGGTAAGTTTTAAATTTATTTCTAGTTTAATATTTGTTTGTAAATTTTTTAAATAGTGGATTAGGCCTATTTAAACAATAAGGAATCGATAAAAAATCACTTTTTGTTAGGTTGCATCCTCCCTTTAACTGAAATAACTCGAACATTTCTAAGAAATATTAAGAATAACTTGGGCGTTGTTGTTTAAAGGGTTATTGAAATATACTTTTTATTTTTAAACCTTCAGTTCCTTCAAATTCCTGAAATTCAGTTTGTAAGATCTTATCTTAATTACGTGGTTAAAAGGATGGCCAAAGTCAGGAAAATTACCTAATTTATATAACTTAAAACGCTTCATAAAAATATTTTTTCGGTATTTGGCGTGAAGATTTTATCAAAATTAAAAGCTTCTAGTTTTATCTTACCTTTAAAGTTTCATTGCTCGCGATAAGAATTCAACTATTGTTAAGGTTACCTGTCCTTATATTTCAAACAACTTGATAAGCTTACTGTAATTTTTAAGGTTGTATGGGGTTAAACTTCATACCTTCCTGTTGAAATCTCGCAAGTGCTGAGAATTTCTGTAAAATTGAATTCTGTTTTTTTTCGCAATCAGATCGAGTATATTGAACAAATGTAAATGTTAGGTTTCCCTACTTTTACCTTTAAGAAACGATATCACAGAGTTTGGAGGCAGCTTAGCTTTTTTGAGGCTACATGCTAACTTAAAATATGATTTTAAATGTATTCCGTATTATGTAAATATCCTCCCTAAAATTTAATTTAAGTGAAATAAATTTTATAAGAATGGTTTAAATCAGACTTGCGCATGCGCCTCCAATTCGAAGTCGCGCAACAGATGGAAAGAAACGTTTTCATTTATTTTATTTATTCGTATAAAATGCTTTGTTTAGTTTCTCATGGGGGATAAAAAAAATAAGGCAAGACTCCATAATATCACGGAGGAAAGATAGAAAGGGAGAGCCAGTAGACGTGAAAATTGTGCGATTTGGAAGCGACATTATTTATCAACCCCCCCCCCCCTTGAACCTTTAGCTGGATTCCTGTAGATCCTAAATTGCTTCCTATTGAAAGAATATGCGACCAATTGACATTCACAAAATTTAATTTCTTTTTACAATATTTTCATTTTGACATTTTCAAGGTAGAAAATTTATTTTAAAACTACGTTTACATACAGCTTTTCTATTCTATTGTAAAAAAAATTATTTTGCTTTGAAATAGTTTCCAAATCCTGGCATAGTATATAATCTTTTAATATTAAAAATTAAAATGCCTCGCGTATCATAACTTTCTTATTTGTCGTCCGATTTGGATGTAACTTTTTTCATTTTGTAGCCTGCATTGAGCTCTACACGATTCTCTTGTTATACGCGATGTACAAAAATTATAGTTTTACGTTTTTCACTTTGCAGACATCAAGTTCTTCAAGGTCTTTTCCAATATAAAATAAAATCCCTTCAGGCTATACTACATGTAAATTCTGAGTATTATATAAAGAGATAAAAAACCGGTACCATAACTCATCTGATAATCTCTTATAAATCATAGTTGAGGCGTCTAAAACCAAGGGTTATGAATATTGATAGCGAATAGGGGTCTCTTTTAACCCACCTACCCCATATCCCCATCCTTCAGTATGCAAAAACCAAACTCTGAATCATCCTTGAGCTCTGTGATGATATTCGCTTCATGCAGCGTGGTATCCAACAGACAAAAACCATTGAAATATATCAAAACCCTATTATCTAACTATAGCTCCAGTAAATTTTAGCTTTATCGTCGTTATATAGTCATAAAGAACATTTCTTTTACATTATCAAGCTTACCAACAAATATGTTTTTGGAAGATCTAAAAAACCATGTTCGTCGGTAGACCCAAATTACAGGAGAAGCCCCAGGTGAAGTGTCTGTATAAGATGACAGGCAAAACGTTGAACGAAAATCTTTATTTACGATTCGTTTCGAGCTTTAATGACATTACTTTAATAACCCACTGACTTACATATACTTTAGAAAATGTGCGTTAAATTGATTTTATTTATAGTATATGCCCAATCCGTAAGTAAAAAATATTATAAACAAATATTGAAACTATGTCTAGAAATTAATTTAAAACTTACCGTAAATAGACTTAGCTGAAATCATGGAGACCCTGATTTCCTCGCGTATAAGGGCTTAAGCCTATTTTCTGAGTTTTAAATTTATTGTGGCGCGAGATCTAATTTCAAATCAAAGTATAACACCATGGATGTATAAAGAACTAACGTTCACGGATATTGCACTCCGACAAAAACGTGTCAAGAGAATTCGCGATGTTCATTGGCGCCATCTAGTAACGAAGTTTGTCGTTAGACAGGAAGTGTGGCATTACGTCACATTTGAAATTGGAAAACTGCAGAACGTGCAGACGACAATTTATAAAACAGGATATTCGTTTCGCCAAAATTTCCCAAAAAGCGCCACACTTCCGCCGTCGATAGCGGACGAAATTATCCGAAATCGCGATACAGAAGGTGCGAGTGCAATATCCATGAACGTTAGTTCTTTATACATCCTCGGCTTGAAACGTCTCCTGGATTATATTTTTCGTTCAATAACATGTCATTTTCTCTGTAAAAAATTTAATCTCAAATATCTTATCCATGGTAAATAATAAATTTAATATATAAGAGTAAAAATTTTCCTTTAATAAGCGTTTCCTAGGGACGTAGTTTAAATTGTATTAGTCCTATAGTTATTAATGTCAGATTTCATAAACTTGTTTCGAAGAAACGGGGAAAGGAAACAAAACAATAGTGCTTCAAACTACAGAACACAATTTTAAGAAAATACATTTTTGATTTACTCTCTCAGTGTTAGAATGGAACGTGAGTTAATATAAGTGCTGGAAAAGTTTGATTCTTAAATTCTTTCGAACCTTATATTTGAAATTGTTTCAAAAATATCTAAGCACTCTTCTGTAGACTTATTTT
Source organism: Odiellus spinosus (assembly GCA_963920705.1). Classification (NCBI taxonomy): domain Eukaryota; kingdom Metazoa; phylum Arthropoda; class Arachnida; order Opiliones; family Phalangiidae; genus Odiellus; species Odiellus spinosus. The sequence goes on along the minus strand of OY987229.1, from coordinate 18,100,418 downwards.
CCCCCAGATCATAATTCATCTTATAGGTTATCGAGGAAGCCAAGCTTTTTTCTCGTCTGAACTCTCTAGATGCCGAGTATGGAATAAAAATAAAAATTACCTTTTTCGGCCCAAGAACATATTTTAAAACTTTTGATGCTATATAGGGAGAAAGATATATTTTCTTTAAGTGATGTGTGAAAGAAAGCACTTTTTTCTAGCCTCTATTTCAGAGAGTGTGTGACAAGATAATGAAGATGGGCCGATACCGCGCGCCTTTTTACTGGGGATTTGGCTTTGGAAAGTGAGGGTGAAATCTAAAATTAAGATATTTCAAACTCCAATTATCCACCATGTAGATTTACATACCTACGATTATGTAGAAATATTAAAGACAAACTTGGAGCTATTTTCGGTATCACCGTGTCAAAAAACATACTCCAGAATATTAGAATTTTTAGACACGTTTAATTTTAATATTAAAGATAATCTTTCCGAAAATGCTAGCTGGTTTTAAGGAAACAGCATATCTGTTTATAGAAATATGCACTTAGTTTCGAGTTTGTTTTATAGGTTGCTTTTCCTACTTGGCTTCTCTTTAAGAGTTAAAACTATTGGCTGATGGAAAATGAGTTACTACCGCGAATATTTAAAAAGCAAAGTTTTTTTTCACGCTGTTTGAAGCGTGCTGTCGGGAAATAAAACTAATCTCTATATTGACGGGTCGCAAATTTAGAAGGGACTATAAATTCTGCTTTAGAAAACTCCTTTTTTTCCTAGTTTAAGTCCTTTTTGAGGCTGCAAATCATGTTGGTTAGTAGTTTTTTTTAGTGGCGTACGTACGTGGTTTCGAAACGAAAATTTTTCTCAATTTCTTGAGTTAAGATTTTGAATATAGAAAGAGTGAAATCTCATTTAGAATTTCTTCAATTCGAACTTAGTTTGGATATATTTTTGGATTAATTAACCATAAAAGCAACTTATATATTCAGATAAAAATTAAAACGTACACGACGTACTATTGCGGGGGAGGGTAGGTGGTTATTCTAAAAATTTCGGAAAGGTATTTTTACTGTCGCAATATTTGTTATATGTTATGAATATATTTTTAGATTTATTTCCATGAAATGTTTTCAAATAACTCGGAGTTTATCATCTACTTCTGATAGGACATTTTCGGATTATAATAGATACTACTATTATTTTTGATTATATCTTCGGATAAGTTCATTTCAATGGAACTCATAGATCTTATCCAATTATTAAAGTCCGAGCACTATAAAATTTCATGCTCGAAGGTAAAAATATTTTGCGAAATTATTAATAGCAACTTTTTCCCATATCCAGCCTTTTTATTTCTAGTATATACATAGCCTGTAACTTAATATTTTAAAATTCATCCTTGAAACTCTTCCGTAATACCAATCTATTTAGAAAATTTCCTTTTGATAAAACAAATTAATTTTGATAGCTAACTCTCCAAGTCACTTAACTTTTCGAATTTCCCAATCCCGAAAATATTAAATTTAGATAGTTGAATTTTCTACTTTATTCGATATGTTAAAATCAATGAAGTTTATTAACGAGGTTTCAGTTAAGTGACTTGGAATTTCTCTTTTATAAAGGTTTAATAAGCGTTGCTTCAAATATTTCGAACAGACTTTGCATATAGTTGGAAAAATCTGTCACATCAAATTATTTCTAAAATTGCGAAATAAAAATATTAGATGCTGAATTATTAACTGAAAGTTTGAGAAATTGAGACGCGTATGTATTCCCGTTCGCGAATAGTGTTATATTATAGTTCAAAGTTAAGCGGATTAATACATACAGTTTGAAATCCATTATATAAAAGGCGGTCTTATCAGGAGTTCATTTATGTTCTTAATTTTCTGAGTAATTAAAATTTGCTACATATTTCATAATTATTTATTTACGATATAATAAACAAAGTTCTAGAAAATATAGTCATTGATGAACGTCATCTATAGAGTTCTAAATCAGTAATTTACGCGCTTAATTACCAGGGTAATGGTAATTTACGGGTTACCAAAATAGGAAATTTGTTAATTAAAAACCTTTTGGATTAAAAGTGAACAAATTGCTAAACTAGGTCAAAGTTTAAAGGCCTAGGATTACTTCTGCCTGTCGCCCTGGAAACAAACTCACCCTCCAGGCTTTCTCTTGTCTTGCTACCCAGAGAAACAGACAGGTGACAGGCAGAAGAAATACTAGGCATTTAAGCTTTTAAATCGTCTACGAGTGTATACTTTGCAATAGTTATTCATGTTTGAGGTCGTTAAGGACATATTATAATTTCATGACTGAGTACTTGGCCCTATCAATGCAAAGTCAAACTGTCAAGCAGATGGAGCCTTCAAGGGGTGGATATAGATAATTAACCTATTATTTGTAGAAGAACCTTTTAAATGTAGTAACTCTCTCTGAAATAATATTGTAATTATTGGTTACTCCTTCAAGGGTAAAGTTTTGAAAACTATATTCATCGCGAACGGTAAAAATCAATTTGAATTTTCAAAACTTATATGCACGAATATACTTCGTATCTCTGCGGTTTCGATTCGAAGAGAAAACGGGTAGTTTTATCTTTTTCAACGATGAATACTCAACCTGATTGAGTACGAAACTGAAAATAAATAATTTTTGATCGTCGTGAATCGTAAAAGGTTCGCATTTTGGGAAGTCATAGTCTCTATAACTTCTAAAATGACTCTGGGGGCGTAATTTGGGAACCTTGATGGTGGCTCTTAAGATGCGCGCAAATACCCATATTGCTAATAAAAAATAAGACAACTTCCCCCTTTCCCTAAAATATAAGAGCGTAGCCAGAATCATAAATATCATTTCTGTCCCTTAACAAAGAGGAATAAGAATTGGAGGGGAATTAGGATAAATTAAAATAAGTAGTAAACACTTTAAAGACGCGTGTGATATTCAGATATTGCCAGCGATTAAAAAATTATTTCGATGAAGTAATCTTTCTCCAGTAATATCTGTAGTCTGTAGGCTCAGGGTCTAGCGTAGGAATATCGAAGAAAAACTATCTCTCTTCTCTCCCCACCCGTAGACACGATCTAATGGCTCATTGTTCTTCTATTTTCATTTTCACTCGATTCTTATTCTAAAAAAATAAAATTTAGCCAAATTAACTCCAATTTCAACTCCAACCTTTTAACATCCTTGTTTTTAAAAAACGCAAAAAAATTGTCGTTTTTCCAATTTCAAGTAAAGGATAAGTGTACTCCATAAAGATTAGTCTAGCGTAGAAATGCGCTCGTTACAATTATTTATTACGAGGCGGGTTCTTGTATAGCTTCAATACGCTCGTAAAGGTCACGGACGATTCAAGGTATACGCGCTCTCTAGTACAGAAAAGTCTATGATTATTTCCTTGTCATTCTCTATATGCAAATAATGTTTCCGAAGCCTTTAACGACGGGATAGATACAGGTAGGGGGAGTGAACTATACCACTAGGTTTTATTGCTCTTAAAAACAGAAATGTTTATGGGCTTGACTGACTTCCTTATGACTCTGGACCCCTATTAAAAACCAACGTCACGCTTTTAAAAGGCTCGCTCGGGAAATATATTTTATAAGTTTATATCTGTCAGGGTATAGGCGAATAAAGTCCTATTCATACCAAGAAGGATCAGACAAGGAGAGGAAAAGTGGGGCTGCGTTGAGTTAGAGAGAGAAGAGCCAACCTCCCACTCGGGTGGAAGGGGGATAGGAAATTCTCGAGGTAAACTGTTGTCACGTGGTCACTAACGTCGTCGACTACTACGCGCCTCATAAAGGATCCGTTTAACCCACGTGACAAAAAGTTACCACGAAACGTCTCTACCCCCGTTCTCCCACAGTGGGAGTTTAGGCCGACGCAGTAGGAACCGCGCCGTCCCCACTTTTCCTCTCCTTGTCTGATCCTTCTTGTTCATACTATCCAAAATTTTAATATCGTATTACACTATCTGTAATACTGGCTCTGAGTTCGTGAAACGTTTATTAATTGCGTGATAACTTCTACTGAATTATAATTGGACTAGATATTATCCCTCCAAAATGACGGGCTTTAAAAATGATAAGATATGACGGACTTTTTATATTAATTAGTTATATGGCTTAATTATGTACGTAATTACCGAAATTACTCTTAGTTCTTTCCAATATTATCTTTGATAGCGAACACATCTATTCGAAACTGGATTTTCCTTTACTTTAAATATAATTTAATTTAAGGAACGAATCTTATTTAAATTAAAACGCTTGTTAAACATTGTTTTAACCTCTCTTTAAAAGGTAGGAGCCCTACCTAAGTGAAAAATTAATATTTCTTGACTTTTTATTAAAAGAAGTAGAAGTAAAACAAAAAATATTAAATTCACTTACAATTCGATAAAAAATTAAAACATCAAACCTATATTTAATTTTTATTATTTTCGAACTTGGATAAATTTTTAGGATGAAGGCAATTTCCGATTATAAAAACGGATACCAATATTATTAATTCACTCGCTGAATTTGACCAACTTTTCGTTAATTAAGAAAATTCTAATTACTTACCTGATGGCACTTTTGATAGAAATAAAAGAAAATTAAATTTATTTCGGCCGAAAAAAAAAGCTAATCTTAAATAGACTGACCAGCGTATACGCCGGAAGTGTATAACTCTCTTTTTCGCGTGATACGGTATATTAAACCGGAAGTAAGCTTACTGCCCTTACCGGAAGTCACGCGAATTATAACTTTTATTTTATAATAACGATGTATAGGAAATTAATATCCTTAGTTATTAAAGCATTTTTATAGATTATAAATTTATGGGGGGAATAAACCACCCAAGGTTAATTATCGTACCACGGTATCTCAAACCATACAGTATTGATTAAATATTCCAATTATTCTCCTAAATTCGTGGGAATTATCAAACATTTTTCTCCGGGAACGAATTTCTCTGCTCTTATTAGGATATCACCCTCCCCTCAATTTGTAGCTGATTTTCAGTGGGGTCCTTTAAACATGTCGTAGCAAAAAAATATAATTACATACAAAATTATAAGTTGAATGTAATTTTTTAGTAAAGGTGCATTTTCATTTAAGATTTTGTACATGAGTATAGTTTTAAATCGGTAATTATTATAGTCATCAATGTTTAATTACCAAAGCAGTAATTTGTAATTTAAAACAATTTGCTAAAAGACCTAGGTAAAGTTTACTGTCACGGTAATTTGCCAATTTTTGAGGGGTTTTAGTTTTATAATTACTTAAAAAATTAGTGGGCGACGATTTTTATATTGGTTTTGTTGTATAACTTTTTTTTTATGCTCAAAATCTTCCGGTTTTCGGAATCATTTTTCTGTCTATTTGATGATGTAGAACTGATTTAAAAAGAACAAATATTTTCCAGATAACTAGGGTATTTCAAATATCACCTTGATGTGTCAGAGTTTCAGAAGTAATATTTCGAAAGGTTATACCGGCACTCACCTTTTTATACGTCTTCAAAACGGCGTGGGTTGATTCGTGGAATCTGCAATATCTCCAGAGTTTTTTTTCTACTTAAGTATCCACCGAGAAAGAACGCGTTTTTAAAAATATTACTTTTTTTTTCAATTTTTGAAATTGGAAATTTAGCTTTTAAGCATTTTATTGGTGTTTTTTGGGGTGGGGAGCGAGGTGGGAGCTCGTTAATACACAACTTTAAACATTGATCAAAGGAACATTTTCTGAAATCCTCGAATATGTATCTTCCGTTTAGAGGACCGCAAAAATACGGGAAATTTACTCCTTATAATATTTACCAATTTTCAAGATGACGGTTATTTTAGAATTCTATATAGGATCAAAGAAAAATATTATCTCGTGATGTCGGGCCCTTAGATCAGCTCCTCCGTCGCCTGGACAAAAAATTTAATTGAAAACTTAGCTTAAAGCCCCATTTTCAATCAGCTTCAGCTTTCTCTTTTTATAGATAAGTTTATATCAAATTCATTTAGATTTGATTCGCTGTCACCTAAGCCTGTTAACGTGGGTTCAATGAAAAGCTTGATTTAAGCTTCAACTTTGATTTGACGCTTATTTCCGAATCAATTTAAAACTTACCTGGAAAATAGGCTTAGCTGGATTCATGGATATCCTGAATTTATTCGCAATGAAGAGCCAGCGACTTCTCAAATATTATTGGACGTCTTGTGGAGATCTCGCTTTAACGACGGGCCTTTGCTTATTGGTCGCTGATCCTTAAATGCGAAAAAATTCAGGATCTCCATGAATTCGGCTAAGCCTAATTTCAGGGTAAGTTTAATGTTTTTAAATTTTTTACTGTTGGATAAGGCCTACATTCGACGGTAAATGAGATTCCATTCTCACTTTAAAGTACATATACCTTATATACTAGTTCTTAATTTAAAAAAAATATTCATAAATTTCTAAAATTAAAAATTCCGTTTAATCTCTATACTCGTAATTTAAAAATTTTGCCTGAGCTAGCGGCACTAAGATTCGTAGCACATTCTCCTATATATACATTTATATATATGCAATACGAAAGCTCTTATCCAAAACGGCATCTGCGTCTGGTTTCAGTCTTTCTTTTAATTTTAAATTCATCCCATTTTGAAATATCTTTAGCGCAAGAATGCAATTTACATTTAAATAACGTTAACGTTTTTTTCTTTTTTTCTCTCTCTCTCTTTTTCTTGTTCTCGCAAACTAAGAGATGGGAAATTCTTCCTGCGCCTTAATTCTTTTTAAAATAAATCTCATAAATTTGCCCAAAATAACTGTACTTATACAGTAACCACTTGGGAATTTTGACATATGTTCGGTACTAAAATTAATATCTTGAAAAAAAAATATTCGTAATGCAGTTCTTGTAAATTTAATTGTTGGCATAAATTTAGTTTACGCTTTGAAGTTTTTAAAACATCTTGAAATTTTCCGAAATTTCGAATTGCTATTTTATTAATATATAATTTATTTAAATAGGATACATTAATTTATGTAAATCTATATAATTCTAAAACTGTATTATATTTTAAATCTTGGTTTGTTGAATAATTTTAATTCGTTAATAAGGGGTTTAGCTAAATCTAGTGTGTTTTCTGTCTTTCACAGTTCAAATGTCCGCAATAGTCCTGGTCGATTTCCAAAACCGGAAGTCTATAGAACCTCGCGGAAATATTGGCGGGGAAAACTTTTTGTCACGTGATCGTCCGCCATCTTTTTGTAGTGTGAAAATAGCTACAGACTAACCAACGCCTCCTATACTTTATCATATAGGAAGCGTTGGACTAACAACTTGAATTTGGTTTGTGGGAAAAAAAATTAGATATAGTCTGGCAACCTGTTACTACAAAAAGATGGCGGCGCGGCTATGAGACAAGGCCCCATTTCCGGCAAATCGACCAGGACTATGAGGTTCATGGCTCGTTCGTATCTAAAAAAAATGAATATACAACCAAAAATAAGAACAAAAATTCCTGCCTCTCCCCGTAGAAATTAGAAATATAAGTTCTTAAAGACGCGTGATAATCCAGCCAATAAAAGTTCCCGGGAATATTTTAGTCTAAAGGCTCACGGTCTTTGCAGAGCAAGGAAAAACTCTGCTCTGCGCTTCCGCAGACCCCAACTAACTATTTTGTCGCTTCTCGACCATTGGACAGAATTCCATTGGACAGAATCCCATTGGGCAGAATCCCATTCGATCCACAATCCCATTCAACCGATACGTTTTCGTAAACCAGAATCCCATTCGACCGAATCACATTCGACCGTCAATCCCATTCGACCGAATCCCATTCGACCGTCAATCCCATTCGACCGACGTTCACAATCAGAAGTCCATTAACACATTCTAACCTAACCTAACCTAACCTAACCTAACCATTATCGGCTTAAATTCATCGGGACGCCCTTTTTGGTTTCGGCCCAATGGGAAATTCGGTCTATGGGGGATTCGGTTCAGCGGGATTCGGTTCAGCGGGATTTCGGTTCAATGGGAATTCGGTGCATTGGGCTCGGTCGGCCAAGATTCGGTTGATTGGGACTATTTATTTTTTATTTCGGACCAATGGGAATTCGGTCCAATAGGATTCTATTCAATGGGTATATACCATTTTGCCGAGCACTTGCATAAAATATAATCATTTCGTTGCACACCAATCGGAACTAAATAAAATGGAAATGGATAATTATGATTTTATAACATTTATAAAAACTTAACATTTACTTCGCGCAGTTCCGACTTAGAAACTTTAGGAACAAAATAGAATAAACACCATTTTTCAGTCGGTGGTGTATCGGGCAATAAAATAGCTCTCCCAAAACTGGTAGCGAAAGATAAGAAACTACAGCTATATCATTGGTGTTGACCTAAGATAGGTTAGGAGAAATTGGGATCATTTTAAGGATCTATTTCAATTATTTAATCCTGAACTTTAATAAAATTTAATTTCGCGAATATCCTAATCGTAGATCAACAAGATTGATACGCTATTTTACGCGCAAACACGCTAGAAACGATATTATCTCTATAATATATTAATAATCACGTTCTTAAATTAAACCTCATGCAATCAGCGCGATAAGAATTAATTCACTCAACAACATCAATTAAAAATGCTAAATAGACCCAAATTTTTACAAAGATAAGGTGACAATCGTTTTCATAAAAAAGTTGAAGTGGAATTTGTAAAAGACGTTGTGGGTGCGACATCTTATTCGAATGTTGCTAACTACGTCACGAAATCACGTGGCGTTAAGGTTATACAAGGCAGTTATTTCCGTTTTCATAAAAAGCTAGGGGTCAGACGCTCAGAAATCACTCGGGAGAGACCCTACCTTTAAAGCTGACACGGAGATATAAAAAATAAGCTTAAGAAATGCTCGGTGCTCACGATCGCTATGAGCTCTTTTTATGATAGCAACTATAGAATTTTCGTATATTTCGTTTTTAAAATGTTATGCATGGTCCAAAATGTATGATATCCATCAGAAAATGGTGAAAATAATGTTGACAAAGATCTTAAGTGTATTTTTCCTTACATCATCAACTTTCAGCGTATTCATTTCTAATTATTCTCAATGTTCACGTACTTTATAATATCAACGCTTAAAAATGCTCGAAAATCAAAATGGATGGGAACAGTGACGCTCATTAGTTCTTTGAAACAAAATTGCGCCATCAGGAATATTCCAAAAAGAAATTTTTCAAAAGGGCCACAATTTACTTTCAAAACAACGTAAATGATCGCTTTTATCACCAAGATACTTGAATTTTCCTGTTAAATCTGAACCTTTTAAAACTCAGTATATGGTGTGTTACTCCGCCTCTACTAACACTAGTCTACATCATAAAGCTACTCATGAATTAGGGCAGCAGCGTAACAAAACATAGAGCAATAAGTAAGAGATATCGAGATTCAATTTTGTTGTTCTTGAACCTGAGTCTCCCCTATTTATTCCTCCATGTTCCCTATACGTTAATCCACCAAAAGATTATAAATGATAACCATTAAACTCTCTTCTTTCGATGTAAGTTGAGAAGCAATAAATCATACGGGTTTATTAGCTCGCCTGTAGTTTTGAACATTGTGAAATTTAAGGTTGGCTCTAGGGGGTATATATGTTAGCGTAAAATTGAACTTTAAAGGAGGGTCACGCTTGAATGACCTTTTGATTGACCGTGGATATTAGTACTGACATTTTAAACCAGGTTTTAAAATGTATATAATACATTAGAGACAGGATTGTGTTGAAGATTTAAAATATAGTATTGAAGCTATAACCGCGATTGAAAGGTATTCGTCCGTGAAAATGACGTAATTTTCTAGATATAGTGCGGGCTAATGTATGATTGGTAGGTTTCAACTTGAAGTCTCCCGGAAAATTGCCGCTTAAAACTGATTTTATATTTGAAATTTTTATCAAAAGTATATTTTTCTTCGAGATAAGTGTTCCACACAGGTAAAATACATATTACACCTAACCATAAGTAACGCTATCTGAAGTATACCTTACTTCTACACAGAGAACCCCTGGTTTACAACTTTCATGTTTGCTATTAGTTTCTGTTAATACTATTGTTTTGAATAAGAACTCTTCCAACGCGTGTCCCTTGTCATAAACGAAATTAAAGCGCAGTGCCCCCATGAGGGGGAAATGATTAAAAATTCCTGAGGTCGTCAAACCCTTATATATACAGGGAAGAAAAGATAAAAGAAACTTCAACCATATAATATTTTTTCCCGTCGAAAATGCATTTTTGGACAAAATTGGTATATAGAAACGTCGGAAATTGAGATATCTTTGCCCTCCCTCGCTATCTTTCTCTTCAACTCTTGCTGAGCCTCGAAAAGCCCACGCTGAGCCTCTAAAGTCTCACCTCCAACATAAGAAGGATCTAATTTACGAATCCCTCCCTAGAACGAAAGCAGATAGAATTATGTGTCGGTTTTTTACTGCTCATAGGCCGAAGGCGAGAAAGATGGAGACGAGGTTGGTAAACTGCTCCAAGAAAAATTATAAGTCCCGAACACTTTACATAATGACGCCAGGTCTTGTTCGTATAATGAGCAAATAGGGTGGGAGTGTTACTATATTCAACTCCACCCCTTCCATAATGTTGATCGGTCAGAATTTTTAAGTAATTGCTAAGTCTCCAGAATTGTTTAGAATTTTTTTTCCTAAATTATACGACACAGTTTTTTGACCCGCCTCTCTTACAAACTATTCTTATACACTAATTATAACCAGAAGTAGATGAAACCCTCCTTTGAAGTCTACTACTCTAATGTCCCATATGGCGCTCCTCTCTGTATGGGTAAAATTCACGATTTTACGAGATCGGAGGGGTCCTACTTCATACCGCCCCTGTCTACGGAAAATTGGAAATTCTCTCTCTCCACAAACGACGTTTTTTTGACGAACTCCAAGGCTGCTAGAGATATTCGCTCGACGAACTCCCTCTCCGAAAATATCTACCGTTAGGAGGCGTACGAATCGCGATTTTTGAAACTAACCCATACAGAGAGGGGTAGAGAAGACCAGGGAGTAATAGACTTCAAAGGAGGGTTTCATCGGCTTCTGTTATAACTGTATAAATTGGAAATTAGGAAGCAAATATTGTGCAGAAATAAGAAATTTTAAATTAGGAATAAATTAGGGTGTACAAATAAGAAATTTTAAATTAGGAATAAATTAGGGTGTAGAAATACGAAATTAGCTAGTATTTTCTTTAGCAATTGGTATCAGAAATTTGAAATCATTAAATAATATAATCGGTATTAGAAATTTGAAATTGGATAGTAAATACTATCGTAATTGGAATTAGAATTGAAATAAAGCATTAGAGAGAAATAGCTATAGAAATTTAAAGTGGTAAAAAAGGAAAAGTTGCCAAATATATATATATATATATATATACCATCTTTTAAAATTGATTTAGGCTTAGTCTTAATTTATTTTGAAAAGAATTCTAGAAAGTCATGTCCCTTAGGCTTTTTGATAACTATAGTTATTATATGAGAAAAGAAATATCTCGAAACTATAGCGGTATACAACCTTTCTCGGAGTAAAAGCTTCCTTAGATATGATAAATTTTACCCTAAGCAATATGCGCAATAGTTACCACCTCTCATTTTAGCTTGAAACTAAAATTGACAGGCTGAGTTGAATCATTTTCTTTCGAAATAATTGTTTTTGCCTTCGGCTTGAAATATCTCTTTTTGAAACCAATTCTCGAGTAAGGAATAAGAGTTCACCTATTTGCGCCAGATGTCACTAGAGGCTTTACGAAACGAGTAAAGTGTAAGTGTACGTGTAGCTACCCTTTAAAGGGAGAATATAAGCTAACAACGAGTGTTTATTTATCGATTCCTTATCATTTAAATAGGCCTAACAGTAAAGAAAATTTACAAATAAATATTAAAACTAGAAATAAATTCAAAATAGGCTTAGCTGGATTCATGGACATCCTAAACTCTCCATAGAATAGCGTCCAATGACATTGATCGATGGCCCTTATATGGAGAATACAGGATTTCCATGAATCTTGCTAAGCCTATTTTTCGGGTAAGTTTTAAATTTTATTTCTAGTTTGTTTTTGAACGATAAAAAATGTTTGTTAGGTTTCATTCTCCCTTTAATAGAACAAATCTCGCGACGTCGCAGTTGAATTGTAAAAGCTAGAAGTACGCGTACGTTTTCTCCATTCAATTTCTCGAACATTCTGGTATATAGTAAGATATACACTACAAAGTTGTAAAGTCTATTTTCATACCCTATGGGTTTTAAAATTATGTATTAATCCGCCTTATATGTTGCAACATTGCTACATTTATACCGAACCTAAATATATATATACACACCTACGTTTCGACTCTTCTCGAGAATATCTCCATTAATAGGAATTTATTTCGAAATATTTTTTTCCCCATGTCGACTCCCGAAAATTGCGTTTCTTGACGTTCTTCTTCGATAGATATTTAGAAAATTTGAGTTGCTCTAAAGGGAGGGTGAATTGATTTTCTTAAAGGGAGTATAAAGGTGGAAGGTTCAGGTTGACATTTCTGCCACTACGTCTAACAGATGTAATCTAAAATCGTTACGTTGGAAAGCAAGCCCTCGACGATTTTTAGTTTTAGTTTATGCTCCCAATAAATGTAGTGTTAATCTAAATAGAAATTCGTCTGCTAATAAATCAGTTTTATTATCCACTTGCAAGAGAGCTAAAATAGGCTTAGATTATTGTAAACAACCTTGCCCAGATGTTATCGCTCCATTGTTGCTACCATATTTTACCCACGCTGCAAAAGAGCTTCAAATTATCATTTGAATAGGTTAATTTTTGTTACGAAGTTAATAATCACGCTTCGCAATACCAAATTTAGATTTTTTTATTTCACGCTCCCTTTGCTAGAAATAAAAATGTTGCGGGAATCTTAACTTTTTTCGAAGACATTGGAATATCTCTCAATCTTTCGCTCTAGTTATTTTTGATAAGTAAAAAAAAATCGTCAAGAAATGACTATGAAAGTACCCTTGGGGTAGAAGGTCCTCTTCTTTTTAAGTTCCATTAGCCGCGAAGCCTTAGGGATAACTTATTTTACGTACGTTCTGAATTAGAATATTGCATGCTGAAAAATTGCCTATTGTGTTGAATACTTTTTTAAAATAAGATGGTTACACGAGTAAAAAAATCCACTTCGAAAATCCATTGTAACCAAAGCGTAATCCTGATATTCATTTTAGCCTAGGGAATATTTTGTGAATGTTGCTTTTTATGGAAGTTATCACGCCAGCTAACGTCCTATTTTTAATACATTATATAATAACTTAATTTTAGCTATAAAGAATCATTAAAACTGATCGTCAGACCTCAATCTCTCTTTAAATTAGTAAATTTTATATCTCAAGTTCTAATTTTTCCAACTGCATTTTCCATTTGTCAAACTATATTCGCCATTGAGGTATATCCTTAAGCCTAATCCCGTCATTCAACGAGATCCGTTCAGTTCAGTTCATCTCACTAACGGAGACCTTAAGTGAATATTTTTTAAAACCTTAGTACCCTCTCTTAAATCAAGTGACGGTTCCTCGAGGCTTCCATGTAAAAGTTTCTTCATGGTGCACACCAAATCCAACTTGAGGGAACCAATATAAGCCACGTCTCTCTAAAATTAAAATGCCAATAATATTTTTTATTGCTTGATGACGTAAAATATGAGAAACGTGACGTATAATGGTGCGAAAAGAGAATGGTTGAAAGCAACCGTATTAGGTGCTAGAACAAGCCAAAATCTTACGATTATGATTAAAATTCAATTTAGTTTTCATGACATCTTTTCAACCATTGAAAATTTGTAACTTTGTTAAGTATATGAAGGACAAAATCGTGAATTTAAATAATACACATTTTAATAATTAAAATGTTTTTATTACTTCTTCGGTGCATCTGCACTTTCATTGATGACCACACCTTATTTACTTCTTGTTCGAGTGAAGTTTACCTAATGATTTCTATCCCCTATAACATTTAACATGGAAAATTAATTCGCGCCGGCTATAACTACATTGTAACACTCTTCGCGAACTAAAGTATAATTATATTGTCTATTTCATTACCTATATTCAATAAAGCCGAAGTTGCTCATCCCTGCTCTTAAACTGGCTTATTTGAGAAAAGCTCTCAACTCCTGTAAGATAAAACCTTCCAACTGCGTGACATGAAATTATCCATTGTTTATCAAAGGCGGTGTTTAACCCCCTATACTTTGTCAAATATTTCAGACGTCGTGTTGACAGTTCTCGCAAAGCTAGGCTCCTTTTATCTCTAGTGAATAAATAATAGGTAAAAGGTTTGTGTTAGCCTTACGTGCTGTAAACTCTAACCTATTCTGACTATAAATAATATTTCGAGAACTCGGCGACGGAAATTAATCTGGTTTGTCGCGATATAAGGTGTCTAACGTGGTAGACACTTAAACGAGGCTCTCCTAGATTCTCGACAAGTTATCTTCAAAGTATGAGAAACCCCCAACTTGACCCTACCAATTGAACTCGAAATGTTTTCCTATATTTAATAATAAATCAACCTTGAATTTTTGGCTAATTTTACATTGTAATATAGTTTTGTCTATACAGGGTGATATATATAGTAACCAATAGTAAAACCACAGGCAAATCATGCATCAAGTTTACAACAAGGCTTATTATAATTGGTATATGTGGTTCTGAAACATGGAACATGAGGATTGGAACGTACAGATCTCCCTCTGTTATAGCTCTATTAGTGGGCAAATTATTTGATAGACCAGCACTTCGACTTTAGTGTACTTGAATGATATTTGTAACTTACACGACGAAACCCTGATCTTTCATTCAAACTGGCGAGTAATTAACTTCCCCCTTAAGAGCGGGTTTAATATACTTCTGGTTAAATAGGCGTAGTTTTAGGAACATTGCAAATTATTGAACTAGATTAAAAGAAATAACCTAAGGATATTTCCTTCCCTTTGCAATCAAACCGGAATTAAAATCCTGACTATTTAACTTTCAAATTAGTCTAAGACCGTAATATATTCTTATCATAATAAACCAACGTTTAAAATCTGGAAAAGATTAAATCGCCCGAAACCATTTTAAAACTTATTCTAGAAAGACAATCTTCTAAATTTGCCTCCAAATTTTATGTACTGGTTTAATATTTCATTCGCCTAGGCTAATTTAAAATCTAGCTACCATCCAGTAAGTTCTATACATATAACAAAAGTTCCGAATAAATTTACCTCACGAGTAGCTAGGAAAGCTTCGATTTTTATTTCATTTCTTCAAGATATGAGTTTTACCGCTTCAAAGGGAGGGTGGAATTGAAAAATACTCGTTTTTATTTATTTGCGAGATTGAAACCTGAAATATCAAATCAAAACGAAATCAAATCTTATTCTGGGAAAATAATTAACGTTGAGAAGAGTAGAATGGATTAGGCTTAAATAAACGATAAGGAATCTATAAGAAATCATTTAGGGTTAGGTTGCATTCTCCCTTTAAGTGATTTAGATCGACTCCTCCTCGAGTTTCAGTCAGGGATTGAGAGACGTAATTCAGGCAGCCGTGATGTGTTCCGGAGAGTGGCGAATCGAATCTCAATATTTACATCGTCTGCAGCCGTTAGTTTCTCGACTCAATCAGCTCACTTAAGCCCCGTTTTCAATCAAGATTGTTTTGGCCGATAATCTAACCTTTATATGAATTTACCTTAGTTTTGAGGCAACGCACCTTTATGACAGACATTTTTGATAAAATTAAGCTATTTGGCGTTCATTACTTTTGTCGAAAAGGCTATGAGTTTTTGGCCCCTTTTCGTTAGTAAAATAATTTAAAGAACCAATATTTTGTTTCTAATCTCTCTTTTCAACCGATAGCGAATATGAGTGTTGGAGCGTTGATACATCGTATGTGTGTAAAGCTATCTAGAGCCCTTTAACTTAACCTAAGGTTAGTAAGACACACGTTAAGCAGGCTCGGACGTTAATCACTAAAACATCATGGCTATTCGGATTCCTAGCTTGAATTTCCATAGCGAAGCCATTTAAAGGCCATAGCTGCTCTAAAATTTGCCCCTTGAAAATCATATTTCCTTATGCGCGCAACCTAGCTTTAACTGTACAATTTATTGCCAACGTCGTCTGCTAAGCAAGAAAAGAAGGCGGCTTTAAAGGGGCTATAAAACCGCAATAGTCCCTTTAAAGGCTTATTTGCAAACAATAGACAATCTCACGAGAATTAATTTTGTCATTATCTACTGATTTTTAATTAAACCTTTAAATGTCCGAATTTGGTTAGGCTTAGCTGAGTGAGAGTCGGCTTGCCTGGTCTTCTAAACCTTTGGGCTAATTTTGTTTTCATACTCGTGTGTTTAGTTTTTACTAACAAAGTGGATGAGCCTTATTTAAAATTGTTATTCCTTTTCATCTTCCCTTGAATAATAGGCTTAAGGAATATTTGGAAAACATTATCTTTTATGTAAAAACTCGTTCCCCTTTTGGTTTCTGAGTTGGTCGTATAGACGGAGTCGGTTTAGCTTAACGAGCCATGTTTCTTTAAATACACATTTCTCCGAGGTATTTTTCCGGGAACTCGTTAAGCCTTGGCTGGTAAACGCTTTGTACAAAACTAGAGCGTATGATAGGCTTACGAGTATTAAAACCCACCACCCTTCATAAGTAGTCCAAGGACCTGGAAAATTATTGAACCGTTCTCGTATTTATACAAGCTTTTAGAAATTCTTACCGAGGATCTTGTAGGAACATTTCTCGGAAACATATGATCACTATTCGCGATGAACTAATCGTATACGATAAACTAATTTTTAACGCCAACAAATATCGTTTTAAATCTAAAACATTTAATTTAGAGAGCGGTTTTATGACCAGGTGGGTAAAATAAATTGATAAAATGGCGGGAAAGGCGCGGGTAAGGCTCTTATGTGGGCTCTCTTGACTCAAAAACTGGAGTGTTTTCTTATAGATCAGGGGCCATGCCCCCCAAGGACGCATCCTTTAATCCGGTCCCGAGTACAGTCAAATCTAACGGCTTGACAAACCGATTACGCTTTTATAATTTTATTCAAAACTTAATTTAAAATAATTTTTGATCAAAGAAATATTTTTTAACATCAACAAAGTACCTTATTTCCTCGTTTGGATTCTTGTTTTAATAAGGATTTTGTTTCTGCATATTTTAACGTTCCTTACCTCGTTCTAATCCAGAAACCTATATAAAATAGCCCTCCCTGATTGTAATTACATTTTATAATCAGAAAGTAAATATTACAGCTAGCTCGATCTGTAATCTTCTCCTTTTACTCGGCTTTTGCGCTCCAAAAACCAATTTTCGAGGGAATCAATCGTTTTCGCGAACGTATATATAAGAAGGGAAAAGGAAATACCTTTTTAAAAAGGGAGGTTTGCTCCACTCCGCGTGTAAGAGGATTTCTCTATCAACGGGTGTGTGTACGCTTTTAGGAGCTTTGGGTTAGCTTCTACAGAAAAGAATGACGCCACAATTCCCAATATCTATAGGAACTTGTCTCTATAACGAAAAAGAAGTCCACAGTCGTGGAAGAGAAAATACATCCCCTCTTTCATGGCAAAAACGTACTAACTTTAACATAATACACTTTTGATTAAACTTGAGCTACGGTCACACTAGTATTTCTTTATCGATTTGAAACGGTAAAATCAAACCGATATTAGAATCGCAAGTAATCGTTTTAAGCGTAATGTCTTCACGTATTATCTTTATAAATCGATTTATCGTAGCTTCATTTATCGATTGTTTGAACCGAATCGGTATGAAATTGGTTCCCGAAGCAGTTTCGAGAAATAGAATCAAATCGATTCGATAAAAGATGGTTTCCCGTTCACATGACTCCTGCGAAACGTTTTGAAACGGTTTAAATCGATTCCAAGGCCTAGTATGAACGCGGCTTTGGAAAACAGAACCAGTTTTTTTAAATGTTACGACATTTTCGCAATAAATTTCAAAATATAGTTCATCCCAATTCGAATTTTCATTATAGTACGTTAAAGGCTTTATTCGCTTTTCGTTTTCAAACACTCTTTAAAAGTGTGTTAAAATTAAAGAATATCTCTTAACCACGTTGTATTCTTAGCCCGAAACGAACCGTTATAGGTGTCGCGACTATAGCTCGCGCATTAGATGGAGTGGCTTTCCGTAAAAGATTTCACGGTGATTGGTTCCCCCGGTTTGTTTTATTTTTTCTTATTTTGAACAACTCTATGAACGAGTTTCTCAACGTAATTAGGTAGCGTTATCAAAAGTGTGTACCTCCTTTCTTGTATCTGTTCCCATTCTTAGGTTTGGCTGATACAAAGTGTATATTTAGCTTACATCTTATAACAAAATAGGAAAAACACTAGATGAAAAGGCCCGAGGAAAATAATAAGAATGAAAAGAAGGTAGACCTTACTGTTGAAATAAAAGATGAACTTTCAGACTCAGCTTGAGAAAAGATTGCTGTGTGCTTTTGCTCTTTAAGTTCTTTAGGTTGGTTTTAGTATGAGTTTCGAACTTCATTCTCAACTTATTTTTACTTCAAGTGATTCGATTGTAAATCGTTCACGCACTTTGATAATTGAAAGACGAAAATTGCTTTTTTTTTAATACTGGATTTGGATTTGTTTAAAAGCTTGTGAGATATTAGTATTAGATATTAGTATTAGAGTTCCAGCTGTAATTTGAGTCGCATATTCGGAAAGATCGTTAAAAATCGATTCAAAATATATACTCATATGTGAAATAAATAAATTGCCCCAAACAGTAAAAATAAAATATTTTATAATCACCATCTTCGAAAACAAAATTCATAGCAATATGCTTGCGTCGAGTGGCTATTATATAGGCTACAGTTGATTCTCCCGCGATCTGACACGTGATAATATTGTTTTCGCTGTTGGAAAACGTGAAAAGCCCCTAATTTTTAAAACTTAAATAAGCGAAAGTGTAAAGAGAAATATGACAATGGGAATCTCTGTGTTTCTCTTTACTTTCGTTGTTTTAAACTATTTTTCATTATATAACCAAAAACATTTAAAATTAAAGTGTTATTTGTTACTTAACGAGGATGCCCTTGAGGATGCGACTTGTAACTCCAGACTTTATGAGGTGTAGCTATCTTATGGGCTTGGTCGTCTTGTTTATATTAATTAGTTGTCATTTAAGTCCGTAATTCTTGACGGGTAATCCATGTGCAAATTAATTATATTTTTATCATTCAAATATTCAAATAAAAATCTAAAGGTTTTATTCGAGAAACCAGCAAACTTCGTGGATCAAATGAAATGTTTTTTTTTCTGTGTGTTG
This sequence comes from Odiellus spinosus, assembly GCA_963920705.1. Classification (NCBI taxonomy): domain Eukaryota; kingdom Metazoa; phylum Arthropoda; class Arachnida; order Opiliones; family Phalangiidae; genus Odiellus; species Odiellus spinosus. The sequence goes on along the minus strand of OY987229.1, from coordinate 18,081,033 downwards.
GTGGAGAATGAGTTCGATTCTTTGTAAAGAATAATCCCCCAAAATTCCAACTTAATAGGGGTAAAAATCTCGACAAAAAGTGAAGGGTTCTTTTCGGGGAAAGAGAAAACAAAAAAAAAAAAAACACCAAAATCAGTGATTATTAAAGACTAAAAATATCCTTTTTTTTCTATTGCATTATTGCTATTTTTGAAGATATACGATTTACTTTTGAATTACAAAAGTTAAGCCGCATTTCAAAATCTCCAATTAAGAACATATTCCCTTCTGAGTTAAGCACGTCATATATACAACATTAAAGAGGCTCTTCTACGAATAATTAACAGATGAAAATAAGGGAAAGTAGGTATCCTTACCTATTTGATGAGATGTCTGTTTTTCAATTTTTGCGCTCGTGGCGGGAAACCGCGGATGAATACACGAAAAATAGCACGCGAGGCTTTGACAGTAGAGTAAAGACGGCGTGTAACCGCTTGGTTCGCAATTTCGCGTATTCATTGATAGTTAATTTACCGCCAAAAGCTAAATTCAAAATTTCGAGCCACGAGTATACGTTTAGTTAAAGGGGGCTGTCCTATTTCTTCCTATTTACTTCTGATATTACTCTTAAAATTCATCAAAAATATAATTTTTTATAATTAATGATACAAAACTAATCAATTTTTGAAAATATCCAACTTTGGTTTTTAAATATCAATTATTTCTGAGAATCATCCTTCATCCAACGGCGAGAAAAACATTAATTTGAAATCTTGAAAATAAAATGCTTTTTTTTTTAAGTACCAATAATTTTACGACGTAATCCTAATGACGTCATTAGACCTCTGTAACAGCACGTTGATTTAGACTTAGGCCTAATAAGAGCTAAAAATATCCGTATATTTTGAGATATCTACAAAATTTGAATATTTGATTAGCCGGGTTGAAAAACATTATATACACAACCCCTCATAAGGACTCCGATGTTTGTATATTTACTAGGTTATAAATTTAATTATTTCATTAATTAATAAGGGATATGGAGGTTGGGTCTAATTTATAATGTATATTACTAATACAGAAAGAATTGGGTCAAAGTATTCGTAACTGAGTAAATTGGTACTCAACTCATCCCAAGTCAAAGAGCGAAAGCAACAATACATTTTAGTACAAATTAAATTCCTGGAAATCCACTATTTCTAAACCAGTCAAATCCAGTTCGATTTTACAGCGCTGACAAATCTATCCTTTGTCTAATTGATTACAAAACAAGTATATATAACGCGTAGCCTAGCTTTAACGGAGCTGCACATTCGAGGTGGAATTAAATATATAAACGAGGTATTGTCGAATAGAATGAGAATTTGAGAAGTCACTTTGCGAGGCGTGGGCTTTTCCTGGAGCTCTAAAGGATGACACGCAGCAAAATCCAAAAAAACTGAGATATATATATAATCAAAACATAATGATTTCTCTAACCGAATCGTAGTGAACACGAATACATAGTTTTCAGTAAAGGGGCAAAAGAAAATTCCACCCCTCTTACCCAGCTTTGCTTTCATTCCCAGGTTGCCAGGAGCTTGTGAATGCAGTTCAGAACAGATCAGTTTCAAAACTGAACTCTAGCCTTTCCCTCTGCACTCACAAGTGGTTGGCAACATGGGGGGAACGGCACTTACCCCCTTTAGTGAAAACTATGTATAGATGAGTATTTTGGGCTAGACATCAGTACTTTTTAAATCCCGGATGAATTTTGAAAATTTGTTAAGCCTTGGCTCATATATATTTGCGGAAAAACCCGTCGAATACAAATAGCTTCCTTGAAGAATTTTTGCGAAAATGGATGGGAATATTCCAACATATCATTCTTGGTAGAGAGCGTAACCTCTAGATTCTGCTAAAGTAGAGTTTAAGGCACCACCTGGAGTTTTATTTTATAATTTCTATTTTTACCAGCATGGCGGCGAGCCCATATTATGTTTCTTTGTGTGTAATATCCGAATTCGTCTATAAGTGCGTGAGAAATTAACGTATTCGAAAAACGTTTTACTTTCGGTATAAGTTGCATTCTCCCTTTAAAATATATGTCATTAGTTAATTTAAACTGTTTTATTAATCTAACTATTATACGATTTAATTAGAAGTATATCTGCGAGAGATGCTGAATTTTATTACTCTTTGCTTCTAAACGTGTATCAAGACAAGAAATAAAGCGAACTTTCTTTCCGACTTTATTACCCTCTGTATACAATTTGTATTCCGCGCGTCTGCCGTAACCGCGCCTCCCTAAAGAGGCATATAAAATGCAGCGTTGGAGTCTCTTAGGACTTAACTAGCACTCGGTCTCGATATACTTTTTCGATGATTCTCACGAGTCTCTTGGGACCAGTTTTTGCTCAGAAACTATAAACACCATGTTTTTACACACTTTTACAGCTCTACTTAATTTGAATCTATCCAATGACATTGAGGTAATAGAGTGAAAGACAGAAAAATTCGAAAAACTAGATCAAGGGGTCTGATATTCCGAAAGGCTTCGGGATTTTTGTCTTGAAAGAGGCTTCTCGCCATTTTTGTTTTGAAAGAGGTTTCGCGCCATTTTTGTTTTGAAAGAGCTTTCGCGCCATTTTTGTTTTGAGAGAGCTTTCGCGCCATTTTTGTTTTGAGAGAGGTTTCGCGCCATTTTTGTTTTGAGAGAGGTTTCGCGCCATTTTTGTTTTGAGAGAGGTATCGCGCCATTTTTGTTTTGAGAGAGGTTTCGCGCCATTTTTGTTTGGAGAGAGGTTTCGCGCCATTTTTGTTTGGAGAGAGGTTTCGCGCCATTTTTGTTTGGAGAGAGGTTTCGCGCCATTTTTGTTTGGAGAGAGGTTTCGCGCCATTTTTGTTTGGAGAGAGGTTTCGCGCCATTTTTGTTTGGAGAGAGGTTTCGCGCCATTTTTTTTTGGAGAGGGGTTTCGCGCCATTTTTGTCTGAAAGGTTTCGCGATATCTCCAATAATTTTGTAATTCAGCTTCAGTCAAAATATTTTTTTATTCTTGACGGTTATTACGTTAATTCCCTTTCAATTTATAAGAGGCTTTACGTTTTCAAGTTCTCACCTATTGCTTCGAAGTCGTTGAACGTTATATGACTCTGTATACGTAGATGGAGAAAACTTTCCTCGAGCCGAATCTTGATTCCCTTCGAGAGATCTAAACCGTTAGCGTTATGGATAGAATCAATTCGAATTTTCATCGAGTAGAAAGATACTGTGGGTTCACTTAAACGCGTCATTACGTTTTACTGAGATGTAGCGAGTCTAAATACGTATATGGTGCAAATTTGGAATGATTCACTAACTGTAAGAGAGGAAGGAAATAGAAGAAAACATTTTTCGAGATCTTTGAAATTTCCTTCCATTTCCCCGTAAGTTTTTCTTTTCGGTCTTTACACGAAAAATAGATCAGCGTAGATTTAAAACTTTAAACGACATTTTAAAATGGTTCATTATACGTGTTTTTTCTTGGTTTAAATCCCCATTGGGTTTCAGAAATCGTCTAGATGAATTTGTTTGAAAACTCTAGCTGCGTAATGTAGAATGTTGATATAACTATAATGTTACCATTTTAAATGACAAAAGGTGTATAAAACTAGTTAACGAAACTGCTTACAATCAGAAGTAGATGAAACCCTCCTTTGAAGTCTACTACTCTAATGTTCCATATAGCGCTCCTCTCTGTATGGGTAAAATTCCCAATTTTACGAGATCGGAGGGGTCCTACTTCATCCCCCCTGTCTACGCAAAATTGGAAATTCTCTCTCTCTCTCCACAAACGACGACGTTTTTTTTTTTGGCGAACTCCAAGGCTGCTAGAGATATTCGCTCGACGAACTCCCGCTCCGAAAATATCTACCGTTAGGAGGCGTACGAATCGCGCTTTTTGAAACTAACCCATACAGAGAGGGGTAGACAAGACCCGGGAGTAATAGACTTCAAAGGAGGGTTTCATCGGCTTCTGTTACAATCAAAACTCTTGTGTTTGTTAAAGGGATAATGAAGACGAGTGTAACGCGCTGTTTTTAATCGATTGATCTTTAAAAAACACAGAAGACCCGCGTAATTCAACTTGAACAGATATATACAATAGCTTGTTGAAGATGGTACAGTTTTTACTTATATAATAGTATTTACGTTGGTTATATCTTTGTTTTTGTTGAAACTGTGTAGGGCGAAACGTGATATTTTTGGGGCTTTAAGTTAATATCTCTTATTCAAGAGGAGTTTTAAATGTCAACTTTTTTCTCTTTGGGGTTTAACATCACGTATCAACCCGCTTCAGATTTGTCTAGTTTGTTCTTTCCACTTGAACACGAGAATATGTAGGGAATCCTTTAATTTATAGCGTAGAAGGATGAAATGAGAAGACTTTTTCGTGTTATTCCAGAAGGATTTAAACGATAAATGGTATTTCGCTTTTTGTTACTTTTTTTTTAAGGTTTTTAGGTAGGGGATTTAAAATAAATAAATTTCAAACGGTTTTATTGTGTTTTATCCGGGTTAACACTTTAGTTGGTGATTCGAATTTGAGAAACAAGCTTTTTTTCATTTGTTTGGGGTGGAAATGTTCTAATTAAACTGCAGACTTAACGATTAGAACTCATGTTTGAACTGAGTCTGTTTAAATATAAAAAACACGGGAAACATCAGGGAAAAATCATAATTATTTGAGATAAAAATTAGGGAATTCAAAGAAATTTATAGGATAAATGTTATATTATATTATATTATTATTTCAAAGATAACGGCGCCCGCCATTCAGGCATTTATTAGAAAAGCAATGCCCCATTAATATAGCAGACTCACAAGATGCTAGTCGGGGACGTTGAAGTAAATTAAAATCTCCTTACATGAAGATGGTTATTTTATTTTTGGTGTAAAGAAGCTCTTTCGCAGAATGAACTATATTCTTGACGTTTTCCTGAAGAAAAATGAACTCCCAAAAAATGTTGCATTCAATGATGTAAGATGTAGAGGGAAAGGGGAAAAAACATTCTGGTGGCTTAAGAAGGTTCTTAAGAGCCACTATTGGATGATAAATTAATACTGAATCTTGTCTATGTACTTCCATTCAAAGACAGCTTACATTTATGGTCAATTCTAAGGCGAATTGATACACAATGTTAATACTTATGTAATTATTTCCAACTCAATTTGAACAAGATTCTAGAAATAATTAGTATTTTGTTTTATACTTTTATTCATTTGCTGAGCCAAATATCGAAGTTAGGTAGTCACTTGATTTCTTCAGGGAACTTGTAGATATTCAAAATTTAATTCTAAGGTTCGTTTTAGATGTTAAGCCTTTTTGCAGTTGTTTATTTTTAATATTGATATCTTTAATATTGTGTATAAATCCGCTTTATCCTTTTCTGTGGTACCAACTCGTATTTATCAGAAATATGAAAAATTATTTCTTTTGTGTTCGGGCCTAGGAATAATTTAATTTAAAGAAAATTAACATCTTTTAAATTAAAAATTAATTAAAAACGACGTTCTTGGACGAAATAAATTAATTTTGGAAGTTTGGTTAGGTTTTGAATTTCAGTGAAAAAGGGGAGAGGAATTCAATATCTTGACTTTAATTTGAAATTCTCTTTTAATCAGAAGTTAGGTCTGAAAAATAAATTAAAAATAAACGAAAAGTTTTTGAAAAGTCAGTCAAGAAATTAGAAACCCTTCTAACCACTATTCTTTGTTAAAAAGAATCTTTGGGGAGAAAAAAAAAAAAATGCTAAGAAAATAATATTTTTATCTTAATTGGTGCAAAAGGTTTTCTACACTCGTGGGCGAAACCCGAATCTTTCCCCCTTTTTTACGGACGGATAAATCCAAGATCAACTTCTCCGGAAAAACCTTACCATGCGAAAAGATAACTGTCCCTAACGTCTTGGAGCAGCTTCTTATAACCCTCGTCTTCGTCCTCTCACCCTTTCTCTTCACCTGATCTCGTTTCAAAGCAAGCTTCAAAGGGTTAAAGAGAGAGTGGAAATAATATAAACCTATTTATTGGAAATGCTTGATGTTTCACTCTTAAAGGCATAATGAAGTCTAGGACGTATCAATTTTAATGGTTTAGGAGCATTTAAAATATCCCTAAAAACATTAAAACGTTCTTAAAGGCTTAGCACGGATTCATAAAGAGTTTGATTTCGCGTTGTTAACGAGGATCCGACGAATCTCGACAGTAAGACGTTTCAAATTAGGCTTAAGAGACCACGCTTTTGTTCGATTGCAGGAGAATGTTTAACTGCGAGATATCAAACTTCCCATAGATCCTTGTTAAGCCTACTTTCAGAGTAAACTGAAAATGGAGTAACGTAATTTAATGTTAGTTTGTAAATTTTGTACTAAAGAGTTAGGCCGTTTTTAACGAGAATGAATTGATTTAAAATTTTAAATATTTTTTGATAAGATTTAATTTTCGCGATAGGTTTTTGCTTTTCACTCTCTATTTAAACAGGTGGAAACAAAAGCCATCTTCTATTCGAGCCCGTGCTCCGCCCCTTGATCCAAGTTACTAATTGATCCCCTCGCTCTCAAATTAGGTTTTTCATCAAGAGAAAGAAACCAGCCAAGGCTTATACCAAAATACGGGGTCTCTCAATCCCTGGAAGTACAAGTACAACATTGTATTTTCCGCCTTGTTAGTCAAAGAGATCTCGAAACGTTTTGAATATCGACGCAAATAAGGGGATCTGTAACAAAGAGGGCGGGTAAGAAATTGAACGTAGCCCTAATTAAGGCTAGCTGTTTTTTTTTCTGTGGACCCTTTCTTCAGATAGATTCAGATTCAGATGGAGATTGCAATGCACCATTTCAACATTACCTATGGCGCCATAGTGGCGGCTCTAAAAATTTTCCGTTACTGCGTTTGGCTGGACAAAAGAAAGATGAGATAATGCGCGCGCAGATTTTCCCCTTAGCCTACTAGGTACAGGCAGCCCAGTGGTCCTATATTATCCTGTATATTTCCTTGATATGTCCTACAAAATCCTATAATTTTGAGTAAATAGATATTTAGGAATCAAAAAATTTCGCCGCATAAGCAGATCCTATTAGCTAAGATATTTTGGCTGAAATTTTCCCTTTAAAATCCTTAATTTGAGATAATTTTAGTCATATAAAATATTATCATTTATTTCCTATAAGAAATTTCAATTTATGGCTAGGCTCCCTGTAATATTTATTATAATTACAACTAACTGATAAAATATATAACTGTATTTGGTATATAAAACATTTTTGGCTATTTTTAAGGCTTATTACTCTTTTAAAATCGAAGCATTCAACATAAAAATCAAATTTCCCGCGTTTTAAAACAATATTTTGAATATTTCATTTCTAGTCCTAGGATATAGATGGCGTGCAAAGACTCTGCACTTATGAGACATTAGAGGGGGGTCGGTCACAAACACGGAGACCGACCGACCTGCGGGAACAGGGGTCTAAGTTATATATTATATAAATGTGAATTTTATGCATCACCCCTTTTACCTTTCCATCCGCATTGTGCACGTTGACAATGTTTCCGAACGGGGCGATCCCGCGAGTAGAAATTTTTGCTCCCGAAGATCGTTGCAAGTTTTGGCGCGCGTCACTGTTTCAATATATTTTAAATAAGTTTTAAATAAGGTCTGCCAATGAGTTTAATAGTGTCAGTTGTGTATTACAAACGAACATTCGAGCCTCCGAAGTTAAATTACGATGTCAAAATGAGTGAGTGTCATATTTTTACGTATTTAATTGATGTTCCTAGTTACGCTAAGCCTTGGCTATATTTTTAAACGAAATCCGTAAGCCAACAAACTAGCCTTTCTTCATTTCAGGGTTAACGAAGTGATGTTAATGTAATTCTTGGGAGCGTTTTCCACCCGCGACAATTGCATTGCCCATTTTTAATGAGATTAATGGGCATTCCCTAAAAATTCTACAGGCAAGGCAAAAGCTTCTGTTCCTTCTACCACATAACTATTTTTTTCCTATTTCGCTTCATTTTTTCCTTCCCTTCTAGTAAAATGATAAATTTTAATATCATTTCAATCTCTGCGTCGTTATTGGTTAAGGCACTATAGAGAAAGTTTTGATGTAAGCAGTTAAATTTAAACCCTGGTCTCCTAGGGGGGGGTGAATGTGGATATATTTACGCGATGAAAATTCAAACTGATTTTATATTTATTCATCTCTTCTCAAAGAGTTTGCAATGAATAGATTATTTTCTATGATATTTAATATATAATAATAGCATACGTTTTAGCTATATCCTTATTGCAATATCACCGTCGAAGTAAATGATCTCGCGGGAGTTTTGAATTTTTGATTAAAAATTTCTTAAATTTTTTTTTTTTTTTTTTTTTTTTTTTTTTTTTTCCTGACCTTTCTTTCCCTTTATAAAAAAAAACCAGTGTGGGATTTTGAAAAGTTTTCTCTCTTGGTTGGGGAGGGGAGCTGGGATTTTAGATTAAAGGCTCAAGGGAGTTTAGCGAATCTTTTGGAAAGATTTTTTGGAATAAAATATTTAAGTTGGGGTTTTTAATTTCTTTGGTAAATATATATTTTTTTAGCAAAACCAACAATCCAGTTGCTTTAGGACTTCAACTTTATTACCAGTGCCGTATTGTATCTCTTTCAATTAAAATTAAAAATTAATCATAATTATAAAATTTAACCTAGCGCCACGGTAATAAATAAATATAGGCCCCTTATTTACATATAAAATAAGAACTTGGCTCGAAATGAGGCACCTTTTTTTTCGCCAAAAAGAATAATGACTCAAGATGTCAGCGATGCCCATCAGAGAGACGCGTCGTTTGACTGTAATGTATTAAAGCGTAGGAAATATCCCAAAAAGGAAAGACAGACATTAGACATACGACACGCGACATCCGATTCTCTTTAAGTCACTCAGCGAAATTTTTCTATTCCAATTTTATTCATTTTATTTATTATTGTTATTATTATACGAATGGAATCGCGATATGGAACGCACTATATCACTCTCTTTATCTGTCTCTCATAGTTCCTAAAAATTCTAAAATTTCAACGGGCGCCTGCAGCCTTAGTAATTTAAATCTTCGTATATTGAAGCTATACGTAGTAGGGGAAAGAAGAATTCGTTGTGATTGGAATTATGCGCCTGATATAAAATTTTATATCCTCTATATTACCACAAGATAATTATATCGTAACTGAGGTACCCGGCCAATAGCAAACTTTTGCAAAGGGTAGCGTTTATAGGAAACTTTGTTTTGAAAGGGGTAATCAATAGGAAACTTTGTTTTGAAAGGGGTAATCAATAGGAAACTTTGTTTTGAAAGGGGTAATCAATAGGAAACTTTGTTTTGAAAGGGGTAATCAATGGGAAACTTTGTTTTGAAAGGGGTAATCAATGGGAAACTTTGTTTTGAAAGGGGTAATCAATGGGAAACTTTGTTTTGAAAGGGGTAATCAATGGGAAACTTTGTTTTGAAAGGGGTAATCAATGGGAAACTTTGTTTTGAAAGGGGTAATCAATGGGAAACTTTGTTTTGAAAGGGGTAATCAATGGGAAACTTTGTTTTGAAAGGGGTAATCAATGGGAAACTTTGTTTTGAAAGGGGTAATCAATGGGAAACTTTGTTTTGAAAGGGGTAATCAATGGGAAACTTTGTTTTGAAAGGGGTAATCAATGGGAAACTTTGTTTTGAAAGGGATAATCAATGGGAAACTTTGTTTTGAAAGGGATAATCAATGGGAAACTTTGTTTTGAAAGGGGTAATCAATGGGAAACTTTGTTTTGAAAGGGATAATCAATGGGAAACTTTGTTTTGAAAGAAATAATCAATGGGAAACTTTGTTTTGAAAGGGGTAATCAATGGGAAACTTTGTTTTGAAAGGGGTAATCAATGGTAAACTTTGTTTTGAAAGGGATAATCAATGGGAAACTTTGTTTTGAAAGAAATAGTCAATGGGAAACTTTGTTTTGAAAGAAATAATCAATGGGAAACTTTGTTTTGAAAGAAATAATCAATGGGAAACTTTGTTTTGAAAGAAATAATCAATGGGAAACTAAGTTTTGAAACGGGTAATCAATAGAAAATTTGGTGGAGTAGCCATTTGATAAACTCTAATATCTCAAAACCATATTTCTCAAATTTACTATGATTCGTGTATAACGAAATCTCGATAAACTTCCTTATAAAGGGTATATCATTACGAGTTTTTGATGTCACGCGATGGAACTGGTATAACTGCCCGCGAATCGGACATTAACAGAAAGACAAATATATATATTACCCAAGGTCAGAGCCAAGGTTGAATAGAAAGATCGATGATATATAGGCGTATAATCGAGATCATTGAACCTCGATTAATTTACCGAAAAGAACCTTGAGGCTCGAGATAGAGAGAGAAAAGGGAAAACAATGAAAGACCCGAATTATTTTTTAATCATTACGTGATCACTATATGTTCCTGATTGTTTGTTCATCTCAATCTATATATAGGTAGTATATATATATTTTTTATCTGGAGGATAAACTTACCTATCAATGTGTATATTGAATTCCCAATAGTTCTCAAGAACTCGAGTTCCGAGTTTCAAATGACAATCTATATTATATAGCTCCCGTATTTGATCCGACGTATCTCTTGAAATATAAACTCTTTATATATATCATTGAAGAATTCTCATCAAGTATCTATACACTGAGAAAATAATATCCTTTTCAATTTTTTACGAGGGTTTTCTCCTTGCTTCAATGGTACGGATCTGACGTAGACACCCTTCATAAGATACCATGGTTACTATTACGTATAAAGATTAAAACAAATTGGGTTACAAAAGGTTGTCACATCACGACATTAGGGACAAATAGGTGTGAAAACTCTCCTAAAAACATTTATTTAATGAACACTTTTTCTTAACCATAAGTAAATTAATTTAAAGGCAAACTTGGAGCTTAAAAAGAAGATGCCAATAAACGTATTCGAGAAAATTTTCACGATTTTTAGACACGTTTTTGGTGTTTAAATTAATTTCTAAAGTTTGGTAAAGTTTCTTTTTAAGTAAATATAAGTTCGGACCAATCATATTATTTCGGCCTTCAACAGCGCTTGTAAAATCCTAACATTAAAAGAAAAGGCCGGCGTTTGATGCCCAACGTCTTATACCCTTTTCAGACGAGGCGTAATAGCCGGTTTAATCAGATTTAACCATGGTTTATTCAAAATTAACCGAGGTTTATTGAACTGAAAAGGCCATGTAAACCTCGGTTAAATCTGATTAAACCACGGCTAATTACGCCTCGTCTGAAGAGGGTATTAGCAGAAGCCGATGAAACCCTCCTTAGAAGTCTATTACTCCCGGGTCTTGTCTACCCCTCTCTGTATGGGTTATTCTCAAAAGGCGCGATTCGTACGCCTCCTAACGGTAGATGTTTTCGGAGCTGGAGCTCGTCGAGCGAATATCTCTAGCAGCCTTGGAGTTCGTCCAAAAAACGTCGTCGTTTGTGGAGAGAGAGAATTTCCAATTTTCCGTAGACAGGGGGGATGAAGTAGCACCCCTTCTAACTCGTAAAATTGGGAATTTTACCCATACAGAGAGGAGCACTATATGGAACATTGGAGTAGTAGACTTCAAAGGAGGGTTTCATCGGCTTCTGGTATTAGGCATCAAACGCCGGCCTATTCTTAATATATTCATACCAGGAGATATTTAAGAAGAAATGAAATTGTACTAATTGCTCGAGATAAAATGTTATTAGTGCATAGTCAGGGAAATATTAGAATAAATTTCCATTTTAGTATTGTTTTTAAACTTAACCAAGGCTTAGAGCGTAGTTCAATACACCGTCACTGTCCTTTTAACAGCCAAATCGAAGCTAAAAATCAATCTCTGGTAAAAGGATTGGTTGTGGTTGTAGAGTAGGGATATCGACAGTGCACTTTATCCAAATCAAACTCTGGCGTGGTGGTACACGTTCTCTTCGTAAAGGAATAAAAGAAAGAACAAAATCAAAGAAAATACAAAGGAATTGGGCAGCGTACAATATTGGTTTCTGTTCTTTGTCGATCGAGTGACTTAATCTAATGAGACGCAACTATGTCCTCCTATACCAGATTTAATTCAATTGACATTCGAGGAATACCAAAAACCGACAGCGATCGGGATCGACACGCGAATAAAAAAAGTACGATGCTTGCCTTTCTTGAAACGGATTGATGTAAAATCAAAAGTTCATAACATATTCCACAAATATTATTAACCACTGATTAATAATAAGTAAATTATTCTTGTGAGGGGCTAGTCACTACCACACTTTACATAAAATCAATAATCATAATCAAATATTCACGAGAAAAATCAAAAATCAGGTTTAGTTTTATTTGTCGATTGACTAATAGCCCCTCGACCTCTCGGTTATTTTCAAAATATCCCCGGGTCCCACTTGAAAACTATTTGATGTTTTGATTTCTTCATGACACTATGCTGGACAACATTAGGTTTGATATTAAATTATATTTGTCGAATGTAGGTAGAGAAAACATCGGTATAGCATTGGTTAAGCAAATAGTTAATACTCTTTCACTATCTTTATCCAATAATAAGAATTTTCTCGTATTTTGAATCCCAAAAGTAAAAAAAAAAAAAGCGGAAGTTGCTTCACGTATTAGTAGAAGTAAGGAATTTTAGGATTTGGAAGAAGAATGAAACAGATATTTTTGTTGTTATTTTCTGGTTGTTCAAACTCTCGGATTTTCGAGATAAAGAATCCTATATATATAGGAGTTTTTGTTTGAAGAGCAGAAGGCGAAGGAGTGTGTATAGTATAATGCCTCTAGGGAAATCTACTGAAGTCTAAAAAATATTTTATATAGGTATATATTTCAAACTACTGTTTTGCTAGTTTGACAATGCATTCTTATATGCAGTGTAATCAGAATCCTAGCCTATCTTACGTGATTATTGATTTTAACTCTTTAATAAGTAATTTTGTAACTGATTTATTACCCATTCCAAATATAATTTTAGTAGCATTTTCGAAGAGATTGTTAAAAAAAGATTCAATAATACCGCGACATTAAAAATAAATATTTTATAATCGACTTCTTCGAAAAACAAACTACGTCATCACTATGGTCACGTGGCTATTATAGAGCCTACAAAATAATTCTTTCGCGTTCTGGCATATGTTATACTGTCACTTTCGCGCGGCTTTTTTCGTGAAAGTACTTGATACATTCTTGGTTTATGCGTTTCAAGATCAATATACGTCATCAAGTTAGTATAATTAAATTTATTTGCTATTTTAATTTTAAAGGTTCTTAAAAACACGTCAACTCATACCCAGAGGTGTAAAATTAGGAATTTGTATTTTTATTAGTCTGAAAAATCTAAAAATATAATCCCTAAACCTTCGAAAAAAATTGTGACAGCATTTCTCTTATCAGTTAACTTAATTATTTTGTTATATGTTATCTCCACAATTTCTAAACAAAGGAGATTACGTGAGGCTTCGATGATTCGCATCCTTGTCTTAGAAACTTAGATAACCCTGGATTTTTCTGGACAAATAATGGAGATTATTCCTAGAATTTGTTAAACGGATTAAGCTTGATTGACATAATGACAAGGGAACCACCGAGCAACGTCTTTCACCCTAGTATCGTTGAAATAGCTTAATTAAACGGAAAAATGCAAATTTTTGGCGGCGTTAAGACCTTTAAAAACAACGAGGGTTAAAACTGCAAACTTTAATTAAAAATAGATGCTTTTCTTAAGATAAGGAAGTATTGTCTGAATATATAACAAAAAAGAAATTTAACGATCTTAACAGTCCACGAATATCGCGATATCTTCTAATATTAATCTAAGAATGCCTGATGGGTTGGGTCTATCTACACACCGAAAGTTATTTTCTTATAAGCCTTTTCTTTAAGGTTTTTACCGCCAATCACCTTTAAGGAACTTCCTTCCAAAGATTTAATTATCATCGTTTAAAATATTTAAAGCGAATCTGTCACTGATTATTATTTACTTTTATTTTTTTATTAGTACCAAATGTTGATTTTCGTAATCCATAGGGATCCAACTTGATTGGGCAGAACTCTGTGAATGAGCAATAAATAACAGAAACCAATTCTAATGACGTTTTTTAGTGAAATTTATTTTTGCAAACCATTAATTGTTAATGATGGGAAAATTGAGTAGCTTGTAAACGTGAAGCATGATATATGTGTCCATAGGTATTAGAAAGAAATGGTGACTGTTTTTATAACCATGCTGTCAGGTTAAAAATTGATTTAAATAGTACTTTAATTTGAAATTTGTTTAAATATAAAAGGTATACGATAAGTAAAGCTAACAACAATGAAGTTTCTCTGAAGATTCCTGTTGTAAAAGTACTATACCCTTTTAAGAACTGTTATCAACTTTTGATTATATTCATATTATATTATATTCAACGTATATGTATTAAAAGGTCTCTGAAACTTGGGAAGGAGTATTATACCCTTCGTAAAAGTGGTGGGCGTCTGATTTTGCGCAGTTCGTACTCCGCATATATCGAATTAAATCCTGTATGGCTTAAATCTCCCGTTGTCAGTCAACGTGAAACGTCGCCCCTGGCTCCTAGTTTTAATTGCCTCTCTCAAGATTTTGGGAACCGAACCGTCCTCTTTCTCCCATCGTCAATTATCCTCTAAAACTATCTCTCTATACCCACGTCCTGTGGCTTTCTCTCTTAATTCAAACCGAAAAAACCGTTAAACAGAATCATTATTCATCCCTTTTTATGTTACGTGTATTTTTAATTCAATCAATACGGAAGCTTTTGTTTTTATATTCAAATATTTCAAATACTCCAATCAATTCTCAGATTAATTAGATGAACCGAGTTGGTGTATTTTAACGATTTTTTTTCGATCCTAAATAAGAATTATCATAACTGTATACCTTCATTTTTCATCATTAACAAAGCTTTAAATCAATTCCACCTCGAGTTGTCTACTCGTCCAAAGATATGCTACCCGTTAAAGGGAGAATACAGCCTAATAATTGATTTTTTTTTATCGATTTCTTATCGTTTAAATAGACCTAATCCACCAGTAAAAACATTACAAACAAATATTAAACTAGAAATAAATTTAAAACATCAGAAAAATAGGCTTAGCTGGATTCATGGAGATCTGGACTTTCTTCAGTCGACACTTAAAACTTACCATCAAAATAGGCTTAGCTGGATTCCTGGAGATATCCTGAACTCCAGATATAATAATCCAAAAAAAATCGTTGACAAACAAACATTAATTACGATTTTAGTAAAGCTAATTTTTGGAATACGCCTTGAACCTTTTGGAAGGTTTTTTTAACCCAACTTGAGTCCTAGAAACAAGGAGCGTGGGAGAAACGTGGGGGTGGGCTTGAAACTTAATAGTGGTGAAATTGTTCGCCTGAAAAAACTGACGGCTAAAAGAAGGAATACTTCTTCTTAAGAATTTTCTTTTGGGCTGCCTTTTGTCTCTCGTTGAAAACATTTCTAAGGTCTTTCTATTAGGCGCAACTCGATCGGCAGAAGCTCTTCCTGTAGCTTCTCAAGCCAGCCAATTCAGCCACGTAAACCGAACAGCTCGCGCAACACCCTTATATAAACGCGCATCATCTTAAAGTTGTGTCTAAAATTAACCATCGAAATCTCACTAATCCCGGGATTAAAGAGCTTAACTAATCACATTTATATTCCAAACCCAGCAAGTCCAGGAATTTATTTATAAAAACCCAGCTGATCCTGAAAGAACTAACATGTTCCGTAGGAATTTTAACAAGCTATGGTTAACATAAATGTTGCGTTTGACTAATCATTTCTTTTAAATTTGGATGCTAGGATAGTTGAGACTCACTTTCACAATGAAAATTATCTTCAAATATATTACTCAGTCCTAACTAGTCATGAAATGTTGGTTTTCACTCCCTTCGACCAGAGAGGGAAGAGGGCTTGAAACCCGTGATTTCGTGCATGTATTCTTCGGCGGTTTTCTGCCAGAAGATAAATTGCAAATTTTGAGACGCCAGCTTGGTTTTTAGGTGCAAAGGATATATCCCATGTACTAGTTAATGGGGGGGCGTTTACCTACTTCCTCCTATTTACTTCTGATAAAAATATACCCTTTCTCGTATGTAGCTAAGCCTAAAAACCATATGACTTCCTAAACCTTGTCTAAATATAGTTAAATTGACAAAAAGTGCTATGAAACCGTTGCAAACATACCCTTTGTAGCCAAGTCTGGCTTCCAAACACAAACTGGGGGCATTTATGATACGACAGCAATTACGATTTCAATATCTTTAACGTTAATGGAATAATATACCTAAAAGTAAGAGACCAAGTTTTTTCATCCTCCGGAAGCTAGCTCTCAGGGTTCCTGGATAGAAACTGGGTTCAGTGGAGCATGAGTGCAGGAGCGAATCGTAAAGATTCCAGTTAGTTTTACTGAAAAAAACGTCTCTCTCTTCTGGGGTCCTACCGTGTACTTTCTAACAAAGGAAGAGCTTTTCCAAGCTCTCTTTGTTCGTACGTTTTTAGCGTTTATTATTAGAATAACTCGGGTTCCCGTTGTTTTTGTAGCCTAAAAAAACGTTGAATAAGGTTGAACCTTAGACAAGTATTCATTTATGAGAGCCAAGGATTATTTTTGCAATTATAAAGCCAACAGTTGATTCGCTAAAACACTTGATCCAAGGAGCCCTACCTTACCTCTGATCTTTCACAATTTTTAGCCATTCTTCGTTTAAAATCGCGTCAAAATATTCAATATTTATTTTTAATAGTCTGAAAAAATTCAAAATAGAATCCTTACACTTTTTGAAAACAATTGTGATAGCATCGCTTTAAACTAAATTTTGTATTCGCCGAGAAAACAGTGATGACCTTGGCGTGAATTCAGCCTAACAATTAATCTCATTTTAGCAAACTCAATTGTATAAATAATTATAGTTAAAAGGGTCCGTATATATAGATCCCTATTCGTTTGGCTGGAAAACGAGACGAATTAATTAGTCCATCGTCGAGGCAACAAAATACTCCACCTAGCCTGTCGCCCATGCCTCCGCGCTAATCCAGTTAACCTAACAGTAGCCAAGGCTTAACGTGTTTTTATTTTCCAACTTTAAATAGTAGTGACAAGTTAATCCGCGTTTTTCGTCGTCTTAGTGAAGAACTTCTTAAAGAGAAAGTGAAAGGGATCTTTATTACTTTCAGACCCCGGCGAAAATTCTAATTAAACTTCCTGATTTCTTGTTAAATATTTTTTTAATGATTGACGAGTTTTCTTGATTCTTTTATACTCTTGCATTGTATGAGGGGTTAATTTCTCCACAGAATCGGTGTCAAGCCTGTAGCTTTGACTGTAATTAAAATGATAACGTATTTAGCATTGCCAAAGGCTGTAATAAGTTACAATGAACAGATTTTACGGAATAGTCCATTTATCTCAAGCTTTGATTTTTGGAAAATTCATGAAAAAGAAAGAAGTTTCAATAATTGTTATTTTCGACTATAACGGCTGAAAGCTAAAGTCAGGGTGCGAACGTCTTTGTAATTATCGTTTTGTGACCTCATTCCGTGACGTAATTGAGACTACAATATTTTTGGGAAAATGTATAGATGGAAGTTCCTTTTTTTTCTTCTTCTTCTTTTCACTCTCCCTTTCAAATTAAAATCTTACGAGACTTTTTCATAATCAGCTTGGAATTTCAGTAAATATAAAACTATAAGAATAACCTTTCTCGTAATTTCTTTTATAATAGAAAAGTACGAGACTTTTGAGACGTACCTTCGTAAGTACTGAAATTTCAATTTGATTTTGACTGTTGCGTCTCGTGTTGACAAACTCGGGTTCTTGAAGTACACGAACTTCTCTTCTCGAGGGACAAATTTGTTAAACTTTCGCGCCTTCTTTTAGTTTCAGGCTTTATGCCTACGCGTCGTGTTAATCCGAAATTCGAAGCGTGTAGCCAGTGAAGCAAACAGGCCTCTAAGGGATCGTAGAAAAGCTGCTACCATCCTTTTTCTGAAGAAACATATCGCGAAGTTTGTTTTCCAAAATTTGGTTTATTACGCCAGCCTTGTACTCTCGGTGTCTTGTTTTTGGCTAAATTTAGTCTCGTATCAAGTTCGTTATTTGAAGAAAGGAATATTTGGTTATTATATTTAATACCCCAATTAGTTTTGGTTTAGCTCGTTAAACCTTTGATATGATTATGATTATATTAATTAAGGTCAGGCTTTTTTTCTTTTTTCTATACCTATGGATTCAATTTTTAGTTTTATCATATACTGTTCAAAATGTTATACCTTGGCTTAATTTAAATATAAATTTATTCACTAAATTAAACTAATTTTTAAATTTTAGTTTAATATCCATCGATTTTGAGGAACTCTATCTTATTTAAAGATTTATTCAACCCCAGCGATTATTCTGATAATTAGACCTACTCTAGCGTCTAGACATTGATTGTATTAATTTAAGGGAGCCTTAATGTATGATTCGTAATGCAGTGTGTATATAATGGCATAAATCTATGTAGGTCATCAATGAAATTAGGCCTAATTGCAAACTGATCTTGCGTTTAAATAATTTTAAAGTGAGCCTGGCGCGATTTATTTTTAGTGATATTTTTAGTTTTTTCGTATTCTTTATATGATGCTTTAAAAACATCTGGTTTAACGCCTAAAGAAAGAAACTTAATTAAAATGAATGATTCTGAACCCTAGTTATTTAATGATAAATCTCGAATGATTGGCGAATCAAGTTTCTATATTAAGTATTTTCACGAAAAATACCGCGCAAAATAAAAATCATAACGAAAAAATATATTTTCTTTTCATTTGGAGACTTCGAAAGATTCATTTACGAAATTAACGACCATTTTCGATGTAGAACTTTCAGGATTAAGTACTAGCTTTCACGAAAAACAGCCCGTGAAAGCGCTTATATCATTTGACAAACCGCCCTAGAATTAACTATGATGACGTAGGTTGTGGGAAATTTGTTTTAAGACATTTCAAAGATTACAATTATCTTTCTATTACATATGTATATATATTTTGAATTGTTTTTAACGATCTTTTGGAAAATAATATTCAAATTCCTTTTTGGAACTTTTGTAAAATCCGTGAGTCTCACTTTAAAACATCAAACATCGGGAAAAAATGACAAATGGGCAAATCTTAGCCCACTTCGTATTATTACGTAAAGTGTATTTATTTATGCCATACGATATGCTTGAAGTTTTGGAGTTAATGTAATTTTAAAACTTAATTAACGCGGTATATTATTACAATAGCTAGTCGTCATTATATTTATATTAAATTTGAATTTATAATTAATATTAATTAACTTTTAACAATACAAAATTAATTATAAAAGGTATACCGCGTTTGCATTCTCTTCAAATGTCAAATGCGAAAGATTATAACGAACCTGCTTGCTTCTTTATTGTGTACCGCTCGACACTATAATGGAATTATATTATAATAACTTAGCCAGTTCAGATTTAGTTCGTATAACTTTGGATATGTCTAATCTTTCTTAAACAGACTTCTAAGGGAGTTTTCTAACTTGATTGAATATATTCGCTTTGTTTAAACTTTGGGAGCGTGCAATTTTCTGACTTTTCAGAACTATATACGGAGACAATATAAATTTCTAACAATGGGGCAATCACCTTCGTATATATTGATAGTATACTCACTATACTACGGGATTATATACCCGCAAAGGGATACGCAAACATATACTAATACCAACATCTTGATAAAATTGATTTCGAGTTGAAGTCACCGCTCTAGCTATATACGAGGCTCATCCTTTATCAAGTTGATAGGGGATTAACGAAAATAACTTGTTAATATCCGAATTTCATCATCAACCGATATATTATTACGACGGCGTATTTACATTTTAGATTAAAAAACTTTGTTTTTAATATTATGATATTTAATAATTCTTATCATTTCTCTGGATTTAGTTCAATAGTCCTGGTCGATTTCCAAAACCGGAAGTCTAGAGAACCTCGCGAAAATTTTGGCGGGGAAAACTTTTTGTCACGTGATCGTCCGCCATCTTTTTGTAGTGTGAAAATAGCTACAGACTAACCAACGCCTCCTATACTTTATCATATAGGAAGCGTTGGACTAACAACTTGAATTTGGTTTGTGGAAAATAAAATTAGAAATAGTCTGGCAGCCTGTTACTACAAAAAGATGGCGGCGCGGATATGAGACAAGGGCCCATTTCCGGCAAATCGACCAGGACTATTTCCAACCGTTACACTCTTAAACATTTAATCAACCTCTCAATTCTTTCTCCATCAGTTACCCAAACCTGTCTAAACATTTTTTCAACAGTTTCCCAACCATACTCTTTTCCAACAGCTTTCCACCCTTTTCCAAACCTTTTTCTGTAGCAGATTCCCAACTATTTTGCCAACAGGTACCCAACAATTTCGCAACCCTTTTTCCAACAGGTTCCTAACAATTTCGCTAGCTTTTTCCCAACAGTTTGCCAACTTTAACCCACAGTTTTCTACCCGTTATCAGAGCCTTTTTCCAAATATCTCATATTTCACACGATTTTCTGAGGTTTATTTTCGACAGATATAATATTTAATCGTTTATTTCCGAGATTTCCAATATTTATATTTATTTCCAGATATTTCTAATATCTTTTATACGATTTTCATTATGATTTAAAGAAATACTAAAATATATTTGAAATCTATTTTAAAATTGCAATTTTAAATTGAATTCTTTTGAAAACCGAAGTTTTAGTAAAACGATATATCCCTAATTAAGCCTATATTTACTCTCTCGGGCTCAACAATTTAAATATAATTTTATTTTGGGTGTCAGAACCACTAAGCTTTTTTAGGTTTTTTTTTATCAAATTAGTCTCATTAGTAGCCTAAACTTTTCTCGATTAGATTGGCCTTGGTTATTTCAGGCAATTTCTCTAAGGCGAGAAAATTCTTTAGCCTTTTTTTGTTCGTGTGTACCTCTTTTTTAACTAATTAGGGCCATACAGTCCTCCTTTTTAAAACTAAAACTCTTTCTGTCTACGTATACGGAGCAAAAGGGGACCCTTTTTTAAAATAATTCCAAATTCCCTAGTGTTGGATCAACTCTTCTACCAATTTGGGCGCTCTCAAAAATAAGACTTTCCTGAATAAAAAAAAAAACAGAAGACTTAAATTTAACCCTTTTCGAAATTGCGGGATAAAACTTCTTCTAGTAGGCCTACATAGTTTTAACCAAGTAAATTAAAACTTGGATTAATTGGAAACTTTTCTAGTTTTTGCAAAGTACTTTTAGGACCAAGTGCGAGTTGGGATAATTAACGATTACTTTGCTAATTTTCTGTTAAATGGAAACGAAAATTTTTATTCTTTATTCACAATGGAATTATCATAGAGAGATACTAATCTAGCCAATTTTAATACAAGCCATTTCGCGAATGGTTAATTTTAACCTTGGATTCGGGTACGCGTTCGCGTTACATGCGCGCTAATATATCTTAATTTAAACAGTTGTAGGCGTTATCATTAATAAAACCGATAAATTAAGAAACTTTACTTTTTAGCGCTTATCTTAATTTAAGGCTTACATGAGAAGCGAACGAGTACAATTGGAAAGTCAACAGTATTAATCATTATTAATTAATTCACAAGGACACACAGCACTTCCAAACGCTAAATATATTTATTTAGAAGCCACGTTTCCAAAGCAATCGCTTCATCTTCAGGTCAAAACTAAATGATCTAACTCTAAATAATTATATTTAGCGTTTGGAATTGTGTCCTTGTGAATTATTTAATAATAATGTCTCAAACCTGCAATAAGAATAGGGAGTTTTAAAATAATACGGGGAAATTGATAAGCTAGCCTTATTTCGGAAACTTACGTTACAACTCGAGTTTTTATCAAAAATACATTCAAATCTCAAATTCTATATAAATTTTTGCTTTCCCTTTAAACTTTCCAATTCCGAAATTCCTCGTAACCTTTGACCCTTGAACATATAGGCGAGCTCTTTCTTTCTTAACATATGTTTGTTTTTGTTATTCTATTTTTAGAATGGCAACAATTTATCTCGGGGGAAAATATTAAAGTGAAATTGCGGAAACCCAAAGCATTCCGTATACGCGATCAAACCACAATTCAACGCAATCACGTATAGGAAGGACTACGAGACTAGAAGCCGCGGAAATAAAAAGGAAAACTTTTTTTCACGGTGAGTCCCGAGTGTTATTTTCTCCCATCTCTTACGTATTCTAAGTCATAAATACGGAACGAGGGCCTTTTATCGAAACGAAAATTTCCCAGGCCCACAAGCGACATACGCAGAATGCTAGAAATGATTTGAAACCCCACATTCTATATAGATATTCTAGAAAAACTGCTATTTTGTAATACGCTGTTGTATGAACTGATTTTTCGTAACTTCAAATTGTAGCTGGTTCATTTTTGCCCAATCCACGGTCTTGAACCTACTTGACAAAAGGTGTTTAATCATATTGATTCCCGATATTTAACCATCTTGGACATTGATATTCAATCGCTTTGACCCCCGTTATTGAACCTATATAGCTATACAAATCGATAAAATCGTTTGAAGCTCCATCTTTTCATTCATTATCATTATCTTCTGTTGGTTGAAACTGGTTCCCGAAGCAGTTTCGAGAAAACGATTTCCAGTTCTCACCACTCTATCGAAACCGTTTGAATCGAACGCAGCTTATTTGACCTCTGATATTGAACCCATTTGACCCCCGATATTGAATCCATTTGACCCCCGATATTGAATCCATTTGACCCCCGATATTGAACCCATTTGACCCCCGATTTTGAACCCATTTGACCCCCGATTTTGAACCCATTTGACCCCCGATTTTGAACCCATTTGACCCCCGATTTTGAGCCCATTTGACCCCCGATTTTGAGCCCATTTGACCCCCGATTTTGAGCCCATTTGACCCCCGATTTTGAGCCCATTTGACCCCCGATTTTGAACCCATTTGACCCCCGATTTTGAACCCATTTGACCCCCGATTTTGAACCCATTTGACCCCCGATTTTGAACCCATTTGACCCCCGATTTTGAACCCATTTGACCCCCGATTTTGAACCCATTTGACCCCCGATTTTGAACCCATTTGAACTGTGATATTCACCTTGTTGACCAAGACAACCCAAGTGATTAAAATACATTTTAGGAGAGAAATCTTAAATAAGTTGTACCCAACTTATTTTTTCCATCGGAGTTGGAAACGTCATTTGCCTTCACTATTTTCCCGGCTGTAACGTTTTTCTTGCGCTATGTACAAAACCATTTATGTTTTTTTTTTTTTTTTTTGGCCAACTCCTTGCAGGCCCCGATATATTTTATTTACCACCGAAAGAGGTCCGCCCTTGCCAAAGCCGAAACTAAAACAGCTAAATATTTTTCTTCACACACCCTTTTTTTATTACTACACATTTTCAATATCTCTCTCGCAGCACACTCTAAATTAGATAAAAAAAATAACATCGAACAAGCGTATACTCTGTATATTTCCACTCTTTTCAAATTTGAATTTCGAAGTTAGACTTTACTTTTCCACCACATGCAATTTTTATAAAAATGATTTTAACCTAAAGTTTTATATTTTATCGAGCTTAGATTTTCGACCATTTTTTTTTGTAGCCCAGATTCATCTATGGAAGAGTGATATTAACTTGCCTGGTCCGTTTTGGTAAAAAAATTATCAATTTATATACTCTAGCGCAGTAAGAAATGGGCGTAAAGTTTGGGCCCCTTTCCATACCCCAAGATGAGGTTATGCCTTCCCTAGCTCGCCCATATAGTTTAAAGATATAAACAATATTATGTTTGAGCAAGAACTCATTGATGACCTAAGAACATGGGGCAAAAATATTCTAAAGCCATTCATAATTGATAAAAGATTTCTCGTGAAACTTTTTAATAAAAATTGTTCGGGCTTTTCAACCAATTTTAAATTGTAGCCCACATTCACCTCAAAGATCAATAGACCGTGATACTAACCTTCCTGATAAAATTGAATAAAACTAATGAAATGGGATAATTAGCTCACCATTCGCGATATCATCTCTTTGAACTTATAGGAAGTTCTATTTTGCGCAAATTATTTCCTTTTCAATGTCGTTTTATAATAACCTTCGTTATAGATAATCTAAAATAGTAGAGAATTCGACCATCCGTATATAATTTCCTTTAAAATTTAAACTTCACTATACTTATAATAACTTTACGATCTACTTTTATTATGGTTGAGCAAGAACTGATTTATGTACCTAAGAATATGGGGCAAAATATTCTGAACATATTCTGGAATAATACACCACTTTGCTCTTGCACTGTGCGCATGCCCGCGCTCGAAACGCTTACTAGTGGCGAAAGAACACGTTCGCTCGGTGACGGTGAGGCGCGCGTAGTAGTAGAAAGTGAATAGCAGACGAATTTTAGCTAAAAGGTTTGGCAAAATGTTACCAGAGGCTGTATTCCCATGTACTTGAATGAGTTCTTGGTATGAGATTGTGTATTAGTCCGCCCTGGCTTCAATTACCTCGGGTTAACTATACAAAGGAAACTTTGATAGGCTTGAAACTCAATTTACTTGGGAACCGGCGCATATACAGCCCGTTTCATAAACACAGTGATTAAGATAGAAAACTTTGAACTCCAATTATTGTAAGAGGTTGCGTTAGAAACGAGAAGAGTTTTCGTTTGCCAATTGTGTCGTAATGAAACCGAAGTAAGAACGATGTTATACGTCGTAGCCTTTTCATTTAAGGAATACAAAGTAGTTCAATACAAACTTTTCGCGTATAACCGAATATATGTATGAGAACGCTAAGGGCTTTCGGAACCGCAAAGCGAAGGTTTGTGGGAAAATAAAAGCGAAACGTTTCTAGCATCGATAATTTTGCGTCGATGTTCGATCCAACAATTGAGAAGGGAACTGTGGAATAAAAGACTCTAAACTAAAAGAATTCCACGCAAATATTATCGAGGGCCGCGCTTAAGGGAGGATGAAACGGAATTAATACAACAGCTGTGATTTCTCATGAAAACACAATTGAATTTGAATATCATTTTCATAAAGTATTTATATAAATTTCCGTAAGTAAATTAAAACCTTAAAGTTACCAAAATTGAATGGAGTCTTAGTTTGTAGGGTCCTTCAACTCCCAGTTTGTCAAAACTAGTATAGCCTACACGCCTATATGAGCTAATTTCGGGTGTAAAACTATAGGTGCACTACCGTCCGGTATACCCTTCCTCAGTTCCTCTTGTCCCCTCTTAAAAAGCTTAATTTTGAAAAAAAATTCTCTCCTCTCGCGGTGTGGGAGTATTTTACCATTCCTCACCATTGTTCTCTAGTCTCATGTACAAGAGCAGTCTCTCACGGAACACGAGAGGTCACGCTTCATAGAAACGCCAATTTGGCTACTTAGTTTTTTATGACGTATGCCATAAGAATTGCCGCAATAGTTAAAAAGAAATTAAATTTAAATATAAAATGAGTTGATCCACCTGTTTTTAGAATTAACAACTTATGACATCCACCTTTTGCTAGTGACCATTCCAATTTTATTGACAAATAGAAGCCAAAAACGCATTTTGTGCACTAAGACCTATTGGAATCTTAGATTTTTGGAAACCATAAATTCCTGGCCTTTTACGTCATCGATAAAGTAGTAAAGAACATCCTTAAAATTAAGACCTTTCAGAAATACATTAAATATTAATGGGTATCTTCTGTCAGGAAAAGTAGTAACGAACAGGCCTATATAAAAGTAAGACCTTTCAGAAACGCATTAAACATTAACGGGTATTTTCTCGTAAGAATTATTAATGACGTTAATATTACATTTCGTTGAATACTATATTAATTAATAACAACTTACTTCTATGGTGTTTCTGTTTTTTTGTTTGTATACGAAGATTTCTGTATATCTTCTTACCTGGATCTCTGTGAAGATGCTCGCAAGCACCGCTCTTCTATTTAAAAATTTCTTAGACCCTATATTTCCATTAACCATTAGTTTTAGCTTCTTAGCTTCTTCGTTGGCCTTTGATTTTCTAATTAATAGAAAATGAGCCGTCTTGGCTTTAATATTATTAAGTTAAAGCGAAAAGTTTGGAGAAAGACGCTTTTCAGTTGAGGTTTAAGTTTGAGTTTTAATTCTCTTTGATCTCTTTTAATTTCGTTTTCTTCGAGATCGTAAAAGGTAGCGAAATTGCTTAATATCTTTGAGAATTCCAAGTTTTACAATATATATTTAACTGTCTCTTCAGTACGTCAGTACGAAATCAGGATCTCCGTGAATCCCGCTAAGCCTATTGCATTGCCTAGTGCATTAGGCCTAATTATACACTAAGGAATCGGTTAAAAATCACCTAATGTTAGGTTGCATTCTCCCTTTAAGCTAATTAAGCTTTGGTAGTTTTATACCGAGCAAATTATCCACTCTCATTGATTGACTGAATCATGTAAATATTAAATGTTAGGGAAAATATTTAGAAATGGTCAGGGAAAGTCAGGGAATCTCGCTTCGTAAATTGCGCGTGAGCCCTGTGAACATATATTGTACATTGTATAAAGGTTATTATATTCAACCCCCTGAGGTTATTTTTCATCCGCTTCTAGAATACGACTTTCCATGTCATAATGCCCGTTAATCTTACGACCAAACGTATATTGACATTTTCTATTGATTTTATTATTAAATTTTTTTACGTTGGCGTATACCAAAACTTAAAAGGAAAAAAAAAAATGAAAAATGAAAAAATCGTGGTCAGATTTCCATGTTCGTGAGTTCGTCGATCGAACAGAAATTCGGTCAACGAAAGAATCATTCTACGCTTTATGTTCGCGGCCAGAATTGCAAAGTAGCCAAGACTGAGGCCGATTAACACGTAATATTAAATTTCATAGAGGATAAAAGTAGTTTCGCAAATAGTTCACGGACCAAAAATATTGGGTTCAAGAAGGTTTCGCGGCTTTCGCCGCTTCGCCCGCTTAGATAGTGAATATATTTGGTATCCCGTTGGTATGCAGCTACCCTTGGGGGCCTTACAGAGTGTTATCCAAAACCTAGCACGGTATATAGGAATATTTTCAAAGGTCCCTAACGATCGTCTATGTTTACGAACCATGGAGAAGGTATCCTCCCTCGAACACTGGAGGAGAAAGTGAGTTA
This sequence comes from Odiellus spinosus, assembly GCA_963920705.1. Classification (NCBI taxonomy): domain Eukaryota; kingdom Metazoa; phylum Arthropoda; class Arachnida; order Opiliones; family Phalangiidae; genus Odiellus; species Odiellus spinosus. The sequence goes on along the minus strand of OY987229.1, from coordinate 18,053,754 downwards.
TTTTAAACATGGAAAAGAACAGGCGTCATAGGAATTAATTGGTATAAAATTACCCTTATCTTGAAATGGCCGTAACTTCTTTCTATTATCACCTAGGAATAAACCGATAGCACCATTAGAAAGAGGACATTCCGTAGAATAATTTAAAGTAATAAAATTGACATGAGCCACTCGTTAAGGATTATTCCGAAACTGATAGAAATCGAGCAAAAACCCAGATTTGACCCCTATCTTAAAATGGCCGTAACCTTTCTCTAGAATCTCCTAGACATAAACCGACTGCACCATTAGAAAGAAGACATTCCCTAGATTATTTTAAAATAATAAAATTGACATGAGTCACTTGTTAAGGATTATTTCGAAACTGATAGAAATCGAGCAAAAACCCAAATTTGACACCCATCTTAAAATGGCCGTAACTTTTCTCTAGGATCTCCTAGGCATAAACCGATAGCACCATTAGAAAGAGGACATTCCCTAGATTAATTTAAAATAATAAAATTGACATGAGCCACTCGTTAAGGATTATTCCGCCACTGATAAAAATTTGAAATGACCAAAAGACTTCTGCAATTGTTCTATTAGAATAGGAAAAAATATCAGCCGGTATATAGAGAGTTAGAATAAAGATTTTGTAAACGACTCTTGAACAAATAGTTTTACAGTAGACAATCTATAACCCAAAAATATCCCTTTTTTTCGTCTCCATGTAAACCGCAAATCTTTATCCACGGCTCAGCGATTCTAAGCTTAAAGAGAAAAATGTTTAGGATTATTTTTTTTTTTTGCTTTTTATCTCGTGTTATTCCCGCTCGTTTGTATGTGTGTGATTTATTCGTGGGCTTACTGTTGGATGACAGATCTCCGCACTTGTCTGTTTTGAGAGTTTTCTGTTTTTAACCAGGAGAAAAGGGAAGAAATTACTTTTTTCCCCTTCGTATTTTCCGCTCTGAAGAAGCTTAAAGTTACACGAACGATATTTCCACGGTATAGGGATAACTTTCCCCATCACGCTTTCAAGCATGAACGTTTTTGGCAAATAATATAATATAACCCTCCGTAAATTGTTTTAGTTTTTCAACTTCAGTCCTACCAAATTGTTGGTTCTTCCTCTTTAAACGGGTCTATTTCCCAGATAGATCTGAATATAATTCATAGGACCTTGCTTCAGATTCAATTATGAGCTTATTAAACTTCAAATTTAAAATCTCCAAAATGGTGTGGGAAAATGTTATTAACTTTAAGTTTAAAATGAAAGCTAAGCTCAGGTCTCTGGATTAAGTACCATGCCTATTTATAAATCTTGATATTAAGATCTGTAACCAATCCGGCCATAGTTGATTACTTCACATTTTTTCGTACACCAATTAACTAATTAGTGATTACAAAAATTAAGGGGACTATACTGATTACGCGAGTGATTACGGTGACTTCAATTACTACGATGCGTATACTGATTACGCAATGACTTCGGCGATATATGGTGATTACTTACTCAAATATCCCAATGTCATTTCGAAGACGGGGTTTTTGTATTTCTTTTTGTATAATTGTATACCTTTTAACGGCACTTTTCAACTTATAGTGATAGTCAGTAAAAAAAGTTCAAGCTGTTTTCGGAAGGAAAATAAAATTACATTAGCGGAAATTGAAAGAATTGGATGTATACTAAGTATATAAAAGAAATACAATTAAAAGCAGTCCCAAGTTTCAACTGCAGTACACTCTAAGTTGGTTTCTATCCCTTTTATAAGAAACTTATAGAAAACCATTAGACGAATCACCAAAACTAGCTTCGATTGTATAGAAATCGCGGATCGATTTTAAGCCATAAATAATTCAATCGGATTTTTTTCGCCCAAACAATTTTGTATTTGCTGATGAGTACGTGGATAAAATTAGGTTTACTCCTTTTAATCCGAAACCTAAGGGAATAATAGAGAAAGGCCACCTTTTAAAGAGAGGGTAAAAAAGAAAAGGATCTGTTTTTTTTATTGATTCTACTTCCGAAAATAAATAAAGGCTTAGTAAAACAATCAAGAAGTGTCTCTGAATTAGCTTTCTATCAGAAGAAGAACCTTCGACTAAGCAAAAGACTACACCTTTGGCTTAATAATTAGAACTTTCGACTAATCAAAAGACTCCGCACCTTTGCCATAATAAAATTGCCGCGAGACGTGCCGCGCACACTCTTTAAATCGATGCGTTAAATCTCATTCTTATTTTCTTGCGCACAATCGTGCGTACAACTGCCCGTGTCAAGGATAGTTTACGAAATCAAAAGGGGGAGTCTTTCGATTTGTCAGTTTCTCCTTTTAATTAAATAACATATGTGAATCTTTCCGATTTTTAATTTTTTTAACAATTCTTTAGTGTTTTATTACGCGAAGATGTTTCATTTTTAATAGTAGAATCTATTTAATCTAACGTAACTTTAAAAAGGGAGAGTGACGTAACAACCCTTAAAATGGTTAAAATGGTCTGTTTTTAAGGAATGGTTCTTTCATTTTTATGAAAAATATGCGCGTCAATTATTTAAAGCGCAAGACCAAATTAGGTAGGACTTTCGGAGACTAGACTGTCGGCCTCTTACTTAATTCAAACTCCGCTAAGCTCCTTTGGTATCTACTATACAAGTACAAAGCAGTTATACATTTTTATTTTCTGTATTTTTATAAATTTCCGAGTAATATTTCGAAGTCTTGGCAAGTAAATCTATACTTGAAACTTTGCTCTCTTTATTAATTTATAATTAGGGAAGTTTTAATTGGAATTCTAATTATCCATCGATACTCGAGCTATCGTAATAATTTAATTGTGATAACTCGTTCACGTTAATTATAATTGCTTTGAAAATTAACATTAATCGTCCTTGTTAATACCATAGACTTCCACGCGGGTAAATTGTGTATTATAAGCTCATTAATTACGGTAGAAACTTCACAATTAACAAATTGAGATTAATTTATTTTGAGGTTCATGTAGCGAAAATACGATCTCGCTGATTTGTTTACGAACTAACAATAAGGATTACGCGAAGCCTTATACTTTAGTGTCAAGTGAACTTCGTTATAAAACGATCATGTGACTCTTCTACGCAACGTCCACGCTTAATTATCTATCTTGACAGTTCATTAGAGTTAAAACTGAAGATAATCCGATCCGCTTTTACACCTTGCTGCGTTTGTTAACGATTTTAACAATTTCAAGGTAAAAGACACCTTACACGGGGTTTTACTTGGTTCGAGGTTCTGAATTGGAGATCCTTGTTGTATGAGCTACGTAAAATTAAGCCAAAAGGTTAGGAGAGAGTCAGAGAATATGAATGGTGGCCAAAAAAAGTAAGGAAATAGTCTGGGAATTCGAATATTGGGTCAATTGGTCATGGAAAAGTCGGGGAATTTCAGAATTTGGCCGAAAGACCAGGGAAAAGTTTGGGAATTTATAATTGGATCAGAAAAGTCAAAAAAGAGTCTGGGAATTTAAATATTGGGTCAAAAGGTCAGACAAGAGTCGGACTTGATTATTGGGCCAAACGATCAAAGGAATATCAGGGAAGAAATTGCTAAAAAGATTAAAATAAAATTTGGGATAAAAGGCCAGAGATTTAGGAATCTGGGAGTCCTAAACTTTAAATTTATTTGTAGCTTGTCTTTTTCCCTTTATGGTCGATAATACTTAGCCATCTTCCCATCACAATTAGTTTGGCCCTACTCTATAGCCTAATTAAGGTTAAGTTAATATTTCCGTGGCGTAGGTGTGAATTTGGCCAATAAAACCTGATAATTAAGATGCAAATTAGCTTAGAATAACATCCGAATTTTAGCGCCGTGTTAAATATATACACCGATTACGTGAGTATCTAACTGATTACAGGCTTTTGTTACGCTAAATACTTTGCTCGGTTACGTAACAGCTACAGTACGTCGATTTTGTGGAGTGTTCAACCCCTCGGCTGACGGGCTCCCATTCTGATTTGATTTATTAGAAACAGAGGAGTGTATAGCTGCTAGCTATAAGTGCAAGAGGGGTCCGACACTTACCGAAATCCGTACAATTTGGCCGAAATCTCTCTAGTCTCTATGGAAAGTTATCATTAAAATCCATAAATCTCTCTCAAAAATAGATTATATTCGTGAAATCTCTTGAAAATTGCAAACTCCGTACACATGAAAAAAATGGCAAGTGTCTGAGTGACCCAGGGACGGAAATAAGAAAATTTTTCTTATTGGACAAATGTCCAGTAACCCCCCTTAAAAATTCAAAAGTTATCGGACATTTAACAAAATTACCGGACAATGCTACATTTCCTGTATTAAAAAGAACTTTTTTTTATCGGACATTTGTCCAGTGACCCCCTCTTAAAAATAAAAAGTTATCGGACATTTTGGAAAATTTGTCGGACAATGTCCAGTGACTTGTGCTTATTTCCGTCCCTGTGTCTGACCCATTCGAGATGGACAAAAATCATTATACGATGGTACCATCTATGAGTTTTCACTTGTAGATCTAAAAACATTGATACCGGGTACCTTTTTTTGCACTATCTAACTCGAGGTTAAATTATAGAGTTGAATTTTTGCCTTGGTTTTGAACAGTAATTCTAGAAGTATAATTTACCAGCTCAATGACTCTTTGGAATTTGGATGCCACTTAAATTTATAAAAAGAGAGTCCGGTCATTTTCTTATTTTTCTTTTATGGATCCGCAAAATTGTGAGGCCATGTTACTCTAATGCCCCCCTCCCTAATCCTAGCCGGTAAATGTATGTATTCAACCTTCTCGCGGCGAGTTAGTAACTTCGTCCGAAGATATTTTCATAGACTTCTGCTCTAGAAGAGGCTAACGAGATGGTTTTCGACAAATTATTGAAAAGCCGGTAGCGGACGAAATTAGGAAAATTGATCCGCTATACGCCGCCATTAACGCGGTTTCGCTTGAATTAATTGGCCCTTACTTGATTAAATAACAGAGTAGGAATGACGCCCCTATTGCTTCCCCCTTAAAATTAAAGGGACTCTGAAATCTAAACTTAAAATATATTTAAATTATATATTTCTAAATTACTCTAATCAAGGGGAGTTGACTAAATGTGTCAAAGCTGAGTTGCGGATTGATACATAATGTTAATCGTCATACGGAGCGAAGTAGTCAATGTGAACCTCCCTTTCTTAAAATTTTTCGTTATATTGATTCATTCGTGCATTTTTGTCATACCATCGCTGACGAACTTTCGGTTAATTACGTCGCAATTGCCCTATAAAGAACCTCATTAGGATAGGAATATATTTAGGCTGAAAACCCATAAAATCTTCACCAAACAATTGTAATTTTCCGTGTTATGATTATTTCTGTAAAAGAAAAAAACCTTTTTGTGGGTACTTAGTAAACACGTCTATAAACTTAACACGTTCTTATATAACGACCTCCTCGTAAAAAACTCTTAAGCCTTGAATCTATAATAAACCTTAGTTCAAATATTAACGTGTTTTTAACGACGAAAAGGAGATATCTAACGTCATATTCTTAATGCGTGAATCAACTCGAGTTTTCTACGTTTTCTAAGCTTCAGTTTCTAAGAGATTAAATTTTTTTTTCGTGCTCAAATTCCGGACCGATGTTGACTCTAAATTAATTAGTTTTGAGTTTCAGCTCTTACTTAGCTCTGTAGGAGTAGTAAACCCCACAAATGGCCCCTCTAAAGAACCGTTTTCTGAGAATAATAAAAATTTTGGATCTTATATAAACAATATATATATTTATTATTGTATTAATTACGAAAGTAAAATTACGAGTTCAAACTGAACTTTTAATTATTAAAGATTTTAAACTTAATCCTGAGAGGGAGACAATATGGTAATATAATAACTTTCTGTTATTGGATGAATTTCGAAAAGGAAAATTCTAAAAAAGTAATGCTATTGATTGAAAATCTCTTCGTTAGTTGGAAATTATGTCATGGTAAAGTAATGATTTAAAATTGATTTTTTTCAAGAAATTCAAGAGAGGGCGGAGACAAGTGGTTTTGAGGAACTTATTTTAAATATATTTTTTTAGGTTAAAACATTTCTAATTGTATAAAATATATGAAATCTACGTATTTGAATGCATGAATTTAAATGGAGAGTTAAGAAATTGAATTATTTAGTAATATCATAGGTTAAAGGTCAATAGAAAATTGTACGACCAAGTTTTATGTACACAGTTAAGTATAAACCTCTCCGAACACATTTTCCGGGCTTGTAGGTTTTATTGTTTTAAATAGAAGCTAAAACTACGGCTATGTAGGATCTGAAAACTCAAACGGATTTTTACTTTTGAAGATGAGGGGATGGAGAAAACCGTTATTTTTAAAAGATTACCCGTGTTTTTACGACCCCTAAGGTATACTACAATGTTGTTCGCGAGTTGTGTTGTGATGTGAACTTAACTTAGGCGTATTAATACACAATATTAATCTTCATAGGTAATAAAAGTAGTTGCATCAACCTATTCGCGAATATTAGATTATAGGTTTATCTCTCTAGTTTCGAGTGAGTTAGATGTTTGATATACAAAACTCGAAAATAATAGTCAGGGACCTAAATTATGTAAAAACTACGCTCGGTATCTTTGGATCTTAACATTCAAGTAAAACCATACTCGAAGAAAAACTTTCAGTCAACGACAAGTTAACCTGTTATTAAACTCCCGTAGGAAACCGGTTTTTTCCAACGTTAATCGTTTTTAAGTTAATCTGACGCTTGACGAAAAAACTCCGTTATGTTGTAGTTTTCCATGATGGATTAGCCATTTAGTATCTCATTATGGTTCCCTAACGTACGTGGGGTTGGTATAAGAGTTTCGTTACCGGAAATGGACAAGATTGAAAACCGGAAATTCCCCCTTTAGTTTTTATTTCGAATCGACCAATCATCGTCAAGGTAATGAGACGGAATAAACTGGGGGTTGCTCTTTTAAACCCAACTATAGTGTTGAGTAAAAGAAATGAAAGTTTGGGCCAAAAATTACTTATAATCGATTGATAAGCGAGATGACATTTGAACTTATGTTACTTAATAATAATGTTTTGGTGATTTTTATGAAAGTACCTTGAACTGTCTGGATGTTGTTATACAGTGCTTTTAATGTATTTTTTTTTTCTAAATCCATTTGTGAATGCCGTGCACTCTCTGTAGAACATAGCATAAACAAAGCGAAATTGTTTAATCACATAGTTACTTTGAAGAGATGTTTTAAGACATTATCTAGAATTCTAGAGTTAACACTTTAGAGTTAAGAGATTTTTCAGTAAGTCGATTACACAATGTTAAGCCTTTTCCAAAAACAAACTAAATCGTTTCTACTGGTATATATTTATATACCCCAAAATACGCCAAAATAAAGTCTGTATTTTGTTTCGATTTGACAACACGTACGAAGTTATTTTACCCTTTATAAAGGGATAATGGCGTGTGGCTTTAAGGCGGTCGTTTTCGTGAAAGTACTAATTCCAGAACTCCCACCTTTCATTAGAAACGTATCCGTAATTATCAGAATCATTTTAGACGTAAAGTGAGAAGTAATTAAAACGCGCCAACCGAACATAAAAGTACCCACGATTTTTTAATTTGTTTTATTAGTTGCCCCTTATCTTAGTTATATCTGAAAAAGGGGCATTTCTCTGATATTATGACCCCCAAAATCGTGAGGCCTGAGAAACATTTCCTCCCCCTATCCCCGGCTTGCTTCGAACGGAATTAATCTGATATAAGTAAAGAATAATTCAATAAGAATCATTTAATTTAATTTTTCAATGTCTCTTTCAAAATGGTATTCGATGAAGTTGAATAATTGCAACTTTAGTTCGTCAGGAATTATTCCAAAAATAGTCCTCCTTTTCTTAAGCTCTTTCGAAATTAGAAATTCTAATATCCTCGAATTTTAATATTTGAATCGGAATTTATTATATGGAATGGAAAACGATTTTTGGATCGATAATTTAGACAAAAAATCTAAGATAAGCATTAATCTTTTGATAAAAATGTAGATAACATTTTGAAACCTTTTTCGATTAATCGAATTATGTAAATTATATAAAAGAAGAAGGATCATTACGATTAAATTAAATTTGACCCCATAATAGGGTCTTTTAATTAACTGTTTTTCTTAAGCTGTAAGACGCAGTCTCTTTAAAAGGAATATGCAATAGTAATAGTAGAAAATTTACAAACAAGTATTAAAATATAGAAATAAATTTAAATCATACAAGGAAAATAGGCTTAGCTGGATTCATGGATATCCTGAATTCTTCGCATTGATGGGTCAGCAACCAATTGAATGTTATTGGAAGTCTCATGGGGATCTCGGCTTAACTACGTTCCTTTGCTCATTGGTTGATGACTCTTCAATGCGAAAAATTCAGGATCTCCATGAATCCAGCTAAGCCTATTTTCCGGGTAAGTTTTTTATTTCTAATTTAATACTTGTTTCTAATTTTTTTATTTGGTGGATTAGGCCTATTTAAACTTTCTTTAATAATTTAATAATATACCGTAGGTTTCACTAAATTCCTTGAAGTGTACATAATAAATTATATTTTAGCGTAAACCTTAAAGGGCCAAGGCTTAGCTCGTTAATACCCTTTGAAGGGCAATAAAGGAATATACATTAGTTCAAAGGCAACTAGGAATGCGCATTCGCGCAGCCATAACAAAATTAAACTACATTTCTTCAGTATAAGAAACCGTATCAAAGAGATAAGTTTATAGAAGAGTATCACCGAACTCTTTCTTACCATAATTCCTCTTTAATTTATTAGATCGTCATGAAGAACGCGAAAAGCAATGAGATCCTTTTATCTTAGTTTTTGTGTTCGGAATGTAAAAGCTTACGTAGTCTATTCACTATCTTAGAAGTAATAAAGAAAAAGGCTGGACCAAGAGATGCGCCTAATCTATTTATTACTCCTATCTAAGAATAGTAAAAACACACATGACGATTGAAGACGACGGTAGTTCGTTTGAAAAATTATCATTATCAGACATATATTAAATTATTAATGTTTATCCCCTAAATGTGAGCTTCTCTCTGAACCCTGAAGCTCTTAGGTAAAAACATTTCTACAGGCGTTCTATGAGAAATCAATGATAGCGTTTGCCCCTTAATTCCCTCTTTTTCTCACAGACAATTTTAGATTTTGTTCCAATTTTAAATTATGTTTTATGTTTAATTGTAGTTTAAGGTTTTAATATTAGTTCGTCAATATACAACTTCTGATGAGAGGTGGTCAATATTTACTACTCCTGATGAGAGGTGGTCAATATTTACTACTCTTGATGAGAGGTGGTCAATATTTACTACTCCTGATGAGAGGTGGTCAATATTTACTACTCCTGATGAGAGGTGGTCAATATTTACTACTCCTGATGAGAGGTGGTCAATATTTACTACTCCTGATGAGAGGTGGTCAATATTTACTACTCCTGATGAGGGTTGGTCAATATTTACTACTCCTGATGAGGGTTGGTCAATATTTACTACTCCTGATGAGGGTTGGTCAATATTTACTACTCCTGATGAGAGGTGGTCAATATTTACTACTCCTGATGAGGGTTGGTCAGTTTTTTTCTAATCTTGATGAGGGTTGGTCAGTTTTTTTCTAATCTTGATGAGGGTTGGTCAGTTTTTTTCTAATCTTGATGAGGGTTGGTCAGTTTTTTTCTAATCTTGATGAGGGTTGGTCAGTTTTTTCTTATCTTGATGATGAGTGATCAAATATGTTAAGCTTTTACGATACTCCTGATGAGGGGTGGTGGATTTTCCTACTCATGTTGAAAGGCTGTGAATTATTTTTATCTTTAGAGCAGTTATAATTGTGAAATTATTTTTAAATCCAAAATATTTTTTAGTAAGTAAACCCTATTAACCGGTAACTTTCTTTGAATCCTTAACATCATTCAAGTATAAAATACGAGCTAACCTCTATCTCCATTATTATAATCCGGTCTTTATAGTCATCCATTATTTTGTCAGCAACGAATTGTTCACTCGTGCGTCTCGTTACCAATACAAAACCGTCTTGATCAATATTCCGTTTACAGGTTTTGGTTAGATTGCAAATTTCAAAGGGCGCAAATACGATCTGCCTAGTAACCATCCGTGTCCAATTATTTTGGGGTAAATATGCGACAAAACCTCTTGGTAATTGGACAGAGCGGTGTAGGGCATGTTTATCTTTGAGTAACGTTGTTTGATCGCTTTGTTGGAAAAGTTTAGGTTCTTCGTACAAAATATACATACCGTATATTCTATTATTCTCGTGGGTGGTTCCCGAATATTTTACGCGGAAGGTTTTAAGGGTCGTGACGTCATTATTTAAATTGACCCCTAAGTTTGTTGGTAAATAATAAAATTAAAGTTTCATATTTCAACTTTAATGGAGGCAGAAACCTTAGATATATGAAATATATGTTAAATATAGATACTGTATTCTATGAAGCTGGATCGGGAGTTACAACTAGCAGACTATAACCGTTTTTTCTGGAGAAAGTGTGAAAAGCCCCATCTATGTGGTGTTTTTTTTTTTTTTTTTTTTTTTCAACCTGCGCTGGGATTTTTTTGCGAGCCATGGGAATTTAGTTGAAAGCAGTAGCCGATGAAACCCTCCTTTGAAGTCTACTACTCCAATGTTCCATATATCGCTCCTATCTGTATGGGTAAAATTCCCCATTTTACGAGTTAGAAGGGGTCCTACTTCATCCCCCCTGTCTACGGAAAATTAGAAATTCTCTCTCTCCACAAACGACGACGTTTTTACACGAACTCCAAGGCTGCTAGAGATATTCGCTCGACGAACTCCCGCTTCGAAAACATCTACCGTTAGGAGGCGTACGAATCGCGCCTTTTGAGAATAACCAATACAGAGAGGGGTAGACAAGACCCGGGAGTAATAGACTTCAAAGGAGGGTTTCATCGGCTTCTGTTGAAAGTCACATACCCATGGTATCGCCATTTAAAAGTATATAACTCAAAAGCATTTTTAAAACTTTATATGAAAATTTTATTGCCTATCCCTCGTGGCCCTTTTCGTGTCGGGTTTCCGCTGAATGAAACTCGTCTCCAAATCGGGACACAGTCGGGGGAAAGGCAAATTTATACCTGGAAAAGATGGAAAGTATAAGGAAGAATTGAAAATAATGCATTATGGATGATATCTGGAAGGAAAAACTAGGAATTTGTTGTTAAAGTTCGAAATACTTTCCTTATATGAAAAAATCTATTCAACGATACTTTTGAAAAAATTGGATTGTAGAATTTCTTGAAGAGATGGTGAGGTTCACCTTTTTTTAACCTTTATTTTGGATGAATATTAAAATATTCTGAAAAGTTTGTTAGAATTTTGGACGAGAATGACTTGGCGCATTTAAATGTAAAATTTTAAAGCGTACGACGATGAATTTAATTTGAATTTTAAATATGAACTCGAAGCTTATTTTGTATTTATGAGAAAAGTTTCAAATATTCCCCTAGAAAATGTTTCATTGATTTGGAAGACTTTCGTTCAAACAGATGAAATAGGCTTAGCTGTTTGTTTCAATCATACGAAAATAGGCTTAGATACTTTTTTTTTAATCATGGAAAAAGGCTTAGCAATTTTGTTTCAATACTATGGATGCATGGAAAAAGGCTTAGCTACTTCGTTTCAAACATTTAAAACTATACTTTTACCCTTTTTAGACCATCTTCACAAAAATTTAAGCCATTACTTTTATACTTCTAAACCTCGGTTGAAGTCTTAAACCGACAAATTTGGCGCGTCTAAAGAATACTTTACTTCAATAATTTGAAAATAGGCTTATTGATTTTCATTCCCACAAATGAAAAAGATTTAGCAACATGTCAGAAGCTATAGAGTAAGGCACAGCAACATGTCGTCAGAGGTTAGAATTAGGCTTAGCAATATGTCGTCATAGGTTAGAATTAGGCTTAGCAATATGTCGTCATAGGTTAGAATTAGGCTTAGCAATATGTCGTCATAGGTTAGAATTAGGCTTAGCAATATGTCGTCATAGGTTAGAATTAGGCTTAGTAAAATATCGTCAAAGATTGAATTAGTCTAAGCTACCATATTTCAATGTTAGGAATGTTAAAAAAATCGAAACCATAGCTGACAATTTATGTAATATTGGCCAGTCTCAAAAAATGTAGAGATCGTTGGAAAAAAAGGGCCAAACTAAATTATTCATATGGAGGAGCGACAAGGGCCGAAACTAGCCGGGTGTGATCAATCATCTCGATCCATTCTTTTATTCCTCATTACCGCTAAGAGGCGCTTCCTGTTATAGACTCGGCTACCGAGTTACTTAAGTGTAGGAACTCTACAGGATGGACAACCGCAACCCTAAAGGGCAATCCTCAGTCTCACCGAGATATAAAAATTCTCAGATATATTAATCTTTTGTTTTTGTTAAAACTTTTCCCTCGTGACGACAAGCGTAGACTCGAAAGCCAATTTTGTAATTGACTTTGTTACCGTTTTTCTTCAAGATAAATTTTTGTTTTTTATATACTGTTAGACGAATCATGGCGTTTTCATAGTTTACGAGCTATTGAGAAAATGTGTCAGGTGATAATTTAAAGCTTTATATAACATATGCACGTAATTTTATCTTGAATTTTTCGAAATTAAGTTAATAAATAGATTTTCTAAAATAATTCAACGGATTTTGTAGTTTCTATACGCCAAATATTTTTGGATTTGGAGGATTGTCATACTTGAGAGCCAAAATCTCTAATATTTTGAGACTTGTCATTGAAAAAGTATAGCAAAAAGTGCAATGGAGATTCTGTGTGTATATAGATACTTCTCTGATGGCTAACCCGATCTAGAGACGATCTAGTCGACGGGGTTTCGATACGCAATTTTATTTTATTTATGAGAGATAGTGTTTCCTTGGTTTTATCCCTTATTTTTCAAGAAATATTTCTTAAGCCTAGCGGTCGTCATCCTTATATGGCTCTATTATTAATGATGCGGTTGTGAAGTTTCCCGGAGTTTTTGATTATATCCGTATAAGAAGAACGACTTTGATCGGATAGAAGGATGATTCATTTGATTGGTATATTGTTCGCCAAATTTTTTTATTTTTTGCTTCGCGAAAAACTTTTAAACTAAAACCGAAAAACCTAATTGCTTTTTTTCAAAAAACTTCTAATTACATCGTTTCAAGCTTAATTTTCCGCTATTTTAAGAGTTATAGTCTTTTACTAAGCCTAAATTATTAAGATTTATACGATTGCTTTAGGTCTAATTCCATTGTTTTTCTAAAGAATGGACTAAGCCTAATTCCATTGTTTTTCTAAAGAATGTACTAAGCCTAATTCCATTGTTTTTCTAAAGAATGGACTAAGCCTAATTCCATTGTTTTTCTAAAGAATGGACTAAGCCTAATTCCATTGTTTTTCTAAAGAATGGACTAAGCCTAATTCCATTGTTTTTCTAAAGAATGGACTAAGCCTAATTCCATTGTTTTTCTGAAGAATGTACTAAGCCTAATTCCATTGTTTTTCTAAAGAATGTACTAAGCCTAATTCCATTGTTTTTTCTGAGTATGTACTAGGCCTAATTCAATTGTTTTTCCCACGTAAATACTAAGCCTAATTCCATAGCTTCATCGACGTTGCTAAGCCTAACTTAATGATGTAGTAGTTTCAGTTATATAATTTATATACCCAATTTAACTATTTTACCTTAGAGCTAGGCTGAAGTATACAGTTCTAAGCCTAATTTAGTCACCATCAAAAATAACCCTGTAATAAACGCGAGTTGGAATTAACTGCGTTGATCCGGACCGCCAATAAATTCTATGTTATATTATATTTACCCACTGTAAATTAAATTATGTTGCACGGAGTGCCGATAGATTGCTATTGACCCAAATATCTGCTCTATATTATAAGGATGAGAAAAACGCGGCAAAAAAAATGATATATAATTATATCAGTAGCCAAAATCAGCTTGATAATTCACCACAGGAAATGGCTAGACTTAATAATTTCTATATTACAATATAATTCCTTAGAGATAGATGGGTACCAATACCCTTTCACATTCTGACATCTTAATCCGATTGTAACTGTAGATTTAGTTTCGGAATCCGGGAAAGGCCTTCACTATAGTTAATTTCATTTTCATTTGGAAGCACTCGTAAAGGTGCTGTCTTTCTTTATCTAGATTGTAGAAAGATAATAGCAATAGGGTATAATAGAAGTGTACCACTATCTCCGAAAGGTACATAATTTAATTCAAACCTATTGAAATAGATGTAGTATTCTACACAAAATTTCACTCTCCCAATAGAAATTGAAATTGGCGTTTCGACCTGATTATTTTCGAGAATTTTTATTAATAAAAGAGGCGTGGTCAAATTATTGCGCAACTTTTTAGATTCAGCCTGGTAATCTGGCTGCGAAATACTATAGTGTCGATCTAACCGGAGAGTCAGAGTTACCAGGCCGGTTTTCAAAGCTTTTTGAATGTTCAAAGTAACATTTTTAGCCAATAATTCAATTTTTGTACAAAGGATCTTTACAGCTGACCCAAAACGTTTACAATCTGATCTTTCCATAATTGTTAAAAATGATTTTAAAGTCTATAGTGTGAACGCGGCTTTATAAAACGCGTTGCTGATATGGATAGAATAATATTCAATCACGTACGTGGTTTTTGTTAGTTGTTACTTTTGCCAATATTTGACGTTGGAGGACGCTTATGAAAGCCAAATTTAGTTATCTTTATCTATTAAGACTGATATACATTGTTATTAGTCCTGGTACCAGTGTTATGTGAATCTAGTTCGTATATATTAGGCTTAATGGAACACTTCTCTCTAAAGGAAGATTATGTACTTCTGATTAACACTTAAACTCGTCTTATCGAAATAACGGTCAGCCTATAGGCACGCGTTGTCAGTTCAAGGTAAAATATTCAGTATAGTCAGCTCTATCTTGATATGTTGTTTACATATATACTTTTTTTTCTCTGGGGAATTAAGTATCGCGTATCCGTGCGCCATAGTTAAGATAGTTAAGTAATCTCATATTGGCGCAAATAGCAGACAAGCGAATTACCTGCTTCGGCCGTATGTCAGTTCGCGTGACGTAGTTTTTTTCCCCGTGGGAATAACGGTCCAGAAAAACCCAAATCATATTTTTCCTCCGATGGGGAAAAGGTCTATATAGAGTTAGGTTGGATAGACATTCAGGTAGAAAATTCATTTCGTACCAACCCGAGTTTCATTTTGTATCTAATAAACCATACAAAGATCAAAGGGAAAATGTCGCTGATCTGGAAATTAAAAAGAGTGTAATTAAACGGAGTGTAACATAGCTTCTTCCTTTTGCGGAATTTGCCGAATATTTCTTAGTTTCAGGCTAATTGAACCCTATGAATTTTAGCATTCCCTATTGCAGCTCGTTATTCTACTCCCTCTAAAGAACATGAAGTGCTTTCTTTTAATGATTCTTTTTCAAAAAATAAAACGTCTCAAAATTGTACAAAAAATCGGAAATCTTCTTTCCGAATATTTCCCTTCTGACTTCAGACGAGAAACATGTATTCTTCAATTGAAATTGATCTGAAGAGGTTAATTTATCTGTTTTATTCATAAAGCTCTTTCAATACAATTGGTCAATGGTCCACATTTTAATGATCACACTTAGGTTTATCTAAATCCCTATTTATATGAATGTTAGACTCCACCTTTAAAAAATCTTGAAGAGCTTCGTGCATATTGAAAACGCGAGTGTCTCTGGCTCTTTGAGAAGGTTGTGCCGATCTATTTTCTGTCCAATCAACCTGCCGATGGATCGGACTGGTAACTCGAGACTCGGTAATCACGTAGAATCACTTTTCAGCCTGAAGTATGGTATCTTTCTGAGCTTATTATTTAAGTTTGTTAGTACCTTTTTGAAGTAAACGTCGCGGTCGCGTCAAATTCTTTCGTAAAGGTCTTCCGTTCTAGATTGCGCTTATACATGTATAGATGTACGTCTATAAGGCTAGAATTTGTGTCAAACTAATCACAAATATATTGGGTTTTTTTTTCTTCGGGTTTTTAAATGACCATATCTGTTCTGTTTTCTCTCTCGTATCATAAGACAGCGTCTCGTATATCATTTTAGAAAATCAAATTAAGGATTTCAATTAGTAGTTTTAGGTACTTTTAACCTTTTAATTTCGTTTAAATATTGATATTCAGATCATGAACATCTGTCTTCATGGGAATAACAAAATGAAGATTTTAAATTGTTTAAATCATTTTTTATAATAAATATTCGTTGCAGAACTAATATTTAATTTCATACCGGTAAAATGTTGACTTATTATCAAGAACAACCTCACCATGGCCAACTTAGATCCTCACCATGGCCAACTTAGATCCTCACCATGGCCAACTTAGATCCTCACCATGGCCAACTTAGATCCTCACCATGGCCAACTTAGATCAGCCCCTTCTTCGATCTAAGTTGGCCGTGGTGAGGCGGGGCGAAATAAAGAAGCGGGTACACCGTTTTTACCATAAAATATAGATGATCCCTGAGGGTAAAGCTATCTCTTCTTGGGGGCTTCAATTCATTCTAATAATTTATAAGCTAACCAAACTCGTATAGATATCTCCCACGCCTTACGCAACCTGTACTTTGGTATATAAAATTTAAAAATAACGTTTCTACGCTGTGAAAATATCCGTTATATTAATATATTAATATTAAAATGGATAAGACCTATACCGAAGCTAAGGTAGAATGGCATCACTAATCTAATTTATCTTGTCAGCCATTGCCGCCTACCGCCCTTTCATTTTTCACCAAATTAAATAGAGGAGGGGCGGAAGCCCAACCATTCGCCCACACGATCAGGCGATTGAAAAGATAAAGACTATATCTACAAACGCGCGATCCTTTTGAGAATTCGTCGCGATCCTACACTCCTTTCCTAGTAGAGTAGTAAAACTCAAGAAATCCAAGTTCTCGTACAAGCTTGGGTATATAACTTCTTCCAAAACGGGACCAGAAAATTAAGTTAAATTATGATGTACAGGTTAATGTCATATTTAAAAGAAAATTAACGAGAACAGTTTTCATGCGTACACAGTTAAATTTACATAAAATTTGGATTTCTTATGGGGTTGATGTTAGGGTTTTTCTACTACTATTGGCTACAACAAAAGCATTCATGTATATTTGTGCTGTAAATTGAAGTTGTTATGGACTATAGTTATGACTTGCGCATCTGAGGGAATGAGACTTAACCCAGGGAACAAAGGGAAAAATCGCTGGTTTACAGTGTTGTCTAAAAACTCCTTCGTATATGGGTATTCCCAGATTTCACTAAACGATCGTGACATTTAAATCGAAATCATATCACCATGACGATTTATTTTTATTCCGATATCAGTTGGATTCGTTCCATGATAATTTCGCTGCAGAATATTTCAACATATAACTATGATAATGGTCGCAATTTATCATCTTTCGTTATATTAGACTTTAAACGTCTAACTCATAAATGTCAAATTTTGATCTTAATTTTTTGTGGCGTTAAATGAACTTTCGATCTTTTGGCGTATCTCTAAATATACTCTAGTCAGATTTAATAGCCATGAAAATGACCTTGTAAGACCTTCTCTCTCGTTCCTAAAAGGTGCTAAACTAGTTTTGGGCGTGAAGTGTTGGACAGGGGGGAAAATCCTGGTTCAGTGACTGTTAAAAAAGGGCCTGTCGAAGGGACTAAAGCGCGTAGGTAAAGCGTGGCTAAAGTATCCAACCATTTTGGACCTTCGTATCTCGCCGAAATAGATTGGTTTTTGTGGGAGGATATATGGGCATATTCTACTGTACGCGATCTATTATGTTACAACTACTTCTTGCTCTCTGACATTTTACATTATATAACAATCCGCCTGAACTTAGCTCGGGTTTAACACATTTGGCGCGAACAAAAGTATAAATCGAGAAAGCCATGGAAGGCGATGGTCCGAAACTTTGGAGACTGTATACAAGCATCCTCATCCATTCCTCCGACTGTAGGGCGACTAGGTTTCCGCCTGATGGGGCTGTTGTGTCTCTCTCTTTCCGCCCCAACGGTGGCGAGGATTTTTCGCCTCTTGACACCTGTCGGCGCTACTTACCGTCTTTTCACCAACGGCAAACTCTTTTGCCCTCGCAAAGTCACTAGCCTTTTTATAGTAATACCTATATATGTTCGCGATCTGTATTTGGAACTACTTTTTATCCCAAATCAGGGTTACCATTGCGTATTATTCCGCTTTAGGTAAAGCAACATTACGATATTGCCCGCGGACACGTGCCTACATTCAATTCCACCTTGAATAAGAAGTTCGTATGAACCTTCGAAACTTGTTATCTCAAGGTTTTGTTTAATTAAAAGCGAAAAAGTACCTAAGGTCACGCGACTTGTCAATTCATGGTGGAATTGACTATAGAAAATCGTTCAAGTTAAGCCTTTGACCGGAAGAGTCGCTTAATTCTTCGTGTCGCCACCTTACGGGCGTAGTGTGAAAAGCAATTATTTGGGCTACAAATAATCCTGTTCTTGTACGCTGGTTTGATTGAACGTTATAATGTTAAGGGAATATAGGATAAAAATAGTTGGAAAATACGCCTCATTCTAGGTATTGAAGTATTGATGGCATGAGCTGTTCTTTTTGCGAATGGGCGTGTCATCCCCAATTTTTTTGAAAGATACTAATTGTAGTGAGACCCATAAGACGACATGAAATTTTAATTTTAACAATTCAGAAATATTGTATTCGTTTATTATTTCTCTGGTAAGAAAAACATCGTTTTACTTCTCCGGAAATGCCTGGCGCATACATTTCTGCAAAAAAAATTTTGAGTTAAAGAACATTTTGCGAATAAAATTAATATATTTTTATAATTAACCTCTATCGAACTTCTACTGTTAGCCAATGCTTCTGTTCCATCAGAGTTGGTGTCATTCATAATCAAATTGACAATGCATTCGAAAAAGTTGTAGTGAATCTGAAAACAAGATTTTAAAGTTTGTTAGTGGGGAGAGAAAATGGCTCTAAAAGTTGTTTTAGTTATAGCAGAAGTATATAATACTTCTTCGAAGATGGCGAGCGAAATTTTCCCGGAATATTGGGCCAAAAAGGCGGGAACAATTATAGTACCATGCAGCCAGGAGTTGGAGTTGGGTTTCCCGTTGGCCGCGGCTCTTATTTAGCTGTATTCTAAACTGGCACCTTTATCCTCTTATTTATGTTAAAAATGCCTAGATTAGTGGAAAAACACTTCTCTCGAATATAAATTAAATATACTTCTGCCGTTACTGAGGTTTTATCTTTCAAGGCCCTATCTGCTCTGAAATTTGGTTCTTTAAAATGCTCTTTTATGTACTCAGCCTAGCTTTAACGATGCAATTTGTTATGGTCAACGTCGTCTGACAAATTAAGGCGACTTTAACGGGGCTTTAAAAATCACAGATAGTCCCTTTAATTAAATTATAATAATAGTTTTAATTCGCCTTAAATGTCTGCTCGTGCCTGATCGCCAAAAATTTTAGGTAGGACCAAGCAAAATTTAGGACAGGTCGAACGCGTGAACAGAGATCTGTGTTCTTCTGGTTTTAAGGCGCGTTTTCATGAGAGCGATTAGTAAGAAAAATACCGCGATTGGCGAGAAAAAAAAATTTAAAAAAAAATTGTCAGAGCTCCTACTGATATTGGAACAATCTATTTCATATTTATTTTTTGTGATATCGTTCGTTGATAAATCGCTACAAGTATCGCTCTCGTGAATATACACCTTGCTATATTTCAAATATACGAAGATAGGTCAGGGTGCATCCGACTATAAAAGTAAAGTAGACATACTGTATCACCCAAATGAGCGCAGATCAAATCAACATCGGTTTTCTCCGATTGCACCAAATCATTGCATTCACCAATAATGTGGAAACCCTGTAAATAATATTCAATTAAATTTAAAAATTTAAAATAGAAATATTGAAACGTAACTTTACATTATAGTGTAATTTTTCTCTCTCGGCCTTAAAGCATTCGTTGTAAGTGTCCTTTTCCATGCTATGACGGCTTCCTGTTATGTAAAAATATCTATTAACAGGGACGTGCCAACCGGGAGGACAAGGCGAGGGGACGGGGTCACTCTTGCTGTCCCAAAACGTTGCATTCCCAACCAACAAAGAATGCCACATACTTCTATGGTTATGACCTCCATAACAAGTACTAATTAGAGGGTGGCAATTCTAGTAAACTATTGTGGACCACAGAACCGGAGAGGGGGGTGGTGTTAAACCCCCTTAAGAGTTATGTCCTAATCAAACTTATTTATTTAGAGTTACGACCTAATCAAACTTATTTATTATAACCGAAATATTTCTTTTGTTAAATATAACAAATGTTAACGTTACTGAGTCAATTCGAAAATTCTCAATTAATCAATGCAAGGAAAAAGTTTTCGTGACGGTGGTTTCATCTTCGGAGCGTTATTTAACAAGCTGCGTACACAGAAACTCTAAACTCTTAATGAATGGTCTCTCGCGCATCATGCAGCCTCTATATACTTTTCATTTTGAAAATTAAATCCTTATAATAATCACCTTGATTAAATAATTTAATATTCTGAGAATACTGAGAGTAATTTCTAATAAAAAAGTTTCTATGGATAATAAAGTAACCCGATGAGAAAGTAAATTCTAATAATAGTTTGGGACAAACATATTTTGATGATAATCGTTTTGGGCAAAAATATTCTGATAATAGTTTTGGGCAAAAATATTCTGATAATAGCAAAAGGGGATAGAATATCCCCTTTTGATAATAGTTTTGGGCAAACATATTCTGATAATAGTTTTGGGCAAACATATTCTGATAATAGTTTTGGGCAAACATATTCTGATAATAGTTTTGGGCAAAGATATTCTGATAATAGTTTTGGGCAAAGATATTCTGATAATAGTTTTGGGCAAAGATATTCTGATAATAGTTTTGGGCAAAGATATTCTGATAATAGTTTTGGGCAAAGATATTCTGATAATAGTTTTGGTCAAAGATATTCTGATAATAGTTTTGGTCAAAGATATTCTGATAATAGTTTTGGTCAAAGATATTCTGATAATAGTTTTGGTCAAAGATATTCTGATAATAGTTTTGGGCAAAGATATTCTGATAATAGTTTTGGGAAAAGATATTCTGATAATAGTTTTGGGCAAACATATTCTGATAATAGTTTTGGGCAAACATATTCTGATAATAGTTTTGGGCAAACATATTCTGATAATAGTTTTGGGCAAACATATTCTGATAATAGTTTTGGGCAAACATATTCTGATAATAGTTTTGGGCAAACATATTCTGATAATAGTTTTGGGCAAACATATTCTGATAATAGTTTTGGGCAAACATATTCTGATAATAGTTTTGGGCAAACATATTCTGATAATAGTTTTGGGCAAACATATTCTGATAATAGTTTTGGGCAAACATATTCTGATAATAGTTTTGGGCAAACATATTCTGATAATAGTTTTGGGCAAACATATTCTGATAATAGTTTTGGGCAAACATATTCTGATAATAGTTTTGGGCAAACATATTCTGATAATAGTTTTGGGCAAACATATTCTGATAATAGTTTTGGGCAAACATATTCTGATAATAGTTTTGGGCAAACATATTCTGATAATAGTTTTGGGCAAACATATTCTGATAATAGTTTTGGGCAAACATATTCTGATAATAGTTTTGGGCAAACATATTCTGATAATAGTTTTGGGCAAACATATTCTGATAATAGTTTTGGGCAAACATATTCTGATAATAGTTTTGGGCAAACATATTCTGATAATAGTTTTGGGCAAACATATTCTGATAATAGTTTTGGGCAAACATATTCTGATAATAGTTTTGGGCAAACATATTCTGATGATAATAGTTTTGGGCAAACATATTCTGATGATAATAGTTTTGGGCAAACATATTCTGATGATAATAGTTTTGGGCAAACATATTCTGATGATGATAGTTTTGGGCAAACATATTCTGATGATAGTTTTGGGCAAACATATTCTGACAATAGTTTTGGACAAACATATTCTGATAATAGTTTTGGGTTAAGATATTCTGATGATAATAGTTTTGGACTAACATATTCTGATGATAATCATTTTTGGGAAACATTCTGAGGGCAATCTAAGTAGGAAAAACCTATTTTTTTTATTTTATTATTTTTTTTTTCATGGAAAAATAGATGAGAGACACAATTTGAAGTTAACACTTATACAAAGACGACACAGTCATTCTGATCATAACCGCACACTTACAAAAAGCAGACGCACTCCGAAGATAATAGCAGACTAAATGAAAATAACATAAATTGGAAAGACAATTTGTGAATATTATATCCATTGGAAAGACACATTTCTATAGGATAATACAATAAGAGAAAACACATAAATGAAGCCCTTTAGCACCTTCCTTAATCTAGAAAGACATATATACTCACTACAATGCTCCGTAATTAGGCTCATATATTCTAGAACCTTAGCAACGGGCGGTGATCTGTTGAGTGCAATCCCATCAATTCCGAAAACCAGGATAACCGCGGCTATTAATGCCAAACAAATCTTGATTTGAAAACTCATGATTGAGTTTTTGTATGGAGCTTGGTCTAATGAAGATGAGAGGACGACTAAATACTAATGTTTTCTGGTGGCAGGCATAGTCTGCGTTTTTGAATTCTCAGCTGAATCAATAATACAATTACGGTTTGGCAACGAAACTATTATTCTTTAATGATTTTATAGGTTTGCAGGAGCCCAAAAATGAATTAACTTTAAAAGTTTTAAACACTACCAATCAATAATTTTATTAACAAGAAGAATTTTTATTGACTTTAACGTCATAGCGTGTTTATTTTGAATATAATTATAATGCATAAATTATTCTTTATTTTATGTATAGTTCCATTATATAGACTATTTGACCTCGAAATCTAAATAATTTATGATGTTCATGGCATTTTTAAATAATATATTTGTTAATAAATAAATTTCGTTCCATCTGTTTCCTTAAATCAATAGCAACTTTCATTAATATGGAATTATTTAGTACATCAAAATTCTACATAAGGTGGATTTTCAAATAATGGAATAGTAGGCCTATATTTTATAAAGTTTACTATTTGAAAGAAATTGGTTCGCGAGATTAAATTATCGGGAATTTAAAAAGATACATTAGTTTAAATATTCACAACTCAATGATTGGCCCATCCCAAAAAAATTTAAGCATTTCAACTTGATTTGTTCATTTATTTTCAGGTTTTAAAACCGTTTCTGCTTGAATTTCCCGCCCAAGGATCAGATTGGCAGACCTGTTGATATTTTCACTTGACCAGATGTCGTCTGCTAAAATTGAATCGTGCAGACGTGCACGTGTTTTAGGCCCTCACTTTTCGGCTTTTGATAAGTATTGAAATATTTGAAAATGTCTAATGAAAAACAAGAAGAAAGACGTTTGTTCGTCGGTGGACTCTCCGAACGAATAACCGATGAAGATTTAAAGAAAACTTTCTCTCGTTTCGGGAATGTAAAAGAAGTTGCGATCAAACGCAAGCATGGTGATTCGGGAGCTGTTGAAATGTTCGCCTTCGTCAATTTGGATTGCGTACAATTTGAATTGAGTAGATGTATGATAATAATCAAATATTTAATGATGTTAACTGTCATTAATTAATAATCTTATTTAACAGGTTTTTCGCTCTTGAACAATACTAAATGGAAAGGAAGCCGCATTGTGGTACAATTGGCAAAGGAAAGTTACATGGATCGTCTAAAACGAGAAAGGGAAGCTCAACAAACTAAACCAGTATCTATAGAATCTATACCTGACCCCCCAACTAAGAATGTAGTTCTTCCTAAGCCTGCAGTAGTCACTAAATCTTCTGTAGTCCATCTTAAGCCTGTAGTTATCACTAAGCCAGGAGTAGCCGCTAAACAACGGATTGAGATTAAACCAGTTAAGCCAAAAGAAATTAAAGCAAAAGTTGAACCTTCAGCCATTACTATCAAGGCTGAACCTCAGTCAACTGCTCTGGTTGATATATCTCAAGATGAAAGCAATGCGAATATTCTATCACGTTACGCGACGAAAAAAAGAGCATTTTCAGAGATTAAGAGATTGGAATCTCAACAAGCCTTGGTTAAAATGCATCATGATAGAGTTCAAGCAATATCAGCGTCATTATCCGTAAGTTCCATATCCACTATCTATATCCTTAACTAAAACCTAACTCGTAATTGCGAATTTAGAATCCTGATAAAGCTGTTAACAAAAAAATCAAGTTTGAAGAAGATTCAGATGATTCTGTTTCCGAAGTTGATTATATAAGAGAAGAAAAGACTGAAAATATATCGAAAGGCAAAAGTCTTTTTGACGAAAGTGACAATGATGATGATAAAGACCCAGGTTTCCAAGATAAGCCGCAATTTCAAGGAAAAAGGGGAGAAAAATTGTTTAAATTGCAGTCGAGTTATAACAACGACCCTCGATTTACTTTGAATGAAAAATTCGTCTCTGATTCTGAATCGGAAGAAGAAAATAAAATGGTTGGCGAAAATGAAGATCTCGCCAATGAAAGTAAAAAGAATTTAGGGATCCTTGAGCAAGTTTTGGGTCACCAAGTATCGAATCATGACGAGGCTGTAGGTTTGCGATCTTCCATTTCAAAGAAAAATCAGTTTAAAGACTTTGGCTTTTTGCGGTACGACCCCAAGAAATCAGACGCTGAAAAGTTTATAGTCAAACCTAATCCCGACGAAGATAAACCGTCTAAAACAAAAGAAATCGAGCCTCAAATTGAAGTAGATTTAACTGATACTAATAGATTTTATGACGTTTCTGAAGATTTAAGTAAAGCCCTCGAAACTTCAAAAAACCAAGGAGTACAGTTTAAACTTTTAGACGATTTGGAGGTTTCTGAATTAGAAGGTAGTGAGAAATTACATGAATCTAGTGATGATGAAGATACGGAGCCTATTTTGGAACCATTTCTGAAATTGGCCTCATCTAAATCGGACTTGAAGGGAAAAAACAAAATTGGGGACTCAATTACTGTTAAAAATTCGTTGGAATGGGGAATGGAACATTCTGATGACAATCGTGAACAGTCTGACACTAAAATCGAAATTGACTTTAAACCGGCTGAAGAAGAAAAGTGGTTTTTCTTCAGGGAAAACGATAAGCGCCTAGAAGGTAATTTGGTCAGGGAAAATGATAAAAGATGGTCATGGAAACCATATGTCAGGGAAATCGGAGGTGTTAGTTGCTAAGCCCAACTTGTTCATAAGCCTGACTCATTCTTTAGTTGCTAAATTAATAAATTTACTTATTGTACTCAACAAAAATTGTACGTTCTTGACAGATGGTGTGAACTTTTTCTATAACAACGGCTTTGACAGTGCCGAAATGGAAAACCGTTGGGCTGAAAGAAAGGTTACTCTGCTTAGAGTAAGTACGATAAGTTTTATTTAATTTGGGCTGAGATTTGGCGCAATGTGATGCGTAGAAATTTTAAAAAGGGTACAATATTGAGATTTCAATTTTTTTTTTTTTTTTTTAAATCAGTACATGGCATCTAGGAAAAAGATGGCTTTGAAGAAACGAATGGGCGCCTTCGTTTTTAACAAAAACCAACAAAAACGAAGGCAACCTCAATCCAACAAACGCAATACTAATAAGAGACGGTCCAACACTTAATAATTAATTTTTGGTTCTTAATTCATTCGTGATTTGAAAGTAGCGGCGAATTCGCTTGCTAATCGAAGCCGTACTCCCAATAGCAATGAATTAAATTGCAGTTTCGAATCCTCTGCGCATTTTATAAAATAGATTTCGCGTCTTATTAACTCATCAAAGGTTTTTAATTTTGATGGTGAAATGTCACTCTGAAATTGTAAAAACAAAAAATTTAAGTTTATTAATTACAGGGTTTGTACAAAACCTTGATAAGTCAGGGTCTCCAAAATGGGAGCAAATACAATTCTTAAACAGACAGGTCAACCAAAACTCGCGTTACCAAATAATAGTATATTTTTTCTTCATTGCTTCTTCACCCTAAAAAAACCAACTCAAAAATGATTAGTTTCAATCCAAAAATATCGTACGAGCCTTACAAATATAATTTTGATTTGTCTTATTGTTAAGTCACTCTTATTTATTTAATACTATTAAAAAATAGTATTGGTTACAGAGGCTTCAGCCAAAACAGGCAATCTAATTTTAAATCTTTCCCTTAGTTATGAGCCTAAATTCAGGCACATCATGGGAGCTTAGATAGTCCCTCCCTTACCGAAAAAAGTTAGTCTGATCAGAAGAGGTCCTCAAGACCACTACGGAAGTCTTGGGAAAGTCTTCAAGACTTCTCCAAGACTTATTGACATAGTGAAAGACTTCCCCGAGACCTCTTAAGACTACATAAGGCACCTGAAAGACTTCCCCAAGACCTCTTAATTCTACATAAGGCACCTGAAAGACTTCCCCAAGACCTCTTAAGAATAACTGTTTTCGGTAAGGGCTGTTAAATAGATTTTTTTTTGGAAATTGCAATTTTTAGCCAAGACGCTTTTAAGATAGTAACGCGTTTAAGCCCATGTCAAATTGAATAAAAATTAAATAATAATATGTTGAGAAGCTAAAAAAAATGGATTACTGTCTTTGAAAATTAGAAATAGACCTATAAAATCCTATGACTTTATCAGAGGGGTCCTATTAAAAATTTTTCTCAAGGGGCTGGTTATCTTATTAAAGGAACTCGAGCTAAGGGCGGGAACAAATTGAAAAACGTCACTGTGTTCGCTTAACTATAGATGAAGTAGGTAACTTCAATACTGGTTTCTATGACTGTTTTTTTTTCAACAACAAAAAAAAAAAAAAAAAAAAAAAAAAACAGCTTGAGTCGTTTTAAGTTTGCCTTTGATCAAGGTCCACTTGATCGATTTTCAAGTGATCGACAATTGTGATTCGATCAAGTAAATCCTCTGTTTATCAATTGGAAATCGATCAAATGGATCTAACCCAAAAGGCTAGGCGATTTAAAGTAGCGAAGCTTCAATTAATTAAAATAATTTAAGAGACTGCTACTGCATGGTTTAGTGAAAAAGTTTGAACTTCGTAAAAGCGAAAAGCATTTGTTACTCGTAGTGTACTCACATCGTGAAGAAAAATGCTTAGTTTGCATAAGAAGGCTACTCTTTCGTCGATAGATTCTACGGGTTGAATGTAACAAGAACCCATTAATTTGAAAGTGAATTTCTTAATTTGATTTTGTTGAGTTTCTCGGCAAATGCCTTCCTCGAATTTTTTTCTAGTTTGTTGTTTTCGCTTAATTTGTTTCTGCAGGAAATTCAATCGCCGTTCGAAGTTTACTTTTTGTACATGATATTTGTAAATCTCTTCGCGTTTTTCGCGGTGGTTCGTAATAGTAGCGATTTTGTCCAAATATTCTTTGCGCCAGTCTGAAACGAAACGTTCAATATTGTCTAAAGACGTAACACGCGTAATTTCGGACGAATTTTCACCCAAACTTTTTTGTAGCGCGACCCTAGTGATGTTTCAAGTGTCTATAGATTTTATTAAAATCTATAGATCCTTGCCATTGTGGTATATTTTCATTTTGATTTGGTTTTAAATGATTTTCCGAAAATGCTAACCAAATTCTATTTGAATTTTGTGAGAAATCTGTGACAGCATCACTTTAAGATCTTATTTGGGGCCATTTTCGTTTTTCCTGTGAAAATTAGGTTCTCCATAATAATTAGATTTATAATTAAATAAGGATTTAGAATTTTAATTAGTCTCTGACGTCAAGATGTAATTTTATTTCCCATACTGATTCAGTAAGAACAATTAACCACATTACCAAAATTAGAAACATTTCTACACTGCAAGCACGCTTTAGAATTTTATAATCTATAACAAAATTTCTCACTATAACTACCGACACTAATTTTTCTAGCAAAGCTTTGTAATACGAGTTTGAGGATTCATTTGAAAATTAAATGTTTCGGTGCATTTTGGTACAATTTGATGATCGCGTAGATCACTAATTAACCAATAATAATTACATAAATTTTACCTTTAATCTCCTTTTGAAGTTCTTCCAATTCTTCTAAACCTAATTCGTACCTAGATCGGTTTTCATCCATTTTTAATTCACCACTTGTAAAACCATCTATCTTATCACCTCATGTAAAATACCAACTGTTGAGCTCTTCAATTTTAAATAGCGTCGTATAGGCTAAAATCAATATGTATACCCCTAATTTCGAATGTTTTTTTCGTTTCCATGGTAACGCGACACTCAAATCGATATTTAAACTGAAACACACATCCACGTGCTTGCTTTTGTTTTTAAATTTACACTAGTATAACTCAAAATCATGTCCGGGAGTCGCGGAGCTAGGATTGATAAGAGATATCCTTATGGTCGAGGAATTAGAGTCTGCGATGTTTTGGACAAAAGTATTTTGCGAAAATTGCCACATATTCCACCCATTCCGGAATGTCCTATTGATAGGGATAAATATAAAAATCATAAACTATTGGACATGGCCAAAAAATACAAAGAAGAAGAAAGGTTAATGTTATTTTTTTAACAAAGGGATCTGCTTTAAAGGAACTATCTGCAATTTTTAAATCCCCTTTAAAGTGGTCTTCTTTTCTAGCTTAGCAGACGACGTTGACCATAGCAAATTGTACAGTCAAAGCTAGGATATGTGCGAAAGGGAAGAACATTTTAAAGGGGTCAAATTTCAGACCAGACTATCTCCTATTTTTAAATCCCCTTTAAAGTCGGCTTTTTTTCTAGCTTAGCAGACGACATTAACCAAAGCTAGGCTGTGGGCGTAAGGGAAGAACATTTAAAGGGGCAAATTTCGGAGCAGATACGCCTTTAAAGGCACTATCTGCTCAAGAATTTGCCAGTGCTTGAAAAATCATCTTCCCTTGAACACGTTGAACAGTACAATTTCTTATGATCAATTTCGTCTGCTAAGTGAGAAAAGAAGGCGACTTTAAAGGAGCTCTATAAATCGCAGATATTCGATTTTTCACTGGTAATTTTAATTAACTTTTGCGTTAAACTTAACTTTAAGGAAAAAGGCTTCTTGTAGATGGAAAAAGTCTAACACCTCCAGTAATTCCAAAACTTCGAGACCAACTTCAGTACGTACACATTTTATTTAAAGTGATGCTGTCATAATTTTTTCAAAGGTTTATGAATTAAAAAGGCATATTCAAAATTTTACCTCTTTACTTTTTTAAGAAATTCAAATAAAATGCCACAAAATTTATTTTTACTGTTCTGGTAATCTTTTCTAGACAGCATATGTTTATACATAATTTGTATCTTTTTTCAAATATGGTATTAAAATACCATTTGGATTTCGTGTGAAATAGTGAAAGCATCACTTTAATATCTTGTTAATTACTCATCACATTATACAAATTAATTTAATGCTAGATTTTATTTAATTAGGCAAAAGATTGCACTCAGGCATCGAAACTTCCTTTGAGACCAAATTTACCCAAATCTTGGGAGAGAAATATTGTCAAAAAAGTTTCTCCTAATTCATCTAAAAATGAAAAATGGAAATCTGATTTTATATCTAATATGATGATTGAAGTTCGAAGCGAATATGTCGCTTGTATGAATGAATTGGAATTAATACAAAGCGTTAAACCCGATCCTAAAGAAGATAAAAAGAAATCCGAAGAGGTTTTAAAATTAGAAAAGTGATTATCAAATTTGAAAACTTTATTAGGTATTATTTATTTATTTTTTAACATTTGAATTATCTTTTAGATTACTATCGTTAGTGACACCCGAACTTCGTCATAATCGAAAATACGCGATCAGCGCGTTGAAGTTTAAACTTCAAATCTTCCATCCCTGCGTGCAAAGTATTTTTCAGAATTGTTTGAAGAATCTTAGAACCAATACCATTGATTTGAGTTCAATCAGGTTATACTTAATGTCATCACATGTTTTCCACAAGAGATTCGTTTTATAATATTGATGAATTAATTTTCGAGAAATGGATTGAAAATGGACTAGTTCAGCCCAAAATAGTTTAACTGTTTTTCTTAGCCATGTAGTAGCAGTCTCGTAAATTAATTCAATAATGATATAAATTAATCACCATGGTCAATAAAATAAACTTCCTCTGTTTAATAATATATTCGTAGTTTTCCAAACCCAGTTTCTACGAGACAGTTGGAAGATACATTTGACCAAGCTTGCGAAGCTATGGAATATAAAATTCTTAATAGGTTATTACTGGATCTTAATTTAAATACGTATTAATAAACCATGATTAACGGGATTAAAATTGTCGTGTAGGTGGTGGCAACCTGTTTATAAAGAACTCGTGGATCTGTGGGAATCCAAAAATTCGAAAACAATTCGAGTTAAAAAGATTGTTTTACAAACTTCGGCTGTTTTAATTTCATTGGAGTTGAGAAACGCGAAGGAGATAATGATTCGAGCCTTGATTAACCAAACTATGGCTGCTAGTACGTGCAACTACAACGAAACCAAACTCAGGGTTGATATTAAGTTACTTGGAAGGGAAGTAGCCTATACTCCTTCCGAAGAACATATAGTACAAACTTGGTTGTCGCTCGTACGCAGAGTGAGTTTCAAAATCCAGGGATTCGGATACAAATCATTTAGATCTTCAAATTGAGACCGACCACGTTCGAGTTGACCCACAATTAACGAAGCTACGACCCAATAAAAATTCGGTGTGACCGTACTGACGTCATGACGGTTTTTTGAAATTTGTAACTTTCTTAATTCTGGTTCGATTTTGACGTACTTGATATCATTTTGAAGGTCTGAGCAAGATCAATCTCATAATCATTTAATAAATGATGTTAATTAACCGTTGGAAATTTTTAATTAGTTGGATAATAGTTTAACTAATATATTCAAACATCTGGGTAAAATTGACTCTATTAGAGGAGCACCCCTTAAAATGCATCCTGACGTACTGAACAAAATTGAATTTGAAATAACTGCAGTCATATCGTGTCAAAAAGAAAACCTCGAGGAATGGGCTAACAATTTTGGTAGGAATTTATTTCCCTGGTTTATAGGATACTGCATCTCAAAGGTGGGGAAAAAATTGCAAAAGGCATAGCTGCAGTATCCATTCATTATAAAAGAAATTACCGCGTAGACAAATAATCCTAGAATCTTATTTCAAAAGTTAAAGATTTCCTATTTGTGGTTTATGGCGATGCTGAAGAGAAAGTCGCCCAGTTTCTTAAAACTGCGAATTCTTTTCCAATCATGGAAGAAGAATTGCTTAAAAATCAAGCTATTTTGAAACGATTGAGCGAAAAACCAAACGGAGAACATTTTTTAATTCTTTACGCCGATGTTACTCAACTTAAAAGAGGTCTAAGGGAAATTTTGGAACACATTGTTCGCCAGATTTTGGATACAATGTATCAATATCACGTCAAACACAATACCAAGTTTGTTGATCGAAAAATTATTTACACTTACCATGATTTCATGTTCCATTTTGCTTAAATTGTTTGGTAGCCACCCCTAAAAGTTGTTTAATACCCTTCCCCCGCCCCCAGCAAGTTTTAGAATTCCTATATGAGGCTGCGATAAAAAACACTATTTTCCTTTTTTACACCTTATTTAATTTAGATTATGCGAAGAATTTTACGATCTAAAATCTAAACTACAAAACGTACCAAGAAATACTGAAGAAATGTTGAAAATGAATGTCTTATTAGACCATATTTGCTCGAAAAAACTACCCGAACTTAGTCTAGAAGTTCAAGTAATTATATAAACGGTACATTGTTTACCACACAATTAAAGGTCTAATTTCGAAAACACGTTATAGGAATCTGGTCAGAGAATGCTAAGAATGTTGGACAATTATCAATTTTTGCCAGCTGATTTGGAACTTAATTCCGAAGTCTTATCTTTACCCACTAACATCGAACCAAACCTGGAGACTTGCACGCAAATGCTAGATTCTTCCAAATGGAACTTGGAAGATAATATGGCCGCTCAAATTGATTTTGTAACCAAAGAAGTCGATCGTTTATCCAAACAAGTCAAAGATTTTGACGGTTACGGAGATATTAATTTATTACGACAATACACTATGGAATCGAAATTGTTTCACAAACGAGTTCTCAAAGGTTTTAAATTTAAATGTTTGTTGCCAAAATGCTACAACTAAATTTGTATCTTTTGGGAATTTTTTAGTTTTCTCCGCCATTAGTTGGATAAACCACGAAGAACATCTTTTCAAGATTCCTGTTAGTAGTTACCCGGACGCTGATTCCGTATCGCAAGAACTATCGCCGTATTTGCAATTGTACTCGGCTATTAATAACTGGCAACGAACTGAAAAAAATTGGTTGGACGGAAGTTTTTTAGACATGAAAAGCGATCAAATTGAATCGCAAGTCGAATTGTTTAGCGAACAAGCTTATGAGCTTCAAAAAACGTTCCGTGGCAAATTTAAGAACGTTCTGACAGGAGGAGGCAATCGTCGCGCTTTGAATTCCAACAAGACTCAAAATAAGCCTGTTTCCATAGCTAATTTACCTCCTCCTTTGAAACTCTGCGAATTTTTAAGCACCGGAATCGCCAAATTTAAAGGTACTTCATTGGCTTCAAGATTGAGCTAATATCTACTAATCACTCTTGGGATTCGTTTTACTCTGATCGCCTCAAAATTAATTTTGTGGAGCCAAAATTAAAAACAAGGATAAATCCAAAATGGATGCCTAGTAGGAGTAGCAACCTTTTTTCGAGTAAGCAAGCTCGACCGGTGTTCGTTTGGATGAGAAAGTGGGTAGATAACGTAGCGTGAAATTATCAACTCTGCGCACCGCCTTACAACTGCTCGCTTTACCATTTTGTTCTGGTGTTACCCCCTTCTCGCCCAAACTAACGCCGGTCGAGTTTGCTTACGAGAGACTCGGTATTAGGCATCTATATTTTAATTATCCCTGAGAGATAATAATCGCGTATTTTCTTCTCACATTTTCGTAATAATAGGAAACTTGGCTGCTATCGGAATATTATGTAATCCTGGTTTAAAAACTCGCCATTGGCATGAAATGGCCCAGGAATTAGAAGTTGGTGACATTGTTCCCAACACTGGTACAACCTTAAGACGGATGCTAGAGTTACCCATCAGTTTTCATCTTGAGAAGCTTGAAACTATCGCGGCTGTCGCCTCGAAGGAGTATAGTTTAGAACAAGCCCTAGTTAAAATGAAACAAGAATGGGACCAGATGAGTATACCGTTGCTGGTGTACAGAGACGGCGAAACCAGGATATTAGCCTCGATTGAAGAGATACAGAATTTGCTGGATGACCACGTCGTACGAACGCAAACCATGCGAGGTTCACCCTTTAGCAAACCAATAGAGAAAAATATTAAAAGTTGGGAGACGAAACTAAATTTGCTGCAAGATACCTTGGACGCCTGGTTAAGCGTGCAATCGCAATGGTTGTATTTAGAACCCGTTTTCAGTTCGCAAGATATCATGATACAAATACCAATTGAAGGTACGTTTTATTTCTAACATGACTTATTAGGAGCTTTAAAATGAGACCCACTACGTCAAAATCAGCCAATAAATTACTTTCTACGTTACGTCATCTTTGAATTATTTGTTTACTTATTCATATATGGCTTTGCAAGAGCTTTTAAAAGAAACCAAGCACCTCAAAATCAATTCATAAATAACAAAGTTACACTCGAAAAACTAAAACAGTAAATTCTCATAGTGACGTCATCGTGCAATGTTCTTTATATTTGAAAATTCGTAACTTTCTTATAGTCCGATTTTAACGCAGGTGGTCTCATTTTGAAGGTCCCGCTTAACTCTATGCTATAATGTTATTATATTCCAAAACCAAGAACATTTTTTAATAGTAGTAGCGTTAAAGTATAACTTTTAATTATTGCAGGGAAATTATTTGTGGAAATTGATCAGAAATGGCGAGAGGCTATGCATGAAACTACGCAATCTCCCAAAGTATTATCCATCGTAAAGACATCTCACTTTCTCGATACATTCCGCGCCATTTTGGAAACTCTGGAGATAATTAGTAAAGGTTTAACCTGTTACCTGGAGCAGAAACGTTTGATGTTTCCGCGTTTCTACTTTCTATCGAACGACGAGATGCTGGAAATTTTGTCGGAAACTCAAGACCCGAAAAGAGTTCAGCCACATTTAAAGAAATGTTTCGAAGGCATTGACCTTCTTGAATTCACCGAAGATTTGAACATCACGGCCATGATTAGCAGCGAAGGTGAAAGAGTAGAGTTCATTGAACAAGTTGATACGGTGAAAGCCAACGGTCAGGTTGAAAAATGGTTATGCGATGTGCAAAGTGCCATGAAAGATTCGGTTCACAAGTCTATCGTTGATGGCTATAAAGTAAGTTTAAGTTTTACTTTTGTTGGCGGGAAAATATCAAACATAAAAGTGGAAGTTTGAGACTCCTATAAAACAAATTGTGGCTATAAAAATCTTTATAATGATTACGTAAATGATTAGGTTTGTAACAGAGTTAAAATATTTATGAAATGACGTCTTTCCAGGCATACTCTGACGAAACAAGAGGTACTTGGGCCACAAATTGGCCTGGACAAGTAGTTTTATGCGTATCGCAAATTAAATGGACAGAATCAGTGACAAAAGCGCTTTTACGAGGCGATGACCAAAATACAGAACTGAAACTTTACTCTAAAATCCAGGAAGAACATTTAGGTGTTGTGGTCAATTTCGTCCGATCAGAACTACCTCCCCTTGTCCGTAAAACCATGGGGGCTCTAATAGTTCTGGACGTGCATAGTCGTGACGTTGTCACTGATCTAATAGAAAAGAAAGTCAATCGTATAAACGATTTTAATTGGACATCGCAATTGAGATATTTCTGGGAAAATAAGAACGTTCTGGTTCGAATGATTTACACCGAAGCCCAATACGCTTACGAATATTTGGGTAATAGTGACCGGTTGGTTATGACGCCTTTAACCGATCGTTGTTATCGCACGTTGATGGCCGCTTATCATCTACACTTGAACGGAGCGCCCGAAGGTCCCGCTGGCACTGGTAAAACGGAGACTACTAAAGACTTGGCTAAAGCCTTAGCCGTTCAGTGTGTCGTCTTTAATTGCTCCGAAGGTCTCGATTACTTAGCTATGGGAAAATTCTTCAAAGGTATTTTAGATCAGGAAAGTTCCGCGAACTTCTTCAGTCTAAATATTGTGTAAAATTACGCAGGTCTAGCTTCATCAGGAGCATGGGCTTGTTTTGACGAATTTAATAGAATTGAATTGGAAGTGTTGTCCGTTGTAGCCCAACAAATTCAATGCATAACCCACGCGATTCAGTGTAAAAAAGAAAAATTTGAGTTTGAAGGCACTATGATAAGTTTGAATCCAACTTGTTACGTTTGTATAACGATGAACCCGCATTACGCTGGCCGATCTCAACTACCAGATAACTTAAAGGTTCGTATAACTTGTATATTTTTGTATTAGAGGATTTGTTAAAGGCCCTAACTGCTCAGATATTTGCCCCTTTAAAATATTCTTCCCTCACGCAAACAACCTAGCTTTGACTGTACAATTTGCTATGGTCAACACAGAATATAGGGGGGATCCGCCAGGGTGATTACACTCCCTTTAATTTATATTATTTCCCACAAAGGTTTTATTTCGTACCGTGGCGATGATGGTACCCGATTATGGCATGATTGCCGAGATACTCTTGTATTCCTACGGTTTTCTCGCCGCTCGACCATTGTCGGAGAAATTGGTTGTTGTTTTTAGACTCTGTTCCGAACAGTTGTCGCCTCAATGGCATTACGATTACGGCATGAGAGCTCTGAAAGCAGTACTTGCTGTTGCTGGTCAATTGAAGTTAATTTATGTCCAAGAGCCCGAGGAATCGCTGGTGATTGAAATAAAACTATTAAGATCTTCGTTAAATCGTATTTAACCATCGTTAAATTATAGTTATTAAAAGCCGTAATTGACGTTAACACTCCAAAATTCTTGTCCCACGATATACCATTGTTTCATGGTATTCTGCAGGACTTGTTTCCAAATATTAAGCAGACCCAAACGGACGAAGAGGTGGGGTATCCTTACTAAAAGATTATTGCCTAATTTCACGAGATTAAAATTAAATTATTTTAATATTTTATACAGTTGTTCTTTGAAACGGCGAAAGACGTATGCCATAAGATGAATTTGAATCCAGTTGATGGTTTTTTGGAGAAATTGTCACAAACGTATAGCGTTATGTCGGGTAGACACGGTTTTATGTTAGTCGGAGCCCCCGACAGTGGTAAATCCACCATTTTGAACGTATTGGCCAAAACATTGTCCAGCTTGCCCGACAGTGGCGAAGTTTTGATGGAAACTCTTAATCCGAAAACCTTAAATTTGGCCCAACTCTTTGGACAATTCGATCCTGTTTCCCGAGAGGTATGTACCTGTCAAGCTAGAAAGTTGACTAACTACATACTTTTTTATCTATTAAACATTTTAAAAGTGGAGTGATGGACTGGTAGCTCAGATATTTCGAAAATTCGCGAATTTGAATACTCCGCAACGTAAATGGATTATTTTCGATGGACCCGTAGATACATTATGGGCTGAAAGTATGAACACTGTTCTCGATGACAACAAGAAAGTAAGTTTTCAGTTTATCATACATCAATAGACACATATGCAGTGTATGACATGTTATCATTAATATCTTTAAGTTGTGTCTTATGAGCGGGGAAACTATATGCTTAACTTCAACTATGAGTTTGAT
Organism: Odiellus spinosus; assembly: GCA_963920705.1. Classification (NCBI taxonomy): domain Eukaryota; kingdom Metazoa; phylum Arthropoda; class Arachnida; order Opiliones; family Phalangiidae; genus Odiellus; species Odiellus spinosus. Next base: position 18,016,822 of record OY987229.1, on the reverse strand, counting down.
TTTTGAAGTTACCGATTTAGCTGGAGCATCGGTAATTAATATTTTGACCAGTATATATAAAGAGCTTTAAAATGAGACAAACCGCGTCAAAATCGGATCATAAATAAGAAATAAGATAATGACGTCATCGTGGAGTTTTTCACTTTTCGAACTTCGTTATTTATGGAGCGATTTTAACAAGAGTTACCTCATTTTAAAGTTATTTTCAAGCTATATAAATTTATATCAAATAAAATTCTAGCCAGCGACAGTTAGTCGTTGTGGTATGGTTTATATCGAACCGGAAGTACTTGGATGGCGACCACAGTTCACATCCTGGTTAGCGAAAGTTCCGGAACGCTGGCGTCTTTCCGAACTTCTAACTAGCCTCTCCGAATGGTTAATACCAGCCTCTTTGGAATTTCAACGGAAAAACTGTAAAGAATGGGTCTCAACCGGTGATCAAAGTTTGGTTCGGTGTTTACTCCAGTTTGTAACGATGGTTATGGAAAAAGGTAGCTCACGTAGCTCGGACGCTAGTGATATGAGATTCATAAGAACATGGGTCATGGGAGCCTTTGCCTTCGGAATCACGTGGTCCATAGGTGGTGCCCTCGATAGCAAAAGCAGGGAGAAGTTTAGTTACTTCTTGAAAGAACTTCTGATTGGTTCGAGCAGAGAGTATCCTGTTCCGGAAAATATTGGAAAATTTGATTGCCCGTTTCCGATTGAAGGGTTAATTTATGATTATAATTTTGAGGTAAGATGTTTTTTAATTCGATTCAAGATCAGACCAATCGCTTCAAAATAAGAAATTTTGAAAAATTTAAATCATTGGTTCTAAGTGTCGCGGTCGAAGTCAGTGGGTACCTTGGTCGGAAAGTTTACATCCTTTAGACGACGATTCGGTTGATATTAGGGAAGTAATTGTACCAACCGTCGATACCGTTCGATATTCAATCCTGATGGACTTATTCATTCAAAACAAGAAGTTAGTTTTGCAAATATATGAATTTGAATAGACTCGCTATGTAAAACTCTTTGAAACTTGTATTTATAGGCCTTTACTACTAGTTGGTCCAACCGGTACGGGCAAAAGCGTTTATTCTCGCGATAAATTACTTAAAGGCCTGTCCAACACTTCTTATTTACCCATAATATTGAATTTTTGCGCGCACACAACTGCTCCGCAGATTCAGGTAGTTGTTCCGCGAATCCAGGCAATTTTGCCAACAGATTTTGAATTAACTACCATTTCCCCCAGGATATAATCATGTCAAAATTGGAAAAACGTCGAAAGGGAGTTTATGGCCCACCACTGGGTAAAAAATGCGTCATTTTGGTCGACGATTTAAATATGCCCCAAGCGGAAAAGTACGGAGCCCATCCGCCATTAGAACTACTTAGACAATTATTAGATCACGGTTATTGGTTCGATCGAAAGGAATTAACGAAAATTGTCCTACAAGATGTACAACTTTTGGCCGTTATGGGTCCACCTGGTGGGGCCAGGAGTAATTTTACGCCACGCTTGCTTAGACATTTCACTGTTCTTTCCGTTAATCAATTCAGCGAAGAGACTTTGACGAGGATTTTTAATACTTTAATGAACATTCATTTGCGGGTGAGTTTTTTATACGACCCAAAAAAAGTTTTGTTATTAGGCTTGAATTTCAACTTTGTAAAGTGCTATTGTGGTTGAGTTTCTTATTTTTTTAGGCCCAAACCTTTCCCGTGGACATGTTCTCCGCAGTTGGCACGATTGGTGTGTATTTATTGGTGTTTTAGGCCCATCTTGATAGCACTTTTTATTCATGTTAAGTTTACAGTCAGGGCCACGCTGGACATATACCAAAGTACGATCAAGTACTTGCTCCCAACACCTTCAAAATCTCACTACATCTTCAATCTACGAGATTTCGCGAGAGTTATCCATGGTTGTTGCCTAATCAAAAGAGAATCGGTTCCAAATCGTAGAGTTTTCGTTCGTCTTTGGGTGCACGAAGTAATGAGGGTATATTATGATCGACTCGAAGATTACGCGGACAGAACTTGGGTTTTTAAGTAAGTTTTGCACCCCAAAATACGCGTTATATTCAATGCCAACGTGAAGGCTTGACTAGAATTTAAATAATAATAATTCAAAATAACAAAATGGTTTTTAAGTATGGTTAAAGACTGCGTGAAGACTCATTTTAAAGAATCTTTCGAACTGGTGTTTGCCCAGCAAGCCGAATTTGGTAAAGTTACCGAGGAATCGATGCAAAATTTGATGTTTGGGACTTATATGAACCCCGATGCCTCGTTGGACGACAGGGTATACGAGGAAGTAACTGATATGAAACAGTACGAAGTCATAGTGCGATCGGCATTGAAGGATTTCAATAGTATTCATAAAACTCCCATGAATTTGGTTATATTTAGGTAAGTTATTGCCATCAAAGTATTATTATATGGTAAGATGATTCTTATATACTTGCTAAGCCTAAATATTCTTCAATTGTTCGCCATAACCTCGTCGTTAGTTTTAAGCGTTTATTAATTGCGTAAACCAATCAAATAGCTTGATATATAATTGCTATTTAGTGTTTCAAGCTTTTTAAGCCTAAACAGAAGCCCTCGTCATATTATCCAAATAAACCAACATTTATGCAAATCTTAGCCACTATAGCCTAATTAAAAAACATGAGCAAAAGTAGTCGCTAAGCCTAATTTCGAATTCCCCTGGGTGCTGTAGAACAATAGAAATCAATCTTAAACAAGTTTTATAATCCACTAAGGCTTATTCTATCGAATTTTTAGATACGTTTTGGAACACGTATCGCGTATCAGTCGTATACTAGCTACACCTGGAGGTCACGCCTTATTGGTTGGAGTCGGCGGAAGTGGTCGTCAATCGTGCGCTAGATTAGCCGCTTTTATAGCCGGTTATACCGTCTTCCAACCGGAAGCGACCAAGAGTTATTCGTTCATGGACTGGCGAGATGATTTGAAGAAAGTTTTAAAGTCCTCCGGCGCTTACGGCAAACATATGGTCTTGTTGATAACTGAATCCCAAATACGGGAAGAGCGTTTCCTCGAAGATATAGACAGTCTCCTTAATTCGGGAGAAATTGCTAATCTATACGCCATTGACGAGCGTCAAGAGATAATCGAAGCCGTCCAATCGTTCGTTAGCCAGCAAGTTGAACTTTCCTTGTCCGAACTATTCGCGTTATTCATCAGACGTTGCAGAGTTAACTTGCACATCGTCATCGCTTTTAGTCCAATCGGAAACGCTTTCTATCGTCGACTGCGTCACTACCCGTCTCTGGTTAATTGTTGCACCATCGATTGGTTCTTACCATGGCCAACGGACGCTCTGGAAAAAGTCGCGAACTTCTACGTGGAAGAAGTCGCTATTCCTTATCAAGTGAAACCAGCCGTCTCGCAATTGTGTCGACATTTTCACACCTCGGTTTTTTTACTTTCCGAGAAGTTTCTAGTCGAACAAAATCGGGCTACTTACGTCACGGCCTCTTCTTACTTGGAACTCTTAGGTTGTTATCGGGATCTGCTAGCCAGTCAACAAAGTAAGCTGCAGGACGCGAGGAAAAGGTACCAAGGAGGATTGGAAAAGTTGGCCAACGCCGCAAAACAGGTTGAACGAATGCAACAGGAATTAGAAGAGCTTCAGCCGCAGTGAGTAAAAGAGTTTAAATATATTAATAATAATATTATGTTAATTAACGAGACTGATATTTCATTGGTTGAAACAGATAATTAAACGTTTATTTAATAAATTGACTTTTTATCGACCAAGAAGTAGTATTAGAATTTTATCACCTTGGTCAATAAATTTTGTGCATAGGATTATTTTATTTTCTAAATGCGACGAATATAGAATTATTTTTTACGGTCACTAATATTATATATATATATAATATATTATATATATATAATATATTATAATTATGTATTTCCCCTAAATGTCGGCTTTGTCCGAAACTTACAAGTACGAAGGATGAAACATTTTTAAAGGCGCCAATTGAAAATACATTAGATCTTTTACCCCTAAATGTCAGCTTTGTATGGATTTTCGAAGTGCGTCGGTTCAAACACTTCTACAGGAGCTAACTGAAAAGGTCTACCCCCATTTCGCCCAATTTATTTTCGCCCAATTTCATTTCGCCCAATTCCCATTTCGCCCAGTTTCTTTTCGCACAATTTCATTTCGCCCAATTCCCATTTCGCCCAATTTCTTTTCGCCCAAATCCCATTTGGCCCAATTTCTTTTCGCCCAATTCCCATTTGGCCCAATTCCCATTTGGCCTAATGTCTTCTCGCCCAATCTCGTTTCGCCCAATTGTGATTTGGACCAATCTCATTTTGCCCAAGTCACATTTTTCCACTTTTTTCCCCCCAACCTAACCTAACCTAACCTAAATTAAATAAAAGTCACTTTTTTGGCCTACTAAGACTTTAAATTTTAAAAGATTTAAGCTTTAATCGTTTTAGGCGAAAAGGGAAGAGAAATTTTTGGGTTGGGCGAAATGGGAATAGATAATTCTAGGCTAACTGATAAAACGATTGGGCAAATTGGGATTGGGCGAATTGAGAAAAGGAATTTTTAGTTTGGGCAAAATGGGAAGAGATAATTTAGGGCCAAATGATAAAGCGATTGGGCAAAGTAGGATTGGGCGAAATGGGAATAGATAATTTTGGGCAAAAAATGCCTTGGGCGAAATGGGAATAGATCATTTTGGGCGAAATATTTTGGGCGAAATGGGTACATACCACTGAGGTTACATTAGATCGTTTGCCCCTAAATGTCGGTTTTTCCCTAAGGGGTTTCTGATTTGAAATATATTTTTAAATAAAGGTATTGGGCACTTAGTATATTTTTCGTATATTGAAATTTACTTTTAGATCACTTAATAGTTTAATATTTGTTTGTAATTTTTTTATTGGTGGACTAAGCCTATTTAAACGACAAGGAATCGATAAAAAATCATTTGTCGTTAGGTTGCATTCTCCCTTTAGTTAAAATCAAACGTTGCTTTTAGACTCGTGATTGCGGCGACTGAAACTGAACAAATGATAGTAACCATCGAAAAGGAATCGAAAGAAGCAGAAATAAAACGTCAGAAAGTTCGCGAAGATGAAATTCTTGCCAATAAGCAAGCGGACGAGGCGCAAGCTTTGAAAGACGAGTGCGAAACCGATTTGGCTGAAGCTTTACCCGCTCTGGAATCGGCCGTGACCGCGTTGGATACGTTAAAACCTTCCGATATTACTTTAGTAAAATCAATGAAAAACCCTCCCAAAGCCATTAAAATCGTTATGGCAGCTGTATGTGTCATGAAAGGGGTCAAAGCCGATAGGATTACCGACCCAAGTGGCAAGAAAACCTGGGATTATTGGGGACCGTCCAAGAAATTGCTAGCAGATTTGTCATTTTTGGCTCAGTTAAAGGAATACGACAAAGATAACGTTCCAGTAAGTGTTGCCATAAGATAATAGGACTTACGTTTCATAAATCTGACACGAGTTAATAAAAGTAAAAACTACATAGACCCATGATATATATTTGAGTACTGCGGTATAGTTCCCAACCTTTTTGAGACCAAGGGCCAATGTAAAATAGTTGTTTTCACTATGGACCATTTCTCGGATAATAGGCTAGTAGACTTGTCATGCATATGGAACAAAATATATGAACATCTGGTGTTAAAAAAATAGTCTTAACTCGGGCTAATTTTTTTTTTTTTTTTGAAGAATAATATAATGGATACGATACGCAAGGAATATTTAACTTTACCCGAATTTAAGCCTAAAATTGTGGCTAAGGCTTCAACTGCCGCGGAAGGTCTTTGCAAATGGGTTGTTGCCATTGAATTTTATGATAAAGTTGCTAAAGTAATTTCGTTCTTAGTTTTTTTTAATAATTAATAGTAAAATTGACTATAGTATAAATTCATAAATTTATAGATGGTCGCTCCAAAACGTCAAAAACTATCAGCGGCCGAATCTTCTTTAGAAGAAACTATGGCCGCTTTAGCAACGAAACAAGAAGAACTACGTCTAGTCGAGGAACACGTTAAATCCTTGCAGTTAAAATTTCAAGAGATGTCAGAGCGTAAACGCGAACTCGAAGTTCAGGTAGAAATATGTTCTCGGAAGCTCGAACGTGCCACTAAACTCCTAGACGGTCTAGCCGGCGAAAAAGAACGTTGGTCTTTAGAAGCCGAACGTCTCGCCGCCTTATACGCCAACTTACCTGGTGATGTTCTATTAGCTTCCGGTATCATCGCGTATTTGGGTCCCTTTAACGTCGCCTACCGTCGCGAATGTCTCAAAGACTGGTACCAACGTTGCGTAAGCGCTAAGATACCGTCTTCCCAAGATTTTGTTATCAGAAACATATTAGGTGACCCAGAAATAATCGAACAGTGGTTTCAACAAGGGTTACCGAGCGATTCATTTTCGGTAGACAATGCTATAATTGTCCATCACAGTCGACGTTGGCCCTTACTTATAGATCCGGAAAATCAAGCCAATAAATGGATTAAAAAATCAGCGGGTACTCAACTCAAAGTTGTCAAACTTACAGACCCTGATTTTATCGTTAATTTAAAGATGTGTTTGCAATTGGGAATACCACTGCTCGTAGAAGGTTTAGGGGAAGAATTGGACCCAAGATTAGACCCTGTTTTGTCGAAACAAACTTTTAAACAAGCGGGTCTCGATATGATTCAATTGGGAGATTTTGCCATCGAGTATAGCCCCCATTTTCGACTCTATATGACGACCAAGCTTCGTAACCCGCATTACTTACCTGAAACCGCTACCAAAGTATCTTTGTTGAATTTCACAATTACTCCGGATGGATTGGAAGACCAATTATTGGGCATTGTGGTGAGCGAAGAGCGACCGGACTTGGAAGAAGCCAGAAGTACTTTGATCGAACGAATCGCGTCTCACAGACGGTCCCTGAAGGAAATCGAGGATAAAATCTTATTGACCTTAGCCTCCACTCAAGGTAATCTACTTGAAGATGAGACGGCGATACAAGTACTCGATCATTCGAAAGTTTTAGCCAATGACGTGGCTGAAAAACAGGAAGTTGCTAAGCAAACTGAAATGAAGATACGAGCTTCGCGAGAAAAATACAGCCCAGTGGCTATTCATTCGTCGAAACTATTTTTCTGTTTGACCAATTTACCCAACGTCGATCCCATGTACCAATACTCTTTGAGTTGGTTTATTGGCTTATACGTTAATAGCGTCAGAAGTAGCCCCAAAACGGACAACTTGGAAGAAAGACTCGATCTTTTGATTGATCATTTCACCTATAGTCTTTTCTCTAGCGTTTCGAGATCATTATTGGAAAAGCATAAACTCTTGTTTTCGTTTCTTCTGTGCTGCAACCTGCAACTGTAAGTTAATTGCGAGTGTTGTATTCTTGGGCAATCTTTTTAATGTTGTTAATTGCAGTGGTAAAGAAGTTAACGAAGAAGAATTTCGGTTTCTTCTTAAAGGTGGAGTTGGAATTAAATCCGGGTCTTACGCAAACCCAACAACTTGGTTGTCGAAGAATAACTGGGAAAATTTTTGCTGTTTATGTATGATACCAGCCTTCGACGATATTCGTCAAAATTTCATAGAGAATTCCGATTCCTGGTTAACGGAAATTCCATCTCCGTGGAACGAAAGCTTAAACGATTTTCAAAAACTTTTAATTTATCGTTGTATTAGATTGAACAGAGTGAGTTTAAAACTTTTTCAACTTCAGAACGTTATTTTAAATCCGATTAATACATCTTTTTAGATCTCGTACTACGTCAGACGGTACGTCGCTTCTAAAATGGGACGAAGATATATAGAACACCCAATTTTCGATATTAGAAATAGTTTCAACGATTCTTCGTGTCATAACCCATTAATCTTCATTCTGTCACCCGGTAGTGACCCTATCTCAGCCATAAAACACTTTGCCGAAATTAAAGACGTAGTTTTGCGAAGCGTTTCGTTGGGACAAGGACAGGTAAGTTTCGTTATCTCCCACCCAGAGTACTAGTTTTAATTATCCATCAAAATCTAGGGCCCAATTGCGGAAAAAAATATTAAAGAAGCCCAAAAAGATGGCAGTTGGGTTGTCTTACAAAACTGTCACTTGGCTTTATCGTGGATGTCATCGTTGGAAAAACTTTGCGAAAATATACCCGAAAATGTTAATCCTAATTATCGTTTATGGTTAACCAGTTACCCTTCGGATAAATTTCCAATACCCATACTTCAAGACGGTGTTAAAATAACTAACGAGAGCCCACCTAGCTTGAGAGATAATCTTTATCGTTGCTTTTCGAAAGCTTACGAAGACAAGATGAATCAGTCTATATCCAAATTGACCTTTAGTTTCTGTCTATTTCACGCCGTGGTACAAGAACGTTGCCAATACGGTCCCATTGGTTGGAACGTTCCCTATACCTTTGACGAATCAGATTTACAAATCACTTTGATGCAATTGAAAACATTTTTGAAGGATAGTGACGTAGTTCCCTTTCAAGCGTTGACGTATTTGGTAGGCGAATGTAATTATGGCGGGAGGGTAACCGATGATTGGGATCGACAAAGGTTGAGAATAATTTTGAAGGATTTTTGTAATCCCAATGTGCTTCAAATTGATGGCTACAAGTTTTCCGAGAGTGATTTGTTTTATTTACCAACGTCTGAAGAAGACTACTTGAGTTATATTAAAGTAATTAACTTATAAAAATTTCAGCGAAAACAACCAACCAGCCACCCAGTTACGTCCCAATGTAATACTTGCAAACGTTTTTCTTTAATCGTGCGTTGGCTCTTCTGGCTGGCTGTTTGGGTTAATGACACAATATTAATGTAAATCTTATACAAAGTTTTAAAAAAATTCATTAGAAACTTCCAGAAAACTCGGGACCTGGTATTTTAGGAATGCATGACAATGTAGAAGTTCAACGCGAACTTATGAGTAGTCAACAATTACTAGATAATCTACTTTTGACTCAAATTACCACCGTTGGTAACACGGGTTTACAAAAAGAAGAAACATTTTTGAAAAATATGATAACCGATTTAAGTTCAAAGGTAATTTGTGAGCATTTTTATCGTTATTTTAATGATTAATTAAATGTCATTTCAGCTTCCAAATGAACTTCCGTCCAATATTGATAAAAAAATTCAATTTGGTTTAATTCTTCAACAAGAATCGGAAAGATATAATGGGTAAGTTTAATTTGTAAAGCATATTGTAACCTGCAAAGCGAGACTTTTATATCTACAAACCAATCTTGGAAACCGTAAAGTTTAACACAAAGAAAACAGGTTCTCTGCAATAAATCTGGCTGTTTCTAAGATTGGGTAAACATATCATAGATTACTATACCCAAACGGTGTTTCTGAATCTGCTGACAAATAAAGGTTAAATGTATTTAATTCTAGTTTCTTTGGGGCCCCAAGGAAAGCCCAAAGAAATGATTGGTCTTTTTCCATTTCACATTAATTTCTATAGGTTGTTAAAGACGATTAAGTCTAGTTTGCAACACCTGGAACGAGCTTTGGAGGGCAAAGAATTGATGACAACTGAAACCGAATCGCTGGGTTTAAGTCTCGTCATGGGACGCGTACCTCAGTTATGGCTAAACCATTCGTATCTTACCAAGAAACCACTGGCTAGTTATATCACGGACTTAACTCTGCGAGTTTCATTTTTCCGAACTTGGTGTCAAAGTGGGAAAACTCCCGCTCTGTTTTGGCTTCCAGCCTTCTTTTTTCCTCAAGCTTTTCTTACAACTGGACTTCAATATCACACCAGGGAATTTGGATCATCATCCTTGCCCATCGATAAATTAGCATACGATTTTACAGTCATGTCCGAGATGGATAACTTTGAAGTTACTGAAGGTTTCTGTATTGATGGATTATTTTTAGAAGGTGCCAGATGGGATTCAAATACGTAAGTGTATAGTTTACTTTCATCGGAGGAGGCTGGGACATCTTGGAGGAGAGTCGTTAACGTAAACGTCTCCTCCTTCAAGAGAAAATTATCAGCTTCTACCGTTCTACTTTAAAGGTAGACGGTCAAAAAAAAATACATTTTTCGTTTAAACTTTGAACGAATAAGAGTGTCTGTCAAAAACATTTCTCGCAAACAGAAATTGTAGATCGCTGTTTAAAGGCCCTATCTGCTCTTAAACCTGCCCCTTTAAAATGCTCTTGATCTTGGTGTCACGTGAGAGGGATAATAAATTAAATCTGAATGACGTTGGCCCCATTTTTTTTTTTTTTTTTTTTTCACTTTTAAATTTATTTCATCTCGTAATCCCATTAACCACCTTAACGCGCGCCAGCAGATCTCTCCTCCAAATGCTCTTTTATTACTGCAGAGTGCAGACTCGATAGGGGATTTCAGCAAAAGCAAATATATTAGGCCACAAATGATTAAGCATAATCTATTTGCTTTCAGTCAATTTCTTAACCTCTCTGGTTTTGGACATCTAAGACTTGGAAGACAAAAAAACGCAAACGTCATTTATCGAAAATAAATCTTCAGTCGGTTCCTTTAAAGGGACCATCTGCGATTTTTAAAGCCCCTTTAAAATCGACTTATTTTCTTGCTTAGCAGACGACGTTGAACATATGAAATTATTGTCAAAGCAAGGAGAATAATAATGGTGAAAGCTAGGCTTTATGCATAAGATTTTTTAAGGGGTAAATTGTAGAGCAGATAGGGCCTTCAAGACAACAAAGGCTATAAAAATAAATGGAACTCTTGTTTTAATCTCTGCTATGCCTAATTCGTAATTTTGTCGTAGAAACTCACTTGTTGAACAACAAGAGGGGCAACTATGGGAAACACTTCCTGCACTTTGGTTGAAACCAACATTTACCGAAGATATTGATGAAAATAACCGTTACAAGTACAGGATTTTATTTTACAAGTGACATTGCAAAAATACATATTTAATTAAAACTTGGATTAATTTAAATTTCGCAAAAGATGTCCATTATATCGAACGAGTGAGAGACGCGGAACCATTTCAACAACAGGGCACTCTTCCAATTTCATAATGTCAGTATATCTTCCAACTATAAAATCCTCCCATCATTGGACAAAAAGAGGTACCGCATTGTTGTGTCAACTGGATGATTAACTCAGTGGACTATGGGATTCAAAGGCTCAGCTTTTATACTGGATAAATCAACCCTGGAATCTAATTCATCATCAACTTCACCTACAACCGCACTGCGAAGTAAGAATTCAAATTAGTTCCATTTCCCGATTGATGTTAGATTTGGTACTTACACATTATCACCTCTGATGATGTACAGGCCTAATACAACTTGTTCTACTCCTTGAGAAGAATTATAAACTCTTTCGTGGCTTTCATCTAAGACTAGATTGATCGTTTGGTCGAAACCTTTCAACGTACCCTGTGAAATATTTTGGATTACATGACTTAATGAGGCTATTACTTTACAACGTACCACTATGTTTCTTCCATCGGCGGTAATGACTGATATCGTATCTATAAATTTGAAGACATTAATTTTAATTTCGTAACTAAATATTTAAATTATTATGGCGCCTACGGTTTAAATAACCTTCCAAAGTGGCAGCCATGTTAAGCCTCGGCTACGAAGTTTCTTTTTATTTTTACCGGCTTTTACGAGATAAAACTGGCGATACTTTGTAGAATATATTAAAATAAGTTAATTTTAATTTCTGTAATGAACTTAGAATCTTAAAAACTAAGTATATTTTCGGAAATATTATACAATATAGCTTAAAAGCTCATCTACCAACTTGAAGCTGACTGCTTTAAGGAAATCTTTGATTTGATTGGTCAACTATAACTGGACAAGGAAATCAATTTAGGCCAGTTGTTCGCGACATCTAGTTTTCAAGTTTCAAAAAGTTTTGTACGAAAACAAAGCGGGAGTGCGACAGTGGTTTTTTTTTTGTGAGAAATATAATATAATTTTATTAAATCCCATTTCCAATCTAAAAACTACACGATGTACTTGCCGATGCGTAAGAAAAGAGACGTTTTAAGCACAAATTTAAGGTATATTTTGAATATCATTTTGTTATATAGTAAATAATGTTGTTAAGCCTTGGCTTTGTTTTTGTAATAGCGATGAGACTTTTACACCACCATTACCGCCTATTCAAGTTCAAGATTCGATCCCTCAATTCTCGCAAACTCAAAAGGATAGTCAGTTTACTATGTCTTTAAAACGTGGAAATTCTTCTCAAAACATTCTAGGACGTTTGGATCAATCAAAGATCCTTTCTCAAGCTCGAGGTTCTCAGCAAAGTTCTGGTGGTCCAACACCACCTGTTTCTCAGACTCTAGATTCTCAAAAAGATAGTTATTCTTCCCAAAAGTCGCCGACTTTTTACGTTTCTCATAAAAAAACATCGCAGCCTATTTTTAACTCACAATTAACTCCGAGATCTAATATCTCAACTCCAACTCCAGAACTGTCTCCATCGCCCAGCATAAGATTACCAGTATAAAATAAAATTGTAGTTTTCAATTTCGTCAGGTTATATCATTCAAAAAGGTGTATGTTTTCTTTTTTAGGGGAATATATTTGACCGAATCTATAGCAAAGTTATGGGTGTAAATAAATCTCAAAATTCCAGTCAGGCAAATACAGCAGTTTTCAAGAGAGAATCCTCTTTCAGTTATTTTGATTCGTCTTCAAATACACAGAATGAATTGAAAGGAAGAAAAGGTGACAATCTTGATAAAGCGGAGGCAGAATTTATTCGCACTGAAAGGTGAGTTTTAACCCCATTTGAATTTGACATTAATTAAAACTAGTTATATTTAGCCATCCAATGTTGACCGAATTGAATAAAAATGTTCAATTATTAATGGACATCGTTAAGATTCACGTTCAAAATTGCAACGAGCCGAAGGAAAAACTCAACGAAAATGTTTGCGAAATTTTGAAAATTTCTAAGATGATTAGTGTGAACAAATCTAGGGAGATTCAAACTAAAGAAATCTTGGACAACCTGAATGAAAAAATAGCAGAACTCGCGGGTTCATTGCAGCATAATGTAAAATCCAAAGATCTTATAAACTTGGAAACCAACGTATCAAAACTTTTAACTTTGATCGAGTATGACAGTAACAAATTAATTAAGATTAACTAAATGGTGGTTTAACGTTTAATTTATTTCTATAGTACCGTGATTAAAAACCAAAAGTTAAACCATTTCAATTATATCGCCTTTCGCAGCGAGAATAATAACTATAAGATCAAGCAAATGGATTTCTTCAAGGCTGCCCAAAAAGAGTCTGATGAGAAAATGGAAAAACGAATGAATTACTTGGAAAATGAACTAGCTAATATATCGTCTATGATCAAGTATAATCAAAAGTTTATAACTTATATGATAAGTTATAAACTTGTGGTATAATGTCCAAATTGTTTGAAAATAACTTGAAATAAGGAATTTCAATTCTAAAGGACTCTTATCAAAGATGAAAAGTCGTTCAGTTCACAGCGACAAAATTTGGGAAGTCGAAACACCGATCAAAGAGAAAAAGTAGAAAAAAATCCAAATGGTATCTCTTACGTTGGGGTTCAGCTCAAACCTCAGGAAGTACCTGGTCGCAAAATGATGATCAAAATATGTCCACCGAAAGACTTGAAACAAAGAAGACAAGCTCCGAGACCAATCACTCGAGCATACAATGCTGAAATACCTCCCAAGAAGAAAAAGGTTTTTCTCGATTATCCTTCTGATACTGATGATGCTCAGCATCTTCCATCGCAAAAATATGGTAAATATATTTTTGAAAGATATCGGTGGAAAATATAATCTAGGGCTGAACGAGTACTCGGTATTCGATTCACCCTTTTTACTACTCTTAACGAATATCGAGTTTACTACTCAATTAAAATTTCGAAACCTCTGCTTTTCATAGTTTAAATTTATAATGTTAATTTAACTTCTTACGAGTAGTAGGACTAAGTACTCGTTACTCGCTAGTAGTAGGACTAAGTACTCGTTACTCGCTAGTAGTAGGCCTAAATACTCGCTACTCGCGAGTAGTAGGATTAAGGACTCGTTACTCGCGAGTAGTAGCTACCAAAATACTTGCGAGTAATAATCCTGAGTAGCAAACAGTAGACCTAAATTTTCGCAACTCATGAACAAGTCACAAATACTCGACTGACGATTTCATAAATTTTCATTTCCTAAAAGTGATACTCGCCAAGCCCTATTTTAAATATAATGCTTTAAATTTAAACTAATCAATTTATTAATTATTGGATAATAATGAAAATGAACAAAGATGTTCCACAAGATGTAAGTAATTTAATACTTAATAGTAAACAAAATTAATTTTACAGCTACGTATTAATTTTTTTATGTTTTTTTTTCACAGAACTATGACGACTATTTTCGGTGAAGACTGAACAAGTGGACCGTAATACTATTTCTCCCCATTCACGTCACGTTTTGTTCACTGCAAGTGGCAGTTTTATTTTATCATTCTCTCGAAGCTGAAAAGAGACGTATATATTAATTTATCTTAGCCATTCAAAAGTATTAAATAGTTATTCCAAGTATCTAAAAAATAGTTAGTTTTAAAGCTTTAAGCAATTTAAGAAAGACAAAATGTCTTAAACACTTTTTAAATAATATTACAATAATATTTTCAAAGGTCTAAACTGTCAAATTATTTCAAAAAGACACGCAACCTGACTCCCTTTGGGCCTCGTATAATTGAACTCGCGCCAATTTCTTTATGACTTTCAGGAATTTTTTTTAAATTCTTTAAAAGTAAATTCACTTGTTTGGAGCAAGTTAATGTTCCTAATGAATACCTTGGGATTACATCATTATACATGGATATAATTATTCATACCCTAGTGTGAGTGTATAGTAAAACTCCCAAAAATGTCGTAATTATTCCGAGAAACTGCAGAGAATGAATAGATTCCTCGAACAGGAGATATCCCCCGAGTAGAGTCAAGCAGAATTTTAATTGACCAACGACGTTATATCTATTTCAATCTATTAAGGCTATAAAGTTGTTAATTGTCGATTTCCTAAAGGTAGGGCTCAGATTTTCTCTAAGAGCGTAACAAAAACTGGATTGAAATTACCGTTTAAAGGCAGAATGAAGCTAGACAAGCGGTTTTGTATCAATTACTTTTCAGTCTTTTCTTTAAATAAAGACTAGTAAAAAATTAGAAACAAACCTCGAAATCATTTGTTAGATAACTCGGAAAGTAGGCTTAACAAGGATCCATTGTGAGTTTAATATCTCACTGTTAAAAAGTTTATAAACATGCGTTTGTTTCTAACTTTTAAAACATTTCAAACTAGGCTTATGAAGCATGCACTTTTGCTCATTGGTTGGAGACTAACTGCAAGATTTTAAACTGTTCATGGATCCTTGTTAAGCATTTCTTCAGAGTAAGTTAAAAATGATTCCAAGCTTTTGTTAGTGAATAATACCTATTCTAACAAAAAGCAAGCGATAGAAAATACCTGTTAAAGAAATTTTTCAAAAGAAAACTTGTTTGACTTCATTCTCCCTTTATGTACTTTTTTTTCCAAAATAGGTCTACTACACTTTACTCTGTATCCCTTTAAGGGTTATTAAAAATAGTTTTTAATAAGGATACGTGACTGCGGAAGTATTGCCGATAATCCAATAAATAGATAAATTAATGGCAAATGCCACTGTACAAGATGCACTGACAAATATCTGTGATTTCATAAAAAATTATGTTAGGGTTAAGAATTTTGACGGCTAATCAACTCCTTTTGTAACTTACAAATTCTCTAACAGACCAAACGTGAGAAGTAATTAAAAACCACGGTTGTTCAATTACGAGGACAATAATGGAGAGTATGGCCGCTGATAAAGGAGCTTGATAATACAACAACTGCATGGAATTCACTTGAAATTCCTTCTGTTTTTCACCTACCCACTGCCAAAAAAACTATTTTTAATAAAAACCAAGCGTATAGTGTTATATTTTTACGTACCACTTGATAAAGGGAAGTTATTAAGACTCCGCTTAATGCAAATATCATACCATTTAAATTTAATTTGATGTCATAATAGGAATTCAAAAATACTCCTAAAGAAACTGGTATCTGCAAGATTATAGTAATCTTAATTATTTTAATTTAAATGTTTGTTGATTGGCCTTACTAAAGTAATTTTAACTTTCGTAGAGAATGATTTGTTGTAAAAAAATGCTTGGATTATCATGATTGTAGGCATTGTCAGGTTTTTAGTGACTTGATACGTTCCAACTGTGTTGTAACCCAATGAAAGATTGGTAAAGACCACAAAGCCACAGAATGTGACTGCTAGAGGCAACATTTTGGCAATCGGCAGGTATTTAACTTGAAATATGTTCAGTCTTTGGCACACCTCGAGCCCCAGATATGTAGTTAGGAAATGTATCAGAGTGAGTGTCATGTTAGGGAATTTTACGTGTTGATATAACCATTTATTCAATAAAACTATCGTTATGGATAACGCCAAATTGCTGACTAGGCAAGCTAGCGTGAAACCCTTCGAAGCTGGCATTGTTTGTTTACCGCTTTTTAATGTAACTTAAATTTCAATAGCTTTTATATCATATAGAGTACGTAAAAATTTAAAACTGAGTTAAAATTCAAAAATATTTTCATAACTTCAGAATTACACTTGATAATTAATTTAAATGTCGTTGCATAGGCTGCTATTACTTTTTGACATTTAGTTAAGCCTAATTTTACACATTTAAAGATTTTAACGCGAGCAGACGCCCCTTTTTGTATCTACGAATCTAACGCCAGCTAGCGTGAAATATTAAGTTCTGGAGAAAAATGTGTTACGCCGCAATTTATGCGGCTTCGCCGGGTTTTCTTGTAAATATTTTCTTATTTTTCTAAATTAAAATTAATTATCTAGTTATTTAATAGTTATCATAGTTAATAGCAGTTTCGGAAAATTTATGTATCAATTGTTAATTGTCTAAAACTTCGGTTAAATGGCCTTTATTGAATTAGTTCTGTAAGCCTTGGCTTTTCCTTGACCGATCCCCCCAGAACGGCCAGACTCTCAGAGGCCATGCCCGTGGGAGGTTTTCAGAAATATTTTTCATGTTTCGAAATATAATATAGCCACGTCATGTTTAACCGATTTTTAAACAAGATCACCGATTCCAACAAAGTAATATTTATCAAATTAAGTGTCACATTTTTCTAACAAAGTTACATTCAGGCAAGCCCTCCTCACCGATCACAAGGTGCAGGGTCAGGTAGTGACGAGATCAACTCTCCCGAGGAATTTCAGACTCCAGAAGCCGCGGAGGTAAAATTTTAACAGTTGTAAAAGCCGTTTGGGCTATAAACGTTCAAATTACATCTAGGGTTTCTTATGCCCTACCTGCATGCTGGGTTTCCCAAGCGCCGAGGTTCTGCAAGATCATTATGATACGAGTCACGCGACCAATGATACTGGCATTGAAAGCCTTATTTGTTCGGCGTGTAAAATGAAACTTGGCACTGCCAGAGAGCTCGAATCTCACTTTGCCAGGCACCATATGCCTCCCAAGGCAAACGATAAGTCTGACGCTGAAGAATCCGAGATCTTGTCAAATTCAACTTTAAGACAGGAACTAGATGATTTGCATACTTCGTTAAAGGAGGAAAGATGGTATACGGATGAGCTCAAGAAAGAGATTGAGAGGCTACAAAGTAGCGTAGATTTTGGGCAAGGAAATTCAAGTTCTAGGACAGAAGCCGACATGTTTTATCAGAATCAGATTAAAGTTTTAGAAGAGAGTAAATCATTAGGTATGTATAAGCAGAAACGGATAGAAACTATAATTTCCTTGGGCTTCTGATAAAAGTTGCAATGATTATATGGTAACAGAATCAGCCAAAAAAATGGATAGAAAAATTATAGACCTTGTTAATTTAAATTGGTTTTATTGGTTTTATATTCTAGCACTAAATGAAGTAGTTTTATTGAAAGAACATTTATCTGACAGTAGGGATGAGTTATCTCGTCTTAGAACTGAGAAGGATAAATTAGAACAGAGATACGCTACTCTCGTAAGTTCTTATTCAAATATTTGTATCAGTAATGTCTTATTAAAATTATCTTTGGAAAAAATATAGGCTAGTGATTTGGCTAACATTAAAGCTAAGCTAGACGAAGTCACAACTGAGAAGTTTGATCTTAGCCAAAAATTACGAGATACCCAAGATGAAATTAATAGCTTGCAAGTCGAAGTTCAACAGAGGATTGGTGCTGAAGATGCATTGCTTCTCCGCCAAGAATTAGTCAATGTTCAACGTGCCATGGATGAATTAACTGTAGCCAAAGAAGTCGAGCGGGAAAAGTTACAGCAATCCTTTTCCAAGTTTGTTAATATTTAAAATTTTCTGTAAATACCGTAAACCTCGTTACTGTGAACCAAAGAATTAGCAACTTAAGCGAAACTGACTCCATAACCCCAGAATTTAGTTATAATGAGGTAAATTCTCATTTTAGACTCGAAGCTGAAAAGGAAGATTTGAAAAAAGCTCTCTCATCAGCGCCAGATTCTGCAGAAACTGAAAAGTAAAGAATTTTTTATAATTTTTTGGTCTTTTAACTCTAAGCCTTTTTTTTTTTTTTTTTTAATTTCAGATTGCGATTACAAATTGTTGATCTAAATAAAACTATAACGGAACTTAAAGAAGAAAAGTTAAAAATGAATAACACATTTGAGGAAAGATTTGAGGAGTTTCACTCCAATTCGGTTAAGGAATTGTTCAGTGAGCGAGAAAAAGTGTTGAAGTTGGAGAAACAAATTGCCTCTATTGAAGGAGCTTTGGAGGAAAGTCGTAGTACTTTTAAGAAATTTAAAGAAGATAGCTCAAAACAAACGAATCAGCTACAACTGGAAGCCAAACAACTAACGCAAGAACATTCCAACGAGATAGCCGCGTTGATGCTAGAAGCCGAGAAATTTCAAAGGCAGCTCCAAGAAAAAGACGTTCTAGTCCAGGAAACAAAAGCCAAGACAGACAGGCTCGAACAACAGTGCCAAGAAAATGTAATTTTTATATTTATTAGTAGTGACGTAACCAGTTATAAAACATTGTGAATTTCTTTAGCCAAGCTTAGAATGTTTAGTATTGGTAGTTTTTTAATATTTTATTAATTCTGCCATTTCACTATTGCTCAAATTATGATATCACGCAGCCAACCCTAATCATTTAGGTATTAATTTCACTTTAATTTTGTATTAGCAATCTCTAATCGACAAGTACAAAGACGAAATAAGTGAAAAAACAACTTCTCTGGATGAATCCAATAAGCAAATAGCAGAAAATGAGTCCAAAATTTCCCAAATGGAGTCTCAATTTGTTTTGTTGCGTGATCAACTCCAAAGACTAGAAGCTGAAAGAACCGATTTATATGCCAAGGTAATTATTACAGTCAACTAATTTAGAAATTTGACTAATTTTGCAAAATAAACTAAAATTATATATAAATTTAGATTGAATCAGGCGATGGTGCTAAAACTGCTATAGCGCAATTACAACAGGAAAACTCTGCGCTACAAGAGCAAGTGAAAAAACTACAGGAATCGGCGGTGGAAATTCAAAATGAAACCAAAGTGAAGTTGGAAGAGGCCAATTCAGTTTTGAAATTTCAAAAGGAAAAGACAGTTGCGACGGAAAAGGAACTAAATAAAGTTCAAAATAATTTGAAGCAGTTGCGAGAGAAATTAGCCGAGTTGAATGGCAAATCTGAAAGATTAGAGAATGAAATTACCAAAAAGGTAAGTTTCAATTGTTTTTCTTCATTCTAGAATTACTGATTTAGACGAAAGTACAAAATCTTTTACTGTATATCATCAGGAAAAACAAATATCTGAATTGGAAGCCTTGAAAGCGACTGAGAAATTAGAACTCGAAAAGCTATTAATTAGTGAAAAACAAAAGGTTGAAGAGGCTAATCAAAAAACTACCGAAGCCGAAACCGAAAAAGAAGAATCGAAAAAACAATTATCCGATGAGCAAAAGTCTTCCCAAGAGCTTAAGCAAAAGCTTCAAAAACTTCAAGCCAAGTGCGTCGAAAGCGAGAAACTTTTATCAGCTGCAAAGGAAAAAGAAAACGCTCTACTTAATCAAATATCCGAACTAAAGACTCAATCGGAATCAATTCGGAATAGAAGTTTGAAACTCGAAGAAGAATCTAAAAAAAATTCAGATGAATTGAAAAAATTTGAAAAGTCTTTGAAAGAAGCTTCCACGATATCGAAACATTTAGAAGAAAGTAAAAAGGATGCGGAATTGAAGAACGAACAACTTCAGACTGAATTAGTCGCCTTAAAGGAAACTTTGAAACTTAAAGATGAAAAATTGACTAATCAGGCCAAGAGCATTTCTGAATCGGGAGAAGAGATTATCGAATTGAAGAAACAAATGGAAGATGACGCTGCCGAATATCACAAACTAAACAATTCAAAGAATGAATTTGAAACGAAATTTAAAGAAGCCCAAACTCAATTGGAATCAAAGGAAACTATGATTAAAACAATGACGGAGGAACTTGAAACTACGAAACAAACTTTAGCTTCTTTGCTTGATAAAGAATGTTTACTAAATCAAGAAGTCCAGAGGCTAAATAAAGTTGTTGCTGAAAGCATTGAAAAACTTGGCGAAAGCTCGAAAAGAATCTCTAGTCTCGAGGAAGAACGTAAAATACTTCAAGATAAAATTGCCGTTACAGAAATAGAACTCGATTCAGCTCGTACATTGTGCAGAAGCTTTGAATTGAATTGTGAAAATTTGGAAGAACAACTTAAAGACAACCAGTTTCGTTTGAGACAAGAGACGGAGAGTTTAACAAAGGCTGAAGAAGCAAAAACTTTGCTTATTGACCAGAAATTAAAGTTACAAGCGGAACTGGAAAACTCAGCAAAAATGTTTCAAGAGGTAAGTTGGACTACTTTTTTTATTTTTAAAATGTATATTTTACTTTCTTTAAATAACATTTTAAGTTGAACATCTGTGTTTTGACAGGAAACAGCAAAACGCAAAGCCTTAGTGAATGAATTTGAAGCCAAGGAAAAGGAGATGGAAGATGGCATCTTAAATCTTACAGAGCAAATTGTAATTTATTTCGTTTTTATAATTAGTAGTTAAATTAGATTTTTAAGTTAAAACAAAAGCGGACATATAGACATGGTTTTCAAATTTGGCGCCATGAGAGAAAGATATTTCCTAATATTTTCGGTTCATAAGGTGGACCTGGAAATAATATATATATAACTCAAGCCTTCAACTCTTCTTTCTATTCTCTTTGGTTTAGCAAAATGTTTATCCATTGGGAAATGTTATTAAAATTAGCTAGGACAATCTGAAACCTATCAATTCAAATTTTCGCGCCCTAAGTTATATCTAAGGTAAAGCGGAAGCCTTGGCGGAAGTAATAGAAGATCCCAACCCCGGGAATGGAAATAAGCAAGAGACATTTTATGATAAATTTTCTAAATGTGTAACTTTTCAAATGAGTAGCGACTATGACGTCACGCGCCTTTTAAAACAGCCCTTTCGAATTTTTCTGTTCATGTGTTTTGCGCGAGATCAATTAAGAAGGATTACATATTTACTTTAAGAAAATCACCCTAATACCCCCTGCCGTCTGCTATTAAAATCTCCAAAGGCTATTATGGTTCATGTCCAGCCCCATTTTAAGTGCACCATTTTGGTTTTTGAGTTTCGGCGGAACCAGTTGGCAGGCTGCAGCTTCGCGAATCGCGTATTATGTATTTAAATGATATGTTAATAGACATATCTATTTCTAAAAATGTTTAAGGAAAACCAAAGAATGAAATACAAAGAAGCTCAGCAAACGTGGGATGACTCGCGTTCTCAGCTAGAAGGACATGTCAGTGTCTTCCAAGAGAATCTCTCGACTCTGCGACAAGATTTGACTGCAGAAAAAAGTCGTACTTCCACCTTGGAAATAAAAGTCGACGAATTGGGTGGACAAAAATTAGAACTTGAAGCCAAATTGGAAAATGCCTTGGATGAAAGACGAGCCTTATTAGATAGGTAACTAGTTCTGTGGAGTTCATATCTAAGCCTATTTTTGTTATGCAATTAGGTAGGCCTAATCATAATAATGGTCAGTGAGACAGAAATGCTTAACATTATGTTCTGATATTTAATATAGATGTTTACGAAGCGAGGATGAATGTGAGAAACTGCGGGGCTCGACTGCTGAACTTCGACGTAAACTTGACGACACTTTGGCTGCTTTACACGAACTTGGTCGAGAGAATCAGTCCCTCCAAATTGAAAATACGAAACTAGTTCAACGAAAATGGGCTGAAGACGGGGAAGTTACTCATTGCACGGCATGCAGGAAGCAGTTTACGGTCACCGTAAGAAAAGTAAGCCTAATTTAAATATCTCTCTAATTGTTATTGGCATTATTGTGGTAGTAGTTTAAATATTGGTTGATAATCTGTGGCATCTACTACACGAAACCAATGACGTGGTTTACTTTCAAACTACATGTAAATGGTTGTTTCACTCTGCTTGTAAAGTTTTGGTTTTTGTAGCTTTTGATTAGTATTTTTAAATACAAGCGGAATTTTTTTGTTCTGTTGAGGTATTTGCCTCCAATTGGTCAATTTCCCAGGAATTTAACATTAATAAGATGTGGTTTTATATACAACATCTACTGTCAATTGAATAATTCCCCTATTGTTCCGAAATTTGGTTTTGCTTCTTGACCAACAATAATAATTTGGGTTAATGCATGTGATTATAAAGACCGTGAGTGAGGGTCAGGCCTCTGGAGAATATTATAAGCCTAATTAAAAAAATCTATGGGTGATATTCTTTAAAATTTGGAAATTCCCTTTTTATCTTTAAAACCATCTTTGCATCATGTTTTTGGCTTTGTTTTAGTAGATTTTAGAATATTTTAGTGTAAATAATATTCAAAAACCATTCCTGCGTATTTTTTGCGCATTAGCATCACTGTCGCAGTTGCGGTTCAATATTTTGCAACGAATGTTCTACAAAAACCGCGGTTTTCTTTACTTATAAAAAAGCAGTGCGGGTTTGCGACTCCTGCTACGAAGAAGTGGGGCAGTAAAACATTATGTAAATAAACAAATTAAATTCAATTTATAGGCTTTATATAAAACAAATAAGTTAAAAAAAGAAATTCCAGCTGGGAAATTTTGGAAACGGTATTTATATTAAGTCTTTAAACAACCACAATGTTGTAATATATTTTGCACAGATTCCTTACTGGTACTTTTTACGCGAAAACTTTATTGCTGCTGACCAGAGCGTTTAATTTTTTTTTTTTCAAGTTTTTCGCATTTAATAACCTAGAAAATTATGTGGCACAAAACAATAGACATATTCTTCTCTCTTCCCGTGAAATTTCTTGTCATTTTGCTATCGAGATTTTTACTAATAGATACCGTAAATTTTTTGTTAATTTTTAAAAATGTCGAAAAAAAACACATTTTTCCAGAATTATTTTATTATTATAAATATAAATAAAATGGCTACCAGTTGGCGGTTTATTTAAAACTATTAGAAATTTTCATCCTCCTTTTTGAACAATATTTCCGGGTTTTATACTTGTGTTCAAGCAAAGTTGGGACAAACTACTTTTTTCTGAGGTTTAACATAATGTGTCACTCCAACTCAGCTGTTTCTCCTATGTCAACTCTATTATAGAGTTAGGTCTATTTTTTGGGAATTATAACGATCTTCAGTAAGTGGTACCATATAGGTTAGGTAATTTAAATAATAGCGCCAAAAGGTAAGGGAATAATCAGGGAATTTAAAATAAAGGCTAAAACGATGGATTGGAGTTATGTAAAAACTTGTGCTGGATTTTAAAATCAGGAAATATAAAAATTGCCGCAAAATTTTATCACGAAAGATGGATTTTACCACATGAAGTCATCGGAAAAGAGTTAAATAGTCAGGGAAAATGGTCAAACATTGTCAGGGAAAACATGGAAAAGTCAGGGAATTCGAATTGCCATATTTTGTGGCAACCCTAAGTTACAAATTTGATATTTAAAATCATACCCAATTTTCGTTGGAAGATTTGGTCAAACTTGAGCAATAATTTGAAACAACTATTTATTAATAAATGAAACATTTTTCTTTAAAAAAAAAACGAAAATTTCAATTTTATGGAGTTTTTGTTCTATCAGAAGCAAATTTTTACATAATGAAGTATGACTAATAATTTAACACAACTTCACTTTTTTTGATCAGATATGGTATTTTTTTCGTAATCTTTATAGAGATGATTCCGTAAAAATTATTTTATTCCATGATGAATTTTAATCACGTATACGCAGTTAGGCTTTCCTTTAGTTTAGAATTTACCATGGCCAAAAAATGCTAGGATACTGGTCTTAATTCTTGGGAAATTATTACCCATTGCAAACATGAAATCGAAATAAGCACCGGTTATTGGACAAATTTTCAGAAGTCTTTTTTTTATTTTTACTGGACAATTGTCCAATATCCTTACTCAATTACATTAACGTTTTTGAAGGCGATCACTATATCAGGGGGTCGTCACTCGTCAAGACTTTTAACAATGGCAATCAACTTTTAGATATAAAATTTCCTCGCGATTGACTTTTTGCTTTCAATTTTCCTCGCGATTGACAAAAACTATACGTATTTTATAATCCTTTCTGACATAGAGCAAGTCATTTCTTGAAGAAAAACCTTAATTATTAATTAAATTTAATTTGACATTAATTTTGTGTCGATTTTAAAAAATAAGTTATACCTCTATATGGCTATTCTAAACCTAAACTTATACAAGGGGAGTCCAAGATTAGGTTATCTAATGGTCAAGGACGGAGTCCATTTAATTAGGGCGATTACCAAACCTTAATTTTATGCTTAAAATCCAATACCCTTCGCGATTGCCATTGGAAAGTTTGCGATCGACCATTTGACGACCCCCTTGCACTAGACAATTGTCCGATAAAAACCTTTTTCTGTCCCTGGTTATTAACCCAAGGGGAAGTTAATTATGGTTGGAAAGAACATAATAGGAGAGGGATGTCACTATTCCGTTTATTGTCTTCCGATTTTTTTGCTAAGTTATATTTCCTAAATGTTTCGGTATTTGTTTGTACCAGAATAAAACTTTAAAACTGGTTAAATTAAAAAAGGGACAGTGGAATAAAGTGTTCTGTAATTGGCTAGTTTTTGATATTCGGCTTTGTAATTATCTTGAAATATGAAGCAGAGTTCGGCACATTTGAAAAGGCAGGTCGGAAAAATTGTTATCCCATTAAAAACAGGTATTGACAGTCTATAAAAGGGCTTATTTACATGGGTTGGAACTACAGGAGGAGCTTCGAAAACCTGGCCACTATTTCAGCGCTAAGTAGCAAATTTAATTAATACCCGACTACCTCTGAAGTTGCGCTACTAACTTCACCATCTGGTCAAAATTGCCATGTTAAATTCGCCATTTTGACGATGAAGGCGTTTATTTTCAAAGTTCCTGGTGTTTATAAAGAATTATTTTAAGCATCGTTATTATCTATCTCTTACCTTAGTGTCATCCCCCTCCAAAGGGGTACAGTAATCCCACAAACGCCCTCACGGAGGGAGGGTTAAATTGTCTTCCCACATTACTGAAAACACGCTAGTATCTACCTTCTCCTATTATGAACTTCTGGTATAGTGGAGTTGAAAAATACTCCAGGAGGGAATGTTACGGTGTTTTCTTCATAATTTCAACAAGGTTGTTTTTATTAAAACATGGTCCCATGGTGTAATTTAGGTAATTTTTTAATAATTCTAACTAATTTTGAATTATAATTATATAAATTTTTAAGGGAAATTATTTTACGTTTTCCATTTTTTTACTCTTTTAAAATGGGTAACGGTTCCTTGGCGTTTTGTTGCACTATTTGGTTCAACGATTTCGCCAAAAGGGCGCACACATCGCGAGCGTTTTTCACTTGAAAATCGGCAAATTTTTCTATCATGGCCCCGAATGTTTGAACGCGCTGTCTATGAAATCGTTTGATTTCTTGACGTGCAACATCCGAACACTCTTCGAAAGCTTTCTCGGCCGCCAATTTGGCTTCTTCCGCCTGCAAATATAAATTAGGATATTAGTATATGCACGATTAATGATCTAATAAGATCATTTTTATTAAATTGGTAGGAAAATAGGTTATTCTTTGACAGGTAATCAAAATGATCTCCAATAGCTTCGGCTATATATGAAACTAGATCAGAGACTAACTAGTTCAGAGGTCCGAAACTGTTCATAGTATTTATCTATTAGTAATTATTCAGACAAAGGAAAGAGCCACAGTTTTCAAGTTCAAAACGGACTGTTTTGCTATCATTCAAATCTTGGTCTTTAACTTTGCTTAGATATAAAATGAACCCTTTTATGCAAGGTCTATAAAACATCAATTAATTTACGTTCACACTGGGCACTTTGAAACCCTTTTCCAACCGTTTTTAATGTTCAAACCAACTTTTCAAGCAATTCATCTCAAGAATTGACTTCAAAATCTTACAGTTGTCCCTTTCAAAAACGGCTTTAGCCTGCTTTTTTTACATTTTACTCCATTGAACCTTTTACATGTCAGAAGTTTTGTGCATATGGTCTTTGGAATCATAGAAAATATAGTATATATACTTTATTTTCTATGTTGGCATTAATAGACCAATGGAAATCAATGCCAGATAAGCGGAAGACTTTTAATGGGCTCTAAAGAACGTCACTTAACAATGAACGAATCCGGTTTTCAAAAAAGAATTAACGCTGCCTTAGCTCGAGTTCTTTTAATAAAGCAAGATGGTCAAGGTGTAATTACTGTAATAGCTTGGTATTTAGAGTGGCCCAATACCCTGTAAACAACAACGTTCAAATACCATCAAATTATAACATTACTTAACAACTAATTTTGGCTATGGGTTAGTAACCACCACTCTAATTTAATGGGAGTTTGTATTGACTACTTTTTCCCCACAAAGTTTAAAATTGTGTATCAATCCGCCTTATAATTTTTCATTACGCGAATTACTATTGAACGGAAAGTATAGTTCACCCAAGACGCCTTGCACGCCCGTATCAAATTGCTTAAACACCTAGCTCAAGAAATTAAATATCTACACTTCCTTATAGCTGTAGATAGGATATAATTATAGTATTACTTTTTACATGGCCCGATACAAACGTTATGGCCTAGTAAATCACGTCAAAACATATATTGAAGATCCATGAATTCCTACAATTTCCCTCTTTTGAGAGATACCGGAATTTTATTTAATTTTAAATTTTTTTCTCCTTGTTATTCCGAATTAATTGAACTATATATTTAAAGGGAAGTTGAAAAGGAAAAAAATATATTTGTGGTATAATTCTATCTGGGTTAATATGGTACGCCATCAATAAGATCAAAGATAATCGTGTATAAAATGATAAAGTAAAGAATAGATAAGTTATTTCGAGCGGACTTGTAGGAATAAATTTAAATTTATTCTATGGGACAGTGTTGCTCAAGATTCTTGTCATCAGGGTTCTACCTTTCTAGAAGTTTAGTGGCTAATGAAACACGTGAATCTCCCTGATTCAAAAAGGATCTAACAGGGGTGGAATACGATCTGAACTGAACTTAGGAAGGGAGAAACTAGTCTGCTCAGGGAAAAACAAAGTTTGTCTAGTCAGGGAAGAAAATTGTGAGCATGGTAAGGGAAGAAGAGGTGGGAATGGTTAGGGTGGAAAAAGCTCATTTGGTTAGCGATGGAAAATACTTGGCAACCCTTTTATAAGCACCTCCAACCAATCAGCGCGTTTTTTATTTCAAACTCCGCTAAGTCATTCTACGTATTTATATTTTTGTCCCAGGTCAATTAATTTTACAATAGTATTTATTGTGCACAATATTACTATTGTAAATAAATTCGTTTAAGTAACTTTAATTTGATTTATTATAACTTTTCACGTTCTATTTTAATTTGACATTCGATAGGCGGCGGTGGCCGTGACATTGGAAGGCTTGTAAAGAGACACGCTTTACGCCCCTCGAGGCGTTACTGAACAATTTCTCAATCTCTTCCTATGCACCCCAACTCCGAATCATTCATGCGAAGAATTGTTAAAAACCCGTTTCTAACATTTTTCAATGCCATATATCTTATCTCTAGCTCTTAGCTTAATTTCTTCATTCGATGGTTTTATCTTTTTAATCTTATGGATCTAGATTAAAAACTTTGGTACCTCAAAGATCCTAGTATTAAGGAAATTTTGGATTTGACGTTAATTGAAAAATATGTTTAAGTTTAGTTGTTTTTGATCTTAAAAGCTCGGGATTTGGGACATATTTTCCAGAGGTTTTCAAAGAAAAACCGCCGAAGAAGTGGAAAACTTTAAAGATATACTTAAACGCCCCAAGAAGTATTTGTTTCTAAAAACTAAAGGTTCTTGTTTATTGACAATTTTGGAATAGGAAAGGTGTTTCGGTGAAAAATCAAAAGCATTTTAATAGAAAAATATAATTTTGTGAAAATTTCAACTAATTTGGTAGTAGGTATACCGCTCGAAATAAAATAGTTGTTGGTTCGTTTAAGTATATCACGCTACACTTCGTTCAGTCTATAACGTATTTAGTTTTAGTTAAAACGATTTTATGTACAACTTAAGTTTTAGTTTCAGTTAAACAGTTTTAGTTCCAGTTATAACGATTTTATAAGCGTGAGGGTTTAATTACTCCACGTAATCAAGCTTGTAGCTTTGACCATACTATAGTAATTACTAAACTGAGTATATATTTAGCATTACCAAAGGCTGCAATTAGTTTTACGTAATCGCATAAATGGTGTAACATATTTTACGGAAGTTTAACTATTTTAATTACAGTTAAACCCATTTTAGTTGCATTTACTGTGCTTATCCGGTGGATATATATAAACATATATCATTTTTCTAATCCTAATTGTAAGTTACTCTCTAAAACCGACATTTGACCATAAAATTAAGTTTAAAAAATGTGTTATTGAACATTAATCATTCATCTGAACTATATTATTGGTTATATACCTTAATGGTTAGGTTTAACTAGCATCACCTTAAGCGAACCATATTTGATTATCAGTAAAACGTATTTGTCCATGCCTAAAATGTTCACTTCCCGGTGCTTATCTCGATACTCTTGTCATACAAAAGTAGTTTTTACCGAACTACTTTTTCTCCTATTACGTACAACATTGTGTATTAATTCGCGTTAGTATTCGATGTTTTGCAACAGTGCTCGCAAACAAAAGTATAGTTTAGGAACATGTCGGTATGTTATCTGAAAATTCGTTTAAAAAGCTCTGATGCGTAACAAGAGATGCTAGTGGTCATTCAACTCTCTTGTTCCGTAAGGTTTTCACTGAATACGTTTAGTTTTTTGAAATTGTCCAAGACCAATGGGTAGCGTAGTCACGGGCTAAAAAGCGTATAAGATATATGATCTAAATATCACGGGGTTCGCCTTTTAATAGCGATGCATTTTCATCTTGGATAAAATTTAACTTTGAGATGAAGTTATAGGCAAGTATAGGGTTATATTTGAGTAAAAGACCTGCTATCTTAATTAGATTTTGTCAATCACTGATGCGTTGAGAAACGACATGATTCGCGGCCTTCAGTCACGTTCGACAAATTAAACTTCCAGGGGGAAAAAGGTTTACAACGAATTCTTTATATAAAAAAAAAAAATTATTTCAACATTTTGGCCACTTTCTAATTGAGCTATTTCACGTATGAAAGGGACGTTGAAAGTCGGAAGAACTTCAGGTCTTTCTTAAATGATTAATATTTGTTTATAATTACCGTGTATAATGGAAAAAAGGAATATGTTAGATCCTATTTAAACTAATCTACTTTAAAATTAATATTAATCTTATTTAAAGGGGATAATGAAAAAGAATAATACCAGAAGTAAATAGGAGGAAGTAGGAAAGGCCCCCTTCCCGCAATGCACACTTTTTCTCTAAGTTATTTGACACAGTTTCAACAATCTGGGTCGATACTAATTGTTTTTTCTCAGAATAAAATCTTTACTCGAATATTTCAACTTAAAATAATTATTACAATTAAAAGGTCAGCCTTTCATAAACATTTCCTTGACCTGTACCCTGGGCTAATTTTGAAATTCGCTAACTTATAGCCCATTTTCAAATTCACTGACTTTTCACGATTATCCAGGTCGTGTAAGAACCCCGTCTTAACTACAATTGATATGGCCTTGTATTTGATTAAGAAACCTTATCGTGTATGAATTATCTTAACTTTTTCCTTGTCATCTACCCTTTGATGAGAATCACTTTGATATTTGACGTATATAGTGGTCATATAGTATTGTCTTGAGTTTTTTTCATATCTTAACAATAGTCTTTGTCGTTAGTTTCACGCTACGCTCAGTAGACGAAAACACTACAGACATAATGGCTCTAGCGTTGTGATAAGCGAGAGTTTGACTTCGTAATAATATCAATGATGTATAGTTAAAAAAGAACCAAGTTCTTTCTTTTGATGTCAAATTCCTTTTGTTATCCGAATTTATCCTCTTAGCGGGACATTGTTCTGGCAATTCAAACCAAAAATATACAAATATACATATATATAGGGGCCCATGTTGAGGCACTGTACAGTCTAGTGAACTTAAAACTTAA
The DNA here is from genome assembly GCA_963920705.1 of Odiellus spinosus. NCBI lineage: Eukaryota > Metazoa > Arthropoda > Arachnida > Opiliones > Phalangiidae > Odiellus > Odiellus spinosus. The sequence continues at coordinate 17,986,083 of OY987229.1, read as the reverse complement.
TTATCTTTTTACTTTCTTTTGGAAAGATCGTTAAGTTTAATTATTTCCGGGGTATAATTATTCGAAGTCTATTGTCGTCAGTAGTCATTAGTTCCCCATGATATATACTAATGTTCTAAAAAAAGCCTATTTAGAATCCCGTGTGAGGTTTAATGTTGTGTATCAATACGCCACAGATACAACTTCATTACAACACTGCTCGCGAACGAATATGTAAAATACATATTTGAATTTCTTAGTGTCTTTGACACGGACGGTCGGCTAATTATCACCAAATCATGCAGTCGACCGTCCGTGAAAAAGTTTATTTTTCGTTAATAAGAAATTAGATAAATTAAAATATTTGTATTCCTGTTTGCAGAGTTCTATTAAAAAATAAACGTAGGGGATTGGATAGTTCGCAACTCCTTATTTATTATGTACGGGTCTCTGGTAAAGAACAACAGCAACTCCCCATAAGAGTCTGGGTCCACGTAATGTTAAAAATTTTCGTCTCTTTTATGATAAATTCGTATTATATTATTAAAATAGGGTAGTTGGGGGATAATTTAAAGCTAAAATTCGAGCTCACAACTGTAAATTTTGGGAATTACAACGAATGGAAGGTTTCTTCCATAATGTAAAGAATAGGAAGAATCTAAGACTTCCGTGCCGGATATGAAAGCCTTCCCCCACACGAAAATCTTGAACGGTTATTATTTTAGATTCATAATTATGTTAGGAAAATATTAGGAAAGAATTATTTTGTAACTGCCACGGGTATAGTGCTGGCGGCAAAATGAAATTCGTATATTTTTGGTCTACTATGCCTCGAAATCCTCGAAAACGCCTGTAGAAGTGTTCCACTTGTCAAGCATTCATGCAGTAGGCTTTTGCTAGCTTTACAGGGGCCGTGCAAAGACTATATAGCTTACTTGAATAGTCTTTGGTGTATAAGAAACTCGAAAAATAAATAGAGAAATCATACCAATTAGAAGATACTGGAGTAGTATCTTTAATTTTTATTTCATATTAAACAAAACACACTTGTATAAAACGGACAAATTATTCATTTAACGCTAAGGTTTTCTACGTTTAACGTATGTCTGGTAGTTCAAGCTCAGTGGCATCTTCACACACTACACGCAATTTTGACTGGTACCAACTGCCTCGATCTTCATGGCGACGATAACCAAGATACCAGATTACGCTGCTAACGTGAACACAAGTACCTATCGTCAAACTACCACCTTTGCAATTGCAATACCAGCCTTTAATGGCATTTGCACCTGTCCCGTTCGGTACATAACGAATTAGAGCTTGGTGAACAGCTAAGGTGGGAAATTGACCAGGCACGCGTATACGAATTAAGTCATGTTCAACTTTGGACACTTCGACGCTGAAAGAGCCGGATTTCTCTATAGTCAACGCCACATAAGATTCAGCGCGTTTCGTTTTAAAGTCGCTCATTACCACCTCACGTACATCACTTTCACGAAGTACAGGGAAGTCTTGAAATTCACTATCCTCAATTCGTTGCCATTTAGACGGTTTGCGAAGCAGATTATCGCGCTCAACTACTTCCTTAAGAGGATTTTCTTTCGTAGAGACTGCCAGCATTTTTTCGACGGAGTCTTCCCAGGAACCTTTAAGATGTAACTCCGGGTGGTAGGCGTTCAACAGCGCAGCAGCAATTTGAAGAAGTTCCGGAACTAATGGTAACATATGCACAGGTATACGGTTTTGAAAAAAAACGATACACCGTCTGCAAATGCCCATTCCTAACTTCAACCGGCCACCTGAGGTACGTTACTTGTCGGGAACGATTAACTTCTTGCGTGTTTACTTGCTTCTCGCCTTTAGACAAGAACGAAGGCATTTGTAAATCCACACCCAGTTCAGTCAGTACGCTGTTGGAGTCTCGAAAACCGCGGTCTGCCAGTACAACGTCACCAACTTGAAAGAAAGACTGGAGTTCTTCTCTCTTTTTGATAGAATGGTTTAAAATACGCGCGTCGTTATTGCGGCCATTAGCAAAGTAGGGTCTGATTATATCTATTATGTAACCCGTAGTTGTTACCATTAACATTGGCTTGAGGATATGCTGGCTTTTGTGCACACAGAAGGATTTGTGAAGAACGGTATAGTCCTTGGATCTTCCAACCTTGATATAGGTGCCATCTACAATGGTAATAAGACAATTAGGCTTGTTGTTAGCAAAGAGTTTTACTGCTGCTCCAGATTGATGGTTTGTTATCAGATTGTCACGTGATAAGTGTTGCAGGCCAAAATGATGTGGCACGAAATGCTCCGATAAAGCCATAATAACCGCTTTTACCGTGTTTGATACCGATCTTTCAGTTAAATGAAATAAAGTTGATAACACCTTATTGGAGATACCCAATCGTAATTTCACCAATAATACTGCTAGAGCTGTCTTCGACGAACAGCATCTGATGGTACGAATAATGTCCTCAATAGTCGAATGCAACTCTAGGAACTCGTGCAGGGACAATGAAGTTAATACTTTACAGTCTTCATCACTTTGTATGAAGTTGTCAAAGCTCGGCGTCCGTAGGTCGTTAACACATTTCCTGAGGTCCTGTAATAGTTGCTCAATGTCCGTGGCAGTCATAATGGTTGATCTAGCGGAAACCTGAATTCCAGCAATTATTTCGGTGGGAAGCTCTCCGTTAACGAGATGCGTGGAGCACATTCGGTTGTCCCGATGAATAAATATGGCTCTTTCCACAAATATACTTGTTCTCACTTCGGCTTTTACCCTGGTTCGTGTACTAACACCGCAAATGAAGCAAGTCTTTGACAGGGGCCGAACACAACTGTGCTTTATGGCAATAGTGTTTGATGACGTACGCTTTCGTGGTAATTGCGACGTTGATGGCTGAGGTATTGGTGACGGTGATGGATTAGATACTGTGGACTTTGTTGGTTCAGGTACTGTGGACGTTGATGGCTCAGGTACTGTTGACGTTGATGGATTAGATACTTGCGTCATTTGTCTTCGTTTTTGTGGTGAAGACGATGACGTTGAAGAGCCATGATCACTACTGAAGGACGATTTGCTAGCATTTAAGAACGTTTGAAACTTTCGTGACAGACCCGAGCACTTTAAACAAATCTTCGTTGTTTTGCTATTAATTACAAGTGGTAATAACCCTTTACTAAAACGAAGAAAACGAGCAAAGCCAGCCTTTACGTGAGTGTCTATACCTCTACTTGTACTATTGGTAACTTTCCGATTGCACGCGTAACATGTATTTGGAGCCATCTCCAAATTCCAAGTGACTCTCACATTGATGTTATTGATAAGGAAAGTTCTTAAGATCATGGTTCAAACCAGATATTACAATTTTTTTAATGTTTATAAAAGCAGGTTTAATTATTTTTCGCCAACCTGGCTGGCAAAAAATATTATTTATTCATCGGGACAACCGAATGTGCTCCACGCACCTCGTTAACGGAGAGCTTCCCACCGAAATAATTGCTGGAATTCAGGTTTCCGCTAGATCAACCATTATGACTGCCACGGACATTGAGCAACTATTACAGGACCTCAGGAAATGTGTTAACGACCTACGGACGCCGAGCTTTGACAATTTCATACAAAGTGATGAAGACTGTAAAGTATTAACTTCATTGTCCCTGCACGAGTTCCTAGAGTTGCATTCGACTATTGAGGACATTATTCGTACCATCAGATGCTGTTCGTCGAAGACAGCTCTAGCAGTATTATTGGTGAAATTACGATTGGGTATCTCCAATAAGGTGTTATCAACTTTATTTCATTTAACTGAAAGATCGGTATCAAACACGGTAAAAGCGGTTATTATGGCTTTATCGGAGCATTTCGTGCCACATCATTTTGGCCTGCAACACTTATCACGTGACAATCTGATAACAAACCATCAATCTGGAGCAGCAGTAAAACTCTTTGCTAACAACAAGCCTAATTGTCTTATTACCATTGTAGATGGCACCTATATCAAGGTTGGAAGATCCAAGGACTATACCGTTCTTCACAAATCCTTCTGTGTGCACAAAGGCCAGCATATCCTCAAGCCAATGTTAATGGTAACAACTACGGGTTACATAATAGATATAATCGGACCCTACTTTGCTAATGGCCGCAATAACGACGCGCGCATTTTAAACCATTCTATCAAAAAGAGAGAAGAACTCCAGTCTTTCTTTCAAGTTGGTGACGTTGTACTGGCAGATCGCGGTTTTCGAGACTCCAACAGCGTACTGACTGAACTGGGTGTGGATTTACAAATGCCTTCGTTCTTGTCTAAAGTCGAGAAGGAAGTAAACACGCAAGAAGTTAATCGTTCCCGACAAGTAACGTACCTCAGGTGGCCGGTTGAAGTTAGGAATGGGCATTTGCAGACGGTGTATCGTTTTTTTCAAAACCGTATACCTGTGCATATGTTACCATTAGTTCCGGAACTTCTTCAAATTGCTGCTGCGCTGTTGAACGCCTACCACCCGGAGTTACATCTTAAAGGTTCCTGGGAAGACTCCGTCGAAAAAATGCTGGCAGTCTCTACGAAAGAAAATCCTCTTAAGGAAGTAGTTGAGCGCGATAATCTGCTTCGCAAACCGTCTAAATGGCAACGAATTGAGGATAGTGAATTTCAAGACTTCCCTGTACTTCGTGAAAGTGATGTACGTGAGGTGGTAATGAGCGACTTTAAAACGAAACGCGCTGAATCTTATGTGGCGTTGACTATAGAGAAATCCGGCTCTTTCAGCGTCGAAGTGTCCAAAGTTGAACATGACTTAATTCGTATACGCTTGCCTGGTCAATTTTCCACCTTAGCTGTTCACCAAGCTCTAATTCGTTATGTACCGAACGGGACAGGTGCAAATGCCATTAAAGGCTGGTATTGCAATTGCAAAGGTGGTAGTTTGACGATAGGTACTTGTGTTCACGTTAGCAGCGTAATCTGGTATCTTGGTTATCGTCGCCATGAAGATCTAGGCAGTTGGTACCAGTCAAAATTGCGTGTAGTGTGTGAAGATGCCACTGAGCTTGAACTACCAGACATACGTTAAACGTAGAAAACCTTAGCGTTAAATGAATAATTTGTCCGTTTTATACAAGTGTGTTTTGTTTAATATGAAATAAAAATTAAAGATACTACTCCAGTATCTTCTAATTGGTATGATTTCTCTATTTATTTTTCGAGTTTCTTATACACCAAAGACTATTCAAGTAAGCTATATAGTCTTTGCACGGCCCCTGTAAAGCTAGCAAAAGCCTACTGCATGAATGCTTGACAAGTGGAACACTTCTACAGGCGTTTTCGAGGATTTCGAGGCATAGTAGACCAAAAATATACGAATTTCATTTTGCCGCCAGCACTATACCCGTGGCAGTTACAAAATAATTCTTTCCTAATATTTTCCTAACATAATTATGAATCTAAAATAATAACCGTTCAAGATTTTCGTGTGGGGGAAGGCTTTCATATCCGGCACGGAAGTCTTAGATTCTTCCTATTCTTTACATTATGGAAGAAACCTTCCATTCGTTGTAATTCCCAAAATTTACAGTTGTGAGCTCGAATTTTAGCTTTAAATTATCCCCCAACTACCCTATTTTAATAATATAATACGAATTTATCATAAAAGAGACGAAAATTTTTAACATTACGTGGACCCAGACTCTTATGGGGAGTTGCTGTTGTTCTTTAAGGGAAAATATTGTTAGGTTAAAATGATCATAGCTTAGTATTAATTATCGTATCAATGAAATCTGAAATTTATATGCTAGATGATCAAGATTTTTTGGCTAAGTTTTTGCATCCAAACTAAGGTATAATCTAGATTGAAAATGGAGCTTTATGCAACCTCTTATTCCTCAAAGTAGTTAGCGGGATATATTTCGCCGAAAACCAAATTGAGACATTGTTTTTCTGCTCGGCACGACGTAACTCAAGTTTCACTGAAATAGAGTATTATCAGTGTGACGTGACGCGACGTCACCCACGCTATTTCCTATAAGAAAAAAGTTGCCGCCAAAATGTCCGCCATGGTCAATGCTATGGAGCGACACAACTCTATTCGCGAGTTAGAAACCCACCCACTTACTACTATAAGTATATACCTTCGACTAAAAATTCTATAATTGATAATTCCCAATATTCCTTGTCGGCGTGATTATACGGATCATCGGATGGCGCATCCAATCAGATCTCGCGATCTATAGACAAACTTCGACTCTTTTGCCTAAATGAAATTTCTTAAAAGTTTGAATTATAACCAACGAACATGAGAACTGCGTTTAACTGAATCTCGCCATAACCAGAGAAAATATATTTCACCAATTTTAATTACTAATCTCACCAACAAAAAAACCTCATCAAATCAATCGTTCACTATTGGAAGTCCAAGAGACGCCTCTGATCGCCGTTCCACCGGGATTTTGATTGATTTGAACGTTTCGTAACGGATTGGTGGTGACATTATTCCATCTCGTGGGAGCGTTAGGTCCCGCCGAAGACGATTTATTTGTTGGAGCCGAATGTCTTTTAGCACCGTGGGTTTGCGGTAATGGTTCCCGATGATGACGATGCAAAGTATCAACCAAATAGGAACAAGCTTGCCACGAAGGACCGTCAGTTTCTTCCGACGTGTCCAAACTATCCGGGGACACGTCCCATTCCATTAAACGTCTCGGTGGTTCGATACAAGTACATTGAGGATGGAAATCGGGATCGTAGGAGGAGGAAGACGCGGTACTCGACGAATCTTCGCTTTTAAAATCTCCGCCGCGCGGAGAATTAAAAGTTTGGCAATGGCACGAACGAGGCGTACTGTAACTGTAACTAGCCTGTCTCGCACCGAAAGTGGCGTTACTAAAATGCAAAGCGGATGCTGTACCGAATGGTAAACGATGTCCGAAAACTTTTCTGCCCGTACCAAATAACGGGACGGAACTACTGTTACCCAAATTACTTGGTCCTAAGGACCACGTTCCGCAAGTACATCGACAACTTTCGCACTCTCTCGACCGCGATTCTTTTACCGGAGCCCGTCTGGCGAAAGTGTAATGGTACGAAGAGGGACTTACTGGCACAAAACTCGGGGTATCGTATATTCTAGGATGTTCCGGTGGTGGAGGAGGCCAAGGACTCTTTTTCTCTTCGCGATGATGCTGGTAATGTTCCCGGCATCGTAAACTCGCGGCCACAATTACTAGACATAATATACTTAAACCGCAACAAGAACCGATTAGGATGTAAGCTAATTTCTCGGTTGTTAGTTTAAATTCGGGTTCCGAATCCGGGTCGTCGTAACTACTATGGGCACGTATTAAAATACCTGGTTCTGTCGTGTACAAGTACTTCCGGCTCGATTCGTTACGGCGAATGATTAACGAAGAGGAACTTAGTGACGGTTTCGTCGCTTCGCTTTTGGGTAATTCCGTCGGGATATCCGACGTCGTGATAACGTCATTTTGAAAATTTGGATCCGTTAAGGCTGTTATTAAAACCGCACTCTCTTCGGCTCGTTGAAAAATAACGGCACTTTGGGAATGTTCCCATAATACAATTAACAAAAGGACACTTAGCATTTGAACTTCATAATTGTTTGGAGTTTCAAATTTTGATTATTTCTCCCTTGGATAAAATAATTTATATTGACGAATTCTTGATACACGCGTAATTTTCCTGAAGATTATATTTTCCATAATATTATCTTTTTACACGAATACGCCTTAATTGTTTAAATTAATCATTTCATTTAAGTTTTAAACCTAGAGAAATATATGATGCTCATAAAATTTCATAATATCATCACTATCACGTGTCAAGATTATGATTAATCTTCTTATTAATTAATAATTAAAGGTCTATATTTGAATTTAATATCACTATATGGATTAATTAATAATTCCGCATAAATTATAGCATAAATTAACTTTAATTTAAAAGCGAGGAACTCTTAAGTGTAAAAAAAACGCGGATAAAATATTTTTGGCAACTGTCTACAACCGTAAGTTAAAACATTCTGAAACGCATCGTTAGATCAGACCCTGAGTGCTCTAGAAAAAAAAAATATTTCTACCGGCGCATTTTTCTAGTTGAGAGATTTCTGGGAGCTTCCGATGGCCAGTATAAGGGGCTTGTACTTATATAATTTAGAAGGGAGGGGGATAATAACAGGATGGGCCGCTACTCATTTTTAAATAGGTCTGGTTTTTTTTTTTCCTGCAACAAAAATCTCCCAAAATAATCCCCAGGCTCTAAAGGTGTTGTAAAATTAATTTTGATTTACGCATTACTCCCTAATCGGAATTATCTGATTGGTCAGGCACTCGTGCTTATCACTTAACTCGAAAAATTTAACCTCAGACGCGGTTTTAATTATTAAATTTAACTTAGGCCGCGAAAATAAGTCACGTGACCCAATAAACCATCCGGTATTTTCTGTGTTGCCCAATGGTTCTCGAATTCAACTTTGCCGTAGTAAGTCGAGAAATTATTGATTAGTTTACTTCTATGGTAATTTTTATATGGCAAATATACTCTTTCCGAAAATGCTACATAAATTACATTTAGTTTTCGTGAAAAATCACACGCAGGGTCACTTAAAGGGACTATTTCAGAAGAGATAGATAAAGGGACTATCTACGATTTTTAAAGCCCCTTTAAAGTCGACTTCTTTTCTCGCTTAGCAGACGACGTTGACCATAACAAATTGTATAGTCAAAGCTAGGCTGTGTGCATAACGGAAGATGGTTTTAAAGAGGCAGATAGGGCCTTTAAAGTTTTTTTCCTACACTTGCTATATTTCTATCACAAATACTATTTAACATTTTGATTTTTACATTTTACCATCCCTTTAATTCAAACCTATAAAATTCATTTGGTCGCTTTGTTAATACAAGATAGAAGTGAATAAATTTCACTTTTTTTTTTAATAATCCAAAACGGCGCCTCATCTATGAGTCAAGAACATCCCGCGATAACATGAATAACGTGCTTTTGATTTTAAGTTATTAACTCCGGTTTTTTTGCACGCTACTAGACTTTCAATAGTTTGTTTCGAACTAGAATTCTGAATAATTTGAATACCCAAATAGGATCTCCCCTACTTCGAGGAATGTTTAGTGCCAGTAAGATTCATTTTCAATTCAATGGAGTTTATTTTGATGTTTGTTTATTTATGACATAGTTTGAATAATACCATACCTCTGGCTTTTGGCGGTGTTTGGAATATTTTGTGATGGATATATGGTATATCCCAAAAGTCAATAAGCATCATGAATAAATTAGTAGTACACTAATAATTTATCCATGTAGGCATCTTTGCACCTTTTGGCGTGAAACGGCGGATGAATACATGAAATCGCACGCGAGACTTCGATATGAGAGGGTGGGGAAGACGGCATGATACTGCCTGGCGCGCATTTTCCCGCCAAAAGCTAAATTCCAAATTTTGAAGTGCGAGCTTTTTTTTTCTTTTTTTTTTTTGGATGCAAGATAAATGTGCTTACTACTCCCTACCACCTCTGGCTTTTTGTTTAGAATCTGGCCGTCAGTTTGTGCTACATTTAAAGTAGGAAAGAGTACGACTATAAAGCCCCTTTCTAGCCTAGCAGACGACGTTAACCATGCCAAATTGTACAGTCAAAGCTAGGCTTTTTAAAGGGGCAAATTTCAGAGCAGATAGGGCCTTTAAAAAGGAGCTGTGTCATTGATTTTTTCATCATTTTCATATGGAATTACCAAAATTATAATCCATAATAACTTTTAAGTGAGATTTTGAATATAAACTTTTAATAGAAAACTATATCTTTCTGTCTTCCTTTAGGTTTGATGGTTATATTTTTCCAACGATAATTTAGCTAACTTTTGCTTCATAATTAAATATTTTGACTATATAAAATCCCTAGCTGGTTTTCTCCACTAAATCAATTTCACACCAGATATGGTAATCCGTATTTAGTCAATAGATTAAAAAGGCGCTGTAGTCTAACCTCACATTTAAAACTTTATATCCGTTTACATCCAGATTTATTGGCGCCTTAAAGGGACCTACATTCAGTCGAATTAAACATCATATTTTGTAATCTTATCGCGTACCTTTATTTTTTATCCTCGGCCATAAATAAAAAAAAAGGGATGGTCTAGAAACATGAAGATCTATCAAAATCATCCAGATAAAATTAACCAGCGCCGTTGCGTGTATAATTAATCATTTTGGATAGTGTTAATTACTTAAAGCAAAAGCCCATCCCAAATATATATATATGAACTCGTTTAAGAATTTAAGTTGAAGTCATTTTCAAATCCTATTTGACAAAGATTGTCGTTAATCGTGTTTCTAAAAGAAGTACGCTTCAGGCGATTTTGGCTTGAAAATTATAAGGAACATCTTTTACAAAAAAAGTAATCTTAAAGTTTTGAAGGAAGGCTGGAATTTAATAAGCTAACTTAAAGTCGCCACCAATATAATTTCATCATGAGCAAAGATGAGTTTCCTTCTATTTCTATGAAACTAGACCTTAGAGATGAAAGGTAACGTAGGTTTGTACCTGCTCAATCTTAAAACTGTTCATTTTTTTAAAGTTATGCGGTAGTTGTCAAATATGTCAATGAATTACTGTATATTTAGCTAAGTTGTTAAGCCTAAAAATAAAAAGAAACTGAACTGGAAGGCTCTTGAACCCTTTAATAATTATTATTTAACCCCCATGAAGTTTTTAAACTTTGTGCAAAGTTATGAACTCAAAATCAGTATGAATTTACAACACAGGCTAGGTTATATCTAATTATTTTTTTAAAGAAAGATGGTCGCTTAACTCGTACGATATGTAATGTTTGACTGATTTTAACACTTTTATATTTGTAGAAACTTTCAACTTTGCTTTTTACATCTTCTTTCTATAAATGAAACACCCCTTCACCCCCCCCCCTAAAACAATTTTTCATTCCACATGCCAGAGAGAGTGAAAAAAAACTAAAGTCAAAATTCAAAGTTGAATGACTTTTCACTGGCGTTTTACCCTTTGTCCAAATTTTTTTAAATAAGAAGGTTTAACACTTAAAAAAAAAAATGCTTAACAATGTATAATTCTTAAACATCATCTTCCTTCTTCGGAAGCTCTTAATGACCATAAAAATTACTGAGGCGTTGTTTTCCCCCAAATTTTTTTTTTACCTGTGAGGTCCTAAGTCTAACTTATGTGTTGTTAATAATTCTTATTGAATTTACCAGACTACCACCTTTGAAAGGAAGTTCTGGGTTTGTTTTTAATAACTTAAAAGTTTCGACTCACCGATTCTCGTTTGTTAGGCTTAGATTTGTCCAACGTTTTATTCGCGTTTTCGTAATCAACTAAAAGGCCTGTCCTGCGGGCCAACATTTCCTGGGTTTTTTAAAAATAAATTAAATTTAGATTGATTAATATTACGCCTAAATAATAAAATTCAATTAACCTTTTCAGCTTCTATATATTTTGAGTATAGTTCTAAATAAGACCCCAAAGTTCTATCACTGTTGAAACTTTCGACTTCAAAACCATGCTGTAATTTTAAGATTAACAAATGTAAGTATTAGGATTAATGAAAAATGGTATTTAAATCTTTACCTTATAATTCTCTAATGCGTCAGAAAGTAGTACACAATCTCTAAAATGGTTAAATTGTCATTTTGGAAGTGTCAACTTAATATTAAATTTTAAATAATTAACCTTAATCCGGATTCATTTCCACCAACGCACAGCGTAAAAGTGGTTGCCAAATGACCTATAACCCCGCATAACCCTAAATATAAATGAAATTGTACCGCAGTTTTAATTATAGTTAAATATTTAATTTGAATATTTAAAGTTTAATAACGCACTTTGTTGCGAGTAAATCATAGTGTTAAACGTTTGACTGGCTTCCTTGATTGCTGAGCCATAATTATTAGCCCAATCTCTCTCCTTTTGAAAAAAATCTTCGCAGTCTTTATGCGTACCTTTTCTACCTTCCAACGATTCTGAGATTCGGCTTAGAAGACCTTTCTTTACTTTGGCCCTAGCAGGAGCCTATAAATAGTTCAGTAATCATGTTTTATAAGCCTTTCAAAATAATTATTTATTAAAATTAAGTAGAAATTTCGTTTAATTAAAGTTTTGGACCCCATGCTTTTGTATAAGTTCAAATTTCCCGCTTTTTTATTATAGGGCTCATGTTCAGCTCCAAATTTAACTATGGGTTGCTTATGTTAGAAGCGCCACCTAGTGCATAAGCTTAATCAGAAACGCGGAAAAAAATGAAAAATGAACTTTGAAAGGAACACACGTTTTGTTTGTTTTAGATAACTTACCTCTTTAACGGTTAGGAATTTTTCCAAGTATAAATCATTTCCGAATAATGGATGAGCCAGTAGTAACCTCAAGTACCTAGTGTGATAAATCTTTATGCATCCTTAGTCTTTATTAAACAAGTTTGATTATCAAATACAAGATCTACAACAGTTAGATTACAATCTCGCGCCCTTTATTTGTTACTAACCCAAAGAAACATCTTCAAAACAATACTTACTCTTCCAACATTCTACAATCTTTGTAAAAATCGTCACCCATTAAGGTTCGTGTATTATTTCCTAATTGCTTTTTAGATTTGGCTTCAGCCATCTCTGAGGTTATAGCAGGCTTTGATGGTAGAGGAGGGACCTTTTTAAATTTGAATTATATACAACTTATATATATTCTGATCTTATAAAAACTAACAAAAAAAAAAAAAGTTCCAAAGATTTTAATACTCAACTATTATTCCTAATACAGGATTAGCGGTTAAAAGGCAATGTTCCAACCATTCAAAATCTTCGTATTGACGTTGGACAAAATATTCGGTATGTGGTTGTTTATCCTGGCATTATTGTATCATTAATTACTGGTAATGGGATATTAATTATTATTTTAACTTATTTTTATCGAAACTTACAGCCGGAATTGATTTAATGGTATATTTTACAACATCGGCGTCTTTGTAAACATCATCGGTAAACCAAATGGCGAATCTAGGCTGGAATGGCTCTGTGGGAATGGGACTGGAACAGGATGAAAAACCCGAGACTGTATCTAGAGTTGGCGAGTCTAGATCATTATCAATCGAGATAGTTCCATTGCCTAGATCACCATTGTGTCCAGAATCTGAATCTGATGGATTACGGAGGAAATCCGAAGCATCCATTATCTCTTTGACGGATGAAAACTTAATTACACCTAAATCAAAAGGTAATATTTAAAGTTTTAATTATATCAACACTTCTTAGACTGTAGATGTAGACTAGTTTCATGCCCTAGATAGTTTAAAAAGGCTTTTTGGCGTTGGGATAATTAACCCAGACTTACTGGAATGTTTATAAAAATGAACTCGGCGAAATAATTCTTACTAATAACTCATTAAATTAATTTTAATTCGGTTTAATTAGTGGGAGTAATATTTTCACATCATTTCCGCTTGTCAGATGAGAGCTACTCTACGCCCCTTTAATTTGTGACGTCAATGAAAATAAACCAATAATCAGTCTTATCGATTTGTTGACATTTTTAGTTTGAACTACCACACAAAGAGGACGACACTTGTCAAACATCCATAGCTGTCAAAAATAGGCTTAGATATATTTGAAAGAGTTATCTTTTCGTCGCGTTTTAAATTTGGGCTTTTGGCCTGATTAATTTAACCTTGAGACGTTATTTCTTTGATAAGATAATTATAATGGCGTGCAGAATATTTTCTTTCGTAAGTTTTAATCTCGTACTTATTTAAGATAATGTAAAACCCGTATTTTCTATAGGTAAATCGAACATACACCTTTAAATGCAAAATGGCATCAAGACAGGCTCATTTTCAATCTCCGCTACTAAAAGATAAAGCATACATAAATGGGAAATGGACCGCTGCTAAAAGTGGAAAAACGTTTGAAGTAATTAATCCTTCAACCGGCGAGGTCATAGGTAATGTTGCTGATTGTAACGTCGAAGATACTAATTACGCTATCGAAGCGGCTTCTAATGCCTTTCAATCCTGGAGTTCCATAACTGCGAAGGTACGTTCCGACTGTTTTCAGTTTAAAAATACTCAAACTTAAACCGTAATAATATATCATTTAGGAGCGTGGGAAACTTCTTAGAAAACTATTTGATCTTCAAAACAAATATCAAGAGGATTTAGCCAAGATTATCACTTTAGAAATGGGAAAAACATTAAAGGAATCACTCGGTGAGATAAGTTACGGTAGTTCCTTTTGGGAATGGTTTTCGGAGGAAACTAGACGTATCTACGGAGACGTACCTCAATCACCCTTCCCTGACCGTCAAATGATTTTCATCAGACAACCCGTGGGTGTTGCCGGACTTATAACTCCTGTAAGTTAAAAATTTTGGAAGTCTGATTAAATCTTTTATTATTTTATTAAATCTTATTCAATATTAAATAAAGTGGAACTTTCCAAACGCAATGATCACTCGAAAAGCCGGCGCCGCTTTAGCAGCTGGTTGTACTTGCGTTATCAAACCATCAGAAGATACGCCCTATTCGGCACTCGCTTTGGCTCAAATTGCGGAAGAAGCTGGAATTCCACCCGGTGTTTTTAACGTGTTACCAACATCGAGAGGAAATACACCGGCAGTTGGCAAACTACTTTGCGAAAGCACTTCTGTTGCTGCAATTTCATTTACAGGGTCGACTGCGGTTGGAAAGGTAAGCTTTTCTAATTAATATTAAAACAGAATATACAACTAATTGTTAAACATATAAGCTTCTCCTTGAACAATCGGCATCCACTGTTAAGAAAGTGTCGCTAGAATTGGGTGGAAATGCTGCCTTTATTGTTTTTAAATCAGCTGATTTGGATAAAGCCGTTGTTGGAGCCATGGCTTCAAAATTTAGATGTACTGGACAGGTAATTTAAATGATTTTATCCTAAATTTAATAATAAATTAACTAATATTAATTCCAACTAGACTTGCGTTTGTTCAAATCGTATTTTAGTCCAAGAAGAGGTTTACGATAAATTTGTTCAAAAATTATCAGAAGCTATGGTTAAACAATTAGTCGTTGGTGATGGTTTTGAAGAGAAATCCTCTGTTGGTCCTCTAGTCAATGAAAAAGCTGTACAAAAAGTAAGTACCTTATTAAAAACAGTAAAACTCTGTTAGAACACAACTCGTTATATAAAAAAGCTACATTTTTGGTTAAATCCATTGACCTTGACGAAATTTTTTATCTACTGTAACTTTGACAATGCCAAAGCCAAGCTGCTTTTCCCCCAGAATTTCGTTATAACAAGGTTTTACTGTATAATCAATGCGGAGTTTAAAACATTAGCTCATAATTCTTAATTTTTAAAGGTGGAACAACATGTAACTGATGCCAAATCTAAAGGTGCATCGGTTATTCTCGGTGGAAAACCTCATTCCTTAGGAAATAATTTTTACGAGCCTACATTAATTACAAATGTAAATACGGATATGCTGGTTTGCAAAGAGGAGACCTTTGGTCCATTAGCAGCTGTCATTAAGTAAGTGAAAAGGAGAAATAATCAGAAATATTTTTAGTTTAAAGTTGAAACCCATAAAATATTTAAGTGTTCTCCCAAAGAAACTATTGGTTTTATACCTTTGACCCAATTATATTCAAGATATTTTAAATTTTTAGAAAAGGGCATGCCCAAATTATCACATAATTTGTAGATCCCATTAGGGATGGTCCATATAGGAGTCAATCTTTCTTACTTTTGTAGGTTTAGAGTTCTACGATTAGGCTTAGTGAAAATATTTAATATGACCATTTATTATACTATTTCATGAACTTCTCGGCGCTTTTAGTTTACTAAATTGTCTGAAAAGCCTGGTTAATACACCAGTTGGATCTCTAAAAGCGCCCCTGTATCTATCTAGATTCTAGAACATCACAGGATAGACCTGTTATTCACTTCTTTAAATAGAAGCCCGTTGCTAAACCTATAAAATTTATTATTCTAATAATTGATAAAAAACTAGGTAAAATACTAAAAATTTAAAAACGTTACCAAAATATGTCTTTCTTTTAAGAAAAAAAAATCAATCTGAAATTTGACAGATGTTTTAAAAGTATTTTGGTGATAATGAAATCTTAATCTTTCTATGTAAGGCCAAATTTTTGTTCTTACATGTTTTCCCTTGATTTAGTTTTTTCAAAATATATTGAGATTTATATTTATCATCAATCCTTCATTGGTTAAAAAAATTTTACTAAAAAGAAAAGTTTCTAAAAAGAATGTCAATATGACTTAAAATTCGCGGTATAATAAATTCTTTATAAGGGTGCATTTACTCGGGTAATAATAAGACGAGGGGCTGAGAATAAGCTGAAAAAGCAATAGACCTCTTTCATTTATTTTGAGCCCTTCCAAAGGGGGTAGGCAACCCACTGAATCATATCTGTAAAGGGGGATTATGAGCTCATGCGCAGTGACAGCGATGTTTTATCCCCCTTTGCTCTTCGATTCTGTAATTTCTGTTGTTGCTTACCCATTTTGGAGGGGGTAAAAATAAACGCAAGAGGTGAATTTTTGACAGGGATGGTTTTTTTTTTTTTTTCTATTTCTTATGAGACGATGGGTGAACATAGCCCCCTTGACTAAAAGTCGGCTTATTCGAGTAAATATTAACCCTAGTTCAGCTCCGAAATGACGGGGCTAAAGGGGTCGCCAGGTGATGATGCTTTGTCACATCCATCATCCATGACCTTATAAACTTAAGGACTAGAAAGTTCTAGAAATCCTTGCCCCCCCCCCCCTACATTTGAATTTGCCCATGCCTTCCGGCGCGGGCTGAATGGCTGTATTTTTCAAACGTCACGTGATAGAAATTATCTGACCAATGACGTCCATGCTTTTGAGGTCAATTTACGCAACGCGGCAACGGAATTGCAACATAACGTGGCAAGTTTTAGGTGACCGTGATGCTTGATTGTAAATTTGTAATCAAAGGTTATGTCTTCTAATTGTTCAGACTCAATTGTGTAAATTTTTTGAAGCCCTTACTCAGTTTCCAACCCCAGTAAACCTTAGGTTTATTATTATTATTATTATATTATAGGTTATGATTGATAAGGTAATTTTTAAGCTCGTAATAAGTTCAAATTATTTCTAACTTAAATACATGAAAAGCCAAGGCTTGGCAAAGGAAATAATCCTCGTGACTCAGTAAAACTATTAGGATTAACTTATTAAGAGATCCTCATGGTTTCGTTGCTAAGCCTCATCTTTTCTAGGGGGTGGGGGATCGTTCACCGCTTCCATTTTGGAGGCAAGAAAATGTTCTCTATAGCCACAGGCACATGGCAATGTTTCACTTCAATTGTGTCTAGCCTAAAACCCAATGATATACTTGTGCTAATTTTAAATGTTGTTAATGCATTTAGCTAAACCTAAATGTTCATCTTCAACAGGTTTAAGACTGAGGAGGAAGCTTTAAGGATTGCTAACTCTGTAAGAACTGGATTAGCAGGCTATTTCTACACGTCGGACATCAGCCAAGCTTGGAGGGTGGCCAAGAAATTAGAGGTTGGTATGGTGGGAATCAACGAAGGGTTATTATCATGTGCGGAAGGAGCATTTGGAGGTGTCAAGGAATCGGGACTGGGTCGCGAAGGTTCTCGTTATGGTACTGAAGAGTTTACTAATATGAAATACATTTGTTTCGGTAACTTACAGTAGAATGGTTTACTGGGTCAAACATTCGTAACGTAGTCATGTTTAGTTACGAGTTATATATTTTTTTATTGTTAAAAATCGAAATATTTTGATGAGTTACTAAGATATCAAAGTTTATATAATCCCAATTTCAAAGAATGTCTTCCAAAGTTCCAATAAGATCGTGTAATTTCACGAATAAATTTTGTTAGTATAATTATAGAACACGATGGTTTGCTTTCTTTAATTGTAAAGCAAAGCATTTGGTTTTATAATTATCAGCCGTTTTGTTTTCCTGAAGCACATGTTTCGTTTAATTAATTTTAAGCCTATTGAGTAAAATCCAACAAATAGGTTGATTGTTTTAGAAAGTTCTTTATTTAAAAGAATGTTGGAGGTTGGATTTTTTTTTGTTATTAGTAATGAATTTTGCTGGGGAAATATAATTCATAGCAAAATTTTAGTGCAATGCAATGGTACGCAATTCGCTTAATAGTATTAGTGACTTCCCTGCCACAAACATTTGGGGATATTGCCGATCCTTGGCTATATGGACTTGGGATAGCGCCTCAGTCACAGTGAAGATAATAATTTAGTATAGGACAAACTAAGTCTAAAGGGCCTCTGATACCAGTCATTTAAGCGCTATAGTCATAAGACCCTCTCAAGTATAATTGGTCCATCTGTTCCCATTGGTTTTGAATTACGAGGCACTATTTTATGGTTTTTAGAAATAGGTGGCAGCACAGTGTTGTGCTTAAGATCCTAAAGATGTCGCTGGTGTTCTAGCTGTGAAGTTTATCACATGTTATGCTGTTTTTAGAAATTGGGACCAAATTCAAATTACAATGTTGAACGTTTGAAGAATAACTGATTTTTCAATGCTCAAAATTATCTTTGGGCTCATTAAGATGATTAGTAATCTTCTAGCAGACGGCTTTAGGGATTATGTATATGGGCTTAACTACTCTGTCACAAAGTGTTTTTGTTGTTGTCGAGGACAAGTCAAAAGATTTTACTTTCACATATATTTTTAAACATTAGACTATCACTCTGCTTCAACTATGGCTGTTTTGTAAGCTGCCCTCTAGGCTTGAACAAATGTTAACTAATGTATGTTAGTTACACTAGATAACTTAAATTCTTGGAAACCCTAGAAATAAATGAACCTATCACATTTCTACCCACCCTGTTGTACCATTTTCCAAATTTAGAATGGCACCCAATACCTTCTGTACATCCCCACAATCATAAACAGTGAAGAGGGGGTATAACCCCCTCTGAAACGTCTCCTATTTCCCACGGTTACAACGTGTAGGTCCCAGAGATTCTCCAACAATCCTAGAAAGAACCAGAATTCTGGTTTAAAATAAGATATTTCAATTGTAAATTCTATCTCTTTCAAGTCTGCAGTAACTATTTAGACATCATCCCCACTTTTGCTCGTCTCAAAAACCATTCTAAGTCAGGGGCACACTCTTTTCAAAGCACTTGTAAAAGAAAATTGTAAAGATGGTGATGGCCAACAAGACGTTTAAAGGGAGGATGGCACGCGTGAAAATCACTTTATATCCCACTTTTCGTTATATTCGTTTGCGAAATTCTAACGTGCTTTGTAGAAATATTCTAACAGTCGTACTTTAGTCTTCTTATTGAACATTCCACGCCAAAAATATGGAGGATGGAAAATCAATTTTGGGTGTGGAGAAATCTGCACCAGATCTTAATTACTATTGTCAGTTAGAATGTCAGTCTCTTGCAACTAAGATCAAGTCATCTAATATTGCACCTACGTAGAAATTTGTCAGATCCTACGCATTACTTAGTGAGATTAGAATTGTCCTGGATTCGAGAGGTTACAATGAATCGTTTTCTAACGAAATATTTAAAATTAGGCCCAGAATTTCTTCGTATTGTCACTCTCTCTTTAGCTCAGTCAAGATCTGTTTGAGCTCTATTGGCCTTTTTAGTTTTAAATCGAAATGGGACGGACGGACAGGACGTTGTAGCCAAGCATAGTCATTTAAGGTTGAAGGGCAAGCGGACAGCTGCAAGGGATGTTTTGCACGCGCTGCTGAACCGTACTGGTTTTAGGTTGCGTTTCGCTTCCTGCTCTATTTTCCAGCCACGAATTTCTAACGTTAATCCTTACGTATATATGTAAGAAAACGATCCAGCCGTAGCTTTAACGAAAAATTTGTTTCTTAGCTGTCAAAAAGTACCGTTTCTGTGAACGTAAACTCTTTAATCGAGTAATATTGAGGCTATATTATAAATGCTTTGGTTAAGATTGATGCTTCAATTTTGATAGACCAATCTTGTAGTTAAAAATACATTTGTGGAAGTAATTTTGATGTATTTAGGCTCGGCTTTCAAAAATATTTATCTTCAAATCTTTAAGCCAGATTAAAATTAATACTGAATTTTATACCTTGATATATGAATTATTAGTTTGACAGACCAAGGCTTAGGTATAAAAGCTGTATAACAATTAGGCCGAAATTTATAAGAATTTAGTTTACATTTTATTTATCCTTTCAATTCTAGAACTTACGAAATTTCACTTTTAAAACCTCGAATAAAACTTGTACAATTAGCCATTATATGATAGTGAGTTTTCAATTTTACTGTCTTATATTATTAATCTCTAGTAAAGTTGCAAAGTTAGCCTGACACTTAGCAGCCTTTAATCAAGCTGCGAATTATTCCAATTGGTTGAGAATACACGGGGGAGATTTTATAATGGACTAGTCTCAATTAATTTCGTGGCGATGGAAGGGGAGAAACCATACATTTTCGCACCCTTTAATCGTAGTACAATCTTATTAAAATATCCACAGTCGGTGCCTTTACCAATTGGTCATATCCAAGGATGTAAGGACATATATACCGTGGTTTTGACAAGAATGCATTAAACATTGGCGTTAGGCTAATAATACCGGAGTTGTTATTATCTCGAACCATATTCGGTGAAAGCCGCCCCAAGTATAAGTGTCCGCGGGTATGGGGTCCTCCAATTTTCCACCCCATCTTCTAATGGAAGGAATTAGGCGCTCGGGGGAACCAGCCATATACAGTTAATGACTTGGTAGTTTCATTTGGCACTATGTTACGTTTCTCCTATGTTTCCGCGCCTAGAGATGGGGAATGTAGCTTTGAACACGATGAAAACGAAGAAACATTTGGACTAGAGAGGTTGACTGCTAGCTATATGAGATAGGAGAGGTACTTGTCAAGGAGGATATTAAAATGGAGTTCAAAATAATGTTTTTATACAAGTTTTTACTGTCGCTCTGAATTTTTAAACCTTTTTAATCAATTCCCATTAATTTGCTGGTTAATTTGTATAGATTATCGTCCACATTACACAAACCTGCTATAAACCAAAACTGTGGTTTTATCCTATTTATGCCATCCCCCAGCCCTTTTCGAAACCATGCATTCTGGTTCCTTTAAAGGTCAACCTCCAATCGAAAAGGATTTTCTTCAAACTTTAATTTTAAAACCTATTCAGAATAAGTTTCATTCCAATGATATATCCTCCTTGCCCTTACTAAATTAAAATCGATGTTTTGGAGGGTATTTTAATAGATCGGGAGCTCAAAAGGATATGGAAGGTGATAGAATTTAGCCCGTACTACATTTAGGAAGGGCTTAAAATTAAAAAGGGGGGGGGGTAAGAGGTTCATAATGCGCGTGGAGTGGGAAGCCTTAAAGTCGTGATGTCACCTATTTCGTATGAATACCAAATGAAATTTCAGTATCATTTTCGGGAAGATCCTTGAATAACGATACGTATAAATATACGTATGTTTTAAAGCTTATTGCGTCAGTAAGATAATTATTTTAAAAATGGCATCTTCGACATTTCTGAAAATAAACGGCAATGATCTATTATGGTCGTGTCGGTGGCAATATAAAGTTTTATACAGGCACAGACGGGCTTTATAGGACCAATTAACATTTCTGTCACATGACGCTGTTGCTTTCGAGCGGTCTCTTTCGTGAAGGTACTTGATTTAGAAAATTGTACCCTTCATTTAAACTTATATTTATTGAAGTCATCAAGGGTAATCGAACAAAATTAAATTTATATAATTTTATCATTTTTAAGTTTCTTAAAAACGCATCAATCCAAAGGTGTAAAATTGAATAGTTTTTTATTACGCAAAAAAATGGGATATCCTCACTTTTAAGCCTTTGATCCTCCCTGGTTTCCTTCCTTTTCGAAATATCGTCGAACGCCTAGTTTTGAAACGCGAAAAGTTGTAACTCTTGAAAGGGGTCGGAAGCTATGCTTTGAAAAGAGAGTTAAACAATGAATTGACGCCACTTTTAATAAATTATACAAAGCTTGGCTCGACTTCATTAAAAAGAACTTCCTGGTTTTGCTTTATAGATGGCGCCATTTTAAAAGACTCTGGTCATTAATTACGAAACCCACCTCTCTTTTCTACCGTACTGTTCTGACCCCCTTTGAATTAAGGACTAGTCTCCTATAAAATTTCACCTTTGTCCAACAAGAGTTTAATGAGAGGTCCATGATGTCACAAACTACATTTTGATATATGGTATTCGTATAATAAGTTCATTAAACTAGCTTTTGTAAAATTAATAATTCAAAGATTTAGATACTACAAAGTATATATCTTTATATTTTAACAGAAGCCGATGAAACCCTCCTTTGAAGTCTATTACTCCCTGGTCTTGTCTACCCCTCTCTGTATGGGTTAGTTTCAAAAAGCGCGATTCGTACGCCTCCTAACGGTAGATATTTTCGGAGCTGGAGTTCGTCGAGCGAATATCTCTAGCAGCCTCGGAGTTCGTCAAAAAAACGTCGTCGTTTGTGGAGAGAGAATTTCCAATTTT
Source organism: Odiellus spinosus (assembly GCA_963920705.1). Lineage (NCBI taxonomy): Eukaryota > Metazoa > Arthropoda > Arachnida > Opiliones > Phalangiidae > Odiellus > Odiellus spinosus. Next base: position 17,963,532 of record OY987229.1, on the reverse strand, counting down.
CCGTAGACAGGGGGGTATGAAGTAGGACCCCTCCGATCTCGTAAAATTGGGAATTTTACCCATACAGAGAGGAGCGCTATATCGAACATTGGAGTAGTAGACTTCAAAGGAGGGTTTCATCTACTTCTGATTTTAATTATTTTACTAAACCTCAATGATTCTGAATGACGTCATTAGACCTATCGTTATAATAATAGGCCTAATACAAGTTAAAAACCTCCGTTGGGTCGCGAACTTAAGTACTACTTTATTGGCGGGCGATTTCGAGATCTCTCTATTTTGATTGTGACTGAAGATAGCTACAAAACCAGAAGTTATGACTAGATTTAAAAAATATGATATTAACCATCTAATAAGTTTAATTTAATTTAAATACCTTTAAGTTGAATTTCAATTTATTCGTGTAAACAAAAATTGAATCTAAATGAGGCTGACTTCACCTTTAAAATGAAATACTGAAATTTATGAATTTCCCAACCATTTTGGAGTTTTATGGAATTTGGGAAAACACGCAGTATTTTTTAGCTGTCTTGTTTTAAATTTTAAACAAGGTGTCAAGGGTTATACAAGAATGGCTCCACCGTGGGGGCAGATATTTGGAGACTAGCGTACAACGATTTCAAGAGTGACGTAAAACCTTGAGGTAGTGGATTTTCATTACAAAATTTATTAAGGTGTAATAATTTATAAAAAATTATCCATGCAAGCAAAAACTACCAATCTAGTTGTTCCGAAAGGATTTATTAGACCTAAAATGTATTTTAGCTCTCGACGAGCGAGTCTTGAAACTAAAAGATGGAGTTCTTTTCCAAAAAAAAAGTTATCTAGGCAATTTCTCAAAAAATTCTTAGGATAAACATTGCTTAGGACTGACACTTTTTCCAGAGATTCTCTGAAGATTTCTCAGTTGAGTATTTTTATAGAATAGTTATTCAAACCAGGTCAGAATAGAGTTTTAACCAATTATTTTTAAATACCGCTTCAAATTGATTTAACGAGCTACAATAACTCAGTTCTTTAGACGTACGAATAATTATTTAAATCGGATAGCGTTAAATAAGATAAAAATATGATTTAAATAGTCGTCTTATTTTCAACGAAGAAAAGGAAACCCTACCATTTGAGAATTCTGTCAAAACTAGGTAAAAATTAAATATCTGCTTCAATTATTACTATCAATTATATGCGTTCATTAAAGGTAGACGATCAGAAAATTAGTTTTAATTTTATAACCTCTTGAAATGAGTGTAGAATTCTATGAAAAAATGTCTACCACAAATTTAACTTAAATATAAATTGAAATTCACGTTTTCACTCGGTCAGGGTTGCCACAGGTCATGGAAAGGTCAGGGAATTTGAAAATTAACCAAAAAGGTCGGGGAATTTTAAGATATTTTAAAAAGTCGGGGAATTTGAAGGTATTTTAAAATGTCAGGGAATTTTCAGATATTTTAAAATGTCAGGGAATTTTCAGATATTTTAAAAAGTCAGGGAAATTCCAGATATTTTAAAAAGTCAGGGAAATACCAGATATTTTAAAAAGTCAGGGAAATATCAGATATTTTAAAAAGTCAGGGAATTTAAAGATCTTTCAAGAAGCCAGTAAATTACAATCATTATCTGCAGAAAAGATTTGAAGCTGACTGTGTCATTGTATAGATTAGAACAAAGATACGCGTGCAAAAATTGTTGAAAATATTTATTTTTAAGTAATATAAAAAATAAATGGTTAAAAATTGTGTAGAATTAGCTGAAAGGGTCAGGAAAAAAACCTAGAAAAGTCAGGGAATTTGAATCTGTAAAAACTGTGGCAACCCTGTCGGTTGTTTTTGAGAGAAATTAAATTTTCCTAAAAATCTAAGACTTTTGAAATCGGGTCTGTCTTCCTTTAAGAAAAATTTTTCTCCCCGAAAAGAAAATTAGGCTTAATTATCTCGATCATTATTTCATAACTTTCCCCAACCTAATTATTCAAACTCTGGTTGCTTTTCTTATGATCCCAATCAATAGAAGTTTAGTTACGTGCCTATATTGAAAGAAAGAAAAAGACTATTTAAATAATGACCAAAGATCTAAAAAGTGTCAAATAAATTACGTCACTGTGGCCAATATACTACACTTCTAGAATCTATATACCCGCTATAGTCATACATGGGCGATCATGCGATTAACCGAGTGAACCGTTAGCTAGGGTCATTAATTATCCTTAATAAGATCTTCCAATAATAAAAAAAAAGGTCTCTCGAAAAACTCTCTATAATTAAAATCGAAACAATGTCCATTTTTATTTTTGAGATACTCTTTTCCTTTTGTGAATTTATATTTCGAGGCTAATGTATTTTAAACTAAACTAATTTAATTTTTGTACCCATACGAGTAGAATACACAAATTTTAATTTAAACCCATCTTCAATTAAAATTAAAACGAATCAATTTAAAATCGTCGTTTTATATAAATACATTGAACGTTAGTCAGGGAAGATAGCTACGCAATTCAAGTTATTCCTAGATGTTTTGCAGGATTTTTGCTAATTAAACATTAATTTCGTTAAATTATATCAAGAGTTTAATTTTAAAACTGAGAAAATTAATACATTTAGAAGATTTATAGTCTTCCATTCCTACCATTATCTACCACGGTATATTATTGATTATACCAAGAATCCATTCAGTTCCATAAGAATATTGGAGTATAGCTTTAGCCTCTGGTACCATCCTCCCTCACTTTGTAACAAAAGTTCGTCTGCAATTTTCGCAACATTTGTACGCTTAGATCTTTTTTCGGTCGGCTCCATTTTTATTACCCAAAATATTATGTCAAGGTCGTTAGTGGCGCGGGCTAATAATAGATGTCAGGAGCGATTTACTTGAAAAATCGATTCGAAGCGGACGAACTTTTGCTACAAAGTTTGGGAGGATGGTTATTGAATCGCGGCCCTCCCATATTCTTATGGAACCTGAATGAATTCTTGATTATACCAGATTAACGTCGTTGTGACGCGAATGAGAACCATTCAGCTCATAAATATTACAAGACTGCCTCTTATTTTACCTCCCTCTCTAAGGAAGTGACCCTTGTACTGGACTGTACGAAAATAATAATTCTCTCCGAATTATAATTAAATTTATCCTTGCTTATATTAATACGACACTTCCTGTAGCTGTAGTAATTCATTTTATATTCCCTTTAGAGCTATTATTTAGGTGGAATAGACTTTTACAGAGGTTAAATTTATTTTAGTTTCGCTTGGAGATTAGTTGTAGTCTTGTTTCGCGTTTGCTGCCAACTCTAGCTGGAATAGACCTTTTACAGAGGTTAAATTTTAGCTAGGAAAGTTTTAATTTTGTTGGCCTAATGGTTTTAGCTCGGATTTTAATTGCTGTTTTAATTGGACAATGTTTTAAATATAACACAGATTCAGAGAAGCGTCAAACCGTAATTTTAATTTAAGAGGTCGTGTTTTTTCCTTATGGTTTTGCCCTTTGGTTTTTTTTTTGGTTTAGAAAATATATATTTTATTAATTTATGCAACATCCTATCAATATTTTTGTTGCAAATATCTTATCTATATCGAAGTATTTGAATTTTAATACTAAATTTGAATACGCAATTAAACGAAAAGGAAATCTTAGAAGCATTTTGTTTCCTTAATTCGTTCTTATTTAAGTATTAGCAGAAATAGTCAAGTTGAATGTCTCCTTATAATCGAAGATTCCAGGAAAAAGTTTCAATAATTTCTATACTTTTTTCCCCTTAAAGCTAATAATTAAATTCTAGGCGATGATTCAATCTATCATTATTTATGATGTTCTATTGTTTTAAAGTATAAAACAATATTCTAAGCCTTCTATTTTTGTAAAGCAGGGTGGTAGATAATTCTATTGTTGCATTGTGTCAAAATTATTCCCTCTACACTATGTACAGTGAATTACTGTTTTCAAAAATTGCTCCAATTTTCTCAAAGCGTATTTCAAAATATTGTATAATTTTTCTTTGACTATAATTTTATAATTGTTAGAAAAGGAGCTTGGAGAAATTGCTTTTACTCAACAAGGGAGTTATTTAATATTTTTTTAATCTATTTAGTTTTAAAGGGAGAATGAAAGGCCGAAACAACCTATTTTTAATCGATTAAGAATGCCAAAATAATGAGAAAAACAATAATATAATTCACCAAAAATATTTCGTTATTTTATAATCAATTTCCAAAGGCTTGATAGGAATATTACTTTGAAACCAAATGTACATGAACGGTAGATGTATACAGCTAAATGTTTACAAACCTTAGACTCTTTATAAGAGGGTGGTAAATTTTTACTACTTTTTGATTATATAAACCTTTAATACGAACAATCTGTCTTAAATTATAGTTTTGACAGTTTGTTTAAATGACCTACGACCTTACGAAGATAACATTAGTTATATTTATTATTTATTTATTTTCAGGAAAACCTATTAACATCTGTTTGAACTGAGAACGGATCTTAGCGTACATGGGTTCAATTCTCGTAATGGGTGAGTCAAAATTCTATATTATGGTACTAAAATTAGTTCAGTGATTCAAAATGAGTTTTTGGGGGAAATCGTAACATAATCATAGCGTTAAGTGCGTTGCTTCTAAGCCATTTGATATATTCATATTCGTGTGAATATGGATATCATTCTCCTACATATGTTTTTACCCTAGAGGTATTTGAAGTTGCAAGGTTGCGTTAAAGATATTTGATTTGTTGTCGATAAAACTAAGACGATCGACATTTAATATAATCTACATTGCCTATATGATATAGGCTACTATAATAAAACTATTTCATAATTAATAAATATACATTAAGGTAATGAGTAAAGTTGCAATAACAGATGCCTGTGTATTATGGAAAAAACATTTTAATGAGCTCACCATACGTACGTCATTGAAATCTGAATCCACTAAGGATCATATTCATTTAGAAGGGGGCTTTAGAATTAATTAAATCGTTAGTCCCTAGAGTAACTCGAGTCTTCTTACATATAGCGAAATCTAATACGTTATAAAATAATTGTTTAATTTTTTTAATCGCTGAAATGGGATATTATTCGTGAGCGCTTTTTCAAACTAATCAAAGAGTCTTTGTTTATGCGGTTGAGCAAAATTTAAATTTGAACATATTAACCTATTGAAATTAGTGTAGTACTGTCTAAATAGCGCGCCTATAGAAAATATTTATGAAAAATATTCGACCGTTTTCTCGCGAAGAGGATTAGAAAGTTGTGTTTTTATCCTGTTTTTTCTAGAAAAGGGGAGTGGGCAGATTTTTTAAGGATTTCTAGTTCCCCAAATTCCCGCCGGATTTGTAAATATCTGTCGAGCGAATTTCCGTTCGCGATTCCAATAGTAGTCCTCTCCTGATTTCAAGCTTAGTATCAAGCAACGTTTCGTCTAAATATAAAATTTGAACATTTTCCTAATAAGTTGTGTCACAGTGTGTTAGAAATAACGTCAAATTAAACACATTTCAACTACTTCGCCACCCGCTCATCACTTCTGGCCCCTATCGTGACACTTAATAATCTATAAACTCAGTTGGTTTCATATTGCGTTTATTGTATCGTCGTCTAAAAATAGTTTCGCAATTCATACTTGGCGTGACGTCTAGAAATTAAGGAGATTGTTTTGACGAAATTCCCGTTATTGGAGAGCTCGTAATGACAAAATAATAGCGCTCTTCTTTGATGCAATTAAAACGAGATTGAGAGAGAAAGAAAGAGAAAAAAAAATAGCATTCAAACTTCTATTAGAAGCAAGGAAAGATTAGGCCGAGGCTTAACAAAAATATTGCCCAAAGGGAAAGAGGGCCAAACTATTCTGAACGAAACGTGTTATTCGAATAATAATCTTTATTCAGTTTTGTGTAAAAGATCTACGCGAACCCGCGGAAGCCGAGGCTTGGCGCCACTCCAACCTATTTATAATGAAGGCGTGTAATGAATTTTCTTTTGATGTTCTTAGCGCATTCCGGCGATATCTTGAATTCTTGATTATAACTCCGCGAACATAATTAGTAATGACTAAAAATAAACAGGCTGCCTTTTAGGGTCAGGGGTGTACTGCTGAATGGCCCGGTCAGTTTACAGCTAGAATTTAGATTTAACATTCTTCTGCCTCTAAGATATTAAGAGGCTAAGTCGGGGTTACCACGGGTCAGAAAGCTTTGAAACTTTTACCTTAAATTTCAAGGAATCTGATATTTGACCCCTAAATATCGGGGAGTTTAAATTCGCCTTAATCGTCAGGTGGTTGGGGAAAATGTGCCAAATGAACGTTAAATTAGAAAACACCAATGTTTAATTGGTCCTATGTAGTTCAGGGAGTTTTAAATTATAGCCTTAAAGTCAAGTAACTGGAAAAATTGTGTCTAAAGATCAGACAATTCAAAACAATTGGGTATAAAGATCAGTGAATTTGGAAGCTTTGGTGAAATGGCCATGGAAAGTACCGAAAATAAGCATAATTTGAAAGTTAAACAAAACCATCAAGTATAAGCAGGGACGGAAATAAGCACAAGTCACTGGTCATTTGTCCGATAAATTTTCCAAATGTCCGATTTAAGAGGGGGTCACTGGACAAATGTCCGATAAAAAGAAAGTACTTTTCAATACAGCATTTTCCGGTAATTTTGTTAAATGTCCGATAACTTTTGAATTTTTAAGGGGGGTTACTGGACATTTGTCCAATAAGGGACATTTGTCCAATAAGAAAAATTTCCTATTTCCGTCCCTGAGTATAAGACGCGTCTTCTGTTTTACCTCGAACTGTAAACGCTATAAAAATTACTAGCATAAATTTCACTGATAATCTTTTGAGCTCTTAAACGAAAACGCTGGACACTCGAGTTTCCATATTGGTTCGTCATTACTAAACAAAACGTAAATGAATTATACTTAGCTTTGCTTCACAAGCAACCATAATGAAATTCCGACTACGTAATGAACGCTCTAGGTTTACTTTGACCATAACATTTAAATAATATTGTCATTTAAAGGAATGGTTCATTTTAAAAGAACATAGAACAATGTTTTATTATTTCGCGAAAATATTACCATAAATAGAATAAATTCTTCATCTTGTATCCGGATGGATAGACGAAAGCGGGTAATTTGTCTTAAAATAGTTAACAGGTACCAATCGTGAGTAGTGTCGAATACCTATTGGGAAGTGAGATTGTAATTATAACGTAGAGAAAATCCACTGGACCTTCAAAATATACTTTAACTATATACGTTAGGTACATATATATATAATTTTAAGTTTAATTATAGCCTTTACTTCTATGTGTTAATTATTTTCTGTAATTATGAACTTTCGGTATAATTAGTAAATCTACGATTACATATGAGCTACGGTCACTAGCATTTCTCAATCGATTTGAAACGGTAGAAGCAAACCGATATTTAAATCGCCAGGAATCGTTTTAAGCGTCATGTGTTCACGCATTATCTTTAAAAATCGATTTATTGTAGCTTCATCTATCGATTGTTGAAACCGAATCGGTACGAAACTGGTTCCCGAAGCAGTTTCGAGAAATCGAATCAAATCGATTCTAGAAAAGACGCTTTCTTGTTCACACGATTCTAGCGAAACGTTTTGAAAAGGTATAAATCGATTCCAAGGCCTAGTATGAACGCAAGAATGATTATATTACGTTTTTAACAACGTAACGTTAACTCCTTATATGTCGTGTACCAGAAATTACTAATCACGCGCTATTCCTTTGAAAGGAAGGGTATAGAGATGCCAGGGTGAATGACAAATGGTATTAGCCAATTAGCATGCTCATTAAAGCGAACGGAGGAGTCCCGGCTGCTTTGCGAAGACAAACGTCACGAGGGAATGGTAGTAGGGTCGCGATAGGGTCGACCCCGCCTTTGAGAACTACTGTCAGGTTGTAATGACTGCCCTTATGGATTTTTGCCTGTATAACTTAGGGAATTATTGGGATGGGTCGGCTAAATTTCCTAGTCTTATGCCATAGTTCCGTTGAAAGCTAATTTTTCCTATAAGCATTACACGTGAAAGTCTTTCTTTTTTTCTTAAATTGTAGCGAAATAAACCCCGCAGTTAAGAGGCCAGAGCATCAAAAAGTTTGTACGTGCTTTGCTTGTTGATTTTGAGGTCCTTTTTGGAAGGAATTTTCTTTAGTTTTGCACGCAATTGACTACAATTTTTACGGATTTCTGTAGATTTTTTGGGGGATATATACGTTGTAGTTGACCTTGATGTGTTTTATGTGGTTTTTAATATCTGATTACCATTATATATTTATAGCATTTTATATACTATGTCTAATTTTAAAGAGATTCACTTTAGTTTTGGATTTTACCAAGCATTAATTTACTTCTAATTAAGAGATAATTAATGTATTCGGGCTATCTAGTTCCAGTTGACGATTACAAAATATGTATTTTGTTTTTTACTGTCGCGGTAATCTTTGTGTCATAGGTCTATGTGTATATAGTACTTTCGCGAAAGAGACGCCGAGAAAGTGACCCAAATTAATTAATAGTTGGCTAAATATTAATCACGCAACCTTAGTTATGATGTAAAATATTTTACATCTATAAAAAGTTTTTTTTAACGATCTTTCCGAAAATACTAAAATTACATTTTATTGAGAAATTTGTGAAAGCATCTCTTTAATTACACTCATATAACGAAATATTTGCATATTCGAGTTCCTATAATTAAGTTAAATCTATACCAGCAACGTTATAGACTTTCAGAGTTCAATGATTTTGTTGACACCCCAAAAATTTCGTATATATTATTTAAGTCAATCAAACCCCCCACATACTTCTTTACGTATCATTATGCAAGATTTGGTAATTTAAAAAAAAAGAAAAAGATGCATTTATTCTTATATGAGGGTTAAACACCTCAATCCGTGTAGCCGTTTTTAAGTAATTATTTTCTTTTTGCCAATTTTCAACCCCCATATCTTAAAAGAACTGGTTCAAGTCGCGAGCATTAGATAACTAGTTTTTTTCAAAAGCACAGTCACGGGTCTCTCGTATACAAGTATTTCTTATATGAATTTTGAATTATACAAAGTGTTCTAAAGTTTCAATCTTTGGTTTGGAAAAGTTCTTGTTTTAAAGAACCCATATTTGGTAAACGTAGTTTGAACGACAATTAATACGCAACAACATATTTTATAGCTAGTTTTTATGAAGAATTATTTTTGTAAACACAATGGTATTAGTTGATTGTTCTAATGTAATGTTGGTAAATAATAATTATTATAATTATTATTCACTGCTAATGATTAACGTGAGGCTGCCACGGATTTTTATTTTGTAAAAAAAAAAAAAAAAAAAAAAACGGATTTGAGTAGAATGTTTAGAAACAACTTTGAAAATAATTTATGCAAAAAGTGGTTTTAATTAGTCTTATTCTTACTTGGGTTAATTCTAATTAAAATGTTTTCATATTATTGGGGATTGGAAAATGGTTTCTACATTGCTAGTCTTAATCGAATCACGTTGCCAATAATTGTTCCAGCCCACCCGTTCATAGAAAGGGGTTTTTATTAGTATTGAGTCCTATATTTTGGCTAGTTTCAATTAGTGACTGTTTTTCAATTAGGAGAGCTTGAAAAATGGTTTCTACATTGCTAGTCTTAACCGGATCACGTTGCCAATAATTATTCTGACCTATCCGTTCATAGAAAGGGATTTTAATTAGTGTTGAGTCCTATATTTTGACTAGTTTCAATTAGGGACTGTTTTTCAATGAGGAGAGATTGGAAAATGGTTTCTACATTGCTAGTCTTAACCAAATCACCTTGCCAATAATTATTCAAATCCACCCTTTCATAGAAATGAATTTTAATTAGTGTTGAGACCTATTTTGACTAGTTTCAATTAGGGACTGTTTTTCAATTAGGAGAGATTGGAAAATGGTTTCTACATTGCTAGTCTTAACCGAATCACGTTGCCAATAATTATTCCAACCTATCCGTTCATAGAAAGGGATTTTAATTAGTGTTGAGTCCTATATTTTGACTAGTTTCAATTAGGGACTGTTTTTCAATGAGGAGAGATTGGAAAATGGTTTCTACATTGCTAGTCTTAACCGAATCACGTTGCCAATAATTATTCCAACCCACCCGTTCATAGAAAGTAATTTTAATTAGTGTAGAGTCCTATTTTGGCTAGTTTCAATTAGGGACTCTTTTTCAATGAGGAGAGATTGGAAAATGGTTTCTACATTGCTAGTCTTAACCAAATTACATTGAGAATAATTATTCTAATCCACCCGTTCATAGAAAGGGATTTTAATTAGTGTTGAGTCCTATTTTAGCTAGTGTCAATTGGGGACTGTTTTTCAATTAGGAGAACTTGGAAAATGGTTTCTACATTGCTAGTCTTAACCAAATTACATTGAGAATAATTATTCTAATCCACCCGTTCATAGAAAGGGATTTTAATTAGTGTTGAGTCCTATTTTAGCTAGTTTCAATTAGGAACTGTTTTTCAATTAGGAGAGATTGAAAAATGGTTTCTACATTGCTAGTCTTAACCGAGTTACATCTACAACAAGTATTCCAACTCTTGATGTAAATTTCCAACTTTAAAGACTATTACATTAGTATTAATGTTTTTACGAGTATTTTAACACTCTTAATCGATTTAAAAAACACCTATTCATTATCCCTTTAACGTTAAAATTTCAAAAATAACCTAATTAAACCTAAACTGCGGAATAAAACCCTTACTGAATAATAAAAAAAAGAAAAGCCCTTACTATCGATTAATTTGGGTGAAATCAATTCAAAGTACTGATAAAAGTTTCTTTGAAGTAAAGATTAAAGATAAAAGTTAAGGAGATCGGTCGGCTTTAGTACAAAAGCAATTCTTCGAAAATTCTCTATCATCCTTTACCTCAGGATAAACTTGGGTTAGCTCTTATCCAGGGGCAATTCTTCTTTAATTTCCTAACACTGACTGGATACTAGGGTCTAGGCTTGTAATTATGTACTTACCATGGTAAGGGAGGTTAATAGTAAAAGCCACCAGCTCGTATACAAATCTTTACTGGAAAATATTCTACTGTTTTCTCGTAAATAGGATTGCAAACTCGTTTGAATCGGTTCTTCTCTAGATTTATTTAAGGGAGTGGCTTAATCAGGCGGGATCTACAATTGTAGATCCCGCCTGATTGAGGAAATAGCCCCATGTCGATAATTCCCAGACCTTTCGATTATAATATTATTGTTTTGACATTTTAAATGCTGTACCATAAGTATTTTTATTTTACTTGTGAATGTACTAAAAGTATATATATATATATAATCCTTTTTCATGCTTTATCTTTATTCTGTTTTGTGTCAATCTTAAAAATAGTAGATAAAGTTTTGATATTAAAATTTAATGAAGATAGGAAAGGTATATTATATAATTAAAGATGTAGGTTTAAACTTTAATTTTGGGGCTAGGAAATTTCGTAATTATAATTCTCTGTGATATTTTTCATAGATTTTAGAGTAATAAGCGTTGCTGAGTAAATGTACTCTCGTTCGAGAATATTTGCATCACGTTTTTCAAAACCTTGGCTTCCTTATATGAGAAGAGGTGATGGATTTTTACTATTCCTAGGTTTCTGCCTTTCTGGAGTCTTAATCAAATTAAGAGGATAAGAGGCCCTCGTTTCTTTCTATTTGGTTTAGAGCCAAGAGTTTTAATTTCGAGTATTCTCTTTGTGAACTCGGTGTAATTGCCTGCTTTAGTTTGGGAACGATTCACGATACTAGCGAAGCCTATGGCTTATTTATACACCATGTTAAGCCTCATGGGTGAAAATAGATTAGTATTATCGCGAATACATTACGATTTATTCCAACCTTTCAGTACGTACATAGCATGGCTTCACTTTATATCTATGATATGTTTACTGGAAGGTGAAGGAAACCCTACTTTGAGCGTGTTACCAATTCTAGATGAAATGTACTTTAAGTATACCGTGGCTTTTGTCGACTTTAAGTCGAAGGGATTTGCAAATTTAAAAGCTGTTTTTTACGTTTTTTAAATTTTAATGGTAATTTGTAAGAAACACGTGAAAGTCAGGAAAAAAAGAGCTAAAAGTTATTTGAGAATTACGCAAGTTTAAAAAAGATACCGGAAGATGGTCGGGAAATTAAAAATTCGAATCAAAGACGAGTGGAGAAGACTTGGGAAAAGTCCAGAATTTGTTGTAATAATCAGATGAAATGGAAAATAGGCCAAATATTACCTGGGAAAATTTAGGAAAAGTGTAAAAGCCCAATTAATTGTAAAATATCTAAATTTGGTTCAAATTTGAGTGGGATAAAAATGGACCCATTTTGCGTTTGAAATTTGAGTTAAAAACCGATGGGATTTTAAAAATAGACCAAAACTTTACTTGGGAAAAGTCAAAAAATAAATTGAAATGTGGGTGAAATAAAACGGGGTTGCCACAGTTCAGAGAAAACAGGGAAACGTCAGGAAATATGAAAATGAACCAAAGAAGTCAGGGAATTTTAAGATATTTTAAAACGTCAGTGGAAAAGTCAGGGAATTTAAAGATCTTTCAAGAAGTCAGGGAATTTAAAGATCTTTCAAGAAGCCAGGGAATTACAATCATTATCTGCAGAAAATATTTGAAGCTATGCCCGTGTCAGTCGCGGTATCAGTTGTATGGATTAGAACAAAGATATGCATGAAAAAAGTTTGGCGAACGCAAGTTTATAAAAAAGGTTAAATATTGGGTAGTATTAGCGGAAACGGTAAGGGAAATCGTTGGAAAAGGTCAGGGAAAAACCTGGGAAAGTCAGGGAATTTTAATCTGAAAAAAAGTGGCAACCCTGTAAAAAATAAGCCAAAATCATTTGGAAAAAGTATGGGAATTAGAAATTTAATATAGAGTGAATGAAGTTAAAAATAGACTTAATGTGTTCAAGGAAAAATCAAGAAATAATAAATTCCCTCGAATAAATTAGAACTAAAATAAGCGCAGGAAAATTAAATAGGCTAATCAATTGTCACACGGAATTAAAAAGGTAGGCGACGAAAATGGCACCTGGGGAAAAAGCAGGGATTTTAATAATGTACTAATTTCATATCTTAAAAATATAATATTTACATTGAAAAGATTAATTCAACATTAAATATAAATTATGCATTTAAATCAATTAAAATATAAAGTCTATAATATGTTGTCTCAACCTTGACACTCAAGAACTCTATAAGGAAATGTTAAGATATATTTCTTTGTGAATTTAATTCAGAAAGTATAATCATCCTAGTAAAGAAAATTATTTAAATCTTATAACATAATTTAAGGGTAGTTAGAGTAACGCCTTAAATTATTTCCCATACTACAAAAAAGAAATCGTATACAATGAGAATAAAATTACATATAAAGTGACGAATAAAAAACCACGAAAAACAACAACCTAGTTCTATATTTCCTTTTAAAAAGAATGAAAATATTCGCAATTCGAATTAAATTAATGTTAGTCGAGACTACGAGTTCACGGCTGACCCATTATATTATACTTAGGCCTTGGCTTATATGTATTTTGGGCGTGGTTAAGTTTAACCATTATGAAGATATTACTTCGAACTAGGTTTTCCTGAAAAACAAAATACTCTCATACTTTACATGTCAGATTCTTATGAGAAAAATTAGAATTCTTCCTGTAATTGCTAAGCCTAATTATGCTAAAAATAATCATGCAGAACTAAATGACTAATTAGGGTATACTTTATTTTATAAAATGTTTCTCACACTTTTAGTTTTAATACCATATTTTCTCTTCCTGGTTTTATTGAAATTTCTTAGCCGTCTGTGAGAGTTTTTAACACTGATTTAAAGCTCCCAAACTATACTTGTAGTCACGTGGTAAACGCCACTTCTATTCCTTTGAAGTTTGCTTTATTATAATTAATTATAAGGAGAATTATAATTAAATATAGTCATTAAGTTCTAGAAAGTGTTTCACGATGAGCTAATAAATTCTCCACGGTTTCACGCGTGACTGAGTTTGAGTGTTTCACTCGAAAATCTATTTATTTTTAGCCTCCTAATTGGCGTGAACATTGTCAAATCGCGTATAAAATATATTGGTTTTTAGCGTGGTTACGGTCGGTATACCTTTGGGTGCAATTGGCACACATTTAATAAATTTCTATCTCCCGATTGGCTACGCGTTATAGTTACGAGAGCCGAGGCTTAACCAATGTTTTGAGATAACTTAAAAAAAAAAAAAACCTCGCTCTCGTCAGGAAGTACTTTGTCCAAAAACGCGTTCTTCTGTGGTTAATGTATTTTTAAGAATGAAAATGTTTTTGGAAATTAGGCTTATCGTACGATAAGAACGAGGAAAAAAAAAAGATTCGTCAGTTCTCAAGTTCAATGACGACTTGACGAGTTTTTGAAAAAAAAGTAAAAAATAAAGATTGAAGCTTTTGATATGGACCTGGAAAATACTTCGTTTTAGGTCGGAAATGTAATAAATTCAAGAAAAAAAACGAATTCAACGAAGTTGAATTGGAACGGAAATTTATCACCTAGTTATTGGTGGATTTAGTTTTAGTTAATCTAAAGGGAACATATGTAGGTGTATCAATTAAATGTGTTTTAAAATTCATTCGTTTCAGACGAAAATAAGTGATAAGTCTGTAGTGTAATATGAGTTTCGAAAATTATTTGATAAATTTATAGGAGTACCTACCTTCCACGAAAACGCGCATGCGCGTTAGTTATACTCGTCTAGCTTAAATCCAGGAACCTCTCCTTCACAGTCCATCCTCCCAGATCGTATATCTATAGTTAAACTTGCTGTGTCGTAAAAAACCATAACACGAGAAAAATAACCTAATCACGTAAAAACTCTTTATTTATACTTTGACCCAATAAAACATATAGGCAAACCGCTTGCTAACCCTAAATAAAAACACCGCATCCCATCTGATAACGAAAGATTCAAATAGAAGATATCAAAATTATACATATATATATATATAGCCATAGCTCCCAATAGGGCATAAAAACCTTTTCCAGCAATCAGATTATTCCATATACAGGCATTTTTTGTCGATTATATCCCTACAACTTCGTTTAAACGAATTCGATTTAAGGTGTTAAGAGTGAAGCTTCAACAAGGGGGTTAAATTCCCATGTTATTCTCCGTAAGCCCCTGTAGAAGTGTTCTAACCGCTTTGCATCAATGTTTGCGGAGGAGTTTACCACTGACTTATTTTTTCCTATCCAAAGTTCGACACATACCCACTTTCAGTTTGTCAAGATTAGATTATATGTTAATTATGTAGTTAAAGGGAAGTTTAGTTAATCAATTTGTTTTGTTAATTTCAATTAAGATATGTCGAATACCGTGCATTTCAGCCACACTATTATCGAAATTAACTAAGGGATATTATTACCCTTTGCGTTATTCGTTATTTTTAATTGATTATTAGCATATAAAACATAAAATTCTTTTGATTAGTCGAAAGTTCTTTAAATTGATTGCCAAAACCTGAAATTTTTTTTCCCGAATGTTTTAATACACGAACAAATTTTAATTTTTAATTGTAGGATCTATAAAAATATCACTTCATTTTTCCTCTTCACCTCCTTTAATTTACACTAAATTAACCATTTTATGCTTTTAGCCTGCTAAGCCTAATTTCATTTTAGTACGAATAAAATCTTGGCTAAAAATGTCGGAAAATCTAACTGTAATCAAAATGTATCTTACAACATTTCACGTTTGATTGGCTGTAAATTTTCTGACATTTTAACCATGATACTACAAATGGAGTTAGGCTTAGGGAACTCCAATCAAAACTATAATAATTTCAACAATCTTATTAGTGTTTTTATACATATTTTAACACTCTTAATTAAAAATTCTTTGTTTCTCTTCTTCTTTATCCTTTTAATAAAATTTAAATAGCGTTAAAGAATAACAAAAAAAAAAAAAAAGATACAAAACTAATGCCTTTATTATTTTATTTCTTATTCTTTACCCCTTTCAAATCACGTCAACAATAAATAACTGGAATCCTCAAATTTATCAAACTTGAAAAGAAAATAACTTCTATAAGAAGCGTTAAAAAATATAAGAAAATCAAAATCTTTTTGGCTAAGAGTTGTATGCGAGAAGATTACTAAAACTATTTTAATATCCTAGGAGATTTAACTTCATGTATTAATCCGCCTCAATTATAAATTTATTGTGAAACTTTTCGCGAATGGTACGATATATACAACTCTTAAATGTGAGTTGTCAGTGACTGTTTTATTTTCAATGAGGTTTTTTAACATTGTGTATAAATACTCCTCAACCTTTTCCTACGATGCCAACAGCTCTGAACTTGAAAGATAGGCTATCCCACCTTACTTTATCAGTTACCGCAAAAGCCAGCTTCGATAGCCATTACCTCCTTGCCACTTGAGATAAAAGTTATTTTCTCTCGCTGCAAAATCGTGTTGGGATCGACTATCGACCGTAAAGCCAAGAGCCAGGGATACTTCCTGAGATCTTTCGCCTCCATTAGCCCGTGACGTCACGGTGAGAATTTTTCCCATCCTTAGCCGCTATACTCCCGCCTTAAGCCTTGGCATGGCCATAACCATACTTCGCTTAGAGACTAGGTCCTAGACTAGCCACCTAGCGGGAATTTCGCTTCACCAGCTCTGAGCAATCCAGAGTTTGGCCGCTGTTGTCGACGGAACGCGTTGTGGGTTAGGTCTCTGTAAATTTCTACCACTCATTTCGCGAATTTTTTAAAATGTGAAACCTTAATTTTAATCCCTTTTAAAAGTTAAACTAAATGTGATAAATATTCGTTATGAAGGTATGTTATTAGTTATTGATATTTTGGGTTAAGTTATCGTTTTGATTTGAAAAATATCAACCAAAATATGTGATATCTTCTTTACCGCGAGTAAAAGTCAGTCCGAGATAGAACGGCTGTGAATTTTATGGTTTAAATTTTGGGTTGTAGAGTTTGTATTTAATACTACAACTTTTAGGTTAAGCTAAAGGGGACAAGTTTTGACTTAAGGGTGTTCATTTAGCGTTTTTAATTTCAATTTTTCGGGTATTTGGGTGATTTTTAAAGTACAATTTTGTGTTAATTTTGATGTTTTCTTCTGACATTCTTTGAAATATTGACAGTATTATCTACTTTAAAGAGAATTTCATATGTTGACCAGTCGAAAACAGCCTTAAAATTTTGATTACAATGACTTAAATAGGGTGTAAGATCC
This sequence comes from Odiellus spinosus, assembly GCA_963920705.1. Lineage (NCBI taxonomy): Eukaryota > Metazoa > Arthropoda > Arachnida > Opiliones > Phalangiidae > Odiellus > Odiellus spinosus. The sequence continues at coordinate 17,946,256 of OY987229.1, read as the reverse complement.
GTTAAAACTTGACGTTTTAAGATAAAGTGTTAGAATAACATTCATACTTCAATTTAGTTAAACTCTATAGATTCTGTTAGTAAATGTTTACAAAAATTTCGCTAAGCCTAACCATATTTTAGTTATTTAATAACTCTTAAAACTTTGCAAATATGTGCCAAATATCTATCACACAATAATTATAATTCAATATTATAACTTAACTCATATAGTCAAGTTAATTGCGCATATTTAAAACCAACTTAAAGTCAAAATCAATTTCGATAAAGTTCAGAAACGTTACAAATTCATTCATAAATTTAAGTTTTACGTACTTACTACATTTTATAACTGGATTTTTTTTTACCTGTTATCATGAAGACTGGTAGGGGGGCCATGTATCTTCGTAGGTATTGACAAAACCAGTTTAAACTTTCAACTCCAGTAAACCAAAAACATTGCTTTTTTTAACGTAAGCTATAGGTTTGCGCGTTCTGAAAATTCGAACAAGTTTTCATTCTTCTTGACTGTTCTCCGGTTACTTTCAAAACTACTTTTTTACCCTATTATATTTAAGATTGAATATAAATCCGCCACACTTTTAATTAGTTTACGACACTCCTCGCGAACAGTAGTAAACCGGGGCTGTTATGGAAGCCTGAGGGGACTCTCTTCTACCGTGGTTCATGGTCAGGTGTGTTACATGTAAGCCATATATAGATATTTTCTAGTAAAGATTTGCAAACTACGTTATAGCTTAAGCGTAGTAATAAATAATGTAAAACTTCGTAGTGTATAAAAGTAGTTTTGCAAACTGCTTTAAGAACAGTCGAACATTATGTGTGGGGTCTCTTGGATAATCTTTTACTGCACGGTGAATTTTGACTTCATTTGGGGGGAAAAATATCTATAGCCTTCGGTTTTATAAATGGGTAGGCCTCTGCCTATATAAGTAATATTATATTCATGTTTCGCGCTAAGTTTGCAAAACTAGTTGGATTCTAGCCTTTGAGTAGTAAAAATACACCATCCCTGGTATAGCAACGAATCCAAGGTTTAAATATAATTCTGTACATCAAACCAGATCGTACACTTTCCTCGTTACGAAGGGATAATGAAGACAAAGAACATCCTAAATTTGCTTAAAAATATCATTCAAACTTAACAAAAAATTTTCGTTGATTTGAGTACATTAAGCCTAACTTAATTTTTTAACTTTTTATGTTAGTTTGAAAATGGAAATAGGCTTAAATTACATGCTTAAATACTTCGTTACTTAACTGTAAATTAACCAGGAACGTTTGGGCAGACAATGATTAAGTTGAGCTGAGTACCGGGGATATGTTTGGGGACTAAGAACCCAAGGAAAATTTTGGGAAATTACAAAATGAGCGTCTAATAGGCCCCAAAATGATTTTGTGGGTCCGCTAAAGGTGTGAGACCCGGGTTATGTGTCACCGTAGCTCCCTCACTTAATAAGGGCCTGTTTTTGTAAGATTTAATAATATTTATCGAATATTTTCACGCTCATGATTATAATTAACATGTTCATGTTCGTCTTCATTATCCCTTTAACCTGCAAAGTATAGGGAGTTAGTTATTAGACCTAAAAAGAAGCCTAGTTTTGCACGTAATGAAAATTCAGGTTGAAAACTCTTAGGCGTGGGCTAAAGTTGCCTAGAAACTCAAGAACCAGGTGTATTTCGGAAGAATACCTTTTGAGTTTCTTTTGCTTTTTAGCATGCGCAATTCTCACGAATTTTAGGGGGACCCAGTTTAGAAAGGGATTTTACCATTTATCTGGTTATTTTTCCGAGTCCTATTTTGTTATTTTTAAAGTGAGGGTGACTGTGTTTCAGTTCAAATAAAACAGTTTTTTTGTTTTTATCGAGAGAAATATATTAGATACGATTAGGCTTCGAAATTAGAATCATCGTAATTATAAACATTAGTGAACATGGCCTAAGGAAGTTAGAAAGGTAAAGATAAAGCCAAGTTAAAAATTAGGCCTTAAAAATTCAATTTATTTGATAATTACATTTAAAAGGTTCGAGGGAAAAGTGAAGTAATAGGGCAGACCTTTTGAAAATTATGACCTAAAAGGTTAGGCTATTTGAAAATTGTGAATTTAAAGGTCTGGCTATTTGAAAATTACGACGTAAAAGGTCAGGAGTATTTGAAAATTATGACGTAAAAGGTCAGGCTTTTTGAAAATTATGACTTAAAAGGTCAGGCTATCAGAAAATTATGACGTAAAAGGTCAGTAGTACTTATAAAGAAAGTCAGAATTTGAATATTATGGCTTTAATGAAGGTCAGGAAATCAAAAGTCTAGAAGAGAAGCGAAAATTTGAATATTAGGGGATTGAAAATTCGGCTTATAAGCTCAACTGGTGAATTTTAAAATTGGGCTTAAAACGTCGAGGAAGAATCAGGAAATATTAATAAAAAAAAAAACAAAAAAAAAACGCTGGCTTCTTAAAATTCGTGTGTCATAAACTTGAAAATGTAAATTTTCTCGTATCTTGGAAATATTGCGTCTTCTTTAAGAAATAATCTATTTTTGAAGGCATTACGCGTTGGGTTTTGTTAGATAAAGTTAGATGGAAATGTTTTTTTTTTTGGGTATTTCTTTTTATCGATAAAGATTTTCGTATTTTGACATTTGGGGGAAAATCGGTTTTGATATATATGATAATGTATTTCAAGTTTGGTTGTAAGAGCTGTAAAGGATGTGAGGGTTAAAATTAGATGTTATATGGGCTAACGGAAAATTTTAAATATATATATTATACTAATAATTAAATATTAAAAGATATCACTGACGTTTTGGTAAAAAAAATGATATTTTTCAAATCAATGAATGGAATTAACTTTCATTATGGTTTGTTGTTGTTTAATTTATTCGCCATATTTTTAGATCGACCCAGAAGGTATAAACAAAATTTGTTAGAGAGTATCTAAATTTATCTTATTTATATTTAAGAACAAGTTAATATAACTATTTAACACACAAGATCGAAGTTTCGATATAACTCATTTTTTTTTTTAAGTTTGAGATTTCAATGTAACTATTTTAACACACAAGTTTGTGCTTCAATGTAACTGTACAAGCTCATTGTGATAGATTTCTAGAGAGTATGAAACATTCTAATGGCCAAACTTCATTCTCTAAGTGACCCCTGCACACTGAATTTGTTTTCTTACCAATTACTTTTTTACATTCATTTACACATTTAAAACAAAAATGGCGAATAAATAAACAAAACACGAAGGATATAAAACTTCTACAACAGCGGAAAATAAACTTTATTAATAAAAATCCCCCAAATTTTTCAGTAATTCACCTTCCAGGATAGAATACACCTGTATATTTTTATCTAAAAGCTCCCGTACATCGACGTACAAGTGTGTTAAATATAAAATATATATAAAACATAAATTAAATCCAGCACTCTCCATCTGCTAAGCAAAACAGTATAGTGTGTGCCTCGTGTCCACAAAATGTCAACCTATGGATTACGTATAACGTTTCAGTCGTTGTGTATTCATCGACAGGTGTTAGTAACTCGCGCGTGGCGCTTAGCACGTCATATTTAACCACCAATCGTAACAACCAGAATGGAATTGCACTTTTAAACTACGCGTCAAATTATTTTTATTTAAAAAAAAACGACAGTTATGGGTTCAACAGTCGGTAAAGGTACGTCCTTATTGGATAGCCTTCCACCGAACCAAAGTTTACACGTCGTCATGTTAGGCTTAGACTCTGCGGGAAAAACAACCGCATTGTACCGTCTAAAATTCGACCAGTACTTAAATACGGTACCGACGATAGGTTTTAATTGCGAAAAAATCAAAGGAACTACGGGTAAAGCCAAGGGTACGAGTTTTGTTATATGGGACGTTGGTGGACAAGATAAATTGCGACCTTTGTGGAGGTCTTACACGAGATGTACCGACGGTATTGTCTTTGTCTTGGACTCTGTCGATGAAGAAAGGATGGAAGAGGCCAGAATGGAATTGCTAAGGACCGCTAAGGCTCCTGAAAATGTCGGTGTACCTATACTGGTCTTGGCCAATAAGCAAGACCTGCCAACGGCCAAAGACCCTCGCGAAATTGAAAGATTACTCGGTTTACACGAGTTAGGACCTAATCATTTGTGGCACGTTCAACCAGCTTGCGCCATTATTGGAGACGGTTTGGACGAAGGTTTAGAAGCCTTGTACGAAATGATTTTGAAAAGGAGGAGGTTAGCCAAACAGAGCAAAAAGAAAAGATAGCTAAGCCTCGGCTAGTTAAATAGTAAATGTTTTTAATTATTATAACACCCACGTGCAAATTTTAATTAACGGTAATGAAAATGTTTTCCTTAAGTTTAGTTTTATAAATCAAATCACAACCAGTATCATTAAAATTACGCATTTGGTTAGAGAACTTGTAGCACTAACTAAACGATAAAATTCAGAACTATATCTGTTATCTAAAATATTAAATTCTTAATTTCTAACGATATTAAGCCGACTAATAGGAATTAATCATGCTTGATGCTGTCTCTTTATTGGTTAATTTCTTACATTAATTAAAATTATAAACGGAGACATATATAATCATTTACCTTGAATTGAAAGTGAATAGAAAGGTAGTTAACCCCTTATATTTCTTCATTAGCAGGGTTTAATGATTATAGTTAAAATTAGGGTAGTAGTTTTACGTTACTTAACATAAAATTATTTAACTTTTCAATTTTAATTGCCGATAATTAATAACTAATCTGGTAGGGTTACATTAATTAAACAAAAAAAACTAATTGTAAATAATTTAAATATCGTTTTAATCGCGAAAGCTGTTGTGATTATTCCCATGTCAAATATTGAATTAACTAGTAGCTTCCAATTATAATTAAATAATCTTGACTAATTAACAGTCAGAGTTTTGAAGAGAGAAAAATTTAAATGATATGAAATAAAATAGGCTTGTTAATTCTTCCCCATGACGATAGCTAAAAGCCATAGGCGCGTGCGGTTTCAACAATTTCTAAAATATAGATCTTCATTAAATTATTTAATAGAATCTTCCATTTACAAAAAGATTTATTTTGCTCATGGGAGTTGTATAGTCAAAACTGACGTTGGCCAATCAGAAATAATATTAATGGCGTCATTTATACAGCTCCGCCTACTTTTTGATCGTGAGATGGTTTAATTGCCAATTGCCGTGAAGTACAGATAAAACGAATTCGAATCTAGGGCTAGAATAATTCTTTCGTTATATTTTAAAAGTTCCAAGAACTCAGGTGTGCAACAATGTCGAAGCTGAACTTCAGTGTTCAGCGAATTCAAGATAGTTTGCTCCCTCGAAAAGTTACCCCCCTTTTATTTTAAACTTATCGGCTATAAGGTGTTTTCCCATATTCAACGTCATCAAACCATTGATAGGCATGTTTCACGGTGTTTAGTACAGTGGAAGGCTGGCGAAGCGCTTCACGTGAAGTCCTTCGCTAGCCTTCCACTGCACTAAACTCCATGACACATGTCCATTAATGCATCAAGCGTAAAACAAGAAATTAAAATTTTTTTTGTAGTAGAAATATTCTATTCTGTCTCCACACTTAATGACAGACAGATTTGTATTTTAAAACCAGGATATCACACTTATAACGAAATTCGTTATATTTGTACTTCACAATGGTCATTAACCCGTACTTCAATCTTCTCCCCTTTGTTAATAAGCCCACTAGTTTAAAAATAATGTGTAAAAACGGATACAAAGCGTTTGTTTTAATGTAAATTTATTTTCGTTTGAATTGTATAAAAGTACTTGTTCGATTCCCCAAAGTTCCTAATGTTATACTCTCTCCCCCTCCCTCATTAAGACCAAAGTGTACCCTAAAGAAAGCATTGCAGTGCACCATAAAGAAGTTACAAGCTCGTAAGCTCCTGTTTTAAACTTAAATTTATTTTTAAAAACCATCTGCATTCTATTGAAAACTTATCTAAACTACGTGAACAAAATACAGTTTTCACTAAAGGTGTTAAATACCGTTCCCCAGTGTTGCCAACCATTTGTGAGCGCAAACTGAAGCAGAGAGAAAGGCTAGCAGTTCTGTTTTGGAACTGATCTGCTTTGAATTGTTCACAAGTAAAGCTAGCGGAGAGCCTGAGAGGGGTGGAGTTTTCTTTTGCCCCTTTATCGAAAAATATGTATAATTTTTGCATTTTGCAATTGTTTTATAATTTTAAATTAACCTAAATCTTAATTGGAAATTTAATTTTTCAATGCCAATTTTTAATCCTTTTAAAGGATGTAAATGAGTATGGTACTCTTTGGTCTTTATGATTAACGTCAACCCCCTTATTTCACGACGACAAAAAATGTGTTCATGTTTTCATGTACATATAACGCATTTTAAGATATAACAAAAACCTATACAAAGCTCACTGATATATATTATATTGCTTTTAAGTTCAAAATGGTTTAAAACAAACAAAGATGATGATATTATCCTATTTGTTGTTGATATAAAAATATATTCAAATCCCAGATAAATGGTCTCGTTTCGAACTTCTTAATACATATATACACCATAAATGTTTACAGACGTCAAACAATAGCAATATATTAAGCAATTTTCCCGTGTCTTAAAAAATTGAGATATGCGACGCGTAGCGGCCGTTTTTGGCGTTTGATTCTGAGTGCCAAAACGAATCAAAACCACTCTTGTCGTTACAATTTCCGGGGAAAGTGTTTTTTAGCCAATAAGAGACGTTTCTTCGGAAGAGATTTCATTTCGGGAGATATCGGTCTAAATTTGAATCCTATCTTTAAAATTTTGGTCCCTTTTCTCCCTAGTTTATTTTCTGATTTTGCTGATAGCAACACTAATTTAAAATCATTCCTAATTAGAGTAAAAACCACTTTATAACGATTTTGAAGCGAATTTACGATCTCATTGCGTTATAGTTATGCGCGCCTACAGAAATCATGTTCTAATAATCGTAGTTCAGTGTTCTTATTAAAACTACAGCCAAAAGAGGTTAATTTAATACGAAATTTACATAATAGTGACTTAAGTTTGAAGCTTTAACTTAAATTGATTCGTTTATAACGATAGAGATCAAGGGGAAGTTTGCTTATATATTATTATTTATTATTTTATAACAACTAGGTTGTTGTATGCATTGTTTGTTTTTTCCCTGTAAATTTCGTAACAGACTTCCGTCAATAATCAGGCCAATAAACATATTCATCAAAATTGTAAACAATTCTAACGAAATTTCCATGCACAATCGACTAACCTTGAAACTTTTTTATTCAGTTCATTGTTTCGATATAGGCGTTATCTTTCCGGTTAAAACGTAATAGAATAATCTTGTTCGCGAACTAGGTTTTAACATAGTTAACAGCTTAGGCGGATAATTACACAATGTTAAATCTCGTAAGAGATAAATGTAGATCCACAAACTAATCGCGAATCAGATGAAAATATGGTCAAATTCAGACTTTTGGATTTAGTGAGTAAGAACAAAGCCAAAATTCCTTTATCTTAAGCTTTTACGTTCACACTATAGCGTATCCCAATTGATTTTAATTGGAAAGGTAAAATCAAAACTTTATTCAAATCGTTTTAAGCGTCACGTGATCTCACATTATCTTTATAAATCGATTTATGGCAGCTTCATCTATGGGTATTTGAAACCGAATCCGTATGAAACTGGTTCCCGAAGCAGTTTCGAGAACTGAGTCAAATTTATTCGAGAAAAGACGGTTTTCCGTTCACACGACTTTAGCGAAACGCTTTGAAACGATTTAAATCGATTACAAGGCCTAGTATGAACGCGGCTTTATAGTTACAGCCAATTGCAACGCTGCTTCCGAACAAAAGGATCCTGAAAACTATAACAAATTCAAAAGGGATCCGTTGTTATAGCCGGAAGCTAAACTTGAATCAAATTTTATATTACGCATATTCATAATATAATATTCGTCGACTTTAATCTTTACTCTTTTCGCCCAAAACTTTTGTGTTTGTGTAAACTTTGAAATTCAAATTCAGCACTATATTATAAACGCATTAATTTATGTATAATTCGTGCTTATAAAATTTTAAAGGATATCCGAAAAGGAACGTTTAAATTATTCTGCTGGGTTTGTATTTAATATTAACGCCATTCCCTGTACCATTCAATTCGTTACAAATGGGTTTCTCTAAAGTTACGGTCACACTAGCATTTCTTAATCGATTGAAGCCACGTGTGTTCACGCTATATTTTATGTAAAAAAAACACAATTTCTACTATATACTAACCATGATAAATAATAATTTTAATATATATAAATTTCATCCATGTTTTTTATCCTTATTAAAATGGAATTAGGCTTAGCCGGCTCGAATCGCAACTACATTAATTAGCAGTAAATTGACGAGATACGTTTCTTACACTCCCAATCGATTAAAATAATTAATTACTCGTCTTCATCATCTCTTTAAATTCATGTTCATCTTTAGAAAACAACGCAAGTTTTTATTTTAGAAATATTACTAATATTACTCCAAAATCGGGTTATAAATAACAACAGTTAAGAATTTAAATTTAAAGATAAAATAATTAATATCTTCATCTCGTATCTTTTTAAAGATTATGACGTAAACCGGAAATAGCTAACTTAATACAATAAACATTCCCTTAGGCACGCGTCAAGCGTGCATTGCAAACCTAATGTTTACCCATAATAACATCGCGGCTAGGAAATTTTAAAACTTCGTGTAAAATTTATCTTTCAGACTAAATATTTATTGAAAAGGAGGGTGAAAAAGGGAAAATCAAGTAATATTTTATTGATTTTTAAACTGTTGTCTCTAAATTGATTAAAAAATCAGAAAATATTCAGATTTTGACATTGAATTAAAAGGAGAACCTCCGGCGAATTAAAAGACTCCCCACCCTTGGCTTCATAAAATATCTATGACAATTATGAGCGGGAAAAGCCTGATTCAAAGAGTGTGCCGCAGCACGTGTCGCGGAGATTTTATTAAACCAAAGTTAGTCGGAGGTTCACCTTTTAATTGAGTGTCAAAATCAGAAGGTTTCCGTTTTTTGTACAATTCATAGAGACTTATTTTTAGAAGCAAATTCAATAAAAAACACTTTAATTTGCTTTTTACTCTCCCTTTAAAAGCAAGGCCTCTAATGGTTAAATATAATTTCGGTGCCGTGGATATATAGAACATCATTTTAAAACCTTGAGTATAAAAATATTTTATTGTCGTATTGTACTTACAGAACAATTTGACCTACATAAATAGACTTGAAAAAAAATATGTTCCCATGGAAAATTACACGAAAAATAGGGTTAAAAAACAATCTTTATATTAAATTTTTCTCTGTATATATTTTTAAAGAATATTTCATCTTCTAAGTTAAAGGAGCATGACAAAGTTTCTGGAAAACGTATAGTATTAATATTAAAAGTTTCTCCTTCCCCGGGCCATTTGGGAATATATTATTTTCTACTTCGCTTTTTCTTATAGAGCAAAGGTTTAGCGACGAGATTTTAAAAACTGTTCGTTTTACATAAATTGAATTTTTATTTTATAACGACAAACAAAATACGAACGTAGAATATATTTTATGTAAGTAAAAGTACATAACGTATTCCAGAAAAAAGTAGTATACTTCAAGTAGCGTAAAGGCGCGTTTTCAATCAAAATTTGTTTGGCCAAGCATCGAGCTGTTCTGCAAATATTCCCACACTTGTACGACCACGTTTCTATTAGGTTTTCAGAACCTTGGACTCATTTGAATAATTTCTGCCACAAGCAAGGGAAAATAAGTCAGGGAAATTAGGAAATTGGTTTAAAAGGTCCAAGAAAAAGTCTGTGAAATTAGAAATTTCCTCAAAAGGTCAAGGAAAAGTCAGGGAAATTCGAAATCTGCTCAAAAGGTCAAGGAAAAGTCAGGGAAATTCGAAAATTGGTTCAAAGGTCAAGGAAAAGTTGGGAAATTTTAAAACGGCGCCAAAAGGCAAGTAGTTTCTATCAAGAAACTAGATATCCCTGAGGCTGATGCACGCCATGGAAAAAAACAGGAATCTTGGTCAGGGAAATGGTCAAAGATGGTAAGGGAAAACCTGGAAAAGTCAGTGAATTTGAAATGACGTAAACTGATATTCGAATAAGTTTAAATAAATTTGATACGATTTTGAAATCTCGTACACTTTTGATAAATACACCACGCCTTGCACTTCTTTCTGGTTTCGCGTAATCACTGGTGCGCTCCTATCCGCGTCCTAAGAAGCTGACAAGGAAAGTAAGGTTGGCTAGCGCGCAAAAATTGCAGCGTAAGAGGTCTTATTTCCTCCGGCCAAATCAGTTTTAGTTTTAAGCACGTGCTAAGCTAGCTTCGTGTCTGTTGTGAGGTTACAAAATGAAGAGAAGTACAGGAGAGCTTTGCTTTATACGCTCTGAATTCTCCAAAATCCCAAGAGTTTTTTATTGGGAATGGAGACAGGTTTATTTTTTTTTCTCTGCTTCTTTTTCTTTCGAAAGTCCTATTAAAGAGTGGATTGAAGCGATTTTTCAAGCTTGCCCCTTTTCTCTAGCTCTCCAGGACAGGTAAGGAGCTCGAAATCCCCATCCCCTTTTAAATTCTTAAATCAATGATGGCAATGGATTCCACGATCTCGAGATGAAGCCGCTATACAGTTCCGCAGTTTGCAAGAATTTGAAAGAATTACTTTCTATCGAACATCGGTTTTAAAGGCCGAACTTTCTGTTGAGGGGTTCTCCTAGTACGGAAAATTTACCGTACCATTCGAGCTCGAGGAACAATAGCGGATCGTGGAACTGAAAATCGCGGTTCTACTAGTACGGAAGACCGAGGTTTAGGGGTTCTCCTAGTACGGAAGATGGACAATAGTAACATTTTCCCTACTGGAAAAAATGGGCTATAGTACAGAAGACCGATGTACAGAAAATTGTACAGAAAATGAAAAAGAAATTTATACTAGTATTTCCCGAGATAAAACGAACGAATTCTAAGGCGCGATAGGAGACATGTATGACTAGCCACAAAAGCATTCGCAATATTACGTCTGGTTTTTCAGATGTTCTGAATATTTGAGTAAATAAGTGGGACGGTTGTAAAGTTTTTAGTTTAGACTCGAGCCTAGCTGTACTTCTCTATTTTTGTTCGAGTGCATTTTGCAAAGTATAGCTGTAGCCGAGGCGAATTAAAACCCGTGTTAAATAGCAAAGGGAATAAAAGTAGATTTTCCGAACTGCACGCGACTCGGAAACACATTTCTTCGGAAAGTACGAATTTAGACTTTCCATTATCTCCAAGAAACAGATTTTGTCAATAAACACCGGGATAAACAGCAATGGGGATAATATTAACTCTGTCAATAACACTTTCACCACTTTTTGAAGCTGGAACCAAACCTAATTTGATCATGTAAAATTTCTCATTATCGTAAATATTTAGATTTAGTACTACAAAATTAAATCAGAAATTTTAATTTTATTTTATAATGTAATATAGTGCTTAGTATTTAAAATTCATAATGATGGCAGCGATACTCGCAATTAGCCGAAACTTGTCGGGTTGTTTTTATTTATTGCTTTTAAATAAAATGAAAATAGTGCACTAAGAATTCTTTGTATAAATTTTAATTTTTAATTATTTAAAATTCATCTTCAGACGAGCTATCTGAATCATTTCTTGAAATAAAAGAATTGGCGCAATCACTTGGAGGACATTTGGACAGCATTCCCCAAATCATGAACCGAATCTGGAAATGGAATTGGTCCCTAAGGTTGTAAGAACACAAAGCCTGGCTGCCCAAATAGGGGAGAGACCTATCCTTACGAACTTGGCCATTCAAATAGAGTAATTTACGACCTTTCCACCCGGTGTCTATAAAGAGAGATAACATTTTCGGGAGGGGTCGGCGTCCACGATCTGAGGGTAAGCGGACAACCACCCTGGCCGCTTTTTGTAATTAGTGCCATATGCGGAGTAAAAAATAATGTTATGGCACCGCAGTGGATTTGACTACGTCCGTTCTGTGACATATTGATACATGTGCCATGGCTTTATAATTTCTCTTCTAAGAAACTTTTTGAAGTTATAAGTGTCGCTACTTCGCCTCCCGCTTTCAAATCAATACACTACGTCTCTCCCGAATTACTCTACTTGAATAACCTACACTTCGTAAGGATAGGTCACGAGACCAACTCTTCTCTCCCCTAGTTGGGCAGCCAGGCTTTGTGTTCTTAGAACCTCGGGGACTACTTCCATTTTCAGATTCGGTTCATGATTTAATCAGGTTATGAAATATGGGGAATGCTGTCCAAATGACCTCCAAGTGATTGCGCCAATTCTTCTATTTCAAGAAATGATTCAGATAGCTCATCTGAAGATGAATTTTAAATACTAAGTTCTATATTACAATAGAAAATAAAATAAAATTTCTGATTCAATTTTGTAGTACTAAATCTAAATATTTACGATATTGAGAAATTTTACATGATCATATATATTAGGTTTGGTTCCAGCTTCAAAAAGTGGTTAAAGTGTTATTGACAGAGTTCATATTATGCCCATTGGTGTTTATTGTCAAAATCTGTTTCTTGGAGATAGTGGAAAGTCTCCTACTCTCCGATTGAATGTGTTTCCGAGTCATTCATCTCGGCTACAGCTATACTTTTCAAAATGCACTCGAACAAAAATAGAGAAATATAGGGAAGCACGAGTCAAAACTAAAAACTTTCAAACCGTCCCACTTCTTTACGCAAAGTTTCTTACCCGTCACGATTTTGAAAAGAATTCCGCCGTCAGTCCGTTCGTCTTTTAAGAGTTAATGCGCCCAATTATGCTGTGGTTGAATTTATAAACTACCCTTGTACTAGCTATCTCTCGCTACCTATAATAACGCTTGTATGAGCAAATACTATGAGCAGAGTGCATGCTTTGTCCGAATGTCCCAGGGGACCAATTATAACGATCGAGAGCGGGAGCCCTCCTAACCTAAAAATTGGGCCTAGCTGGTATTCCACGAAGCGCATTATACTAGGCTCTCAGTCTAAAAGAATATTAACTCGATTAGAAATGGCTTGAAGGTGCATTCACGTGCGCTGCCTATTACGGATGAGATCAACGAAATATTCAGAACATCTGAAAAACTGGATGTAATATTGCGAATGCTTTTAGGGCTGGTCATACATGTCTCCTATCGCGCCTTAGAATTCGTTCGTTTTATCTCGGGAAATACTAGTATAAATTTATTTTTCATTTTCTGTACAATTTTCTGTACATCGGTCTTCTGTACTATAGCCCATTTTTTTCAGTAGGGAAAATGTTACTATTGTCCATCTTCCGTACTAGGAGAACCCCTAAACCTCGGTCTTCCGTACTAGTAGAACCGCGATTTTCAGTTCCACGATCCGCTTTTGTTCCTCGAGCTCGAATGGTACGGTAAATTTTCCGTACTAGGAGAACCCCTCAACAGAAAGTTCGGCCTTTAACATTTTGTTGATGGTACAGAAACGTAAGTTTTAATACGTTCAAAAGTATCCTGATAACTTCATAAGGAGTCCAAGGTCTCTCTACATTAAAACTGACTGTGTTTACATCTAACCTTCTCGTACGTTAATTTTAAATTCAGTATATATTTCATGTGCCAAGGATTCGTTTCATAGGTGCATTATATATCATATTTATAAGTTAGGCTAAAACGATAATTGTTGCAGGTGTTATAGGCAATTACTTCTCGAATCTTCGTGATTTCATTACTAATAGATGATTATATAAATAGCTCAGTTCGGCTTGATCAACTTGTTAGTTTAGCGGCCGCGTCACTGTAGACGTCACTCATCCCCTAGAGTTCCGGATGTATAAAGAGCGCAGGCGCGGACAAAGCAGGCGTTAAGCTTGAGAGTAAAACTAGAGATCTTTAGAATTTTGTCATTCTGACTGCGGGCGCCGTGTTTCTGTACAAGAAACGTCACAGGTGACGTCGACGCTCAACTTACGAAAAAGGACGCCTCCCTTTTATATATTTATCTATTCTGCTTTCAAAGTATGATATTATATTTTTGATATAGATTTCCTAATAATACTCATTAGCCGCGTTCAAATTAGACCTTGGAATCGATTCAAACAGTTTGAAATCGTTTCGCTGCAGTTGTGTGAACCGGAAACTGGTTTTCTTGAATCATTTTGAATTGATTTCCCGAAACTGCTTCGGGAACCTGTTTCCAACAGCATATGAAATTACAATAAATCGTTTTATATGAACAGTTGGCGCTCAAAACGATTCATAGCGATTTGGTTCCGAATCAGTTTCGAGAAATCGAATCAAATCGATTTCAGAAAAGACGGTTTCCTGTTCACACGACTCCAGCGAAGCGTTTTAAATCGATTCCAAGGCCTAGTATGAACGCAGCTTACGAATTTATTTTCAGAACAAAATTATGAATAAAATAAAATTTTCACAATTTTTCGGCGACCTTTTAGAGCTAATTTAAACTTTCAATTCGTGCTTAATCTCATCCCAAATTTAAACCCTTTTCCGGAACTATACTTTTATACCTTTAATGACGGTGACGTTACGTAAAGATGTCCATGATTGTGTCCTTAGAGAAAACCCTCAGGTGCGGATTTAGAAATTTTTCCCCGTTCTTTTATATTATACACAGTGTTCGATAATCGTGTTGCAATGTAGATATATCTGACGCGGAATGATACGTAATATTAAATCCCACAGGGAATAAAAGTAGTTCATATAATCAATTCGCGTGGTCCGAGATTGTATTTGAACCTTTTTTTATAAGAGAGAAACCCTCGGAGAAAACCGAATGATGCTCTTGAGAAGAAGAAAAGAGATCTTTTGTTAGCAGATTTTGGCGCGAAACTTTTTATCCAGAAAACCCTCTTCCCGATCGAGGAAGTTTTTTCTAAAGTGGATTTTATTCGTCCCCTTCATTCAGTCTCTTTCTTTGTTTGCAGCATTATATACTCGTGTTTAAGAGAAGTTATTCTCAGACTATTTTCTATGGTCTAATATTTTGAATCATTCCGCCTCTGTTATTCCCGTTATGCAAACTACTCTTGAATACAAGTTTAAGAGGACTAGTTTTTCATCCGAAGATTTTTTAACATTGGGTATCAATAAGCGGCAACGTTTTGTTCATTTTGTTAATTCCTCTTGGAAATATACCTCCCATCTTTCAAACTCTGGTCTGCAGACTTTTTAATTTAATTATTAAAATTCTATTCGTGTTTAGATTTATTTTTCCGATTGATGACGTTTAGCTTGATTTTGGTGCCTAGTTAACTGTAATTTTCATACGAAAGGTATAGGATTTCTGGAGTAAGTACTTTCACGAAGAAGTTCGCGCGAAAGCAACCGTGTATCACGTGTCAGAACGCGAAAGATTCAACTGATTATAAAATAATAATTTTTACTTCAACTATATTGTTTTCTATAGCTGCGTTCACACTAGAAACTTTGAAACCGTTTTGAATCGTGTTGGAAAGGTCAAATTATAAAAAATTTGGGGTCACCCGTGACAAGTATTAGTTGCCCATCCTGTAAATGGTAGGAATATAAAGCAAATGTGCAATAAAATGGTTTTCCTTGTGAAATCTTTGAAATTAAGACGTTCGCTCGCTCGTGTTGAGTCTGTTGACATCAGTTAAACTTTAAACATTATCACTTGGTCGTGAACTTTTAGGAAAAAAAAAAAAAAAAAACTTGAGATTTTTGGATAGCTTTTGCCACATGAGCAGTGATAAGCGATTCACTGTGTTTTCAATTCTTTCGATGTTTGCTGCTTGTCTTTATACGCAGTGTTGAAATACCACCATAAGTAGAGGCGGAATAATACACAATGTTATACCTCATAGGGATTAAAAGTAGTTGTTCCAAAGTAATCTCGAACAATTATATATGCAGCTCTTGAGCTGAGTGTGTGGCAGACGGCGAAGAAGGGCTGCAGTTCTTTAGGAGGCAAATGGCCGGTGAGGGTTTTCTTAAACTAGCGGAATTCACCCTCACAAGGTTGCTTGCCTTTCTACACTATTTTTTTCTTAGAGAAAGAGAGGGTAAAGACGAATATCAATTACTTTTTTAGTACACGATTTTATATTAGGGCTAGAGGCACCAAAATTAATTGATTTATATTTTAATTATTACATTAAGTTAGAAAGAAGGTCTCTGCATCAGAATATATATTTTTGAACTTGATAAAAAAAAACTTCGGTTTGTAGCCAACATTCAAAATTTATTTTCGAGTTGAATTCGTCAATTTACTAATGATGTCAAAGATCAGATGGCGCGCGCAATTATGGTCTGTTTTTGCCACAAATTCCTCTACCAGGACATGGATTAATTATACATGGTATAATTAATCCATGACCAGGAGAAGGGAAGATTTCAAATTTACCATGTTCTATATTTTGTTTATCGCTAAAATTAATCAAGTCCCGAACGTCAAAACTTTCAGAACCAGATTAAGCCTATAATTTCATTTAGAACTTCAATAATTTTATGTAATGAACTATTTAACTTCACCTCCCCTTTATCAATATATCGCTAAGCGTTACCGAGTTGGGAACTCTTAAGAAAGCTAACAGACACTGGAGGAAAACTTTGAGACATGATCGATCTGCGAACGTTTCTTTCGGGTGAGGGTTGTTTTTATCTAAAAACAATTGACTGATTTTTGTTTTTCTTTATGATGTCTATGCCAAGTCTGGTTGGTTGGGCTTTACATTTGTTGTCAGACTCATTCAAAGTTTTCAGCTGTATAATTTTTAAAGTCAGAACTCTAATGATAAGTAACAACTTTGAAAGGAGCCTAAATATCCCTATAAAATTGGTTTTCCAAAGGAAGATTAGGTTTCTTCCAAGGTTCTTGGTGCAAGTAAAGTCCTAGCTATGTAAAATTACACGTATTGAAAACCAAATCGGTCTCAGACTTTGGAGTCGGGGATGGTATGTTTGTGACGGCCAGAATGACTTGGCTTTTAAAGGAAGTTTTGGATGAGAGTGCAATTTTAAAGATATTACGTCAAAAGACCTATTGTTGTATTATCTTTAGTCTATTGTCTTACAAACTATCGGCATATGACACAAACTTTTCCTCAAGAGTAGTGGCTTTTAGGCGGGGTATTAAAGCACCTCCTCCACCGTGTTTTTTGGCCCTGACTTGGTGTAACATTAAGTTCCCAGACTCCGCCCTAATGGGGAGAGAGACTATAGTGACGTCTAGTCACGTGGTAAACGTCACTACTCTATGGGGATATTTAATGCCCTTTTCTACCACAGTCACAATCGGGCTAGCATGTATTAGATTTTTTTTTTAAATTGCCATTGGGACTGATTCAAAAGTTAAACAAGAGGTTAAACAGGGCCAAATGAACCTTTTAAAGGGGGCAAAGTGATTTTTGAAACGTAAAGCTGCTGCCTATTGTTTAGTGTACTTAACAAAATGGGAAGTGGCCCAAGAAAACAGACGACAAAATTTATTGTTAAATTAAATTGAAAAAGTGTTTAAAATTAAAGATGTGACTTTCACGAGAGAAACCGCGAGAAAGTAACCCGTATCACTTGCAAATATTGGCGCGAGAATCAACTTGGTACTTGATGACGTAGAAAGATATACATATTTAAATGTTTTCCGAAAATGAAATCTATATTTAGTTTAATTTTCATCAGTAATAATTGTCCTCAAAATAAATCAAATATAAAAATTAAATCAAGATGATCAGAATCTTTTTCCAAAAAAAAAAAAAAAAAAAAAAAAAAAATGGATTTGAACTGGAAAATAAATTTGGGGCTTTTTTCATCGCGTTCAGCCAATCGGAACATTCGCTTTCACTTCACGCGCGCTCTCGTGAAAAAGAAAAGCAATGATAAACACCGGTAGACCAAGCTAAACAAAAAAAAGCTTTTATATACGCAAAGTTCATCGCCCACAAATTCCATTGAATGTGAATTAAAATTCCCAAAAGAGAAAGGTTGATTTTATCACGCACGATTTCAATCATAAACTCGAGAAAAGGCCCGCAAAAAAATCACGTAAACCGATGCTAGGCGAGGAACTACTCGAGTGTTACGAAACCTGAACTTTACGGCTTTATTAAACTTGGATAAATGGGTTTCAATTCATTGACAAATGACATTGGCTTATCTACAATATATTTCTTTTAATCGTTTAAAAAATAATGAATAGACAAGTGGACAATTATTAAAAAAAAGGTGCCATCGCTGCGATACGCAACTTTACTTTTAACAAAGTTCATTAAAACCAATTCTTGTAGGGGTCTTATTCTTTAGCTGCGTTCATACTAGGCCTTGGAATCGATTTAAACCGTTTATAAACATTTCGCTAGAGTCCTGTGTTTCTCGAATCGATTTCTCGAAACTGCTTCGGGAACCAGTTTCATACGGAGTAGGTTTAAACAACAAATAGATGAAGCTACAATAAATCGATTTATAAAAATAATGCGTGAACACATGACGCTAAAAACGATTCCTGGAGATTCGAATATCGGTTTGATTTTACCGTTTCAAATCGATTAAGACATTCTAGAAACGCGAGCAAAAGGTCTGCGGCCAATAAGCGCTCTCGTAAAAGTTGGAGTCTCTCCTAATTTAATACCAATATCAGAAAGTTTCCGTTATTTTTTATTTATTGCCTCTAAGGCCACTCCTGAATGTTTAACTAGACACGTTGTGTTATTTTTAGAAGCAGGATCAATGAAAATCACTTCAATTTACTCTTTACCCTCCCATTAAATTCGGTCTCTTTCTATACCCTTTGTCTCCTTTGATAGGACTTGGTTCCAAAATTTCAATTACATTGATTAAAATATACATGTTTATAATCTATTTAGACTAAATTAAGATAGGTTCGGTCCATTACAAGCTTTCCTTGGCCTACTTCTAAACTAATCTAAAAAATTTGAAACAAAAAAAGTATTGCTAAGCACTTTCTAGTATTATTCCATTAACCTACTAGATATATAGCATGCTGCAAAAACATAATAAGCGCACTCCATATATATCCACCGTTTACAACTATGGAATAAATTTCAATTTTCCGGGCCAGTGATCTATTGGACTTAGTCCAAGGTATATTAAAGACAAAATCTTACTTAACTCGATACTGGGAAAAGTGAAATAGAATGGTTTCCTAGCCTTAAATAGCGCTCTAAAGTGGCTCGGTGTTTAGAAACCCCCACACGAAGGAAAAACCATCTATTTCCGGCTACTGGTATGCCATGTTTTTTTCTATTAGAACATACACTCCATTTTATTTAAATAATTTCAACCAATATAAAAATCTTAGGGGAATTAGGAAAGCGAGGGAAACTGGTGATTAGGAATTTTTACTATCACGAGTATTGTATTCGCAAGCTGCTCTTTGGAATCACAAAGAACCGAGCAATAAGTCAAGACCTTGCTAAAAAATTGGAGCCCGATATTACGATTCTGAACAAGATATTTCAAAGTGTAGGTGACGCAATTTATTTGCTGAAGGTGTATGCAAAAGTTCGTAAACTAGGTAGTTAGAGTATACATTAAAAACAGGCCAGCTGGCCTGTTTTATTTATAGGTGTCTCAAAATTTCATTAGAAAAGTCTATGGAGATTTGTCTTATGAGGTGGAATCTTTTTTGTCAATGATAACTGAGGTTTTCTCCTTCTTCTTCTTCGTCCGACCGCGAGTCCGTTTCATTGAGTGTTTGCATTCGAGAGAGAAAAATGTGTTAGGCTCGTGGGGGTACTCTATATTTTTCTATACGTTTCGGATGAATACTAAGACTGAGATAACAAAAGCTGTAGATAAGGTTGAAACACCGTGAAAGACGGCGTTTCATTGGGAGTTTGCATTAGAAAGAGAGAAATGTGTTAGATTTACAAGGGTGTTCTATTATATTTTTATTATACTTTTATTATGTTGAATACTAAGACTGAATAACAGTAGCTTTGATTACGTTGGATAGAAAGACGGATAAAAAGATAACGTTGGTGTATGCAGTTGAATAAAAAACTTGTGTCTAATTAAATATAAATAATAAAGCAGAACGCGAGAGATACAAACGATATATGTTTTGGTTTAAAAGATATAGGACGATGCGTAGAATTCTACGTATTGAGTCAAATGCAAAACAGTGTTTTTAACGTTTATAGTGCGTATTGAATTTTTTTTTATCAATGATTATAAGCCGCAGGGTACATAAACTTGGGTATTATACATTAGCCCAAATGGTATATAACGGTGAGATTTTGAAATGTCTTAGAAAATGGACTCTGAGACAGACGTACAATAAATTGATTTAGTTATAAAAGTTGGCGGGAAATTTAAATGATGCTGCAGAATTTAAAGGAGTCTAGAAAGGATACGGATATAAGAACAAAATTGGACACACGCGTGATAGGACACAATATCGATGGGATATAATCTCGATGGGACACAATCTCGACAGAACATAATGTCGATGCAACACAATCTTGATAGACCGTAATCTTCATGTACATAATCTCAAGTGGAATCTTTATCGATAGTTCACTACCTCGAAAGGACATTTTGTTTCCTTGCCCTTCTTGTAATATTTTAGGTAAGGTTACGTTAGTTAATCACTCGAACTACGTCATCCCTCCAACTAGTTAAACACTTGCTCTAACCCATTCCTCTTATAATATTATAGGTAAGGTTACGTTAGTAGAGTGCAACAGTCTCAGTCTGATTTAGTTGCAGTCGACGCGAAGTCAGCCCCTTTTGAGTATTCGAACTTTCGGTACTATCATGTGTTCGACATAACGAACTTTCGGACTCGTCGTCCAATTCTTACAATGGGATGTAAATACGTTTTTCAGTTGGCCTATCGCCAGTAGGCCAAATCCGTTTTTTAAGGGAAGTCGACGTAGTTTTTCGAGAGATAAAAGTCATTTGCGCCTATGGATAGAACACATTCTCTCTCTGTCATTCATGCGTTCAACATCGTGTAAAAAAAAAAAAAAAAGTTAACGTCTCTAGCCTGCTGCAGAGGTGGAAGTTCCGTGGTGACGCCTAGAATGTCTTAGCCTTCAAGGATTAGGATAGGCCAAGTAGAGGACAAGTAGTGGATAGATGCCTGGGCCATCATCCTGTACATCTCTTGGACAGCAGAGTAAAGGAAGACTTACGTTTCTTTAGGAACAGTGCGGAGGACTTGGCATAGTTTTTTGCAAATATGTTCTTTAACGCGATGTTGTTTTTACGACTTCGTTTGCTTTTTTTTTGCAGGGCTCTTTGAATATATGAGAATTATACTTGTAATAATAAAGTTTAATGTTTATTCTGGTCTCGATCGTCTCGTTAATTCTCGAGTAGATATTTTAGTATCTTAGTGGATGTTCATGGTAATCACTTTTCGTTATCTGTAAGTTAGCAGATCAAAACGGTATCGTCCCAATTGATCGACTTTTAAGTGATCGAAACCAGTTTTTTGGATTAAATGATCGAAATATTTAGGTTAGGTTAGGTTAGTTTTTTAACTCAATCGATCATATGAAATTCGATCATTTCGACCCAAATCGATTAAAACAACGCTAGTAAGGTCACGTCAGGCTAGTATATTTTATCATTCGAATTAGCCAATATCCCTTTAGCTAGTAATCCCTTGGTATCACCCTTCTCTCTTATAATTGACGAGTTCGGAATTGAAGCGAATCTTCCAGAGCCATGGCGCGATTGAGATATAACATCGTTATGCCGCTTTCGTCGTTCTTATTCTAAACTAAGCGTAGTGGATGAATACATGGATGGAAACAAAGAAAGAGTCATCATATTATATGTAACGGCAAATTCGGACTTTATTTATATTTTCTTATATAACCTTTAAAATCTTTGACTCCTACCCTTTAATTCGTAAATACTTTTATTTGTAAACGGCAGAGACTCCCCCCCCCCCCCCCAGAACAATTACAGTCGTAGGGTGTTTTTTCTTTTAGGTCTTCCGATACGCGTATCTAGCTAGCGCGAGGTCGGAGGTTAGAGTTGTAATGGTTTTTCTTGCACATGGACTTCCTTTTTTTTATAAATCGGTCCCATGTGTACTCAATTTTAAGAAAACTTTAAATTCCTTTTAGTTGCCATGCCCGCGTATGCCGCGTCATGGTACCAATTATATATTTTCCTACTTACTGGTATCCTGAGGTTGGACTGGAGACTTAAAAGCGAGAGGTCATAATTTTTAAATTGAGTTTAAATCTACGGAGTAAGAAAAAGGCTTGATCGCCATGTACAAAATAAAATCTAACCGGGCAATCAGATGATTCGAAATCACGCGATGACGAGACGTCAGCGACCAGTATTCTGTATACATTTCAATCTTTAATTGTGCGCGTCCGTCCACCATTATTTGTGCGCGTCGTGTAACGCGTCCTCACAGGAAAACGAGTGAGTTCAAAGCTATTTTAAAAGGGTACCAATTAATTAGGTCAAAACTATTAATCTAATAGCCCATGAGGTGCACCATGGCAGACCAGTATTTATTAAGTGTTGTTAATAATTTTCATTAACCGGCAAATAAACTGAATGGTTTCATTTTAAATCTAAGTGAAAAATGAAAATTAAACGGTATAAACCATCAAAATGAAAACAACGGCTTAAGCGATGTTAATATTCATCTAAATCGAAAGCACTTCTGAATTAAACTGTGTGAAATGAGATTTAAGAACTATAGTTTTATGCTGAGAGTATTGACGTGTTCGTTCTGCGGGAGCTCGAGGGAATATTTTTGAATATGGCAAAAACAAGAACTTAAATAAATTTACTTTTAAAAAGATCGAATAACGTGCTGCGATCGAGATTAAAAAAGATGTCGCGTGCACCATAGGATATTTAATCTTTAACCACAGTTATAGGGCTCCATAATTTAGAACAACAATAACCGATTATAAAGTTTGTACAATATAAAATAATCATATATATTAAATCATTTCAATTTAAACTTGTAAATTTGCAATTTTAATTCCTACCACTAAATTAAAAAAAAAAATGGGTTAATTGATTTACAAGTGTTTAATTTTTCCAAAAGCAAACACAAATTATACAAAAACGTTGTTTTGCTTCGCACTTCAAAAAAGTGCATTTATAGGTAAGAATTTCAAACCCGTGAAGGGACAGAAATTATAAATTCACAGTGAAAGAAATATGAAAGTCACAGTCTAAGAAATCATAAAGCTATAAGTATTATACAAAAACGTTGTTTTTGCTTCGCACTTCAAAAATGTGCATTCAAAGGTTAGAATTTCAAACCCGTGAAGGGACAGAAATTATAAATTCACAGTGAAAGAAATATGAAAGTCACAGTCTAAGAAATCATAAAGCTATAATTATAATAATTAATATGAATAAAAAATTTACAAAAAAATGACGTTTCGGCCTATCGAAACTTTTAATTATGCAGAAATCATTCTGTTGTAGAATTCACTCTTGGTAAGGGTAACTAAAAGCCAACTATGCGTGGAAAGGTAGAATAGCATAATACCAAATAGTTCCTGCCCGCGTTTTTAAAATGTTTAGTTGTTAGGATGGATGGTTGCAGTTTTCAGTTAGTAAAAGGAAACATTCGCCTCTTTATAAAGTTTCTAATCATTAAATCTACATAAGTAAAAGTTTCGATAGGCCGAATTTATACGTCATTTTTTTGTAAATTTTTTATTCATATTAATTATTATAATTATAGCTTTATGATTTCTTAGACTGTGACTTTCATATTTCTTTCACTGTGAATTTATAATTTCTGTCCCTTCACGGGTTTGAAATTCTAACCTTTGAATGCACATTTTTGAAGTGCGAAGCAAAAACAACGTTTTTGTATAATACTTATAGCTTTATGATTTCTTAGACTGTGACTTTCATATTTCTTTCACTGTGAATTTATAATTTCTGTCCCTTCACGGGTTTGAAATTCTTACCTATAAATGCACTTTTTTGAAGTGCGAAGCAAAACAACGTTTTTGTATAATACAAACTAACTTGATCCCTTTCAACAACGGTTTCATTTTATAGCTTCAAATCGATTGGATATGCTAGTGTTAACTTAGAGGCGATTGATTTGAGTCACCCAAGCGAAGAATTCTGGCGAAATTCTGCAGTCCCTCCCTACTTAACTCAAAATCTTGTGGAAGAGTCTAAATTTCTGAAGCCTAACAGGGGTGGTAGCTAATTTTTTCGTTCTCGCGCCCGTTTAATTAGATATGACGTCAACGATTTCGTTTGCTCGTAGCGTTAAACTACTGGCCGTTAACTACTTTTCGGTAATAAGGTATTAATTTTTGCTGTTTAATAAAATAAATTATGGATCAGTTACTGGCCCTAATCCTTTTGGCTCATAAAAGCAGGGAATTTTTATTTTGAAAAAGGCAATCCTAGAATATCGATTGAAAATAACTCAAATTGCACAGTCCTTGTCATCGGCACTTCAACGACTTCTAGATGAATTTCTATCAGAGTTGAAAAAATTATATGACCTAAATTCTTTCATAAAAATTAATATTTTTAGATGTTATATTCGGAAGGTTTCCGTTGCTGTCTAGTATATTCCATCTAGAAGTAGTATAATTCCACCAACCTTTTAAAAGGAGTACAAGATTATGAAAAAATAAATAGAAACATTCTCATACAAGTGTAGAATTACTTTCCAAGGCTGGACAATACCTACGGTCACACTAGCATTTCTTAATCGATTTGAGCCCCCCCCCCCCCTTATTATTGTGGGAGCCATTAAAATGGATTTGACTGTTGTTTTGTACTAGACTTTGGCTTGGAGTTAAAAATTAATTATATTCTTGATATCATATTACATTCTTTATAAATAGGTACATATTTATTTGTATATGAGTTTACTTAGTCCAATTTACCTTGTCATTGTAGGCAAAGCTGCATCTGATGTGTACTTAGACAGGAAAGGATCTTAGATATATAGCTTAACGTCTGCTGACACGTAACAAGCAGCTTTGAATGTCATTTATGTGTAAAAAAAATATACTTGTAATTAATTTGGAGAGTACTTAATGTATGCGGCCGTTTAGCCAAGTTATGAATATTCGAGTCGATGGGGTTTTTGAGGAAGTGGGAAATGGTTCTTATATAATTAATCAGTTGTTTTGTCTGCTCAGGAATCCAACCAAGAATCTACTATATTAATTGCCACCTCTTTATAGAAAGTCGACACACCATGTTATTTCCCCTTTCGAATTAATACAGCCAAATCTATTTTGTTGCCGATTCCCTATTGGAATAGTAAAATCTCTGTACAAGGTTCAGAAAAACGTACTATAACCCTACCCGAACATTTTCCAATGATGTAACCATCGAATATTGATAGCTTTATTATCTTGTATACATTTTCCCTCCCTCCCTCCGAAAATATATTCAAATATATTCTTGAATTTAAAGATATATATAGGCACTCTAAAGAATGACCAATCAAATAAGGTGTCTTCTTATAAAACATAAAAGATTTTTTCTTTTATTTCCAAATTTGCAACCACTTCTATCATTACAGAGATTGTTTCGAAAAGGGACATTGACGCATCGTCCATCTAAGTTGATTTCGTTTGATGAACCGTTGCATAGTCGGGTTTAATTTTGAAAACCACCACTATGGCATACCAGTTTGATAAATGACGTCATTTACCCTCTCGCGGCATCCGCCACGAACCCAATGCCCGTTTAAGGAAAGACCAGCGAATGAGGAGGAAACTGCTAAGCCTACTTTCATTTGGGAAAGAAAGCTTTTAGAGCGGGAAAAAAAGGCGGGAAAGAAATCTATCAGCGACTTTTAGCCGCTGCCAAGGCTTATCGAAAGTCAATCTTATATACACAATCGTCCTAATAGCCTTTCTTTTTACCAATATCGAACCAAACCCCTTTTTGTATTTTTCGGAAGCTTGCCTTATAAAAATAGAAACAAGTTGTTACGAGACTTAACTCCGTATAGTTGACCAATCAATTTTCTACAGCTAAGCCTATTTTTATCGTTACCCTTAAATGATTTTAGTATCGTAGCATTGACATGTTCGTATTTAACTGGAAAACTTGATAAGTACATAGAAAATTATCAAGGTTCGCTTGTGTTAATTTCCTACGTGTGCCTGTAAAAGTGTTCCATCACTCGTACACTGGTGTCAAGGGCAAAGCCAGTTTTCAGGGGCGAGAGCTCATCCTGTATCCAATCTGTAGACAGTATTATTTATTGTTGGTTATATATAATAACCGGACTGAAATCATTATGATTTTCATAAGCTATCTCGTAATTTTAGTTCGCTATCTTCTTGAAAAGATTGAATGTGCGTGGGCGGGCTGTGTCTCCGTGTATTGAGTCCTAGAGGCTATTGTCATAACAGGTCTCAGTCTTACAGTGGCCAAGGCTTAGGCTACCACCTTATCTCTATCACCCAAGACTCGAGTAACGTTAATCGCGGGTATAGACAGACATACAGACAAGAAGAACTACTGAAAAGATGCCCTTCTTTTTCAGAGCTGATCCAAAAAAAAAGCTTGTTAAAAAGATGTTGTATCGAAATTCTTTTTTGCCTTTTACTGTTTATTCGATCTGTTTCGATCCAATCCAATATATCTACTTATATTCGCGAGTAATGTTGCAATATTGCTGTAGTCTAATGCGTATTAATATTTTATGTTAATTCTCATAGTGGATAAAAGTAGTTCCACAAAAAGCACGCGAACAGTAGTTAATGTAGTCAGATTTTTTCGAACAAAGAATTGAAAACCCGCCTTCATCAATCGTTACGTTCAATTCTTTTGTTACTTAGTGACAGCAACTAATAATATCGAGAAAGGCTTAAAGCGAGAAAGATTTGCATTCATTGACTACATGAATTTTTAGTAGTAGTTATTATATCGCTTAGGCTTAGCGTAAAGTGTCTGGAAAACAAGGTTGCCTCATGGTTTAGTTCGTCATTTTACGTATAATCTGAATTATCATAAGTTAATTATTTAGTAGCTCTCTAAAAGTTTTGGTATAGGCTTCTGTTTTAGGGTTAGATTCGGAGAGCTAATAAAAACCCCTCTTCATGCAGTTTCGTTGTTCGGCAGGAAATACTGTTTATAGCCAATAGGAGACTTTCCCCGGAAGAGATATTTAAAGGGTATGTTCCTGTTCTGTATATCTTTTCGAGTTCAAAACGGGTTTTACTAAATTTTTAAATGTCATAACTTTGTAAAACGCTAACACAGATTTCGCGCCAAAATGTCGCGCATGCGCAGATTGAGCTAGGGATATTGTGTATACATTTTACTTATTTTGGTGAAGTATAATTGCGAAATGATTTTTAATGTGCAAAGATGTTAATAATTTTTAAAAATATTTATGCAATAATTAAGATTTTACGGTTTTCATCGTATCGAAACGTTGCCTTTATAATAAGATCATTTTATTTTTATCCCCGTTCTTTTCCTTTAAGAATCAAAAATATTTTGGCGGGAAAATTCTGTTAATGGATATTTCATTGAAGAGTTAGGCTTAGCTTTGGCATTTTCCCCCCATTGGGTGAAAAATCTGGAAGAAGTATACATAATGATTAATATCCATAGAAGCTTCTAGGAGTTTTTTAAAAATAAAAAAAAGCTAATTTACATAATAAAACGAAACGTTTCCTTAAATCATATTTTCTCAGAAGTCATTTATCCTCGTCAAAGTCTAACCTTGAGAGAGAAAAATACTTAGATATACTGGTACTCTAATGTCGATGGGATGGTCACATAATAGATGCCTAATTTCCATTCCTTTTACTTTCACCATAAGCCTACGCGACTATATTTCAAAGAGCGCAGGTTTTATAATACGAATATTTTCAAATGTTTTCTAGCTTGAACAAATCAGGTGATTAAGCTTAAATAATAAACGAAATCGTTAGCTAAGCCTAACTTTCAAATATTCAGATATTTGCCTGATTTTAGTGGGAAATGGAGAATTTTTAAATTTACATCTTTAATGAGCTATGGAAATTAGACAAGGGTTAAACTACATTTTATAACGATTAAAAATTGTTTCGTTTATAATGAAATCTATATGGAAATTTCGTTGTCTAATGTTTCGTAATGGAACTGGATAAGGTCCCTACGTCTGTATATAGTACTCTTCCTTCCTTGATGAAGCAAGATAATCGGAGAGAGTGTGAACGCCTTTGAACAATGGTTGGAGGCGCCAGGCAGACCCGAAAGAATCGGACCATTAATTGTCCTTTGCCACCGCGTGTCTGTATACAACCCGTTTCATACATGTGAAGCAAATCTTACGTGGATATAGAACTGGACCATATTCTAGCTATAACAAGAACTACAGACTTTTACTCCTTTCCGAAACTTTTCTTTGATGCCCTCCATGCTTGAAATTACCAAGAGTTAATATCCCGGAGTAAACTTAATTTGTCAAGAATGTGGTAATACTCGTCTTTCCAAATAATCTAGCTCTGATAGCTCATGAACCCGCCATTGGTATATAGTTTCGAGATAGATAGCAATTAACAATTTAAACCTATCTTAATAGATAAAGATGGATAATAAAACCAGGCTTTCGTAAGAGTCCTCTAGTGGCAAACAGTCTATCCATAGTAACCACGGTTGTGATTTGGTTATTTATGTATTAAACCTCTTGCCTCTGTTGTTGAAAACTTACTTTTTAGTTACTCCCTGGTCCAATAGCAAAATTAACTCTTGGTTATATACTTCCATAAGGATGTTCGCCGAACCTTATAGAACCCCCTCGGGAAGCGTCCGCGTAACTTTCCCGCTGCTTGAACCTTTGTTTATAGTCCTATAGAGGGCAAAGATCTTAACTCCACTTGGTTCTTTTATTGTTCGAGACTTTCTTTTATGACCCGCGCCATCACCCTGGGGCCCGAGCAGCCACGGGTAATAGGACTATACACTAGCTTTTGTCGCTTAGTTATTAATACGATTTATTGATTATCTTTTGTATTACTCTGGCGCCGAGACTCTTGAGGTTGAGACCGAGGCCACCGAGTCATTGAGATCTCTTTTACTTTGTCTGATTATCTCATAATGGTGTCTGCGGGTTGTTATTTCAGAGTTAAACGAATCACTAAAGAGAAATTAATGAACTCTGATGGAGATGGTTTTTAAACGGGCGGAAACCATATTTTGCTTTTCTGCTAAAGACAAATTTTTACTACGACAATTTTTGCAAAGAAAGCAAAAAGAAATCTACCACGGAAAGATATGTATATTTTGATGAATAGTTCTTGATATTAACTTTCACTTGTCGTTTTTTCCGTTACTGCTACTTCTTGTTAAGAAAAACATAATCAAATAAACGTTTTAGGCGAGCTTATGGACGAAGTAATGGATTGAAGGTTTGACGTCAATACCGAGATGACAATAGACGTACTTCCGGTAGAAAATATATATTTAAGTTGGATAAAATCAAACTTAATCTAATTATAACTAATGAAACCGTGAGTTAAGTTCACCGTGCTTCTTACCCTTTTATAAGATTGAGAAACTTAACTCCATTTAAATTTCCTGAACTTTTGTCATCGTTAAGCTTATTTTTCCCCTTAAAATCCCTATTCCCCTGGCGACTGTTTACGATAATAGCATAAAGAAATTTTAAAAATTAGATTTTTTCTTTTTTTAAATGGAGAGAAAAATAAAAGGCTTGTAGCAATCTGGATTTTATAGTAATCACTTGCCGTCTGAAAACAGCCCTCGCGGGAATCGAGTTTGTTCGTAATTTCCTGCCATGCAGTTTACATTACATTAGTTTTCTCATTAGCAATGATGAGATTAAAGAGAGAGCGAATCAAAACTAATAAAAGAAAAATCCACCACCCTCAAAAGGAGTCCAAGGTTTACATTTAGCTCTTGTAAACTAGTCTTCATTATAGCAAATCATCACGAAAATGTAAAATGATATTAAACTTAAACGCGGTATATAATTATAGTTTTAATAGATATAAAACCTTTATTGTTGAGGCTAGGAATATTATTTCCTCTTGCATCACGAATCGTGTTTATACAAAAGCCGAGGCAAAATAAAGTGCTTATATTCTTGATAGATTCCCTTTCAAATCTACGCTTGTACAAGAACTTGAGGGGTGGTTGATTTTTTTCTACTAAGTTTAGCTATTCCAAACACTGTAGGAAATTATTAGATTATCTTGTGACCGTCCCCGATTGAAAATCTAAATAAAAACTCAGCCTGTTGATTGAATATTCTCCCTAACTGATGCTATAAGAGTTATCCTTAATTTAAAAAGCTAAGTCGTTTTCATACACTATGTTAAATCTCCCAGATAAAGAAAGTAGTCTTTTCCAACTCTCCTTGGACGTCCCTTAATATTAAGACCTAGGGTCGCGCATTATTAGTTAGGCCTAACGGTGACATAAGTCTACGGTTCTACGATGTCATGAAAAAAACCCGCTTGACAGTTCAATGTAAAACCTGTGTTTCCCTAAACTACCTCTTTTTCCGCCTTTAAACATAAAGCATTATCGATCAAATTTTGGTGGCCTTGCGCGAGATCCCCCCCCATTCCCGAATGTAGGTCAAGCCGAAAGATGGTAAGATCTGGTAGACGGTACACTGGGCCATTGGCCAAGCAAGCGCTCGAGGTCTGAAACCCTTTTCATCCCTGGCCTCGTAGACACAATACAGGTTAACGCTATAAAATTCTCCTCATTGCTCATCCTATAAAACAGAAAAAAAGAGGGTCGAATCTTTCGGAGAAAATTGTTTCTCTTTAGTTTTTCTCCAAAAAAAAAGGGTTTTTAGGGTTGTGCCCCGAATTTAAAGTATCATAAATAGAGATTTTTTGGGTTGTGTGTGATTGGAATTCATACACGCCTGGTTGACTAGAGGAGAAAATCAATCGAATATGTCTAACCTGATTCACTCGTACGTTTCTAGTTATGTAAGTTTTTCCCGCCAAAAATGTAGTTTCAAATTAGGCTTAGTGAATTTTGTTAGGTGGATGAAGAGAGGGGGAAATATTTTTGCTGTGAAACCGAGGAGAAACATATCGACATGGTTTTATAAAAGCTTTTGTTCCAGCTGTAAAAGGGTTTCAAGCCTCGTACAGAATGTTTTACAGGAAGTTTATTAAATATAATAATATATATCGATGTAAAGAGCTCGAAATTTCCTATCGATTGATGTGAGTCTCGCCAGTCTCGAATTGAGGGGGGAAAAATCTAACTTCGTATAACAATCTTTAAATTTAAACAGTTAAATCAATAGTTGGGAATTATCATAACATGATAATATTGTTTTAATCGAAGGGCTAGTAACTTCTGTAAAGTCTGTACATCGATAACCTAACTGACAAAGCCTCTGGAAATGTTAAATATGTAATCACTTTAGTACAGTCAAAGCTACGTGATCAGCACCTCGATTTTAATTTAAATATCATTTAACCTATTTAAAAATTATAAATTATGGTTAGAGCCTTGCTAATTATCATAATAATTAGAATTTGATTCAGATATTGTTAAGCCTAGTTTTATTAGATTTCTCAAATTACCGTTATTTTGGAAATAAATCAACTGACGGTAATTTATTTAAATTTACAAAATGATTTGTACTTGAAATGAAAACGCTTCTAAACTATTTTTTGACTAAACAATGATGTTCTTCAGCATTTGACTTTGTACTGATAAGGCAAAGCTCTTGGGCAAAGTGATTCAGACAAAACCAATTTAAAACTTTAAACCTCATTTAGCCATTTCTTCACTTTTAATTCAGAAAGTTTTAAATTACCATTTTGGTAATTACCAAGGTAAATTATCGATTTAGTTTTATTGAAAACCAAAATACATTTTATTCTAGAGTTCAATATTTTACAAATCATTCTCAATAATGCTTTTGGATTTTACAAAGCAATTAATGTATAATACCATAAAACTCAAACCGGACTATCCACTTCACGAAAAATGGGTAATTTTATGCCTGCCATCTTTAAAAATGTTCTTGACCTTAAAAAATTTTGCGCCTCTTGTATGAATTCTTCCTATAAGAAGTCGGAAGCTAGTTTTAGAAATTAGAATTCCTTCAGGGCCTGCTTGCTTCTCAAAAACCATCGCGATGCCATACATGTATACATTAATATATAAATAGTTGAGAAATTGAAAAATAAGAAAATACGATAAGGCTGTCATAGAAATTTATCATTCCCAACTTTTTTTCGGTCGAAATTCTGGATTTATGACCGACTTATTGATTATGTAAGGGGTGCTAAAATAAGTATGGACTTTATTTATTTGTGGTATAAAGAAGTTTGCCTGGGTTTCTGAAAAATTGGTTAAATAATTTATAAACATAAATAACACCAGAAGAGGATAATGTGAGAAGTTTGACACTAATTCTAAAACTTTAGTGGTGTCTTATTGTCTATGGTGGAACACTTCTTTCAGAGACTTAGAGATGGGTATTATATATTTCTGATGATTCTCTTCGTCCTTCTTCACATATTCATAATTTATTCGAAAGTCTTTCTAACTCGGATATGCGTGGTATGGTGGCATTCAGTTACCAAAGTTAGAAAAAAAATAGCATTTTTTTTTTTTTTTTTTTTCTGAGCCACAGGTTTTTCACCATATTTTATTTATTTTGTTGCTATTTTATACCACCGAGAAAGTAAAATATTTTGATAAATAAAAATATCAAAAAAATACCAGCCACTTTTTTCACACGATCCATATCTATTTTACCACAAAATATCAAGGCGGTCTGGGTAATTTTCAGCTGATGCATTTTTTTTTTTTTTTTTTTTTGAGCCTGAGATTCGCTTCGTTGCGTTACAACTTGAAGAAAATCTGTACTACACTAGTTCTCTATGTATTTTAACATTTTGTATTACTCCGCCATATTTTGCGGTTAAGTAATTTCGCAACTCGCGCCAAATATTATAGCTTCCCTTTTTTGGCGGGAAATGGTGGAACAGAAATCGTTTCCCGCGCTTCTTTCTCTAGAATATTTTTCTCGGATTCTTCCTAAAGCTTAGAAAGGTATTTTTCCTTTTGGATATTATTACGCAGCATTAGACCAAAAATTCCAAGAAAAAAATATTTAAAGCGTATCTTTTCTTTTGATCTCTTTAAGTCAGAGCTTAAGTTTCAGTTTCTATCCATCTTCTCGGCTTCCAAATTAAATTATAGAGATGTGTGAGCAAAATATTATTACGCAACTTCTAAGAATACAGGGCGCTGTTTTTGAATAAATTTTACCATAAATAAAATAGCGTATTTCAAGGTTTTCAAGGTACTATAAGTATAATTTGATTCTTTTAGACTCTAGGCCCCTTTTTTATATCAGAAAGATGATAATGAGAGAAGGTTGCCCCTAATGTTTTACTTTTATAACATGATTTCTTCCCAGGTAAGCCTAAAGCAAACCAAGCTAACGCAATAGTCATAGAAATATATGTTACGAGCGATAATAAAGTCTGGTCAAATTAAGATGTTGTAAGATATTGGAGCAGTGGACTACGCGCGATACCTGCACATAAACAAAGGTCAAATCAAATTGGCCACAAATGAACTGTCCGGGAAATCCAATAAACCTTGATTCTGGTACTACCAACTTTACTGAAACTGATGTTGTTTGCAATAGCCTGATTAATGGATCACTTCTCTAAAAGAAAAGTATTATCAGGAGTATATAATAAACCCCTTTTGTGGAGAAGCATGAAAACTCTCATACTATTAAAGTTAAAGCTAGTGAACAACATGATTTCGCCACTGACTTGTTACTAACCATGACTGTAGTCACGTCAGGTAATTAAGGATAAACCTGTAAAAATTTATGCTTTGCGTAATGAATTATGCTTATATCTTCCCTCCCTTAAAACTCCATTTTTCGTACTGGATTCTTTGGATGATCAGAAATTTTAATGAATTACCGTTAAAGCCCATTTTTTTTCCCACCTTTTCTACGAAATTCTATGAGCTTTTGATAAAACGGTGTTTGTTTTTAAATTATTTAAACGTAAAGTATTACTTTCCCTCATTAAAATGATTCATATACTTTAAAAAATCAAGAAAAAAAAAATTCATCAAAAGTACATCCTTATCAAGATACAATAGAAAGTGTTTAAAGAGTTGCTTTGGCCTGTTTTAAAAGATATACCCCCTAAAATCTTCTATAACAATATTTTAGGGGGGGTTTGTAAAGTAGAGAAGAGACCAATCTTTTTTATTAAAAAGGAAAAACCGTATTTCTTTTTCCCCCCTTGCCTCCGAAATAGGAGCACGATTTAACCATTTAGCGAGAAAACGGACGTGCTTCAACTTAACAATATATATATTTTTTCCCGACCCAAGTTTTCTAATAATCTTTAAGACCTAAAAAGCTGCGTATTTGACCGCGAACCCACTTTCGGAGTTTTAACGCCTATTTTGTTAGGCCTTGGCCAAAAAAAAATGTACAGTTATTTTTCTTGTTTTGTTTTGTATATGCGGTAAAATTGGAACGCGTGTTTTCATTGTCTTTAACGCAATCTCAACGACTTATTATAATTCCATGAAGAAGACCCAATTCTTGAGACTTTTCCGTTATTCATTAACCTGTTTTTTGTTTTTTCAAAATAAAGTTAAGTCTCAATAAGTTGGGAATTTTGTTTTCCTCGTTTAAACAATGCTTTTGTTTTCTTACAAGACATAATACATTTTATAATTGTTTAGAATTAATATACTGAACTTGAAAATTGTTTTGTATTTTAAATCTAGCGGTATTTTTTGCAGCTATCAGCTGTGCTGCCACCTTCTGTTTTTGGGTTTTGACTATCGTCTGCTTATTACAGTTCGGAACTTTGGATTCTGGGTAAATTTTTGTTGTTTCGGCTTCGAAGTTTGTGTTTAAACTTCTACAGAATTAAATAAGAATTAATGTAATTAGTTTAAAATGGAAGTGGTTAATAACGAAGAAGATTTACAAGCTTTATTTGAAAGTTTACAAGGCGATGTTTCACCAGAGCAATGGGAAATGTTTAAAGAGTTGAAACGAGTGGTAAGCCTTGGATCCGCCGAAAAACTTGATAATTTCTAAGCCTAATTTTTAAAATTAAACATAACACGTGTTTCTTTTGTGACAGGGTGAAGGTTTGGTTTGTAGCGATGGTAGTGATATATCGCAATCAGAAGATGAAAGTGAGGATTCGTTCTCTAAACCGTCTACTTCTAAAGATGCCATGCCAGTTGAGAAAGAGTTACAAAAAATGGTAATCAATCAACCAAGTAGCGGAGAATCATCAGACGAGGAGTCTAAACAAACCAGTCAAATTTGGGAAGAAGATTTGACAGTCAAGTATCTCAATGGCGAAATTACATTCCATGATATGACTGTGATTATGGAAAAGCATAATATTGATGAGGAAAATAAAGAATCAACAGTTACTGCCAGCGAAATGATAAAAGATACTGATATAAGCGAAACTGATGGGGAAACAAAAGAAATTGATGCGCCGAAAGTTTCTGCTGGAGATAAATTTGAAGAAGATTTCCAAGACTATAAGAAGAAACGGAAGATGAAACGTCGTGGACAGTTGCCGAAAGATTTGCAAGGCTTAATGGGAGAAGCAAATTTATGTTTTGCTCGTGGCGATTTAGAAGATGCTGTTAAAATGTGCATGGAAGTGATACGTCTTGCTCCTAGAGCAGCTGAACCATTTCAAACTTTGGGAATGATATACGAAGAAATGGGAGATATGGAGAAAACCTTTCAAGTAAGTTTATCAGTTACTTTTTCACTTGACAAAATATTAAAAAATAGTAAAAATTTATGAATAATTGTCAAAAAAAACTTTAGTTTTCATTAATTGGGGCATATTTAAACCCTAATAATGTTGATGAATGGATCAAATTGGCACAAATGTGTATTGAAAGGGAAAATTTGAAAATGGCGGCTACTTGTTACACAAATGGTTAGTTGTATCAACTTTCAATCATTCCCCTTAATAAAATTTTATCAATATTTAAACTATTAGCCATCAATTGTGACAATAAAAATATAACCTTGATCTGGGAACGTTGTAACATATACGAACAACTCGGAGAAAAGAAACATGCCTTGCGAGGCTACGAAGCCATTCTTAACCAACTAGGACCTGAACAGGGTGAAATGGCCATCCAACTATGTCGAGTGATTATTAAAATATATAACGAAAGCGGCGATGTTCTTTCTGCCATAAAAGTTATGGAGAAAACTGGTCCCAAATGCGCCGAATATTTTACTTTGGAAGATGTTAACATTTTGGCTGAGCTTCAAATTAACGAAAAAATGTATTTGTCCGTTATTCGAAGTATGAATCAGTATTGTGGCATTCTTTTTGATGAAGAAACAAAAGGGGAAATTACCGAAGAATCATTGAAAACCTTCAAAAAGTACGAGACATTGTTAATCTCTGCTTTTAATTTTTAATTATAATTAAACCATTAGTTATTACTAATTTACAATTTTTTTCTAGATGCATCGTTCCAGATAACTTACCCGTAGATCTTCAAAGTAAACTAACAGTTAGTTTAATCAAATTAAATCTGATCAATCTCGCTAATGTAAGAAATGTTGATCTGAGGAATATTATTACGAAATTGCAAAATTTAAACAGTTTACGTTTAACTTTTAGGACATAGCTCTTCCAATCTACCAAGAAAATCCCGAAGAAATTGGAGACTTATTTTTAGACATCGCCGAAGCTTATATGGAAGTTAAACATTTTCAAGAAGCTCTTACCATATTGGAAGTTTTGATTAAAACTGTAAACTACAACCTAGCAGCTGTATGGTTACGTTTCGCCGAATGTTTGAATGGTTTAGAACGTTTAGAAGAAGCGGTTATTGCATATCGTAAAGTTATTGAGATGGCCCCCTTGCATTTTGAAGCCAGGGAAGTTTTATCAGATATTTTAGCAAAACTTGGAAGAGCTAAAGAAGCAATATCAGCCTTGAAGCAAGACTACATAGAAGGGGATTCTGAAGGACAAATTATAGTGAGATTTACTTTCAGTTGCATTTTTTAAGTTTTTGGAATCAAATGATTTTTTTAAAAAGGATGCAAAAATATTAATGAAACAATGCAATCTTCTCTACGATCATGGAATTTGGGACGAATATGTCAAACTTGTTAAACTTATGCTGACTTGTCATTGTTATCCTGTTACGACACCAATGGAATATATGAGTAATAATAATAATAATTTAACTTGATAAATCAAAATGAATACCGCTTTTTATGTTAGCACAAAACTTATCCCTTTAA
The DNA here is from genome assembly GCA_963920705.1 of Odiellus spinosus. Taxonomy (NCBI): domain Eukaryota; kingdom Metazoa; phylum Arthropoda; class Arachnida; order Opiliones; family Phalangiidae; genus Odiellus; species Odiellus spinosus. Next base: position 17,908,977 of record OY987229.1, on the reverse strand, counting down.
TCTATTTTTTAGTTTGTCTAACGAGTGTTACATTCAGAGGACGGCAGGAAAACTTAAGAGAAATTGCCAACACGATTGATTGCTCTAGTACGTTTTAAGTTTAACACGATTCAATTTCTTTAAAAGACTAATATAATATACTTAATATAGCCGGGCATCCGCAGTTCACCAATAGTAATTTTGATTGGGAAGAATTGTGGGCATTTTATCGCAAAGCTTGGCAGAAATTATACGACTTGAAAGCTTACGAAGAACTTGAAATAGTTTCCATAAGACAACTTACGAACAAACTTTTCTATAAAATAACTTCCATTATCAAGGTTATCATTTAAATTTAATGTAAAGGGAGAATGCAATCCTTATCCACTGGTATAAAAAATTTCCAAACAATCAATTTAAATCTTATGAGTAGGGTTAACAGGGATCCAATGGAGAATTAAGATATCTACGACGAATCACAGGCTTTATTCTGGCAATACGTTTAAAACTAGATTTAAGAGGCACCTGGTCTCGCTCATTGGCTGGAGACTCATAAACGGGGTGATATCAATTTCTCTATTGATCCCTGTTAAGCTTTCTTTCCGAGCAAGTTTCTAAACAAAAAGGAATCTATAGAAAATCACTTGTCTCTGCATTCTCCCTTTAAAATGAATGCTTAAATCGTTACTTTTATTATAACCCTTTCAATTTCATAGGATATAGAGTTCATGGCTTTTCTCGCTTGCTATTATAGCAAGAAAATGGATAATGCTTATATCTTGGTCAAAATTTTTGCCTTCAACGTAATCTGAGGATTAATTATTAAAGTTAAATTCTTTATTTAAATTTAATTTTTTTCAGGATATAAATCTCAATCGCGTATGGAATATTTTTTGCCAAATTGTTTCTTATAATCAAGATGTTCGTCACAATCGTTTCTGTTTAAGATTAATGTTAAAAGTAAGTAAAGAACAGTAAAATTAACTATAATTGAATTAATTTTATTATATTTAATTTCAGAATCCGGAACATAAAGCTCTGAGTTTACTCAATGGTCATAACGCGTTAGTTGTAGGAAGTTATAAACACGCATTAGGTAAATCATTTAGGAATAATTTTGACTGAGTACTTGGTATTGATTTTGAGTTCTTGGTTGAATCAACTTTTGTTTGCTGATTTTGAGTACTCAGTTGAATCTAGTGTCATTAGTTGGATATTGATTTTGAGTACTCGGTTGGGTACTAACTTACGAGTACTTGGATGAATCGAGTAACTTGATTGGCTACTGACTACGAGTACTCAGTTAAATAAAGTAACTTTGAATCTAGTTGATTAATAGTTTAATTAAACTTATTAGGCGAATATATGCATTTGTACAGCGATAACTCGGATGATCCGCTACTAACATTCTGCATTGGATTAACATTCATGCAATTGGCCATACAAAAATTTTCGACTAAGAAAAGTTCTTTAGTGTCTCAGGTAATTGATTAAAACAACCAATATCTCAAAACATCTTATTAAATTATATTGTTTTTCTTAAATCAGGGATTGGCTTTTCTGAAACGGTATTGGATGCTACGAGGCGAATGCCAGGAGGTTTATTATAATCTAGGCCGAGCTATGCATGGATTAGGTCTTTTAACATTGGCGACGTATTACTACAAAATGGCATTGTCTATGCCACCAGCGGATAACATAGTACTGGTAAGATAAAATTTTTATGATTTTATTAGGGTTAATATATGGGTTTAATTTACCAAAATGTGGAGAAATATCATAGATAATTGGACCTAAAATAAAAATCTACAGGGGTGTACAAAGATGTAGTGTTTTTACTACTAAATCCTAAAGATGGGGGGGCAAATATATAGTAGTTTTACTGCTAAATCCAGAAAAGTATGAGGAAAGTTACAGTATGTTTCCTACTAAATCTTGAAAGTGGAGGCAGATATATTTTAGTTTTTACTACTAAATTGATTCTGCACGTATACCAACATATTTAGACATTCTACAAACTAAACCATCACAATCGCATGTCTAATTACTAGTAATACTGTAACTGCTAAATTGTGGCATAATGTATGTTTAGTAGTTTTTCTACTATTGTGGTAAAATTGTAGGGTTCTTTGGATCTCTGCCGTGAAATATCGTATAACCTATCTCTCATATACCAATCATCAGGTTCTCATGATTTGGCAAAGTATTATATTAATAAATATTGCATTGTCTAACTGTACAATGTAATGTTTGATTGACGACGTAACTTATTTTGTATAAATGCATTAAAATAAATGATCATTCATAGATAATTAGTGACTTTTATTAGACAGACTTTATTCAGTTCAGTTTTTATTAATCTAAAATTAACAATGGAAGATATCGTGTTATGGCTATAGTTTTTTTTAAATAATTTTACAAATTCAGTCTCTATTAGCTACAATTTAATCTAATTACTACTCGTTAAGACAATTTTTAATCTCTCTATACTATTCAGGTACACCTGATAAATAACTTAAATGCCATTCTTATGGGAGAATACAACCTTACAAGAGATTTTCTATCGATTCTTTAAATTTTCCTAATCTGCTATTAAAAAATTTCAACAAATTAAAGCTAGAAACTTTTCGGGAAAGTTGGCTTAACAATAATCCAATCAGTTTGATATTTGAAACTTTTCAAGCCATGCTTTTGCTCGGTTACTTGAGTCTCTATATCAAACTCCATGGATGCTTGTTAAGCCTACTTTCCAAGTAAGTTGAACAATTGATTTCTAGATTCAACTTTGTTGAGTGGATAAGGAATCGATAGATAATTTGTTGTTGCATTCTCCCTTTAATTTACCAATTTTTCATAATATATTATGGAATGATTGAATTTTAAGGTGTTTCCTTGTTTTTTATAGTTTGGTTTAAAATTTTCAAGATTTTAAAATATTGGGGGTGTTTTTACTATAAAATAGGGTGTTCTATAAATTTTAAATCTACAGAAGTCTATTTTTTTTAGAATTTTCATGTTAGGTATTTTTAAAATTTTCATCTAATCTCTAAAAAATGATTATGCTATATATAAGTTCCAAAATTTAGATTTGAGTGTGCGAGTACTCGAAATTGGATACTCTGGAAATAGTTTGGAGTGATTTAGTAAATGTATGGAATATTTCTAAATGAATTCTTCACTAATTTAAATATATCACGAGTACCCTTTTTTTCTTCATCGACGCAAGGTCCTTTTTAGCAAAACTAAGTATTGTATTCCTAATTTTGTGAAGTTGTTATGGTGCAAGGCTTAATAAAATAAGTACTCAAAAACTCAACTGATCTATGTAAATATGTTCAGAGTTGCATCTAGAACTTAGTATAAGGCTTAAAAATGAGTACTCAAACTATTCAAATTTTTAAGATTTAATAGTGCAAGGCTTAACAGAATGAGTATTTGATAAATCAATTTAGTTTCTTTGTGTGTTGCTAACCTTAACACTAAAACTTAATCAATTGAAATTTCATCAAGGCTTAGCAAAACTAGTATTCAATAAAATGAATGTATTCAAATTGGCATATTTCTAATTAATACGTTTAGTAGAGCAAGGCTTAGTAAAATGAGTACTTGGCACTTGCTTAATCAAGATCTTAAATAGTGTCAGGCTTAGAAGGACGAATACTCAATAGAATAAGCAAGAACTTTAGTAGTGAAAGGCTTAGTTGAATGAGTACTTGCTTAAATCAATGAACATATTAATTTCAAGATTTTAAGAAGTGAAATACTTCGTTAAACGAGTACTCGATTTAATCACATATCTTATAGTAGTGGCGCAAGGCTTAACAGAACTAGTACTCAGTAAAGTAATTATAGTATACAATCCGATTTCAGTTTAATGTAAGACTTAACAAATAAATTACTCTATTAAATATACTCTGTGTCGGAAAATTCAAATAAGTACTCGCACACGTTTCTAAATTTTAGATCAAAGTTTATAATTGATAGTTAAATACGGGGAAATATTATTTTTTATACAATTAGTGCCAATAATCTCTCAAATTTTAATGGCGTCGTCGAATAATCATTATCTTTAACCTTTTCCGTGACTTTCAAAATTTGTTTTAAATCTATTCATTTAAGGCATCATGTGGATAGCGTAGTTTAACTTCTATTTACATTTAAACCTAAAACCCTAAAAAATAAACTCTAAATTCTTATACATTTTTAAAACTAATTAGGAATCTTCTTTTTAAAAAAAGTGTGCACTAAAGATATATGGAGGAATTGTCAGCTATAGCGCAAGTTAATATTAATTTAATTTTTTGGTTTTTATGCAAAAATAGCTAAAAATCTTATCAACTTTTTCTCATTAATTTATAATTTACTTCCCTTCTTTGAAGCGCACATAATTCAAAATTTCTTTAGGACTAGGCCTAAATAGGCTAAAAAATCTTTCACTTTGGTATATAATCAACTCCTTATTATCCAGAATACCTCTGCCAAGGCTTAGATCTAAATACTCTTAACAACATTCTAAAGTATCGTTCAATTAAGTCGGATATTTCATCTTAATCTTTTTAAGGATACAATGCAGCCCGATAAGTAGTTTTCTATCAATACCATATCATTTAAATTCATAATCCCCTAGTAAAATATATTTTTTTTTAACTTCAGAGTACTTGGTAGGCTTAAAAAGGATCCATGGAGTTTAATATCTCGCGGTAAATGAATATCAGGACAATGAGCAAAAAAGTTTGAAACATTTCTGTTAAAATAAAGGAAGCTTGCTTCACCCAAAACTCAGTAATGACAATATATTAAACGTTCCATTGATCCCCGTTAAGCCTCTATTCAGAGTAAGATAAAATCTATTTCTAGTGGATTAGACCTACAATTGATAAAAAAACACTTGTCAGATTGCATTCTTCCTTTGAAGTAGACACGCAACCTGACTCGATTACGGACTTGTCAAATTGATTTCCGGCCAAGTTCACGAGGCTGTTTTTATGTATGGTTTTACTATTTCATTTTAATGTGCACCCATAGAAAAACAAAAGAAATCGGCTAACCCAATGAGGAAAAATTCCTTCTAAATTTGACCAAAATAATTCAGCAAAAGTGGACGAAATTTAAAATGTCTTTGGTCCTTTTTTTGTAGAATAAAGGTTATTTTATTTGTTGTATTTGGTCAAATTCTGTTGGAATTTTCCATTTTTCCTCATTGGGAAAGCTGGTTTCTTTCACTATTCTATAGAAGTGAGCCTTGTGATTTTATAAAGATTATATTCCCAACATCCGAATTGAGTCAGGTTGCGAGTCTACTTTAAATTGAATTAGTTCGATAAACCTCAAAGATAGTATCTGAAATAAGATTGATTTTTAAATATACCTTTTCAATATCACACCATTTGACTCTTCACATCATTAAAAACTATCTCCATAAATATTTTTAACCTACTTAGACTACAATAGGATCTAATATAATTACCGGAAAGCGATGAAAAAGTAAAGAAAACAAATAAATCTTTTAGCACTAACAATCTAACACTAAAAGTAAAATAAGAAAAATAAAAATAGTTTTAGCAAAAATATCCAGCACCATAGCGGGTTATTTTATAGTAAGATAGGCGAAACTGAAAAAAATAGACTAAAGAGTAGAGATTACGTGGATGATCGTTGTTTTTTATCGCCTTTACAGGAATTTGGCTGAATATATTGATCTTAGGGTAATGTTGTCATCTCGAAGGCGTTGAACTCATAGCAGATTGGCCGCTATTTGTAGTGTTGCCGCTATACGTTGACTGTAGGCTTGACATTGAGCCCCTTAAAGCAATGGTGAGAACAGTCAGTTTAGGAAAATTTGTTCCAATTAGATTTGAAAGGAAAGAGAAGACCAAATAATGATAGGATTAAAATTACGCAAAGTACTTATCAATGACCAAATCTGTAAACACACACTACAGTAAGTTATAAAAAGAAATTATCTACTTCCATTTGAAAGAGAATAAATACTACAATTTATCCTTTCAGTAAAGGGGTCAGAGCACATGTTTTAGTGGTCCCTTACGCTAGAACGTGTTATTTCATGAAATTCAGTGGCGCCAATTGTGGATGGAGAGAGAGATCTACCAAAAGTTAAAAATTGGTGGCAAAGATCTCCTTATTTTGTAAAGTTGAAGGGTGTATGTCTGTCATAATGGAAATCTGCCACGCAAGTTAAACCTTACTATCTAGACCGTCATTAAGTTAAGGAATAGAGGCTCTGCATTAATCATATTCAAGAGGGCTGGTGGGGATCTCATTTTTTAACTTCAACATTTACATTAAGGGATAGAGACTGGGTTATCAAAATATTCAAGAAGTGGGCGAGATTCCTGATATTTGAAATCCCTAGATCCTTGCTAGTCCTAATTTTATTTTCCTATTAGAACTTTTTTAAAAATAAAGAATCAATAGATCATTTTGTTCAGCATCATTATTCCTTCACGAAAGACCAAAACTTTCCTTAATATATTTATTCTCTGTTGCAGAGAGATAAGTTCTTGGTACTATACGTAATAATAATATTAGTATTGAAATTAGTTTTTGATGCTATGATACACGTGATAGATTTGTAATCAGAGATAAATACTTGTGGTAATAACTTTTGTAAATGAAGAGTTGCAAACTTAACTCACTTGTAGTCTTGAGATTTTAGCACCTCGTAATAGTACATAACCTTGGCTTTATGCGTTGTTAGAGGAAAATCAAACGTAGTATGATGGTGAGGATTTTCGTAATGCTTCCATTGCAGAATATAAGTTCCTCCCATATGTGTTACGTGTGATCCCTGTACGCTCTCTCCATCGTGGCATGTCAATGGAGGTTCCACGCAAGTGTAATCTTGACCTTGTACCCATGTTTTAGGAATAGCTGTATATTGTCCCTTTTCTTCTAAACTGAGCATGGTTAAGGGTATAGGGGACGGTGCGCAGCCCGCTACTTCCTCCTCCTTAGATTGCTCCTCCGACGGAGGTAATTGTTTATTCGTATGAAGGACGCTAAATGATACATCAATTTTCATGACATCAAAGTCCCAACAGATCACGCTACCCTTATCCTCTACGTTGATAACAACCTAAATTGTAATTTAAACATGAAATCCCGCAGAATGGAGGATAAGATACGAAAGTGGGTTATACCTCATGGGCTTGACTTTTAGCTAAACTTATCGAATGATACATAGTGTCATCGAAAAAATGGTTACTATCAGCTCGTTCGCGTTCGTAGTCTTCCATTGGCATGTAGAAATTCTTCGGGACTAATCCACCATCGGGTATAGTCGACTATGTTTAAAAAAGTATATTACTTTTGTAAATTTCTATGAAAGTGAACACAGATGTTCAACCTACGCGGCAATTTCCTCCCAGAAAATCTGGTAATTTTTCTTTATCAATGAATTCTAATATTCCACCAGTTCCTAGATAATCATTTCCCCCGTAGAAAACAAACTTCGATCTGTAATTATTAAATAATATTAATTATCGTGTCGCAGCTGGTGATAAAAATAGAAGAGAGTTCATGATTTTGAATAAATTTCCCTGATTTTCTCAAATAATCTTATTTCCACGACTTCTTTATAATCAAAATCAGGTTTTCCATGTTTGTTCTAACCCTGTAAAGTCATTACCTAGTATTGTCGTTTATGAAAGTGCTAACGATAGTCCACAAAATTGGGAAAACTCGAGGAGCTCTGACTATCATAACTTGTCCCATAGTTTCCGGGTAATTTGCTTCAACAATCTCTATGATGTGAAGCAAAGCTTTGACTCCCGGTCGCCATAAATGTCTCATATTCAAGCCTTCCAAATCGAGCAAGACACCCCAGGAACTGACAGGTTTTCCGCTCGCTTTAGTGGCTTCTTCCGTTCGTTTTAAACCCTCTTCGCATATATGCAAAGTCTGGTATTGAATAAAAAAAATTTGAGGGTGTGAGAGCCAATTATGAGTCATGAAACGATTTGATTATTGAGTCTTGAGCATTGAAAAAAATTATTATCGAGTACTCGACCCTAATCAAGTGCTCGCAAAACCCTACTAGATTTAGAAGCCATAGAGATATAATTTATAGTAACCAATTTAACGAGTCCTTCGGCTCCGATTGACTTTATAAAACCTTTAACATCCATTTGGCCTAATCTTAAAACGTATAATGGTCGTCCAACTGTATTTAAATGAAAAATTATAATTAACAATGAAGATCAATAGATTTTGGAAACTAGCTAAGGAATCCTTACATTTATCGAAATGATGCCAACCACCAGGGAAAAATTCTTTAACAACTTGGGGAGGGTTGTAGGTTTTGAGGATTCGATCTAATTGATATTTTTTCCGCCAAACTAACGATTGGCAAAGCATTTCTCTAGCTTTTTCTAAATTATAATCTTGAGCTTGTAAGAATCGCATCATCGTAGTATCGCTGGGAACTTTGCCCTGATGAGCTTCCGCCATCCATTTTTTCAATTGAACCAAACACGATGCTTGAAAAGGCGTCAGATCACCGAGGCAACGTTCAATGTAATCAGATTCGAGTTTGAAATTAGATTCTGAAAAGGAAATGGGTATTTTACAAAGTTTTTTTTTAGTAAAAATAGGGTTTGCAAAAGTTTCCCAGACATTTCTAGTTTTTCGCTGACCATTTCAGGCATTTCTAAATACTTCTCTGACCTATTTTCAATATTTTACATGACTCTACTCATATTTTTGCACTGCACGTCATTCGACGCAGTCTATTAATCTCGGTCAATAATTGAATTAGAATAAGAGAAAAAAGTGAATCTTTAGACCAATATTTTCAGCTTAAAATAATCATTACAATTACGACATCAACATATCAAACATTTCCTTGATTCGTTTTATTTCCCTGATCTTTTGTGCCCATTCTCAAATTCTGACTTTTCCAGGTTGTGTACGAATTCTGTTAGTTTAATGGTGAAATTCATAAAGGTCAAACAACCGTTTCTCACTTCGCCTTAGTGAATGGTCATCATCAAGGGCACTAAAGTAATCACGCGATTGAAAAGCACAATGCTCCTTGGTTTCTCTTTACTAAATTGCATTTATAAATTCCACCATTAGCATATTTAAGTTTACTATCATTACCATCTCTAGATAATGGTTCTGCGGATAAGGAAGATGCGATTCCGGAAGAACAAGGTTCCGAAACCTCGGTGGAAGCGACGGATTCTTTCTCCTTAACTTCGACATTGTTTTTGGTTATTTCGATGGTCGGTATCTCGGTTGTAGGACTTTGGAACGGAGGAATGTAAGTGACGCCTTCGCTAATCAGCTCACTCAGGTAATATTCGATTATTTCCTTGCCCTTCTTGATGTTAGACGAGTACTGCTTGATTGCGAGTTTTTCCAACGCATTTTCAAACCCGAAAAAAGATTTTACATCCAAACTGGCTGACTGTTCAAAACAGGTCCAGTCCGAATTTTCAGGGTGAACCTTTAAATGTCGGAATACAATTAATATACAGCTATTTTTAAATAAAAAGTAAATAAAATTAAATTACAGTATATTGACAGTTCTCTTTAACTTCAACCCGAGCAGAAAACGTTTCGTTATGAGCTTCGATTTTTAACGTACGTTCTTTACGATTTAAAGTATTTTTTTGGATAAAGTAGACAAAATCGACACCAATGATCTATTTAATAGAAAATTGTGGTTTAACTGGTTATTAAAATATAATAAAAATGATAACACACTATATATATTAAACAACCCCTTTATCTAGCTGATAAAAATAGACTCTGTTCATGTGCTACAAACTTTTTAGTTATAAAACAAGAGCTGTACTTGATATAATCTTATCTATAATTCAAGAAATTCTCGCACTAAGAATATACCCTTAGTTAAATTCTAAGTACAAGAATGATCTACAAACCTTTTTTAATAAATAGGGGGCATCGACGTTCAATTTACATTTTCTTTCTATGATATGTAAGCCCTGCGCGTCGTCTTTTAGTTCTGAAATAGTTTCGCTGCCCAGAAAAACTGGAATCATTTTACATGTTGGGAAACGTTTTTCATAAGCCTTCAAAAATCGAACAAAAGAAAAAAATTATGATTTATATTTATAACCTAATTTTAAGGTTATTAGCTAAAGCTAAGCATAAAATATACTCACAGCCATAACCATTTCGAATGGGTATTTATAAACTCTAATAGGAGATTGATATTTTTGCACCATGGTTGAATATTTAAAATTATGCTAGAAAAACATGAAATATAGTTTTGTTTACCAAATAAATCATAATATGTAAACAAACATTTTCAAGAATTATGCCTAGAAGTAGAAACTTAAGAAAGTGAAACCAGTAATTCTCTCTTTAGTCTCTACGCGCTTACAAAATTTAAGTTTAAATGTTTTCCTGTTTGAGGAGGGTTTTACTATGTCAAACTTTCGATTTAGGTCACTTATTTTAAATCTATACAGACATTAATAGAGAAGAGATTATTCTATTGGGCTTTCCAAATATTTAACGCTCTATTAAACCGAGGCTTAAAACCGGGATATATTTTAACTTACCTTTGTATATCCGAATAAAATTGATAGGGAATAATAAAAACTAAAAAAAAGGGGTGAACAATTAACTCTAAATTCGATTAAAACTTCATTTTGAGTTGTTTAAAACGCGTCTACTTGCGCCCGAATATCATCGTCATAATAATAAACTAGAGACAAGGTCATTTTTTACGCAACATATTTCGACGTTCGATTTTCGATTATAATGCCCGAGGCTTTTTTATACAAGTCCCGATTCATTTGCATGAAAGTGAGAATGCTCCACTGTCCATCTCAGGCTTGAATTTCAAAGCGTTGAAAGCTAGAAACCAAAACTTTCCTCTATTTTTAAGAGCCAGTTTAATTTTATCTAGCATTTACACCCGCTGATAAGTAATAATGGCACGAAATACCGTGTATTCGATTTAATCGAATGAACGTATGGAAAACTACATAGACATAGATAAACACACGCTTAAATCCTATCAGGGCCAGATTTCCATACTTCCTTCAATACCATCTATTACCTCAAACTAAATAAACATACAGTACAGGATCACAACCAATCCGGCTTCTCTTTTTCCTGGAAAACGGTTTATACGTAACTAGCGCAATATTTTGTATAGGTATACGAAACATACTAATCTTCCCTTGTACCTATGGTTACACTACGTTAACTCTCTCGTCTCAAATAGATTTTGACCAATGGGAGACGTGAAAATCCTATTGACGAATGTAGCACGGCTGTTTTGTGTGCACTTTCGCGCCATCCCATATTAAAGGGACTGTGAAGTTCACATTTCTGTCACTATTTCGAACAAAAGTACTCATAAATAGGCGCATGTTAGGTTATGAAACCAGAGTCTCTTGGGCTAGCAGACGCTTTTGGATTTGGTTCATACTCCCTTTAAGCCTAATACAGGTTTTTAGTCTCTTGGAGAGGAAGTGTTATTATTAAACTTGCGTTTTGTAAGGTCTTTAATATCCTTGAGGTAAAGTACTTAAGAAATAATAATAAAAAATAAAAATGAATCCCGGAAAAACCATTTTAATCATCACTTTCTCATACATTAATAAAATACTTTTTTTATAATTTTTAATTTAAAACTTTTATTTATAAAGGTGTATAGTTAAGAAATTCATATCTTTAAATGCATTAAATATTTAGCCTTGTAAATGAGAAAAATAACTTCAACAGTTCATATATTTATTTGCTATGTCTCAATCACTTAATACTGTTCTCGATATTAAAAACATTCACAACCTGTAGATTTTTAGTTGTTCTTCTACATCTTCGAAAGATGTGGCTCCAAATTTTTCACCCTGTTCTTGCATTAGTTTAAATATTTCGGATAATTGATGTTTACGAGCACTATATAGAGTAAAGATTATTTGTAAAACCAAAATTTAACCCTTTGCTTTGCTATTACTTTCAAACATATTTCCCCAAAAACATGATTATCATAACCAGTCACCAGAAGATTAAGCAAAGGTCCACCACCAAGTTTAATATATTTAAGTTTGTTCTTACCATTAAAAAATAAGTATCTTGTTTAATGAGGAGCGAATAACTCACATTTCCTCCCTTTTAAGATCTTCAGCGGTTAAATGTGCTTTAATTTTCTGTTCCGCTAAAGCAGACTTAGACAATGAACTCTTTTCTTCATTTACTTCATTCTAGGTTCAAGTTTGAGTCAAACCCAATAAGTGTGGTCATCTTATATATAAAAACTTACAGATTCTTCCTCCTGTTCCTCATCATCAAACAAACATTCTTGATTTAGCGAACATGGCAAATAAAATGCAGGACTTTTCTTCTTTTTGATAAGTTTGCCATTTTTATCAAAAACTTCTTCTTCGTCTATCGCATTTTTAATGCCTATTGCACGCGTTATTAAAAATAACTCAATTATTTGAAAAGAATCTTTTTCAAATTTCAACATACCGTAGAATAAAGCAAAAAGAGAAGCAGCTATCAAAGTTGAAATGGCGAGGAGATAGGAGTTGGAAAAGTTCATCGTTACTGATTCGATACTATCCATTTTAGGCTATCTTATTGTCAATGATTTATCCTAATTAAGTAAATCAATAGACTAAAATAAACAAAAAGCTCAAAAATTAATTGAAGCTACCGAGGCTTAGGGGGTGATAAACGAAGTTGCCAAGAAGAAGAAAGCGAAATAGCCGTCAAACGTACGGAACCCGCTGACTCGAGGTATTTGCGAATAACAAAAATCTTATTCTAATTTCCAAATAATAAAAAAAACATTGAATGAAAAGGAAATTTAAAGGATTTAACGGGTTAAATCATTTCTTTTTCCGGAATAAAACCTACACCGATTGCCACGAAATGTTTCGCTCGAATGACTTTCGAAAATTCGTCCCTGTTTTTGGCCTAATCAGGTCTAATGGGGTCTGCGTCACGTGTTGTTTTTGTTTGTAAACGTAATAGAACTGTGATTGGCTACATGTTTTTATCCAATAGGATCATTTCGATACCCATAGAGAATACAGAAAAGGAGTAGCAACTCAGGGGCACCTTTGGTGCGCTTTAGTTAAGCTTAGGTCTATATACGCGCATCTCTACGCGCAAAACTGACAAATTTCCGGTACTGATTGTACCAACTAACCGGAAACTCTAGTGTTCGATCTTTTGGAGCAACATCGTTTATTTACGCCTTTAGAGCGGGTAAGCTGCGACTCCTTTTCTGTATTCTCTATGACTTAGCGAAGTGACGTTGGCTTTTATGAAGCAACATCTGTGAAGCCGCGCTTGTAGGGACTTTTGTATTATGACATTTTCAGTGTTAATTTCATAAGATATTTGTTTATTCTATTGGCAACTGTATTAGGTGATTGTTATTCGTCGGCTTCCTGTGTTAATTTCCAAAATTTCATCATTTTTCGTTTGGATATTAACGTAAGAAAACTTGTAATTTTGCTGGGTAAAAACCAAGGCTTAGTACGTTCTTTGACATTATTTTTAGAGTATTATTATGGGAGTATTGGGTTAGTAGATACCTAAAAATAGAAATATTTTAGCAGGAAAGTTTTTATATTCGTTGCTTTATTAACAACGGAAACCATCGTGAGAATGAGTTAAGAAAGCTTGATTACATAATCATATTTATAGTTTCGCATATGGTAAGTCCTAAATTCCTAAAATCATTATTATTGTTTGTAAATTTGGTATTCACTTCACTATTCATGGTTAGTCTCAGGATTACTAGATTTAGATTAGTGACAGCTCCTAATTTTGACCTTGAGCTTATATTATGAACAAAATATTTAGTTTTAATTCAATATGGTTCAAGAAAATGTATAAATTTTAATTTTATGCTCCATTTTTTCAGAACAATGAATATAAATTTCTGAATTTGAAATATTGTCAATCGTGTCAGAGTTAAAATTAAATTGCAAAAAATGGCTGCGGTCGTGGATTCGACCCCGACTTCGGCTAAATCAGTCGTAGATCTTTTCCTACCATATAATAATGGGCATAACGAGGATACAGACTCAGTCCCCGATATTAGTAATAAGGTACGAGTATTTGCAAACATTATTATCTAAATTATTGGTGTTGATGTATCGGTTTTATGTAGAATTGCTTGGTCTCACCTTCAGAAGATCAATATGATCTTTTAGTGAGAAATTTGCAAAGCAGGATAGAATTGGGGCACGGGGAAGTGATATATGTCTTGGGAACTGGTGAAAATGACTCCGAGGGTCTTTCGGAAGAAGAACTTGAAGCATCGGAAGCCACTCTTCAGAGTATCTCTACTACTCTAGGAGCTCATTGCGTTTTACTACGTAAAAGAAAAGGAGAAATGGGACTAGTAGCCGAATATCTGATTAGACGTAAAGCGGAGGAACATGATTTTTCTGAAGTTAGGTATATATAAATGAAATCATATTTAAACATAGTTTAATTAGATTTCCCTAATGTTTGAGACTTTAAAAACTAGAGTTGCAGTCGTTGGAAATGTAGACGCTGGCAAATCTACATTACTTGGTGTTTTAACTCACGGGGAATTGGATAATGGCAGAGGACACGCGCGACAAAAACTTTTTCGACATAAACATGAAATGGAATCTGGGAGAACGTCCAGTGTTGGAAACGATATCTTGGGTTTCGACAGCTGCGGGAATGTTGTCAATAAACCCGATAGTCACGGAGGTCAACTCGATTGGGTTAAAATCTGCGAAGCTTCATCAAAAGTGATAACTTTTATCGACCTAGCTGGTCACGAGCGTTATTTAAAAACAACTATCTTTGGTATGACGGGACACGTACCTGATTTCACCATGTTAATGGTGAGATAAAAATTAATATATTCATTATATTGTCAATAGTCTTACCTAAATACGTAAAAAATAAAAAAAAATTTCAGGTGGGAGCCAACGCTGGGGTGATTGGTATGACGAAAGAACATTTAGGTTTAGCTTTAGCTCTTTGCGTTCCTGTATTTGTCGTTGTTACCAAGGTGGATATGTGTCCTGTAAATGTTTTAGACGAAACCATGAAACTTCTCGTTCGGATACTCAAAAGTCCTGGGTGTCGTAAAATTCCTGTTATCGTTCATTCTGAAGATGATGTGATTGTTTCAGCCACTAATTTTGTTAGTGAGAGGTAAAATTTAACATTTTTAATAGTATAATACGGAATTAAGTAATCATTTCTTTCAGATTATGTCCCATTTTTCAAGTTTCGAATGTGACGGGTCAAAATCTTGAACTATTAAAAATGTTTATGAATCTCTTAACAACGCGAATGCCCAATTTGGATAAGGAATTAGCCGAATTCCAAATTGATGATACTTATTCTGTGCCGGTAAGTTTTTTAACGAGAGCTTTAGTTTTATGAGTAATTAGGGTTGACCGATATCAAGGTTTAACTGTTACCAATGTCTTAAAATATTGGTTATTCAGGCGCAAAACTGATATATCTAAAGCTACATTCACACTAGTCACTTTGAAGCTGATTTAATTCCCTCTATGAATGTTCAAATCAAACTTTCCAATGTAATAATTCCATTTTTTTGACTCGTGATCTCTACAATCTAATCTTTCCAAGAGGGTTAAAAACAGTTTCAAAGACTCTTCTGTGAATCTGGCTTAACAGATATCTTGTATAGGTTCGGACCTGTCAATTATTGGTAATCTAATTTAAATTTGTTTCAGGGTGTCGGAACAGTAGTGTCAGGCACAACGTTAAAAGGAGTGATTAGGTTAAATGATACGTTATTATTAGGGCCCGATTTAATCGGTCATTTTCAGCCAGTCGCTATCAAATCAATTCATCGCAAACGAATGCCCGTTAAAGAAGTTCATAGTGGGCAAACCGCTTCGTTTTCTTTGAAAAAGGTGTTTTAAATTTTATTTTTAATTCAAACTTTCTTAAACAAAGCATTTTGATTTCTTTGTAACATTTAGGATTCTATTTTTATTTTTCAATTCAGATAAAACGATCAGAAATTCGAAAGGGAATGGTTATGGTATCGCCAGATGCGAATCCTGTTGCTTATTGGGAGTTTGAGGGCGAAATTTTGGTTTTACATCACCCAACGACAATAAGTCCTCGTTATCAAGCTATGGGTAAGTTTTTAAAGTACTAAAATAGATTTTTTCAACATTCAATAGATATTGATGTCAATTTTTTTATCAATTTTGAATTTTAGTTCACTGTGGAAGCGTCCGACAAACCGCAGCCATTTTAATGATGTCCAAAGGTATTGTTGATGTTTAATTTTAATTTTTATTGTTATGTTGACGATTCCTAATTAATTCACACCTTGATTTTTAATTTAAAGATTGTCTTAGAACTGGGGATAAAGCTGTGGTTCATTTTCGTTTCATTAAAAACCCAGAGTATCTACGTCCAGGTATGAGAATGGTATTCCGAGAAGGACGTACGAAAGCTGTTGGAACAGTTTGTCGTATGATACCCAATAACCAATCGGTTATTCAAGCCGCTCGTTCAAAACCTAACAAAATGAGACCAATCTCGACGCCTATCGGAGGCGGTATGAGTGTGACTTTACCCGCAGAGGGTGTAAGCAAGAAAGAAGTTGATGGGCAACAGAAATATGGCAGAAATCGAGCTCATCATCGAAATAACAGACACATTACTGCTGTTTAAAATCAATTTCATTTGAAAAAATTTAAATTTTAAAAGAATTCTGGAAATTAATTTTTTCATCTTTATTTGAAATAGAAAGCTGGATTTACAAAATTAGCAATTATCTTTTGCTATTATATAACAGTATAACAAAAAGTATTATTTGGAATTCTGTTGATTAAAGTTAATCGAATAGACAAATTAAATTGGCTTTTTATTTTTAGTTTTTTCTTTTATTTTTTTTTTTTTTTTTGGAGATTTAAAGATTTTACAAAAATTTAATCATAATTTTAATTATGATATTGATATAGAATTAACTTACATTCAGTTTTTTCATCCAATTAGATTGAAAAATTAATTTCTTTCATTGTTTAATATGTTCAAACTGAAACCATGTCAAACTTGTGATACAACTTTGGCGACCTTCAAATTTTGGACCAATCAGAATGAATGAATCATAGCGCCATCTATTTGACCCTTAACATTTTAGTTCCATTTGAGTTTTCGTAGGAGTTTTGTTCGCTCACGCGGTGTCATGGCCTCAGTAGGCACTTTGTAAAAAATGTGCAATTACTCTCCTAGGATAATCTTAATGAGGTAATTATCGTTAATAATAATTATTATTATTAAAGTGAAAACCAATACCAAATTAATTACACCAGCTCTATGGCAAAGCTGATAAGATTAATAGTTTTCTAGAGTGCCAAGGCCTAATTTTTTTTTTTTTTTTTTTTTTTCAAATGTAATCTTAAATTTGCATTATCAAACTATATTTCTATTTTGGAATGGTGGAATAACTTCAAAATCCTTTTAAATAATCCAAAGAGCAAGTTATAATTGTAATTACACTCATACGATGCAAATTTTACTAAGGGGTTAACCATTAAATGTAAAATTGGTACATAACTGGTCTGAGACAGATTGCAGCTTTTGGGGGTTAATTACGTACTCAGTTACTTCAGTATAGTCAAAGCTGCCGGGTTGTATGCGGAATGATCAGCCCCATGAGTTTTACTCTGCATAAGTACAACCCAAACTAGCCAAATGATGAGGTGAAAGAACGCAACTAGATTGTGATATTTTACCCTACCAACAAGTGTATGAAACTTAGCAAGTTTTGAAACATTTTATATATTTAAGTATTCAAGGTCAGATTATAAGGCAGATTGCAAGCCTGACAGGTCACTGGTGTGAAGCTCTAGTGGAACCCTTTAGCTAGCAGTTACAGCAGTATCTAAAATGCCATGAACACCAGGGAGGAAGACTGAGTAGCGAATTACCTAGCCCTATAGGGATGCCTGGTGTGCATAACCATGGTGGAGTGAAATAATTAGGGTTTCAGATGATTTTAGCCGCCAGCAGTGGCCCGTAAATTCAATAATTTCATTTGCTACTTTACCTATAGGCCTTAGCTTAGAACCTACTATCAATGCCTAAATTAACCAAAACCCATCATATATAAACACGATTTGTTTACTTGAGTTGGGTCCTTTTGGGAAAGGAAGAAGCTTCGCCAAAGTGGCTAAATTGTTAAAGGAAGTCTGTTCTTCTTGAGAACCAAAACAGAGGTCCTCATTGTTTCACCCACTGTTTAGACACTAATAGCGGGAATCTTTTGGAATTTTACCTTATCCAAAACAGTGTAAACAAGAACCCTTCTTTAAAAATAACCCCATTTTATTACGACAAAAAAACTCAATAAAATGGCCGATACATAACGCACAGCTTTTAAAACAGATTTTTTCATGAAATCATTTTCAAAACCAGAGATACCATTTTAAGGATTCCTAAGGAAACTTGTCAGAAACCCCTTTTTAAACCATAGGTAGATTGTGAGGAATTAACCTTCGTTTAATTAAAATCAACGTGATTGCATTGTTAATACACATTGGCTTCTTACGACAAATATTTTTATGATTTTAAAAAGAGATATAAATCACATTAGTTTGACACCCAATGTACAGTGTACAGTTTTTGAAGAAACCAAATCCATAACGTTAAGTGTTTAATCGTTACAAATAACGTGTCTTTAAATTAATTTAACGATCTCTCAGTCTGAAATATTGTTAATTTTAATATAACAATGACTATTCAACTTATGTTCTCATCCCCTTTGTAAAAATAACTTGTTTTTTTGGTGTTTGTGACACGTATTGGGTTAGAAAAAATATTAGAAAATTAATGAAATTAGTCTGCGCTGTAATTTTATTGACGCACTTGGTGTGGCTATTTTTTTTTAGTGGGATGTTAGTTAATAAAATAAATTTAAATTATTCGATATTAATTTATTTCTCTTTTCAACAGTATTTTGGCGCATCGTTGTTGGTTTATTGAAAATGACTGGACTCCAAACTTTTGAAGTTTTAACTGTCAACTTATTCAGGTATAGTTAACATTTTAATTATATTTAAATAGCGAGATATGGTTCTAATCTACCTCTAGTACCTTGTTCATGAAAGTTAAGTTTTAAACTCATGATGAAATCATGGAAATTAAGGGAAATCATCTTGATAACATTGTTTAAAATGAGGCTATTAGGAAAATATGATTTTTGCAAAAAGATAACCTTTAAAGCCATTGTCGATCAATTGGACAAAACCCATTGTCGATCCTTTGAAGGTCGATCACATGGAACTATACTAAGAAGGAAGTTAAAAATTCTTCAGATAATTTGAAAATTTTCCTGTTGTGTTAAATGGCTTCTTAAAAGTTCATATAAATAACCTACTTCACTTTATTTCCTCATATTATGGTAATTCATGGATAATTATCCCCATTACGACTTAATCGTAGATGGTAAATGGTTATACTAATGGTTATCGTAATACCAATAGCTACCAATAGGTACTTTCAGCTTTATAATGTGTTAATGACCAAGTTATTGACTATAAAACCTGTAAAACAATCTTATATGAACTGTGAAACCCATCATGGTGCTCCCACAACCCTGCTTATGGTAAAATTTAACAGCAGAAACCAGTTCCTTACGGATAGTTTTATTCTAAAACCCTATCTCAGCAACTGGCCGGACCATCCCTGACATTTCAGATACCCAGAAAAAATCGTGGCCAGATGCAGAGAGAAAATATTTTAAAACTTTTAGTCTATCATGGCGTCTCTCTTATACCCTTTTCAGACGAGGCGTAACTAGCCGGTTTAATCAGATTTAACCATGGTTTATTCAAAATTAACCGAGGTTTATTGAACTGAAAAGGCTATGTAAACCTCGGTTAAATCTGATTAAACCACGGCTAATTATGCATCGTCTGAAGAGGGTATAAGGGTTACTATCGCTGGTTTACATTTTAGCCCATGTTAGGGCAGTTGTAATTATGGACTGGTCGGAATTTCGGACAGTAGGAATTATGGGACCTTTCCCCTTGGTATTGACCAGGCGACCCTATATTGTTTTCAATTCAAATTCCGGCAATATTCCTCCTACCCAGCCCCACTCGTCCCGTTTATCTATCACTAGCTATCATTTATATACCTCTTAGTAAGGGTTTTCCTATGAATTCGTGAACTTCTCTTGAACAAAAGTATACTCTTAAACCATATTAGAAATTAGAAATAAATTATTCCAATGATAAACCAAAAACGATTATTTTTATTCGTACGATATTTCTAGAAGAATTAGAAAATAGTTGAGATAAAAAGTTATATATAGAGAAATATTTACAAAACATTCAGTAACAATCATAAATATATAGATAAATTAAAATGACAGTAGTTTATTGGTCTTAAACAACTTGGGCGTTGTCACTACCGTCGAAACTCGATAATCGTCGCATGACCCTTTTTATGTCGACATGAGAGGTCAAAAGATCATCGCCTAATGGCATACCGCTTCGTCTCCTGCCAGTTAATGGAAGGGCTTCAATCGGGGCTTCTCCTAACTTGGGACCCTTGTAGTTCTCATCTTCGTCTACCTGTAAAATTAGATTGAATAATTTAATACGTTAGTAACGTTAATTCCAATTTTAAAGTTAAAGACCACTCTTGACCCCTAAATTAGAAATTAATATTGATTTTGTTTGTATTCCACTTTTAAAATCCTGTAAGCTCATGAAATCCTAATTTAAATTTTGGAATAACTCCAAACACACCCTTAAAACATCTGTTTTCTACCCGTAGTTTCAATTGAAATTTGTTGGCCCTAGCTCAAAAGATTTAAGAAATGTTTAAACGGAATTCTGGTAAACAAGTTCGCGTTGAAAACAATTACCACAGATCAGATAATTTGCCACGTACCAATTCGCCAAAGGCAAAAAGACATCGGGTGACCTTCGGCATATGGCTCATGAACAAAAGGTCATCGGGCTCAAATATAAGTTTTTGGGGGACACCGTAGTTTTGGATACTTTTTAAGAAAGACTTGATGTTGTTTTTCTTGTGTTTTAAATCAGTTCCCGCTGTTATTTCTCCTGGAATGGAGCCAGGTTTAATGTAGTTCATCAACCTGTAATGTTTCGGAGATAGTTAATCAACTGAGTGTTTCAGTGTTAGCGGAAATTGGTGAACCGTAAGACGGTTACTAAAATAATTTTTGAAGCTCTAAAGTACTTGAAAATAAGTTTATCTACGCCACTTGAAAACCTAAGTTCGCAGTTTTGACGACGTTCAAGTTCTCAGACATGTCTTCGAGAGAGGCTTTTAGTTACACTTATGTACCATTTACGATATTTAACCAGCTAGCTCTCCTTATACAGATCAATCTATTGTTATATTTGTCCGAAACAGTGGTCATCCCAATCAACTGGCAAAACTTTACTCTTGGTGTTTATGCGGCTGCCTAGCTCTGACATTTTAACTTAAAATATTTCTAGCCATAAAGATTGGGTGAAAAATTGGTAGGGGTGGTCAACCTTGGTGGTATAATGGTACCATTGGGCACTTAACATATAACCGAGAGTGCTATGAGTTTGTACCAAATTATAACCAAATTTGCTTATAAATATACTATTTTTCATACGAGATAATTTATCCGTAGATAAAATGAAAAGGATTATTCCTATTGTTTATTTCGAGATAAACTCTTTCCATTTAACTATTATCTGAATAAGTATCATTTTTTGGTTAGAAACAAAAGGAAAATAAAAATAATTATGTAATGCGATTAGGAGCACTAATTACCGAATAATGTATACGTTATTGTTCAAGGGAAGGTGACGTAATTCTGGGATCAGTAAATCGGTTGCAATATCCGTTCGATTAGTTTTAATATAAAATACTACTTGAAAGCTCTTCATGCCTAAATCAATACGTTTAACATTTTTCTTGGATATAGAAATTGTTAGACACGCGTTAAATTTTTAACGAATTACCATAAGAGACACAAAAATAACTAAATAATTTTAGTAATTTAACAAACCTGCAAAGTATAGTACCATCCCTTAAGAAATACTCGTATTCCACTGTACTAACTTCCTCCAAAGCGTTCCAAATCCAAATTAATATTTGGCTTTCTTTAGCTGGATCGCGCTAATTAATATATTTCTATAATTAAATATACCCGTATTAATTTAATGTGATTTTAACTTTAACTTACGTGATGGGGCTCTAAAACCGGTTCAAGATCTTGAGACATTATTTGAAAGTTAATTTAAAATTAATCTTAAAGCGACGCAACTTGTAGGTCTGAAGGTTGCTACAAAAATGATGCTATTTCTTATGGAAAGTAAGATGTGGACGCTTAGTTTCTTCTTCTCAGTATAGTTAAGCGTTAGTTTTGGTTTGCAGTAAGAGCGTATCTGTACAGGTCTAAGATAGAATGTAATTGAGGTAAAAGGAAGTCCATCTTTGTACGCGTTGAGAACTCGAACAGATCTTGACAATACTGAGAGGGGTGCTATATTTGGGTCTCATAAATAAAGCTAATCTTTTGGCAGCGTTCCATAGATTTAGTCATTTTTTTATTTTTTCGGTTTTGTATTTAGAATTCTTGACAATTCAATATGCTGATTTTTACTTGATGAAATGATTTTACCAAGGTGTAAAACTTTCATTATGATTGACTTGATTGGTCAATTTGAATGTGTATCTCTTTCAATGGTAGTAATTTGACCTAAGCCCTGAATTGACAAAATATCCCAGATAGTCACCAAGCCCATGGTTATTATTTAGTAAAAATAATGAAATTAACAGCTCTCGTTATGAGATATCGGACTATATTTAAAAAATGAAATTTGACTCCAGAATTGTTTTATGGGTATATTGTTTACTTTATAATACTTTATTTCGAGATTCGAACACTTGTTATTTACATTTTAAATTCGGCATCTATGTCTAAATTTCCTATAGTCTACACGAGGACATTTCAAAATCTACATACATGACAATTTAAAATTTTAACTTTTAATTATAATTTTTAACACGAAATATTGACTATTTTTTTCTGTAAAACATTGATTCTTCATCCGGACCGTCCTGGTCGTCCGGTAGTTGCATCCAATCAAAGACGGGAGTTTGGGGTTCCTGGTGCACTTTGTTGTTCCTCCACTTTTTGGGCATGGCTCCCGTGGCCGCCATTTGCTGGTTTTTAAGGTCGACCATCTTTTTCAAGACTCCCTTGTTTTCACCGCCCATTTTTCCTTCGAAGTACATGTTGTCGATGTAATTGATAAGTTTGTCCACCTTCTCCGGGAATTCGTCTATTTGCTCGCCAATTGTTGGTTTTTTTAAGTCGAAGTCAATGTCTCCATTACCGCCACCAAGCCCTATCGCGCCCTTCAGTTTGTTGCACTGCGAGATAAAAAAAACCTTGTCATTTGAAAATCCGTACATAATTTTCTTGATGATCATAAATGTATTAAATTCTGAATTTATGGGCGTATTTCAAGCTTTTGCATATTTGCCTTATTTCGTTGGTAGCCTGTTGCTGTTTTTAGATTGTGGATATATCCTTACTTATATTCTTATCTTATATCATCTTTGCGTTTGTGCACATGTCATCTGATTCTTTGAAATTAATTTTACGACACTTACCATGAAGTCGACGATCTCAAAGTCGTTGTTTTGTAACTTGGCGTCCCCTTTGACGCTCTCGAAGGCGCTAATGACCAAGGTAATGAAGATATTGAGGAGAACGATGGTCATCACGAAGGCGAAGACGAAGAACAGTAGCGGACCCAAGACTGGGGCCGCTAGCACCAGAGCTTCGAAGTCGAATTTTCCTTGAATCATGGCGAAGCAGGTTTCAGTTGTCCTCACGAAAGAGGCGAAATCTAAGAGGCTGGTGTTGAAGAGAACGTAAAAACATTGCACGAATGCGAAGTAAATCAGCCAGAATACCACGAAGTACGACTTCAAATCCTAAACGTGATACGAGTAAAGATAAGCTTATACGGCTTGACTACAATATTACTTATACTCGAAGTACTAACGTTCGAACACATTGATAAAGTGCTGTACAAGACTCCCATTCGCTTGTTGAATCTTAACAACTTGATAAACTTCAAGATGGCCAAGAATATCAAGAAGGAGACCAAATATCCAAATATCTCGTCTACCGCCGCTACAAACTGTAATTTGACGTATCCATTGCCGTGTGTCTTGTCAAATATCTTTAGTATCTTGTTGGTAACGATCATTCTGTAGATATAAACGACAATGGCCCCGTACGACAGTCCCAGGACAGTCAATTCGGCGTAGCTCCAGTAACTCTCAAAGTATTCCATTCTGTCCCTTCTGATTAGTCTTACTTCTCTCACGGTGAAGTAAATGGCGTAGATGACGTAGGTCAACTCGCATATCATGACGAAAAGTCCAAAACCTTGATGGTATCTCATAAGGCGTATAGCGTCTATACGATGGTACGGTACCACTCCTCCTCCTGGTGGGAACTCGACCACAAACGTGCATATTCCAAACAAGTTCACCTGTGATGATTTCGTTTTACTCAAAGCTAACGAAGAAAGGAATCCAATAATAATATTCTTTGATCTCCTAAACTGCTTACCTGCGCGTTATAGACCGAAAACTCTATGAAAATGGCTCTTGTGCCACCGTCTATCCAATCGGATACTTCTATGCGGTTTAAGGTCTCTATAATCTCTTCTCTTTTTCCCCTGATAGGTATAATGTACCCTCCACCTCCGTGCACGTCCAACTGAGCCCAGAAGGGCAAACCATCTAGTTCTTTAGCGGTGTGGTAATGGTACTCGTCGATGATGTTTTCGTCGTAAGAAATGTTTTTCCAGCCTGGCTTATAACTCTGCTTATCTTCGTTAATTAGGTTGCCAAAGGCGTGACACTCTTTGACAACCTTTTGCATGTCTTTTGGTACTTTGCACGAATCTACCAGAAACGTGTCTGGTTAATGGCCGCGTCTAATTAAAGAAAAATTTACCATACTTACTGGGTTTGACTCTAACTTGTCGTAGTACCGTGTAACCCATTAATCTGTTCACTCTATCGTCCAAGAAACCTCTTAGTCCAAACGGTTGTTCTCCGTTGTACCATTTGCCAACTTGAACATTGGGTACCAATACGTGTCTAGTCCAGTTCCAAAAGGTGTCTATGGTGTTTAACTTGAAACGGAAGAGAAAAACTTATTATTAACGTAACAACAATTGAGTAAAATAAAACTTACTGTGCTGAAATCATCAGTAGCTGCACCCTTGTTGATGAAATGGTTGGCTAGATTGTTTTGTAAGTAGTAGGCTGCCGGATCTCTATTACCATAGCTGAGTATCGTTAATATCCACAAGAAGAACATGTATGACACTATTTCTTTGATGATGGCGTTCATTTGCATTTCTTTTTCTCGCTCTTCTTTAGCTCTTTGCATGGCCTCCACATTAACCGGTTTAACTTTCATTCTGCGACGTTCGTATTTTCCAGCCGCCTCTGTGATTGGTTTAATAATAGTATTTCAATAAATTAAGTGTTTTTATTAGTGAAACTATCAAATAAACATTATCTACCATTGTGCAACCATTCTTCGTCGGGTGCGAGATCGGGTTCTTCTTCGTCGTATTCGGAATCATCTTTGTCGTTGTCGACTGATTTAAATAGACTCGAGAATATCATAGCCATGAGGAATACCTATTGGAAATAAATTACGGTTTTATTCACCTCGTCTTTAGCTTTCCAGCGGGTACTTACAGACACTCAAGTACTTAATAAGTTCCCAAAGGTCCAACCCCATCAGTTGGCTACTTATTTGAAAGCTAACGACGTGACTGACATACCCTCAAATACCCAACTTGTGCTCAACAAAATTTGTACCTTGATTGGTTGTGTAACCAAAATTGATGAAAAGAAAGAAATCAACAAGGACGTGACCCATTTCTTGGTCTTTTCGTCTCCAAATGTGACTCCGTAAGCCCACAGAAAGAAGACTGATATAAGCATCGAGGCGACGCACAGAAACCAAGCCACCAATCGACACCACCACGGGAACATAAAGGGTTTCTTCTTTTTCTTGCCGCCTTTTTTCTTGGCCATCATAGGATCGTGCATGATTGTCCTGGTCTGTCTTCCATCCATTTGATCGTCACCCAGCTCTCTTAAGGTCGCTGTAGACCTGGTAGTAGATCTTGAAGCCGATCTGATGTCGTCGTATCCTCCATTTCTTATCTCTGTGAAATAAAGCGTGTTAAGACTATTTTTGAAAGAATACGATTCAGACTCATTGTTACTTTGTTTCCGAATTGCCTCCGTTACGCGGTTAGGTCTTAGTTTTCTAAGCCGCGATTTTCTGAATAAGGTTATGATCAAGAAACTTGGTGGAAATACGATAAAGTTTGCCATTACTCCAACGCCAATCTGTATTTAATTATTCTGAGTTCATATTTTAATTATTTAAAAAAATATATTGTTTATTACTTGTTCCGGACTGAGTGATAAGGGCCCGAGACTGATGGCAGAGTCTCCAGGTTTTGGTGGTACTACGCCGTACCACATAGCGTTTACGAGCATGGATAGGTACAATAAGGACCAGCAACAAGATACCCTTTGGCATCTTGTGAATCGACTTTTGGGAGGACGCATAAAGATGGAAAACCATAAATGACCGTCGGCCAAGTTCTTTTGGGTGGTGAGGTTGAATAGGTGGCTAAATTCTGTAGCTTCGCCTTTACCAGCGACTGGTAGTAATCTGTCAATCTACAGATTGAAGTAGTGGTTAGATATTGTTTCCTCTTCTTTTTTACTTCCAAAGCCATGGTTTGGTGTAACGTATATCAAGTACTTGTTCCCGTACTTATACTAAACTATGCTTCGTCAGAACTCTAATTAAAGCTAAAGACGAAAATAAAATCCGTTTGTAACATACCTGACCGTCATCTTTCTCGACTGCCAACCATTTATTGCAAATAAACTCAAATTTCTGATTTGTTTGAATGTCGCGAACCACGATGAAGCTTAAAAACCACGATTTGAATTTCCCTTTTCCCGAGTTATCATGCCAGATACGAATGTAGGTCATTCGTCCCAATGCTCTGTAATTAAAATGTATCATATTACTTGGTAATTACGAGTGATTATACTCGAAGACTTACCTCGGTACTGCCATGACGAAAGAATCCATTTCACCTCGTCGGAAAATTTTTCTCTTCCCGTCTTCTAATGTCCTCACGTCAGTTTCATCGTCTTCGCCCGATAGTATAAACTGCACTTTGGAATCCGTACCCGCGCCTTCTTTGGCACCTGTGTAAACCATTACTTCGTACAAGTACTTGTCCGCTGGATCATTGTCTGCCAGCGGAGCCGCGCCTAATTTCTCGTGGTCCTTTTTATCTTGTCTTCGGGCCCATATTAATATTATTATGTATAAGGACATAGTCACTATTATAGTCATATATATGGTAATGTTGTCCGCGAAACCGGCGTTGGCGAAGACGTACGAGAAGTCTATCGCGTTTGGCATCACGAAAAACCCGCCACCGAAAGATGTTAGATGATTGCATTTGCAAACTGTCACTGCGGCATTCGCGTTTTCAACCTATGACGAATATTTAAGTCACAAGTAAAATCTCTATAAAATGTCTTTGGCTAAACTAAGATTATCTTACGTAACAGCCAGCTCCGGACCAAATTTTCCATTCCGGATTGAAGAAATAGCAACCTGATGTGAATATTCTCACAGAGTAATTGGTCGAGAATTGCCGCACAACTTCTCCATCTGTTAGGTTGACTTCGTCACCCCAGTTTAAGTCAGCTGTGTAACTGTCGTTTAGTTCCACAACACCCAAGTAGAAGAATCCAGTGCGATTTTTAACAACCTCGTTTGCCAGAAATATGTCAAACGTTTTTGACGTTCCTAGTAATTATAATTTATTATTATAATTAATGCTTAATATTATCACAATACTAAACTATAAATTCAAACTCCGCTCTTCATTTCCTTTCAAACGAGTAATTACAAGCCATACTTAACAATTTTGTAAAGCTTGTAAGTATTGAAATTAAAGCTAATGACAAGGCTAACCCGAATACCTTTTAATCTGAAGATATTAATTAAGGGTTAAGGCGACGGATAACAACTTACCATTAGCCTTTCGCACGTCTTGCAAAGGTATCAACAGTTCATACATGTTAAGTGCAGGTTTCTCTCTATAGTTGAAGTAAATCATAAACTTGGCGTCTTCGTATTCGGGCGTGATTTCAATATTTATAACTGAGTCTGCTTTGTCGACTATAAACTGATGATAAATCATTTCTTCGTTCCATTTAATTTGTGGGTAAACGTAAGTGGGCGGTGGCAAAGGCTAAGATTGTAAATTTCCCGATGAAGTTAACCATTTTCTGACTTTATTGTTAATTAAAGGAGTACCTTAGCTCCTTTGGAGGCTCTGGGTACCGTAATACCAAACATATCAGTGGCGTTACTGATGTCTAACATATTCATCTCCGCGTCTAGAAGGACCAGTTGTAAGGTCGCCGTGTCATTGGACAAGAGATCGACACTGTCGCCGTACCTTAAAATTTTTTAGAAATTAGAATAATAAGGTATCCAATCTCATAAAAAATATTTAATAAATTTTTAATTACGATTGGAGGATGGAGGGCCAAGACACTGCCTATAGGTAGAACTTAGTTGTTATTGTTATTTTCAAAAGAGAAAGTGGGGAAATGTATTGTAAAGAAAACCTACCATGAGTCCTATGGTTTCATTACCGGAACAACCTTGAGTGGCTAAGATATCGCAAGTTTCTGGGAAATGGTATGTCGCGTCACCGTGTTTTATTGTTCTGTTGCTCAAAGCTCCGTTTTTGTACCTGTAACGATACGTTATTAAGTCTTATACATGATTCAAGAGGAGTTTGCTCCAAATTGTGCTTACATTGATATAGTTAAGCCCAGTCCGCTAGGTGCCATAAATTCCATTGGTTTTTCACCAACAATGATATTTCTCAGAATGGTTAATACCAATTTTATGGTTAAATCGACCATATCTTTGATTTGACCTTCGGCCTGTTTCAAATCATGCAATGATTTTTAAGCTTTGGTCTATTTGAATTATTTTTTAAGGGATATGCAAACAGGTACAATAGTGTTCCACTGTTCCTAATAATTTTGTATCGTAAAATATCACATGCCCAACTTGTGTCGCTGTTTATGTTTGCATTGTGGGGATAAGGCCCTTTTGTTCAGGCTTGTTTTCAGTTACCTATCCCTTTAGGTAATCTAGAACTTACCGCTTCTCGTTCTTTCATAAGTACAGCCTTGGTTAGGGCTACTTCAACCGGTATGCTACCATCGAAAAGATATTCTGAAAAAATTTTAATTGTTGGAGTTCAATTACTTTCCCCATTTTTTTTAAGTTTCGTGCTTGTGTGCAAAATAAATACATGAGGCTGTGCACAAGTACTAAATAGAACTGAAAAGTACTTAAAGCCTAGAACGAGTACAATTCCAATTAGGGGCTTTCACAATTTAAGTGCCGAGTTAAATTTTAATGGGATTTAATTATACCTGGTTCTTCTTCACCATACATGGGTACTTCAACGTTGTATTCAATATCCATTCCTTTAGCCCTGTCTGTCGGTAAAACCACTCCATCGACTAATTGTTGACTCATTCTCTGTTTAGTAATTCGGGTATTTTTAGCTTCGGATATAATTAATATATATGTTTAAGTTAAAACTCACCGCTACAACTCCACCCATGGTCCCAACTGCGTACATGCAGAAGTCAACCAGTTGTTGTGGCGCTTCTACTTTGATATGGGCTGCTAAATTGACAGTTTTGTTGAGCAAACTTATAATCTGGTTTTTTCCGTCGTTGTCCAACCCGCTACCCTGTCCAGCTATAGTCGTCAAGGCGCTGCCTATCTGTTCTAAATCGCTTAGGGTATCAGTATTCATGACGTTTCCAACAGAGTTTATCATCTTTACTCTAGTCTTTAATGTTAAATATGTTAAAGATAATTAAAGTTAAAATATTTGAGATAGTTTTCAAGTTACTTGAGCCTGTTCTTCCAACATTTTTTCATAAGCGTTGGTCGCATTAGTAGGTTCCTCTTCGTCAAATTCGTAATCGTAAACTGTAGTGTTGTCATCAACTAGTTCCACGCTCATTAGGGATGACAATGCCTGTGACACTTGATTCATTCGTCCAGTGTCACCCGAGGCGTTCGCGTTCTCCAGTTTCTTGTCTTTCATAAAGATTCGGTACTCTTGTTTCGTCGGAGCTTCGGTCTATTTTAAATTTTCAGAAATTGATACTAAGCGTGGCATTTTAAAACTTTGAGAACTTGTTATCCATATTCCTGCCATAATAACCTTTAATTTGAGTACATACAAGCCCTGGTTTGCTTATGTAGAAACGTTTTGTACAAAGATTGCGCGTGAGTACTAGAATTGTACACAAATGTAAACCACGCCTTGTAAGTGCTGAAATTGAAGCTCATGGCAAGGGGGAGTTGATTATAGTTGAAGCGAAAATGAAATTTTTTACCTGAATGATGGTCATGTTGGTTCTAGTAAGAGCTCCTTCTTTATCTTTGATATCCACACCGAGCTGAAACAATCCGTAAGGCAAAACTATTTTTATTTTGCTATCGGGTCCCACGCTTAAAAATAAGGTAGTTCCAGTGTCGATATTCATAGCTTTTAAGGAATTAAATCGAAATTCAGTACTTTTTAAACTTTATTATTCGTGTATTAACTTACTCCAAAATCCGTAATGTTCAATGGCACCACCTTCTGGATCGACCCACCATTTGCAAACTATAGAAAACAAATCTAACAAGGCTTTGCCCGTATCCGGTTCAATGGTACAATTGCCATCTTCGGGCGGTTGGTTGATGTGTAAGAAAATATCCGATGCTCCTTTGTAACCTTCTTCGTTAGTGACAGCCAACTTAGCGATGAAATCTCCATACAATGGGTAATATTGTTTGAAGAAGTCTTCAGCCAGTGCCATAACCATTTCGTTTGCACCTATTTTAATTTACGAGTGAAGTAATTAGATGTAAAATTTTGCCAGAACTAAATACAAATGTGTACTTACCAACGACGTATTCCGTAGCTTCCGGTAGGAGCTCTTCCGTTTCGTTAACAACACCGTATATTGTCCATTCGTAGGCTAGTTCGCCTTCGCAGTCTTCGCTACATAGTCCTATCAGTCCAACCCTGACGGGGTTGATTTTCTGTCCGATTGGTTCGTGGGGGTAACATAAAATTTCAGTTTGGCATCTGTAATGATTTTAGGCATAGTATCATATGGATTAATATCATGTCTCGAATTTCACAAACAAAAATGAGATGCAATTTTCAATGAATTTGGTGGTTTCTAAGTGCAACTAAAAAATACTTGTTGGAATGTGTATAAGTATTAATGAGAAATTATTATCGAGGAACAGAAGAGTAGTACAAAATAAATCATTAAATGATTAGCATCATTCCGAAATGCTGCGAAACTTGACGTAACTTACCGTACTGTTATAGCAGGAGGAGAATAATCTAGCAACACGACTCTTATAGCTCCCCATGATGGCGCTCTGTCGGATAACTCTAGTTTGCTGACTACTTCGTATGTTTCGTTGGGTTTTAGGAAACTTGTGGTGTTCCAGACCACCGATCCTCCTTCTACGGCCAATTTACCAGGTCCTTTACCAAAACATCCACCCATATTGTCATCAAGGTCCACTTCGTTTCGATCGGTGATGGGGGCACTCAAATTATGCAAATGATCTTCGAGGTCCCTGTCCAGGATCTCGTCCGGTACTCTTCTGCAATACCAATTGACTTTGAAAGCCTTGTTGTTTACGTTATCGGGGTCAATGGAGTATTCCTTGGGATTTAGTCTCAGTGTTTGTCCCCAGCCTCTCGTGATACGTGATTGGGCACCGTCGGCCATTTGAACCACAATCGGGGATGGGAGTATTTTTACGTAGGTCGAGACAGAGTTTATCAATGGTCTTGGTGGGTACATTTCGGGCGCTGTAAAGAAAACGGTTTAATGTTTTAAATGGATCGTTAAATATTTCTAATCTATTCAAGTTTCTGCAAGAGCAGTAAAATCCACCGCCTCTAAAGTCCAAAATACTGAAAAACGTTTTACAGGGGTTCTGGTAGAGCAAAGATGCAAATTTACTTACCAATATTATAAGCTGTTTCCAAACTTTTTAAATCTGGTGGGTTTTACTGCCTAGTCTTCCAGGCTTATAATATCTGTACTTCATTAACTAGTAAAACTAATCAAACCTGATAAATTAACTGTCAATCTGAACTTGTAAACTCCTGGCATGAGAAAGAATGGCGGTACGTAGAGATTTGATTTTCTCGCTGAATCCAAGTTGGACATTTCAATTTTATCCGTCGTTTTTCCCGTGATGTTGTCGACTTTGAAACCTTCCCATTTTCGTATGACGGTATTGGTGTAGTTGCAAACCACTATGGTACCCGAGTACAGCAGTACGGGTCCAGCTCGTATGAACTCGGGGGCTCCGTCTAGATTGGAAACCCTGTTACGTATCCACGGTGATGGCGTTTTGCAATTTAAATCGGACACGTTGAAACTGTAACTGGCTTGGACATCCGATACGTCATTAAAAGCAATCATCCAGACTGTCATATCACCGGATTTCCTGTACTGATATCGAAGATGGAACGGGTTGCTGAGTTCCCTGACGTACAGTAATTTTTCCCGTTCTTTATCCTTTTTGTTTTTCTTCTCGCGATTGTTGTAAGGGCTTTGAAGACACGCCGTTTCGTCTCCGTAACCTCGGAGCGGCGTTTCGTCCCCAAAATCGACCACCATACAGGTATCAGTGCCAAGGGTATCGAAATGTATCTCGAATCTTTTGTCTGAGTCATCGTCCGTTATGTTGAGGTTGTCCTCTATGTCCATTCCACTTACTTTCTCCATGATGTAAAGGTTTAGAGAAACTGGACTCGATTTGCTTTGGATGTGATTGAAAGCGTACGTTGTGATGTTGTAGTTTCCTGGCTGTTATCGTAATTTTTTGGAGTTAACTGTGGTGCTCAATAATTGAAAAAGAGCCCGTTAAACTGTTTCTTCCCTACTGGTTGGTCAAGGTCGACTGCTTATTTGATCTCGCCTTCTAATTGGGTCTCTTTATTCCAAAGACCAGTGGAGGGCAGGATTAATTAAGCAGACTATGATGACCAATCAAGAAGAAAGAAAATTTCCATGGGGCTTGAAAAGACCGTGTTTGTCTCTTATAAAACTTACCTCGTTGAATGTGAATTCAGTTATATTGGAAGTGCTATTAGATAGTATTGTACCGTTATCCAATTCAACAATGTAATATTCCACATCACCTGTCAAATTTAAGTTAATTACGGTAATCATGATTATTAATCTACAATATTACCAGTATGAATATCCATTAGAAATGTAACTGGTCTTTTGGTTGGAAACCTATTCTTGTTTTTCCCCAATCCTGGCGTATAGTCTTTGGCTTTTTCGGGTTTGTGCACGGTTGCTGTTGTAAAGTTGGTAATTCTCCGAAGAGCCTCGACTTGCGTGCCCATTTCCTTTTGCGAGACCGCGTTTGTCATTTTCACAACAATGTTGTAAAATCCAGGGGTTTGGTAGTCGTGGTAAAAACTCTTGGTAAACCACGGTCCCTTGTTTGGCACGGACCAACGGTCGAACTGTTCGTCTCCGAAGTTAACGTCCACTGAAGCGTTAGTGGGGAGTGGCTCTTTCTCGTTGTATTTCAGTAACATGGTCATTGTCCCTGAAATATCAGAATAATTATATCGTATTTGTATTCGTCACCTTGCGTGCTTTAAATTGAGTACCCACACTATGGGGTTTTCATCCTTTTCTTTCGAAATTACATTGCAAGTTGCGTCTGTGCACTAAACTATGTTTTAATAGCAGTTGTGGAAGGGGTATGATTTATATTTGAATTTATAACGTCACAGACTTTAAAATGGTTATCCTCAAGTATCGGATTAGCTATCTCTGTACAGCAATTGAAGAGCGTCATGCATTTGTGCTCCAATAAGCGTTTTAAAGTGAGGCTGTCACCATTTTTTGGAAAATATATTTTTTTATCATGCTATTTAAACGCCCTATTCCAAATTTTATGTCTCTAAGTTGAGGCGTTCTTCAAAATATGTATAGGTATTTTTATTATATATATGATAATTTTCGTAAGAAAGCTAAGGCTTTCTGTATTAAGTACAGCATCCCTTTGATGCCAGTTGAGGTTAGTTTTATATTATAATGTAGGACGTAACGGGCTTTACAATGAGTACCCACATGATAGTGGTGATAGCCATATTTGTGCAACAATTACAATGCAACTTGTAGCAATGTAATTCAAGTTTATGCAATGTTGAACAAAAATTACCTGGTAGCAATAGTTTATCGGTTGGAAAATCAATATGCCAAGTGTCAGTAATGGGGAACTGTACTGTAACGATCTCAACAGCTTGTCTGCGTCCGAGTAAATTTGAAGCCACAACTTTAACTTTGTACACGCCAGGTTCGAAGTAGGTGTAAGGTCTAGACAAAGTAGTTCCTTTTCCATTGGCGCCTGATTTTAACAAACTCGAACAATTAGTTTAAAAATGTATAATTATTGTCTTATGTACATCATACCGGGTACGAGTTCAGTTTTTCTTTTGCCATCGCCAAAATCCCAGACCACTTTGATGTCACTTCCGCCTTCTAGAGTAGTGTCGATTGTCAATTCGCGATCCACTATGGCATTTTGAGGTTCGATCTTAAGCCTAACCGCTTTCAAATAATATTGCACATTGAGATCTAGATTTTTCTGAATGGGTGACTTGGTATTGTCGCTGTTTAACGTTGTGGTCAAACGATATTTCCCATCTTTGATGTAAGTGTGCTATATAAAATAATATGGTTAGATATAAAACCATTGTGACTTCATGTGATTTTTACACCAATTCCTTTCAAATGATAATGTAAAACGAGTATTGTATAATAATACAGGCGTTATTATAACATTAAATTCGTGTGACGCCGGTTTTCCAATTTACACTTCCGGGTAACATATCAATTATTGTAAATGTGGCTTGTAAATATTCAAACGATAGCTTAAAACGAGTAGAATCTAATGATACAGCATTATATTTAAAAATCTTGTGACTTCGGTTTTTTGAATTCGCACTTCCGGTTAGCATATCAATATTGGTAAATATGGCTTATAGGTATTCAAATGAAAGCTTAGAACGAACCGAATCTAATGGGGGCAATTTTACTTTTGTACGAAAATTGTGTGACATCATTTGTGCAAGTTGCACCAAAGTAAAACTTAAATTTAAATATGGCTTGTCTTTAGTTTATTGATTTGAAAGCTTATGAATATCTGGTGTTATCACTTAATTATTACCTCAAAGTACAGAATTAGTGGTATTTCTACAGCCAGACCAACATAATATCTTCTATTAGCGGGTGTTAATTCTTTGAAAGGCAAGTAGCCCCTTTCCAGAAAGATGGCGGGTGCGAATAGGTCAGACAGTTCGTGAGGTGTGGCCAATCTCGAAGCTATATTGGCTGATACGGGAATGAACGCTATGACATCACCGACCATTATTTCCAATTGTCTGGGTGGGTCGATCGAGTTGAAACCTTGATCTACTTGTATAGTAAATTCCGTAACTGTTTGATAATCCTTCTTGCGAGTAATTGGACATTGGTTGCTGGGACCAACAGTCATGCAGTCTTCGACGTTCGAGCAGTATTGTTCGCCTTTCAAGCATTTCATGAAGCCAGGAGAGCAACCATTGTCTATGCATTTCAATCTCATGATCTGAAAGTAAAAGTACAGTCCAGGATAAAAATAATTGATGTGTCTGGAAAAACTTTGAAATTGGGCATAAAATAACTTACCGCGACTTTAAGGTCACCAGCTTTGGTAGCGAAAACATTAATTTTTTTAACGTAGCTGTTTCTTAAAGCTTCCGACTCGGGTATCAGTATCATGTTCCTTTCCCCCGCTTTGACTCCTTTCATTTCAATGGTTTTATGTTGAGGTATCGGCATTCCCATGATGGTAGGACTGGCGTCTGGTAGCGTGATGGTTTCCATATTTCCGTCCCCGTAATCTACGTCGGCCATAATGTTTTCTCCTCCCTGTAATTCCAAATCGCATAGGAATTCTTCGTTGGGTTCGATGACAGGGGTGCAATTCAAGTTGACACTTTCTTCCTCGATGCCCGTTACCACCGTCAAAACGGTGCTTGTAACCAATCGGTACGACTACAAAATATAGATAGCCTTAGATTTAAAAATGCAATTAGCGATTTTTCCATTTTGAACATATTTTACAAGGGAGCATGAAGTAACGAAACAAGTTGGTTTTATTTACGGATAAATTCAATCATTAAAAGGTAACTTGTATGTTCTGGTGATTAGGTTTTATAGAAAACTATAGACTTAGAATTGAACAATTAACTATCAAATAAAAGTTATTTTTATTCATTACTTCATGTTTTTTTTTTTTTTTATTTTTTGTGGCCCGTCTTCAGGGGCAAAGCCAATGGGTGGGAGGATAGGCAAGTCTCCTCCAATTGGCCTCATTAGTTGGCAAACTGATAACATAAAGGGCTCGCCTTCTGACCCAGTTGGCGAAATGTATGTTCTCCCAATCCAATTGACACCTCTTCGCGTCGACCCTGCCTGCCTGTCTAGCATCTGATTGCATATTAATTCAACTCACCGGAGGTCCACCAGAAGGCCACACAATAACCGTAAT
This sequence comes from Odiellus spinosus, assembly GCA_963920705.1. Lineage (NCBI taxonomy): Eukaryota > Metazoa > Arthropoda > Arachnida > Opiliones > Phalangiidae > Odiellus > Odiellus spinosus. Next base: position 17,872,202 of record OY987229.1, on the reverse strand, counting down.
CCTGAAGTTCCCAGTTTGAAAGTAGATATGTTCAGCTGGAACGTTGAGATTGGCTTGGACTATCCCGCTACCGTCACCGTAGTCGATTTGATACTCCACTTGTCCTATTTTACCATCGACCTTAATTTCAAAGCTGACCTTTTGACCCCAATTCACTTGACTTTCGGAAGTGGTCAATGACACCCCCTTGAGAGGTAGGACAGGGTGAGCTTTATAATATTGTGTGTAGCCATTCTCGGATGGACAACGGTCCTTTTCTACTGGTTGTAAATCTTCAACTGTACGGGGGTTAAAGTGATTTAAAAATGACGTTTCTCGCGATCTTCTGCCACTGGGTGTGCCTTCCATTGTGATTGCTTGGTTATAAACTTACCAGCTTTTTGATTGGAGCAGAGGCAGAATCGTCCCTGTACTCCAGCGTAGGGGTATTTAATTTCGGCGCATCTAGACTTGCATACCTTAAAGTCCATGTTTTTGGTTGGGTTGTAACCACCCGGGGACACAGTAAAATATTTGAATGAGTCCATCCCCAAGCAGTCGCCATCGTTTAAAGCTGTTAGTGGATTAAAAACATCAATTGTTTTTAATAATTATTTTAAATCTATGATCTCGGAATTTCAGCTTCTCCGTAAACACTGATGTACGAATGTTGAAATATTTCTACAGGGGCTAATAGTAATTACATTATATCATTTGCCCCTAAATTGTAGCTTTGTTGTATCTTGGTTGGGATACCAGTTGAAATTTTAAAATTCTCGTGAAAACTAAATTTAATTGTAATTTACTTTAAACCAATCATGGGCCGATAGTAATCATATTAAATATATTCGTAAGAGTTATGAGAAACTTGGGAAAAAGACTTAATTTGAAAAATGGGTCTGGAAAAGGATGGCGAAAAGTGTTCATAAATGGTCAGACTAGTAAAATTTAAAATTATGCACATTTTAAAATATTAATGTCGATGGTCTGAAAACCAAGTCATTCTGGGAAAAAACGTGATATTTAAAAAACAATAAATTAGGTTTCATTTCAAAAACAAAACAATAAGGTTTGATTTCAAAAATAATATTTAATTTCTAAAACATTAAATTAGGTTTAATTTCAAAAACAAAGTATTAATAATTAAATAGGCATTATTTCAAAGCATTATTTCAATTAAATTTTAGTTTCAAATCCATTAAATTATGTACAAGTTAATTTCAAACACAATAAATTAAATTTAAAAACAATAAAGTATAAAGTAAGAATGAAAAAACATAAATTTCGTTTAAGTAAAATAAGAATATAATCAATTAAATATAATTAAAGAATTTAATTACCTTCGTTCGTTGTAATCAGATTGAAAATAGCCTGAAAATGAATTAAGATAATTAATTAATACTAATTTATTATTAACCCCTATACATATTCGAAACTATTTTTGGATTATATAAAATTATATCAAATTTAGAAACGGTTACCTAGACAACCGTATTTTGTGTTTGGGTCAGCTAATCCAATTGGTCAACCAAGCGCGAGATAATCTCAATGATGAATCGTGATTTGTTAAGCTTGGTTGACCTTCCCCTACCCTAAAGGTCACGTAATAATTAGCTTGATGGAAAATATTCCGTTCGTGTTCAACAAGCCGGAACAAAGTTTCGTTTATCTATACTTATGTATTCACAATTGTCAGAACTGCTTTCGTTTCGTAAGAGCTTTAACATTGTGTGTTATTAAGCCGTTACAGTTTGCGCTAGTTTGAAAACTACTCTTACGAAGCAAATGTTTGTTATATTTAACCACTCCCAACGGAAGGAAAAATTGGGCTAATTGTGATCGCAATTTGTATTATGGGCTTTGGATATGACAACGATTTTTTTTTTTTCTTTTTCTTTTTCTTCTAAGTGTCCCCTGGACAATTGTTAAATTTGTTTCAGTTAAAATTCTGTCAAGAACTCTAGATCGTGGTACTATTCCTTTAAGTTTTAATTTACAATAAGCAAGTTCAATTTATTCTCCTTATTAAAATTTGGTTTGGTCAAGTTAATCTTAACTAGTGCTCGGAATTCTTATAACGTTTGTTTATTGAATAAGACTTATCGTGAATATTAATCCTATATTAACCGTTCGCGAAAAATATATTTCTTAATCGGTTTAATGTATTTGAATGTAAGGCAAACTTTTTATTCGTACCCATTGTAATACGAAATGATATTTTATACCAGTTAATTCATTCGGATAAGAAAAGTTGGTGGATTTTAACACAAATTGAGATCTTGAAGCTAGAATTAAGTGATTTAGTTGGTTCCTTCCATTTTAGATTAAAATATAATAATTATATTTCATTCTACACGAGTAATTTATTTATTAATCAAGCTTATCTTCGGATAATTCGTATCCATTTAATACGCGTCTGTTTATAAAATTAATGGTTTTATAGTTGTATTAACAAACAATTGATCCGAGATTAAAATATTTGAAAAAAAAGGCTAATTATCAGTGAATATCCGAGCTCCAATTTTAAATTTGATTATCACTTTTTATGAAATACAAGATAAGTGAATTTTCTTAGCGACGTCATTGCTTTTTACTACGAAAACAGGTCCTATTTTTTCACCCTCCCTTTAAACTAACAATTTTTATGATACAAAATATACGCATAGTATTAAACTACTTGAAACCGAATTTCTGCTAACCGCACCCCTATGGTGTTTTTCTTATAAAACATAATGACCGTTCCTGAAAAAGAAGCGGAAGTAGTGGGATTTTACTTCCGGTCATTTCCGATGCACTTACACCCCTTTCTTTTCGAAAGAAAAGATTAGAGATTATATTTGGTGATTTTGACCTGGTTGACCTTAATTTTGACACGTAAGGGTTGAGAAACCTCTAGAATATTAACACGTTAGTTTTAGCTATGAAAATATAAATATAAATTCCACCACGCTTTCATTTTTAGGAGTCCAAGGTTTACACAAAATAATTAAATTTTAGCGCTTCAAATCGATTAAAACAACATGTAATACCTTCTTCAGATAAGGTGTAATTAGCCGGCTTAATCCGATTTAACCGATGATTACAGTTTAATAAACCTCGGCTAAATTCTGAATATTACATAAACTTGAGTCATTGGTTTTTATGAAAATTTGTAATCAGGGTCATTATCAAACTAGCTTTTAACATTGCAAGTAAAGTGCAATCATAGATTTCTAATAATATTTTAATTTAATGTAGTACTCTACCATTGCAAGCAAAGTTATATTAAAGGTATCTAATAATATTTTATAAATCTTGTTCCTTATAATATTGCAAGTACAAATTATATTTAAGATTCTAATAATATTTTATATATCTTGCCACTTTTAACTTTTAAATATAGAATGACTACTTGCATAAATAATAGAATTTAAAAACTACAACTTTAATTACGCAATAAAAAAATAATAGAATTACGTAATTAAGGTCGTACTTTTTAAATTATATTACTTAACTTTGCAATAATTTTATTTAAAGATATCTAATAATATTTCACATATCTTTTAACATTGCAAGTATAAATATTTGTACGTTTTACGTTGCGAGTTAGTTTAAAGATCCTTTAATATTACAAGTAAATTTTTATTACAAATAATAAAGTTATAATAATATTTTATATATCTTCGTGCCTTTAATATTGCAAGTAAAGTTATAATATTTTATATATCTTGGTTCTTTTAACAATTTATTAAATAGATATTGCAACTTATTTAGAATAATATTTTTTAAATAGATACTTAAAATTGCAAGGAAAGTTATTTTAAGCATTCGTATTCATATTTTCGATGTCTAATAATAGTTTATTGATGTATCTTTTTACTTTCATAATTACAAGTAAACTAATATTAAAAATAACTAATATTTTTTTTATAAATCTTTACTTGCACTCTTAAAGTTTTTAACAAATATATAATATTACTAGCAAATAATTTCGGAGTAATTAACAGAGCAAGTTAAAGTTAGTTCTTTTACTCAAACCTTGAAGTTTTATTCAAAGCTCTCTTTTAATATAAAATTAAATAATTCTAAACTTACCCATAAGAAGGCTATGCCAAGTTTCATCGTCAATTGCGACAAGTAACTAAGTTTCGTTCCCTTAAGGTCCCTCCTTTTATACTAGTCGTCCCATAAATGACCATTACATCACTGGTAACGTCACAAAATTATAATCAATATATAGCGAACAACTAGACTATTTATAACTAATTGATATTATAAGTAATTGATATTACTCCACATTTTCCATTTATAAATAAATTTATATTAATGATTATAATTACAATTTTAGCATTTTAATAATTAAATATCAAAAACAAAAATATGTTTGTCCGTCGAGCCGGATTTGAACCAGCGACCTAAGGATATCAACAGTAATGCCTCTACAGTCCTCCGCTCTACCAACTGAGCTATCGACGGTTGAGAAAGGGAGCGCTACGTATCTTTGATATACACGAGCTAGGGAGTGACGTCATATATATTTTTCAATCAATACATCTCCCAAATACTTTAGAAGCTATATAACTTTATATTTAGCCCGAAACATTCTTAATTAATTACTAATAATAATTATAATTAAGAATAAAATATCTCTTTTTAAACATAAAAAACTCTAGCTACAAAATTTTACAGGTAGATGGTGGTAGCTACCTTACTTTAGTTTTTTTAAATAAAGACCATCTGAAATGGCTAGTGTAGTCCATATATAGGCGATTTTTACGAGGAGTGATCTTGGAATCACCCTGCAAATTTTCGCCCTCGCAAAGTTTTGCCCCTGCAAATTGACGTATCGTGTAGAGTGCAACTTTTTTAACATGTTTTAAGCCAATTTAATTCCCTCCTCTCAAATAATTTAATAGAAACCATTTTTTTTGCCGAAGCGGGGAAATTCGCGACTAAATAGTAGAATTTGGGAGTAATACGAACTTCGCCAGATTTTAGTGTTCGGCTCCAACCACCAGGATCGCCGCGATCGCGCGGAGTCACTTCTAAACCATGGGGATTCCAACATGGACTAATTATAGTATACCATAATTAGTCCATGATTCCAACCTATATACGTTAGTTATTTTATCTATGGTACTAGATCTCACTCGGACTATACCCGCTCTGCAATTGAAAACTCCACACCCCTTTCGGGCCTTTCCCCGCAATTAAAAAAATATTCTAGTATTATATGACCTTTGACAGCGTTATTCAGGGACTAGACGAGAGGGTGTTAATTGAAGGGGAAGAGCAGATTTTTTTGAAACATTAATTTTGCCAACTGCGTCAGATTTTTTTGGTCGGTTGGCCAACTGAACTTTGGTTTGCCAACTTTGGGGAAAAGTTGAAGGGGGGGAGGGTCTCCTCCCCTAAGCTCTGGCGTTATTTGATTCCCAGCTCTCGTGATAGTCGCTTGATTTTATGATGTTATCCCAGACCGTAATCTGAATAATGCTAATTAGAAGGTAATTTAAATTTATTCTGAAGTATTTAGAGTAAGAGAATCAATTTAAATAGATACTTTCAATGGTTATGGTTCAGCGAATTTTATTTTTGTTGCGTTGCCTGCGGTACGTATTTTGATTGCGTGTGAATATATGTAAAGAAAATCAACGTACCATGACTAATCACTTTAAAGTTAGGCTTAGGTATATTTCTTTTGCGTCCGATAAATCAAAGAACGTCCAATTTTTGACACAAAACGAAATAGGAGGCCCCCGAAATTTTGCTACTTTATTGAAAATCAACAGACAATAAACGACGTTTTTGAACGAAAACGATAATTACGTTTTCAAAATTTTAACCAGGTGTGCCCGACATGAAATGAAAAATAAGCCTTGGTCCTGGAATATTTTCGTTTGAAAGAATCTAGATTTACGCCCCCTTTTATTTCAAGCTTATCATTATAGACATTAAAGGGAGCCCAAAGGGGGTGCAAAAGACCAATATGGGGGGGAAGACATTTTTAAAAAACGTCACTATCACGTGATAGGGAACTATTTTTCGTGAAGAGCCCTGGCGTAAATAGGCATCATCCGGATCCGGGGTGGAGCCACGAGGCCCACGTTGGAGTAGGGAGTGGGAGGACTCGGGGAAACGCGGAATACTACATATCGGGGAACGCGCCCAAACACCTAGCGCCAGGATAGTTCTAGCGGCTATTTTGAACCCCACAATTGGTTCCCATGATGACGTATTTTAAAAATGTCGACCCCTCTATTTGCACCCCCTTTGGGCTCCCTTTAAATGTTTATCCCTTTCTTCGAACAAATCTTAAATTCTATTTTATCCGTTTTCCCTTGTCTAATCATTTAATGTTATCAGAAGTAAATTATTCGGAAGCAATTGTTTTTAAATACCATTCGTCATAAATTGGACTAGCTAGTTTTTACAGTTTTATTGTTTTACTTGGCTACTGACAGGGTTACCACTCTTCGTGTCTTCGCGAATTTTATAATTTTTACTATTTTCAAAGTGTTCTTATAATATAGACCATTTTCCTAGATTTTCCTTTTTCAAGGTATTTTTCTAATTCGTGTTTTTAATATAGAGAGCGCTTATATTCTACAAATATAAATGCAATTTTTTTTAATAGAGTAGGTGCTCAATACTAATATGAAGTCCAAAAAATTGGATAAGCTACTTCAAATGTCATCTCCACTGGATTTAGTTTTAGAATAAGAAATAATAATTCCAATAGTAATTTTCATATTTTTTATATTTCTAAAAAATTATTCCCATAATTTCCTACAAATCAATTATTTAATATAAAAAAGTCAGTTTGTTACAATTTTTTAAAGACCAATTTTCCCATTGAACTTAAAACTATGGTTCCTGTAGAGCTATAACAAAAAAGGTGTTTTGATTGTCGAATATGTTTGTATCAATTTGATTTTAACATAAAATTCCCATTTCTTTTTTTATTTGCAGACAAAGATTCCGACTATTGTGATTCTAAATTTCGAATTGACTTCGTCCTGTTTTTTCGGCACCATTGACGGTCCGTGAAAGAGTCGTCTGTGCCCAGTAATTCGTACGGAGCTAGGATTCTTGGGTGTTGCTTCGCTAAGGGGAAAACAACCATCGGCATTCGGGTAAGACCAAAAACACTCCTACTTTTTGAATTTTATACTGACAAATATGGATAAAAGATCCATCCCTTTTACTCGAACCTTTTTGGGGGTTTTTTGTTGATAGTTGTCACGCGAAAACCGCCAAAAATTAAGTTATTAACTTGAGTGGTTAAGGTGAAATTACCGACTGGGTGAGGGCCAACTTATTTGAATATTATCTAAAACCGTATCGTGGGAAAATTGTCTTCATAATACTTCATGTCTGAGCTAAAGTCGAACTAAAGATGTCATAAATATCTTATTGACGCTCAAGATTTGAGGTTATTGAAAAGGTCACCTACATAACTGGAAAAAAGTTGGTCCGCGGGACCACGGTTGTTAAGCAACCTGACGACTTGTTTTCGCGTCCGAAATTAAGTTGACAATTAAAACCGCAGGGGATATTACTTTTTTTAAGTGTTTTCAAGTTTGTCATTATTGCTTTAAGCAATTTATCGCGTAGGCATCCTGCTCATTTAAAATTTCACTCGATTTAAATCCAAGAGGGAAAATAAACTCTTCTAAACTTAGCACACATCGGGGAAATATTTGGGAAACTCTTCTAAACTTAGCACACATCAGGGAAATATTTGGGAAACTCTTCTAAACTTAGCACACATCAGGGAAATATCTGGGAAACTCTTCTAAACTTGGCATAAATCAGGGAAATATTTGGGAAACTCTTCTAAACTTAGCACACATCAGGGAAATATCTGGGAAACTCTTCTAAACTTGGCATAAATCAGGGAAATATTTGGGAAACTCTTCTAAACTTAGCACACATCAGGGAAATATCTGGGAAACTCTTCTAAACTTGGCATAAATCAGGGAAATATTTGGGAAACTCTTCTAAACTTAGCACACATCAGGGAAATATCTGGGAAACTCTTCTAAACTTAGCACACATCAGGGAAATATCTGGGAAACTCTTCTAAACTTGGCATAAATTAGGGAAATGTTTGGGAAACTCTTCTAAACATGACATAAATTAGGAAAATGTATGCAAATGCGAGTAATTGACACTATGAACTTAGAAGGCTAGGAAAACTACGGTTGAATTGTGTTATACCTCCATTAATATCTTCATTTATTTTAACAATGTGGTATTATCCAACTTGTTTAATTCCGGAAAAGATTTTAGTCTATTTTCTTTAAACTAGATGGTGCTAGTTTCGCTCGAATATATTAACTAAGAGCCTAAGGAAATTTCGGTATTATTTGATACTCGTTGCGCGCGTGCGCCTTTTGTTTTTCCTTTTTTTTTAAACGAGGGGTTTTCCCGAATCTTAGCGCTGTTAAAGCCTGTAGCGGGTATTCTAGATAGAATGCAATTTTATTTTCCTCATCTTTCCCTTTCCTCTCACTCTTTCGAATTTTCGGGCGACCGTGACTCCCGAGGAATCCGCGTTGCTTCGGCTAGTTATTGTCCTAATCACCTTGAGTTTTACGCGAGCGTGAAGACGGATTACGCCTTATCTCAGGTTTTAGTTATCTTTGAGATTGAAGGGAACCCTAGTTTTGCACGAAATGTACTTTCAAATTAATACTGGTTCAAGTTCACTGTTGTTGCGAGCTCTTGGGGTAAAAAAAAAATGCGAGAATCTTCAGTGGCGCCAACCTTGAATGAACTAAAAACCGGCGACGATCTTTAAGCTACTCAACGCCCATGCCTATATAGCTAGGACCAAGGCTTAGCAAAAAAATATTTGAAGGGAAGATGACATTTTTGCGTTAAAATTTATTAAAGTGATAATGTCACAATTTTTTTTAAATGATTATGAATTATATTTTAGCTTTAACGAACTATTAGACGCCTATATTAAAATACACCTTTAGAGCTAAGAAATTAAAATTTCGAAAATATGACTACCCCCTTGAAATCTAACCAAACGGCTCTTGTTCTGATTGGGTTGGGGCTACTTTAAATCTTAATTAGAATTGGTCATAGGTGCTTATATTTTCAGTAGAGGGGGGGAAGCTAGTGCGATGTCACTGAGGTTGGTATGATGTTACAAAGAGTAGTGGAGTTCACGACAATCGTTTACCAAGTGGAGTCAGTGGACGGATTATAGAGGGCTTAAAATACGAAACTACATGTAAAAATTGCTCCTATAGACATGGGCCAAAAACACAGTGAATGAAGGGCTAAGCAAAACTCCACCCATATGCCACGCGGCCAAGCCTAAACTCCACTAAAATATGCACTTTTAGCCGTAGGGCGTTACCACCTCCCTCTCTACCACCTTGCTCTACAAGAAAGCTTTAAAAAAAAGGGTGACTGACGTCACGAATGTCTCCTTTATCCCATTGGTCGGGAGGTAATGGTGATACAATTATGGGGTTATATCTGCGTGTTACACCTTCCCTTTAAATTTAACTTATTTTTCTTTTAAAATTTTATAACATTAATACGTTCTTATATAATTTTATTATTATCTCCTCCTCATATTTAAATATCCAACCAGTTATAAGTTAGCTAAACGTTTTTGAATCCACCCTAATTTAACCTTATCGTTAGGCTTAGCGCTTTTTAACTCCGCCCAACACGCGGAGTAGATATTTAATAACAATTATTTGTAATAGCTTTTTTTTTTTTTTTTTCGTTTTTATGAGAGGGTTTTGATATGATTTTTAATGTTTCCAAAGCGGGGAAATATATTTTTTTCCTGGTGTTTGAATCTGCATCTATAAAAATACAGGGATACACATTCTTTAAATTTTTCGTTTTAACAGTTAACCTTGATATTTTGGCAATAGTAACTTTGAAGGAAGCGTTTTTATCCCTAAGTAATGTTGAAACATGATATTTTGATAGTATATATCTCTCCCGGCTAATTTTATTTTTTAAAAAGTTATACCGAGCTGGTAAAGTTTGATTGGAATTTTTTTTTTTCTATTAACGGGGTTAACCCGTAGAATTTTTCGTTTAATTTTAATTTAACGGGAAAAATTTATAATTTAACTGAAGTTCGTAAAAATATCCTTTACTATTTGAAACGTCGAGATTTAAAAATTCTGCTAGGAGATTTTTACGTTCTATATGGAAATAAATGTAGATCTGGCAACCCACTGCATAATTTCGATTCTTTACCTGTTGGACAAGTATATGAGCGTTGATACGTCTGTAATTTTTACTGTCTTAGTTCAAAGGTTGACCAATCTAATTCCTAATGGAATCCTTGTAACAAACACCATTTTATAAATTTCACAGCTATGGGGTGGACGCGTTTGAAGGATAAATGTTTTCAACTTGATTACGTAGAATTATTCTGAAATGTAATTTAAGATATGTTTGATTGAAAGGCGGAGGGGGTTGTATTAAGTACTTTCGAGAAAAAGACCGCGTGAGAGTAACCATTTCACGTGACAGAACGTGCTTGAATCAATTAACTTTAGGCGGCCATAGTGATGACGTATATTTGCGTAGAATTATTTAAATTTCGAAGAAAGAATTATGAGAATTTATTTTTACTGTTGAAGTAATATTTCCTATATATCTTCATTGAAAGATATATCATTACATTTGTAACTGTTGAAAAATCTGTTAAGCCTCACTTTTAGACTACTCCAAATAAAATGGTGAGAGCACTGCAAGCTTCAGTTTTAGACTGGTATACTTCATAGCATTATCGTAATAAATGTCTCAAGATTTTTGGGTTCATTCCTGGGGAAAGTAGCGGGCTGACAATCATATTTTTCTTCTTGTAAGAGATCCTTGCACAATTGTTTTGTCCCAAATAAAATTACCAGAACGTGATCTTACTACTTTAAAAAATATATCACTTGGTAGAGCTTGAATTTCCCTATCGATTGTATAATAGCACGAGTGTGGTACAATGGCAATGTTTTAACTTTTTCAGGCATCACGTGTCGTAAAGTTTAAAAAAAAACCTCTTAATGTATTATATATATAAAAAAAAAACATCAACGCTATCAGACTCCCTAAACTATTTGCTTGGAAAGCACCAGACCATGCCAGTAACATACATTAATTTAATCAATTGAAAATTAATTCAATGGGTCCTTTAATAATGCGATCGTGAATGCGCCGATGCGGAAACGAGTGACGTCATTATACGGTTTATGATGCCGCGCGTTACGTCACGTAGGCATGGATTTTCCAAGTCGCAATAATTCTAATCGGAAGCGACCCTGGAGATTTCTTTCTTTCTCATTCGAGTAAAAAAGAACATATTTTGGAAACTCTTCACGCTGACTATGCACGACGTTCAAGAGAGAAATGTTTTCCTCCGGTTTAGAACAAAAAGGTTTATAATTGACAGTTTACCCTGTCACCCCTTTGGGAAAATCAGAAAAGAGTTACGCCGTCCATTCGTGGGTAGTTATATAGACGCTTGAATTATTTGTGGGCGTCCATGTGAATTGTTTTTGGACGTAAATACCCGTGTTTTTATTCTAAAGGAAGTGGGTTGTATTCGGGATTATTTAGTCTCTCCGTGTTGTAAAGAGTTTTATAGTATCATTCATTATTCCAGATTGCGTTTTTGTAGACATTACGTTACACGTGATCTTTAGAAACTTACATTAACATTTTGACGCCTTTTAACATAGTTTTTCAATTATAAATTCAGCGTCAAGAGATTGAAGTTATTTATGATCACACTTATCGTATTCGTACTCCTCGCGTGACGCTCGTTCGATAGAGTACACACAAGGTAGGGTTTAAGTCCTATAATTACCTCACTTCCGGTTTTGCGTGAAGTTTTGATGACGTAAGTGAACCATACCTTGTAAGTACTGTAACTTAAGCTCACGACTAAATGAATACGATAACACTTAAAATTTAGTCTAATTTCTATTAGGGCTTTATATTCGTAACGTAACCCGTTATGTTTAAATACTTAATACGTTAAAGTCGTTATATTTAATAACTTTTATAGTATTCGTACTCCTCTCGTGACGCTCGTTCGATAGAGTACACACAAGATAGGGTTACGTCGTATAATTACTTAATTTCCGGTTTTGCGTCGAATTTTGGTAACGCGAGTGAACCTTACCTTGTAAGTACTCGAACTTAAGCTCACGACGAAAGGAACACGATGACACCCGTAATTTAGTTTAATTCGTATTAGGTAAGGTCAAAACGACTTTCTTAAATCCTCCCTCCCCACTGGAGATCTAGATAGTAGTTATCGGAGAAGCTAACCACCCAAGGCGCGTGCACCAACATCGACAAATTTTCTAGCCGACCTCTTTGCCCTCTTTTGAAACAAATTTTTGTACGCCCAATAATAAATCAGTGTACCAACTTTGAAGGGGAAAAAATTTAAAAAATGTTTCGTTGGCTCTTTCAAAAAATTAAGGGTGTTTTCTTCTCGTATTTTATCGTTTTTTAAGGGAAAAAAGACTCACGACAACTTGTCTGTCCACTCTAAGAAGAAATATAATACTCGTAGGTCTCCTACGCTCGCGTAGAGTGTCAAGGGGCGAACTGAAAAAAGATTCTAGGTACACACAATGAATTAATGTTTTTTTAAATACGTTCTAAACAACTATTCCCTTATTCCGTTTATTGAACTCGACTCTTTTTTTAACTGTATGGGTTTTTGATAAAATACAAAACTATGGGCGGATATTTTTGTGAAAAATTCGAGTGGGCGGTTGTTTTTGGGGTTTACCAAGATTTTTTTTACATCAATCTGATTTACTTTTTTATTATTTTTCATTTTAAAATATAAAATTTTCTTTACCCGATCACTGGCTTAAAACGTATTCTTATGAATAATTTTTAGTCTTTACTTTGCCGCTATATATATATCTTGTGTTTAAGTTACGTATTTCACCGAGACCTATTCTTTACCCATAGCATGCATGATGTTTTGTTAGTTACTACTTTTGCCATTGATTGCCGCTAGAGGACTCTTTATTTAACGCCAGATTTTATGTTAATTGTCCTATGTCCTACCAGTTCCGAAAATCGCGAGTTTACGTGCAAGTGTATGTCGACGTGGAGTTCAGTCCGAATTGCCATGACAAACTTTATAATTATTTCGATATTTCTGCCCCAAAGATGCTCTTATACGCGTCTGTTAAAGTTCTAGTGTTGTTAAAAATTGTTCCGATTGAAATTTCCTTACAAGGTTGAGTGATCTTCTACGTGAACTCGAGTTCAACCCATAAAATACCTAGCACAATATCATCCAACGATAAAAATTTAAATCCATGATATATAAAACTTCTTAACACTTAGAACGAACTTTTGACCCCTTACTTTGAATTTGAAGATGTAAAAATGTTAGAAATCAGATTCGTATCTCGTAGTATTATATTCTTAGTAAAAACGTTTAAAATCCTTTTTCTAAGTAAAGATAAGAAACATTTTGGAATTTTTCTTCTGAAGAGAGAAGAAAATAAGATAAGCGATCAAATGTATCAAGATTATATAAAAATTATAATTCCATAACAGGTTAAGTTGTCGTTTGAATTTTAAATCCATTTTATGAGCGTCAATTCAACCCCAAAGTGGTGAGAAATATAACATCGTTGCCTTTAAACCCTTTTTCATTTGATAAGTTAGGCTTACAGTATGCCCCATGGTATCGGGACACCCCGCTATGGTTAGGCGCTAACGCTCCATACCTATTTTTCACGCGAATTCTCATAGGGAGATCTTGCAATTATTATACAATACTTTGCTTAGTCTTAGATGATACCGAAAAAACCATTACTAAAATCAAGAATCCATTCAGGTTCCATAAGAATATGGGAGCATAGCTTTAGCCTCTGGTACCATCCTCCCAAACTTTGTAACAAAAGTTCGTCTGCAATTTTCGCAACATTTGTACGCTTAGATCTTTTTTCGGTCGGCTCCATTTTTATTACCCAAAATATTATGTCAAGGTCGTTAGTGGCGCGGGTTAATAATATAATGTCAGGAGCGATTTACTTGAAAAATCGATTCGAAGCAGACGAACTTTTGCTACAAAGTTTGGGAGGATGGTTATTGAATCGCGGCCCTCCCATATTCTAATGGAACCTGAATGGATTCTTGCTAAAATGGTATGGTGGTATATTATTTTAGCGGTTTTAGTTGAAATTAATAAATATACCAGAAGGCATATTCTACTTGTTGCTCTTACTGAATTCCGACTCATAGCCCAAGGATGCCAATTAAGAAGGGAAATTACTAGATGCGGGGGTATTTGAAAATGTACTTTAAAGATCTTTTGAGGAGGTTAGGGTTAAGGTTTTAGCGCCTATTGCGAGTCCGGGGTGTTGGCTTTGTTCTCAATAGAGGGAAATAAGTCGGGATATTCAGTATAGGTACAACTAAGCAAGCTCTGATTATTTCTAGGAGTTTTTCTTAAAGAAAGGGAGTAGAACTTATTACGCGTTGAAATATTAAAGCGTTTCCGATCTCCGTTCCGGCTTTTTAAGAGAATTTAAGAATTTTTGAGAGAAAGCGCTCCTGACCTTGATGAAGGTCGTTCTTAAGTGGGACGAGTTCGCATTATGTTTTATATTAAGTTCTTTCTCAAATTGAAATATCCCATTCTCAAAATATTGTTTCGACGGTTAATTTAAATGCCCCCTTTGTCAAAATTATTGTCACAAAGATATTTGATTAGTTCATTTCTCAAAATAACAATCACACAAGTTAATTAAAAAAGTACGTTTTCTCAAAATAACTGTCACGAATGTTAATCTTATTCCTTCTTTGATTAAATCCAATTAATTGAAGCGTTTTTCAGTTACGGGGATTTGAAAATAAGATTCCCCCCCCCCCCTTCCTTAAACAAGATTGTCCCCTTGATTAACCCCCCCCCCCCCTAAAGAGATTTACCAAAAGCTACCTTCTTAAAACTATTTAGTCACGAAACTCCTTTTCTTAAAATTAAATTTCCCCCTTAAAATAAAATTCCCTTCTCAAAATAAGATTGCCACAAAATTTAATTGAAAAACCTCTTCTTTATAGTTTAATTACAATTTATGCCTTTTTAAAATAATTTTGTCACTAAAGATTTACAGAAATTCCACTTTCATTGTCACGAACGAGACAAAACAATTTTCCTTTTTGGAAGCAACCACAAAACTAAAAAAAATTGGATATAAAATAGCAAAGGGGTTGGTAGAAGAAATGCAACCAAAAAGGGGGTGATTTTCGATATATTTTTTAATTCTTCTAAAAGTTTTTGTGTATAAGAGAAAAAATTTAGGCGCCAATAAGACTTTTATCGTAGGCGTTTAGAATAAATTCTGGCTCTAGTCTTCTTTTTCTGTAAAGAAAAAAAAAAAAAAAAAAAAAAAAGAAAATGCCGAGTTTGCCGTGGTTGGTGAGAGAGAGACAGTGAGAGGCAGAAAACAATTAGGTTTTTCCCCTTTACGAAGTTTTACCAGGGAAAGTTACCCTTAAAAGTTCATATTTAGGATTTTAACGGTCTCTATCCTACATCACCTTGAATAACGTCAGAAGGGCATAATAGAAGTGTCATAACATCTTCCCCAATTGTCTTTTTAGTAACTAAGTGATCGACTTGCGTTATTCCCAATTATTGCTCGGAATATGTATAACTTTATTTATTGGATAGATCTGCTGAATTATATTCAAATATTATCCGTTTGCTTAAAAATATTTAAAAAAATGAAAAATATCACACGATAATGGTTATCGGATTCACGAGCATAATTCTCAATTGATCGGCTTTCAAATGATCCTAGAGGACGTTGATTGGATTAGATAAATCTCTTTTATTTTATCTTTACCCATAATCAGAGATTAGTCACAGAATTCTATGATAAGTCCAACACTTTGTGAATAAATTAGCTATCGACACATTTATGAATTGTTTTGTAAAACACAACTCTTAAGGAAAAAAATGCCTATCATATTTTAGATTGAAATTTCCATTTCAAATTAATTCTTGTAAAACGGAAACTCTCGAAATTTAATTTTATTCATATGATAAGTTTAGTTTTATAGGCTTATCTTAGGAGCGTTTTAATAAAACTACTAGAAAGGGATTATAGTATTGCTGATATTTTAAGCCTTATCCGTGAAAAATCTTAATCGTTAAGTCAAAAGTTTCAAAAACGGACAAATTTGATGCTCCGCTTAATTCGCCATTTAGTTTCTACAAACTCGTAAAAAAAACGTCTAAAAAACCTTTCTACCCACACGGACAGGAAACGTATATAAGATCTCAATATACGATAATCATGTTAAGGAACATGTTTGAAAAAAACTACTTTCAATCCCCCTTATATGTATTCATCCGCTATAGTTATAACTTTATGAATTATAAAGTATATCTATAATTTATTTCATTTTTATTAAAAAAAAAACGATCAAATATTTTTTCAAGGGGTTGGAAACCGTTGTAAACTCAACGAATTTTGACACACGGATTAGTAACTATTTGCGGGCCTTAAAAATGCTTCGCCCTAACACTCTGACATTTAAAATGTTTCAAGAATTAAAATACTCGCTTGAAACTGTAAGAAATACCCCTTTTTTTTCTTTGGGAAGTTCACTCCCTTGATTAACTCTTAAGCCTAATAAGTCTAATTTTAATCCACTTGTTGAATAAAACATTGTAATGTTTTTTATTAGGGAAATATTTATTAGGAAAACATGAAACAGAAAATCGCCCGCGTAAAGTCCGCCAATTGGATCTGTTAGTATTCGAAATCAAGAAACCTAAATCAAGATTTATATCAATGAAATTATGGGAAATAAAGAAATTTATATCTATGGAATTATGGGAAATAAAGAAATTTATATCTATGAAATTATGGGAAATAAAGAAATTTATATCTATGAAATTATGGGAAATAAAGAAATTTATATCTATGAAATTATGGGAAATAAAGAAATTTATATCTATGAAATTATGGGAAATAAAGAAATTTAAATCTATGAAATTATGGGAAATAAAGAAATTTAAATCTATGAAATTATGGGAAATAAAGAAATTTAAATCTATAAATTTATGGGAAATAAAGAAATTTAAATCTATGAATTTATGGGAACTCAAACTTTTACCCTTATATATATATAGAAAATGAAAATTATAATTTTCAAATGCTCTTACCGTTAAAATATTTATTAGAAATTTAAAATTACTCATAGATAGACCTAAACCCAGTACCCTTATAGACAAAATAAAATTTTATTCTTATCTGTATGGAAAATAAAATTTAAATCTCAAAAATTCCCCATCACCTTTAATCCTTATCGCGGTAGAAAATTCCCCATAGACGTTAACCAGAAATTAATAGTTAACAAGAAATCAGTCGAGGGAACTGTCTAAATGCAACTTTTTTGAGGGAATAGGTAGCCGATTGTAGACATCAAGGGCCGGGTTCTTAACAAAATCTCGTACACTTAGACAGAAATCACGAAATATCTATGGAAAATTAACAGTGAAATCCGAAATTTTCTCAAAATCCCAAAATCCACTACACAAAATCTGACATTTGTCCGTCCCCTTAGGATGAGGTAATATGGCTCTTCGTCGTCATTCCCCCTGATTTATTTTCAACGCCGCTGATTGGCTTGTTCTGCGTTTCGCATAGCCCGTCAAACTTGAGGTTAATTAAACTTTTATCTAATAATCGTTTAGAGGCTATAATTTAATACGAGCGTAATATAGGTGTAGGTTTGAGGTTTCAATACTCGTACACTCTTGAGATGGAGGGACTTCTTTACACTCTGAGATCTTTGTTTCCAATTATATTACACAATTTTGTTTGTTACATACCTTCTGAATCCTCGGACAGATTCGGAGGTATCAGAGCGTGGTTTAAAAATCTTTAAACGCGGATCTGAGATTTCCAAATGATTATCTGATTGTTTTTACCAAACGATATGGTACTCTAATGATCGAATCACGCTAGACTCCCCTTTCGCCAGACTACAGCGAAGTTTTCATTCTAAAATGATTAAAATGAATTCATTGCATTTATTAAATTGTTTTTTCGGTGGGCATCTAACAGACCTTAAACCTTTTTATCCCAAGTTTGCAAATGTTTATATTTTAAAATTACAATTTCAAATTTATCACGTTACCAATAATTATTCCAACCCACCCGTTCATAGAAAGGAATTTTAATTAGTCCTATTTTAGCTAGTTTCAATAAGGGACTGTTTTTCAATTAGGAGAGATTGGAAAATGGTTTCTACTTTGCTAGTTTTAACCGAATCACGTTGCCAATAATTATTCCAGCCCACCCGTTCATAGAAAGGGATTTTAATTATTGTAGAGTACTATTTTAGCTAGTTTTAATTAGGGACTGTTTTTCAATTAGGAGAGATTGGAAAATGGTTTCTACGTTGCTAGTCTTAACCGAATCACGTTACCAATATTCCAACCCACCCGTTCATAGAAAGGGATTTTAATTAGTGTAGAGTCCTATTTTAGCTAGTTTCAATTAGGGACTGTTTTTCAATTAGGAGAGATTGGAAAATGGTTTCTACATTGCTAGTCTTAACCGAATCACGTTGCCAATAATTATTCCAGCCCACCCGTTCATAGAAAGGGATTTTAATTAGTGTAGAGTCCTATTTTGGCTAGTTTCAATTAGGGACTGTTTTTCAATTAGGAGAGATTGGAAAATGGTTTCTACATTGCTAGTCTTAACCGAATCACGTTGCCAATAATTATTCCAGCCCACCCGTTCATAGAAAGGGATTTTAATTAGTGTAGAGTCCTATTTTAGCTAGTTCCAATTAGTAACTGTTTTTCAATTAGGAGAGATTGGAAAATGGTTTCTACATTGCTAGTCTTAACCGAATCACGTTGCCAATAATTATTCCAGCCCACCCGTTCATAGAAAGGGATTTTAATTAGTGTTGAGTCCTATTTTGGCTAGTTTCAATTAGTGACTGTTTTTCAATTAGGAGAGATTGGAAAATGGTTTCTACATTGCTAGTCTTAATCGAATCATATTTCCAATAATTATTCCAGCCCAGCCGTTCATAGAAAGGGATTTTAATTAGTGTAGAGTCCTATTTTAGCTAGTTCCAAGGGATTTTAATTAGTTTTATTCCAACTTTGGTTAATAGTCCTAACCGAATCACATTTACAACCAGGGGTCTTGCAAACCTAGATCGGTGTGATAGAATATAGTCAAATAAATAGGGAAACTCTTATAAACTTGGCATAAATCGAATATATTTAGGGAAGTGCGAGTACTTCATTGACCTCGATCACCAGGGTTTCTAAAATCAATTTGGGGGCACCTGGAAATATTAGGGAAATTAGATTATTAAATATTGTGTGAACCCTGCAAACTCCGATTGATGATTAGTAATATCGCCTTCTGTTGAATTTTCAGAAACAAAGCAGCTCGTCCTTTACAAAACTTCCTTTGAAAGTTCTTTAAAAACCTATATTACTATTGAGCGTGGAGAGCCGTTCATTTATGGTCCTTCTACATAAAGAATCCTTGATAATATTGGAATGGAACAACATTAGACGGAATAACTTCAAAATAAGCTAATTTTATTTCATTTTAGCATCTCTTTAAGGCACCGGTATAATTCGATATAGTTACATCAATAATATTAAATTTATTCATACAATTAAAAATATATATATATATATTTTTTGAGATTTTGAGTAAAAGGGGCTATAAAAACCGAAGCAAATATGCATAATTGGTTTCGAGCCAAAATAATTTAACTACGTTGCCTAAACACTAAGTGTGAGTAGTAAACGACTTAGAGATCCAATAATTTTTGTTTTCCGCTGTGATGGGGTCTGAAAATAAGGGGTTGTAGTCTTTTTTTCCTCAAAATTATAGATCCTCAATTCTTCCGTTCTATTCTTTTTACCCATCCCAACAATTGGTGCCGACATTACGTAGTTAAATTATTTTTTCTATTAAAACCGGATAAAGCACTTAATTTTTTCAGGAATGAATATATTTTTAATAAGAGAGGTTTTATTCCGTTTTGTTTAAGCTCATCACCCTTTAGGAGTTATAACGTTTAACATAAAAACCATTCAAGTACAATTATCTCTAGTACCTTAATTTAACATTAACAAAGGCTGTACTCAGTTACATAATCGCGTAAGTGTACACCTTTAACGGTAGTGATTAACCCCTTGCGTTTTTCAGGACCTTGAACTATTTAAGTAGATGAATGGTCATGGTATAGTTTTTACTACTCCTAGGCCTATTGTACAAAATAATGATAGCCATTTAGTGGAGCTTTACAATTTGTTTGGGAATTAAATGATAGAAAATGTATACCTTCTTCCTTATTTAAAATATATTTTTTCCGGAGCTTTCAAATGCATATAGTTGACGTCTGGAGCCCATCACCCGGATGTGAACTGTATTTTTAGTTCTTTAATCACGTGATAACATTATATTACCGTTAGCTTCTCGTACTCATAATCTTTTTATATCACTTAAAATGAAATTACAGTACGGGACCGTTCACAAATGACGTTAAGATGGCATAAGGGCTGTGATATTTAAAATTCCCGACTTTTAACATATATCGCTTTTCCTAGACATTTTTAGCCAAAATATAGACCTTTAAATAAAACCCTCAAGTTTTCCGTACACGTTCAATACAGCTCTTTCTATTGAAACTTTTCTTAAAATACTTTTACCATAGACATTATACAGAAGTACTAGAAGGCTGGGAAATTCTGAGCGCTGGTGAAACTGGTTATGTTCATTTTCCGGCGCTAGCATAATGGCTGGATACCTTTGACGTCAGGGAACGTGTGACGTTTTAATGGACGTCAAGGCATGGTCACTGGATCCGGAACATTTTCAGTTTCAGCAACGACTAGAGCTTCTAGTCTTTCTGGGCATTGTCTCTTGTTGACCTTTCCAGCTGCCCTTTTAGGCCTATTACATAATTCTCTGAAATTTTAATATTTTGCCTGATCTGATTTGGTAATTAACCCCAGAAGAATGGGGAGGGGTTTTGGATGATGGGCTCTCGCGACTCGGACCCTTCAAATTAAAAAATTTTGAATTAAGAATTAAAAAAATCACTGTATATCCTTATGTTGCCCGTAACTAGCCGTTCTTTCTGAACTATCACTAGAGCAGCTCTCGTCTTCGGCAGAACCTGGTGACGGAGGTATTAGAGTAGCTAAATACGACCTGAGTGTCCATGTAGGTGGTGACGTCTCCATGGTGGTCGACAGCGCACCTCCTCCATCCGCTGACGGTTCAACGCGTAACATGGACAATCGTTGTTGTATTTCCTCCATTTCTTCTTTTTCCAATTGCAAATGAAAGTCCGTATGGGCGTCACTGAGTTCTCTGAGATCTGGTAACTTTAAAAGTAGTTTAGGATACACGATCGACGTTGTTTCCACCCCGTATCGCCACGACATGTAACGTCTGAGAAGTGTGTAGTATTTTTCTTGTTCATTGGCCACGATGTCGCCTCTCGTTATCCCCGGTCTATCCGGGGATAGTAGCGCGATAACTAGAAGTAACATGATGGTTGGCTCGTCCAAATCCACGTCTTTCATGGAAGCCACGAACCTAAATAGTGATGCCAAACATTAAAACAATTAGGTCTCAAATTTCTCTGATATTTTTACAAGATAAACACTGGTTTCAATATAATTTTTCCTTGTTGTTGTCCACTGGGGGCTGCCATTACTTCCCGACCAATGTCATCTTTTCACGGAGTTTAGTACAATGGAAGGTGTGCGAAACGCTTCGAGGGATGTTTATCGCCTTCCACTGCACTGCACTCCGTAAAACATAGTGTATAGGATACGCAATAAATTGTGACAAACCTAAGATGCTTTTCGTGCAAATCGGGCGATACTAGTTTCTTCAAATCCTGGGCGGATAGGACGTAATTAGGATCTGACCAGCAGAAATTGGTTTCGTCAAAAACGTGTGCTCCGCGAATAAAACACAACTCTAAAACACCGCACCTTAGCAGCGCCTCTTGGTCTCCCGGCGGTAAATGCTCGAAAGAATCCAACTGCCTGGCGAAGTGGGCGAATTGTTTTATCACCGTGAAGAACATTTCCAAAATATCCGTTCTAGTATTACCGCGATCACCACGATCACCGCGATGTCTCAACGGGACAGAACGATAACTTAATTCGTAGGCGTTGACTAATCGTTCGACCGTTTCGACGTCATCGTTGCTCAGGAACTTGGACAAATCCGATAGATCCGGTTCGTGGTCCGTGCTACCGGAACTCTCGCCACCGGCCGACCCGCTACTGGCTTTCCAATCGCGTCTTTTCTCGTGGGCGGAGAGTATCCCGCTAGGACCGGGAATCGGGTTCACTCCACCGGAAGTTAACTGCGGTTGAGGCGGCGTCGTAACCGCCGTCGGTGGTTTACCGGCATCTTGTTGTTGCTCGCGTTGCTTTTTTTCCATCCGGTTTTTTAGGAGTTGAACGCGTTCTTCTTCCGTCATGACCCAACCTTTTTCCATTCCGATTGAAAGACATTTTTGGAAACGGCAATACTGGCAACATTTTCGAGATCCAATTGTGATTTCACATCGACCGTCGTAGGGGCAATGGAAATTTCTAAGAAAGATGGTAAGATAATCATATACAACGACTACTTTATCTACGATTGAGATTTAACAATATGTATTTATCCGCCTTAGCTTTGGTTAATATGCAAACTACGGATAATGCTTAAAAGGATGTTTTGTTTTGTTCCCTACTTACCCTAATTATATTTAATGAGATAATACTTTATAAGATGGGGAATAAAACCATTAAAAATAATACTTTTAATGTCATGAAATTTTGTTACAATGCTCTATAGTACTACTGTCTTATTGTCTCTCTTCTTGGGACTCTCTGAACGGTAGGATAGGCAACTATTGTATTTAATTTCTTTATTTCATTTTACATTAATTGTATAAAATGCTCAACTGTTTACAAAATGCTCGCGAACACCCAGTTACGTCATGTTTTCATCTGATTAGCTTCTATGAAGGGACCAATCGTTTCTCCCGCTACTGCTGACCGTTTATCAATTTAAAAATATATACATAATATACAGTATTACTAACGGTTTAGCGTGTTATTACGTTTAGAACGTAATTATGTATCCTGAAATGTACCTTTAAGGACAAATGGTCCAAATCTCACCTATAAGCTTCATTCTGTACCGATCGTCTAAAAAACGCTTTGCAAGAATCACAGCTAATGCCTCCGAAATGGTAACTTTTGGCCCTATCTCCGCATACGCCGCAAACTTTGTAAGGTCTGCTAGACGATGAGGATCCTGCCATCCTGGACGGGGAGGAACCGCGCGCCAGTCCCGTATTGGATGAAGTTGATCCCTGAGAAGACGAGGAAGGCGAACCATGGTCTTGGTACAGCACTGACGGCGAGAGTAAGGCCCCTTGAGATGCTCCGCTTGAGCTAGGAGAGGACCCTGGTGCTTGGGGCCCGAGAGGAGAAGGGAGGCTTGACAACTGATACGCGGGATGGGCACCGAAAAAGAACTGAGGACGTGGGGGCCCCGACGTGGCTCCATGCGGTGATGGGACTTGATGAGATGCGCTTGGAGATCCTGGTGACTGGTGACGGCTTCGGGAGCTGCTCCTGCCATCTGGAGGCCAACTCATTCCTGCTGTAAATACACAGCGAAAACATACTTAGGAAAATTAATTTTGAAGAACTTATTAATGGTAAAGAGTGGGAAAATCTTTAAAGATTAACCCTTCTTTTACATCTTTCTAGCTGGTGCTTTTAGCTTGCAGATAATTGAATGGAATATTAAGATATATCATATAATTATAGATTTAAAACCCATGAAGAAATTTTAGGTTGTGCTGTTTTCGTTGGTTCAGCACTAATTGTGTTTACAAAGCATACATTTTTTTTGTTTTCAAAGCTAAGTTTTTGGTCCTATTGGCGAATGTTCAGAAGCAAGTTAATGATATATGTTGAAATTTTCTATATTTTAGCGATATTTATGTAAAGTATTTATATATTAAATAAACTCAAAATTAAAATGTCCTAAACTTTAAATTAAAAGCTTAATTTTACCCAAGAAAAATTGACATTGACCCAAAAACAATTCAAATGACCCCAAAAACCAAAATCTCGGGGGAAATTTTGCTTAAATATATATATAAATAACGTACCGGTTCCATATAAAACGACATAATCCATTTAAAAACGTCTTTAAAACTTCAATCAAATTAAAATATTCACATAAGTTTAAATACCATTATAAAGTAACAGTTATATCGCGAATAATGCTTAGATTGAAATGTAGTGAACTTGTATAGTACTCGGCGCTATAGAGACCCGCTCTTATAAAATCAGCGGGGAATTCCCGAAATAAAAGAAATAACAAACCTCTAGACCTTTTAATTTAAACAATTTTTCACGTTCATAAAAATTATATTTTTCGGTAGGTAAAAACATTCTTGCCGCGCGACTATGTCCTAATCCCTTTCACGTCACGCATTTACTATTACGTCACTAGATTAAAAGGGATGGAGGGGAGAGAAAGAGGTTTTATCTGATTGTTATCCCGTTCAGTCGTATTTGTTTCAATTTGTATTTAAGCTAATTTTAAAGGTATGGTATATGTTTTTCAGTTAGGCCTTATACCACGAAACTAAGACGAGTAGAAATCTTCGTCAAGAGTTCTTGGTGTGACGTCAATGACAACGTCCACGGATTCTTTAAAACCAAATGTAGGAGGGGATAAGCCTGGGGATTTACAATCTTTTTAATTAAAGGGACATAACTTCGTGGAATTTTTCATTTTCCTATAACTTTAAATTAAAGAGGATAGGATTTGTTACTTGTTAAGATATTGCAATATTAGGCAGTTCATTCTCATTCAAATTTAACCACCAATACTTTTGATATATTTAATAATTTAAAGGTCAAATAAAAGAAATTCTTTTTTATGACTTTAATTTGGTAGGATTAGTCTTGTTTTAATTAAAAAATATTGCGACATTAGTAAATTTGGGGTTTATAAAATCCTGAAATATCATAGTATTTTAAGGTTGTCAAAAAATTGGGAAAATATTAGGGAAACGCTTATAAATCATAGTTTATGGTAGTGACAGTACTTTATGTGGGTACGGCATAATTAGCTAAATTCATTGTATTTATTATGGTTTTTAAAATCAATTGGAGCACCTGGAAATTCCACCGGTAAAATCTGAAAATAATATTGAAAGTGGTTTTTCGAACGTAGAATGAATCCTGAAAATTACAAAATTAAACTATGGCAATATTTGAAACTTTTATTGAACTAACGCTAAATTAGGATATTTCATTATCATTCAAATTATTCACAAATCATTTTGGCAAATATCTAATCTTATAAATTTAAAAAAATTAAAGGGATAATGCAACCTAAAAACAATTAGATTTTTTTATAGATTCCTTATCGTTTAAATAGTCCTAATCCAACAGTAAACATTTAAAAAAGAATATTTAACTATATATAAATTTAAAACTTACCCGCAAAATAGGCTTAGCTGGATTCATGGAGATCACCTGATCTCCCCAAATAAGGACTAGCGACCAATGACATTGATCGATGGCTCTTATATGGGGAATGCAGGACCTCAATGATCAATGTCATTAGTCACGATATTCCCATGAATCCAGCTAAGCCTATTTTGATGGTAAGTTTTAAATTTATTTCTAATTTAATATTTATTTGTAAATATTTGTTGCATTAGGACTATTTAAACCATAAGGAATCGATAAAAAAATTGTTGTTAGGTTGCATTCTCCCTTTAAGGGGCATACTTTTGTGGAATATTACATTTTGCCATATTTTAAAATTAAGTTGAATATAATTAGTTATAATAGGTTAAACTATTATGAAGTTCTGGTAAATTTGATTAACATTGAAATTAATCACGATTCTGAGATCACATTTAAACTTTTTACATCGTACTATACCTTTAAAATTGAGGGTAGATTAGTTATTGTAGAAGAGTTATTGCAATATTTGAAATTTTTCCAAATTTTGTAGGTAATAAAATAATAGCTTACATTATGTAATAAAATGGGTATTACCTGGTTAAAAAACCCGTGTTTGACGGGTTAAGTAAGAAAACAAATTTAATATATATTTAATAATATAAAAGTGGTAGGTCTAATTGTCGTTTTTGAACTTCCTGGAACATTTTCTAAGACGTATCTCATTTTTGATTTTAACTTCGGTTACTTTACTTTGATTTTGCTTCATGCATACTCAAACAATTTCGGTGCTTTATGAAGAAAGTTTCCAGCGTATAAGATATTTGCATATTTAAATTTTAAATCCAATATTTCCGACCGTAAGTTTAAATTATTTATAATACCGTGAGTCGTGACTTAAAACCAATTGTAAAAGTTTTTATTTTTTGAAATTTGGAAATTATTTCTTATATTTTTTGGCTCTGCGTGAATTCAGATAAATTATAAATATATTAGATTAGAATTTTTCGAAAATTACTGACACTGTCATGATTAGGGTGTAATGAAATTAATTAAATCTTAAGCAAGTTAATTATATCAGAAAATATCAAGATTATATTTATTAAATGGATTTGATTTTTTTTTAATCAAAGTTCGATTAATTTATTATTTAATCGATTAAATAAAAACTAAGTTAGACCGTGATTATTAAAATCGATTGCGTCACGATTAAATCGCTATTCTTATTAGCAATATTCATAGGAACATTGGTTCTGAAATGGATTAAGATTTTATTACTTAATCTCAATCAAAGTCCGATTAAGTTAGATATGATTATAAACCGATTCAATTATGATTACACTATTTAAATCATGATTTTAACAGGTTCAGTTTTATTTGCTTTAATCGTGATTAAAATATTTTAAATTGTTATTAAATTAAGTGATGTTTTTAATAACTTCATATCTACATTTGTTTATAATTACTTGAGATTTTAATTACCGTCATTAAATTTAAACTTAAATGCGAGCCAAATATTCAACAGATTTTAAAAGCAGTGTTTTTAGATAATTGCATTTGCTTTCATTTATAATTCTGCAAAACCTCATTTCAATTTCCAAGTTTAAAAGTTTTCATTATTCTAGAATTTGCAAATTTTACAACCTTAAACAGATGTTTCCAATTTCATTTATTTTTAATTTTCTTTTGAAAGAGTTTAATTTTGTTTCAAAATTTGAAATTTTGACAGTTGTTAAATTTAACTTACGCTATTGGTTAATACTAAGTGCGTTAAAAAAACCAACTTTAAACTTCAAAAAGTTGATCATTATGAAACAACTTTAATATTTATAATATAAGTAATAATTGGGCACAGTTTTTTATATTGGGGCCCCGAGTAAAGAGTGACTGATGAATGCAAAATATTATGGCCTTTATGCAATTTTCAGACTAACCTAAGCGACGGTTGCTTGTAATTGTACGTCTAAATATTTAGCAAAATATAAATACTTTAAATTATAAACTTACCGTATATACCATTTGAAAAATATGTTTGGTAACTCTGGGTGAACCCTGGAGGTACGATGGTAGAATTAGTTGGTCTGTCGGCGCCCCCGTCCGGCGGCAGCAGGGGCTTACCGCTAAACGAATCAAACTTAGTTCCTCTTGCCCGTAACGTTAACGCAAGTGGCTCCTCTCTTCCACCGCGATCCAGTCTTGTGCCGCGCGATGTTTTAGGCCTAAGTTTAGTGCCTCTTCGCGCTCTCTGTGTCGTCCGCTTCTTTTCGACTAGCGGTAACGCTCGTAACTTCCCAAGGGCAGGCAGCTTAGTGTCGCGACGGCCTAGGCCAAGGCCTGCGTCGGGGCCGCGAGCTCCGACGCTCTGCCGCCCGTTTAGAGCGCGAGGCGCCCGTCCAAATTTCTTAACAAAATCTTTCTCCACTACCGGTCTCCTTCCTCCTTGTCTTATTTTATCGGATTATACGATACTAAAACGTCGTAACTCCGATTAACGTCAAAATCCGGTTTAATCGAGTTTTTTTAGCGCAAATTCCGGGATTTACCAGGTTTTCCCCGAGTACCTTGATTATCTCAAGTTGAGAGTCGATCATCTTAAAATAGAAAGTTCCTATTATGGGATTAAAATTAAAAATATTGAAAGTTAATCGAAATAGAAAACTTCAAGGAAGTTCGAAGAAGTTGAGTATTGTTTCATAATTGAGGATTTCTATGGATTTTATTTTTTTGGTTTAATTTTCAATTTTGATATTGTCCTATTTCCCACTCATAATTTAGCCTATTTTTATAGTTCATCTATTTTTTTAATGTTTTTTGGGGAACGTACTTATGAATTATGTATCCTAGACCATAGCTACCTCTTTTAACCAGAAATCAGTGCTCCTATTTTTAAAGTTAAATTTGAGAACAAAGTATGTTCTGTTACCATTCAATGAATTGCATTTCATGTTTCATGTGGGTTTGAAGAGCTCTTTTAGCTCTTCGAACTTCCATGTAATGGACTTCAATGATGCAATATATCAGAAGGAAAAAAAAATCAACTTTTTGGTTTAATGTAGTTATAGTATTTTTGCACCAAAGTATCATACACAAAATAACCTTGTCTCTAAATATTTCTCACTGCCTTTAAGGAATTTCAGATTTTTTTTATATCTAAATTAATATTGCGTGTAGTATTAATGATTTTAAAGGTATCATTTCTTTTGTCTCTAAGTATATATTTTTTAAGTCTGCCCCCACAAATTTTTATTTTCAAGGTAAATTTCATTTTTAGAATTTTTTCTAATCTGTGTTGTGGAATTGAAGGGATATTATTATCGATTAGTGTTGGCGAGCTTGACGATGGGCGAGGACATATTTAAACTAATTTCAATTCACGTATAATTAATTTAGTTATTAGAACTTTAACTTTTAATATATTTTCTTTTACGATTTTAATGACTCTAAATATTTTAATTTTTTCTTTATTAATTGAGGGAAGTTTAGAATTTGTGGGAAAGTTCTTAAATAGGAAATTAATATATTTTTGTAGGTTTAATATTTCAAATGTTAATAATAATAATAGAAAATTTACAAATATTTCTACCCTAAAAGCTCATCAAATTTAATTTAAATATACGGTAACCTTATTATTATCATTAATTACGATATTACCTCGAAGTAATCTCGTTAATTAGTTCGCGAGATTAAGAATTCATACGTGAAGTAAACTTTTATAGAATTAATTCCATCACGTGATCAAAGTACTACCAGTTAATATATTTTAACTTCTCTAGAAGAAAATAACTCACCGTCCGAAGCGGAGTAGAAAATTTTTTGGTCAATTTTTTTTTGAAACGGTTTTTAAAAGTTTCAACCCCTTTTCTCGAATCCCCCATATTTTTATTTGACCCCTCGATGGAATCCCCCTTAGTGTGGGGCGCTACAGTCTCTGTTCCCGCCAAATATTTGACGAGTTGCCTTAATGCTTAGGCACGTGGCTATTGTGTGCCCCTTCTAAAACCCCCTTTTATACCATAAGATTCTTTTCCCTCTTTGGCGCCAAAAGAGCGCCACTTTACGTAACTCCCATCAGTGTCTGTTACTATCGGTCTAGCTATCGGAAACAATTTCCTAAAGCCAGGAACCTGCGATTTCCCTCTAATAGTATGATAGTAGGAGATTATCGTAGGATTTTTCATACTGTGTGTTTGACATTTGATTTTTTTTTTCTTTTGTTTCTGTTTTCTCTTGGTATGCCAATGAGATTTACATCGGAAAAATGCTTCTTTTTTTTGAAAGAAGATACCTATAGGGAGTATTATAATGAAATTTTGAGTTTCATCAACAACTGGGTGGGAATACAAATTAAATTTTAAAGGGATTGTTCCACACAACATTTTCTGCACGTTGTTACGAAATTCGGATATAACGAAATGTGATTTTTTTTTGAGTAAGGAGAGCTATATAAGGAGATACTATAGCTGCTTTCATACTAGGCCTTGGAATCGATTTAAACCGTCTCAATACGATTCGCTGCAGTCGTGTGAACGGGGAACCGTCTTTTCTCGAATCGATTTCTCGAAACTGCTTCGGGAACCAGTTTAATAGCGATTCGATTTCAACAACCGATAGATGAAGCTACAATAAATCGATTTATAAAGATAATGCTTGAACCCGCGCCGCTTAAAACGATTTCAGGCGATTCGAATATCGATTAAGAAATGCTAGTGTGACCGTAGCCTATTGTTTATATTTTTGAAATCGTTTGGTATTTGCTTAAAGGGATTGTAAATTTACTAAGCAGTAGCGTAAACTATTTTCTAAAATTAAAGGCATTCCAAAATGGTCCTTGTTAAATTACAACATTTATTTCTTTTAAAATATAATTACCAAATTAATTTTATAAGCAATTACCAACGTCATGCAAGAATCCTGCCAACTTATATTTCAAATATAAAAATTTATGAAATTATCTAGATAATACCCGGTTTACCAGTTATTTTAACGGTGATTTTGATAGCTTTCAAGGTTGCGAATAGATGAATTACGCGCCCACCCAAATCTAGATTGGATCGTATAACATTTTTAAAATACAATATATATTATACATTTAAGGTTACCGCCTTAAATTGGCGCCACTTTGCTGACTTCAATTTTGATATCAAAGTCAAGTTACGTTTTTTTTTTTACAAAAATATATATATTAAAAAATACTCTGGTTTTATTTATAGCCCCTTGAATGTTTATCTTATCCATTTCTCGAAAATTTAATTTTAAAACATTTTTTTTTCTGATCGAGAAATAAGCAAAATTTATTGCGCGAATTCTTGGAATATACTAGGCCTAATGCGTTTAATTTAAAATTCTACCAAGTTTATCGAACTTAATTTTATTTTTCTTTAGACCTACGGTATAGCTTTTAATATTTTGTTGATATTAAAATTAATTAATTAAAATTTAATCAATTAAAAAAAAGCGCTCAATTAACCCCTGAATGTCAGCTTAGCTTCTGACACTGGTGCAGTACAGTTAAAACATTTCTACAGGCGTTAAATATTAAATATATGGGGACACAAGGTCCGCGAAGGTTGGCTTCGTCTCTTACACACCGGGTCCACTTTTACCTCTACTTATTCGCGCCTTTCCTGAAGAAATTTCCATACTCATAAACCCACCTTCAGGGGCTGCGGCCTTTGGGGTACAAACATAATGAATTATCACAATAGGTGGCGCGCATATGCCCCAATCTATCTCTCGCTCTCGTACCTATCCATGTATTACACCAGTTGCTATGGAAAACGCGTAGTCTCGAAGCGCGAGGGGAGGGGTTACCGCCTAGTTTGTCTCTCTCGTCATAGCTTAGCTAATCATAGTAGGATCAAAATGGGAACTACGATAGCAGCATCTCTTAACAGATCGGCGCGTAAAGAGTGTACCTCTGCAAGTTCCTCTTCAATTTCGAATTCGTCTATTGTGCATCGTTATTTTATCTCGAAAGAGGGCTAAAACGATTGTCGAACTTCATCCACCCTTTATTTAAAAAAATATATATAAAAATTATAATATTTTATGGAGATAGATATAATGTAGCTTTTTTATTACCCAAAGCATAATTAAGGTAATTAAATAGGAGGTACGAATATATGGAAAATGATTTCTTCTAAACTATGTAAATTATTTTCTATAAGTTTTTTTTCAAACACCCAAAAAAAATTAAGTATAGCCTATGATATTTATTAACACTAATTTATATTTATTATCAGAAGTATATAAAACTTCTTTTCGAAACAAGTATATTCCACGAGTCTTACAAAGATCAGAAAAAAGATGAAATACCTGTTCATTTTGATTTTTGTTTCTTGGCGCGTATAACGAGCGGCCCACTGCTTTTAGATTTTAATTATAATCATTTTGATAACTCCTAACAAATTAAGGAACCCTCTCTCTTTTAGTTTTGATGACGTCGCTGACGGAAGACAGATAAAAAATTATTAAAGTATAGTAAAGTGATAAGATAGACCCTAATTTGACCCTTCCAATAGAGCTCCAAAATAGTTTCAAAGTCCTTATAGTGTGAACGCGATATAAATTTCACGCGTCTCTGACGTAAACCGATTTATTATCGTTTCATCCCGAAGCTGCAGTTTCGAGAAATTGATTTTAATTGTTTCAGTTCACACAACTCGAGCGAAACGTTTCGAATTGGTTTAAATCGATTCCAATGCTTAGTGTGAACGTTGCTTAATGAATAAATTAACGGTTTTTGCGTGTTTTAAGATGTGGTCTTTTAGGACTCGATTAATTTTATCCTGGAATGTGCCTTTAATTAACTCTAATTAAAATTATATTCGTTCCTTTCTTCCAAATGTTTAATTTAAATCAAATAAAAAGTTAAGACAGCTAAAAAATATTATTTTCAAGAACCTGTTCAAATACGCAAAAAAACTAACCCAAGCTTTGGGCTTATTGAAATCCTCGGTTTGATTTTGACCACATATTTAGCTTTAAAATTCGTTAAACTTAAAAGATCAGTGGAATAAATTTGAAATATTATTGCCATCCCACAACCGGACTAAACTAGCGCCAACTCGATCGTGTAGGATGAATTCTACTACTTATAGTTGCTACTATAACGGAATTTTTAATTCTGGTGCCTCATTGGCGGGTAATTTAGTGCCGGTAGACAACGTTGAACCAATCAGATGGCTACGTAAAGCCAAGGGGCATAAACGTTACGTTTCTTCGCGTAGACTCTCTAAAATGAACCCAAATTATTTCTTCTCCCGCAAATTTCTGCCACCAGGGTTTGTTATAAGCTCAAGGTCGTTTCGAGACCGACGGCCTTCGATGGTATGCGAACTTTAAAAGCTAGTGAAAAAGTTTGAATTTTTTTTAGGAAGGGGGTATCTTTTTTTAGTAACTTTTTTAAAATTGCGCGTTCTTGTAGGGTAGCATTGTATTTTTAGTTCCTTAATTCAGAAGGGGGTTTGATTTAATAAGCTTTTTCCTAATTGAACAAGTATCTAATTAACATTTCTGACTCATTATATAATTTATTGGAAAAGGCTTGCCTTGGTTTTCAATTTTATTTTATTTTATTTTCGGAATTATGGAACCGTTATTTTAGGAGAAACTAGTTTTGGTGTTTTATTTCTTATATTCATTAGCCATAAACTTAATTGCTAATTTTGATTTATTAAATGAAGAAATTTATTGCTTTGATCTGAAATTCATGGTCGCATTAAACGCGTTCCTATTAATTAGAAACCCTTTTAGCTTATTATTAATTACTTTTACCAAATTTACTGATTTTGGGGATTTTATTTATGCGGAAGGCTTTCCACTCCACGTAATCGGTGTACAATCCTGTATCTTTGACTGTATGAAAGTCATTACGTAACTGAGTACGTATTTAGCATTACTAAAGGCTTTAATTATAGTTACGTAGTCGGCGTAGTGTTTAACCACTTAATTTTGATGATTATAAATAAATTATGAATAATCAAATCCGATAAATTCTTGCTGTAACGAAAAATCTTGCTGAAAAACTACATGCCATTTTCGTACAATTGTGATTAATTTAACCCCTGATTTAAGCAATTAAGAGAGAATTTTACTACATTCGTAGGCTTGTTTCCTCTTTTCATTAAAGAAGTAGGAAAAAATAAGGCTGTCAAATTCTCAGCTGTATTGCATGTCGCGTCACGACGACGTAAATTGAGGAAACCAATAAGATTACCTTGCTGATTTTTAAAGGGATAATGAAGCCAGGGAAGTGGTATTCCATCTATTATTTATCGTTTGAATAGGCCTAATTCATTAATAGAAAAATTAAATCAAATGTTAAGTTTGTAATCAACTTTTAACTTACTCGAAAAGTAGGCTTAACTATGCCCAACTTAGATCAGCTTCTCCGTCGTCCTCAGGCGACGGAGGAGCTGATCTAAGTTGGCCATGGCTTAACACGGAACCAAAAAGAAATGGTTTGATATCTCTCCTAGTTCGAATAAAGCTCTTGGGTCTCGTTAACGACGAGATATCAAAATCTTTGTATCCCTTTTAAGCCTTTTTTGTCGATTAAGTTAATAACAAAGTTTCTTAATACTTCTTGGTTTTTTTTACCATTGGATTTGGGTTATTTAAAGGGCAAGTATAAGCTAAGAAGGAGTGGATGGATATCTATAGCTAGTTCTCATTTCAGGCCACAAGAAGCGTGCGTGAAGTTTATTTTTACCTGAAAACATAAATCTCCCCTTGTGCATTATCATTATCCCTTTAAATAATGTTATTTTTTTCATGATCCTGCTTTTAAAGGTACCCACCTTTTGACTTACGTTATAGTCCTAATTATAAGGCGTAATATTATTTATTGAATAATTTTATGTTTGGTATTTCTTTCGTAAGCACTGTCGTTCAAGATATACGAATATATACTCGTGTCTTCGTGATCAGTGTTCAAAAACTGTTTGTATCTCTTAATGATTTTTAGCATTGTGTATTAATCCGCGCCAGTTCCGTGTAGTTTTCGTCATTACTGGTGAATAAGAGTTTAGCCTTAGGGGCGTAGTGGGAGTTACCCCGTCTTGCTAGGATCTCTTGGTTAGACCCTTTGATCCCGGAAATCGACCCCTTCTTCGTTTTCCCCCATCTGCGGGCTTTTTTTCTTTCTAACAAATTGAAGCCCCTTTTGATCTGCTGGGTTCAGGCGCGTGGATTCTTTGGAATATTTTAGGTTTTGTTCGGATTGTATTCTGACTAATTTCTCAGTTGGCCATATTTTATGACTCATTAATTATAATAAACGTACAGTATGATATGATTAGTAAAATCAACCACCCCTCGTATAAGGAGTAAAAGGTTTAATTGCATCGTGTACGTCATACCTTGATCTTTACTGAAAGTAGCGATCCCTAATTTTCTGGTTAATCAAACTATTTTGGACCCAATTACAATTTTGACCAGGTCCTACGTTGTGATATATTACCCCTTTGACACGGTGTATTGATTCGCCTCTAGTTTGGTCTGAAAGTATATATATAGGTTTCACATTCTTTCTAGAAAAAGGGTTACGGGCTAAAATTAGCCAATAGCAATGCCAGGAATGTTCGCGGGAAGATGACGTCAGTTTTTAGGGAATTTTTAGGGGACTATTTCGGATCAAAAATAAATTAATTAAAATGCCTAGTTTTTTTTTAAGACCTTTTAAAGTTCAACATACGCAACATTGTATAGTTTGAACTAACTTGACCCTAAAAGTAGTTCAATTAAAGGGAAAGTCTGAGATAAATGTTTTGAAAATATTCAAGCTAAAATATGAATCTTATATAAGGTTTAAATTTAATACCACTTGAAAGTTATTACATTATTACATTATTAATATTATTAAACAGACAAAGGGACCAGTCAATTTTAATTAAAATGTTTTAAAAATAATGAGTATTCGAAGTTACGTGAATTAATTGTTTATCGAGTATTCGAGTTCGATTTTTCGCAGCGATATCATACTGAATCTGACCAATCAGCCTGGTCAATATTATTTTCAAATGACCACTTTAAAACGAAATGTCAGAATTTCGATGTGACAAATCTTTAATTTCATGAATTAAAGATTGAAACTCTACGCCTGGGCTGATTTTCATATCGAATCATTTCGTTTGAAATGTAATAAGTTGAACAATTCTCGCGTTGTTTCTTTCCTTAAAGCTATGTATAAGGGTATACAAGTTCTTTATGAACCCCGAACCCCGAAAAACAAACAGTTTTTAAAAGTATATCTACCCTCGCGAATCTAAATTGCGGAATTCTTGGCTTTGATTCAAGACCTCGTAATTTTGAAGTTTTTAAGAAGGAGGGTTAGTTGAGAGGGGTTGTTCTCGCGCATGACTGCAGGTGTGAATCAGCCCTTAGCTTCGTCGAATGACTCAGAACGTTGGAAAAGCATCGCTTCTCGAAAAAATATATTTATTGCTTCGTGTTGATCCTGGGGCATAAATGGCTAATAATTATGGAAATGTCTATAGAAAGTATAAGAAGGAAAAAAATCTCCATCATTCTAATTTGTCGAACTACTTTAATTCTAAAGGGATTTAATATTGTGTATAAATACTCCTCAGATTTGAACCAATTTGCAAAGTTCTTAAATAGAAACGCGAGTGTGGGATCATAGGGCGATATCACTCCCCTTCGTAATCCACCCCCATTTTTCTTCATTATAAAAATAAATCTTTAATAATGTAAGAGAAATTTTGTAACGATGTAAATTCGTAAACGCGTGCCTTAGTTGCGTGGGAGCAGAAACAGATAGCAAACAAGAAATCAGATAGGAAAGCTCTTTTTATAGCGGTGAAACCAGAGAGGTATACCGCGTAACAGGCGATGGTATTAGCATTGTTTAATTTTGATTAGTCTAGCGTTCGTCTTTTGTTTTGAACTTGTAATCGTAATTTAAAATGATCATGTGCGAAATGTGTATCTCAGTCTCCCACGTAGGTGCTAGTGCCCCCGGGCACTAGCCAAATGGGGCTCCCAAGAAATCTGGTGATATTTTACTAACATTTGGAAAAACTTGACGTTAGTTATTGAATTTGAAATGATTTCTGGGCTCGAAGCTGTTGAGGGTACGCGAAGAATTAGTCTTTTCCCCGGGTGAAAAAGCGTGATGAATTTTTGGTTTTCAAATTAGGGGGTGTATAATTTTTGCCCCTGGGCGCCAAATCGCTTAATCCGGCCCTGTTCATATGAGAAAAGCAATGTCCGTCAGTTCTGCTAGATATCGCTATAATTTTTATTAACTAAACTGCAACCCTACAATCTTAAAATTTATTCTCTATCATCTCATTTTCTTTTTTTTTTCTTAATAGCAAGGGCGTTGCAAATTTGTGAACCAAACTATTTAGGGTTAAGTTCCCCGCGCGAGTTAGGGTCATATGTCAGGGTTTAAAGGGTTCATAAGGTTACGCCTTTAAGGGTTAGAGTTACGTCAATTAGACCCCGTAACCTCTTACTCATACGTCTATTATTCGCTAACTATACCCGAAACCAAGGCGGACTAACGCGCAATGTTAATCCTTACGAGATAGGTTTGAAAATAATCAAGAACGGGGAGATATCGTGGGAGTAAAGGAGAACCACAAAGGTCGAGGTCATAGCGTAACCTCTAAAATAATTTAACAAGTTGGCGAATGAAATTAATTAATGTGACTCTGTCACCGATTATTGGTAAAAACAAACGAAATTGGACTACTATTTTCAGAATGATCGTTAAAAAAGATATAATTAACAAAATATATAATTCTTAATAATGTCTCTCTGTCGGTCCGGCACTAACGCTAAACTTTAAACTCGACGCAGGCCAAATCTCGGGCAAAATGAGAAAAGCTGAAGCGAACTGATACGCAATGTTGAACTTATATCAGACAAAAGTAGTCCATGCGTTTTTATTTAAAGTTCGCGCGTTTTAGCGTTTCCCAACGGACAGACGTACCTAGAGAATTACATATTTTATATTTTATTATCATTTTAGTTTCAAAGTTTCTTGAAAACGCGTCAGCCCAAAGATAAGTTTCTAATATTACGAAAAAATTCAAAATATAATTCGTAGACTTTCGAAAAAAAAGGTGACAGAGTTACTTTAAAAATTACTTTACTTAAAGAATTGAACTGATATGGCAACAACTTGTTGGAATTTTTAAGGAGTTCCCATTTATTTGAAACTTCACTATATAATTATTATTTTTTTTAATATAATACCTTTAATATATTCAATAGTTTGTTTAAAATATTTTTGGGGGTTATTAAGGTTAGATTGAAAAACATAAGCAGTTTATAGACAAGTTCTAACGAAGTTTAATGGCAATTAACAAATATCACAATTCGTTGTATCGAAATTTCGTTATAGTTGAAGTATTGTATCATTTTAACGCGCCTCATATTGAAGATATGGCCATCAGTCAAACGAAATACTTGAATTTGAATATGGTGTCTATTGGTTAATCAAGATAAATTTTCTAAATTAGAATTAGATAATTAAATTTAACTGGAATTAATGCGCGAGTTTGGCACGAGATGAATATATCAATCCCCAAATCGAGTCTGGCTGTATGTCTACTTTAAAGGGAGAATGAAATCGAACAAGTAATTTTTATCGATGTAAAAAAAAATATTAAACAAGAAATAAATGTAAAACTTACCTGGAAAATAGGCTTAGTTGGATTCCTGAAGACCCTGAATTTCTTCGCATTGAAGGATCAGCAAACAATCGAATGTTATTAGAAGTCTCGTGGAGATCTCGCCTTAACGACGTGCCTTTTTCTCATTGGTCGCTGACTCATTAACGCGAAGAAATTCAGTATCTACATGAATCCTGCTAAGCCTATTTTCCTGATAAGTTTAAAATTTATTTCTGGTTTAATATTTGTCAATTTATACTGGTGGATGAAAAAACAACTTGATCGATGTGTTCTAAAATGCGATTTCAAAAAATTCCGGGAATTTCGTGTAAAAATTTGAATCTGTGACAAATCTTCTGGTAGAATATCAGTAATTATTCATGATTCTATAGTTATTAATTACTGTTAAAAATTTGCCCTACCTATAACTTATTTCATTTTTTTTCTTCTCTCTCTCAACTAAAATGGCAATTAATTGTATAGTCGAATTTTGGATGAGCACGCTCTCAAATAACTCTTATTTTTGGTTAAATTCCTGGTCATTTCTTGTATTAGGTTTAGACTCATCAATCTCGCCGTGGGGGCGGAAAAAAAAAACTCTTTAGGTATGAGTTCAAAAAATAACTTAAAAATAAAACCAGGATTTTAAGAGTTTTAAAGGTTTCTCAAATTACGTGGAAATACACAAAGGTCCATTTTGTTCGAATCAATTTAAAAACTCCCAACTTTTCGTTCTACAGTTTTAAAGGGTTTGATTTTAACTCTTAATATTTATTAATTAAAGGCTGGATGTAACAAAAAAGAACCCTGGTTATAAATCGAGATAGGGTTCAGGACTGCGTTCGTTAAAAACAAACTGTCAACTATGTAAGCCTAAACAATATTAGACATACTTATTTCAGTTGTTAAGACTAATAATCAAGCCCAAAGATATTAGAGTTAAGCCTAATTTACTTAATATTATTACCTTAGTTAGTTCATTTAACGAAAGCGTCGTAAATCTATGATTAGAAATAAAAATTTACTTTATTTTCCTTTCAATTTTTATCTTATCATTAATTAAAACCTTCTAAATTCCTTAAGACCTACGTTTTATGTCGACGTAGTGATGACGTCAATCGACCAACGCTAAAACTAGTAACAAAATAAAGTGACAGTACCTTGTAGGTACAATATTTAATCTTTGCCCCGAATTTTTTTTAGATATTGTCTAAGGTACATTATATTAAAACTTATAGGTAAAAAATATTAAATTTAAAACGTAGGCTTTAAAAAAAAAAAAAATAAATAAAATAATCTTCCGTTTTTGGCGCCATTTGAATAGTTGACCCCTTTTTTACTTAAATTTCGACTGCATTCAGTCTGTGTCAGTTTAAATGTACATCAATACGAAATAAAGCTAAATTTAATTTCGCAATAAGCACTAGACTCTTGAAACCCCTGTGAAAAGTAAACCGAAGGTGACAATGAATTTAAACTAATATTTTTAAGTTCGACCTCGTTATTACGAAACTGAAGGTGGATAAACGAAAATTCCAACTCTTTATATTTGATTTATTTTAATTATATATTGCTCGCATGTGTAACCGTCGCAATTGCGAGACTTATTAGTGTTCTTTTTGAAACTATATCAAAACAATAGGGGCAACTTTTAAAAAACAGCGCCTCCTAAAGGAACTGTAAATAAACAGCAGATGGTTCTCACGACTTGCCTTCAATAAGTTGATAATGGTTG
This sequence comes from Odiellus spinosus, assembly GCA_963920705.1. Classification (NCBI taxonomy): domain Eukaryota; kingdom Metazoa; phylum Arthropoda; class Arachnida; order Opiliones; family Phalangiidae; genus Odiellus; species Odiellus spinosus. The sequence goes on along the minus strand of OY987229.1, from coordinate 17,832,316 downwards.
AGTAATGGTTAAAATTTATTTCAAACCACTATAGATAAAATACCTAAAATGTGCTTGATGTGTGATGTTACCTACACTTTAACAAGTTTCATTACTAATTCCGTGGCACCTTCTTGTTGAGACGGTTTATAGACAACTTTGAGATTTTTGGCGCCATGTTTCAAGGCTTATACCCAATCCTCACGACTTTTTTGAATTTTTTCTGACGTTGTTTCTTCATGGTTTCTCCTTATAAAAGAGCTGAAGTATGGCATTCTAAACCCCCCTCCCCTCCACTTATTCTGCTTTTTGCAAAACACTCGTTTTTATAAACCAAAATTATTTTTTGAATTTTTTTTTCACAAAAAATAATAGGTTTTTTTGATGGGGTGGATTGAGTTCGGCAATTCTTTGGGTACATGAACTTCTACTTTGGGGGTTAATTCGACGTTTAAACAGCTAATCAGAATCATTTTTGTAAGCCTAATTTAAAATATATTTATGTTACTGATTTCCCGCCAAAACTATAGGGTTATTAAAAGTAAATTTATTTTTTAGGCTTAGCCTTTAGCATGGATTTAATCATAATTATAAATTAATAGCGGTCATGTAAGTTAAATTTGTGAACTAAGCCTAATTTTATCACCAATTTGATAAATATTTCACTAAGCCTAAAATGAAAATTTTTCCATACTACAACTTTAGTTACATTTATAGATGTAATTCTATTGTCTTTCGTGGAAAAATTCAGGAAAAAGGTTATAAATCGTGGTAGGTCTTATGGTACGGGAACTGTAGACGCTAAAAAACGAATTTTTGAATAATACCTATGTTTGAAATGGCGCCGGCCGTTTGTAACAATTTACGAAAGTCACCAGAAAGATATTTGAGTTTTTTTTTATTTAACCTTCATAAAAATACGGAAGCGATTTACTTTTTTTTTTGTTCTTCTACAGTGTTGCAAACTATTTGAAAATAAGGCGGAAAATAACACAATTTTAAATCACGCGGGGGATAAGAATAGTTTTAACGAAAAGCAGCGTAGGAATATAAATGTCTCTATCGAAAGAATATCAGAAGGGGGTAATAGGAGAAGAGAGACTCTCCTTCTGTACGGTTCTCCTTCTCAAGTAGCTAGACCTGAAACAAGTGGGAAAAACATAGTTTTTAATTAAGAAACGCGAACGATTAAAATTATAAGATTTGATGGAGTAGGTGAAAATGTTGAATATCTTGTTTTACTTAGTAACGCTCTTATTGCTTTTGCTTAGATGTGTGGAATACTTCTTTTTAAGAGAAGTATTTTATACTTCTGATAATACTAATATAATTTGTTTTTAATTTATAAGAAAGTTTCCGAAAATAAGTAGCTATTCTATACTAGCAAACGTTTAAACAATTTAGTTTCACGTAAAAATAGTTAATTAGAATTTAAAATGTACAAATTATGAAATCATTTTATTAAAGGGAGAATGCAACCTATCAACAAGATATTTTTATCGATTCCTTATCGTTTAAATAGGCCTAATCCACCAATAAAAAAAAAAAAATAGAAAACAAATATTAAACTAGATCCCCATGATGGTAAGTTTTAAATTTATTTCTTTTTTAATATTTGTTTGAAAAGTGTTTTACTGGTGGATTAGGCCTATTTTAAAGGTTAAGGAATTGATAAAAAATAACTTGTTGTTAGGTTGCATTCACTCTTTAAGCCAGAATAAATTGAAATTAATTTTCTTTTGGTTATTACTACTTTTAAATTAAAAATTGATGCGTGATCCGTTGTGCGCATGAGGGGGATAACTTGTCCCTGGATAAATTTACTTCTGACATTTAGTTTCAAAATAAAATTTATTATTAGAAGCTACCAAATGGAACGTTGCAAAATTTATAGCCGTTCCTTACTATCAAAATAAACTATATAATTGAATTTAAAATATTTTGATAGCCTCTCAAATTAAATTTATAGTTATATCGATACCAGTAGATCATTATCACGCTGCTTTGAGGTTTCAGCGCGTATCAAGTTAAGCACGTCCGAATATTTATTTGAAACCAATTCTCATACGTTGAATTCTCCAACTGACTCTTATGACCCTGAAATAAGTTTATTCAAGAACAAGAATTCATACATAAATATAGAGGGAATGATCAACAGGCTTTTAGTCTGTGTCTTAGTCCAGCTAATCCATTCTATAAGAGGAGGCGGGTCTTAGCAGTCCGCTAACGAATACTCTCGTTAGATTGTGATCTCGGCGCCGGCGGCCTCGCGAGGTTCGCGGGAAGCGGTCACCCTATTTTTATCTCTTGTGAGAAACGTCATCAAAACGTAAATTTTAGACCCAATAAATAGTTTTGTAAAGTTTTGGTAGGAGGGGCCTAATTTTCTTCTGGCATATGAGTCGGGATACATTAAAGGGAAAATGTTGATCATTCCGTCTATATTTATATATGAATCCATTCCAAGAAAAAATAATTTACACATGACTAAAACAAATATTTGGATTTAATTAAAGGACAAGTATCATTAAATTCATTAAGCTATGCAATAAGGTAAAATTTTGATGGTGGGTGCCCGGTTGAGGGGTGGAGCTCTTCCTTGGGCTATTAGTAGGAACTTAATAGAAGCCTAAATTCCAATATTACTTCTATATTGCTTTACGAATTATTTGTTTATAGTACTTGTGTTAAAATTCAGAAAATTTATTATTGAACAGAAGGAAACCAATTTTACAAAACTCCGAAAATAAAAATTATATTTAATTTACATAGAAATTGAACCATTAATTTCTAAAGCCTCTCTTACCTTTCTGATTTCTTCGTAAATATTGATGCATTTTTAATAACATCCTTTTTTTCCCATTCAACGAAATGAAGTGTCTCCTAGAAAAACTTTAATTCGAAAATAATTGTGGTTGTCTGAAAATCAAATTTGGGAACTAGTGCTTAAAGGAAAGATGACACGAATAATTATATTTCATTTCAAAAATTATTTTGTTAATTTTTGCTTGCTTCAATTGACTTTATTTAAGTTTAAATCTCTCACAAAATGTTGATTTTTATTTTTTTCGTCCCTTTAAATTTGTTTTGGTTCTTCATATTTTTAATATTTAAGCGCTAAGGTTTAGATCGAACAATAGCTAACTGCCCCCAACATAAACACAAATTTTTGAATATGTTTGTGGCAATTTAACGTGTCCTTAAGGCTTTATTTTATACGTTTTTCAAATTAAGTCTAATTTGAAATGCATATAAGTTTTTTGAACCAAGGGTTACGTAGGGTTATAGTATTTTTACGTAAAAAATTATTTTATTTTGTATACCTATCGCTTGCAGCGTAATTTTCTCCTGTCATATTAAAAATGGCAAGATTGTTATTAAACATCATTAAATATGCAGCGTGATAATAAAACTTAAAAAATATTGGCGCCTGTTACAGGTTACAGGGTATGGTAACATTATACGCCCTGTATAATTAGTGATATACCCGTAATGTTTAAAAAAATTCTAAGAAACAGCCGAGTCATCCTAAGTTGGATTTAATTATTACCTTTATTAAATAAAAAACAATTTTAATGTTACCCGCTCAACACCGCCTCCAGTAACAATCGTAGCAGACGACACTTAAACTTTACATTATTAATAGTTACTTTTACGACCTTAAATTACTGCACCCAACAGACTTATTTTTCAGTTGCCCTTATTCACTATTGCGGAAGTTAGGCTTAGAAAGGAAAAAGAGTATTTCTGCTGATTATACAAACTGTCGTGTGCTAGACAAATGTTCGCTCTAAGTAGGCGGTGAGCTCAATTAATACCGCGGCCGATTTGCAGTTGGTGTCCCCAACTTTGCTGTCAAAGGCCGGGAACCCGGCTGTCTCCAAAGAGGTGCTAAAATCAAATGTATGCTGTAACCCCAAATCGAAAAACGCGCGAGTCCTGGAGTATTAATAAGGGAGAGAGACGTAACATTATGGAGTAATAAATGTCAGTCAATGTTGAAAGCAGTAGCTCGCAGGTTGGAATCCGAATCAACGGTCAATTTTTATTTTATTTTATACTAATGGTCAAAACAAACCTATTTATATCCCTATAACATTTAAAAGTGGCGCAAAAGATTTATGTATCTGGTTTAAAATTAGTTGTTGAGAATGAATTTGTTCAGCCCTCTCATGCAATCTCGATTCTCAAGCCCTGTCAGAAATTCTGAACCTTAATGCTGTCTGCTATTTTTGATAGATCTCGGTTGAGTCGGTTCTCGGATCCATAAGTTTGATTTTTGACATTTGAATTTTCGACGTTCCTTGCGTATCTAATTAATGTTAATGTCTTTATAAAAATGTCACAAAGTTAATAACTTTCATCATGATTTTAACGAATTTAACGTGGGAAGTAGTCCCAACCTGCCAGGTAAATTAACTAAGCTTAACGTTGGGAGATTGGGTGTTGTAACATCCAATATGAAGCCAAGGCTTTAAAAATTGCATTTGCATAAATTTTAAAATGGTAATTTTGTACACATTTCAGTTTAGTTTTTACGCTGGTGCTGCAATGCTCATGACTCTCGTTTTATGGAAAATGTGCAGACGTCAGAAGAATTACGTAGTTCCTATACGAGACGTTAGTAAAGGGCACCATTGGTATACCATTGATATCCTGTCACACACGGCATATTGCAGTGTCTGCGAATCTCTAGTCGTTGATGGCTGGTACTGCGATTCGTGTAATATTTGCAGCGATAACTCGTGCATCAAAGTCGCTGATAAAACTCTCTATTGCAAATCTCTCTGCGGGACTGGTAAAAGTTTTAAACATCATTGGATTAAAGGAAACTTACCACACGAATCAATTTGCGAAATATGTGAAAAGGAGTGTGGAATGCAGAATGGTCTCTGCGATTTACGCTGCTGTTGGTGCCAACGAACGATCCATACAAACTGCCAACCCATGATTGCCGAAATATGCGACTTTGGTCGTTTTCGAGCCTTTATCATACCCCCATATTGCATCAAAATGAAAATGTTAGGCTGGAAAGGACGTCGCCATCACGTTGTGGGTGAGGTTAAAGCCCCTGAATTTGATCCCTGGACTCCATTAGTAGTGATTGCCAATCGAAAAAGTGGAAACAACGATGGGGATTTGATATTACGAGCTTTTCGCGGTATTCTCAATCCCGCGCAGGTTATTGATCTGGCTGATTTGCCTCCAGAAAGTGGACTAGAATGGGCGCGTTTAATACCACATCATAGATGCAAGGTTTTAGTCGCTGGTGGTGATGGTACTGTTGGTTGGGTTTTATCAGCGATAGAAAAATTAAAGCTTCAACCTCATCCGGAAGTAGCTATTTTACCCCTAGGAACGGGCAATGATTTAGCCAGGGTTATGGGATGGGGTGAAGGACATTCTTGCGAAGATTTCGACGTTATTGGAGCCCTGGACCAAATTTTGAAAGCCACTCCAGCACATTTGGATCGCTGGAAAATTCACGTTAGTCATTTGAGGCATTTAGGAATACGTAAACCATCGAAGGTGATGAATCTATTTCTATACAAAATAATGCGTAATTAATCTATAATAATAAGTTAATTTTATATTATTTGCAGGACATTTTCATGGTTAATTACGCGTCTGTCGGAGTTGATGCCTTAGTGGCGTTAAATTTTCATCAAACTCGCCAATCCAAGTTTTACATTTTTAGCAGTCGTATTTTTAATAAGGTAAGAAGGTATTCTGCAGTCTGTTTTAACAGGCAGCAGAAATGATAACTGGGCTTCCTGTTTTAAATACTTGAGAATTTAATGATTTTAATCTTAATTAACAGTTTTTATACATGCATTACGGCACGAAAAATTTTCTGGAAAGGCAATGCAAAAATTTACACGAAAAAATGGATATCTATATTGACGAGCAGAAAATTTCCTTGCCAGAAGTTGAAGCGGTTGTCGTGTTGAACATTCCCAGTTGGGGCGCTGGCGTTCGTCCATGGACTCAAAATGCAGCTGGGAAAAATATACCAATTCAAAGGTAAATTTATTTTTAAAGAGAACATGAAGTTGTGACACAGGTTGGTTTTATTGAAAACAATCTCGTGTTAGTTACAAATTATAGCCAATATCGTAAATTAACATAAATGTAACTGATACTGATTGACGAAATTGATCAATCAAAATCGATATGAATATTTTTGGTTACGTCTATTTAAAGTTTTATGGCGCAAAAATGAAATTAAATTTTTGGGGGGTGGATTGCAAATATTTCCTGAAATTAAATTTTTGCTTGCGAATACCATCTATCTTATAGCGTCATAACTGGAACATTGTTGATGATTGACGTCAGTAAATGATATTTCAAACGTTTACAAATTACTACCATAATTAAAAAAGTTGAACTATTCCACCCCTTGACCATTTAGAATTCCCAGTGTAACTTCCATACTTTCTTGGTGAAATACAGTAGTTCAAGAAAGAGGGTTATGTTTTATTTTCTAATATAAACTTATTTTTTTTTTTTCTCTGAAGTTTTGACGATGGTCTATTGGAAGTCATTGGAGTTTATTCAACTTTTCACATAGCGCAGCTACAAATTGGATTATCGGAACCATTAAGGATAGGACAAGGACGACATGTCAGAGTGAGTTTTATAAAAAATTTATGCCTTGAGTGTTTGCTAAATGATTGGCTGGCAAATTCTTAACTGTAATTGAGAAACCTATACGCATTAAGTTTGTTTGCAACTCATTATATTTTTGCCCAAATGGTTTTCGATAACACGGAACAACTTATTTTACCCCACCATTGCCAAATGGCACTACATACCTGTATTTTGGTTGGTTTTTGAATTGGGGATGGTATTTTCAAACTAGACGCATTAATTTAAGATTGGTTTATTTATCTATTGCTTGAGTAATTTTCAAAAATCATGCATGAAAATTTAGTTTAGGCAGTCTTCACTAGATGGCACCGTGTACCTCATTGTTTTTTAATCTGGTGGACGATTATTTAACTAAAACTAATTTTATTTGTTGCACAAAATCTATTGTTAGTGATAGTGTTTAGACCCAATAGGATATTAAGGTTTTACCAGTTTCACATCTAAAAACCTAAATTTACCAATATTCAAAGGTAGATGGCGCTAGCGGTGTCAACTTAAATTTCGCGCCTACCATTTAAAAATTTCCCACTAAAATCTTATGACAAATTGACAATGTCAGGGTGTCAGCCAACTATTATATTTTTACCCGAATATTTTTCATAAATATCAGTAAAAATTTCTTCTATCCCGCCCACACTAGATGGCGCCACTAAACATTTCAATTTTGGAGGTAATTTTCAAACTAGATGAGAGGGTCAGATAGTCTTGCACGTTTTTATTTTTGCTTCATGAAGTTTGATTTTTTTTGCAAAAACGCTTAGCGTTTTAAATCCTGTAGTCGAAGAGAAATTTGAATTTCCATATTTGGAAATATTTCAGATTCATTTGAAAGAAAGATTACCAGTTCAAGTCGATGGAGAACCTTGGGAACAAACTGCTTGTACTTTGTTTTTCTCGTATCAGGGTCAAGCCACTATGTTGCTTAACCAGGCCAATTTTAATTAATCTCAGATCTCTTTATTTTGATATCATAATTTGCATTGCGTTTCTTTGTAAATGGCGTTATTTAATATTTATACAAAGTTTCGAAGAGCGTTATATGGACATAAGGCTAGCGTTTCAGGATTTTTAGGAAATATTGTTAAGGGACAATGCTGCCTGACAACTTATTTAAAATTATAATCAGATATAATTAATCCTAAATAGGAGTTAAGCCTAATTTGAAGTTCGAGTTAAGCCTAATTTGAAGTTCGAGTTAAGCCTAATTTGAAGTTCGAGTTAAGCCTAATTTGAAGTTCGAGTTAAGCCTAATTTGAAGTTCGAGTTAAGCCTAATTTGAAGTTCGAGTTAAGCCTAATTTGAAGTTCGAGTTAAGCCTAATTTGAAGTTCGAGTTAAGCCTAATTTGAAGTTCGAGTTAAGCCTAATTTGAAGTTCGAGTTAAGCCTAATTTGAAGTTCGAGTTAAGCCTAATTTGAAGTTCGAGTTAAGCCTAATTTGAAGTTCGAGTTAAGCCTAATTTGAAGTTCGAGTTAAGCCTAATTTGAAGTTCGAGTTAAGCCTAATTTGAAGTTCGAGTTAAGCCTAATTTGAAGTTCGAGTTAAGCCTAATTTGAAGTTCGAGTTAAGCCTAATTTGAAGTTCGAGTTAAGCCTAATTTGAAGTTCGAGTTAAGCCTAATTTGAAGTTCGAGTTAAGCCTAATTTGAAGTCGAGCCTAAGCGAGTTTTAGATAATAACCATTTTTATATAGGATGTTAATTCGGCTTAATCTTATTTTAATGAGTTAACGTATGAGTTAACGTATTAATATATTCATAAATTATAATATGCTACGTGGTATCATTTAAGAATGAGTAGGCGTACTGCAAAATTTTGGAGCGTGTAATTTACAAAATTTTTAAATATTTATCGAAAATCTTTTAAAACTAAGAATTTAAAAAATTTGACCAAACATTAAATTAAAAGCTTAGCCAAAAACGAACATGATCTAAGCTCAAAATCTGTGTCAAATATTAATAGTTATCGTAACTACTACTTAATTTATTAAATCTGTGATTATTATAAACAAAAATATATTTAACACGAGAATTATGGCAGTTCTGAATAATATTTTAATCTATTCCGCCTCGAATTGGTGGCAAGCTCAAAGCTCGGTTATTTTAATTTCTAAGCATATAGTAGATATTTAGGATACCCTTGGTTTGAACGTTTTGCCAATACCAGGTGAAATAAGATTAGAAAAATTATCTTGGGGAAAACCTTCAACATATTTATGAACAAAAAAATATAAAAGTATTAAGTTTATAATTTAATACAAACGAAACTTTACGTGATTAACACACATAATTATTTGTAGCTTTTAAATTTTAATTTAAATAAAATTTAAGTCACAACTTAGCCATAAGTTCTAATAATTTTTAACAAACTTTAGGCGAAAAGATTTGAAAGTTGTTGGCATTTCTTCGGTAGCTTGAAACTCAACCCACTCTTCGTAATTGTAAATTTAATTGCCATGGTATAATATTATTTATTATTAATTAAAAGACAGATACTTCATGGCGGTTATTAGAACTTTTATTTGTCGGAGCTTTCGGACTGCGGTCTTTCTCATAGTAAAAACTTCTTCTGCCGAAGGACCATGGTCCGAAAGCTCCAGACATAAGATCTAATAACCACCATGAAGTATTCGTCTTTTAATTAATAATAAAAAACTTTTCATCTTCGTTGTGCATTCCTAATGTAACTACATATTCTCAGGGCTCCCAGACCACCTATAATACCTATAATTACCTATAATTCTGAAGTGATCCTATAAAAACCTATAATTTCACTTTTTAACCTATAATACCTATTTTTTGGGGAATTTGTTCAATTTCGGTGATAAAATTCGAAAGGAATGAACTATAAAACTATAAAAATTATACTTTTGCTTGAAAAAGTGCAAATGATTGCAAAAAACCAAGCTGTGGCAGAAAGGTTTCCTCTCCTAGGTCACTGGTAATTATTACTCTATTTTTTTAGAGGTTAGGTAGACTGTCGAGAGGGGCGTGAGTAGCTAGTAGTGCCAAAGAAAGGCAGAGGGACAGGTCTAGAGGCTGTAGAACCTATATTGCATTACATGTCAGCGAAACCTACCTATAAAACCCCTATTTCTCGAAACTAAAAACCTATAAAAAGTCCTATAAATTGATATTTTTGGACCTATAAATTACCTATAATACCTATACTTTTTTCTGGGCTATGCGCTGGGAGCCCTGTATTCTTAATAGCGTATAAATAGATTCGTTTTTACTATGAGCAATAGTTTTTTTAAAGAAATTTCATTTCTAAAAGCTAAATATTCCCGGGAAAGATTAAATAAGTTATATTTCAGATAAATTTAAATTTCTTTCCTCTTATTACGTTTGCACATGATATGAAGGAAATTAATGGCTTTTGTCCAAAATAACTAACCGTGGCTCTTTGTCACGAATTATTTATTTGACAAGCACTCATTAGAAAATTATCAACGGTTTTCTACGCCAATTAAATCTCATAGAAACTAATTTCTATTATGATTTAATCTATATACCTTTTATCGTAACTTAGGAATAATCTAATAGGATCATCATTATATCAATGTTTTTCAAATAACTAACATAAACCAACTCATTTTGGTGGCAAATAACATTAATCTTAAAATAAGGGGCTTTTTGCGTTCATTTCCCCGAATTTTAAACGATTTTAATGCTCAAAGTAATCTCTATTAGATTCAGATTTCAATTATTGCTTTTATAATATTATTAACTTCGTGGTTGAGAAAAAGGTTTACTAAATAAACGTTTCTAGAAACCTTTCGGACTGTTGGGTAGTCCCTTTCAGTTTATAGATGTAAACAGCTCCCAGTCCCATTTCTGTATATAATTTGAACTCTAGGCTTCTTTGCCCAAAGGACCATCGACTCATGATTGATTTTTGAAGCATTCATTCTACTCTTTAATGGGAGGGCGAAGAATACAACTAAAAAAATTAGATCTACCTATTTGATATCGTTAAGTGGTGAAACTTTCAAGAAGTGTGTCTGATTTGGGGGAAAAAATATACCTTTGCTCTTGGAAATAATCTAACACGAGACGTAGAACGTAACGCGTCGATTTTTAAGTAGGGTATCTTGCGAATGCTGTTTAATTCAATGCCAAACGATTTCTTTCGCAGACTTGCAGAGATACCCCTGAAGGGATTGCGCAATGTAAATGAAATACGAAGGGGTATTATGCAAATAGGTTTTATTTTTAGAAGGATCGATAAAAAATCCTTTTTCTCCTATTCACCCTCCCTTTAAGATACACCACATACTTTATCAAAGCTTTTTCCAAAGTCAGTAACCCTTGCATGTCCTCCTTTCTATGGGGGTCTATATATTCGCGATCGAACTCACCTGGTACTAAGAAAAGGGACGGTATATTGTAGGCTAGTCTGTTGGCCTCAGACCATGCTAACCCAGGGTACATGACCTGTTGGTTAGGTACAAAACGTGTAAGGCTATCTATTGTTGAAAGCTATCATTGGTTCGTCATCTCTCAATATATTGTCGTTTTCTTGGGAGTTAACAGAGGGTTGTAAATTCAAAAACATTCTTAAATTTCTTATAGTAAGTTGTATTCTTAGAAGCAACATAAATTTCCATAGATAAGCTGATTTTGAATTGGAAAAGTTGTCACTCGTAAGGGTGTTATTGAGCGTTGTAGCCAAAACTTTAACCTGACCTTTTCCAAGGTGTATCTTTAGGGGGTTAAATCGGGTCAATTCTATTTTTAGATTTGTTTTTCTTAAAGGGCTAGTTTCACGTGTCTTTCAGAACGTTATTCCTTCATTCTAACTTGTAGGGAACCTCTAAAATTTAGATTTAACCTTTAAAAAAAAAGCCAACTCCTTACTTTAGTGGGGTGTTTTCTCTATCCCAATGTTGACGGTGCTTTTAACCAATCCATCTCTTAAAGGGAGTATAAACCGAAACGAAAGATGTCTGATAACGCGCGACTACTTGTTCTTAACGTATATTGGGTCGAGTTTAAGGTCGTAAGCATTCCCGGGTTTCGGCACCAAGTAAATACACGACACATTCGTGGTAGGGTTTTAAACCCAAATTTAATCCAACTTATCTTTAAAATCCCAAATCCCACAATGCAAATACTGGCAGAATCCTTAAAAATATTACATTATGAGATGGATTAGATCTATTCTATATTTTTCCTTATATTTAGGTTCGTAAGGGAATATTTCACAATACTTTTAAAACGCCCTATCTTTCTTTTAAGTGATAAGGCCCTGTAACTTTAGATAAGACCTGGTTAAATATTTTTTAGTTGTAGAATCTTCTAGTTGAAAAACATTTCCTTCGACTGTCATACAACAGTAGGGGTCTTATATTTATTATTGAAATTAATTCTGTAGCAATACCCACCCTTTGGTAATGATATGCTTAAAGTTGCGTACAGAATTTGGACCGGGGCAACGCCAAGAAAATATATATTTTTATTTAATATAAGGCTTCCCGCTTAAAATTGTTGGCCAAAAACTATATAAAAAGGATTCAAAAACCGCAGCTTAAAGGATTGAATTTTCCTTTGTAGATTCCATTGATTGATATAGTTATATATTTTGAAAGTTAATATAATTAACAGACAAAATTTCCCTAGATTATGTTATGTTTTAATCGTCATATTTAAAAATACTGATGGTAGCTTCATTTGATCATATGTCCATTCAGCACAGTCTATGCAATGGCAGCACCAATCAGAACGGCGCCATTCACAGATTATTTATTATTCTATAAATCTAATTACTATGAAATTGTGAATATAATTAGTAATCTACCAGAAGTTTTCTCACAATTATTTCTACAGTATCAATCATTTTACACGATATTCAATGAGATTTCGTTGTAAACGAATCTATTTCAAATCGCGCACCTCAGGCTGAGTGATGTTCATTAGCTTAGATTTGAATGTTACAGGAAGGATAGTGTAATATTTCAATTACAGCGTGTTAATGTTTATTCAATAAGAACACTAAAGTACGACTGTTAGAATATTTCTACTGAAGCCTTTTGTTAGAATTAACTATAATTAATTTTTGACCGAATTGATTTTCTTAAATTCTTATTCAAATAGGAAAATAATCATTAACATTTTCTTCCCAGCGGAATTAATGAGCGAAATTTAGATCCCCAATTTAGGTTTAATAAAAAAATAACAAAAACCAAAAGGATCTCAAAGGGAAAAGAAACGAAACACGTAATAAATAATACGTGCAGATTAAAATCTCTTAGTACTCGAAATAAACGACGAATCACTGAACCGTCAAATTTTATTGGAATTTAATACATATGGATCATCCCTAATTAGCTAGTAATTAAGTCATCACTATTCTAAAAGACACCTATAAATATAACGGCCCCAAAAATTATTATTTTTAGAAAAGAGCGAAATTATTAACACGCTGTTTAAAAACGAAGCTATTTTTTTTTCGGGTTTTTTTTTTTTCGTAAATGCTGAAACGTTTTACAATGAGCCAATATATTAACCCCAAAACTAAATATAGAGAAAAAGGCTTTAAAAAATGGTATATTAATAATCAGATGAAAGCTGCTCGTAGTTGGGAAGCGGGTCGTTTGAATACACGCGTTTTTAAAATGATTTTTATTTAAATTCTATTTTAAATCTCTGGAGTTGTAGGCTTAAATATAAACCTATATAGTATAGTGTCAATAATTTCGCTCGTTTCGTTGCCTATTTAGATTGGGTTTCCTGGATTTAAAGGGAGAATGCAACCAAACAAGTGATTTTTTATCGATTCCTTTGAAATAAACCTAATCCACCAGTAAAAAAAAAAATTACAGACAAGTATTAAACTAGAAATAAATTTTAAATTTACCAGAAAAATAGGCTTAGCTGGTATCATAGAGATCCCCTGAAGTCCCCATATAAGGACTGCGACACACTTATATGGGGAATGCAGGATCTCCATGATCAATGCCATTGGTCGCTAGTCCTTATGAATGCAGTTAAGCCTATTTTGATGGTAAGTTTTAAATTTATTTCTCGTTTAAAATTTGTTTGTAAATTTTTTTACTGGTGGATTAGGACTATTTAAACGATAAGGAATCGATAAAAAATCTTGTTATCGCCCTTTAAATGGAACTAAAATAAAACTGCTATGGCTAAAATTTTACTTCTTAATTTCTCAATTTTGCCTACTTTATGACGTCATTGTCACCCGATAAAAAACATCCGAAAGCTTTCTTTTATTTTCTCTCGTTATGCAGCTATGCAGGGCTTGATTTGAAAACATTTTCATTGCATTTAAAACTTTCAAAACATTCTGCTTAAAAAGAATCAGAAATGTTCTATTGTCCTGTTTTAGCGTTCTTGATAAATAATAATACGCTTTAATTCAAATAACGTGCCTTATGTTAATTTTATAATTTCAAAAGATGATAATTTAAAATTACTTTCTCCCAACCTTGAAAAACTCGTATTTTTCCCACAGAAAAAGGTTCTATTTAACGTCAATTTTTGTTGCTTCCAAGGTTGAGGGGAACTATAGTGTTTCCAATTTTATAGTAAAATCTTTTTGAAATTTATTCGTTTCTGAATTTAATTTAAAATTGAACTTTTGAGGTTATCCCACTTGGATTTGGAAATTTTTTGATTTGTTTTCTTCCTTGAACACCAAAGAAAATTCCTTTCAAATTATTTGAATTGAATAAGGAAATGTTTTATAACAATGAATGAATTTTGGCCTTGAAAGTTTTACGAAATATCAATGAGGTAATAAGGTACAATTATTCAAGTAGCGGGTTTTTAACAAGATAATAATGTGCTTTTATTAGCTTTAAAGTTTAAACAATACCTATTGCTTTAATAGTGAAATTTGATGAGTATAATAACAGTTAATCAGAGATAATTTCATTAAAAACACGAAAATTATGGAAATAAATTTTAGCGACGTTTTTGTTTATATTTTACCCATTTTACTTTGAGAAGATAGCGAAGGAATGTCAGGGGAAGGAGAAATATTGCGGCAAATAGGTGCCAAGATGGCTGCTGTAGATAAATCATTCTTGGTAGTACACCAATAGTTAGGTAAATTGAAAGGGCTTATGTTTTTGTCAATTCTGGTTAAAAAAACAGGAATATCTGGGAATTTCAAAATTAGCCCCAAATTTGAGAGGAAATTAAGGAAATTAACTTTAGACGCATAGGTCAGGCGAAATTAAGAAAAAAATTGAACTTTACTCCCAAGGGTCAGGTCAAATTAAGGATCTTATAACTTTAATCACATAGGGCGGGTCAAATTGAGGACATTTGAATTTAAGTCGCGTGTTTAGGACAGGTAAAATTAAGATAATTTGAAATTTGAGCTTTACCGCTAAGAACCTGGTCAAATTAACAATGTTAGAATTTTAGTCGCAAAGATCTGGTTAATTTTATTATATTATAATATTAGCCACAAAAGTCTTGTAAGATTAAGGAAATTTGAACTTAAGCCGCAATGGTCAGGTAAAATTATGGAAATTTTAGTTTCTAATTTAGCAGAAGAACTCGGGGGAAAAAAGGGCACAAGTGTGAAAGTGGTGTCATTTTTGTAATCATTCTCCCGATATTTAATTCTAATTAAAATCTGTCAAAATAGTAGTAGGTTTCTGGAAAACGTTAAACCTACAGTAGTTTACTTTTTTGAAAGTATTAATCACGAAAACTTCCCATTTTTAATTTTTCATCCTTTTTTATCAAAGAGGCGGAGTCTAAAGAGGAAATATGTAAGCCAAGTTTCAACTCTTTACCGCATTCGTAATCTAATTGGTACGAAATATGCTTAATATTGTTTGTCATAAGACGTTTCTTTCCACTACCCCGAGTGGGAAAATTGAACATAATCATTTGCTCGCCTTTATGAGAGGGGTAAAGTTGTTACTGCTGTTCCCTTCTAGTAAACTGTTTTCCCAACTTTGCTTTCTCCTCGGCTCGGAGAGCAGAGAAGCTTCAGTCCATTCATCTCTTCTCTGCATTTCACTCCAATACACATTGACTGTTAGAGCCCGAAATGTTTTCAAATAGACTATTTTAGTCGAGTTTTTTCTTTAGAAACTTTAGAAAGTATTAATTGAATTTCGTAAAAAAATACATAATAGTTTAATTTATTATAACAATTTGACCAAAAATGACAACTTGGTGGCTTCATTATTCCGCTCTGGTCGTATTTTTGGTGGCAGTTGTTAGATCTGTACCATTTATCGCAGATTTGGTCTACGCAATTGGCTTCTATTTCATGATATCCCATGCGGCTGTACTTCTGGCTTTTTACACCAGAACTAAATTAGCAGGTCGCAAAGTTGGCGCCGATAGAAAAGCCGTATTAGTTACTGGTGAGTTAACTTTTTCTTTAAGTTTTACACAATTCTCTAATTGTGAATGTTTTTAAAAATTAAATAGTAATATATTTGGTTGAAAAATATTTCATATTAGAGCTTTAATTTTTAATTTTGGTGTTAAATATGGGTCCTTTAAGAAGTACAAAAGGATTTAATTTTAATCTCAGGCGAAATTTAATTGTTATTATGAATAATTAATGTGAAACTTTAGATCCTTTAATTTACCAACTAAATCTATAATTGAAAACCTGGAAAATAAACCAGTATCACAGCTAATTCAACTTTTAGATTTTAATTTAATTAATATATGTTTAAAAACCAGCTCACTTACACTTTTTGAGATTTATTTTATATAAATTTTAAATTATAATATTGTAATTATAATTTTTAATCGGAAAACTATTTTTCTATTATATTTTTACAGATATATATGGTGAAATTCTGGGCTAATATTTTCACGAATTTGAGTTTTAAGAAAAGAGTTTCTTCAGTAGGTCTAAAATCTAAATTCCGATGTAATTAGTACATCTTTAATACTTCATCGCTATTGCAGGACTCCCACCATGTCCCTAAAATACCTAAAAGTCCCTGTTTTATTTCTAGGTTCCTAAAATACCTTAAAACTCACAATTTGGCCCCTAAAGCACCCTATTTTCAATAATTCCAGACGATATATAGTCTGTTTTTTTTTTTTTTTTTTTTTTTTTTTTTTTTTTTTTCATATTGGGTTGAAAAATACTAAAAGTTCTTGTAAAATTGGATTTTGTGGCACCCTTTATTTTGACATGTAGCGTCACTAAACAAAAGCGTCGAAAAACACCTATTTTAAGGTAAAATTCCCTAGGTTTTTCCCTTTTTCATTTTTGAATTTTGATTGTAGCCCGAATATTTAGACTGTATAAATTTATCGAGTCAAGGCCGTACTTAATATTCAATTTGCGTTTACTCTCCATATTAAGAACAGTTGCGCTAACAATTTGGCCATTGAAATCCAATATGTAGTAATAATTTAAAAACAACGTACTAGTTTAATTTTAATGGCTTACGACGCTTATCGTCACCGCTAGTGTAGTATTACAGACAACGTAGTTGAAACTATATATAGATGTAAATTGTATAGGATAGATCCACTTTTCTTTCTAATGTCGGTAAACATTTTATAATTGCTTTCCACTACAAAATTTTAACCCGCCACATAGTGACATCTCTAATGCTGGCGTTTTTTGCACGAGAAAGCCTAATATATAAACCTCAGTAGGAAAGAAATTAATCATTGGAATAAGAATGAAACTGGAGCAAAAACATGTAGGAAAAGTATGGTGTAAACAAACAAATATTGATTGGTTTGCAAAGAACTTAAAAGGAAGCTTCTGATATTCTGGAAACTATTAAATATTAATGGGAATACTAATTACCTAGTCCAGGACAATCTTTCAATCTTTAGGAACTAACCACTAACTAGCCCTATATCCTCCTAGGTGGCAGAAAAGGTCAATGTGTACCTATCACCTTGGGTTCGAGCTTCATACTCTCTTTAAAGGAATCAAAAGTTGGTTATTAGGGGATGAACGGATTTTAAACCATCAAATACGTTCAATGAAATATTTTCAGGCACATAACTAATGACTTGGCTCCGCCCCTACATTTGTACCCGAGTCCCTTTGAGTTTACTAAAAACTTGATTTATATTTAGAAAAGCCACCGAACCAAATTTTGATTTGTAAGCGAAGTTGTTTGGTTGTTTATTTATAGAATTAAGCTTTGAAACTTTCTCGTAAGCGCGGGTAATACAATTGAATTACCTAAAATAAACCGGGTTGCGCTTATAGGTTTATTAGGTATTATGAAAGTTCCAAAATAGGAATTCGAAAATAACCATAGTTTTCAAAAGCGGAATGACATAGTTGGCTTACAAAGCCACGAAAACAATTACACTGATTGAAAATTAGATACATATATATTATTTTATTATAGGCTTAACATTTTGGCGCGAAATTCATGTACAGGTGATTTAGGCTTAGCAATAATATTTTTAAGTAGTATTTGACAAATCATAAAAGATGGGAACGAACGTATGTTTTTCATAATATGCAAACGCAAATATTGAGCAAACTTTCCTTTATGGGCGCTATTAAATAATTGCGTAATTTCCGTAGAAAGAAAGAAGAATGGTAGTGTAATTGGGATTATAAAGAGTCACCAAGGCTTAACGGACTTTCTAGATTAATAGCGTCACGCTTGACTACTCAGTATTCATAAATTTTAATAAGCTTTTGAACGAATACAGTTATTTATTCGGAAGTGTTTTCCATTTTTTATATATGTTTTAAAAGAGCGGTTAAGCCTAACAAATGTTTTCTCTGGAAAAGTCAATGACCATGGTATGAGGCCCCCCGCTATGCGCGGCGAGATATACCTCAGAGACCGAGATGTAAACGCGGAAATCCCCCGCTTTCCTAGGCATTTTTTTCACAGGCAAGAAGACAGAGTGCTCTAGCGGTGAAACGGTGAAATAGTTTGGTTTTCACGGCCATGGCCAAATCTGTAAACTCGTCGAAATTGAACTAGGTCACAAACATACTTTTAGCGGGAGAAGTTTTCTGGAAATATTTTTTCGGTTATCAGTGCGTTTCTGGTGTTTTATTGGTTTTAAGTACCCCCTATAAAAGGATAGCTATATAATAACATTTTACAGAATTCCTGTAAATTTTAGCGAATAATAAGTAACCATAACCAGGAGTATATGAAAACCATCATATTGTATACTCTTGATCAGAGGAAATATTTACTCCTGTCCTGATGTAATATTTTTTCCCTTCACACTAAATATTTTAAATCCCAATAAGGTAAAGACTTGGTAAAAGGTTGTGTGGCCCACGGGGAGGGGAAAGTTGGGGGTACTATTTGGGCTGCCTCTGACACCCTCTAGAATCGCGCCCCTCAACAAGGCATATTTTAAGAACTAACGTAACTAAGATTGTTTTACACACACCAAGTTTGGATCCTATTCATGGTTGCCAACGTTTCAATATAGAAATAGTTTTCACCAAATGAGCTAGGATATTGCTTTCTCCCAGTGTTTCTAGTACCTTTTGTGAGTCGAGTACGAGGCAAAAAGAAATGCAGGTTCTTCCGATTGGAACTGATTGGAACAAAACTTGATTCACAGACGTTCTAACAACACTGTACTGAAGGCAAAATTGAGAAAGACCCTGTGTGTAATTTTCTCTGACCTTTTTAGTTAAAACTGTTTCAATTTTAAGATTTAATCTCATTTTTGTAACTTGGAATTTGACAGTATAAAAACCATTCGCTATTTTTTTTTTTTTTTTTTTGTAGGCTGTGATTCTGGGTTTGGTCACGTTTTAGCCAAAAGATTGGACATTTTGGGATATTACGTGTTTGCTGGTTGTTTGTTTCCCGACGGAGATGGTGCCATAAGCCTACGTGCCGAATGCAGTAATGTCGAAGTTCTTAGGATGGACATCACCAACGATGAGGATGTCACAAGAACTGTCAAAGAGGTCACCGCAAAACTGAACGGAATGGGTAAATACACCACCTTCAATATCCAAATTCCTGAAATAGGGTCGCTTTAGTTAAAATATCTGACTGCATTAGACTTCTTGTCAATAGAATAAAAATTACTGTATTTGATTTGCAGATTTATGGGCTATAGTAAACAATGCTGGCGTGCCTTGTTTATCTGAGGTTGAATGGTGTTCAATCGCGACCTACAAACGGGTTTTAGAGGTCAATCTCTTTGGTATGGTGCGCGTGACGCGGGCTTTCTTGCCCTTGATCCGAGCCAGCAAAGGACGAATTGTTAACGTAAACAGCGGTTTAGGTCGGCTGAATGTCCCTAGTGTGTCAGCCTATTGTATGTCGAAACACGCCTCAGTTGCCTTTACAGAGTGCCTACGAATGGAGATGAGACGTTGGGGAGTCAAAGTATGCGGCATCGAACCGTGGTTCTACAGGTAATATATTGAGCCTCTCTGTTTAGTACCATGATAATTAGGGGTTGTTTGTAGCCCTTCACGAGATGATTATCGCCCTAATTCCCTCGCTAATTATCATTTATTCCAACCACAAGCTTAACGAGCTTATCGATAATTGAATTTTAATGCTATTTTAATTTCTACCCCTCCAAAATCATTTTCAGAACTAACATGACCTCGGTAGATAACTGCCTTTCAACCGCCCACAAAAATTGGGAAAATTTAGCAGCCGATGTCAAGGAGGACTATGGTACCGCTTATTACCAGGGCTACGTCGAAAGACTTAAGCATTTTCTGATAAGATCCAGTCGACCAAATACTATGGAAGTCGTAGAGTGTATTGAAGATGCCATTACCTCAAATGAACCGAGCGAAACGTACGCCCCGAGAGGTTTCGCCGATAGACTCAAATTGGGCTTTGCTCGAATTTCCCCCGAGCCGGTATTAGACTTATTTGTCGAGCGGGATCTAGACTACAATAATTTAAAGCCTGAAATGATCCGCAAAGCTGAAAAATTGTTGTAGTACTTCCCAAAATAAGAGACCTTATCGAATAACACACCTTAATGTTTAAAAAATATTGTTCGCGTTGCACTCGCGGAAATTCACCGGTATTTTGGGGTTTATATTTTTTATTACTTTTTACCAGCATCATTTTGAAGTGTATATATGCATAATTCACGTTAAAACTATACAAATAATTATTTTTTAATAAAACAAAATTCCGAAAATAATTATTGCCTATGTTCAGCGCTTTCGCGATCATTCGCCATTTCCCGCCAAAGTTTCAAAATAGGCTTAGCGACAAGACTGGAGTTAGGTTGTTATTCTCTGTTAGAGAAGATATTTAAAACTGAATTAAAAAGTTTTAAAAGGGATTTTTAAGGTGTTTAGGAGACAAAAATGGCTTCAGGCTTTAGTTATTCGGTAGTTACCATTTCGCAATTAGTTTTGGACAGGTTTAATACGAAGTTTTTAGCTTTAGTTGTAAACAAGGGAGAACCGCGTTCCGTGAATTTGAGAAAAGGTAGGTAGGCCTATATATTTAGGCTTAGCGAGAAATAAAAAATCGTACCACTAATCAAAAACGAAATCCAAACTTAATTTAGGTGAAACTAAATCGGTGTTAAACTTCACTTTGCGGGATTCCGAATCGGATTCCATCAATGCTTCAGTTTGGGGAGAAAAACATTTTGTCGAGGGATTGTGTTCCGAATTTCACTTGGGTGACGTAGGCAAGTTTATTTCTAAATATTACCAAATACGTTAATTTTAATTAAGCCGAAATCTTAGTGGAAATAAGAAACGCGATTATTCAAGCGAAACGAGATGAAAACTCCAAGTTTAACCCGAGCGTTTCCAGGTAATCAAAAATAGATAAATCTATTTATTGTTAACTTTTAGAAACCGGGTTAGTTTTATTTTCAGTCCTTACCAGCTGTCATTTAGCGAAACTCGGGGTGAGGTTAAACTACGTTGCGATTTGAATACTAAGTTTCAGCATTTGCTGCAATGTGTTCCACCGTCTTTCGCGGATTGTTACACAATATCCGATTTGATATACAGCGCCGATAATGTCACGGGCCATTCTGTTAGCTTGTTAGCCGTTGTTAAAAAGGTAAAAGAAACTATTTTCTATACATAATTATATGTTTAATTACGAAAATAATGCTAGGTTGACGCTGTTACCGAGCTAGTTACCAAGGACGGTCGTCATTTAAAAAAATTGGATCTACAAATTTTCGACAAAAGTAATCCTTCATTCCGGATTACCTTGTAAGTCTGTTGTAATGATTGTCGAATAGTTCAGGGCCGGGGAAGTTTTTTGACAAAACATCACGAAAAAGTTGTTTAGAAAATTTAGGTTATGCAGTTTAAAATTGGGTGGGAATGGCCAGGCTAGAGTTGGAGAAGTTTAAAAATGGGAAAATAATGTCAAAAACTGAAAGTTTTAAGGGAATAAGTTATGAAAGTTGAAGTTAGGGACAAAAAGTCTGGTTTACTCAGAAAATACCAGTAAAGCTAAAAATGATATCATGGTAAATTGGCGGTAAAGTTAAGATGACAGTTCTGGGATTGGTCGAAAAAGAAAATTGTATAGGGAGAAAGGTCTGAAGAGTTGGTTTTTTTTAAGATGAAGTCATATTTTTTCTTTTATGGCAGGTGGGGTGGCGAATTATGTGAATTTGCCTTTAACATTTTGAAGCCAAAAATGGGTAAAGTTTCAATTAACCCCGAGTGAACTTGAATTTCAGCATGTACAAAGCTTTCGAGATCTAAACTATAGACATCCTCTAGACCAATTTAAATGTATAAAATTTATTCGCGCCACTAAGCTATGAAGGACAAAACATTACCTAATTGTGCTAATAAGATCACAATAATTTTCTACATAGGTGGGAGCCATAGCTTCAAAAAATCTGGAAATATCTAAATTCAGCTGAAAGGTTAGGGAAACGTCGGCAAATTTGAAAATTGGGTTAAAATATCAGTGATTTTAAAAATTATGTTGAAAGTGGAGGCAAAATTCGGGAAATTTAAAAATTGGGATAACGGGTCAGGAAATTTGAAATACGTTTAAAAAATTACTATGTAAAAATTGGGGTGAAAGGTCAGGTAAAATCAGGAAATTTAAAAGTTGGGCTGAAAGGTTAAGGAAAAGTCGTGAATTTTTAAAAATTGGGACAAAGATCAAGAATATCTTGGGGTGCAATTTCTGAGAAAAGCATGATAATTTCAAAATTGGACTGATATGTTAAATGATAAATCAAGGAGTTTAAAATTTGTTCAATGGGTCAATAGTATAGATAATAGTTTTGTACTTGCCGAAAACTCAACTAATTCTCAGTAGTTTTAAAATCCAAGTTACTTATTTAAATAGTGGTTTTATTTTGCGATTTGCGAGCGCAATTCAACGATCGTCTTAAGTTGTTTACCGCGTCTTCTACCAGCGCTACCACGCTCGTCATAAAACCAAGTAAACTATTCTAACACAGTAAAAACACTTTATAACGAAATTCAAGGGTAATTCATCTCTAAAGTCATTGATATATGACAATGTAAAATAATTATCAAGGATACTATATGTAAGAAGAATAAGAAGCAATGCCTTTTTCTCGCGGCACGCATGGGCAGTAACATTTTAGTCCCCCTTTTCAAATCTATCGTTCCCAAGGTCGAATCAATCGCCCTGTCGCGTCACGATGATTTCCATAATAACATGAAAGCCCATTTTGGGGTTTTGGCCTTAAATACCATAGAATCTATATCACTATACCACAGACCATGTCCCTGATTAGAGCTATGACGTAAGAAGACGGGGCATCTTCTTAAAGGCACTTATCTCTTCCTTCTTACGTACAAGGATCTTTGTTTGATGCCTATTGATTCGTTTATAACGAAATTTCGTTATAAAATGCTTCGTTATAACTCGAAGTTTTAATTTTCGTTGATCAGTTCAATTATATAATTTAGAATTAAAAGAAGCTGACGATTTATTAAGCCACGCGGAAACAGTTGAATTAGATGCTCTTGGAGACGAATCTACATTCGATTTAAGCAAAAGTATATTTTAAAATATCTTCTTTTTAGTTTTAAAGGCACCCTTTTAAATTTATTTCGGGACACTTAGAGGAAGAAGAAAATATTCGCTACTTTCCCTTGAAATCAAACGCTAACATTTTAAAAAATTTACGACGTCAAGAACTTGTTAGTCTTAACTCAAACTTGGTCGTGTAGTAGAGCGTCGATATTTTGGCAATAAATGGGTATTTTCGTGATCCTCAAAGTGTCAAAATGAAGATTTGAAATACCCAATGTAATATTATATTTCTTTAATTATTCTTCACAGTGAAAGATTTGCCGAAATTGAGCGTTTCCCAAATAGAGAAGAGTTTGTCGGATAACCCGCAGAGGCAAGAAGGCGATTTAGTCGTAATAGTTGATGGATTTCTCAGTTATTTCGATTTGGACGGAACACTAGCTAATATTATAAACGAAAAATGGTAAGTTTACACGTTTTTATTTAATCTACTATTTTAAATAAATCCATAATTTCCTGCCAAAAAGTTCGTGAGAAGTATAGTTAAAACCCACCACATTGAACCCTTTACGGAAAAGTTTAATTAAGAATATTTCTCGAAAATTAATCCGAAATATTAACGTTTCTGGAAACAAAAAAAACTCCGACTTTCTACGTCATCACTTCGGTGGCTAATAAAGAACTATCAGTTAATTTCTAGCGTAGTGTAGATATTCCGTTCCCTCAGTGTTGTTAGTACCTCCAGAGGTATATAATAACCCCCTTCGGGGGGAAGTATGAAAGCCCCTATACTACCAATGCTAAAAATCACGAACAACAAGAGCCCGCTGCTGACTATCTAGGCCACTAGCTCGCGCTGGACTTCTCAATGTCGCTACTCTAGTAAATGGTCTTTGTATAAACAAGACGGCACGATTGTGTTTAGAACTTCCTGTCTCGGGAGTCAGGCTGTCTGTTAAATTGGAATCGAAGGTTGACTTCAGCTCGCGAGTTCCGGAAGTGTGCGTAGGGAAAATTTAGTGAGGTTCAAAACGGTGTAACTATTTTTTTGGGAGTAAAGCGGTGTGTCGATCCGCCGCGATTTACGCCGGGCACTTGTTGTTCCTCGATTTTGCCTACCTTTCATACTTCCCCCCGAAGGGGGTTATTTTATACCTCTGGTACCTCTTAGAGTCAGTCGAGCACGAAGCTTGGAGAAAGGCAGTCATTTCCGATTGGAACTAATCCGAACAGATCACGAATGGCAGAGGTTCTAACAACACTGCAATGAAAGCAAAACTGAACAAATTTTCTTTCGCCCTTTAGTTAAAACTATCTTTTTCAAGTAATGTAGTCAGCGATTTCTTCCACGACCAAAAATCCTTTCACATTCTCCAGAATCGGGTGTCAAAACTAAAGAAAAACATTTAAGAATTAATATATTATCAACAAAGTTGTCAGAAAAATTATTTGGAAGATTTGCAAATCTAAATTTTTAGGAGATAAACGATATTTTTCGAGACATCCTTTTCTTTTCATTTTATTTCAAGTTCCAAATGCCATAAACTATTGAAATCGGGCACAAAATATTGCACCAACGAGGTATGTCAAGCTTCAAGCGGCGGTGAACCTCAAGAGCCTGAAAAAATATACTCGATGAACTGTTCCGTTAGCGATCTCACTGGGACTATCGAAAACTGTATGATGAAAGGGGACGTTATTCGTGATATAATTGGTGTTGAGGTAAGCGTTAAAGAGGAGCTAAAAAGGAAAATTAGGTAAAAGCAAAATTTTACTTAATTTTATAAACCAGAATTCTTGCATTTTATAAAGTTAGTTTCAGCCTGTTCCACTGAATGTTTTTTCCACTACATGTTGAGCCAGTCCAATGGATCGTTGAAGTTGTTATGACTTAAAAAATCCCCATAAAGATATTTTTCATTGGGACTAATTAAATAGTAAAGAATCATGCTTGTAAAAATTGCTTGATTTTTTTTCCTTTTGAAACTCTCAGAAAACCAATTAAAATTTCACAAGACTGACAACAAATTATATAGGTGACAGATTTTGTATCCTTGACGGATAAGGAGAAAACTCTTTTGAAATGGCAATATCTGTTGGAAAGATGTAAAATAATACTCTTAGTTCCCCGACATAGTGGGCCACGCCGATATTCTCGCGTTTTACATTACATTAAAGCTGACCTCGAACAATTGTACGGAAACTTTGAATTTTTTCAAACAAAAAAAAACTTTGTTTAAACTACGTACGTAAACAATAAATTTTTGTTCATGAACACGCATTCATTACTTTCGAAGCTTAAGATCTATGAAAAATCGATTTAAGGAATTACAAAAAATCCAAAGGGTGTTTTATTTTCAAAGGGTCTTTTATTTTCAAAGGGTCTTTTATTTTCTAGGGGTCTTTTATTTTCTAGGGGTCTTTTATTTTCTAGGGGTGTTTTATTTTCTAGGGGTGTTTTATTTTCTAGGGGTGTTTTATTTTCTAGGGGTGTTTTATTTTCAAATGATTTATTTTATTTTCAAGGGATTTATTTTATTTTCAAGGGATTTATTTTATTTTCAAGGGATTTATTTTATTTTCAAGGGATTTATTTTATTTTCAAGGGATTTATTTTATTTTCTAGGGGTGTTTTATTTTCTAGGGGTGTTTTATTTTCTAGGGGTGTTTTATTTTCTAGGGGTGTTTTATTTTCTAGGGATTTATTTTATTTTCAAGGGATTTATTTTATTTTCAAGGGATTTATTTTTATTTTCAAGGGATTTATTTTTATTTTCAAGGGATTTATTTTTATTTTCAAGGGATTTATTTTTATTTTCAAGGGATTTATTTTTATTTTCAAGGGATTTATTTTTATTTTCAAGGGATTTATTTTTATTTTCAAGGGATTTATTTTTATTTTCAAGGGATTTATTTTTATTTTCAAGGGAGTTATTTTTATTTTCAAGGGAGTTATTTTTATTTTCAAGGGAGTTATTTTTATTTTCAAGGGATTTATTTTTATTTTCAAGGGATTTATTTTTATTTTCAAGGGATTTATTTTTATTTTCAAGGGATTTATTTTTATTTTCAAGGGATTTATTTTTATTTTCAAGGGATTTATTTTTATTTTCAAGGGATTTATTTTTATTTTCAAGGGATTTATTTTTATTTTCAAGGGATTTATTTTTATTTTCAAGGGATTTATTTTTATTTTCAAGGGATTTATTTTTATTTTCAAGGGATTTATTTTTATTTTCAAGGGATTTATTTTTATTTTCAAGGGATTTATTTTTATTTTCAAGGGATTTATTTTTATTTTCAAGGGATTTATTTTTATTTTCAAGGGATTTATTTTTATTTTCAAGGGATTTATTTTTATTTTCAAGGGATTTATTTTTATTTTCAAGGGATTTAATTTTATTTTCAAGGGATTTAATTTTATTTTCAAGGGATTTAATTTTATTTTCAAGGGATTTAATTTTATTTTCAAGGGATTTAATTTTATTTTCAAGGGATTTAATTTTATTTTCAAGGGATTTAATTTTATTTTCAAGGGATTTAATTTTATTTTCAAGGGATTTAATTTTATTTTCAAGGGATTTAATTTTATTTTCAAGGGATTTAATTTTATTTTCAAGGGATTTATTTTATTTTCAAGGGATTTATTTTATTTTCAAGGGATTTATTTTATTTTCAAGGGATTTATTTTATTTTCAAGGGATTTATTTTATTTTCAAGGGATTTATTTTATTTTCAAGGGATTTATTTTATTTTCAAGGGATTTATTTTATTTTCAAGGGATTTATTTTATTTTCAAGGGATTTATTTTATTTTCAAGGGATTTATTTTATTTTCAAGGGATTTATTTTATTTTCAAGGGATTTATTTTATTTTCAAGGGATTTATTTTATTTTCAAGGGATTTATTTTATTTTCAAGGGATTTATTTTATTTTCAAGGGATTTATTTTATTTTCAAGGGATTTATTTTATTTTCAAGGGATTTATTTTATTTTCAAGGGATTTATTTTATTTTCAAGGGATTTATTTTATTTTCAAGGGGCGTTTTATTTTCTAGGGGCGTTTTATTTTCTAGGGACGTTTTATTTTCTAGGGACGTTATTTTCTAGGGACGTTATTTTCAAAGGGTGTGTTGTTTTCAAAGGGTGTGTTGTTTTCAAAGGGTGTGTTGTTTTCAAAGGGTGTGTTGTTTTCAAAGGGTGTGTTGTTTTCAAAGGGTGTGTTGTTTTCAAAGGGTGTGTTGTTTTCAAAGGGTGTGTTGTTTTCAAAGGGTGTGTTGTTTTCAAAGGGTGTGTAGTTTTCAAAGGGTGTGTAGTTTTCAAAGGGTGTGTTGTTTTCAAGGGGTGTGTTGTTTTCAAGGGGTGTGTTGTTTTCAAGGGGTGTGTTGTTTTCAAGGGGTGTGTTGTTTTCAAGGGGTGTGTTGTTTTCAAGGGGTGTGTTGTTTTCAAGGGGTGTGTTGTTTTCAAGGGGTGTGTTGTTTTCAAGGGGTGTGTTGTTTTCAAGGGGTGTGTTGTTTTCAAGGGGTGTGTTGTTTTCAAGGGGTGTGTTGTTTTCAAGGGGTGTGTTGTTTTCAAGGGGTGTGTTGTTTTCAAGGGGTGTTTTGTTTTCAAGGGGTGTTTTGTTTTCAAGGGGTGTTTTGTTTTCAAGGGGTGTTTTGTTTTCAAGGGGTGTTTTGTTTTCAAGGGGTGTTTTGTTTTCAAGGGGTGTTTTGTTTTCAAGGGGTGTTTTGTTTTCAAGGGGTGTTTTGTTTTCAAGGGGTGTTTTGTTTTCAAGGGGTGTTTTGTTTTCAAGGGGTGTTTTGTTTTCAAGGGGTGTTTTGTTTTCAAGGGGTGTTTTGTTTTCAAGGGGTGTTTTGTTTTCAAGGGGTGTTTTGTTTTCAAGGGGTGTTTTGTTTTCAAGGGGTGTTTTGTTTTCAAGGGGTGTTTTGTTTTCAAGGGGTGTTTTGTTTTCAAGGGGTGTTTTGTTTTCAAGGGGTGTTTTGTTTTCAAGGGGTGTTTTGTTTTCAAGGGGTGTTTTGTTTTCAAGGGGTGTTTTGTTTTCAAGGGGTGTTTTGTTTTCAAGGGGTGTTTTGTTTTCAAGGGGTGTTTTGTTTTCAAGGGGTGTTTTGTTTTCAAGGGGTGTTTTGTTTTCAAGGGGTGTTTTGTTTTCAAGGGGTGTTTTGTTTTCAAGGGGGTGTTTTGTTTTCAAGGGGTGTTTTGTTTTCAAGGGGTGTTTTGTTTTCAAGGGGTGTTTTGTTTTCAAGGGGTGTTTTGTTTTCAAGGGGTGTTTTGTTTTCAAGGGGTGTTTTGTTTTCAAGGGGTGTTTTGTTTTCAAGGGGTGTTTTGTTTCAAGGGGTGTTTTGTTTTCAAGGGGGTGTTTTGTTTTCAAGGGGTGTTTTGTTTTCAAGGGGTGTTTTATTTTCAAGGGGTGTTTTATTTTCAAGGGGTGTTTTCCAAATCTCAATTTTCCAAATCTCTCAAATCTCGAATATCAAAAATTTCACATCTCAAAAAAAAATTTTCAGGAGGTGTATTTATCGTGTCGTATTTTTTACAGGGGGTGTATTTATCGTGTCGTATTTTTTACAGGGGGTGAATTTATCGTGTCGAATTTTTTACAGGGGGTGTATTTATCGTGTCGTATTTTTTACAGGGGGTGTATTTATCATGTCGTATTTTTTACAGGGGGTGTATTTATCGTGTCGTATTTTTTACAGGGGGTGTATTTATCGTGTCGTATTTTTTACAGGGGGTGTATTTATGGTGTCGTATTTTTTACAGGGGGTGTATTTATGGTGTCGTATTTTTTACAGGGGGTGTATTTATCGTGTCGTATTTTTTACAGGGGGTGTATTTATCGTGTCGTATTTTTTACAGGGGGTGTATTTATCGTGTCGTATTTTTTACAGGGGGTGTATCTATCGTGTCGTATTTTTTACAGGGGGTGTATTTATCGTGTCGTATTTTTTACAGGGGGTGTATTTATCGTGTCGTTTTTTTTACAGGGGGTGTATTTATCGTGTCGTATTTTTTACAGGGGGTGTATTTATCGTGTCGTATTTTTTACAGGGGGTGTATTTATCGTGTCGTATTTTTTACAGGGGGTGTATTTATCGTGTCGTATTTTTTACAGGGGGTGTATTTATCGTGTCGTATTTTTTACAGGGGGTGTATTTATCGTGTCGTATTTTTTACAGGGGGTGTATTTATCGTGTCGTATTTTTTACAGGGGGTGTATTTATCGTGTCGTATTTTTTACAGGGGGTGTATTTATCGTGTCGTATTTTTTACAGGGGGTGTATTTATCGTGTCGTATTTTTTACAGGGGGTGTATTTATCGTGTCGTATTTTTTACAGGGGGTGTATTTATCGTGTCGTATTTTTTACAGGGGGTGTATTTATCGTGTCGTATTTTTTACAGGGGGTGTATTTATCGTGTCGTATTTTTTACAGGGGGTGTATTTATCGTGTCGTATTTTTTACAGGGGGTGTATTTATCGTGTCGTATTTTTTACAGGGGGTGTATTTATCGTGTCGTATTTTTTACAGGGGGTGTATTTATCGTGTCGTATTTTTTACAGGGGGTGTATTTATCGTGTCGTATTTTTTACAGGGGGTGTATTTATCGTGTCGTATTTTTTACAGGGGGTGTATTTATCGTGTCGTATTTTTTACAGGGGGTGTATTTATCGTGTCGTATTTTTTACAGGGGGTGTATTTATCGTGTCGTATTTTTTACAGGGGGTGTATTTATCGTGTCGTATTTTTTACAGGGGGTGTATTTATCGTGTCGTATTTTTTACAGGGGGTGTATTTATCGTGTCGTATTTTTTACAGGGGGTGTATTTATCGTGTCGTATTTTTTACAGGGGGTGTATTTATCGTGTCGTGTTTTTTACAGGGGGTGTATTTATCGTGTCGTGTTTTTTACAGGGGGTGTATTTATCGTGTCGTATTTTTTACAGGGGGTGTATTTATCGTGTCGTATTTTTTACAGGGGGTGTATTTATCGTGTCGTATTTTTTACAGGGGGTGTATTTATCGTGTCGTGTTTTTTACAGGGGGTGTATTTATCGTGTCGTGTTTTTTACAGGGGGTGTATTTATCGTGTCGTATTTTTTACAGGGGGTGTATTTATCGTGTGTTTTTTACAGGGGGTGTATTTATCGTGTCTTATTTTTTACAGGGGGTGTATTTATCGTGTCGTATTTTTTACAGGGGGTGTATTTATCGTGTCGTATTTTTTACAGGGGGTGTATTTATCGTGTCGTATTTTTTACAGGGGGTGTATTTATCGTGTCGTATTTTTTACAGGGGGTGTATTTATCGTGTCGTATTTTTTACAGGGGGTGTATTTATCGTGTCGTATTTTTTACAGGGGGTGTATTTATCGTGTCGTATTTTTTACAGGGGGTGTATTTATCGTGTCGTATTTTTTACAGGGGGTGTATTTATCGTGTCGTGTTTTTTACAGGGGGTGTATTTATCGTGTCGTGTTTTTTACAGGGGGTGTATTTATCGTGTCGTATTTTTTACAGGGGGTGTATTTATCGTGTCGTTTTTTTACAGGGGGTGTATTTATCGTGTCTTATTTTTTACAGGGGGTGTATTTATCGTGTCGTATTTTTTACAGGGGGTGTATTTATCGTGTCGTATTTTTTACAGGGGGTGTATTTATCGTGTCGTATTTTTTACAGGGGGTGTATTTATCGTGTCGTATTTTTTACAGGGGGTGTATTTATCGTGTCGTATTTTTTACAGGGGGTGTATTTATCGTGTCGTATTTTTTACAGGGGGTGTATTTATCGTGTCGTGTTTTTTACAGGGGGTGTATTTATCGTGTCGTGTTTTTTACAGGGGGTGTATTTATCGTGTCGTGTTTTTTACAGGGGGTGTATTTATCGTGTCGTGTTTTTTACAGGGGGTGTATTTATCGTGTCGTATTTTTTTACAGGGGGTGTATTTATCGTGTCGTATTTTTTACAGGGGGTGTATTTATCGTGTCGTATTTTTTACAGGGGGTGTATTTATCGTGTCGTATTTTTTACAGGGGGTGTATTTATCGTGTCGTATTTTTTACAGGGGGTGTATTTATCGTGTCGTATTTTTTACAGGGGGTGTATTTATCGTGTCGTGTTTTTTACAGGGGGTGTATTTATCGTGTCGTGTTTTTTACAGGGGGTGTATTTATCGTGTCGTGTTTTTTACAGGGGGTGTATTTATCGTGTCGTGTTTTTTACAGGGGGTGTATTTATCGTGTCGTGTTTTTTACAGGGGGTGTATTTATCGTGTCGTATTTTTTACAGGGGGTGTATTTATCGTGTCGTGTTTTTTACAGGGGGTGTATTTATCGTGTCGTATTTTTTACAGGGGGTGTATTTATCGTGTCGTATTTTTTACAGGGGGTGTATTTATCGTGTCGTATTTTTTACAGGGGGTGTATTTATCGTGTCGTATTTTTTACAGGGGGTGTATTTATCGTGTCGTATTTTTTACAGGGGGTGTATTTATCGTGTCGTGTTTTTTACAGGGGGTGTATTTATCGTGTCGTATTTTTTACAGGGGGTGTATTTATCGTGTCGTATTTTTTACAGGGGGTGTATTTATCGTGTCGTATTTTTTACAGGGGGTGTATTTATCGTGTCGTGTTTTTTACAGGGGGTGTATTTATCGTGTCGTGTTTTTTACAGGGGGTGTATTTATCGTGTCGTGTTTTTTACAGGGGGTGTATTTATCGTGTCGTATTTTTTACAGGGGGTGTATTTATCGTGTCGTATTTTTTACAGGGGGTGTATTTATCGTGTCGTATTTTTTACAGGGGGTGTATTTATCGTGTCGTGTTTTTTACAGGGGGTGTATTTATCGTGTCGTATTTTTTACAGGGGGTGTATTTATCGTGTCGTTTTTTTACAGGGGGTGTATTTATCGTGTCTAATTTTTTACAGGGGGTGTATTTATCGTGTCGTATTTTTTACAGGGGGTGTATTTATCGTGTCGTATTTTTTACAGGGGGTGTGTTTATCGTGTCGTATTTTTTACAGGGGGTGTATTTATCGTGTCGTATTTTTTACAGGGGGTGTAT